>CM055961.1:75461250-76952500 GCA_029531755.1 Holothuria leucospilota | reverse complement strand
CTAAGGACAATTTAACTAAGGACGAACGTAAAGCTCTTTCGGATTTGAGAGATTCCGATTCTTTATGTGTTTCCATACAGGATAAAGGTGGCAAATTTGTCTTATTGGATAATTCTGAATATGACAGTAAAGTTTTATCACAGCTCACCAATCCGCTGCACTATTCTCAGATTGAGGAGGACCCTACCCAGGATATCCTAAAGGTGGTCGCTAACTGGGCCTCTAAGTGGGTAAGCCAAGGTCAAATCGATGATAAGATAGCTGAATGGGTTGTTAATAGGACAGCCAAACCAGGGAAAGCGTTTGGCACTGTAAAAACCCACAAGGAAGGGAACCCCATCAGACTTATTACCTCGGGTTGTAACACAGCCATTGAAAATCTCTCTGCTTTTACAGAGATTTTTCTTAAGCCCATTGCCCAAAAGAGCCCCTCGTATATCAAGGATACGACTGATTTTCTTAATAAACTCCAAAATTTTACTAATACCCCTTTAGCTACTTCCACCCTACTGGTTTCTTGGGACGTTACTGCTATGTTTCCCAACATAGACAATACATTAGGGTTAAAAGCCGTGAAGGAAGCATTAACTAGTAGAAAGTCCGATTTACCTTGTAACGATTGTATTGTTGAAGCAGTCGATATTTGTTTAAAGCACAACAACTCTAGTTTCAAAGGTAATAACTTCGTGCAAATCCATGGCACTGCTATGGGACCCAAAAATGCATGCAGTTATGCTGACATAGCTATGAGTTACATAGACAAAATAGCTACAACCGAAGGTCCTTTTAAACCTCAAAATTGGTGGCGTTTTAGGGACGATATTTTTGAGCTTTGGCCTCATGGACTCGATGCACTCCATGAATTTACCAAGTTTATTAACTCTATCTATCCAACTATCAATTTTGTACTGAGGTTTTCTGAGTCAAGGCTTGAATTTCTGGATGTTATGGTAATTTTGAATAATGGAATCATTTCAACTGATGTGTTCTCTAAGCCAACTGATGGTCATTTATATTTGTTACCTTCTAGTTCTCATCCTAAGCATCAAGTAAAAAGCATCCCTTACAGTATAGCCTTAAGGCTGAAACGTATTTGTTCTACCCCTGAGCTTTTGGCCAAGAGAGTTATTGAGTTTAAGCATTATTTAATAGCCAGAGGATATGACCCCCAACTTGTAGAAGAGCAATTTGAAAAAGCAAACAAATTACCTAGATCTGCCCTGCTCAATCCTGCTAAAAAGAGCAATTCCAATCGTAAATACCCACTAGTCCTGGATTTCAACCCAGCGTTACCCAATGCCAATTCTATCATTCGTAAACACATGCACATCCTTCATAGCTCGCCTCGTATGACCAATCTTTTCCCAGAGAATTCATTCTTCACTGCTTACAGAAAATGTAAGTCCCTTAAGGATTTACTTAGGAAGTCGAAATCTCCTTATCGTACCCGTACAGGGGACACTGTAGGTTGTTTCAAATGTGAGCGAAGAAGGTGTGACCTCTGTACTAATTTTTTATTGCAGAGTTCCAACTTTTCTAGCTGTGCCACTAAGAAAACTTATCCTATTAAAAGTTATGTTTCCTGTACTAGTGCTTGTATTATTTACGTAGCAACTTGTTTTAAGTGTAATTTGCAGTATGTTGGGTCTACTTCCACAGAATTTAAAGTAAGATTTAGAAATCACAAATCCGACCTCTTGAATAATCGCGGGAGATGCGAATTAGCAGTCCATTATAATTCTTCTCCTCATCAACTGTCAGACATTAAGTTCATCATTATAGAGCAGACTTACAGCAAGTCTAATAATGACACAGCCCTTACAAAAAGAGAAGGTTTTTGGCTTGCCCAATTGAATACCCTATTCCCCCTAGGCCTAAACAAACGGAAGGAATTTAACTCTTCCAAAAGAATCAGCTACCTACGGTAAATTTCAGGGTAACTTTCTTTAATGTGGTTTCCTATGCGTAATGTTCTTCTCCTATGCACCTTCCAGGCCCCCTTCAGCTACCGTTGGTTTTAACCATATTTTTGAGGATTATCTTAACTTTAGTGCAGCATGTTTACAGCTGGTTTTAAGAATCTGTTTTTTTTTTCTCTCTCTCTTTCTTTTGCTATTTATCCACCCAGTGATTTTAAGCTTTATTTCTTACTGTCCTGAGTTTGTGCTGGCTGCTTTTATTCTTTGTATGTATTTGCAAATCTTTTGGAATTTTATAGGTAGACTTTTGAACCCATTTTATCTGCTTCATTCGAGCTGATGAAGGCTGAATAAAACAGCCGAAAGCTTCTCGATGCAGGGTGTCTTTTTATCTTTGTGTGTTCAGTTGCTGTTCTAGTTTTATCATTTTAAAGTTTTACCTAACTTTTAACTAGAATGCTGTGAATCCTCTGGATCCTGGACATACACCGGAACATCGTTGTTATCCAAGCTTCTCATTTATATATATATATATATATATATATATATATATATATATATATATATATATATATATATATATATATATATATATATATATATATATATATATATGGAGAACTTAACCCAACAGTATTTAAGCTTAGTTGACCGCGTTCTACCGCATAAGCCTCAATGGCGCAGTGGTCAGAGCATCCGCCTTGTATGCGGGAGATCGCTGGTTCGAATCCTGCTTGAGTTTTCCATTCACAAAAAATCCTCTTTCAGTATAAGGCAAGTGCCTATGTTAGAGGGGAAATGGCCTAAGGTCTCCGTGCGACTATTTAATATAGCGTGGATTAACTCATTCATATAAAGTCGCTACGTCACTCTCTCTCTATATATATATATATGTATATATATATATATATATATATATATATATATATATATATATATATATATATATATATATATATATATATATATATTTCCATTTTTCTGCTAGCACGGTTTTGGCAGTAGAAAGTATCGGCAATGTTAAGGCCGTCAGGAACCAAACTATTAAGTTTCCAAATCCAGTGTCTTTCTTTTTCGTCTAACATACACACCAATTTACGAATGTCTTTTGTGTCACATCCCTCGGTTTTCAAAACTTCTAATATTTGAAATTAGAATTTTTCAGCCCCATGTGATTTCAGATGGGCATAGAGCGCTGAAGGTCCCGACTCAATTTTCCTTCTAGTTTTTTTCTTTCATTCTTCCCTTGTTAAATAGGCAATGCCAAACTTGGGTTGATTTTCATTTATGATCGAATTAATTACTTACTTTCGAACTACATTTACAATCGATCGTACCACGTTCGACCGAACTTACCCGTTTCGGGACTTTCACACTTTGTGTGGTAACAAGGTAACAAGGAGGGGGAGATTGTAGCGTGCGGTATATGTAGCTCGGTTCGAGCCAGGAATTAAGTCAGACACGTTGGTGCAATGGTAAAGCGACCGTCGCGGGTTCAAAACCCTTCGCTCAATTTTCCTTCTGGCTTTTTCTTTCATGCTTCCCTTGTTGAAAAGACAATGCCAGACTTTGGTTCATTTTCATTTATGATCGAATTCATTACTTACTTTCGACCTAAATATATATATATATATATATATTACTTATTTTCGACCTATATATATATATATATATATATATATATATATATATATATATTTCTCTAATTCGGCACTTAAGGGGAAAGTTGTTGTTGAAAAGTCGACCTTAAGGGGAAAAAAATTTTCGGGTTAAATATAAGTTTCGCCTTAACGTTTCCACACACTTTTTCTATAGGAATACGTAAACTTACAAGGGCGCCCTCTAAGATTTACAAACTAGATGCCATTACTTCAAAGTTGTCAAATTTACGGACACCTAGCTGTTAACACGAACGGATGGCTGGCCATTGAAATAACGTTAATTATATTTTTAGACGTTAGGGCGAATTTATTTCTTATGTATTTTATTATCTTTTTTTCGCCCTATGTACAAGCAGATATAACAATTTCCCCTTAAGGTGGGAATTAGCGTTATATATATATATATATATATATATATATATATATATATATATATATATGTATATATATATATATATATAACGCTAATTCCTACTGTACGGGGAAATCGATGTATCGCGGTTTCGTTAAGGCGAAGAAAAAAACAATAAAATACATTAAAAAATATTTCCCCTTTTGGAAACCAGATATACAACAACGCTTTTTCAATGGCCCACCATCCGTACGTGTTAAAAGATACGGGTACGTAACTTGGTCAACATTGAAGTAATAGCATGTAAATCATGTGGGGAAACGGACGTTACCATCCGTTTACGCGTTCCTTTATAAAAAGCGTGTGATTTCGCAAAGTCGACCTGATTTTTTCCCCTTTTAGACGATTTCCCTTTTTAGGGGGGTTTTTTCATACAATATTTCCCCTTAATCCCAAGTTAGCAATATATATATATATATATATATAAATATATATATATATATATATATAGGTCGAAAGTATAAATAGTGATACATTCGATCTTGAATTTTATACCAATCCTAAGATAGAGCATAGCCCTTATCACAGAAGGAAAGGTTCATATATATATATATATATATATATATATATATATATATATATATATATATATATTTTTGTTTGATGTTTATATTCTATTTATTATACAGTTGATAAAGACACCAGGAAGGTGTCGAAATATCCTGAGCATTAATAAACCAGTTGGATTTGAAAGGCACTCTATATTTTCGCACATTTTCTTACATTTACTTGGAGGATACGTGTTTAACTATTTTTACTATGATGATCCAACACGCGGACTCGGTTAATAATGTCTTTTGGACCCCAGCTTTGTGCCTCAGCTTTCCGCGCAAGACGAAATTGTGAACATCTTTCAAGGAAATTGACCCAGACACATTCTGACATTGCGTTTCTTAGTGCATGTAAAAGACTTAACCTCGTACCAAAAGGACTTCAACTTAAAAATCCTCTGAGGAGTACTAGCAGCAGCTCAAGATCCAAGGATATCTGCTTCAAGGCGTCCCAACTGTTAAGGAACCTTGCTATCTCCGAGGCTTACAAAAAACAACGTACTCTCTGCAACAAACTCTCCTCGGCCAAGAGTGAACTTAGTTCTGAACTCCCCTCACACGTTAACAAAGATCAAGTTTTTAACTTCCTGGATAATCGTGAAATTTTGAACAAACGCCGCTGCTTTGCTAGAAAAGAACGTAAGCTTCAAACATTATTCAATAAATCTCCCGTTTTACGCCGTCTTTACGCAAAGGATTACATCACAACGAAGGATATCCTACGGAATACTTCCTAAAAGGAGACACCAGCTCAATCAGTGAACAATATCAAGAACATCGCTAACCTTTCTAACCATGTATTAACAGAGGAAGAGAAAGAGATTCTTAACCTCGGGCTTTCATTTTGCCCCACTACTAAACTCGACCCAGTAGAACTCTGCTATGACGTCGACCAATTCAATCGACGGGTGAGACTAAAGGAGTATTTTTCGTCCGGGGACCACACTTATTCTGATTCACAGTCTGAACCCGCGGGCCTCAGAAAGCATTCAACTTGGACCCCACCAGCAGGCCGTAACACATATATAGATGCTTTCACAAAGTCAGTCAAGTGTCATTTAGACCACTTTCTTGCCACTAATGTCACTTCATCCAAGTCTGAACCTGACAACTTGAGACTGGGCCAACGGAAAGCCCTAAAGCAACTCAAAGCAAACGCGAACATCACAATTAAACCTGCAGATAAAGGAGGCGCCGTTGTTATTGAGAATACCAGCGACTACATAAAGGAAGGGGAACGACAACTCACCGATGTGACATTCTACAAGCTCTGCTCTGATGATCCAACACCAAACTTCCAAAAGAAACTGTTGAATACTTTGGAATCATTTGACTTAAGTTCTCGTAATAAGGTAATGAAGTACTTACCTAAGTCTCCTAGGCCGGGGTGCTTTTATACTTTACCTAAAATTCACAAGTTGACATCTTTGATCCGTAGTAAAGTAACTAACACTGGTGACGACCTCGTTGTTAACGACACTATTGAAATGGCCAAGAGACTAGCCATTACCCCTCCAGGTCGCCCCATTGTCAGTGCTATCGGCACCCTTACTGAACACTTATCAGATCTCGTAGATAGATACCTCCAACCCCTAATGGATCTAATTCCTAGCTTTACCCGAGACACTACCAATTTCCTTCAGAGACTCAATGAAATATCAGAGACACCAACTGGCGTCATTCTCGTCACCATGGATGTTTCAGCCCTATACACCAACATTCCCCACAGCGAAGGAATACAGGCGTGCAATGAAATGCTGCATAAGGGTCCTCCCACGGATATACCCATTGATCATATTACTACTCTCATCGAATTCATTCTTAAACATAACAATTTCGAGTTCGACGATAAGCATTATCTTCAAATAAATGGTACAGCCATGGGTACCAAGATGGCGCCTGCGTACGCTAATATTCATGTCTTTCCTCAAGGGTAAGCTTCTAGAAGCCTCGACGTTAAAGCCACTCTTTTACGCCAGGTATATTGATGATATTTTCATTATCTGGCCACATGGTCAAGATTCGCTACAAGAATTCTTTCAATTGGCGAACAATTTTCATCAATCGATCAAATTCACTCACGATCAATCTACTGAGGAAGTGCCTTTTTTAGTTGTGAAGGGGATAATCAAAGATAACAAGTTATCAACATCGTTCTACTGTAAACCTACTGATACACATGCGTATCTAAGGTATAACAGTTTTCACCCCACCCATCTAAAAGATTCACTTGTGTACAGTCAGGCTCTTCGGTTGAAACGTATTTGTTCTGAGGACTCTGACTATTCAGAACAACTAACGAGACTTGCAGGTCAGTTCTTAAGCAGGGGCTATCCACTTTCAATTATAATGTAGCAGTTTCCAGGGCTTCCAAAATCGATCGTTTCTCCCTCCTAACATATAAAGCCAAACCTCAACCACACTCTCGTGTACCCCTCGTGACCAAATTCCACCCGAGTATTCCCACCCTTCACAAACACGTGAAAGAATCTTGGCAAATTCTGAAGCAAGATCCCAAACTTGGTGAAATGTGCCTACAGCCACCAATTGCAGCTACTAGACAACCCGCGAACTTACGAGCACACTTAGTTCACACTAAACTCTCACGAAAAGAAAACTTTGGCAACACACCATGTGGCAAGGCTAGATGCCAAGTGTGTGATCACATGATGATTGACCAAAGTTTGAACCTAACTCACTCCAAATGTACCATCAGGCCCGGGCGCTTCAACTGTGACTCTGAAAATGTTACTTATATCCTTATTTGCAGCAAATGTCCCGAAGGTATTTATGTCGGTGAGACCGGGACTAAGTTTAGACTCAGGTTTAATAATCATAGCTTTAGCATTCGCAAAAATATGAAGGGCTTTCCCGTTGCCACACATTTTAACAGGCCTGACCACTCCCTTCAGCACCTCAAGTTTGCGATTATCGCAGGAAATTTCAAATCGGACGACCACAGGAAAACTGCTGAGATAAAATTAATTTTAAAGTTAAAATGCAATGTTAATGGTCTTAACAAAGACTTATCTTTCATAACTAACCATGGCAACTTACTCCAAGGTACTATTATTTAAAGGATCACCATACAATTTTGTGAAGTTATTCACTTTTCTTTGTACAGATTGTAATTAAGTTAAGCTTTGAATTTAATTTCTTTTCTGTGACGTCATGTCACATAATAAATTTGTACAACTTAGCAACCATTGCGTTTACAAAGTATACCTTCTATGGCAACCGCCTTGTATACGCACTGGCGTCACGGTAACTGAGTCGCGCGTTTCACTATGTACGTTAAGAACGCGCAGTATAGCACCGTAAACGCTTAACTAAGTAGACGCTTTGCCCACCCAAGACGCAATCTCATTGTTTGATGTTTATATTCAATTTATTATACAGTTGATAAAGACACCAGGAAGGTGTCGAAATATCCTGAGCATTAATAAACCAGTTGGATTTGAAAGGCACTCTATATTTTCGCACATTTTCTTACATTTACTTGGAGGATACGTGTTTAACTATTTATATATATATATATTTATATTTATATATATATATATATATATATATATATATATATAGTAGGTAGAGTGACGTAGCGACTTTTATATGTATGGCTGAATCAACGCTGTATTGAATAGTCTCATGAAGACCTTAGGCCATTATCCTCTAACATACCTTATACTGAAAGAGGATATTTATATGTGAATGGAAAACTTAGCCTCAAGCAGGATTCGAACCAGCGACCTCCCGCATACAAGGCGGATGCTCTGACCACTGAGCCATTGAGGCTTCTGTGACAAAGTGCGGCCAACTAAGTTTAAATACTGATGAGTCAAGCTTTCCATTGGTAGTTTCATATTATTCGCCTTTGTAAAAGGGCTTAATACCCGAAACGTTGGCAATTACAATTTTAAACCATAGCATGAGTATTACTTGCCTACTTTTTCTTATATATATATATATATATATATATATATATATATATATATATATATATATATATATATATATATATATATATATATATATATATATATATATATATATATATATATATATGCTTGATGGAATGATTTGCGAGTCATAAGGAAGATATTTCGGTTGCCGTCAGTTTGGATGATTCTCCTTTTCGCCTTCGTAGCAAGTGGAATCCACCTTTCGGAAGAGATCCCCATTTAGAGTCCTTCATCAGTGCGGTTAGAACATGTGTAAGATTTCCAAGCTCCTAAGTATGTCAGAGACAATCTTCCTAAAGACGAAAGAGCTGCTCTTAGGAATTTAAGAAAGGACAGTTCGAACACAATTAAACCAGAAGACAAGGGACCAGAATTCGTGATTCAGAACACTACCAATTATGTGAATAAGTCCGAAAAAATTTGTCTAATCTTAATATCTGTAAACCCATCGAGGAGGATGTTACACCTTTCATTGTTGACAAAATTAAGTCCTTGGTTGAAAGGATGGTCAGTGAAGGTGATATTGATCCCACTGTAGCCAAGTTAGTTTTACCAAAGAACCCCAAACCTTCCCGTTTTTACACCCTACCCAAGACCCACAAAAACCCGATTCACAGGGATATATCCCCATTAGACCAGTAATTGCAGGTAACGGCTCAGTCACAGAAAATCTTTCAGTCTTCGTAGATCATTATATTAATCCATGAATGCAGCAACTCCCTTCTTTTGTTCGTGACACCAAGCACATTCTCAATATTATTGAAGACATTAACGAAAATGGCCACTTGGACCCAGATATTTGTACGTTTACTATCGATGTGAAAGCCGTGTATCCAAGTATGCCAAGTGAGTTGGGTCTTAAAGGGGTCAGAGATGCCCTAAATAGGCGTTCTAGCTTAATTCCTAGTACTGATAATCTGATCTCTTGTTTGGAAATCTGTCTTGACTTTAACAATTTTATCTTTGGGGAGCAACATTTCTAACAAATTCATAGTACATCTATAGGACCTAACATGGCACCTGGTTATGCTTGCCAAGGGATGGGGGTGTTGGAAGAAATTTTGGCTAATGTTGTAAATAAAAAGCCGTTGAAATGGGCTCGTTATAAAGATGACATCTGGGGTTTATGGAAGGGTGACGAGGATTCCTTTACTCAGTTTTTGGTTTCTATTAATAATCTTTTTCCAGGAGAATTAGAATTGACCGCTGAGTTTAGTAATACAAATCTTCCGTTCCTGGATCTTTCTTTGACTTTGAGCAATGGTGTCATACATACTAAGTTATTCACCAAGCCTCTATGCACAGATCCTATGTATGTTAATTATTCTTCATTTCATCCTAGAAATATTTTGGATAATATAGCTTATAGTGAAGCTCTAAGGTTCAAGGCTTTATGTTTCAAAAATTCTGATAAAGAGAAGTGCTTTCTTGATTTAGAGAAAAATATCGTTTCTCGGTGTTATCCTAGTAAAATAGTGCGTGAAAAAATAAGTAAAGCTGATAGCCTTTCTAGAGCTCACATTTAAAAGAAGGCGTCTAATAAGAAGTCGAATCGTACTAAACTTAAGGCTCCACTAGTAGTTACCAGAAACCCCCGTCACCCGCCTTTTAGGGATATTCTTCAAAAACATTTTCATATCTTGCAGCTTTCAACAATTATGCGAAAGGAAATCAAGGCTCCCCCAAAGTAGTTTTTCGCCAACCGCCTAATTTACGTTAACTTCTAGCGCATTCGACTTTTAAAACCGATGTTGAGCCGCAAACGCACGAGGGTTGTTTTTAGTCACACGAACGCAATTGTGTATTAGTGTATTATAAGTATTTAAGAGTCAGATTACAGGTGTTACCTATAAAATCTTTAAAGGGGAATTTTCATGATCCCAGACAGTTCCAATTCTCCCAACTATGAATCTTCTAGCTCCTCCCATAACTGTATGAGGCCCTTCTTTGTGCAAGGATAAACCTGTTTTATTGCTTAAGGCCATGTCCTGGTGAGCACACAAGGTTATAAAATGTAATAAAAGTACTCTCTCTGCCTTGTGTGGAATGTGAGCTACTCTGCATCTTTCAAATTTTCAAACTTTGATGTCAATCAAAGAGCAGTCACCAATTGAGAATTTTGATATACATACACTAAAAATATACTTTGGGGTGATGACTGTCTGTCTTTAACTCAGTTACTTGTACTTCTACTTCTGTTATTTACTTAATTGATTGCCTAGATTGTAAGAAACAATATGTAGGTGAAATAGGGGGTGAACTTAGACAAAGACACAGAGGTCACAGACAGGAGTTCAAAAAGGTCATACTCCTCTGAGAAAACATTTTAAAGGGACCTGTAATAACTTTGAACTTATTGGCATTTCGACATTTCCTAATCTAGACAAACCACAACGTGAACAAAAAGGGTTGTTTTAGATTCACCAATTGCAATCTCTGCATCCTAGTGGCATCAATGTTAAAAAAGTACCGGGGCAAAACTAACCTTTTTGCTTCTTTTTTACTTGGTTTCAAGTTACCTTTTGTTACCCCCTTTGTGTTACGCTGTCACGCTGTTCTAGTTTTGTTAAGGTTGCGTACAATTCAGAGTCTTCTTACTCAGCTTTTATCTAATCTTATTCTGTTTGGTCTTTTTGTATTGTTCTATATATCTAATAGGTTCTTACTGTTCTCAGTACAATCTGTACAATTTATTCCATTGCCTCTTGAGAAAGGAAGGACGACCCTTCCGAAACGTCGAGTTTTTAAATACACGGTTTAGCCAATTTTAGATCTTGCTTTTAGTGTATTCTTTTAGACTGCTGTATATGTATATATATATATATATATATATATATGGCTATATATATATACGGCTATATAAATATATAAATATATATATATATATATATATATATATATATATATATATATATATATATTTAAATTTTATAACTGAAATCGCAAATGTGCATACAAAGATAAAAAGACATCCCGAGTCGTGAAGCTTACGGCTATTTATTCAGCCTTCCTCAGCTCGAATGAAGAAAGATAAAATACGTTTAAATGTCCACCAATAAAATTTCTTAAAGACACCCAACCACGTACAAAATATAAAAGAAAGTAGCACAAACTAAGATTGGTTGCGAATAGAGGTTAAAATCACTGGGTGGATGAACAACATAAAAAGCTGGTAAACTACATACTTTGAAACAGCTAGAAACATGTAGCACTAATACAAATTATGATACCATAGATAAAAAACCTGCACATATTTAAAACCAACGGTAACTAGAAGAGACCAGGAAGTTATAATGCCGGGTAAGAAAAATTCACAATACAAGCCACCATAAAAGGTACACAAAATGGACAAATGACCTCCATCGTAGATAACTGACCCTTTTGTTTTAGTTAAATTCCTTTCTTTTGTTTAGACCTGGAGGAAACGGTGTTCAATTGGACAAGCCGGTAACTTTCTCTTTTTGCGGGGACAGTGTCAATATTAGACTTGCCAGCGAGTCTGCTCTATTACAATGATCTTAATATCCGACAGCTGATGAAGCGAAGAATAGACGTGTTGAGAAATGTTTTCACACGATGCCTCAAGGGATGGATCAAAGGTGAAATGAACCGTACACCTTTGGGGCAGTTGTCGATTATATGTATGCTTATTCCGGACGTAGAGAAGCCATTGGTATTACAAGCACAGATAATGTAGTGCAGGCGCAAATGAGTTTAAGTCTCAGGGGTATACTGTGTGCTATGCTCTTCACATGGTGCTTAGGATAAGAACTAGAGGGTAACGAAGAGAAGTTGGTTAGAAAACAAGTCTGTAGAAATAACTCCATTGTTAAAATTAACCATAGTAGGTAAAAACTCAGCTTAGGCTTAGAAAACCGAAAACCTTAGTACGGAATTGATGGAAGGATATAAAATAGAGTTTAGTAAAACTAGTCAATTCATGAAACGCATCAAGCACACGCCTACTACCAAGATCTACCCTGTTCAATCCTGCCAAAACACGCTCTGCATACTCCAACATACTCCAAAATGTAGGCTACATGCTAAATTGAAATAAATGCTCTAAAGCAAAAAAAAAAAAAGGAGGAAATTCCGTCGTTCGCTTTAAAAATCTAAAAATCACATCCATACCATTTTAGAGCGGCTTATGGGATTTTCTGTTGTCGAACACTTCCCCTGAATAGTCTAACGCTATTCATCTGGAAATGTAATTTCAGGGATGACGAGAAACGAAAAGCTCGGAGGAAACTAGGTTAAAACTATATATAAATAGCCATACGAAGGACCTGAAAGAAAGATTTAGGCATTTTGAATGGATAAACGTTGTAGAACGTATATACAATTTTCTGCATTACAGAAGTCGCTGAGGAAGAGACAGGACCTCAAAATATAAGACCACGTTCTTTAGTACTAATTTGGTAAAGAAGGCACTCCCAGCCATGACATGAGGGCATGTGATATACGTTTTTTTTTTCACTGTATATGTATGTATGTATATATATATATATATATACATACATATATATATTTATCTATATATATATATATATATATATATATATATATATATATATATATATATATATCAAAAGTCATATATGAAAACGTTTACGGCTATTTGTCTCATAGGAGACCGAACCGCACACACAGAGCAAAGGATTACGTGCAATCAATGTCACTTGCAAGGCGTTTGTTTATTCACAACCTCAGCTTTCTTGATAATGGACGATTCCTTTTATCAAAAGGGCGTCAAGAGTGTTTTACAAAATTCCGTAATTTAGTTTAATTTCGAAAAACAGCAATTTTCGGCTGAAAAATTATGAACTACTGAGTCTTCATTAATATTACACTGTATAGGCTACCGCTAACGTATGTACTGTGTACGTGATGCTATGCAAACAATACCAAGCACGCCGGTGCACTGCAAAGTGTTGTCGCCCTGATCAGTAGTCACGTGATCTTTGTTTACATCAGAAAAACAGCCCGAAACCTTTTCGTAGGCGATCTCTGAATGGATGCGAGTAACAAAAGTGCAAAGTCCGATAAAAGTAAGGAACCAATCAAAATGGTTTTTACATAATTTAAAAGCTTATGAGTTTCACAACAAGATATCATTCACCCCAAAGTAACCGGGTGCGAAATGACCGAGTGAGGGCGTGTTGAACATTTGCTGCAATCCGAAGTTGATGTTTTGGTCCCATTTTTACGTACCAAACTACAAGTTTTTTATTACGGTCGCCGTAAAGGACAGATTAGCAAAAGAGGCGGCGGCGGATGATCGTAACTAATTACTTATCTTTCAACCTACTTATTCACAGTCAATCTACCATATTCGACCTTCCATATGTGTATATATACATATATATATATATATCTTATATATGTAACAGAGAATATATATATATATATATATATATATATATATATATATATATATATATATATATATATATATATATATATATATATATATATATATATATATATATTAACTACTCATACCATGCAGTGTGAAGAAAAGAAAATTTATTTGCAAAAAATTGCCGGCATTTTGCCCTTTCTCAGCTGCGTGAGAGTAGAACTGAAATGTAAGCTGCTGGTCTTACACAAAACTTGTCAGAGAATAGGCCTACTACTTAAAACGGATTAGAATTATCCGAGCTAGATAAATAACATTTAATTCAAGTACTTAGTAACAATAGCAACCGCTTGTTGCACCCAGGATAAGTTGCTTAGAATCTTCAAATCCCTCTTTAATCCCGTGACATGTGATATCAGCTCCACGATGTTTGTAGCTCATATATTCACGTCCATGTACCGAATAAAAGATAAATTGCATTCCAGAATAAAGAATCGTAGGTCGGGTATGGAATGGTTGGGCGTATTTAAGTTCACTACAACAGGAAAGTCGATCCTGTCATCTCTTAATGAGCGTTAATGGTTATAAAATCTTAAACGAAATCTATATCCAGTTCTCCCACATTAGCCACGCTAGGACATTTTAAGTAACAGAATTAGTGCACGACGTTAGTCGAGTCACAATTAAAAAAAAACCTGGATATAGGTTAACACCGGTTGAGGGGGTCAATTTAGGTAGGAGAGCGTCAAAGAGACCACAAAATTGGCGCCTGAGGTTTTTACAGGGCTTGCTACCTTTAGGGACTTCGAGGCGGTGATTACTTTTGCTGACGGCAGAAAGTAAGTTACAGGGCTATTTGCGGGCAGTAGTGGGGAGGGGTAGAAGGAAGACGTCTAAAGCGTGATTACTTAGAAGAATGTCACAAGAAGACCGGATATTTTGCAAAGAAGTGTGTCTAGATCATGGTAGTGGGTAATGATTAGAAGGATTCGTTCCGGGATAGGTTTTACTTTGGAATGAAGTAGTTGATCAGATTGAGTGAGTTAACGCGACCGAGGAAGTGTCTAGGAGTTAAACTGGGTACCCTTTGGGCAAAAAACTGGTGAATGAGCTTAGTTGACTCTAAAATAAATTCGGCATCATCCAGAAAAATGCGCTTAAAATACAGATGCACAGTTGGCTAGAGCGTATAATTTTTTTGTGGGCTGGATAAATCTTTTGAAATGTAAATAGCTTTGCTGTTAGATACGTTATCCCCAGTTAACCGAACAGGGTAAAGTACATTCAAACCCGCGGCCATGAATGAATTTAGATACAAGGATATCATTCTGGTGCCCATTGCAGTACCGTTGACCCGGGCATAGTTTCTGTCATTGCAGGTGAAGTTGTTTTGGTTTAGAATAAATTTGAAGGACATGTTTTCCTTTTCTTGGTTGCAGCCTGATCTTTCAAGGGCTGCTCTGCAGGCTGTGGGGGCTTCTGAGTGTGGAATATTTGTGTAGAAGGAAGAAACGTCCATGGTCACCAGATTACGGGAATTGGTAGATAATGTACCCAATATATCGGCGGTGTCTCGGATGTTATTCGAGATATTACCTAGTAATGATCACAGGAAGGAGTCTACAATACGCAGAGATAAATTCAGAAAAGGTGCTAACCCCCGACTTGATAGGCTGTCCTAGCACCCAAATGTTGTATAGGAATTCTCAAACAACGCCAGTCGTTCTAGTTCTTGACGTTCAAAATAGTTACATACATTAGCTGCAAGGTTACTAGGTAATCTGCGAGTTGAAACTTGTTTCCCATTTCTACTTTAGCTGATATGCTGTCTTTGCACACTGCAATGCAGCTTGCTTGGTAATGTGTGTCCATTCGACGGGTATGTCTGCCCTTAAAACACTGTATCTTTCAGCAAATAGTTCGTTAAAAGTGGCAAAGATATATTTCCAGTAATCAATGGGTTTGTCATCCTGTATTCCTTGTATGTACCAATTTCCATAATCAACAGTGTAGTTTTTGAAAGGGCGAAATTCCGGATTTTCCACCCATGGGGGAGTTCTGTATAAGATGTCTGATTCTATGGAAGATGTGCACATCTCAGCAGCTAACTTTTTTGTCCCAAGCCAGTGCATTCCATGTATTCCCTTTGGAAAGTGTAAATTGACGACATGTTTTGGATGGCCACTTAAGGTTTCTTCACATACAGCACCGCAAAATGGGCACTGCTCAGTGCAACCTTTAAATGACTCAAAGATTTCAAGATGAATTTGTTTTGGTAGGGCATTCAGTAGCCATTGCTGCGTTTGTTTCATGTTGCCAGGTGTAGGAAGTTCGGTAGTTTTTTTAAGAATCTCGTCTAAACCCTGTAGTAATTTACTGCACTCTGTTGAAAATGTTTTCATATTACTTACTTTTAAATACTTTTTTACTTTTGCAATTTCAGTTTCCTCACAAGTTATTGCTATTTTTTGGTACAAAGTGTCACTAAAGGTGTCTAACCATTTTGATAGATCTGGAGTTGTGTGGTCTAGTACTTCGTCGGCTTTAACTACGCAATAAAGCGTCGCGTGTTTTATGTTTGCAATACACTTATCCACAGTGGTTTTGAGCAGAGAGTCTCCCATCTGGTTGCAATTTCTCACAACGTATTGGAGAATCCATCGCTTGCTATATTCTTCAAAATCGTTCAAAAAATCTACAGCATCTTGATAACTGTCTCGCTCGCATATGTCTACCAGCACAGTCCCAATAAAACATCTTTTCATTTTGAAGATATCGTTTCCAACCAAAAATTCCCTCACGAGTTCAGGGTACAGTTTGTATTTCAAGCTCCCCTTTGCAGTTTTTATGATAAAATCAAAAAATGTTTTAGCTATAATCTCATCGTATTTCTCGGAACATAAACTTTCAAATTGGGAAAGAAATAAGTCTTTTTCCTCACGTAACATAACTGCTGGGTTTTTTGATCTCTCAAATTCATGCTGTGCTACTGCACAAAAAGGAATTAACCATGCCCCAATGTGCACTAATGTGGGACCTAGCATTTCATTTGGAAAAATGTCGGAATTTCCCATATGTATTGTGTCGGAAAGCACTTTAGAAACAGCTATAGCATTAAAGGGCGCTTTAAAGCCTCCTTCTACTAGAAATGCTCTTTTTATACTAGTCACCTTTTCGTGTATTGATCGAAGAATTTCTTCTCTCCTTAATGGAAGAATATGAATATATTGCCTATCTAGATGTAGAAACAAAGGGAACGAAAAAGCTGAACATCCATACTTTGAAACCACTTCTTCGGTTAATACACTTTTGATGACTTCACTGTCGTTTACCCTGTAATCATCAATAATGTTCAGAACAAATTTAATTTTGCTTTGTATATTCGAGTATTCAATTGGCGCTGCATACTCCATGACGTATTCATTTGAATCTATATACCTTTTCAGAAACTCTTCACTACATTTTCTGAAATATTGAATTCCCCGTTCACATGAAAAAGCAATGGCTTCCTGCAGATCTTCTGAGGGAAAATTGCGACAACAATGGGTCACAGTAAGCTTACAAAAGTAGTTAAGGGCTTCTGCCGTAATCACATTTTGTTTATACTTTGTCTCCGTCATAGCAATAACATTGTCGATGAATTCTTTTAAAGAAAGTGCCGATGGATTTGATCGCCAATTTCCAAACTTTTTCCCTATGTTTGAAAAAACGCTGTGGAGGTAAGGTTTGCTTTTATCAGTCTGAACTTCGAGGTCATCATAGCTAGTTTCAGCATATTCACTATTATTTTGCCCCTTTTTGTGCCGCTTTATTTGTTTCTGACGATCAAGGTACATGTAGTGGTTGTTTGACATAAACTTCTTTAGGGTCTCTTCAATTTCGCCTTCCAGAAACACCTTTTCGTCTTTAGAAATAGCAGAGAGTAAATCAGCATTTTGTATGATGCAGGAAAATTCTTTTTCAACTTGCTTGTTTTGTAAAAGACGAATAAAGACCGAGAAGAAGTAGCATATTGCTATCGTCTTATCAGGCATTATATCGCACAGATTAATGAATTCCTTTACTTCTTGCAACAGTTCAACAACGTTTCCTGTGAAATTTTCATTGTTTTCTGCGTATGTCTTAATCTTTGTTATTAGTTCACTGAAAACATTACTTGATTTTTCGTCAACAGTATTGAATAAAATCTTTGCTCTCTGAATATGAGATGGTTTGGTAATATACGAGGATGAGATGGCGTATTGGTTGAAGTTTTCACTTTGTAAATAGTGGAGAACAGTCGTGCCAAGGGTTTTGTTTTGTGTTTCTTGAATGATACACTGTTTTACCTTGCATTCAATTTCTTGGGTTATTTGACTTAAGGTTTTCAAAGGATACTTTTCATCCTTGTCTTGCATCCATTTTGCCCAAAATTCTTCAAACTTTTGTGTTATAAAAGTGTCATGGCTGTTCTGATTAGTTCTATTTTCTTTTACTTGCTCATTTATCTGTTTTCGAATTTCAGCAGCTAAAAGTGCAACTTCTTCATGTAGGCTAGCAGATAGTAATTCTCCTTCTGGTACTTTTTCATGAATTTTGACACTAAGTGCAATAAACTGTGATATTTCCATTGTAGCATTAGCTAACATCTGTATCTTGAAAGTACTTAAGTCTGAATAAAACGACATTGCGTAACGCTTGATTTCTTTGTACTTTTGATTATTCAGATATAAAGAGAGGTTTTCTTCCACGGTCTCACATTCATTTTCTAGAAGCTGTTCTATTGATTTGATGCTATCTTCGTATATATCATGGATGCGATCTGTTTTGGAGTTTTCGATGTTTTGTCTTGCCTGCAGTTCTCTTTGCATAACTCTTACGCGCACGGGAGATATCCAAGCTCTATAGGTTTTCATTAATTCCTCGTACAGAGTAATTTCTTTAGTATTTTGAAAGCTAAAAACAAAGTTTTCTTTCTTAATGGCATTCCATACATCAGTCATACGTTGGCTAAGATCCATGACACTAAGTTTGTTTTCCTTCATTTCCATTGATCGAATAATATTTTGCTTTAGTTGTAGGACTTTGGTACTGTAATGATGGTCAGGGATAGACATAAACCCCCTCCATAAACTGGGAATGTATTGAACATTGTTTGAATCATTCTCAAGATTCTGGACTACAAAAACGTCAGAAAACTGTCTATACAAATGATCTTTTCCCTCCTTTTTAGCGGCGATCTCGATTGCGTTATCTAGTTTCATCATAATATTTTCCATCGCAGCCTCGTTTCTCTCTTCAGCTGTCACATCTGCGACAAATTGCTGAACGACACGACACTCTACCTTCAAATTGACCTCTTTCATCCGTATAAAAGCATGGGCAGCAATTTCGAGGACATTTGACATTTCTTCTCCCATTGTTTGCCCACCGATATTTATCAGAGTAAGGTCGGAGTTACACAATGCAAATGTTGCCAATTCGTTGTCGTACTCTGGAGACATGTTTTGTAGTTTTTCCGGAGCCCCAAGACCTTCTGTATCAATTATAACAAAGAAATTGCACCCAGTTTCATTTGCAAGAGTTTCGTGAACAGGAACCAATTGCATAAAGGCACCTTTCGTGCAACGTCCAGCTCTTACAGCAAACTGAACTCCAAACATGCTGTTCAACAGTGTTGATTTGCCACTACTCTGAATTCCAAGGACTGATATAACGTAAACTTTTGCATCTTCCCCGCAAAGATTTGAAAGGGTTTTTAGAACCTCTTGAATCCATCTTAATGGGACGTGATTAGCATCTCCATCCATTATTTCTATTGGGTAACCATTTAGTAGCAAGTCAGCAGCAAATGAAGGGAGTTTCTTAATGTCAAGATGATATTGTTTCATGTCTTTCTCTGTGTAAAAGTGACATTCAGTTATCTGAGCAATCTCTCGTACAAAGTACTCTATTCCAAACGAATTTTCATCAATTTTCTTTATGCAATCCCTCTTCTTGTTAGTTATCTCTTGTTCTGTGCTTTTGAGTTTCTCTATATAATTGGCAAACCTATTTTGGGAAATATCAGTTTCCCATCCCTCTTTCAAAGTTGTTTTTTCTTTTATTCTGGAAGATATTTTTCTTCTTTCCGTGGAGTGAAAATGAAGATCTTTCAGTAGAGGTTTAAATGTGGCATTAGACATGGCGTTTAAAAAGTATTCTAAGTATCTTATAAAAAACAAACGACTCTCGGTTGGCACACTACAGTATTTTATAAATTTTAGCATGATTTTTGTCGGAATTTCCTCACACTGCAATTCTCTTAAAGACTTTTTTTTGCTTTTAATCTTTTCAATTTCATGTTCAATATCAACAGTTTTGAATATCCATCTCTTATTTTTGTCTAATTCAGACCATTGCTTCCAAAGTTTTTGAAGCACAAAAATATTACTTTTATTAATATTTGGAAACTGTTGACATATTAGATCATATATGTCTTTAGCATCTCTTTTTGCTTCTTTGTAAGTTTTGTTTGCTTCGTCTACTGTAATGTTAAGATTTTCACAAAGAGAAGCACTGTTTTCTATACAAAAACGCTTAATGCATTCTTTCTCTTTAAATAGCTGTGAGAGGGCGTTCAATATGAGTTTGCTTACTTCCAAAGCATTGTATCCATTAGTATGAATAATTGTCATGGAGGACTTATACTGGGGCTTTCGTCTGGTTTTTTTCTCTTGTGGGATAACCAATATAACGTGCGATTGTGCTTTAATTTCATCAATGATTGCTCTGTTGGTTCCATTTATATTGTTAGAATCACAGAAAACGATGGTAGCAAACGAGTTTCTCGTGGCAAACTGGCGTTGTAGTCGAAAGTGTGACGAATTTCCCCTAAGATTTAACAACGAAAAAGCCGTAGAAAGCTTCGATGGATCAATATCTTGGTTAGGAAGAAACCAAGCGCACTCTAGAGTCCCCTTAGACCAGGAAGCTAATTGTGGGTCCTGCTCGTGACTCAAGAAATACGCGTGCTCATCATTACTCTGTGCTGGTCCAAGCAACTTATTCAAAATGTTCGACTTAGAGATGGAAATTTCTCCAATTCGCAATGCACTCACCGCGGGAAAAGGGTGACTAACAACAGTTTCAGTTTTAATAACATTATCACAGGAATCATACCATGACTTGCTTACCTTTCGTAGTCCCCAGAGATTAAGTGTAACGTTACCCCCGCAATCAGGCATTAGTAAAGGAACAGCTAACTGACAAGCCGATAACTTCATAAGGATCTCTTGTAAAAGAAATGGGTCAAGACAAGTAAGTATTCCAAACAGTGTGTCTCTTGCACTTGATGAGTTAATTGTATCTGAGCAGCTTTCTTCTGCTTTTAAATAGTTAAACCAGTCTTCGTCATCACTCTCTTTAGTGCAAACCAAATTTGACTCAATATTCTCGCGATCCCGAGTGGACAACGGGCTTCTTACCAAATGGACCCTGTAATCGTACGAAGTAATTCTAGATATGAATTGTTCAAAAATACTGCACTCCTCAACAACATCCAGTAGTCCATATTTCACCTCTTGGGAATCTCTAATGGAATATTCACCATACAGGCCTTTTTCCAAACCGAGTCTCAGTAGAAACTCTTTAAACTGTTCCGACATCTTTTTGGGAAAGTCAAAGTCTGCTAAATCGTTGCTCACCGATTCATTTAATGAACGCCCTCTTTCTGTTTCCATTGAACTGTCAGTCACACAAAATGCTGGAAACAAATTGAAAAAAAAAATTGAAATTTTTCCTATCGGTTCTTTTATAAGTTTTCTTTGCATGCTATAGATTATCCGTAATTATTTTGTAATCTTGAGATACATTATACGACTAAATGGCGGCGTCAGTGGTGTGCTAATTGAAATGAACATTCACAAAGTCAATTCTGTAATAAAAGCTTAAAAGAAAATAGAAACCAACTTGAAAAAGTAGGAAGATCCAGTAAATTGAAAAAGATATACAGAATTCTGTCATAAAGGCTTAGAAGAAAATAGAATTAGCCGAAAAGTAGGAACACCCAGTATGTCGAAAAATAAAATATAGCATAGCTGGAAGGAAAGACTGTTTTTAAAATTCAAAGTGCATTGTCATTACTTTTAAGTAACTGTTCAAGGCCTGTTTAACGCTTCACTTACATTAAGTCCCTTTGTACTTTACCATAGACAGTTGCACAGACAAATACAAGATCAGCAGGTGCCGAAACTCGATTGCGATGACCATAATTTTGTTCTGAATAGTTTACACTTGAAAAACAAGTAGTACTGATCTTTCTTCTTGGTATAACTGTGCATCCTGTCATGTTTCGAAAGTCGCCTTTTACCAACAATCATGTCATCTAACCCTTTATTCTGTTGCGTAAATCTACTATTATAAAACGTTACCTCCGTCAGTCAAACCCAAATCAGGAACGGTTTGCTCTACTCGTTCGTTGCCCGAAGGTTTTTCATCTGATTCACTTTGCAAGGTACTTTCATTTTCAACATCAGCTGATAAAACGAGATGAGATTTTGATTGCAAACAATATTAACTATGTTTTAGTTTGAAATGTAATAGTTTTCACTTATCGTCGGTAAACAATGTTCTTTAGCAAATACTAAATGAGACATAAACTACTACTTTACTTCAGAAATATTTAATGATTGATTAAAGGGTTTAGATGAAGTTACAAACTATAGGTACTAGAGATGGAATTTTGTGATTTGTTTGCTTGTTAGATCAACATTAGCCACTCAATTGCTTAAGTGCATCCTTCTGAGTAGCTTTTATTCGATCATCCAGTGATTTTTCCTTCCAACCATTTGAAGCTACAAAGAAATCCCTGTGCATTTAATGTGCTCAATACTGAGTTTAATTGTAAAATGACCAGAATATTTTCACTGCAATGTGGCTTCTATAAATGGTCGGTATTCTTTTAATTAAGTGATAAGACTTCCCAAGGATGAAACAGAAGTTATTAATTATTATTTATCATTGTTAAAATAAAAGTATGTATGTGAGTCATTTTGCACACGCTACTATCATTAAAGTATATAAAACTTGTCAAAGTCATATAACGAATGGAATAGTTTTTTACCGTGTAGCTCTCGATCTTCATCATTTATTTTGAGTAAACAAATGTTTCAGCACCATTGATCAAAGTGCAAGATGTCATTTGCCTACATGGACTTATATATGTTGATTGCAAACGGTTTGCTAAACTTTTGCGATGTATGAAAGGATGGATACTATTCATAATACTTGCAAGTTATCCACCGTTATTTGCCAGATAAACGTTAAACACTGAACATGTTTCTATGATCCCTTACTCTCTTCAGTGGAAATGACTTGAGGATCTGCAGGCAGTTCTGTTTCGACTCCTAAAGGTGACGGTCCGCCTTGTTGTGCGTCATTATCTACAAACAAAGAAAAATCAAAACTTCAAAAGTAGCTGTGCTTTCTTCAAAGTATACTGTGCCATGTGTAGGATGATGTTTAAAATGATTTCAGAACAGTAATAGCCTTCTGGGTCGAAAGAAGGCGCTTTGTTTGGAATCTTTCTCTGTCATGGCAAGGACAAAGCTTCTTGATTCGTTCAGAAAAGGTATTTGAAGTTGATGCTTAGGTATGGCTATCTTCACCAGTTGCGGAGTTTCCATAAAATCAGAGTCAGAAATGCCCTTGAATGTACTCAAATTGACTGATCACCCATTACAAGTTAATAGTACTGTGCGTAATACCGGTTCACTATAATTGGCTTCATGATTTTCTTATTTAATCAGGCCTACATAACAAAATATTCAATCTGGGATCAATAACTGCTCTTATTTGCTATTGCGAATAGCTGTTTAGCACGATATAGGGGTACTCTGGGTGACTTTTTTCTAAGGTAGTAGCCTTAGAGCAATGGATGTAATGGGTAATTGATCTGATCATCGGTTCGCCATGGGAGCGTGAGTGTGATAACCCCCCCCCCCTTCAAAAAATTCTAAAAGCATGATCTCCATTCACTGCATAAAAACGTGTATTTTACTACAGATTATCATCATGGTAGAACAAAAATTATTTCTTAATTTGTGCCGTATTTCTTTTCATCTCACACGGGTCATACATTCCTTGCTGGGCCGCTCAAAGCTGGTCACATGGATACACACAGTACCAGCCGTCTTGTCTTTTACTTATCACCCCCTGTCTCTGCCATAAATGTGTGCAGCCACTCTTGCTGATATGCAGCCTCTCCCTTTTCCCATCTTCATCATTTTGAAATGCATGATCATAATGACCATCTTGTCTTTTATCGAAAGTGAAGAGGAAACAGTCAATGTAAAATTATAATAAACAGTGGTGTAATAGTAACAGTTTTCACCTTATAACTTTAGGTATCAGTAGTTTACATCTATAAATTTTACTGAAATATTTATTGTGGAAGGCCAATGCCAATCATTTAGTAATACTTTTTTCCAAGACTAGAAAGCGGAGACATTGTCTGATGTTTTCATGACCCCTTACGGGGTCAAGAAAAAGCATGATTTTTGGTTCCTTGCCGTAGGTAGGCAAGGAATCTATGCGATGTGATGTCGTGTGTGTTAGGGTGTGTGTATGTATGTGTGTGACGCCGAGCTTGTAAACACGATAACTCAAGATAGCAATGACCGACACTTTTCATATTTAACATATGGATTCTTCATGTTAAGCGAATGAAGCCTATTGTTTTTGGTGGAGGTCAAAGGTCTTTAAGGTCACCAGAAGTCAAAAACCAAAAACCTTGTAAACACGATATCTCAAGGTAGCAATGACCCACACTTTTTATATTTGGTATATAGATTTGTCATGTCAAGAGGAAAACCTTATTGGCTTTGGTAGAGGTCAAAGATCATTTGAGGTCACCGGAAGTTAAACTGCGAAAACCCTGTAAACGGCTTGTAAACAAGATATCTCGAGATAGCAATGACCGACACTTTTCATATTTCGTATATAGATTTGTCATGTAAAGAGAAAGAATAATGTTGTTTTGGTGGAGGTCAAAGGTCATTTGAGGCACCGGAGGTAAAAAGCCGAAAAGCTTGTAATCACGATATCTCTAGATAGGAATGACAGACACTTTTTATATATATTTGGTAGATAGGTTTTTCATGCTGAGAGGGAGAATGCTAAAGTTTGTGGTAGGGATCAAAGGTAATCTGAGGTCACTAGAGGTTAAACGGCGAAGACCTTGTAAATGGCTTGTAATCACGACATGGAGATGCTTTGTTGCACTGTGTTTTATCCCTCAAATTTATCTTTCTTGACTAGATCATTTTATCATGTTTTAACAATTTGACCTCTGCTGACCTCACATGACCTCTGCCAAAAAGAACAGGGTTGTTTCTCTCAACATGGCAAATCTATATACAAAGTATAAAATGTTGCTGTAATTGAAATCTTGTGATTTCAAGCCATTTACAAGGTTTTCGCAGTTTAACTTCTGGTGACCTCAAATGACCTTTGACCTCTACCAAAAACAATACGGTTCTTTCTCTTAACATGACAAATGTATATCCCAATGTGAAAAGTGTTGGTCATTCCTATCTTGAGATATCGCGACTACAACACAAACACATGGCATCACCATCGCATAGATTCCTTGCCTGCCTTCGGCACTCGGCAAGAAATCAAAAAAATGTAATGCTGCCTGTACGCTTGCATGTGTAAGAACGTAATCGTAATTAAAACAGAAACAGTATATTTTAGTAGCTATTTTAAGGGGGATGAGCTATTAATTGTATGGAGGCTTTGTGTTTCAAGCCTCTACCATAACCATATCATCACCCCACAAATCTAGTTCCCTAGATCCGCCATTGATCCTCTTTTATACAATAAGGAGTAGATGGGACACGTTCAATATTCAAGGAACCAAAGTTTCTTCTTTTCCTCTTTCTTCAACCCGCAAGCAAATATTTGATCTAAAACGAACTTTTTCTGTCCATATAAATTTAGGTGTCACGGTGCATTAATGTTTCAATGATTGAAGAGGATGTGTTGTCGGATTTTTTTGCACAGTTTATTCAAGTTTCATTTCGTTTACTACGAAAGAAGAATATTTGACCAGACATATACCCTGTCAGAAGTTGTACGTTTAGAGTATCTTCAGTTCATAATGTTGGGTTCGATTTGGATGGTAGCAAAAATGCAAACTTAAATTTTATTCCAAATGTTTTCAATCTTCTTGGAAGTGTAGGCTACAATTCTGAAGCACCGTATGTCATTCATGTCCATAAAGTTTTGAGAAAAATTCCAAGACGTTGAAGTTAAAGTAGCGAAACTATGGGTTATAACTGAAATAAGGTCATTTTGTTGTAACATAGTGAAAAGATCTTTTCAAATGTCATTAGTTAGTACTCAGGCAAAAACCTAATTTTAAATGCGATATACATATGGAAATATCAATAAAAATGTCATTATAATTCCTTCGAGACATAGAACAAGGTCTGAAAATTAAAATTATAAAAATTCACTTTACTAAGTTAGGTAGTTTAAAATATTTCTTATACTGGATTGCTTGCATCTTATGATTGGCTCGTTACGTTACTGTTGTAATTATGTCTGTTACCTGAAGAGATTCTGGAAAAATATCATGTCACAAACTATTCGAGCACAGTTAACTATTACACAATTCTCTTGGTGTACCGATGAAGAAATCTTTGTAAACCTACCTTCCATATCTGAAGTAATATCTTGTGGTGGTAACGTAACTTTCTTGACATTTTTGTTGTATGACTCAGCCACGTTTTCAGCGACACCATGAAGGTTAATATCCTCTAAAGATTCAATCAAGTTTGATATATCTTTTTGACTTATAATACCCCTCTCCTTTAAAAGGTTGATGAACACATAGCTAGCACTGGGATCCCTCTCGATCTGGTCGATTTCGCCTGATTGAAAATTTAAAACCGTTGCCAACTTCCTTACAGTGTTTAGGGTAAGCATTGACCCCAGTTCGACAAGAAACAAGCCGAATCCTATAAGATGAAAAGAAAAATAAGGCAAACTATTGATTTCACATGTCATATTATGGTTTTTGAATTATTACAGGACATAGCAGTGGTAAACATGGAAAGGTCTGTATTAAGGTGATGCCAAGTACTGTAAAGTCTTCATTTTTCACCCAATGTATATCACATTTAAAGTATTCGAAACCAATCGTTGTGCCACATAGGTAACCAATGCCTACAAAAAAAAAAAATTATCAAGATAAACCCTTAGGCCAGTACAATTTCCAAAGGACTCTTTTTGATTACATGAATTGAGAGCTGAACTAATGATAAGTTGAACTTATCATTTAAAATTTTTCATTATTTATTGAAAGTTTCAAGAGAGGTCTGGGGGAAAGTGAGACTCCTTTACTTTATGGAAAAGCTTAGGCCTATGTTTTATAAAATTGTCACTGACCAGGGTGTATTCCATGTAAAAACCTACATCAAAGTCAAAGGTACGCAAATGTTTCAGTTTTCTCATGCTACTAATAGATCCAGGAGCAATGTTTAATCTGTTATTGTGTCCCCCTCCCCTATGAAAATTTTTGAAAAATTGGGTGTCCTTACATGCAATTTTGTGCCACATATGCTACACTTGAAGTAAAATTTGTGTTAAAAATTGACGTATTTTGAGGAACTAAAACAAAAACATCGGCATCAGTGAGGGGACCCATGGCCCAATGGGGTTCCCCCTCCCCTTTGAAAATGTTTGAAAAATAGAGGTGTCCTTACATGCAATCTGGTGCCACATATGCTACCATTTGCAGTAAAATTTGTGTTAAAAAATTTACGTATCTTTAGGAAGTAAAAAAATATCGGCACTAGTGAGAGGGTGGGGACATGGCCCAATGGCTCCCTAAATACGCCAATGCCATGGGCGTAAATCCCGGGGGGATGGGGGATATATCCCCCCAACATTTGACTAGTGGGGGAAGGCCCATGTAATCATCCCCCCCCCATGTTTCAGTCTACAGATACGTGTATGGTGGAAAGTATATTTTATTCTTCATTTTCGTAAGAATTTTTTTCAATCTCGTTTCACTTTCTATCACAAATGTTTCTCAAACTATTAGAATTTAGCAAATCGTTGGCAATCTATCAAAATTTTCGCGCGCTCAGCGCGCTTCCAACCTTACGTAAGTGTCACTTATATTATCAATATCTTCCGATAGCAACTTTCGGAAAAGCACAGGAGCAAAAAGTTGAGAGTGTACGAATTAACAGGTAAAAGACTGGCTTATGGCAGTGGCATGTAGCTTTGTTGGGCAATTGAAAGTGTCTCGATGTAGAGTCTGAATGCAGGTTTTGTAATGAAAATATTATTCGTAACTGTTTACACTCCATGTCATGACCATTACTAAGGTAATTATACACGAAACTGTTCTGATCACGGCACTTTTAGAAGCCTTGAACAAAGATACATCTCCAAACATCTGTGGGGACCTCGCATCAATATGGGATCTTTCAATCTAGTATGTAGTATGATGTACAAGGTTGAAAGTACGTATCTGCCGTTATACATTTTTCAAAACTTTTACCAGATCTTCGCCAGTTCGCGATGAGCCATTATCGGTATAGATGGTGTTAATACACTTATGACGAAAACAGCACTCTGTAACGCTCTTATTAGTCCTTCGCCCCTTTTGCTACACCTATCAGGGAGGTCTAATATCACCTCCTTGTACCTATACTCTCACTCCCTCTCATTTTCAATTGCTGGCAGCTGTTCGTCCAGATTTTAGTTCAAAAGTAGTAAAAATAAGATAGTTGTAAAGTGTTTGGCGGCGTACTCTATTATCATTTGGATGTCAGGTAGTAAACGCATTATGTCATTGCCCCCCCCCCCGCTCCAATTTTTATGATTAATGCAGAGCTTCCAGGAGGTCTTATTCAGGTATCTGCTAGCCTTAGATGCCCTTTCATAATGCACAATGAAGGAAAGGACATATTTCGTAATAACTCAAGAATGTTTCTGTGGACTCCACGCACACATTTTTGTGTAAAAACT
This sequence comes from Holothuria leucospilota, assembly GCA_029531755.1. NCBI lineage: Eukaryota > Metazoa > Echinodermata > Holothuroidea > Aspidochirotida > Holothuriidae > Holothuria > Holothuria leucospilota. The sequence goes on along the minus strand of CM055961.1, from coordinate 76,923,633 downwards.
TTCCCGTAATAGAAGACAGTAAAATAGACAGAAGGGAGGGGGCTTCAGGATATTTGTTGACAACGTATCTGTCTCTTAATAGACAACATATTCTCTTTTACCGAACCAAAAATTAGCATTCACTAAATTATGACATTTTCAGGCCATATATGATCAGTTCCAAAACATCCCAAAGAAAGCACCATTTTGCACCTAAAAGACCTTAAATTAATAAAAAAAAATTCTTAAAGGGGAGGGGGAACATCTTCCCCAGGACGACACCTTTATGTAGTGACAAACTAAAGATCAAAACTGTTGCATGCAAATGCAGGAACGCATGAAAAATAAAGGTGTAATTTACGCAGACTTGGGGGAACTGAGGTATTATTACGACATCATCTATGGTGCCCCCAATCACAAAAAACCTGGCAACGCCACTGATCTCAAGCCAACTTGCAGGTCTTGTAATGATCTCCGAATTCAAAATCCAGTTGTCTGAAATGACCCTATTTGTTGATCCCTGCCTTTTTGAGCTTAACAGGACATTGTTGCTCTTGTACAATTCTAATCCGGTGCAGCTTATCGACGAGTTTGTGCTCAAAATAACAGTTCCTAAATGCATGAATATATACCAATAGCCTACCAAAGAACATTACCACTGAAATTAACCCCTTAAAGCATTCTTCCTGGCACTTCTGAGACATTAAAACCCAGGAGCTTCCGGGGGCTTCGCCCCCTGGACCCCCACCAGGGGCCCTTAGGCGGGCCCCTGGACCCAACGCGTCATGGGCTCGCGCTTCGCGCTCGCCGTGAACGCTTTGCGTGCACATGTTCCACATTTGCGATAGTTCACCCCATCCCCCCAAAAGTTGAAAAGAAATCTACTCCCCTGGCCACTGCTCCTACACCTATGACTGGGGACTACAGCTCTGGTATTCCAACGTCTCTGTAGAGGATGTTCTGACAACGATCCAATAGGGTTAGTATTAGGATTAAGGTTAGCCGGTTAGTCCAAAGGGTAAGGAGTTGTATTTGGGTTTAAGTGTTGGAATATCAAGCAGTCGGAATATAGAGATGGAACCGCCGTATGCGGTGTAGGCTAGGCCTTGTACAGAACGTCGTAATCTAACCGCTAACTCTAAGGCTAAGCCTACTCTAACGTTAGACCTACATGTATTACTAAGTCGTATACCGTACTGTAAAGTTACATCGCATAAGCGATAGCTATTTGATGGATTCCAACTGAACCTTCTAACTTTTACAGCCCACCCAAGCTTTTTTTGTACATAATGGGAATCTATACAACTTGTAACCCTTTTCTGGTATGTTTTCTGTATGCAACACAACCCTGCCGCAATTTTAGAAACAAATCATGTCTATCTTACATAGGATGCCCTACGTTCGGCCGTACTTACAGCCTGCACAACTTCTCGAATGTACATGGGCTACACACGATCTTGCAAACTCGTACTTTGGCTCCAAAATGGTACCCATACATTTCGTCCAATCAGTATGCGCATCTGAGAACAATGGTTGGCCAGTCTCTCCTACTATAGGGTCTCTACAGGGAGACTATCTAAGCGGAGCTCTTCCGTCGGTTGGCACGGAGCCTGCAAGGAAATTTTTGACTACAAACCCTCCAGATGGCCGGAAACGGCACTTCCCGAGTGTTCTTAGCTGCATGTACCCAACCTCGAAACACGGATGCCATGTCTGCAATCTCCGTGCGTCCCCACCTCTTGGAGCATTTGGCAAATATTGGGGGCATAGCCCCCTCACTTTTTCATCAGGGGTGGGGGGAGGTGGGGTTAAACCCCAAGCTTCGGCCGCCACTGCCTTGGTGCAATATAGCAATTAAAGCCCCATTCTACTGAAACTGTGTCAATGAAATTAACACCCTGTAGACAGTAAATGTGATTTTTAGACCTTTTGCATAATAAAACATCTTTTTTTTATTACTTTTATTATTTGTTTCTATTACAAAGTCCCCGACAAGGGATGGTAGGCCTATACGTACTTCACCTGTCATCTGACCTGTCAATTCTTTTCAACAAATTTATAACATGTGACAAATATGAATAAATAACAAGTGACATGAACAAAAAAAAAAGAGAAATGACGAAATATAATAAGAACAATCATCACAACAGGGGCACTGGACACACGTTCGCCGTAACCACATTTCAGTAAAACTGTTCTTGGAGTTAATCCAAAGCCCCCCAAACAAATAGGTATAAATGGCCAGTAATTGACACGAGCAGCATTGCAGCTTATTGTAGACGTTCCAAGTCTCTTCCTGTCAGTTTTTGTCTTGATCCGTCATGCTTTTCGATGATACGACAAGCAGGAACGACCAAGGAATGAACGCATAGTTCACATTACTTCTTCCTTTGAGTTCATGAAGATATTGGAAAAACACCTTTTCATTCTCTCGAACAGATGAACTAACATCATCCGTAACAAACATTTTATGACCTTCGAAGGTCGTTTCTTTTATCTTCAAAGGAGCTGCTTTAAGAATTGATTCTTTGGCCAAAAAACGTAGAAAATGTACATGAATAGAACGTGGTGTCTTGTTGTTCCGACGTGGCGGCCCCCAGGAGACCTGTAGGCCTTCTCGATTTCAATCGAATTTTCCGGGAACCCATCAAAGGTCGTAGATCATCGTTTTTGATGCCATTCTCACATAAAAGTTCTCCTTAGCTCTCTTCCTGGATTCCATGGAATCAAGACTCTGCCTTCGAGGTCTGTTTTCTAGGTCTTCTATCTTTTGCTTTGAAAATCTCTCGACCTCAGCTAATTTTTGTTTTAGAAGCTCCAATTTTCTTTTTGTCAGCTTCTTCTTTTAAAGTCTTCCCTCCTTGATTGAATCTACTTCATTTTTCATGATTAAAAACCACACTTTCGGCCATGTTGAAAATTGCTTCCCTCAAAGATTTAATTTCAGCTTCCATGGCGGTTAACTGTGTAGGCACATAATGTAGTGAGCACAGTTACTCCATTAATGTGTCTAGTTTCTGTCCCTTGTTACGGTATTGAGGTCTACTGAAGCATCTTGTGTTGCTACAGATATAGGCTTCTCTTTGTTAAGTGTTCTTCCCTCAGATCATTGTCTCAAGTTAAAGTCAGTTTTATTGCATGGGCGGATCTGGGGGGGGGGCCCGGGGGGCCCGGGCCCCCCCTTCCAAAAAATTTTGAAAGTTTTTTCAACTTCATAAAACAAAGGACAAGGCCCTATTGCAATGAATTAGGCCTATGAGATGTGTCAGAGTGAAACTCAAACTTGTTCATTATTTCCTACCTCAGAAAATAAGTGTTATGTTAATAACTCTGCTACTGACTTTCAACTGATAACATTTTGGCTTATATTGGCCTCAATAACTTTCTCTGGGCATTGCAAGGAGTTACTCATGAGCGCTGTATTAATGGATTGCTAACTTCAGTCTATTACCAGCCAGGCCCACAGCATTGGGAGCGCTGCTTCTACTTTCAAGGGAATTTCAGAATTCTTTAATATTTAGAGGAATATTTTCGACAACATCAGGCTTATAACTATAACTTGCTGCAATATTACCCTGTAGTGTCTTATTTAAGCCTTGTAATTTATTTTAATGAAATGCAATGTGAATTAAGGGTAAAATTTAAAGTTCACTAAATTATGAACATTTTCCAACGACATATGATCAGTTCAAAAATATACTAAAGGCATCACCATTTTGCATCTAAGCAATCTTAAATTAACAAAAATTTCTCAAAGGGGAGGGGACACCCCTCCCCTTAGACCCCTCCCCAGAAAAGCATCTTTCACCCAACCAAAAATTAAAATCACTGAATTATGGACGCTTTCCAGCGATATATGATCAGTTCAAAAAATACACCACAGACATCACCATTTTGCATCTGAGCAACCTTAAATTAACAAAAATTTCTCAAAGGGGAGGGGGCACCCCTTCCCTTCCCCTTAGACCCCTCCCAAAAGAGCATCTTTCACCCAACCAAAAATTAAAATTCACTGAATTATGAACGCTTTCCAGCCATATAAGATCAGTTAAAAAAATACACCACAGACATCACCATTTTCTCAAAGGGGAGGGGACACCCCTCCCCTTAGCCCCTCCCCCAGGACGGCGATTACTCATCACATGCTTTGTCCCCTATCAAAATACCCTGGCACTGCCCCCGGGGGACACCCACTCTCCTTAGACCCCTCCCCCAGATCGGACTTTTATACAAACCACTATGACCTGGGCCCCCCCCCCCTTTTGCCAAATCCTGGATCCGCCACTGTATTGTGCATGATATCATCAAAACTAGATAAGAGGAAGCACTCAAAATATGGCGTACGGTAGTTGCTGCTTTTAATCCATGGAATGATTTGCTTCTTAATTGTTGACTCCCATACTTAATATAAGACAATAAATTTCCAAAGAATAAGGAGTCACTGCAAACAACGTCTCTAACTCACATGTCGCCGCCACATTTCCTACAATGCAAGTTTTTAATTCTTCAGACTACGTTGTTGGTTCTACATATGTAATAGTGATCGATTGAAAGAACAAAGTTAACGTTGTCATTCAAAAGAGGAGAAGACTCCCTCTTAAATGTTTGACCTTAGTCCGTCTGATTAGGCCGGTCCAGTGCCAAAAAGTGCAAGAGACATCAAATGTGTCAGGTCGAGTATGTTGCGACTTTGCTTTCGCGTTTATCTTATTGAAGTTTGGGAAAACTGATCTATCAAGTTTTGAGACTTTTCCTCCATAAAAAAGGTTTAGTACGATGCATTTTGACTGTAGGTATTGTTATGAATGATGTTTTTAATACCAAATTAACCTATTATTTTGATCGTCCGTCGTAAACAGTCCTCTTACCACAAGACAACCAATCATAGACCAAAACTGTGACCAGAATTTCTCAATGAAAAAAACGTCGACTTTCACAACCAAAGATGGGAACCATAACCGTACCTGTTCTTCCCAACCTTCCTTTACATATAGTTTCGCTCTTCCTATTCCTGTTTCCGGTGTAACGAATAATACAAACAAGTAATGAGCACAGCTGCTCTAAATAAGGCCGCAATACAAACAAAAACAAGCCGAAGCAAAAACATGTAAGAAAAAGACGGAACCACAGCAATGTTGAAAAGTTGAGAAAGAGGATTATCTCACGGTACACACATCCTTTACATTGATACCCACCGGTGAAAGGCTACCAATGGATGCGTTTGCAAGCGATTGAAGCCCGATTAGTTCATAATTGTTACAGATTTGGAAGTGTTGGCCCAGCGGAGTATTTCCTTTTCATATTTCTTGTCTGTGACCTCGGTGTATAACCCGTAATTCACCCCCGTTTCACCCACGTATTGTTTCCCACATTCATTACAGTTAATCAAGTAAACCACCCCTACCGACGTACATGTTATAACCTAAAATGGTGAACCTTCAGCATTGCTGTAAGTTTTGTCAGTTTCCTGTAGAATATTACATACGACACAATACTTAAAATTAGTCCTATAACTACCTTTGTGTACACTCCTGACATTTTCCACAAGTCTAGCCCTTACTAAGTGTGACAGTAAGTTTCCTGGTTGACGGTATATAACCCGAGGAGGACTGGGAAGGACATTCATCAGATTAGGTGAAAGTTGTAAAATGTGAATTTTTTATAATGGATAGAAGGCTAGGGAGACTCGAATTACGTGTAACTACAAGGAGAGTCCTGACGGGGTTCCAAGTTCCCATTTCTTTGTCAGCCAAAGGTCCGTTCTAGATATATTTTGAACCCTTTCGAAGGCTGGGTCTATGATGGAGGTGGGGTATCCTCTGTCTAGTAAAGTTGACCTAAGCTTCCCGAAATGTTCTTGGGTCTTTTCTGGATTAGAGCAAGTCATTTTGATCCTTTAAGCCTGACTAAAGAAAATACCTATTTTGTACAATTACTATGCTTTGTAGGTGTGCATAATGTAGGTAAAGGTTCAGATTGGAAGGCTTAGTATACAGATCTGTTGTCAATATTCCACCTTCTAATTTGCTGCGAAAATCAAGAAAACATACCGCAAAATGACTTAATCCATATGTAAATTCTAGAACATGTGGGTAAATTTTATTCATGACATTGGCAAAAATGGAAATTCTCCCCCCCCCCCCCCGATATATTCTATGTATTTATACCACTTAAAAGTTTGTTGATTGGAACGTAACTTTGACTTGAGTTCCCAAAAAAGCCCATCCCCAAACATACAAAAATACAAAAAATATTTATAAAGCGCTAACTCTAAAATATTAAAGCGCTGAAAGAAGAATAGAAAAATAACACAAAAGTACAGTTAGAACGAGTGAGACTTAAGGAGCTTCTTAAAAATAGTCACTGTTTGAGCTTCCCTGATATTTCGCGGGAGTGTGTTCCAAAGTGAGAGGCCAGCTACTGAGAAATATTTATCACCGATATGGTTCTTCCTAGACGGAACTACTAGGAGAGTTGCAACTCTGGCAGACCTTGTAACGGGACCCATAGAAGGTAGTGGTTTCTGTATCAAAGAGTTTACAAGATAAATTGGTCCGCAGTTAGTGAGGCATTTGTAAACGTGAAGACATACTTTAAATTTAATGCGGTTTTCGATAGGAAGCCAAGGAAGCCTAGGGAGCCTATTCATGAAAGGTAAAGGACTATCAAATTTAGAGGCAGAAAAAAAAAAATCAATTTAGCCTCTCTGTTTTGAAATGACTGCAGCCAGTTGATGTCTCAAGCATTAGTACCATATAGGAGGGTATTAACATAATCCAATCTAGAAAGTACAAGTGCACGGACAATGAGATGATGTGTGTTCTGATCAAGAAAACGGCAAATGTAAAAGATATTACGGAGATGAAAATTTCCAGCTGATATGAGAATATTAATTTGCTTGGACATGTTTGAATCAGAAAAAATTCCCAGGTTACGTATGTCACAGGACGATTAAATTTGGCTATCACCTACTGTAAGATTTAGCTCCGGGAGCTTTAGGAGGCTTTGCCTAGTTCCAGCCATACAGCATCCAGTCTTTTTCATTATTTAATTTTAATTTGTTTTGTTTTATCCAGTGTTTGATATCGTCCTTACAATTCTGTAACAATTGCAATGCCCTTTCAGCAGCACCAGATTCCTTAGGATTAAATGAGACATAGAGGTGAGTATCATCAGCGTAAGAATGAAAACTAACATTATGACTACGTATGATATCGCCCATTTGTTGCGTGTGGATTGTGAAGAGAATTGATCCGATAACAGAACCCTGAGGAACACCATGAGTTAAGACTGCGCAGAGAAAGCGTTTTCAATGCAATCACAACTCAATCTACCATTCAAGTAGCTTATAAACCAATTTAGAGCAGTACCGGACACATCTAAATCACAGTGCAAGCGCTTCAGTAGTACGTCATGATGAACGGTACCAAAATGCTGAAGACAGATCCAGTAAGAAAACAAAAACTAGTTTTTGCCTGTCCACAGCATCCAAGACATCGCTTTTAACTTTCAGAAGTGCAGTCTCGGTACTCGAATTTGCTTTGTAAGCAGACTGGTTAATTTCACCTAAGTTGTGCTTGTACATTTAATCAGTGAGTTGAAGTTTGACCACCTTCTCAATGACCTTTTATAAAAACAATATTAGATACTGCCCGGTAGTTAGCCAGGTTGTAACTGTCCAGAGTTTGCTTTGTCAAGATAGGTGCAATGGCAACTTTGCAAAGTGGCAGCTTTGCATTTTGGGAAAACACCAGTTTCTAATGAGTCATTTATAATTTTGGTAGGTGTTGACAAGCAAATCTCGGGGCCATCTTCGGTTCACTAGAATACACACACGTATATATATACATATATATATATATATATATATATATATATATCTATATGTAACGCTAGATCGACCTGTTAGGCGAAATCGGTATACGGCCAATACAACCGGCGAAGAAAAAACAATAAAATACATAAGATTATATTTCCCCTCTTGGTTCTGAGATATACATGCACGTTATTTCAATGGCCCGTAAGTCCTTAGTGTTAACGGGTTAGGTTAGATGAGGTTTAACGTCCCAGTTTCCAACCAATTGGTTCAAGTCGAGACGACCACGGCCTTTTTTCCAGTTGTGGCTCACTGGCTTCTTTTCCCTACTCCATTGTTTATGCTGAGCACCAAGCACAAAGGCAGTAGGTTCCATTTTTAAAGTCTTTGGTATGACCCGGCCAGGATTTGAACCCTAGACCTTCCGGCTGGAAGTCGGATGCTCTAACCACTAGTGTTAACGGATACATGCACGTAAATTGGTGTGCATTAAGTAATTGCATAAACATTATGTGGTAAATAGGACTTGCGTATAGAGTTACGCATTCCTATATAAAACAGTGTGTAAAACGTTAAGGCGAAACGGTTTTTTTCGCCTAAAGGTCGAGTTCTCCCAACAGTCACGGTTTTTTCATATGTTTTTTCGGATATATCACAAATTATATAAATATATATATATATATATATATATATATATATATATATATATAATATATATATATATATATATATATGCTCCCGTTCAGAGCTAATCTCCGCTTGTAGGCACAATAAAATCAAATCCGGTCACTGTAAAATCAAACCCGGTGGGCCATAACATCGTAGGCTCTCTGTGGAAAGGTTCATTCATTCACAGCCATCGGAAGAGTGCGTTAGCACGAAACCACTGGTAGTGGCTTGATATCGAATTGTATTGATTCGTATCGCATTGTATATATATGTATATATATATATATATATATATATATATATATATATATATATATATATGCATATATGTATAGAGGTCGACCGTGGTAAGATCAACTAGACCAGTACTGGTGTTGTTTTTCATTCATGATCGAATCAGTTACTAACTCTTCGACCTATGTATATATATACATAAGTTAGGTAGATCGAACGTGGAATAAGTAGGTCGAAAGTTGTGTTTGGTGTTCGAATCATGAAGTTGACTTCATGATCGAACACCAAACACAACTTTCGACCTATATATATATATGTATATATATGTATATATATGTATATATATGTATATATATCTATATATATATATATATATATATATATAACGCTAAAACCCACGGTTGGGGGAAAAAATTTAGAGGGCGCTAGACGACCTTTCGAAAAGGCGAAAAAAAAACAATAAAATACATAAGATTATATTTCACCATTTGGTTGAATTTGAAAAACAGATATACATCAACGTTATTTCAATGGCCCACCAATTGTACGTGTTAACAGATACGTGTACGTAATTTGGTCAACATTGAAGTAATGGCATATATATTATGTAGTGAAAAGGCCATTACCATCCGTTTACGTATTCCTATAGAAAAAGCGTGTAGTTTCGTTAAGTCGACCTGATTTTTTCCCCTTATAGACGATTTCCCCTTATAGGCGGGTTTTTTCATACGATATTTCCCCTTAATCCCAAATTAGCAAAATATATTTATATATATATATATATATATATATATATATATATATATATATATATTTCTCTAATTCGGCACTTAGGGGGAAAGTTGTTGTTGAAAAGTCGACCTTAAGGGGAAAAAAATTTTCGGGTGAAATATAAGTTTCGCCTTAACGTTTCCACACACTTTTTCTATAGGAATACGTAAACTTACAAGGGCGCCCTCTTAGATTTACAAACTAGATGCCATTACTTCAAAGTTGTCAAATTTACGGACACCTAGCTGTTAACACGAACGGATGGCTGGCCATTGAAATAACGTTTATTTATATGTTTAGACGTTAGGGCGAATTTATTTCTTATGTATTTTATTATCTTTTTTTCGCCCTATGTACAAGCAGATATAACAATTTCCCCTTAAGGTGGGAATTAGCGTTATATATATATATATATATATATATATATATATATATATATATATATATATATATATATATATATATATATATATATTTATATATATATATATATATATATATATATAGGGAAGAAAGTTGTTGAAAAAACGATTTCGCCTTAACGTTTTCACACACTTTTATATAGGAATGCGTAAACGTGTGGTAAAGTCCTTTTAAACACGTAATCTATATGCAATTACTCCAATGTCGACGAATTTACGGACACGTATCTGTTAAAACGCCCGGATGGAATTCTATTGAAATAATTAGTGCCGTCGTGTGCTGCAATCCATCGAGCGGCTGTCTTTTACATTCCTGTGCAGCTGATTGTACAGAACCCATTGATCCATTTACAGTGAAAATAACCCATCTGTTACCTGGTTCCTCCTTTTGGTCGTAGGCTAGGCTACAGGCACCAAAATTTCGCATTAGCACACCGTACTTTCCAGCTAGATTGCAAGACCAGCCGGCGTGTTGGGAGAGGACCAAGGCAATTGCCCTCCAGTAAATTAGACACTGGAACCCCTCACCCCTGACCATAGTCGATCGAGGAAGAGGCTTAAGACGAAGGATACCGGTAGTCGTTTTAGAGAAAGTAAGGCAGATCCCTCTCTTCAAATAGATACCAATTCCTTATGGTATTATTAAACTTGCATAAGATATATTACTTAGATATGCTAGATGATGGTACAGCAAGTATAATCTTGAATAATGCAGGGACAATAATGCCACATAGAGCAGGAGTCCGGAGGGGTAGATTAGCTGGTTGCCAGTGCTTCCCTGTGTGTAAAAAGGGGCGAATGGCAAGCATGATGTGGTTGGTGTGATCAGGGGGTTAATTAAAATGTCACCTAAAAGCTAAGCTAGATCAGCTTTTAACGGTAACCACATCGAACAAAGTACACTATTCAGGTATTACCAAAAGAAAAACAAATGCCCAACGCCAGTAACGTTTGTTGGCGCGGTACCCTTGCCAGTAATTAATTGTTGGTCCAATCATGGATAATATAAATCAGCTCATGCGATAACCAACTGAAACGTACTGGAAATTGACTAACAAAGCTCCGTAAGTAAGAACAGGCTATTGCCAGTATTTTTTGTTGGTGGAGTACCCCTGCCAGTAGCTCCCAGTATGTGCCCTAGGCGGTGACTGACCCATCTTGGCTCACTAGGTGACCAATTGGAACTCACTGGTAAATGACAAATAGGATCCCATGTATAAGGAACTAGGAATGCAGGGAATAGTATATATATATATATATATATATATATATATATATATATATATATATATATATATATATATATATAGAGGTCGATAAAGGTGGAAAATTCCACGACTTTTCGAGTATAGACTCTTCATCAGGTGGCAAAGAAATGCAACTGAACAACAAAGTAGTAGAAATAGAAAAGAAACACATTGAAGAAAGGCACGAACAAACCGGTCGCACAGAACGAACACGGTGCGACCGGTTTGTTCGTGCCTTTCTTCAATGTGTTTCTCCTCTATTTCTACTTCTTTCTTGTTCAGTTGCATTTCTTTGCCACCTGATGAAGAGTCTATACTCGAAATGTCGTGGAATTTTCCGCAAACTTTAAGCACTTTTTACAACCTTTATAAACCTACATACTACTATAGTGCTCCGCAGTATTTCGACCCTATATATATATATATATATATATATACATATATATATATATATATATATATATATATATATATATATATATATATATATATATATAAATATGTACTACTATTTACCTTTCGACCTACACATTCTGACTTCGATCTACCAACCTCGACCTACTATATATAAATATATATATATATTATATATATATATATATATATATATATATATATATATATATATATATATGTAGAATAAATCAAACTGGAAATCTGCCTCGACGAAAAATCGACTGCCTCCACTGGGACTCGAACCCAGACCTTCTGCTATACGTGCAGACGCCTTACCAGTTTGGCTATAAAGCCAGTCCTGGCTGTTCGAGCTTCCAGAAAGGAGTCAATGATTCGCCGAGAGGGCGCTACATAGAGCTGTGGACATTATATCCATTGCAAACTCTAATCGGCCTTGTGACAGAGATCACTTCCGGAAACCGGATTGATGCAACCAGTTTGAAACACCGCATAAAGCATGGATCTCACGAGGAGATGCAAACCTGTAAAGAATGTAGAGTGAATTAGGAAATAATCCTAGAACATGCTTATGCAAAGTGAAAAATAATGAAATATATGTAGAATAAATCAAACTGGAAATCTGCCTCGACGAAAAATCGACTGCCTCCACTGGGACTCGAACCCAGACCTTCTGCTATACGTGCAGACGCCTTACCAGTTTGGCTATAAAGCCAGTCCTGGCTGTTCGAGCTTCCAGAAAGGAGTCAATGATTCGCCGAGAGGGCGCTACATAGAGCTGTGGACATTATATCCATTGCAAACTCTAATCGGCCTTGTGACAGAGATCACTTCCGGAAACCGGATTGATGCAACCAGTTTGAAACACCGCATAAAGCATGGATCTCACGAGGAGATGCAAACCTGTAAAGAATGTAGAGTGAATTAGGAAATAATCCTAGAACATGCTGCAAAGTGAAAAATAATGAAATATATGTAGAATAAATCAAACTGGAAATCTGCCTCGACGAAAAATCGACTGCCTCCACTGGGACTCGAACCCAGACCTTCTGCTATACGTGCAGACGCCTTACCAGTTTGGCTATAAAGCCAGTCCTGGCTGTTCGAGCTTCCAGAAAGGAGTCAATGATTCGCCGAGAGGGCGCTACATAGAGCTGTGGACTAGAGACCCTATAGTGGGAGAGATTGGCCAACCATTGTTCTCAGATACGCATTCTGATTGGACGAAATGTATGGGCACCATTTTGGAGCCAAAGTACGAGCATGCAAGATCATGTGTAGACTATGATGTACATTCGTTGTACAGGCTGTACGGCCGGACGTACGCATCCTGTCATTCCTGTGTAAGGTAGACACTTTTTGTTTCCAAAATTGCGGCTGGGTTGTGCTGCATTTGGATGCACGAACAGACCAGAAAAGGGTTACAAGTTGTATAGATTCCCATCCTGTACAAAAAGAGGGCTTCGGTGGGCTGTAAAAGTTAGAAGGTTCAATTGGAATCCATCAAATAGTGATCGCTTAAATGCGATATAACTTTACAGTATACAGCTTAATCAGTAATACATGTAGGCCTAACGTTAGAGTAGGCTTAGCCTTAGATTACGACGTTCTGTACAAGACCTAGCCTATACCGTATACGGCGGTTCCATCTCTATATTCTGACTGCTTGATATTCCAGCACATAAACCCATATAAAACTCCTAGCCCTTTGGCCTAACCCATAGGCTTAGGAAGCTTTTCGAGACGGGAGGGGGGGGGGGCTGAACCTTGTTTCGAATCGCCGTCCTGGGGGAGGACTGCCCCCTCCCCCTTGGAAAAGTTTTGGTATTTGAGGGCCCTCAAATGCAATTTGGTGCAACATTTTGGACAAACTTTAAGGTAAGACACTGCAAATTTTTGACATTTCTTACAGAAGAGACAAATAAGGGGTTTTGCCCTTGGATATTGGGGGCGGAAGCATACTTCAGCCCCCTCATATTTTTGACTGGGGGATAAAGCGCCCCAGCCCCCGCTTCCTACGCCAATGGCCTAACCGGCTGACCCTAATTCTAATACTAACCCTATTGGAGAGTTGTCGGAACATCCCCATAGAGACGTTGGAATACCAGAGCTTTAGTGGCGTATTTAGGGGCCCATTGGGTCATGCCCTATCCCTCACTGATGTCGATTTTTGTTCTACTTCCTAAAGATACGTTAATTTTTTAACTCAAATTTTACTGCAAATGGTAGCATATGTGGCACCAGATTGCTTGTAAGAACACCTAATTTTTCAAAACTTTTCAAAGGGGAGGGGGCAACCCATTGGACCATGGTTCCCCTCACTGATACTGATGTTTTTGTTTTAGTTCCTAAAGATACGTCAATTGTTTAACACAAATTTTTCTTCAAATGTAAGAGGATCAAACATTGCTCCTGGATATATTAGTAACATGAGAAAACTGAAACATTTATAAAACCTAGGCCAGCTAGTCCTTTCCATAAAATAAAAAGTCTCACTAGGAAGTGCTCCCCTATATTTACCCCTTCCCCATACCTCTCCTGAAGCTTTCACTAAGTAATAAAAAATCTTAAATGATTAGTTTAACTTGCTTACAACTTTCCATAAAAGCACCATTTTGCATGTATGCCATCCTGCATTAACGTACTTGTAGTTTTTTTAGAAAGAAGGGGTAGACACTGTAGACCCAGCCCAGAATAGACCCACGTACCCCCTCCCCCTCTTACCAGCAGAAAAATAAGACACACTAAAATGAGATTTTTTGAAATAAAATCATTTTTAAAACTGTCAAAATAGCATACACCATTCTGCATTTTCGTCACTTTCTATTAGCAAAAGTTACTCAAAATGGAGGGTGTTATCCCCTCCCTTTAGACCCCTCCCAGGACGGCTTTTCTTGCACAGGGGGACAAACGAAAGGATCCGGCAGACAGTGCCAGCCAGAGACAACCGATACGAATGACTGCCACAAGAGAACAGAACGCTGTAACTCACTTTGTTTTACATTTTGTACGGAAAACTGTACGCACACAGTGTATATGATATCTGGCCATAGTTAACATTTGGCTCCGAAATGGCGCCCATAAAATAAGTTGGCCAATCTCTCCCACTATAGGGTCTCTACTGTGGACATTATATCCATTGCAAACTCTAATCGGCCTTGTGACAGAGATCACTTCCGGAAACCGGATTGATGCAACCAGTTTGAAACACCGCATAAAGCATGGATCTCACGAGGAGATGCAAACCTGTAAAGAATGTAGAGTGAATTAGGAAATAATCCTAGAACATGCTTATGCAAAGTGAAAAATAATGAAATATATGTAGAATAAATCAAACTGGAAATCTGCCTCGACGAAAAATCGACTGCCTCCACTGGGACTCGAACCCAGACCTTCTGCTATACGTGCAGACGCCTTACCAGTTTGGCTATAAAGCCAGTCCTGGCTGTTCGAGC
Organism: Holothuria leucospilota; assembly: GCA_029531755.1. Taxonomy (NCBI): domain Eukaryota; kingdom Metazoa; phylum Echinodermata; class Holothuroidea; order Aspidochirotida; family Holothuriidae; genus Holothuria; species Holothuria leucospilota. The sequence continues at coordinate 76,908,626 of CM055961.1, read as the reverse complement.
TTCCAGAAAGGAGTCAATGATTCGCCGAGAGGGCGCTACATAGAGCTGTGGACATTATATCCATTGCAAACTCTAATCGGCCTTGTGACAGAGATCACTTCCGGAAACCGGATTGATGCCAGGACTGAGATCCATGCTTTATGCGGTGTTTCAAACTGGTTGCATTAATCCAGTTTCCGGAAGTGATCTCTGTCACAAGGCCGATTAGAGTTTGCAATGGATATAATGTCCACAGCTCTATGTAGCGCCCTCTCGGCGAATCATTGACTCCTTTCTGGAAGCTCGAACAGCCAGGACTGGCTTTATAGCCAAACTGGTAAGGCGTCTGCACGTATAGCAGAAGGTCTGGGTTCGAGTCCCAGTGGAGGCAGTCGATTTTTCTTCGAGGCAGATTCCCAGTTTGATTTATTCTACATATATTTCATTATTTTTCACTTTGCATAAGCATGTTCTAGGATTATTTCCTAATTCACTCTACATTAAATATATATATATATATATATATATATATATATATATATATATATAGCGCATAGTGATAGATTCCGTGTATTGGTATAGTATATATAAAATTGCAAAAAGCAGTTAATGCCTGAGATACCAACATATTTGCACCACTGGTGACCATTCAAAATTCTTCTATTCAGACATTGGGTTTTAAACAAACCCACAGACAGACATGCCTGCCTCCACTTTAATAGCTTCCAGCCTCAACTCATAAAGGAATCGATAGTCTATAGCCAAGCACTCAGGTATAAACGCATCTGCTCTGACCCCATTGACCTTTGCATTAAATTTAACGACCTGAAACAACAGTTTCTAAATAAAGCCTATCCCCTTCGTCTCATCAATTACAACATTAACAAAACTAACATTCGCTCGCGTGAACAACTCCTATGTTACAACCAGAACCGGCACAGGGCCCGGATACCTTTTGTTACCACCTACTTCCCCCAGTGCACTGTACTTTTCAAGCAGTTCAAGTCCTCTTGGCACATTCTCAACCCAATTGACTCCCCAGAGTTTACTAATCCCCCTGTCCTTGCCCTGAAGCAGCCACCCTCTCTGAGATCAATACTAACCACCAGCAAACTACCCCCGCTTAACCAGCCCCTACCTGGAAACAAACCATGCAATGGTCCCCGATGCTTAGTATGTAAACACATTCTAACGGAGAGTGTAGTGACCGTTCCCGGAACCGACATCAACTTACATCCAGGCTCCTTCAATTGTAATTCAGCTAATGTTATTTACCTTATCTTTTGTAGCATCTGTCCCCATGGTAACTACGTAGGAGAAACCAAAACACCTTTCAGACTCCGATTCAACAACCACAAACAGACAATACGTAAAAATTCCCAGCTTCAAGCGGTCTCTCAACACGTTAACCTTCCTGGACATGGCATTGACAAGGTTAGAGTTTGCTTAATAAAAGGAGGATTTCGATCCGATTCTGAACGTAAAGCCAGTGAACTAAGACTAATAAAGAAGCTTGACACCCCCGTAACAACGGGCTTAATAGAGAATTATCACACTTGGGTGCATTTACTTGCCTTCGTTAGAATCTATTCTGAGCTGGTATTGGCAGTTTTGGTGTATGCTGATGAAGATTAGGTTAGGTTAGATGAGGTTTAACGTCCCAGTTTCCAACCAATCGGTTCAAGTCGAGACGACATGCTGATGAAGAAGCAGGGCTCTGGAAATTTCAGGTGATGCGCACTGTCTAAGAAGGTATTTTCTTATTGGCTGATTCTATTGTATTGTATCGATTGAAACCTTTGTTAAGGTTAGGGATTAGTTAGGGATTAGGGCAAGCGTTAGTTAGTCATAAAAATTCTTCTTAGACAGTGCGCATCTCCCCGAAAATTTTGTATGTCTAATAAACATGGTGCAAATATGTTGGTATCTAAGGCATTAACTTTTCTTTTTGCAATTATATATATATATATATATATATATATATATATATATATACTTGTATTACCTGTATTATGTGGACATTGGCATATGACAGGATTATGGGGACTCCTAGAAGGGGTACACCCTGACCCGTGAAAAGTGAAGGTATATAGGTATAGCTATAGGTGAAGCTAACTATACCTTCTTAATTGCTCTTTTTGTTTTAAAAAAGAAAAGTGGTATATATGACAGTGTGGACATGGGCTATGTGGACGGTCCCCATAGTCCCCTTGTATACTGAAAACATATACACCGTATGGCAATGTGCGTGTGCCATGTAAAACACCGACCGAAGCAGTTAATAGTCTCAGAAGTTATTGAATAAACAGTTCATCTTGAACGCAGGAAATGATTTGCAACAAAAATATTTTTGACTACAACAAGAAAACGAGACAACTGTTCAGTATGCACGGCATAGAATCGGTGCGTACAAGATTGTGTGGACTTGATTATGTGGATGGTCCACATAATCCTTTTATACACTTATTTCGAATGTACATTTACACACATACATATATAAAGTGCATTTATCAAGCGCTTTTTCATAAAGATCCTATATGAACAAGCGAACTAAAACCCAAAAGTATGTACAATGCAACAGACTTAAAGTGCTCTTGAACAGAGATAGGATTTTAGAAGCTTTTTTAAAATTAGGTAAGGAGACACAGCTTCTCATAGATACTGGGAGGCTATTCCGCATTTCAAGAATTCTACGAATTCGGCAGCTTTCTGAAGCTTTAAAAAGGTGGAGGTTGATGTTAATTAAAAGAAAACGAGCAGTATAATTTTCGTAAACTTACTTTATATATTATTTTAAAAATCTACATAAACGGAGGTACTATAAGAGCTAGTTGTGGGTTATTATCTCGATGTAAGGTTATACAACAGGATTGTGTGGACGTGATGACATAAAAGGTCCACAAAATCCTATTTATACATCAATCTTTTGTACAGAATTCTAGAATCGATTTAATTACACCGAACAGCCGCCTTGTAATTTTCGTAACGCCCTCGTTATTAAGGGAATGCAACATAAAAATCTTAAAAGGAAGGCATATGTAGTATAAAAATATAAGGTAAAACCCATTCACATTTCCAAATTTGAAAGCAAGCAGCTACACCGTGAATTGGTAAAGCATATTTTGACAATCAGAAGGAAAGACGTACGTTTATTGCATCACATTATTATCTTCAAACATCAAAGAACAAGGTAACTGTCTTGCGCACCTTCAGAATTTTAACGTGGGCGTCGTCACCATATGGAATTGTTTTGTCTCATTTTGAGAGCGCCCTTATTTTATTGTGCATTAACTAACACAGTATTGCTGTAGGGTCTCACCGAAATCGTAAATACTGCATGTCACTTAAATAAATATAGTTTGTTCAGCAATTAATACAAAATACCTACGTTCATTTGAGTGCAGCTTCGTTCAGATTCATTCAGATGCATGCCCAACTACTTCCAGGAACGAATATGCACCCTTTTGAACGCACCGCCGAGAAGAGATACGTTCAAAAGCGTTCGCCGTAAGAGGGAGGATTTTAATACTCTTAGCAACGCAATGGCTGTGCATAACTATCCTCTTAGCAACACAATGGCTGTGCATAACAATGGGAACAAAAGAGTATCGATCTGACTGGGAGCTCAGTATATCTTTCCCTGAGTGATGTTATTTCCGTTCAATTTCGTTCGTTTGCATTTTTTTGAGTTCTGTTATGATTGATAGTGATTATTCTTTCCATGGCATGTCATGCAATTTTCGTTCGGCGGCAGTAGTTTTCGTTATGCTGCATCCTTTTGAGTTCATTTCCGTTTGGCATGGTTCTGTTACGTTCGCATGAGTGCAACTTCGTTCAGTTACGTTCGTTTTGTGTTACCTTGCTCTTTGTCATGCATGACTTAAAACATGCTGATTGATACTTCATATTTTCGTTTTTGCGTATTTTACTTTCATTCATTCAATTGCAATGTTAACTTGTTTTCTTCTTTCGCATATAATCATGATTTTCGCTACTAGGTCCTATTTTGTTTTTCAAAACACATCAAGACTGTGGTCTCGACGGTTGATACCAGCGCTCAAACTAGCCGACGGCACCGGCGGCGTAGGTCTACGCCGTTGGTGCCTTCCCTATTCGCCGTGATGCCCCCCCCCCAAATCGAGACAACCGACGACAGTGAACTGCCTTGCCCCCATTTGAAATCGCCGCCGGTGCCCCTTGGTCAGCCATAGCATCCCCAAGTTGTCCTGCAATTTCACTGATTTTGCAGGGACATACTGACAGTATTACTACAAAGACTGCGACTTTTCACGTCACTTCGATAGTTCACTCGAAGCAGTATTTCAATGCAGCTATGTCTATCAAACACCATCCTACTGTGTATTACCTATACATAAACACGTACGTGCGTACGAGTCGAGTATGAAATCGAGTGTATCGAACTTTGTGCACATCGCAAGGGACAGGGGCCATGTTTTAGACACCGTCATTGCGTAAATCATAAATGTACAAGGTACACTATAACACCACACAAATCAACATGCATTTTTTACACTAAAAGCCCCCCACAATTACTACTGCATCATATTAGGTGACAACTAAACGTTAAGCGGCACAAGCAGCGATCGAAAAACTACTGAACTTCACATGCCATGTCTTGTGTTCTTGCGATGTACGTAAACTTCTCTACAGAGCTGGAACGTAGCCTAATGTATGGGTGTTTGCATACAATTACGGACCTACACATGCATTTGACTTTACTGTGCTCTCATCGTGTTTCACTTGAGCGTCTGTTACAGAACACGGATATGGCCTGTTTGCGCACATTACAGACATATATAGCAAACGTACGATCAATGACTGCCCAAATTCATTTCGCTCTCCCCTCGATGGACAAATTTGGAGAGAAATGAACTTTCATTGATTTTACATCAGTTCAATGTAACAAAGAACGTCTTCAATAACAACATATTTTGGAGACAGCATTGAGAAGAATTAAGACAACACAAGGCAAATAATTTCACTTTGTCACAAGAAATCGTCATTTTTTTGAATTACTTGTTATCTTATCGTCTTGCAAAAGTTACCGCGGAATACAGTATCGGGTTGGAGAGGGGGAGGGGAGGGGAGGAGTGTCGACTGTGGGGATTGGATGATGAATTCAGCCCTTCGCAGTAATGTCTGTAGTCAACACATTTTCCTTGGCCTAGCAAATTATTTGTTGCCATTCTATGAGTCTGATAATACTGTAGCCTAATATAAAAACTATATAGTCTGTGAATCATTTTTTTTTGGGGTCATTTCAATATTATTTCGAAAAAAAGCCTTGGTGCTTTGGCTGAATTTCGTGAGATGCCTCGGTGCCCTGTTTCGTTGATCAATACTGCCTGGGTGCCATGCGTGTTGGACAAAAATCCAAAAATTAATCTTTTATGTATCCCCCCCCCCACCCCCAAATTACCTTGCCCTTGCAGGTTAAACTGTGAATCATGATAGGCTAACCCTGGAGTCCACGGTAATTATCCGAAACGAATTTTTGTCAAGTGAGGTTATATACTCCTTAAATGATTTAGAAGTTTAACAGAGCAACATGAATTGCTACTCCCTCAGTTTATTTTCTTTTCTTTTTTTTTTGTGTGTGTGTTTTGTTTTGTTTTTGAGCTCATGACAGTTCAAGCTGCTAAAGTAAATAAGGAACGAGATAAAATATTTTTTCCTTTTGGTAGCACCTCTGTGGCCCTGACCATTGCATTACTAGCAGGCTCACCACTACGGAGGAGGTGGATCAAATTAAAGAAATCTCTTCTACCCTAATCATTCATTAGGAAATCCCGCCCCACGAAATGTACCAGTCCTCCTCTCCCGAGAAGTACCGAACCTCCCCATGACGTGCCTCACTTTCCCGTCCAACTCTCATGGTACGACCTCTTTGCACACGATCGTGCGTGCGCGCGGGCATGCCGCCAACTAAATGAGCCCACTTGAGTGATAGTGTGTAAGTACGAGCGCTTAACGAGGAAGGCACCCCCCTCCCAACCCCCACACACTAGGCCTATTGTAGGCCTTTCTTCAGGGGCGGATACAGACATTTCGAAAAGGGGGGGGACTGAAAACCCCCTTGAATATTCTAGATTAACATTAGCCTATGCTAATTTTCGCGTATTTGTTATTGTTGATGTGGCGGAAAAGGGGAGGCTGAGGCTGGGAAAGCCCCCCCCCCCCAGGCTTGGATCCGCGCCTGGTCTTAATTGCCTGGCAAGGCTTCAGATCTGCATTTCTGCGCTGCAAGATTTGTAGTTTCCTCAGTGGACTTACGCCGTCGACTGTAATTTATCACAACACACATCTTATCAGACGCGCATTTGGAAATTTTCATCTTTTAAATCCAACTAGGCCTAAACGGGGCAAAATAGTTTGGGCAATCTGGTAGTACAGTGAGGCCAGACCACCTAGTCCCTGTGTAGGCTATGCTTAAAACGTATTAAACCATTCAATCCATGACTGTGTAGCCTAGCCCGACTCAGGAATGCATATTGTTGCAACGTTATAAACCAACACTGCATGAGAACTCGCGGAATAGCACGAGAAGGAATATTTGTATGTTAACTTTGCACCTAACTTGTATCGTTAAAATTCGAACACCTAGCGATGTCTGAGTCAATTATGTCGTTACAACAAGCATTTCAAACTAAATAATGGGCAATTTTAATGAATGTTTCATAGCTATCAAAATGGCGCCGCGATAAAGCTATCGCGGGAAAGTGCTGACACGTCACAAGTCACATTCGTTTCAATTGCGGAAACGCTCAGCTTACGTGAAAGCCTGCGTAACGGCCAATGTGGGTGTAAATGTTTTTTAAAAAAAAAGATGTCGGAATTGCACGAATTCCCTACCCTCCACTTTATTTATTTTAATATTGCCAAATGATCCTATATCTCTGGAAAGATGACTGCTTCTAGCAGAACCACGTTACCGTTTACCATTTCGTGGTGTCTTAACGCCTAAATACTTCATTACGAGTTTGCAGATACTGTAGGCTATGTGATACTTCATTATCTCACAAGTGTCTTCCTCCATAGACTCTTTGTGTAAGCTTTAACCGTCTCAATCCGCGGCATCATCGCGATTCTCTTAATTCTGTATGTCAGTTTTAAACTAATTGACACTCTAATGTAGCTTGGCAGACCTGCCATGCAGGCTACACGTAACTTGCAACATGGACAACGATCGGCGATCGTGGTCGTCATTTTGATAAAAGAAAATTGCTCGAAAAAGTAGCGCATTGGCCATCTTTTCAGAATCTGTTTACATGGAATGTTAATTTTAAATATTTCATACATGTTAATGACTGTACTCTGCATACATGCGTATTTTCGCCGCAAATTCATTCTCCGATATTTTTGTCCAGGCAGCATGCTTCGTAATGACGAAAGTCCCGTTAGGCTATGTTTATTTAAGCACATCTATGTTGACCTATACCCGGAAGAGAACAGGGTGCAATCATCGCAATGTTATTTATAGCTTTACCAGATTTTTTCCAAGATCTTGGGAATATAACACATGGCCTGGGAACTTGACAAATATTTTTTCGGGAAAGTACTGAAAATTTACGGTTATCATGTTGGGCCCTGTGAAATGATTTTACTCATCTAGTCATGTCACGTGTCCGTAGTCCGAACCAGTGTTTCAGCTGAAAAAAATTGCCGAAACTGATAGCCTAGCATCTTCCTATAATCTCTCTAAATATTTTTTTAAGTAACGCCAAAACACATTTTGTACCGGCATGTTGGTGAATCGATGCTGTGGGGGGGGGGGGGGTCACCTTAGGAACAAAATGCCGTTGTCATACGCAAAAATTACTCAACCAGAACTGCTTAAGTTGCAATAAACAATATTAAAAACATATAACTTAGGGAATCCTAGGCGTAGGGAGATGATCTCAGCTCAGTGGGGAGGTCTTGACTCAGTGACGTAACTGATTCAGGGTGCCCAGGGGCAAAAATGGGTTGGTTGTCCCCTGACCAAATATCATGTGCACATGATGCAGCTGCAGAGCAAATTAAGTTTTGAAAGTCACTTGTACTTACAAATAATAGGCTACTTACCGTTTTAAATGACTAATCATTTTAAAGATGACGGGTCATCATATTCAGCGGGAGAATGATGATCGTGTTGGCCTATAGTTCAAAAGTTGGGTGACTTAGTTGCTAAAATATACTGCACAATTATAATAGGGATATGTCTGTACTACAATTGCTGAATTGCAAACAAAGTATCATCGTGGGTACGGTACTAGAACCGCCGGGTGACCCCTAGCAGTGCCCAGGGATTCGCCCCCTCAACGCGCATAGGAGTTACGCTACTGTCTGGACTTAACATTGTTTTGGACCACCGTCTTGGGGAATGGGTCAAAGGGAATGGTGAACGTTTCCCTGCATGCTTCTGGGCTGGAAGCATTTCCAAGTCCTCGCCGACGGGACCCTTTGTGTTTGCGTTGTGTGGTGTTGGAAATGCATCTCAACGCATAATATTATTTCAGTGGCTTCCCTAATATTTACAATGGCGCAGAAACCTCTACAAAGCTACAACTGCTTTGCACTTTCAGAGTCCAACAGCCTTCATTCATTCAATGTCCTTTTCGTTGCGTGGGGAAAGACACGTTTGTTCCCGCTCTCGTAGTAAAATATTGCTCATAGTTTTGAGGAGGCATTGATAAATACCGTATAGAAGTGACGAAAACAAGCACACATAATCAGCTGTTGCAGCGATGCAAGATTAATTCCTACAAAAGAGGAAGAATTAATTGTGTAAGTGAAAGACCAAATAAATTTTCGAAACGCAAAATTTACGAACGGTTGGTTGATAAAAAGCGCTGCTATATAGTACGTAGCCTTACTGACTTTCGGGCCGAGTGACTGTGTATAGGATATAGGCTTTCCGACGCAGTAGCTCACTTTAGTTTATATTGCATGGAAGTACTAGCTTCCAGGTTTATTGATTTCCGTTTGTAAGTGCGGTCTGTTCACACCTCCAAAACTCCAAAACCCACAAAGCAGGACACTGCAAACCCTCCCTTTGTTATCTTTCCGTTACTGTCAAATCCGCGGAACCTAAGCGGATTAGTGAACAATAGTGCGAAGTTAATGAGCATGCAATTGAACGTATTTTAACGAAAATGAACGGTAGAACGAACATGAACGCATGGCTGCAGAGGAACGAAATTGAACTAGTTCGAACGATTATTTTGGACGTTTCCCCTTATGCAGTGTTAATAAAGCAGATCACTGGTTCTTAGATTAGAATCACTCCCATTGCTTATTTTTAATGAGAAATTTGGCAATTATTTTTCCCTCCCAAATCCTTTTCGCGACCCTCCGAAATATTTTCGCGACCCTCCGAAATATTTTCGCGACCCTCAAAAGGGTAGCGACCCCTAGTTTGCCAACCTCTGCTTTAAACGATACACAAGGACTTTTCCCCATCATGTACCCAAACCTGTAGCCACTTGTGTAATGAGTGATACCCATTCACAGGGTCATCTCTTTCAGACTGTAAGCCATGCCTGAAGATGTGAAATTTTATGTTTGGGAAAGAATTGAGCTATACACCCAAATTTTTCAGTATTGGAATATTTCTGCCAGATTATACAAAATTAAGTACTCCACAATGGCAGTAATGTAGGATGAAGAGTGTGAATTAAGATTATTTTGATATTTTATTTTATTTTTACTTTCTGGGTAAATTTCTCATTTTTCTAATTAAGGGCAACCTGGTTTTACTATTGAAAAATGAATGAAAGCTTGTCCCTTTTCTGCATACTAATTTTTCATTTCATCTCTTAAGTCCTTGCTAAAATGTCACCAAACAGCTAAATTACACAAACAACAGATTCATCAATTATTCTTATGGTAAGTAGTATATCATGCCTGGGACTTACAGGCAGCCTGTTTCAGGAATTCCACTTTCTTTATGTCAAAAAACTAGCACAAATGAGTTATTAATCTTGACTGTCAAAGTCATCATTGCCAAATATTACTCTGAAAGCTTCCTGCCTTCCAGGATTGTGGTGGTTAGGGGGTAGGTGTGAGGGCTATTGATAAAGTATTTATGGATACATTACCACAGTCTGATTCATCTGTCATATCACCACAGTCATTGGTGTAGTCACATTGAGTGTCATAAGACACACAAAGATTGTTACTACAGAGGATGTCACATGGGTCAGCATGCTCTACATCACAATCCTTCCAAGCTATGCCATCAATGGCAGCCATGTCTGCATCATAATAGAGGTAGGCTGAAAAACGGATCTGAAATCACAAATAATAATTGGTAAGCTGTAAACTGATAAACCACTTCAGTAACAGCTGAAAGGGGAGAGGGGGAACTTGACATAATGAAATGTTTTCAATAAAACATTTACAGTACAGCATGGAAGAATTTAAGTACAGAAAGGGGAGGGGGTGCACTATCTGACCTGACAAGTAGTCAGTGAACCTTGCACATTTTTCAGAGAATGCCTGAAACCATCGTGCATGATTTCTTGAACATAATAGTAGGATCTTTTGGTACAACAGGATTTAAATGCATTAAGTTTACTTCTTGTGACTAAGCTCAACAGGTTTCTCTTCCCTGTACATATATATTATGTATTACATCAACTTTATCAGTAGCAGACCATCATGTGTAGTGTGAGGTTTGATCAAAATGCTTTCTTAAAGTATCATAGGAGCAAAACCTCTTTTAGAGTAGATGGATCTATCCCTAGAAAAGATCTTTAATGAACCTTACGTTTAATGGCCGAATAGGCATCTTAAAGGTATCAAAAAAAAGAAAAAAGACTTGTGTATGGAATCATGGGTAAAGAAAGATCAGAAGGATCCAGAAGGACACAAAGTATAGCTATTTGACTTAGTTATGAGCAGGATGCAACCAGGCTGAATCACGCTGTGGACTTCTTCCATTTTACTTCTAGTATAGTATTAAACAAGCAAACCAAGGCTTAATGTAAACTGTTTTACCTCCCAATTCCAACTGCAGCCTTTTGTTTCTTTTACATTTTATAAGGTTGTAACCATGCTGTATAATTTTTCACATTTCTCCTGTAAGTAATATGGAATTGACTCACCTTAAAGTCACTACTCTGTCTCCCAATACCGACTGTAGCTTTCTGCCATGCACCACTGGTGTCTGTGATAGGTTGCCAAAGTTCTGTAGACACACTGGGATTTGTGATATCCACAGAGCTCAACAAAAGCATCGATTGATCAGTCTACAAAAGAAGCAAACAGGAAAACAAAAAAAAACACAAAATAGCAAACAGTAAATGTATGACTTTCTAATCAGACACATTCAATAAAAATAATATGACACAGTTAATGATACTGACATGTAGGCTGTAACTCAAGTCCCTGAACAAACTATCCACTGACAAACTACCTAACAATTTTGTAAAATGGCTATGTATCTACAAGACTCTGAAAATGGGTCATTATTTGAAATAATTACATGGAGACCGCATGAGGCCTATGACAACAAGTCGGGACAGTCAGTCCATCCCCCTCCCCCCCAACTTGGGGTGAGTAACAGACCAGAGAATAGTCTCTATGATGGTCTTTCTCCCTTTATAGAGCTTAACCTTACTCTCCTAAATAACACAGATCAACTTGTACTTCCAGAACAGGGTCTCAAACTGAGGTCAGAATTTAATAAAACACATACAAGTAAGATGGTTTCAACTAGTACGCCACCAAAGGTCTTGAAATAGTCAAGCTTTCATCAGAAGTGGCTCTGTCTTCATCAGTCCTGAAGAAGTCAGAGCCACTTCTGACAAAAGCTTGACTATTTCAAGACCTTCGATGGCGTACTCCTTGAAATCATCTCACTAGTATGGATTCCCGTTGTGAAAGCCTATCTACTTACAAAACACATACAGGTAAAGTGCTTGACTTTACAACATACTCAGGAAGATGGGCTCATCCCCAGTCCAAAGTTAGCATAGGTCACTACATACATACTGGGGTCTGAAACTGGTTCCAGAATTTAACAGAATGATAGCAGAACCCAGGGAGAAAGGCCCATCCCCAACCTTCACTAAAAGATCAGTAAACACTTACCGGGCTCTCAAACTGGTACCAGAATTCAATGGAACACTTGGGGGCAGTGTCTGGTAGAATGGTAGACTCCAGAATTGCTGGTTCATTGAACAGTCCTGTAGCTGTATCCACCATTACAAATGAGCCTTAAGTGCCATACCAAACAAGAAAGGGTATGAGAACCATGAAAATGTTGTAGACACAAAATAGTTTGACAAATTCTACACAAAATCAATGTTCTGTTCTATGGTTATTTTTCTTTTTAAATCCTCATCAAATTGCACAAGATTAAATGCTTGATTACCTCATTAGTTTATTTTGATTTATCTTCCATCAAATTGATCAATATAAGACAATCACACATGCCAAACAATCACACCAACCAAAAAATCACCCACACAAGCAATCAAACAAACAATCAAACAATCAATCAAACAAACAATCACACCAACCAAACAATCAATCAAACAATCACACCAACCAAACAATCACTCAAACAATCACACCAACCAAACAATCACTCAAACAATCACACCAACCAAGCAATCACTTAAACAATCAAACAACAGTCACACCAACCAATCACTGAAAACAAACAATTAAACAATCACTCAAACAAACAATCACATCAACTGAACAATCACTCAAACAAACAATCACACTAACTGAACAATCACTCAAACAAACAATCACACCAAATGAACAAACGCTCAAACAAACAACCACACCAACTGAATAATCACTAAAACAAGAAATAATTCAAACAAACAAAGAATCATTCACAACAAAACAAAAACATACAAAACCAAAGCAATATGTGTTACCTCCTGCATCCCTCCTTTGTCTCAAGGATCTTTTGGCAAATGATGATGACCCTGATATCACCCATTTGTGATTGCCAACACTGACATCATTGTAACCACAGAAGTTATCCTCAAAGTCACATGGACCTGCAGGTATGATGGAAGATATATTCATTCATAAGGCTGCACACATAGGAAAAACACAGGCACTTCACCACCATATAAGATTTCAATTACAACAATATGTTTAATCTGTCCCCTCCTTTCTCAATAAGGGTGTTTACCAGAGAACAAAACTTACCTTCTACTAACATACCTGCGATGCTTCATCAGGAAAATCCTGTCCCTTACAAAATTCATGCTAGAGTGATTCTGCTTAAAAGAGGTATTTTAAACCTCACCTTTCTTTTGATCTACTGAGGTATGTCACATTACAAAACTTATTGCCACCAGAACTTTTTCCACTCATGTTAAAAGCAATAAATGACAGTGCCCACTCCTTAATTACTTGCAGCCAGTCAATGGTTACCTTAAAATGCAAGTTGCACAGAAAGACTCCTGTTGTATGTGCGTGCAACAACAAGATACAGAGAGAAAAATGCAATTTCTGAAAGTAGTTTGTGTCAATTTATTGTCTTGATACCGTCTAGATGTATTGCATTACATTTTTATGGTCATAACTATCGAACCCTTGCCACTTGGAATAATGGCAATGGGGTGAATTGGCAACTTTAATGAGATCAATTTGTCACATCACCATGCTTTATTTCCCTGATGTAGGTTTAATCTTGGTCATCAACCCTTCCCACTCACTTGCATAAGCCCAGATAGAGCAAATTTAGAATGATACACCTGCTAATCCAAACAACACTTGCAGCTACATAATTTGTAATTATGTAAATTACCAGTTGTAATTTACATCAAACTGTTGGCATGATATCTCACAGATTAACAATATTTCACCAAAAAATTAAAGTTATTCAAAAGTGCTATCATATGTGATAAAACCTACGAAACTTTACAATGTTAAGGAAATCTGATCGACATTTAATGGAAGAAGCTGAACCTACAATATATTTGAAGCAGGGCTTATCAAGTGCTTCATCTGTGGGACACTGTATAACTTCAGGTTCTGTCTTCATTTATTGTAACAGCCAGATTTCCTTAACATTATTTCTTTAAATTAAATTTTGGACTCATCAGCTCTTCACAGGCCATTTTAGTTAGTGCACATCACACCCCCCCCCCCCCCCAATAGCTGTGAGGGGCGGGATCACTTAAGAACCTAGTATCTGAAGTAAATAAAAACTCACCACAAGCAGCTTCATCACTCCCATCACTACAGTCCTCCTTAAAGTCACAGTAAAGGGATTTATCAATACAGGCTTCATCAGAGCACTGCCATTTCCCCACACCACAGGGACCCACTGGGGTGGTGGGAACCACTGTGGGTGCTATTGGTAGTTCATCTGCAAATAGGAAATGTAGGGTATCAGCTGGACAACACATTAAACATCAGAGACAGAACATCAATTAAGCAAACATTGAACAAATGATCAAATACTTTTAGGCCCAAAAGAAAGAACTACCTCATCAGGAGTGTTGATATTTTCACAATATGTCAAGAATGAAGCTTTGAATACTTCAAAATGAGGACAAAAAAAATTATATGTTTATACGCCATAGTGAACATGCTACTGGTATACATTAGTAATAGCAGTCTTGCCCATAATTAAACTTTACGGAAAGGATTAAAGCCTCACATGCTTTTAAAGCCTCACATGCTTTTACTGTCCAGGGCACAAACAAGAGGGATACTGCTTCTCCCTAAAACTTTGCCCCCTGGCATATGCCGGAGGTTAGAAACACTGCTAAGAAACATTGAACTCAGATGACACACTCAAATAATCATAATTATTGCTCCAGCCTATGGAACATAATGGTACAAATAAAAGAAAAAAGTACCATGAGGTCACTTTCTCTAGAGATAGCTGAACAAGTTTGCAAGTGTATGACTAAATAGCTTGACATATAATTACCTCAGACTTGATATAAAAAGATCAGACTGCACACACAAAAATGACAGTGGGAATAATTAGTATCATTCAGTTCTGTTTGTGTTTTTATGCTTAAATGTTACCCATTACACAACACAGAGATCATGACACAACTTGGCAATTACACACAATATTACAATGCAAACCATTTCTTTCAAGACGAAACCACACAGATACTGTAAGGTAAAACATCAGAAGTTGAACTATGGAGTGATACCATATACATCTCAGCAGTCAAGAGATGATGGCTGCCTGTTACTCTTTCAAACTCTAAACGTTAGTGTGATTGTAACAAACAGTGATTCTTACTGTCTGATCTAATATTGTAAGAGTACTACTGAGCAGAAACAAATGAGGATACTGTCTTATCAAAGTTGTTATACTGTAGGTGTAACAAATGAGGACACTTACTGTCTGATATGAGACATTCTGGGGTAAAGGAGACATCATCCACAGCTATGACACCATCTCTACCACTGTATGGATGACGAGCTACGATCAGGGGCTGGAGAAGAGAAAATAACATATCTTCTTATCACCACATTAGTTAAGCATAGAGAATATGCTCAGCAACTGGTAGTAGAAGGGTAGATATGAGCAATCATAGGTATCCAACTGAATGGCACTTAGCAGGGGACATAAGAATTACAAAGTAGGACTTGCAACAAGGCATTGCAATTGCTGACACATCTTTTGCCAAATTTACAATGCAATCCCACTGAACAGCCCCTTTTGTCAAGTACCTTTGTCTACATAGTTTTGTTTGAGCTATAGTGGGACTGACATGTACAGTCCAAGAGAAATTTTCTGTACAATCAACTCTTAATGCATGAAAAACAGTTGTAGGATAGATCACTTACCTTAAAATCTAGTGAGGAATAAAATGTGAATTCATATTTCAGCCAGTAGTCCCCAAAGGGACCCATCAAGTCCTGTAGGTGGAAGTCATATCCTCCTTCCTCCACACGGTAGCCAAAACTGAGGTAACCAGGATTGTCACCATGAGAATAGAACCAAACTCTCATCTGTGGAGATTGAAGAAGAAAAATAAATGAGACAATAGACAAAGAGGGACTAGTAAAGCTAATTGTGTGAATGAGAGAGATAAGCAAAGATAATTGTTTGAAAGGGTAAGGTTTTTCAGAACTGTTTTTGTAGGTTCCAGGGGTGTAAAGGTTTATTTGAATATAGTCAAGCTGTGTTCTAGCTGGCTGGCATGTTAAACCTATGATATTTGAAGTCCTAAATAAGTCCACAGTAGAGATAGCTAGTTACCTTGTATACAGCTTTAGGGTTTGTTCCAGGGGAACACAGTGTCAATGTTATGTTAATAGCATTCCTGCATGTGCTGTGAGAGAAGCTTCATTTAAAATGAAACTCTTTTCTTTTGTGTGAAAATCTTACATCCTTCAAAAAATAAGAACAGTTATTGTATTTTATTTTACAAGAAAACAGGGAAAAGCACTGAATAATGATGGACTTTGACTTAGTGTCAAGCAACCCATACATTCTTGGGAAGGGTTGCACACAAAAGTACCTACCTTACAGCTTCCACCAGGGGATGGCTGGTAAACTGGTCCAACAAGAGTTGCTCTGTTTGCATTATATGGTGCACTGTCCACATACATGAAATAACCTGGAAATCAAAAAAAGTGAAAAAAAAAAATAATGAAAGGGAGACACTCGTGAGGTACAATCTTCTTAAAAATACTTGTCCCCATCTTTTTCCCCATCTTTTTTTTTTATCTCTTCCCTCCTGGGAGACAACATGTATGTTGTGTCACTTAGTTCTAAATGCAAATGTGATCTAATGTGCTTGCCAAAGCCTGTAAGGTCGCAGGTATTTTGCACGATATGTTTGCTGGAAGTTGACACAGGTTGACAAATTATCACACACTGCCACAGGTTTGCCAGAGGTTTTTACTGGTTTAACATGCAAATAAGGGGATCAAATTAAACCAACATAAAGGATTCTGAGAACAAACCAGTGGCATGAAACTGAAAACGAGTGTAAATCTGTGTCTGTGACTCTACAAGTCCAGAACCATGCCAAGTTCATGTGTTGGTCACAAGTTATCATCCATCAGAACCTGTGACATCATTTATGTTTCATATTTGGTCTCAGGTGTAGGTTGTCCTAGGATTTTTTTTTTCTTCTAAGAGTTCTTATGCAGGCCAAAACTCATATCAGGCACTATAAGTACCCCTGCCCCAACAGAAACTGCTAAAAATACAACACAAATATATTAGAACTCAAAATAACAACCAATAGTTACCACAGCTAAAACTTCAGTCAGTACATGAATTCAACAGCTTTGTCAAAAAACTGAATCCACCCAGTTTTATAGAGATTACCCATTTTTTCATTAATGTGAAATGACGTAAAGATGGACAACCTCTTGGACAGTCAGTTCCAACAGCTCAATCTTACATTAAACAACCACTGTTCTTTGGATAAACCAAGCTCCTTACCTCCTTCTTCTCACTCTGTCATTGCAGCAATCAAACATAAGAAAAGAGAAACTGAATCATACAAAGTTTAAAATTTATTTGCTTCAAGGTAAAGAAGTATACATACCACCTGACCGAAGCAAGGTGTGGTCAATGGCTGGCATTGCGTTGGTATCATCACCAGATAGCCTCTGCCAGTCAACATCGTCTTTATCATCATTTTCAAAGCTGCACATACCCATCTCAAAGTCACACCTGTCGAATTGCACTACAAGAACAATAAATGATCTGATTTTTGACTGAGTCACAGGAGAAGATTCCTGTTGACACTTGTTGAAATGCCAATAAGTTAAAATTGGCACTGTCAGGCAACCAACCATTTAGTTGCAGGAAGTCATTAAAGTTAACTGGTACCACCAAGTAATATCACATGAAATTAACATGTACCTCTTGGTACCTATTGATTCTTGTTACAAATTACCTGCTTCATACTCAAACCTATTCAACCATGCCAAACAGGTTCCAAGAGGATTTATTCCCTATGGGTGGCTGACTTTTCATGTGAAATTTATAGACCACAAAAAGATGACACTTCAGTTATGATTTGAAACAAGACCTATTCTTACCACATGTACTGTTCAGTTCATCTGAGTAATCTCCGCAATCATCACTAAAATCACAGAGCTGATAATTTGGGATGCAGGCATCCCGATCACACCTGTACTCATCATCCTGGCATGGCTCAGAGGTATTCACTACAAAAATAGAAATACGAAAAGAAAAAAAATGATAAATTTTAGAAATAATGAATTTTAGACACCACATAATTTCATTAACATGTTCTAACCAAGTACAACAATGTATTTTTTTCAGTGAATGCTTGTTTCAATTTCTACAGATCCAATTTCAAGGCACTGAATGTTCTAAATTTTTACTTATGCAGTATTTTAATGTTTGACAATTTCGTGTTGCTTGAAACTATTTCAACAATTAACATATTAAAGTTGCTGACTGATGTAACTGTACATTTTCTTTCATATACTCACAAGGCAGGTTACATCCTGTGAAGAGAATGTCATCAATGGCAATTCCTCCCTGGACTGCAAATGATCTTGCCCCTCTGAATTCCACCTAGAGGAAATATGAAAAGGGTTGAACATACCATAGAATTTTCAGAGTATCTGAGGATATGAGAAGAACTATGTCATATATAAATAGGAAGTAAGGAGGACAACAAAGACTGACAGCAATAATATTTTCAAATGACCAATACACTACCCAGGATTCAATTGTAGTATGGAAAGTCTCACAGATACTGTACAAGCAGAAATTTTTCAACATCATAGGGAAAACATTTTTAATACTTTTACATTCTGATGTAAAAACAAGGCAAATCCCTACCATGTACAAGTTTAGCATGCACCTATTCCAAGCATTATGAGACCTACTTGTTGATAAATAAGACATATTTTTTATCTGCTAATTCGACTTTATTTGAAGAGATGAGATTTGTAACAATTCAATGTTCAGTCAGCACCTTATGCAATTAACAGAAATTCTGAGGCATTTTCCTAACTTCACGAATCCCTATATGGACAGGACTTACTGCATAAATTTGTACAGAGTGCACACTACAAGCATTACATCACAAGTCCATTCATTTTTCTGAACAGACATAAGTAGGGCTGTGAACGTGTAGCAAAATAAACGGTTAACCGCAAAAATTTGCAATCATGAGGCACTTAATCACGATTACCTTATCACAACAGAAAGACTCTGTGTGTGTTGATTGATGGGATACATATTCAAATGAATTGGTAATGCCAGATGTAATATCTGTGAACCCCAAACACGATTCCTGTAAAGGCTTGTTCGTAGTCGAGACAGTAATCACATGATGACATACATACTACATAGGGGCCAATATTATGCACTCCGCCCCATACCTACAAGTACATACTATACACAGTACGAACACGTGGTCGCTGGAGCCCAAACTTACTGGACCGAACCAGTCAAAGTTGCCTGCACATTCGACTCACAAAAAGTAAACAAGTGTCGCTATTGTAATCGTGCTCTGCAGTGTTGTACGTGATGACCACGTTCTCTGCAGCTTATAGCTATATGTACTACTCAACATTGTCGTAGTACATGTCGGTTGTATGGACTCTGTTGTTAGGCTAGGCCTTACTGTAGTATATTTCG
Source organism: Holothuria leucospilota (assembly GCA_029531755.1). Lineage (NCBI taxonomy): Eukaryota > Metazoa > Echinodermata > Holothuroidea > Aspidochirotida > Holothuriidae > Holothuria > Holothuria leucospilota. Next base: position 76,889,056 of record CM055961.1, on the reverse strand, counting down.
GGCTTTATCAATATATTGTGAATATGTGTGGGAAAGATTGACATGAACAAGGAGATTCAAAGATGACATGAGTGAAAAAAGAAAAATGGTTTCGATAGAAGGAAAGATGGGCAAAGACAGGGATATTTTCAGAGTATTCAGATGGACAGAAAACGGATGAAAAACAGGTTTTGCTATTAATCGCTAGTAGCTTGTACGAAACGTTTATTCCACATGCGATCATTTAGCAATTAATCGTTACATGGTCACAGCCCTAGACATAAGCCTAAGGTTTCAATTTCGCTGTGGTCAATAAAAGAGAAATTTCTGGTTCAACAAAGAAGATGAAACCTGATAATAACCAGACAATTTAAAGAAGGACAACTCCACCTGAATCATGGAAGTGTGAATGGAGAAGAGAGTACACAAACTGTGCATACATCAAAGTGGACTGTGAATAGAGAGGGTGTCACTTCAATGACTGAGAAGGCTAGTACAAACATTTAGCTAGCCATAAAGGTAGAATTTTGGGCTGAAGCAATTACAGGAGTTAACGAACTTGAAACCAATATTTTTCTAGACATTCGATGAGTCTGTGTGTCCTGTGAACTGGTAAGGGGAGTGAGCATGCTATAAAACCTATTGAAGTAATGCAGGGATTCGAGTCAATGATTCAAATGTTATCACTTAGGAAGTTGAACTAACTGACATAACTTGAAAACAAATTAGATCAGTAACTTGTTACAACCCTGTGAGTATGCTACTTAAACTGACTTCATAAGGCGGAATCTTACCGTAAATCCTCCTGTAATTCTTCCCACGACTACCAGTTTCTGCTCCCAGTCTGATGCAGTGAAGCTTTGATCTATTCTTAGAGCTACTCTGGTGGAATAATCTGTCACTAGCAAGACATCAAGGTATCCTATATCTTGACCAGAGAAGTGGGACCAGAAGTGAAGCTCACAGCTAGCTGCAGAATTATGCATTGTTGGGCTGGTGAAACTACCCCAGCCTTGTGTCCCGTCATCTGACGACAAGAAGATATAGTAACCTGAATGGGGAAAACAGGCAAAAAAAAAACCTTCATGAATGCTCTTTATGAAAGTCTTGCAGGCTACCCCCTCTCCAGGCAAAATTACAAAGGCTTCCAAAGATATAATCCCTGGAGGTCACTAAACCAGACCAATCTCTCACATGATGAAGCTTTCTTAAATTTCTTATAGGTTTATCCCATGTAATATTACATCTGATCATTTCACATAGGAATAATACTAAATGTATACTTGATATAGGCCGCCTTCACATCTGGGCTAGTAACCGACAGTGTCCGTTCTACCTTCTGCAATCTCTATCGCACCAGAGAAAACCATGACAAGTATAAAATATAACTTTCACCACATGGATGTGAAAAGACCTAAAAACAATTTGAAAGGAGTTTACACCTGTCAATAGGTTATTAGTACTTGGAAGTTGTCACGGTAACAGACACTACAAGGAATCTATTTATGCACTGTGTTATGTGTAATAATTCATTGTTTACAGACTGTGAGCACAAATGGATCAGCTGATAAGGTTTTAAAAACTGATATAGCTGTCTCTTTTGGATAAGTTTTCTGTTTGCACCTATTGCTTGGCTCCCAACCTATATCAAATCAAGTATAAACAATATGTGAGATAATCCTGTCATGTCATTGCATGACATGAAATAGGTCCTACAGCAGATGTTTGCTTTGGCATTGTCTTGCTGCCAATGTTTACTTCTAACTGCATGTCTTTACCCAGCACTAAAGTTTCTTGAATGGAAAAGCCCAATCTGGCTCTCCAAGATATTAAGTGCTGCCAAAATAGGGCATGAGTTTTGATTCAATGTCATGATGAATTGGACTAACAAATGGACACTTTCTTTCCTAGTTTTACCTATGGATGCACAGTTCAGATGAAAAAGTAGCCTGCAGAGCAGACTCTGTAGCAGCCTTCCAGAAGATGGCGCTCTCTCAGAAATCATAATACACCCCCTGTATATATTCTATACAGAGTCTGCAAACCTTCGTCCAGTTTTCATTCACACGAATCCCCAAAATGAGGGATAAATTATTATTCATAAGAAGGTCACATGGTGTTCACGGCTACTGACTATTCATTTTTACAACGGCCTGCGACAATGAACATATACGAACACTTCTGAAGATATGGTGACATCTTAAAAAGGTACGTAATTATCATGTATGGGCTAAAAATCGAGCTAATCCTTTGCAGTGAAAAGTCAAGCCTAACGTTAGGCGTAGGATGTTGTCCCAGACCTTGCTGGTTTGTGCAAACTGGCCTGTATACAGGCCCTCGCATGGACAAGTTGACAACGTTCCTTGCTAGCTGTATATGTATACATGTACACGGTAGCAGCTAAGCCACTAACTATACAGTAATAGCCGTACTGTTCTGCACTGCATAACGTGTATACAAGTGAAAAGAGTTGTCTGCTGTGGGCTGTAGCGAAGCAACCGGTCACTCATGTTGACTCCACCCCATACCAACGCTGATGACGTGTGCATTAATTATCATGAAGTTATTTTGTCTCGGAAATGAGATTGGCTAGAAAGTTGGCAGGCTATTGTGTGGTATTAAACTTCGTCTGTATACTGTACATGAACATTTATGGTAAGTAAATATTAAGTATAATGTACTTGTAGCTGATGAAACTCAACAACAGCCTGCTTACAGCAGGCTAATGAAACAGTGATCTTGAAGACACAGTTGACTGTTCTCTTTCTGCATAAATGTTATGTATCACATACAAAGGCACAAAGTACGAGTTTGGGAAGTGCACAGGAAAGAAGGTCAACCAAAAATCAGAGACTGATGGCTGATTGTACCACTTTGCTCACATTTTATTTTCATATAGCGTGATAGGGTGGCATAAATACCCATGCCATACACGAAAACACAACTTCATTTCACATACAATCATACACAGATTAATTTTGTATGTATGGGGAAGGGGGGCAATTTCCCTAGTCCCAAAAGCAAATATTGCTCCAGTTTTCTTTCAAACAGAAAATATCCCTTTCTTTTGTGATCCCCAGTGGACTTAACATACCCTTCTTTAGCCTCACAGGTTGGACTTTTATGTTTGTATTATGTAACAACCAATAGGCCTGGTCATTCTTACCAAGAGGGCTCAGGGTGGTATGATCTATGAAGGGACCACTATTCTTATCTGGGGTCTGTTGACGTCCTCTTGTCCATGAAAAAGCTGTTTCATCACCAATTGTCCAGCCACAAATATCCTCTTCAAAGGTACATGCATATCCTGTCATGAGAAAAGAATCAATCTAATTTTCACAAAAGGACATACTAGTTAGCAAATATGATAATTCATAGCTAAAGCTCCCTCTGGAACCCTTTGATGGAAAGCCCTGGGGGTTCAAAGAAGCAGCTAGTGAAAAACCCTTCTGATTCAAAGTGTTTCCTTTGATTTATGGAAACTGGATACAGGGAATTACAAAATTACCCTTTGAACAAACCAGATTCTTTCGAAAACCCTTTCTACATGTCAACTATACAAAGCCCACTTCAACGCTTTGATTCATGGAATTTGTAAAAATGAGAGTCTGAGAGGATACTTTCTGCAGCTCCTGTTTGTAGCCAATGGTCAGGATATGAGAATTCTAACTTTAAAAGAAGAACAGACCTTCTGCATATGATGTAACAGAAGAGAAAGTGTCCACTCCTTGCGATGAATATGAGCAGATATTTACATGTAGCAAGAAAATTCAGTTTAGTCAGGAAATTCACTACTCAAAGCTTTAGGCACTGAGACGTTCACCTACTAAGTGGAGAGTTTATGTAGTTGAGATCTATGCACATATGCAGATAGTTATGAACTTCAAATATGACTTGGTAAATAGCTTTAAATACTGAAATCTCATTCTTATTACATACACTTGATCGATTGGTTTTATCAATTATTAAGCCGAACGCACATGGAAACATGTCAACAGAAAACGCAAAATATGAAACAGAATTCTCATGCTGATGTTCGTGTGTGTTGGACGAAAACAAAAACAGGGAAACACTTGTTTAGCTAAACGCTTGTTTCAAGAAACAAGAACTGCTTGTTTTGCAAAATGCTGTTTCATGGAATGCTGTTTTCTGTTTTTGTCCAATGCACAGGGACATCAGAAAACAGGAAACATGTTTTCTGTTTTGTGTTTCACGTACGTTTTTCTCATCTGTGTGCATTTGGCTTTAGTAACCACGTATATAATAAAGTAGGGCGGTGAACGTTTAGCAAAATTACTAAACGTTTTATCACAAAATTTTGCGATCGTTTAGCGATTAATCGCAAGTACCTATGTTCAACATAGAGACTTTAAATGTGCTCTTGAACATGATGAATATGTAAAATGTGTTACTGACGTGCGGGGGACATAGTTCCCATGAACCTAAAACACGGATCCTCATAGAAGCTCAACTTTGATGTGGTATGTTTATGTGTGTGCCAATTGTATAATTATGTATTTCACTTTTTCAAAAAGAGTTAAAGTGAACAGCTAATTTTCTGTAATGACTGCAGATTGTTTTTTATTTCGTATGGAAAAACGGGTTTTGCGATTAATCGCTGGTAGATTTGTACTAAACGTTTATTACACATGCGATCGTTTAGCGAAAACGGTCACAGCCCTAATAAAGAGGAGATCTCCTCTTATACATGGTTACTAAAGCCAAATGCACACAGACGACAATGCAGCAGTTCATTCACTGTTTTCTTTCATTAGTGGAGTACTCACCACAAGAATCTTCATCATGACTGTTAGAACAGTCTGAAACAAAGTCACAGACTTTTGAGTATGGGACACAACTTGAGTCCACTTCACAGAAAAAATCACAATTGCTCCCCTCATCTGAAGAAGCATACCAAAGAAAAAATATGACAATTATTGCACATGTTCACAAGGATTCTGGCTTATATATCCTTAGTCAATTCATCTTTTACCATTCTGTAACTATACTTCCACTGACCCCACCTCCTCCCACAATCCCCATATTAAATAACAATAATTGTAGTAATAAGAGTCTGAAGCCCGACCTCTGCTTGTCAAATATGGAAGATCTCTGTAATCAGCAATCTTAGGCATGGCTGATAAGCCGATTATTTGCATGACTTCCTAAGTAAAGAAGGACATGGCGACCACAAGTACCAGCTCTGACTGCATTCATGGTTAAATTGGCCTTTGCCCATTATCAATAGCGTTATGCAAGAAACTTGAGCAGCTAACTGGCCGGCCAAGCAAGCAAATCAATTAGCAAGCTTAACAGGAAGCAAGCTGGGTCACCCAGGCTTCCATATCAAAGCCCAGGGAAGCATGTAACAATTCTCTAATGGAGTTATATGCAATATGCACAAATCCACTGTGTGAATGTTCAAGGCCCTCTACATAAATTGGGCAAAAATCCAAAATTCACCTCATGCTTCAATGGCTCACATACAAGCTTACACACTTTATGGTTTATCACTCACAATGTGTTGGCTACCCTGCCCCAAATTCCTGTACTGAGTACCAAGCAACAGGAGAGCAGATTTCACTTTTCAAACCTATGTTATGTGTAGATTAACACATATAACCCACTCCCTCCAACAGCACAATTTGAACCCACTTCCTCCAACAGATGCTCTAACTACTAGGGCCAAACAGTCTGTCAGTGTACTAAATTTACCCAGTATTGTGCTTATCCTAGATTAAAGAAATTGCATGTAAAGCATAAACCCTTTGTCTAATTTATGCTAGACTCATTACCTGAAAGTAAGTGAAGGTCTCTCTTCTCATCCACTTTCCAACCAGTCTAACACCCACTAAGCTTTATTACCAACATACAGCATTCTTCCCTTACAGTTCATCTCATTTTAGTCACACCTGACAAAGAATGATGTAACCATCCTTAAAAATTTCAACACTGCCTGATAAAGATATCTCCCCACAGACCCCTCCTCTATGCCTAGCCCCCAACAATCTTTTCCACTTCATTAGCTTTTGCAGACCTGTAAAAGCATTTGTGTTTCATGAAAAATTCTGCCATCATATTTAGAATAGGGTAAGTTTACCTGGACATGCTCCATCAGATATACTTAAGTCATCCAGAGCTATATCAGACTTCAACCCAGATCCAACAACACCCTCCACAAGAATATCATACACTCTCTCTGATGTGTCAAATGTAACCTGCAGAATCAAAAAATTGAGTCACATGAGTAACCAGTTTCCCTTAAAATGTCCATGGATCTTGCTTATCCATTACAACAATTTGGTGTACAGTGATCAGTTGAACAGTAATAACCTACCCATGCAATACAATAAAATACAGTTCAGTTGATGCAGCACATTTCAGAGTCCCTTGCAGTTGTCATTCTTAACATACACACAACAGGAAGTTGACATGGCAACCAGTATTTTTCAGTTTCCAGTCCAAAATATTATGTAACCAGCTAGGTGCTATAGTATGTAATTGACATTACTGTCTAATCCTCTGCTTGCTTTTATCAACTGAGTTGGAAAGAGTCATCACCTTGTGATAAAATTATAGCAGAGGTGATGAGGTTGGTAACATGATATGTGCCCCTCTTGACAAAAGAATGGTGGGGTGAAAGGTGTGGTGAGATTTAGTAATGGCAAAAGTGTTTAAAGGTCCAAAAAAGATATATAAAACAAATACAATTAAAAATTAGTATGAAAGCCAATGTGACCAAGAAATGGACAGTGAGCATTCTTTCCCACTTCCTCACAATTACCACTACTGCAACTTCCACTTTTTGGCCAGGTCATGACAACCTTTTACTGAGGCTGTAAAAAAGTTAATGTAAATTAGAAATGGAGACATGTTTGGCAAAACTATCTAAATTTGTGAAACACTGTGGGCATGTATTTGTATGTTTAACAATGAGTTAAAATCACTTCTGCATAACACAGGTTTTATATTTGCATGGAAAGTGCTGGGAAAATTGCAAAATTGATTCACAAAGTAGTTGGATGCTATATGACTGAATCTTTCCTCTGGGTAAAGTTGCTGGGGGCAGCAACCCATCCTCCAGTGGTTCATCCATCACCATTCATCTGTGCAACCTGATAATGCAAACTGACACCTGTATATAACAGTCTCACTCTCTTCTTGTTTTCCTTAAACTGACATTTAATAGGCTTAGCTGAACTACAAATCTTTGGAATCCCACTATAACAGGCAAGAACCCCCACAATAAGATCAAGTTTTCAGAATATCTCTTACCGATGCCTTCCTCCAAACATTTCCTTTGTTCTGACTGAGAGTAAAGAGCCTCTCCATCTGAAGGTCAGTTTTCCTCCGGTAGATGTTGAGAGTACCCATCTGGTCCCCATACATGTGGAGGTAAAACTCCAGACAGCGGGTCCGGTCCCCTTCAAACATAGGAGACAGCAAGTGGGCTAAGTCACCTTGTGTCTGAGGATAGGAGGACTCTATGAAGGCATAATGGCCTGTAGATAACAATCAGAAAAGTAAACTTGAAAGAAACAGAAACAATGGTAATGAACATGAAGCCATGGCATGACACCAGCTTGATTTATTGGGTGATCAACTGGGTTAGCGTCTGTATACCAACATCTCCCTCTCAATCAGAAGTTAAACATCTCTGAGACAAAGAAATTTGTGCATGGTATATTAGCCAATTGTTTGCTTGACCTCCCTCAATGAAGAAAGATACAATGCCCACTAGCCACAGTTCTGATTATTCTAGCAGTTGCATGTGGTATTATGCAAGCTTAAACTCCAGCACAAGCAAACAAATCAATTAGCATGCATGAAACAAAGCAACGAGAGTTACCCGTGATTTGGTACCAAATCACAGGGAAGGATGTAACAAGTTGGTAATGGAGTTGTACACAATATGTCAAGATATCTTTTGGTGGCTGTGTGGTAACTTCAGCTATGAAGATATCAACAACTGAACACAGGACTTGAATCCTCAGATTGAGTTTCACTTTGTCTGAACTATTATATGGGGTGATGTAACATCAGGGCTGTACAATGAGACCAAACTGGTTGGAAATGCACCCAAAATTTCACAAATGCAACAAAAGAATTTCACCAAAGCAACAATTGCTCCTAAAATTTTGACTAAGTACATGCCTACACCAAAGTATGCAATGTATGCAAACACCATTATGCTCAAGCAGTTGGTATTTTCATGACAAGGTACATGCTGCATGAAGCAACTTTTTTGTTCATGAGTTACATGCCAAACTGGAACATTATACATACTGTGTGTATGTACAATGTAACAATAACCCCTTTCCATGTGTGGTATGTGGTATATGACATCATACCTCACCATGTTCTGTAACAGTACTCCTCTCAAGGGTGTCCATAACTTACATCAACTATTAAAAGCTAGTCTGATTTCAAGCAGCCATGTTGACAGTGTTTGTACAAGATTTTACTAAGTAGTTTCTCTCACATACAGATAAGCCAATGGAAAAGGCCCCATTGCTTCACTGTGTAAATCTTTGAAGCAACGTTTTTCCGAAGGAATCTGTCACACAGAGTTAAGTCAATGGAGAACACTGATATTGATCGAAAGGTTCAAAAATGCAGTTGAAAGATGTTAGCACATAAATTCTTTTGTGGAATGAGGACCTCTTTACATCTTATAAATTTTCAAACTATGGCCAATGTTTAATACCTGCCGAGGATCCAAGGGTGTGGTCTTTCGTTGGCCCAGTTCCTGAAGTTGGGGTGGACCCAGCCTTCACAACCCAGTCAAAATCATCTGTGTCTGGGGTATTTTGCCAAGCACAGAAGTTAAAATCTTCAAATGAACATGCCCCAGCTGGATAACAGATGCCAGGTGATACAGAAATATCATCAACAGCAACCCCTCCACGGAAGGTGCCATTTTCACGGTTTGCTTGGAAAATAATTGAGATGCCCTTTAAATATGGAAAGAAATATTTATATTTGTTAACTGTGAAAAGCAAATGAATAAAATAATACTACAAAGTTCATTTTAAAATAGAACTAACATTTACCACATTCTCATTGATAGATGTCAAAAATAAAATGAGCCTAAAATTCAACATTCAGCTATGTTAACTGTTATTGCACTAACACTGTACTGTTCTATTGCATCCTGCCCTAGAGATACCATATTTCTAGGGTAGAGTAGGGTAGAGGTTAATAGATTAGTGTGGAGAAGCAGAGTAAAGAGGGCAGCCTCGAATTGACACATGCTCTGACAAGGTAAGGCAGAAAATCTGATTGATAGGCCAATACCAGGTTTTAGCTACCAGGTGATGCAACATATTTTTAAAGATTGTTGGTTGGGGAAACCAATTGAAGACTGTCCTTTGATTGACATTGAATTCAAAAAATGTGGAGTAGCTTACATTACACAGCCTGTCCAGAAAGTGTTCTGGGTATTTATTACTGCCTTGGATGCTAAGCAGGATATGGCCTTAAGCAATAAACTAGGTTGTGTCTGCACAAGGAGGAGCTTAAGATATTGGGGGAGGGGCTAATTAAGAGTTAATTGGGAGAATAGGAATTCCCTGGGATGAGGAAATTTGCCCTTTAAGGGTAAATCTAGCACCTAATTTCCAGAGGACTTGTAGTGTGGGCACAATTTTATAAGTACAAGCACAGGTGCATTCTCTGGTTGTGAGCACAATAATTTGTATTAGCAGCAATGTCTATACCTTTCAAACTGTGAGTACAAATTTATTCCCATCAGCACAAGTACAGGAAAGTATGGTATGCTCTGAGTATGAAGAAACACTCATCACAACCACTTGCAAACACTGCATGCATTACACTATAAGTGTGAACTATGCTGATACATATGTTTAAGTGAGAGATTTTGACTAGGGTGCATATCTGTGATAAATCCGTATCTGTGGTTCAGACGTTACGCCATCTATGTAAAATGAAAGTCAAGAGTTAATAGACGAGTTGGGAAATGTTTCCACGCAATGCAATATGGGAATGGGTCAAAGGTGAAGTGTACCACGCTTACAGTGTCCCAGTGGGGATGTCGCAAGCTCGCCTAAACACGTCGCCCATTGTCATTATACACTTGACCGTGTAACCTGACCGTAAGTACCAAATTTCCCAACACGTTTATTCAAAATATCAAGGTCATGGCAGGGGAGATGGGAGGGGAAGGGCCATTCAATCTGAAATATTTTTTCTCAACTTTGCTTTTCACAATTTTGGTTAAGCACATCCATTCTAATTTTATTTCAAATTCTCTTCATCATCTTCTTGGTCTTAAAATATGTCTTAATATCTGTCCCTAATTATGTGTATTTTGTATGCTATGTGTAAAGAGCACCATTTGTTTATCTTCTTTGCATCCCACAATTCACTGCAGCAATTGTACTTGCAAAAAGGCTTATTTTTCATAGATTTAATGAAAATACTGAAAGGAATTCCAGTTGCCTCAGCATTACGACATTAGTTCTGCACTAACAACATGCACCTCACACACACAGCACACTGCAGTATTGTACCTACTGTATAAGCAAGTACACCCACCAATGTGAAGAGTAAGCCAATTAAAGCTTGTACTGTGGCAGAGTTTTATCTCATTTCAAAAATCACCATACTTAGAGGTAATATCACAATGGCATTATTACACTGAAAGTTGTAACCAACCTTGCTGTATCTTAATGGTAGACATGAATGATAATTATACTTTCATGAAGAATTACTTCCAGACTGTTCACTTATTGGTCTACCAGTAAGCTTAAAATATCACATGGTATGGGCATACATACTTCTCCAGGAATCCTCGAGTACATGGTGACCTCTCCAACATGCCACTGGTGAAGCCGTCCTACTGGTACAGTCCATATGATATCTTCTGTACCACTTGGTGATCCCTGCTTCACCACCAGTTTTCCAGCACCCAAGTCACCCACTGGTGCATAGAAGAACTGAATACAGGACCCATCAGTTGGAGGGTAGTAACCACTTTCAATAGCACCAATGGCATCACTTGGTTGACTAGTTAAACTTGCATACATGTAATGACCTGCGGAATGGAACATTCATACAAAACTCAGAATCAGACACAGTTCCCACATACAAAATTTCATCTTCATTCTCTAACCAATTTCTCTCCAGCCATCAAGTGCTGTGTGGACCAACATGATGGGGCTATTCATGATGCTAATTTTGTCAAGCTGTAATTCCTCCCCAAAAAAGCTAAGTTATGTTTTCCATCCATATGCTGGCAAACATACAGAAAGCAAATATTTCAGTAAGGACCTTATCACCTTACAAGACAGGGAAAAAGGATGATTAGACCCATACTAAAGCTTGAGGAAAGAAATATTTACCTGCTGATGTGCCATAGGTATGGTCTGTGACAAGAGCAGTGGTAGAATCTTGTCCTTGAAGTCTTCTCCAGTTAAAGTCATTTAGAGGATGCTGGGAGTAGCCACAGGAATCAAACTCAAAATCACAGTTACCTGTCCAAGGTCAAATTTCACATGTGCAATGTTTAACAAATATTTACCATTGAAGTCCTTCTTATATCTCTACAAATGGAACAGGTAGGCATCTTTTTTTTGTTTTATTTTTTTGTATTCTCAATCTGCATTGAGAATAGCAAACTTTGTTTACAGAGTTCCCTGCACTCCAAGGCAAATTAAATCTATGGCTTTCCATAAAATTTTCTTCACCAAATTATGAAATACACAACTCTTTCTAGTAAATATTATATAAAACTTTAAATGAAAATATGGATGGCAGACACTTTTAACTAAAGTTGCAAGTCTGCATGATATCTTTCGATTTCTGTCAACTTACAAAATTCCATGACTTTTTACAGCTTATAAAGTAACAATAAAATGCTATGTATCAAGGTTTTATTTCATTAGCCTTTTTTTGATGGAAATCCTCAAGGAAGTTGGAGGGAGGGATCAAGGGAGGTGGGGAAGGAGGGAGGTGGTGAAGGAGGGAGGGAGATGGGGAGGGAAGGAAGGAGAAGGGAAAGGGAGTGATGGGGAAGAGAGGGATGAGGGGAGAGGAGGGGAAGGTGAACCTGGCAAATTGAGCTACCCTCCTTTATTCAAATATTTAATTCATAAAAGTCACATATTCACATACTGACAAGCTTTTGTTTTGTTCCCTGTCAATGGCTGTACTGTCATAATGGAATATACCAACTTGATATATCCCAGCATGTTAACTCCAAAGTCATTTACTTACAACTTTGCCAATTCACCTTGTCAATGCTATAGAACTGCAAGTTAACTTTGCCAATTCACCTTGTCAATGCTATAGAACTGCAAGTTAACTTTGCCAATTCACCTTGTCAATGCTATAGAACTGCAAGTTAACTTTGCCAATTCACCTTGTCAATGATATAGAATTGCAAGTTTTTAGCATTGCACCTTTGATATTCCATGTGCACTTCTTGAGGTTCTTAATGCTTCCATAAACTATGCATATAGAGGTATGGAATTGTTACAAAATGCATGGTAATTACAAAAAAAAAAACCCTCACCGGACAACTAGTGTCAATAAGTTTATTTCAGTCTAAGTTTGCAAGCCACGGTACAAAGTTTTCCCAAGGAGCTCTTTTCAATATTTTTGCAATGAAAAAAAAAAATCACAGCCAAAAGTTATAAGGGTGCTATTTAAGGGCTCACAGGTGCACGTCATTTTATTTTTGTAATGGCAATAATTACACAGGAAGAAAGGAGGGACATTTTCACAACATTAAGTTGTTTTCCCTGTGCAATGTCATATTTCAAAGGACATTTTAGCTGATGAAGAGGACCGAATAACCTTTAGGCCCCCGCCTAGTAGTTGTACTGAAGAGAACCCACCTGAAGCTCATTAACAACCAGGTAAAGGATACTGTTAAGTAACATACTTCATGAATAGGTAAGCAGCTAATGACTTTTAAATAAGTTTCTTGCAAGAGAATGGATATTAAGTAGACACACTTACTTGCTGGAGGACAAGTTCCATAGAAGAATCTAATGTCATCAATGGCTATGTCACCTTGGTAGCTAGTTCCTTTTACAGCTTCAATGATAACCTAGAGGAAACATCAAAAAATTGTCTATAAGATAATTATGATCATCAAACTTGATGTAGGAACTGGCTCTGTCACCCTGGAAGCAGCAAAATAACCACATCCTTCTTGACAGCATTTTGGTATGCAAACACAAGACAGGTGAAAAAAAATGTTTGCTTTATATAATGCTTCAGTTTAGTGGCTTGGAATTTAGCAGCTTGGAAAAATGACAACAAACAAAACAGGATCACGTGTAGAAATCTTTCTTTTTGGAAACGATTAGCATTACATGAAAATCTCCAAATAGACTATTGGACTTTTCACCCAAATGTTACCCACACAAATGGTTGGACACTTGTTGGGAAGATGAAACACACAGATTAAAGTTAGAACATCTTCATACATGTTGGATGTTGTTCAAATTTGTTGAGGTTAGGTTAGGTTAGATGAGGTTTAACGTCCCAGTTTCCAACCAATTGGTTCAAGTCGAGACGGCCACAGCCTTTTTTCCAGTTGTGGCTCACTGGCTTGTTTTTGTTTTCCCTACTCCATTGTTTATGCTGAGCACCAAGCTAAGCCAGTAGTTCAAATTTGTTGAGAAAGCAGTCCACACAATCATACTATTGTCCATGAGCATTGTCATACAAAGGTATGATGATGATGTTTTTAACCAAATGTATGATCGTGTAGACAAGGCTTTATACAAACTTATTAAATGCATCTACCATGTGTGGTTACTTGTGGCCTAAAGTTTAAAAACTAGCACATAACATGATCTAGATTGAGGAAACTACACTTTAAGTCAACATTAGGTACTTGCTTGCTCAGAAATTTATTTCTGGAACCACAAACTGTGTATCTCACATTTAATCCAATTAAATTTGGTAACTCTTCACATTACTGATTGACTCCTAATGACATCTAAGCCTTTCTTTTAAAATAAAGACTTCCCATGCATACCCTACACACAACTTTCCTGCTGTGCAATGGGAGGACCTTTCAGTATCCAAATATTTATTGAGTAATCAACTGTGAGAAGCTCCACACTAGCCAAGTATGAATTAATACCACCCAGGAAGTGATAGAAGTTTCTCACAACAATGGAATGAAAAGATAACAATTTTATTACACCAGAACTGCCTTGGCAGAAGTATGATGGATGTGGTCTGAATGCCAAGTATGCCTGTTTCTAAAGAAACTAGTCAGGACTTTATTCTCACAAAATATGTTGACTCCCTGAAATTCCTATACGCCATTTTAACACACACAGTAAGCTGCAAATGGCCAGCAGATGGCTGCTTGAGAAAACTTATTATTGAGGTTTTACTTACAGGTTTATTTAGGACCACATCTGACTTACTTAGAATTTGCTGCAGGTCACATTGTTTACAAAAGGGAAAAGGGAAATGACATCCCCTGCTTATCTGGAAGTTACAACGTTTGGCTAATGGACACTTTCAGGTTATGCAGCTAAGGTGAAATTATATGTGACAAGAATTATGCAGTACATTCTCTAACAACAGTTGTGTATCTCTCACCTGGTGGGTTCCATTATTTACAAACTGAATTAGTCCCTGGAGCCAGACATCACCTTGATTTCCTCTCTTAGTCCAGACCTTTTGTTCTAATTGATCAAGCAGGTAAATGCTGAGTTCATTGATGTGTGCACCGTACATGTGGTAATAGAACTCCATACAGTACCGGCCTTGACTGCTTAAGATGGAACTAATCAAACGAGCATTGTAATTGTTTACGCCAGAAGAAGTCTCCAGGTAAGCATAATAACCTATACAACAGAACAAAGGGAAATATGAACAAAGTGAAATGATTTATAACAAAGACAAAAACAAAAAGGGCAAAAGGAAACAAGAAAACAGAGCAATACAAAAGACAGTGCAAAATAAGAATAATGAGGCAGAATAACATGAAAAGCAGCAAGAAAAAATGAAACTAATTAAGGATTGGTCTCTTGAAAATATGAGTATTAATTTACTGATTAGTTCCACAGGAACACTACAAGAAAATTCTGGTTACAATAAACATTACTTGTTGGCTTGGGCTACACAAAAAGTTTTTGAAATCAGGCAGCCACATCCCTCGTAGCTGTGACTCAAAATTGTCAAAATTGAGTCACAACTTCCAACTCACATCCTAAGTGCGTAGATGGTTTACACCACAGGGTTTCTCCAGACGAGTTGCTCTATTACCAGTGTCATAGAACTGTGGTGCTGAGTCAAGAGAGGGAAAACTAGTGACTTAGTAAGGAGGAGGAAGAGAGCCATTTATTTCTTTTGCAAACCGGTATCACAACATGAAGAACACAATCTTTATGAAGACAAAAAAAAAAAAAATCAATTTTTCTGTATATTCTTGACCATGCTTTTTATTTAACGGGAGTACCACCCCAGTCAAGTGGAGAGGCAGTTTCAATTTTGGCTGAGTAGTGACACGGAAACAGGGTAAGCCCACCCCCTCTCCATCCCCTCCCAACTTTGTTTCCCCTCCCTCAAACACTTGATATGAAATATGGAGCTTACGAATAGCATTCCTGTTTGTATATGCTTGACTCTTTATATTGATCTTGTATTGGTGGATTTTTTCCTTTTGTCAATCACTCCATGACTACACATCCAAATGCCATAAAACTTTACTTCAACATGCATTTCATAAATTCAAGACACAAGGACATGTGACCACAACATCTGTTTTACCCAGCAGTAGGAGACTAAGATCCCCTGATGAAAGATCTGATGGAAATATTTAAATATCTTGGACATTTCTACAGATATGCCTCTTCAAAGTTAACGAACTATTTCTGAGAGTTTTCCTTAGCTATGCAAACATTATGATGTGGGATGTTGTAAAATGTCTAGATTTCTTTTGTTTTTCTTTTGTTTGCCAGTATCTCCAGAAACTGGGGGCATATATCTTCCTATCCCCCCCTCCCCCAGAATTCTGTTTATGCATAAGCTGTTTATATACACAAATGGATATTTCAAAGATCCATCTTAAACCTTGCATGGTTATGCATCCTGACGACTGGCAGCCAGTCACTCACTTTCAGTTTAGTACTTGCAATGTATTGTAATCCCTGTCCAAAACCCTTAAAGGTAATCATCAGGAACAAAGTCAAAAGGTTCCAAGATTACAGCCTTTGGTATGACTACCCACAGGATCCAAAATTTTACCAGGGCCCTTTCCAGGTTAAAGGCGGGTATGCAATTCATTAGACTGAACAGTACGAACATTTGGAGTAGATAGTTCCAATATGAGTGAGCTACTTGAGAAAGTCAACATCAGCTCTGACAGCACTGTTAATAACATGACTTCGGTATGGATGGGCATTATTTCATCAATGAGAAAATTATTTAATTTACCATATCTTGTTCCTAAAGTGTGATCAACACTGGGACCAGTTGCAGAGCTTGATGTGGGCCCTCTCTTCAAAATCCAATTCATTCTGTCATTTTTATCTTGGGTCCACTCACAGATGTTGTTACTCTCAAAGTTACAGTCATGAGAATCAGGCGCTGTTTGGTAAAAATACACCACAGATGCATTAAAAAGTACTCTTTAGAGGGGTTAAACAGAAATATAATGACTAAGCTAGCAGTGCAGTGTTTAGTAACAATACCCCAGAGATGTATGGAAAAAGAGAAGCAATGACCTAGCCACATTGTTATAAAATTTAATACACCTCAGATACATGGAAACAGTTACATAATGACAAGCTGTTTGGTAACAATACCCTGGAGATGTACCGAAAAAGAGAAGCAATGTTCTGGCCATTTTATTGCAAAATTACTCCTTAGATAGGTTAAAACAGTTACAAAATGACTAAGCTGTTTAGTAGATTTTCCTAAAGACATTTGGAAAAAGTGAAACAATGACCTGGCCACATGGTTAATGTACCCCTTAGATGTGGTAAAATGGTAATATAATGACTAAGCTTTTTAGTAGAAATACCCCAAAGATATATGGAAATAGTGAAACAATTACCCAGCTTCGTGGCAAAAGTATGCCACAGATGGGTTAAACCAGTGAAATAATGACTTGGATGTACGGAAGGAAAGATGCATTAAATCATAAACTTATTATGGTTAAAGTACCTCTATGATGGTCACAGCAGTAAAACAACAAATACACTGATAAGCAGAGGTCTGAACAGACTACTTAATTAAAAGAAGTGTCTAAGCTCAAATCAAGTTTTGATATGTCAGAGGGGTACTTATCTAATCATTCTGGTGAAATTTGCATTGAAATCTGACTTGTGTTCTCAGATATTAGGAAAAAAAAGTCAAATTTTCAACATAAAGTGAACTTGAGGCAAGCACATATGACATCATAGCCTCACATTAATGAGCAGTCTTTTGTTTTTCTTTTAATTTTACAACCAATTTTCTCCTCGACAATCCCATGTCATTGGGTCATTGGAATGTGATTCCAAGAGAGGCATAGGAATTTTACAAACTTCACATTACCTATGGGAAGATCCTATCCCTATTAACTTCAAGGTCAGCATCACAGACTAAAAAACAAAGGAAACAAAGCATTTCTCATCAATGTGAGGAAGTGATCTAGCCCCTGCTTGCCTCAAACTCACTTTGGGTCACAAATGAAGTAACTTAATTTGCTGATGTTTCGAGTACTACATGTCCAGTTTGAATGGAAGTTTCACCAAATTGCATAGAATTAGTTCCTCTTTCACTTATGAAAACTGATTTTTTTTTTTTTAACCCTTTCTTTCAAATAGCAAAATAATGACTTGACTTAATGGTAAAATACCTCAAGTTCATAGAAAGTATAAAAGAAATGGCTCGCCTGTTTGCTAGTAATGACAGTACACTGATATATTCAATGACTCACGTTGTGATTTCTATGCATATTTAAAATAGCCTAGAAATGCTAAAATGTACTTTCACAGGTAATGTCTTGACAAAAGTAGATGTGTTCAGGGTTCTTGCTGGGTCTTGTTTAGTGCAGGCTAATTTACTATCCTACTAAAAAGCCAACATGAAGGCCTCCTAAGCTTGGCATTTCTTGGGTTTTTACTGTTCTATGCCAGTCGACCAACTGCAAATCTGCACCAAGCACTGGATAGCAATGTTGGTTCTCGTTGTTCCTGGACAGTGTTGCTCAAACTATGGATATATAATAGACAAGTTGGGAAACTTCGATGTACAATGCATGCTGGGAAGAAAAGTGTACCATAACAGAGACTGCATGTGCAAGACAGATGTTTTGTATAAAATCAAGCACAATTTTTGAGTTTAAAACTATGGTTTTCTAGACATCAGTCATGGGTGCAAAGAGAATTTTCTGTAGCTGGAAAGTTCTCTTTGAAGTTAATCTCCTGATCTTGGACCGAAAATGTTGGACAGAATGACGGTAAATTGTGGAAGACAAAAACAAGAGTCAATCAAAGCCTTCGTGTCTGTGCAAAAATGTCTGTGGACTTGATCTGTGGTACTACATGGTACAGCAAAATCTAATTTCCCAACTCGTCTATTGCATTCTTAAAACAATTAGAAGCCCAAAGATATCTTAAAGTGCTAATGTAATCACTAGGCTACAATACCCTATAAATACTTATGTCTGTTAAGGTTAAGGCTTGAATGCTCTTAGAAAGTAGCCAAAAGATAACCTGCATTACTCAAGAAATGATCTTTGAGGCAAAGCGCAATATCAGCAATGACTGCAACAGTCAAGGATTTAGAAATATGGCACTTCCTTCAACCAAATTTCAATAAAATGTTTCATAGATGGGCAAAACACGGTAAAATAAGGATCATAGTGATTAATTACAACATGAACTAATTTTCCAATGAAGCTGAAAATAAGTTCCTAAAAATGGCACACTCCGCACCTATTCTAAGACAAAAGCAGATATTAGATGGCTTACGATAAGTTGGAGGTAATGTTGTAATGATAGGTGGTGCTGGTGTTGAAGAACAAGGGTTGTGTTCAATCAATAGATCATCTATAGCAATGTCTGACGAGATGTTGAAACCAATCACCCCCTCTATCAGGATCTAGGATGAAAATAATATAAAAAAATATTTTTAAAAAATTTTTATAAAAAAATAAAAAAATACCAGTCACACCTTTATTGTTAGAAAGCAATCACTACCAGTCATTACAAACTAATATGTAAGCCCTACAGGAACGTGCCAACAACTAGCCCGACAATTAATCCTCATAATTCCACCAAATAGAAAGATTTGTGAAAGCTGCAAGTATTTTTAGTCAACGATGTATCATGTTTGATTGCTCACTCCACTGATCACAAGAGCTGGTCAGTCCACAAGACTTACTGTTACCGTATTAAAGTCCAGAGAATGTGTACAAAAGTAAGGGCCAAGGGGTGGCAAGGGGGCATTTGAAAACAATAAACTCCTAAATTTAAATCAAGGCTAAAAAGATACAGAGTATTTCCCTCCACAGGTCACTAGAAAGTTTGTGAATTATCTCAATTACTAGTTGCCAGGACACTGCATTTAACAATCTGAATTTCAAAATTCCCCTGTGAGGACCCCTGGCTATATACCTTCATCAGTGGTGGCAAAGTTGGGGCCATTGATCAAAATTACAATATAATAGATAACTTTTGCAATGCAAAATGAAGCAGGATTTTAAAATGTTTACAAAATGCTTGTTTTTCATCATGATATATAATTTCAGCTTTCTGTATTACTACTTCCCAATGTAGGACACATTGAGTAGCATACACCTTCCAAAACCCCATGCAACCACTATTATTCTTCTCCCCACCCACAAGACAAAGCCAATGCTGAATAAAAGAGTCACCATTAGTCACTACTGAAATACACATGTTTAAAGGCTGATTTTGTAAAACTATTTAGTGAATGAAATAGTCAAATGCCCCATTACTTCTCATGCAGACAATTTCATACATATTTTAGTCAGAGCTTCCTGGGACTTCGCCCCCTGGGTCTCTCACTGGACATTGCCCCATCAGAGCCCCTAAAGAGGGACTCTAGGCCCCATACCCATCAGGGAATGCCTCACATTCCAGTGGAATCCCCAAATCTTTCCCACTTCCAAAATCCCTTCTCCACCTCTGACCCCGACGAAGGCTTCACCCTTTTGTTAATCACAGGTTAGGATTTGCTATCACAAAAGGAAGACACTTTCGTACTACCCTGGGCCAGGCCCACACCTACAAATGCTTTATGTGTATTTTTCATGTCAACAGGCCCTTTCATATTTTCTTTTCATTCATAGTAGTACTGTGCCATAGATTCAGACAGGGACGTTTGCCCAACCCCATACAGTGAAAGGCGGCAATGAGCTGAAAAAAGTTCTGAACCACTAGTCCAAAGGAAGGATGGATCAGTTATGCAATACCTTCAAGAGTGGCTTAAATGTTAGGGTTACAGATAATACCTTCTGAAAGATAGTTAATATCACTACTTACATGGAATTCCGACCCTGACTGCAGATTAATCTTCGCATTCAGCCAAACATTTCCTTGATTTCCTGATACAGATCTCAAGAGTTTAGGACTAACACTGTTGATCTCTTCCTGGTAAATATTCAGATCTCCTACAGCCTCTCCAAACATGTGATACCACATATTAAGGCAACGACCTGTCAGAGATACATACACATATAATTCATGTTTAGCAAGATTTAGCCAATATCTTAAAAAAAACTAAAACTAAAGACATTTCAGTTTTAAGGGAAACAGAACTTCCCCCCCAAAAAATATGTTATTGAGTTGGTCAAAAAACTATGTTAGTGAATTGGCGATATTATCGATATTATTCAGATTTTGTTTTCTGTTTAAATCTATTCTTCTCTTACCCTTTATGTCATGTCAAGGAGCATTTATACAGCACCTATATACATGTATTAACAATTAAGTCACAACCAATCTTCCTGACAAATAATACAATTTCTATGGCACAACCATATAAAGTATTGCCTGAATATGCATGATTTTATCATTTCATTTTGTCATCAGAAGCATGATTCATAGTTCACAATATTACTTCAAAAAAATCATTCAGCTGTTTGAACTCTTAAAACACCTACCTCCTGTTGGTGGAATTCGGTCACTCACAAACCAGGCCTTGTCTCCAATTGGTCTTCCCGATGCTTCTACATACATGTAGTAACCTACAGGACAAACCAAATGAAAAAGCACTCATGTTAAAGAAACTAAACAAAAGAAACACACTTATGAGTTTTCCAGTCCTACGGGTACGGTCCAGTTTATTACTGCATTCACAGATTAAACAACGTTCCCAAAGAAAGGGACCAAATTTTTTCCACTTGTTTCAAGAGAACCAAAATTTTCATGATCATATAAACACAGTCACTGAATAATTCACAACTGAAATTCTTTGACTCTAGCTACTGGTACACACAGTACATGTGTGAATTCCCACACTGACATTAAATCCTGTATTTCTACATTTACTGTTACTGATATTTACTGTGACAACACAACCCCCTTCCTCCTCCCCCTTCTCCCACCCACAGCACACAAATGCCCACTCCCCCACCCACAGCATACAAATGTCCACTGAAGATGAGAGCTGGACCAATCAGTACCATATAATGCCTCTGACTCTGACTTTCTGTCCCTAACTATCATTACAACAACAACCATCATTATGACAAGTGAGACTCCTATATATAATCTTGGTAAACTTTTTCCTTTTCTTTCAGAAATCTTGACTAACCTCTCTTTGAGTTTAGAGTATGGTCAACATCTGGCCCAGTTCCCCCAGTCCCTGTTCCTGCTCCATCCCTAAGCCAGTCAAAGTTGTCATGATCGAAATCATTCTGCCAGGTACACAGTCCTTGCTCAAAGTCACAGAAGTCTTCTACTGGACACAGGCCTTGGGTGAGGACCACATCATCTATGGCCATCGAACCTGTATTTGATGATCCAGCTATGGCTTCAAAGTAGATCTTGAAAAACAAATGTTTTAAAAAGTGTTTTGTTATCTCCAGTGTTAGTTTCTTTATACTTTAGAACTAATCCAATAAACGTGTATGTTCGTCAGTGTTTTCATGGGAAAATGAAATCCTCTACTGAATTATTTTTGTGTGGATGCATTTAAATTTGAAGGATTTTTTTTTTAAATTCTGTGTTTCTGTTGTACAGTATCACTGGCTGGTTAGGGTTGCTAAATAGGTGCTGGAATTTCCTACTGATAATTATCATGCAGGATGGTACAATGCAAAAGCTGAATCCTGCAATCACCCGCCTTAGTGGGAAAACTTATGTTCATAATAATGAGTCACTTACAAGGTAATAGTTTGCAGTCAGTGGCAGATCCAGAGAGGGAACACAGAAGGAATTTGTTCTCAACTTCTCCCAGAATGCTTACCTCTGCCCATACCCCACCCACCCACCTACACGTAAAGGGAATAAGCAGTCACTTCAAATTTACTTTGACACAAGAAAAAATTTATAGGGCCATGTACCACCTTTCTCATCAAAGGCATGTTGCACTTAAAGAGAAACACAGTCACTCCAAATTCAATTAGTATACCCTGGTATCCTAATTTACTAATGTCTTCTTTATTGTGCACATCTATTAGCTTCAAATTAAAAGAAAACTATCAGTAATAATGTTCTCATTATTTTGATTTAAATGTTAACAGGGCCTCTAATATGAGTATGGTATTGATCTACGTTCTTCATCCCTGTTAAATGCTATTATTTTTTAGCGTTGTCTGCAATCTTCAGTCTTTGACTGCTGCCTTCACAAATTCCTTTTCCTTTCCAACTGGTTAACCTAGTGGTTAGCGCAACCGCCTTTCAGCCGAGGGGCCGAACTTCAAATACTGGTTGAGACAAACCCAATACTTTAAAAATGGGACCTGTTGCCTTTTCACTTGGTGCTCAGCAAAAAAAGACTGGGACAGGATACTTAACCTGCAGTGTCACAATGGCTGCACTGGTTAGAATTGACCCCCAAGGGCTTGAGAATGTTTAGGACTGGAAAAATTGTGATGGATATTTGTAAAGACCTTTGAGGTCTTTTGCTGGTTAAATGGTGCTATGTAAAAAGGAAATATTATTTACTGCTTATTATTTCCATGAAAACTTCATCATTATGCATTTAAGTTTAGTACTGCACTAAGTTTTTCAAGGTATCAGCTATTCAGCTTTCAGAATACACAGCTAATGCTGTTTCACAATTGAGAGCATGAAATTACTTTCATTCATTTGCACAATATCATCTTAGCTTTCCCTAAGTGACATTACATCAAAACATTTGAAAAAGCTAAGGGGTACATCCATAATAATTACTTACTCATTACAACAGCACCCCCCCCCCCATGAATCCCAGGTGCTGCCATTAAGAAGTGACAACCCCAGCAATCTTATAGAAGTTTGACCACAGAGATGAGTTTGTCTCCACCTCCCCCTGCCCCAGATACATCCCTTGATGGTTACACCAGCCACAAAGCAAAACCCTGATGCTGCCATTGTCCATTGACAAACCCTGGCAATCTCACTTGGCAGTCTTACCCAAGTGTTGAGGTACTCCCTACCTCCCCCTGCCTCTAGTATGTCACTTCATAGTTACACCTCCACCCCACCCTCACTCTCCAAAATATATATATAATGCCCTTCCCCCTAAAAAAAAAAGAAAACCAAGTGCTGACCTTGGCCAGCAATCTCACCTGGAAGTCTGACCCTAGAGTTGGGTTTATCTCCACCTCTGCTTGTCTCCAGTATATCCCTTGATCACCAGTCTTGGTCCAGAGAGGAGGTACAAACATATCCCCTGTATCCTGCTTGTAGACATACAATGTGCCAACATCATCACCATACATGAAGTAGAAGAATGTAAGGCAGTGTACACCACTAACAGAGTATGAAGGAGATGCAAGCCTAGCTTCGGAGCCTACAGGATATTGAGCAACTCTTGCATATGCAAAGTAACCTGTATAGTAAAACAATAGCAAGAAGGACATCATCAAGTTTAGCCACACCTGTATCACTCAATAAAAAATTTCTTTTTCCCAAATAATTTGCTTATTTGAAAGGAAAGGAGTAGAACATCACTGCAATATTTTTTTATTACATCATCAGGATTTCCCTTACATCATACTTGTGTTTTTGTTAGTGGTGATTCACCAAAATAGTAGTCAGCCCATAATAATGTTCACACATGATCAAACAAACAATACAAATGTACCCACTAAAACCAACGTACCAAAACAAATCAACAAATAACAACCAAATGTACACTCAAAGAAAAAAGTAGGAATGCACAACAGATGTTGACATGAGAGGTTGTCAGTAAATTGCTTATTTTCATAAGGCTGGTTTTCCAAGACCTGGCAAGTCATGAGTAAGTCTTGGGAATTTATTTCCACTTTAAGGGCATTGAAAAATAGTGGAATTTTGTAAAAAGAGTGCAAGTCATGAAAAAGCCATGGCCTTTTGTGTTAAAAAGGGACTATGTGTTGTTTTTTTGAAATTATATTTACAGTGCATGTTTTTATGTTAGATGTTGGGATGTAATAGATCATAGATTTAATGATTTGTTCATGAAGACTTAATAAAATGGTCTGTGGAATTTTCTAGTCCACATCTTCTATTCTTTCCTATTCTTTTCTTTGTATATGTACAGGAGGCAAGGGAGAAAAATTTTGGCCCTAGGTTTTGCTATGTCATCGCCCCCTGTGGGCTGGGGGTTGTAGAATATGCCCACGGTATTTCCCATCTGTCGTAAGAGGCGACTACAGGGAAGGGCTTGAACCATATTTGAACTGCATTTGAAACCAAACTTGAACTTGATCTGTATTTGAAACCTTATTTAAACTTTACCTTTTTATCTAGTTGACACTATATAACACATTCGTGTTGGTGTGTCGTTAAATCATATCTAACTAACTAACCTACAGACAGTGGTCCACAAAGTCATATCCAGTCATCAACACTAAAGAAAGACATTGTCACATTAAACAACCATTATCTGAATGTTTTCAAGTTTCTTATTCTGGCCACAAAATATTGTCAAATCTTGACATAATTGTGATGTGCCCATTCATAATCATTAAATGCATAGAAACAATTACTAAATAGCCAGTCCTACCACTATAGAGTAAATTAAGAGTATCAGTAAACAGAGAATTGTTTTTAATCTCGATTTATACCTGTTGCAGATTCTGTCGTATGGTCTGTGGTTGGACCGGTGCCCGCTGTTGGGTTTCCGTTCATTCCTCTTTGCCAGTCAAAGGATGACGAGTCATCATCAACGTTGGTCCAGCCACAGAAATCGGTTTCAAACTCACATTCAGCTAGAAATAAAGATCACAACAAATGGTTAATTATCACAAAGTATAACAGTGCACTGAAATGAAAATACTACACTTGTGTATTGTACACTTCCTCCAATATGTGCAGTAGTGCACATAAATGATTGCACTTAAATATGGCCCTGTGGCACCTAGCTACCTGACTAGGACATATTGGTCACTGTGCAAGGATGTAAATCTGTGCTTCAATAATTCCACTAATTATAACAGTATGTTGCATTGCTAAAAATGTTTATCAGATTAAATGGGTTTATACAGCATGAGCATGGGAACATTTCCTTTGTGCACATCCACCTTCAGGGACATAGGGAGGAATATAAACTTTGGTCATCAATTGAGAACTTCTATAAATAAACTTAGTTTGATTGGACATGAGCATAAATAAATACTTCTGTCACTGATGTATTCCTGTTGTAACGATTCTTGAATAAGTTCATCAGGACTATCATGCTTCATTGAGAAAACTTGCAGAGATGAAAAGAGCAGGTATAGCTACAAAACTGTAACAAATGTATTTATTTCACGTACTGGATTTGTTTAAAAAGAATTTTTGTCAGTTCTTTTGTAATATAAGCTTTAAGGATATGAGGGAAAATAGTGACAACTGTTATCAAAGAAGGTTTCATTTAATAACTGACTTACATCCCCAGGGGCATAAGAGCACCACCAATTTAAGTCATCAATTGACCAATCAAATCATGTAATAGACTTACATGCCCAGGGCATAGGAGTACCACTAAATTAAGTCATCATTCAACCAAACAAATTATGTAACAGACTTACGAGTTGGTGGACATGGGGAAGCATAATAACTGAGGTCATCGACTGCAATGTCTCCATCAAAGCTAGGTCCTGCCACACCCTCTATGATAATTTCAAATGCTGTGGACATACTGATAGAACGGAAACCATTCAGCCAAGCAAACTCTTGTGTGCCTCGTTTGTGGAAAAGCTGGTGTCATAAAAAGAAAAAAAGGACATAATGATTGGTTGGAATATTTCCACAAATTAGGATGACAGAAGTTTACAATCTGACTCAAAATCTTGACTTTCGGGAAAGATATTTAAAGACAGACAGTCATCACCCCAAAGTGTATTTTTAGTGTAGGGGTATGAAAATTCTCAGTTGGTGACTTCTCTTTGATTGACATCAAAGTTTTAAAAATTTGAAAGATGCACAGTAGCCCACATTCCACACAAGGCAGAGACAGTGCTTTAAATTTATTACATTTTGTAGCCTTGTATGCTCACCAGGACATGGCCTTAAGCAATGAAACAGGTTTATTCCTGCACAAGGAGTAGCTTCATACAGTTATGGGAGGAGCTAAAAATTGCATAGTTGGTAGAACTGAAACTGTCTGGGATGATGAAAATTCCCCTTTAAACTCATACATGAAGAAGACTGCAGCACAGATAAGTCTAGTGGGAGTTGTGCTATGTATGACCAGGAGTACTGTGGTAAACCTTTGTTGCTGACAGTGCTTGGGTATGGGAATGGTGCTATTAGGAATATGCTTATACCAGGTAGTACTGGCCAGCCCTGCCCAGAAATAAAGAGCATTATTTAAAGAAACTATAAATCAAACCTGGCACTGGAAATTTCAAAATTTCCATCTGATGCATGGATATCTATACCCTGCTTCATGTACTATGGTGATCAATGATTCTGCAAGATTGTTCCCTTGGCCTCTTCCATCCATTAAGCCGCGGTCACACTACAACGAATTCGGATCGGATTCCGATCCGATTTTTGTGAGGTTTCATTAAAATCTTCTCCATTTCGGGTCAGAAAGAGCCCAAAATTTGCCAACCAGTGTAAATATATGATTTGCATCAGAGGTATGAAACTGAAATGTTAACTGATTTTTTTCGTGACGTCACACTGACAGACAGCTATTATCGGACACGCGTAGTCCGATAAAAGCTGTCTGTCGGTGTGACGTCACGAAATAATTCGTATAAACTTAATTTTCATAGTCCTGCGATAAAAATCATTTAATTACACAGGTTGGCAAATTTTGGGTTCTTTCCGACCCGAAATGGAGAAGATTTTTATAAAAACTCACAAAATTCGGATCGGAATTCGATCCGACTTCGTTGTAGTGTGACCGCGGCTTTATACTGATTAACTTTGACTGAAGACAATGCTTAAAGGCAATATTGGCTTCAAATGCTACTGGGTTTCATCAGCAGCGATTTCATTGACTTGGGCACCAGGGTCAACGACGCATAACTTTTGATTTTGATGCACAGGCACAAAACCTCTGGGGTCAAACTGACGCACAGCTTTTCACCCTAACAATATGTAAAGATGTAGAAAATAAAGATAAAACAGGAATAAAGTTTGTTGCATTAAATTCAAATTTATTTTGACCCCTTCTGTTTTAGTTTTGACTCTTGTCAATCTATTCTCAAGGATCAGTGACTCCTGAAAAAATGATGAGTGTAAACCCTGATCAGGCCTTGAGTTTTAGATTTTTCAGGTGTGCTACAATTCACACTCCTCAGGAAATTACGAAGTGTAGTAGGTGTGCTGTTTTATTAAACTTTAATAGATTTGCCTGAGTTCCCAGTCTTTATCTAGGTGTGCAAAAAATAGCACTTCTCACAGTGATTTGAGGTGAGTGATGGCATGCAATTGCACTTGCATGCCTCAAAATTCAAGGCCTGGTTTCATTGAAAAAACAAAAGGCTACTGGCTTTTCAACGCAGCAACATAGGATGGTACTAACACCTCATCTGACTTAAATTTGAATAAAACTGATCAAGCTTCAATTTTCAAAGTTAGATCAATTGTAAGCTTTTTAAAACCTTAATTCCAATGGCCTTTGACATTGGTATGTTATCTTTGCATCAGTAACATATGACAGTACCTATGCTTTATCAATTTTGCACAGTTGGTTGGGATAGGTCATTAGACTATTGGCTATGTAGAGAAATAAACTTGTGCGGTAAAGTATGGCACACGCACACACAAAGCATGCAGCCACCTTCCCAAAGAAGACCTACACAGATTCTTCAATTTTGCAGCTTTTGTGATTTTTCTACCAAGTTTGTACATTTTTGAAATGTCCCTCAAAAGTAAAAGTCAAAGAAAGCTGGAAATAACATTACCTTCACTTCATTATCAGCTGTTTTAAGGTAGACATTCAGTTCTCCGATGGCAGGTCCATACATGTGATACCAGAAATCAAAGCAGTAGATGTCATTCCCTGTAGACCGGATCTGTCCTGATGTTATCCTGGCTCTATCTCCACGGTTTTGAGGTGAGACCTCAGTGAACAAATAGAAACCTTTTAGAAAGGAACAAGAATGTTCTGTTCACACATTTTCTAATTGCAAAAGTAAAAAGAGAGTTTCTTCTGTTTAAGTGTATGAATACATTAGGCACTCATCTGCTTAGAGATCCAGACCCTATCTTGGAACCATAAACTGTGCATCTGCTACCTAATCCAATTAAACTGGGTCCCTGCCTACATAGTTTTGATTGATTCCTGGTAACATCTCAGTCCTTCTTTAAGTAAATACAGACTTCAAGTTCCTGAACATACCCTACACAAGGCATTAACTGTGTAATGAGAGGACATGTCAATAGCTTATCTGTTGTGTAATCTTGCAACTAGACAAAGTTCCTCACTGGTCGGGGATTATGTGTTATTTCAGAAGTGATAGTGGTTTCTTACAACAAAGAAATGAACAGATAAGTAGGATTTTATATCACCCGACCTCCCCTTTGTAAGGCCTGGTCAGTATTCTGATTTCTAAGCAGGTCAGGTTCTACTGTAGTCATATGGTTAGAGTATCAAATGAATATTTACAAGAAATCTTGCTTGAGTGCAAGATTTTGAGGTGAAACCTGAAGTACAACACCAAATCCTTACGTTTTGTTCTGTAAGGTATCACATTTGTGTCTCGAGACATACATATTATGCCTGATGCCATATGTCTCCAGGTTAGGTTAGGTTTAGAGACATGTGGAAAGTTAGGGTAAGGAGTCTCCGGACTTATTATCATGCATGATGTCATGCTACAGATGGGGTGAGTACAAAGAGAAACACATGAATATGCATGCATGTGATACCAGAAATCAAAGCACTAGATGTCATTCCCAAAGGCCCAGATATCCCTTCTGGTCATATGCAGGTTATAGGGTCTCTCCTGTGTGAGTGTTTGAACATACCGTATCATTTCATTCATTCAAACCAGTATAAATAACAAGTATTTACAAAAAGGAGTACTAAATTCATCAGAAAATCAAAAGAAATACAACAATTAATAAAATAATTTACATAATTGAATGAGCACAGTGGGTAAAAAGCTAAAAAGGTTAGTGCATAAAAATTAAAGGCACTCAGTGGCTGAATTTAGAATAAATGTAGCATGTATAGCGATTAAGATCATTAAAAAGATAAATATATGCAAAAAATAAAATGACAAGACATTAAAGTAAAGACTGTAATTGGTTAAACTGAAGATAAGTTGCAGCAAAATAGATGAAGGAATTTCTATAAAGTTGAATTCGGTATTCTGGTACTAAGATGTTTGGATTTCTGAGATTCCTTGCTGATTTTATCAAAAGGCCTGTAAGTGGGGCATGCAATGGGTGACTTTCTTCATTCTTTATTTTGTTCGTCACTCTAACAAATTAACTTTTAGCAGCCACATTTATCATTTCTTTCAGTGAACACTAACCAATATTTAATATCTGTGATGTATATTTAAGAAACTCGGTTATCCTATTTTTTTCTTTGCAGGAAATCAAATGATACGAGACAGGTACAGCATAGATAATATGAGGCAAAATAACTGATCTAAAAACACTTTCCTTTGCACTTTTGTTAAAAAATGACAACATGTAAGCAAAACTAGATACAATATAATACACTTTGCTAAATGTCTTTGATATATGGCAATTGAACGTAAGGTTTTCGTCAATGTATATCGTATGAATATCTGCAAGATATCTTGTTTTGGTGCACAGGGTCTTAAGCCCTGAAGTGGGTGATGGTTTGCATCTTTGAATGAATGCACATAATATACAACCACATGCTGAAAACAGCACTACACGCAGGTACCTTGGCATAATTTCCAACAAACCCCTATTTTGTTTGACAAAGAAGCAGAACCTCTAACAAGCTGAGGAAGAAAGGTTAGAAACATTTTCCAGTTTGTTTCAGGTAATATCTCTGAATGAAGTTAGCGACATTAACATGATCAGGGGACGTACAATTATGTGAGCTGCCCAAAAAAAAAATGGAATTTTGTAACAGAACTAGAGTTTTTCATGCCTTTCTATAAACCAGCTCAATTGTAAACATCTAATCATGAAAACTGGTAATGTTCAGTAGATTAGTAAATAACAGATGCTTACTATTAAACAATGAGAGTGTCCATGGACTGGCACATCTCATTTCTCCTGCCCAATTTCATTTTGCAAAATCTCCCTATGCCAAAACTTGTCCAAATTTGTTATCAATACCAATTAGGTGGTCATTCAAGCATTTGTCAATAGCCCTAAAGGTTGACATCTGATGGCAGTTTATCTCAGATTAAACTGAAAGGTGATCTAACCTTCAATGACGATGAGTAATTTGGTCCGTTTTTGGGCCTTTTTTCCAGGGCAGAATTTGTTGTTAGTTGTAATGTAGTTAGTTAGTTAGATGAAATTTAACCACACACCAACACAATGTGTTATATAGTGTCAAGCAAAGTTTAAATACGGTGCAAAGTCCTTCCCTTTAGTCGCCTCTTACAGCAGGCGGGAAATGCCGTGGGCATATTCTACAACCCCCAGCCCACAGGGGGCAAGTTGTAATGTAAACACTCTTTGTGTTGTTGGGCTACTGTTGTACCAGAATGGTCGTCAAAGCTTTTAACAAAGCTGCTGCTCAATGGAGCAGCTAATTGAAGTAATGAACCAGTGGTCGGGTACTTTAATTGGGAACAGCAGTTTTCCCCTAAAAACTGCAGTAGCTATGACTGATTTGAGCAAAGGCAAATTTTGCCTCGTGTTGGACAGTAGTAAACTGCTGCAAGTCAAGTTGTAATGTCTGACATGATGTGGCCGTTGATTTAACCAGAAATCATGGGTCAAGCAAGCACTAGTGATAATAGTCAAACAGTTTAAATATCTAAACTGACAAGTTGAAAGTAGCTTACCACCATTTTGAGGGCTTTTTGACCTTTGACCTCCGATGTTACAAATACTGCATACACAAGTTTTCACTCTCTGACATCTAGCTACTAAGTTTGAACTTGAGCAGTTAAAGAGAAGTATCATGCAATTTTTTCTCTGTATTTTTTGGCAAGTTTGACTCCATAAGCTTATGCTGACATTTTGACCAAACCGTTAAAATCAAAATAAAATTTTAGAATTTTTCTCATCATTCTCCATGTATCATTTGGTTGATGACTTTTTCGGCATACTGAGAAGTGGAAAATGACTGAAGGTTCATAACATATAAATCAACAAAATTCAGGCCATTTTGTCAGGTTACCTCTTTGATCTGGCAATATTTTTGTTTATTTGTAGCAGTATATGACTTAGAAGGAGTTCCAAACGTGAGTGTTCTCAGCCATGTATTTTTCAAGTTACAGCCATTTAAAGTTCTGGTGCCACGCCTTTTTTGCAGCCTCATGAACGCCAACATTCTGGGGATACAGCTTTAAGGGCTGCTAACTTTTGGGGAAAGCTGGTATAACGCTAAAATTCACTTCCTACACCTAGTTTTGGGTGCAAATTTCAAAAATGAGGTCAAAATGGTCATGACACATCCAGATTCAAAGATAATAAAGCTCAAAAATTGGATTTTTCACAGTTCCAATTTTGTTCGGCCATTTTAAGTCCTGCTTGGAATGTAAGTAGGCTGGAGGGACCAAATTTTCAGAACATTAAACCCACATAAAGGTTATTTGCAATCACATATGAGAAACTCATATATCCTCTACTTTGGAAGAAAACTAGGATGAAAGTTGACACTTCACCTAAGCTTTCTTAAGGAACACTATAATCACCTTTTACTGACACAGGGCACTTTAGGTGAGAAAAGATTCACTTATGACTTTTTTACAGATAATGAGTTGACCCTGAAATGACCTTTGACCTTGACTTCCTGGTGGTCACAAGTAGCTCTATTTCCACTTATCATTGTTCCCAAGTTTCATGAAAATCCGTCCATGACTGAATGTTTGCGACTTCATGAAACAACTGTGGATAGGTCAGGTAAGTGAGGCAAGTGAGATTAGTGAGGTGTAACAGAGGGGAGTTAGTTTACAGAGATGAGGTACATTAAGTGGGTAAGGTTACCCAGATGAGGAACGTTAAGTGGGTAAGGTGGGTATAGAGGGTAAGTAGGTGGGTTTGTAGAGCGACAGTGGCAGATCATGAAAGCTCAAAATCTTTTGAGCTACAAGCATTTACATACCAGTTCCTTCTGGGGTTGTATGGTCAAATTTGGGGCCAGTAAAGTATGAAGGAGTGTCCCCCTGGCGAAGCGTCCAATCAAAATCATCGTCAGTGACTTGTTGCCAGGCACACATTGTTGATGCGCCATTTGGGCCAAAGTCACAATTGACATCTTTGCAACAAAAACAAAAAAAACAAGAGATTATGAGCTGTTAACATAACACATAGAGAACTATAAAGCTTTTACACACCATCCCCTTCTGTTGTCGTATGGTCAAACTTGGGGCCAGTAAAGTACGAAGGAGTGTCTCCCCAGTCTAACTTCCAGTCAAACTCGTCATCAGTAACCTGTTGCCAGGCACACATAGTTTTTGCTCCTCTTGGCCCAAAGTCACAATTGACATCTTCATAACAAAACAACAAAAGAATGTGATGCATGAGAGGGAGAACAAATGCAAGAAAATTAAAATTGATGCATGAAGTTGTAACTGATTAATCAAGCTGAGGCAAGGTCTTAGCTAGGATTCAAAAACTGAAAGTCTCATTTCTTGCACATAAACTTCCCCCACGTCACACTGGCCCTGCAGGTGGGGTCCAATGTTTTGGAATGGGCCGCTGAGATTCCTCCAATGCAAAATGCTTATGTTACAACTATTTTAGAAGAATACGTTTCCTTCATAATACTGGTGAGTTTTGAATTCATCAACAACACCAGACCGACACTCAACCTGGAAAGCTACGCCTAAAAAATTTTTCTGGTGGTCTGAAAAGCCATTCATTGTATATCAGCCATCTCCATTACAATCTGGTCATCATCTCAAAAAAGGCAAGGCCTGTTCCTTGCTTATGCCTTCAGCAAAGATTCTTTGAAAAATACTCTCCTTCCATTCTCATTTATGACTGTTTCCTAAAAGGAAAGAGCAGGTTTTCCTTCAGAATGAGTATCAAATTCTGTGAAAAAGAATTGTACCACTGCTAATTACACTCTCTACAGAGTAAAGGTGTGCCTTTAATTGGTGCAAGTATCCGGCCCCCAACTCACTCTCACCCCACCCACACCCGGGCCCCTTCAAAAGTTAAATACTAAATGGGCATGCATCTGGTCCCCAAACATTGGATTGTATGAAATGCTAACCAAGGCCTTCCAACGGGACATATCTAGGCCTCTTATTCAAAGATGGGTGGCTGGTGCAGTTTAAAAAACTTTCCTGAGAGATTATAAACTGAGAGGAGTGTGCCGACAAAGTGTTTTGAGTACCTAGAAATTTTGCAATCAATTTTAAGAAAAGTTGGACAAGTCAAACAAATTGCCCACCCTACTTATGCCCTTGTCTCCCCCACCTATGCCTTTACCTTAACTCCTACCCCTTGCAGTACAACTTCTTCCTAATAAAAGTTCTCCTACAGATACTCTTTACCTTCATTACCACCCAATCACTAACCCCCCCCCCCCTCGACCCATTCATCTCCTCTCTCCCATTTCTGGATTTCTTCCTTTAATGTTTCCTATACTGCTTTCCAACTTTCACACTAAAATATTTGGCAAAGATTCTGGACAAAAAGTAAGTTAGTCTCATCTTACCGACAGAGCTGCTACAATCCACAAAGGTAATATCATCTATGGCTATATCAGCTGTACTATCAGGATTGCCAAACCCACTCCCAGGGGTAGCTTCAAAACGAATCTGCAAGAGGAGATTAAAAGCTCATTTTCACTCTCACATTTAATCTACGCTTTGTTTGAAGAATCTACTGGACTTGCAACAGGTTTGGAATACTAATCCAAAAACACTGTCTACAACATCTTGCGAGAACCAATGAGAGATTTAATCATTACATAATCCTATTCCTACTAAACTCAAAAACTTACTAATACCCAAACTGGTTTCTTAAACTAAATTTTCAGCAAAAGTTTAAGGATAGAGAACAAAATTTATCTGTAAAACGTAGGAGAGAAAAATTGCATCTCGTCAGAAATATACGCTACTTGAACACTTAGGTCAAGGATAGTCTGGCATACTCAAAGCAATTTATTTTCATAAAATATATAACTTGCACAAAATAAATGTCATCTAGATCTAGTGCAGTTTCATAAGGGACCAAATCAAAACTCAGTATGCGTGTGGCAGTTTGCCGTGTTAGCACGCCGATAATCCGCACCCGTGAGTCTAATGGTAGCACGCCATGAATAGATCTATTGTTAAAGTCCGGCCTCGCCGGCCCAGTAATACGTTTGCGTGTCGGCACACTGCCATTGAACACACACAATAGCCTAATCTGGCTTCTGAATTAACTGCACGAACTAGCACGCTTTGCGTAAAATCGGATTATGGTAGAAACGATGGTTTTGCAAATAACGCATCAGTGTACGCAGGACCGCTGGCCTGTCGAACATTTTCTTTACCTACAGGTTCATTCATCAAGAGAATAAATGGTTCAGTTTTAACTGACAAAATATCTGTGTGTGTGTGTGTTGCTCCACTTGTCTCTTTGCCTATTTCTAGATTACTAATGAATGCCTGTAATGACAAGATACGAAAGAGATGGTAAATAAGAGTTTCGCAGTGCACTTCTGCAGCTGATCTTAATGGGGATGTTGACCTTCCTTTTCGTTTAACAACATTGAAAAAATTGATCACGGTCCAAAAATGTTTCAAAACTGAGTTGGTCTTATTGAACGAAACCCCCGATCATATTTCTGACCTTGCCAGTGTCAACGTATAGGCTACACGTAAATTCCTTCTTTGCCGATCATTTATTCCGGCCAAAATGAAATGGTCTTCACAAAGCCGTAACGTTTTAGGAACACAAATGGTTACTTTTTGTAGTCATAGGGTCCGTTGGCACGAAAAATATAAATTGTTTGCAAACAGTCAAATAGTTAAGGTCAAAGATCAACACTCAATGTATCGTACTTGTCGTTTCGAAACAACAAAGCAAGTCACGAAGCTGCGTGCCCGGTATTTAATTAAAACTAATTGTGGGCATGTCAAATTTACAGTTCTAAAATTACAAAGCATGGATAGAACCAACCGCTTCTTACAAGTCATTAATTTAAAATACAGTTAAAATCGTGTCTTACCAGTTCTGCAGTCTTCTCTCCAAGTAACGATCCTATCGTTAATTGGGTTAGAAGAAACATGGTACACGAATTGCATCGGTTTTTTCACATACATCGAAAACGGTACGGCAACGTTGTGAGCGCTACTTGCGATAGCTGCGTTAGGTTTACATGGGTTGTACGGCCCAGCCTCGAGCCAGCAGCAGGCTGCATCACTAGCACTTAACGATTCTTACCTTCAAAATTTTTTTCCATGTTCGAAAATATTATTACGCGTTTTAAAACTTCATGAATCTTTTAATAAGTAATGGAAGAACACAAAACTGCTATCTGCTTCACCAAATCTCCGTCATTAAAAAGAAAATGTCGGACATTTGTTAAAAATCATTTAAAATATTCAAAAATGTTTTGGAAATTTCGTGACAAGTCCCGAAATATTTTTGCGCGTTTAAAAACTTCATGCACCTTTGATTAATAACGGATTACACATAGAACTGATGTTTACTTCGGAAAATTTCCGTCATCAAAAAAAAAAAGAAAAAAAAGTCCTATCGGACATTTCTTAAAAGTCATCTAGAATACAAGGAAATGTTTCGGAACTTTCTTGATATGTTCGGAAATATTTTTGCACGTTGAAAAACTTAATAATGAATTTTTTGATAAATAATTTATGGAAGACATAAAACTGCAATTTACTTCCGAAAATCTCCGCCGTTAAAGAGAAAGTACCGGACATTTGTTAGAAATCATCTAGAACACTCAAAAAACGTTTCTTACCTTCGGAAAATTCTTTGGCATGTTGCAAAATATTATTGCGCGCTAGAAAACTTTATGAATCGTTTGATCAGAAGTGGAAGAACATAAAACTGCTATTTAATTCCGAAAATTCCCGTCATCCAAAAAAAAAAAGTTCATCAGACATTTGTTAAAAATCATCTAGAATATTCGCAAATGTTTCGAAAATTTCTTGGCATGTTCGAAAATATCTTTGAGGGTTTACAAACTTAATGAATCTTTTGATAATAACGGAAGAACATAAAACTGCAATATACTCATTTATCTTGTTTGCCGACAATTCTGCTAAAATGATGGTCTTCCATTTCATTCCCCCTAATTCCGATGCGGCAAAGTGATTCATACACGAGAATTTGCCGTTACTTATTTTAGAGACTTACTTCACTTGGACGCCGTATAATCCGTCTACGCTTAATTGTCTACGCGGACATGATTCTATTGTGTCCAGATATAATAAGAGAATTAAAATTGTGGCTGTACACTTCCTCTAGCACTGAAAAGTTTTCGACCAATCTTTATTCAGGAGTCACAAGTGAATATGCGAGCTTTTGATTGAAATTTAATCAAGTTGCAACTGTGCCGATATTTCGGACTTCGCATTGGTACAGTATTTACATGATTAACGGCAACATTTTCTTTGGGCGAATTTAAAAAATAAACTACCGATATCAAACAGGAGTCTTCAATTATTCTGTGTTCTGACTGTTCTCACACTTGTACTTGATACTTCTACACAACACTAACTGAACGCTTTGGAAGCGCAAATGCCGTTTTTCGTGACATTCCCGCCTGATATGTTGCGAACAAATTTCAAAGGCACTGCCAATAAATCAGACAGGCAGTTGCCGACTTTTTACAAGAGTTTTAAGGAAATACTGCCCATGGTGTACTGCGCTTCATGATTTTTACCCGATCCCCAGAAGATCACTGTGGACTAAGCGCTAAACGAAAATAAATGCGTTTGCCGAGTTGTATGAAATCTGTCCTTGTTTTAGAGTCATTTTCTTACTTGCAGTGCTAGTACAACAGCATATGAAGCTGTACTCTGGCACTGACTGCTCATACAGCACAGCGCAGACTACCGCCGCGTGTCTGGTGTAAAATGTTGTCACCTATTGTTTTCAAAATATTAATGCAAGCCCCGTTCTCCCAGGGTTCAAGAATTTCTTAGAATCTGTCAATACGTGAACACTTTGCACATTGGGTCCATGGCCATGTTTTTCTCACGGCTGTATCTTTGATCATCTACCACGAGTAGAAAGATCACAGACACTGAGGCATGCTGCCCCAGTGGAGAGTTGTCTGCCGCGGCCCGCGAACAGCCCGCTGGTGCGACCGCAGCTTGAGAACCAACGATTACAGCAACCTATAGTTTGGACAAGTTCTCTCCTCCTCCGTCTTCTACTGCCACCCCCACAGCAGAAATCATACATAAGCTACAGGATTGTTCTTCAAGACTGAATGTGCGCCCGCTTGTTGGAAGGGACTTCCAAGGCAGGATTCGCTATAAAATTATTTTGCTATTGTATGCACGTACACCCCCCCCCCCCTTTCTTGCCCTACTCGGTTCTACTAGTGATGATCACCCTCGATGTTTTGAAGTCACAAGGAAAGAAAAAACAACGTAATACTTTACAATTTAAAATCAATGATAATAGGTCTATGATGAGATCCTCCAACACAAGCGCAACCTTGCGGCGCAAGCCTATGATACTAAACCCAAACGTTACATTTTCAACTATTCATATCTCCCCTATAGAGCGTTTTTAATCGTAATCACTTCGATAGTAAATAAGCTATTGCTAACAGCTTTTTTTCCTTTTCTTAAGTGTGCACGGCCGATTTTTCTTAGTTTTAAGTCCGCCAGTAAAGTAAGACATACCTAATTGCCCGATGGATGATAAAATACTATTAAAGTACAAATGGGGTGCCGTAAAAAATATTTTCCGACTTAAAATGGTCTTCACAAAACTAAACTATGAAGCCCCGTGCCTGGTACCCAATCTCTCCTCGTTAACACATTTTAGCCTGTTTCTCCAGCCCCAAAATTTACGTAACTTCTTTCCAAACACACGCAATCCCGAACAATTTAGATTTCTGAAGACCTACTTTTACTAGCCTCAAGGGTAAAGTTTTCGAAGCATATGAAGAAATAAATCTGAAATTGAAAAAAAAAATGCCCCGCCCGCCGTTATCGAAGACGAACAGTTTCCGAAACCGATTAAAACTAAAAACGGCAAATTTGAAATTACCAAGTCATTACCGATACAGTAAAAATTGTGGCTTACCAGTTCTGTACAAGCACAAGACATTTTTTATGTCCAACGAAATAAGCACCGTACATATTCCAATTATATCCAGAGTGCCCAGCTGATCGATCCAATTCATAGAAGAGGTCTTCTCGCCGTATGAGCCTACCTTTTCAATCTCCCCTCCCCCCCCCCCTCCTTTACACCCAGACCTTTCTCCTTCCACCCTTCCCTTACCGAGAAAGACCTATCGTTAGGCCTAGATCAGTTAACCTTGACTAAAACCATGGCCTATTCCGTGAATTTGTAATTCCACCAGGTAATTGCTATGAATAGGCTCAGTTTTTGCCAAAATTTATCGCGATGTAAAGACTGAACTATCCTGATTTGGGTTTCAAGTGAATTTGAAAATGTTTTGACTGTCCAAGAGCTGAACGTGGAGATGGTCCCTGAGGACCCAAGGTATGTTGTTCAGCATTATACCTAGCTGCTAATGCGGTTAAGCTAGTTATATGCTGCGTGTGTATGTGTAGAACATGTTCAGACACGCATGGGCCCAGACTTCGCATATGCAAAAACAGTACAGTTCGTGTGCAGGTATTTGCAGCCAGCTGGTCCAGCTGGGTATGTACGGCGGGAACTTCTAGTGCAGTGATACAGTTATCACAATGCTACGAAGTATTCAAATTAATTAGTTGAAATGACAGTGTCCATGAGCTCATGCATGCGGTGCCCGTGTCAGGGGACTTCTCGAAAGTTCTCTCACGAATGCCGTACATTGGTATATGTACTACAGGTACATGTAGCCGTGCACACGAGCAGAATATTGCAGGTGTCAGGGGACTTCTCGAAAGTTCTCTCACGAATGCCGTACATTGGTATATGTACTACAGGTACATGCAGCCGTGCACGTGAGCAGAATATTGCAGGTGTCAGGGGACTTCTCGAAAGTTCTCTCACCAATACCGTACATTGGTACATGAACTAAGGGTACATGTAGCCGTGCACGTAAGGCAGAAATATTGCAGGTGTCAGGGGACTTCTCAAAAGTTTTCACCGGAATACCGTACATTGATATATGTACAATATGTATCCGTGCACGTAAGGCAGAATGCATATTCCAGGTGTCAGGGGACTTCTCGAAAGTTGTCACAGGAAAAC
Source organism: Holothuria leucospilota (assembly GCA_029531755.1). Lineage (NCBI taxonomy): Eukaryota > Metazoa > Echinodermata > Holothuroidea > Aspidochirotida > Holothuriidae > Holothuria > Holothuria leucospilota. Next base: position 76,849,037 of record CM055961.1, on the reverse strand, counting down.
CGAACAGTAAAAATTGTGGCTTACCAGTTCTGTACAAGCACAAGACATCTTTTTAAGTCCAAAGAAATAATCACACGTAGATCTGGTCGCTTGTCCCACCGAGTTGCCCACTAAAGCGCAGTCTTTCGAAGTGGAAAGTTCACCGAGGGATAATTTGATTTTAACAGTATTACATGTGAAACAGGCCAAATTGGATAAGTGAAGATAGAAGAAAAAAATATTCTCCCTCTCGCCGATACCTGATAATGTTCAAAAGCTGAAAAATACAGCACCAGAATGCATCTAAGGACACGTAGTAATTTCTCAAAGGGGAGGGTTCCCCTCCCCTTGTGGACGAGAAAATTACGTAGACGACAACAGCTCAGTTGAGACCGTGGGCTGAGAACAGGGGCGTAGATATCTTTTCAACTTTGGGGGGATGGGGTGAACTATCGCAAATGTGACAAATGTGCACGGCGAGCGCGAAGCGCGAGCCCATGACGGGTGGGGTCCAGGGGCCCGCCTTAGGGCCCCGGGTGGGGTACGACGCCGAATACTTTACAACTATCATAGGTTTACTACTTTCGAACTAAAATCCGGACGAACAGATGCCAGCAATGGAAATTGGGAGGGAGGGAAAGTATAGGTGCATGCAGGGAGGTGATATTAGACCGTCCCAGATAGGTGTAGCAAAATGGGTAAAGGACTAAATCAGAGCGTTACAGAGTGCTGTTTTCGTCATAAGTGTATTAACAATCACCACCTATACGGATAATGGCTCAGCGCGAACTGGCGAAGCTCTGGTAAAAAATTTTTAAAAATGTATACGACTGATACGTACTTTCAACCTTCTACATCGTTCTACATATTACAGTAGATTGAAAGATCCCGTATTGATGCGAGGTCCCCACAGATGTTTGAAGATGTATCTTTGTTCTTCGGAAAGTGTTGTGATCAGAACAGTTTCGTGTATTGTTACCTTAATAATGGTCAGTAGACTGAAACATTGGAGGGGGTGATTACATGGGCCATCCCCCAAGTCAAATGTTGGGGATATATCCCCCATCCCCCCGGGATTTACGCCCATGGCTGAGAAGTACGTCTACTCCCCCCCCCCCCACCCCCACGTGCAGATGCATTCCCTCAAGGAGCCAGTGGTAGGTTTTACTTTCTCACATACTGACTAGCAAATACCTTTTCGCCCCGATCATTCTAGAAATCAGTCTCCAGGCTGTTAATGTTACCTTGGCGTCAAAATGACAAAAAAAAAAAAAAAAAAACAACAGTGAAAATATTTCTCGCCGATGGGAGTCGAGAAGTTTTGTCCGGGCCTGGTCACATTTACGCCCAACAATAATTAACATCGTTTCGGTGGGCAATACGTTACCGGTACCGATAGAGCTTGAAAATGTAAGACAAGGTCTAGTCAGGTCATACAGCGCCGCAATGTCTAGACAGTTACACATCGCGTCTACTCGTGGTGGATGATCAAAGATACCGCCGTGAGAAAAACATGGTCATTGACCCAAATGTGCAAAGTGTTCACGTATGATTGACAGATTCTAAGAAATATTTGAACCCTGGGAGAACGGGCTTGCATTTATGTTTTGAAAACAAGTGACATTTTACAAGCTGTCTGTACTGCGCTTCATGAGCAGTCAGTGCCAGAGTACAGCTCCTTGTCGTTTGATAACACTCTTAGGGGCCGCGGCCCACTGGTTAAGAAGCGCTGCTGTAGGCTATATCGAAGTTAGTCAACGTGTTATAACATCCACCCATATTGACGAGGCTGGATTGATTTAATCGGATTTAAGTTGGATCATACAAGCATTTTTGTGTGGAATATAAAATCTTTACTAATGGTAAGACACATTGTTTTAACAATAGTTTCAGTCCCCAGATTTTCGTAGGCCTACGGGCGAGAACGTGCTCGATCCCGCTTAGAGCATACAAAACAAACTGCCGTGTCCCCTCCCCCCACCACCACCAGTTTATCCTTTTTGGGGGTCAACGGGCGCTGTTTGGCTGGAAACGGGCGCCCACTTAATTTCACCCTTGTTACCGAGGCCTGTTATTTTTAACGAATGTCCGATAAACTATTTTGTTTTTGTTTCTTTTTTATGACGGAGATTTTCGGAATTAAAGGGCACTTTTACGTTCTTCCGTTATTTATCACAAGATTCATTAAGTTTTTAAACGCGCAAATATATTTTCAAACATGTCAAGAAATTTCCGAAACATTTTCAAATATTCTGGATGATTTTTAACATATGTCGGATGAACTGTTTTTTTTTTTATTTTGAAGACGGTACCTCCTGAATCGGCACAAAAACTTAGGACAAACAATGAAATTTCCATCCTGAAAAGTTACGTCGGGCATTGATCAAAATCATGCCAAACTAATTCAGGACCAAAATGAATGAAGGTTAAGTTCCCGTTCGATCGTTTTACGTAAACAAAATTAAAAGGAAAACACCAAAGACAGTCGATGTTTCACAACAAATTTATTTTTCATGTGAAGAAATTCAGTACTATTTCCAGTCTTACGCATGGTACGATTCTCACATGCAAATTTTTGTTCCGTTTAGCTTTTTTTTTTGTTTGCCTGATACGCTACCGTCGCCGCATATCGGTTTTCGAAACGAAAGTCGTACTTGCAAGATTCTGTAATTTGTGTTTGAAACTTTTTACTCCTTCTTACAGGTAGTAACGATTTCCACGATTTACAACTTTACAAGTACTAGCTTACATGTGCATCCTAAGTTGGTTGTAAAACAGTGTTTTCAATTTTCAAATGTCGTTCACGCCGCAATACATAGACTACTTTATCAGGTTAGTCATTGTGTGTACGCAAGCGTAGGCAAACACGCGTGGGCTAGGCACGCTAGGGTACGCCGCTAATCCAAACACAAAGACCGCCGTGCCTATCAAAAGAAGCACAGTCACGGATTAAACTCAGCTGCTGGGTCTGACATAAGCTGTCTGAGTGCAAGCACGGCAATGGTTGGCACATGTTCGGATTAGTTTATTGTTAGGGGTGTGCACTAGCGTGGCTTGGTGTGCAGCACGCATAAATAATTTTGATTTGGTCCCTAAGTAAAATCAAACTTCATGTACTGCATTTACCACTTAACACCCAGCCCTCAAAACCTGACCACCACCCCACTCTCAAACAGAAACAAAAACAAAAACAAAACAATGCCTGACAACTCACAGCATACTGGCCAACTGCTCTAGGTCCGATAGTGAGGGTACCTTGGTTCCACTGGTTGCCCTGGTCACCGCTGACAGAGAAACTGTCTACAGGAATGAAGTTCTCATAAAGGAATGCAATGAGGGTGCCTGCCTCTCCTCCATAAAGGTGATACCAAAATCTCATAATACATCTGTTAAAGGAATGTCAGCATTCTCTATGAGATAACATATAAATGTTTAAAACATATTATTTAATACTTCTTAAATGAAAACTGCAATGCGAAAAAAAAGTGGTTTATAACGATGTGGAGTATCTTTAAAGTATTGATATCTGTAAATTGAATGGGTAAATATCATGTAATCCCCCCCCACCATGATTTTTCAAATTATGATACCATTACATGTCATAGACCCTTTTCCAAATAGCAATTACAAAGGACTGTGGGATAGAATTTTGGTATGCGTCGTTTTTGGCCACAGTAAAATGCCATTGACAAAAGCGACGCATACCAAAACTCCATCCCACAATTCTTTGTAATTGCTATATGGTAAAAAGTCCATGGTTTACTTGTCCCAGTATCATCACTTCGAGAAATTCACTTTTCACATTGCCTTTTCAAAAGCAAATTTTTTGCTCATTGTTCTAGAAATGTTGTCAATATGTATCAATAGCCCTTCAAAACTTACTAAAGCCTTACAAAACCAGCTGTTACGACAGTCCTTAAATAGCAGCTTCAATAGCCCTACATGGCTAACAATACCTAAATAGAAGAACTTACACATTTACCCTATAGAACATGTAGCAATAGGCTTACATAAGTGGTGCAATAGCTATGCAACACTGTTACAATAGCCTACCAAACCATGACAATAGCCCTATAGAACTGCTTCCGTAAACCCTTTTCTTTATAGCAATTACAAAGGATTCTGGGACTGGGATAGAGTTTCGGTGTACGTCAAATTTGGCCATGGTAAAATGCAATTGACTAAAACGACGCATACCAAAACTCTATCCCATAATCCTTTGTAATTGTTATTTGGAAAGGGGTCTATCGCTGTACATAACTATTGCAACAGCCTTACAAACCTGACTACAAATCTATAACAGTAGCCCAACAGAATTGTTACAATAGCCCTATCAAATCTATTACAGTATCCCACAAAAATCATTACAATACCGCTACAAAACTGTTATAATAGCCCTACAAACTTAGTACAGTAGCCCTAAGAAAGAATTTCCACTTAATCTTTACCTAAAACCTCACATATTTCTACTGTTGAAAATTTTCTGATGATACAATCTCTCAACGATTTATCTATCATGTTGTACCTTCACCATTGCTATAGCTATTACAATTGACACACTGTTACCATCACTTTCATCATTACCATAAACAAAGCTATTACAAGGAATAGTTTAAGCAAAAAAGTGATTTTCATATTTGAAAATGAACTAAATCTAAACAATTTGGTGAAACTTTCATTCATTTCGGACATTTAGTTCTTGAGATATCAGCAAATGAAGTTACTACACTTGTGACCCAAAGTGAGCTTGCAGTAAGCAGGGTTACACCACCTCTTCACATTGAAGAGCAATGCTTTTTCCTTTAATTGCTTTTCGAGTCTGTAGTGTTTACCTTAAAATTAATAGGGACAGGAGCTCTCCATAGGGAATTCGAAGTTTGCAAAATTCTCATGCCTCTCATGCATTCACATTCCAATAACATGGAATTATAGAGGAGAAAATTGGTTGCAAAGTTTAAAGAAAAACAAGAGTGATCATTTATTTGAGGCTGTAATGTCATATGTGCTTAATTCAAGTTCACTTTTGGTTGAAAATGTAACAACTTTAACAGCTAATATCTTGAGAACCATACACTGGATTTCAATGCAAATTTCACCAGAATGCTTAGAATCAGTAGCCCTCTAACATACCAAAATTTGATTTGAGTCTAGACCTTTCTTTTAATAATAGTTCAACAATTCCTCCTACCCTTCCACAAGCCTTCCCCCTCATCCCCTACACATACTGTCAGCATCCTATTTTGACCACAAAAGTCTAGGTAAACAGCTGCCAATCACAATGGTCCATGTAGGTTGCCTACCATTACCCTTAACATCCCTTCCCTACCTCAACCCTGTATTTCCAAGCAGGTCCGGACTCTGGAACACAGCTGAGAGGCCAAAGGTCCCCTGTGTGCTGTCCACATACATGTAGTAACCATCCTCAGACCCTGTAGTGTGATCATCTGATGGTGCCACAGATGAGGGCGCTGTTCGTGCTAACTGTCTCTTCCAGGCATACAGTCCAGTGTCGACTATCTTCCAGTCACAGAGACCACCTTCAAAGTCACACTCCCCTATAAATACCAAGGACAAATTCACAAACATCTAATTCATATTTACTTTGAAGTCCATCAGACTAGTCTTAAAATGTCGTCCAAACCCCACTTTTGACACCTTCTATGTAAGTTTCTAAGTTCAAGGGGGTTCTCATGTCTTTTAGATCAAGGGCCACTTGAGTTGTATTTTCTTCATAATAATAGCAGCCACAACTTAAAAGGTATGGCTCCTTGAACAATCCACAAGCCAATTAGTGTACTCCATAGAAATAAAAGTAAGGGAGAACGCTAACACAATGCATTCATGCATGTTTAACCGGTGAAGCCACGAATATTGTGAGGGCGCTTTCGTTGTACGGCAAAAGACCGGTTGATTGATGTCTCTCCGTACGTACAGTGTGCATTCTGCTGCAGAAGTCATAGCTTATTTTATGCGTTTTTCAAAAGATTTGGAGTAATTTTCACAACAGAAATAAGTCATGGTGCCTTAAGTATTTTGTTTTATACTCCTAACTTGAAAACCTGTAGTTTCTTTGCCAATACTTGGGGCAAAAGCAATGACGTGATATTTGTATTAGGCGCAGGTGCTCTGTTGCCGTACAGTCTGGCCAAATCAATGGCTTCAGTCCAGATCGGCTGACATCATTCTCCCTTACTTTTATTTCTATGGTGTACTCAAATATTGTGTGTGCCACCTTGGTCTTGAGAACCTACAGTCTACACCATTAATTCCTCTGACCCTTTTAACCATCTTACCTACCACAGCAGATGTAAGAACTTCTCATATTTATACTTTAAATGTTTCATCACCTTTCACCATTAAATAAAACCACCTCAAATCTTGTTCTCACCCTTTATAAAGCCCTTTTCCCCATAACTCTTTACATCTTCCCTCCAACCCTCCCCTTCACTCCCCATAACCCTTTACATCTTCCCTCTAACCCTTCCCTCCCCCCTCCCCGTACTCACCACAATTGCGCTCATCAGATCCATCTGAGCACTGCTCAGTTTCGTCACATCTCAAATTAAGATTTATACAGGTGCCATCATCACAGGTGAAGTCAGTAGTACCACATGGTACTCCAATACTCGGACCAACCGTGGGTGCCACAGTAGTAACAGATGGGAGGGTACCATCCAGTAAATTACAGTCTGATGTGAAGGAAGTGTCATCAATTGCAATGTCCCCATGGATGCCATCACCGACCACACCCTCTATAATGACCTGTACAGTAAAGAAACAGGATGGGAGTGCATGCACCATTTACCACCCAAATGATCACCAGTCATTAAAATTGGAAATGTTTGCTTACACACACAACAACGTGGCAGGAATGTTCCCTAGTGGCTGGGCAAATTTGCAAGTGAAAGGAAATCTAGTCATCAGGCCAAACTTTCAAAATTCAAAAGGACTTTGAATTGATTCTACTGGAACGAAATTCATACAATATCATTGTGGACAGCACGTCTTCCTTAAAAGCTGTATATATTGTTAACAAATTATCCACAAAAATCATTGCTCATGACATGAAAACCTTTACCTCTCCACCAATTGTCCTCTAGTACAGATAAGTAACAAATACAAATGACATTTAAGCCACAAAAACACTTTTTGAAGGGCATGCCAGTGAGCCTTGATATGTACCTAATGTCACTAAACAATGTCACTAACTAACATTAACAGTAATAGTGTTCTCGTATAGTGCTTGTTGTCAGCCATAGACCTCAGAGTGTTTTACAAATTCTCAGCAGAATCTTGTCAATTCCAAATGTCTTCATGCCCCCAAGGCCTATATGAACCAGTGCAGCCATTGCACTACTTCCTTTTTCAAAATTTTCATTATTCAAGTCCCAACCTCATAAGCTGAGCACCAAATTAACAAGCAAGAGGGCAACGGTCCCCTTTTCAAGTCTCATATGACTTGAACAGAAGCAGAACCAGGGTGGGGAAAGGTAAAGGAAGGGTGGGGAAGGGTAGTGGAAGGGTGGGGGAGGGTGGTCCGTCTCCCAGCTGATGGTGGATGTTCTAACTACTAGGCCATCCAATGGTAAACAGCATGCTAGGTAGATGACTTCTAAAGGGCACACCCATGCCCCACAGCCCAGGTCAAGTGGGCACCATTTGATGATCCTGTTTCCTGATAATTGTCATTAATCTACTGAAAATAATTTTTTTTCCAATGGACCCCCAAAAATCTTTTCTGCTTACCTGGAATGGATCAGTGCTGTTCAAGGGTACATCAGCCCTCTCCCAAAAGTCACCCAGTTCTCCAACTCGGCGCCATCTTAAGGTCAAGGGGCCATTTATTTGTGTCCTGGTGTAGATGCTTATTGAGCCAATTTCCTCTCCATAGAGGTGGTAGTACACACGTATCTGGCAATCTTCTGTGGCTTGATCAAAGGCTGGACTAGCTAGACGGGCACGGTCACCCTCTTGTCTTGGGAGAGAACTTTCTAAATACACATAAGTTCCTGTAAAAAGGAATAAGTAACAACACTACATGAACCATATTCACAAACATCTGGCATAAATTCTCTACTTCCCACAAGCTATAGAACATAAACTATTTTCATGAATAGTGACTACAAATCAAGAAACCCTGCTCCACATCTCTTTTTTGTTTTTTCATTTAAGGGGGGAGGGGGGTATGAATCAGGATAAATTAGGAAACTTAAAATTTCCCTAAGCAGAAAAAAGGCAGGTTATTTAGATATGATTGTACCTGAATCAAGTCCCGTGGTGTGGTCCATGGCTGGGCCGGTCCATGGGGTCCGTGTTAGTCCTTGCTCAAGGTCCCAGTCTAGCTCATCAGTATGAATCTGTTCCCAATCACAGATACCTCTCTCAAAGTCACATGAGATGTAATCATCTGAATCAGATTAGAATAAAACTGTTTTGTAAAAGGATTCCTGAGGAGCAAACTAACCTTCAAGCTGTTACAAGTAAACTGTCGTCATCCCTGCACTGAAAAAGGATACGTACCTGACATATTGCCTGATGCCCCAAAAGAGCTTTACAAAATGTGATACAACACAAAGAAACCACAACAGCAAAACCCTGACCAATTGATCTCCTAAAGAAATGTAATCTGCAGGGATGCGAGCTGAAACGGCTCAGATAAAAAGAAAATCTGGAAATAAATTATGCAACCATAGCACTTCACCATTACAACAGGAGGTTAAGGGGCCTGTTATAGGATGCGTACGGCAAATAAAAGCTAAAATACATCTGTGGTTCTCACCTCAGTCTGTACTAATTTCTTCCATACATGCTGTTTATGTGGTTTCCATATTACTAGTAGGCCTACCACAAGAGGCACTGCATGGCATTTTCATCGTATCACTTTGGTCTTGTTTTGCTAAGCGTAATCTTTTCTTCCTTTATTTCAATTTTTCGAAGAATGAAGAAAAATCTGTAATGTTTCTTCCATTCACCACAAAATTTGGATTTCCACAAAAATCTGAAAACGTTTACATACCTGATTGTTTCACACACATCACAGTAAGGTTACTGCATAATCAGTGTGCTAACCATAGACTACACTTACACCAACAGTTTATATCATTTGGTAAACATGACTGGAGTCTGTAGCAACTAAAAAGCATAAAGATTGGTACATTTATGCCAACTGACTCTGGGTAAATCTGATGTCATAACATGTAAATGAGGTCACCAGCATTACCAAGTGAATGGCTCTACCCATCACCCATGTCAGAAGCTTTACCATGAGACTGGTTCTACTCATCACCCATGTCACAAGCTTTACCATGAGACTGGCTCTACCCATCACCCATGTCACAAGCTTTACCTTGTGACTGGTTGTACCCATTACTCACATCACAAGCTTTACCATGTGTTTGGCTCTACCCATCACCCATGTCACAAGCTTTACCATGAGACTGGCTCTACCCATCACCCATGTCACAAGCTTAACCTTGTGACTGGTTCTACCCATCACTCACATCACAAGCTTTACCATGTGTTTGGGTCTACCCATCACCCATGTCACAAGCTTTACCATGTGACTGGTTTTACTCATCACCCATGTCACAAGCTTTACCATGTGTTTGGCTCTACCCATCACCCATGTCACAAGCTTTACCATGTGACTGGCTCTACCCATCACCCATGTCACAAGCTTTACCTTGTGACTGGTTCTACCCATCACTCACATCACAAGCTTCACCATGTGTTTGGCTCTACCCATCACCCATGTCACAAGCTTTACCATGTGACTGGCTCTACCCATCACCCATGTCACAAGCTTTACCATGTGACTGGCTCTACCCATCACCCATGTCACAAGCTTTACCATGTGACTGGCTCTACCCATCACCCATGTCACAAGCTTTACCATGAAACTGGTTCTACCCATCACCCTTATCGCAAGCTTTACCAATTGACTGGTTCTACCCATCACTCACATCACAAGCTTTACCATGTGACTGGCTCTACCCATCACCCATGTTACAAGCTTTACCATGAGACTGGCTCTACCCATCACCCATGTCACAAGCTTTACCATGAGACTGGCTCTACCCATCTGCCATGTCACAAGCTATACCTTGTGACTGGTTCTACCCATCACTCACATCACAAGCTTTACCATGTGTTTGGCTCTACCCATCACCCATGTCACAAGCTTTACCATGTGACTGGTTTTACTCATCACCCATGTTACAAGCTTTACCATGAGACTGGCTCTACCCATCACTCACATCACAAGCTTTACCATGTGTTTGGGTCTACCCATCACCCATGTCACAAGCTTTACCATGTGACTGGCTTTACTTATCACCCATGTCACAAGCTTTACCATGAGACTGGCTCTACCCATCACCCATGTCACAAGCTTTACCTTGTGACTGGTTCTACCCATCACTCACATCACAAGCTTTACCATGTGTTTGGGTCTACCCATCACCCATGTCACAAGCTTTACCATGTGACTGGTTTTACTCATCACCCATGTCACAAGCTTTACCATGAGACTGGCTCTACCCATCACCCATGTCACAAGCTTTACCATGAGACTGGCTCTACCCATCACCCATGTCACAAGCTTTACCTTGTGACTGGTTCTACCCATCACTCACATCACAAGCTTTACCATGTGTTTACTCTACCCATCACCCATGTCACAAGCTTTACCATGTGACTGGCTCTACCCATCACCCATGTCAGAAGCTTTACCATGTAACTGGTTCTACCCATCACCCATGTCACAAGCTTTACCATGTGACTTTCCCTACCCATCACCTATGTCAGAGGCTTTACCATGTGACTTGCTCTACCCATCACCCTTATCACAAGCTTTACCATGAGACTGGTTCTACCCATTGCCCATGTCACAAGCTTTACCATGTGACTGGTTCTACCCATCACCCATGTCACAAGCTTTACCATGTGACTTTCCCTACCCATCACCTATGTCAGAGGCTTTACCATGTGACTTGCTCTACCCATCACCCTTATCACAAGCTTTACCATGAGACTGGTTCAACCCATCACCCATGTCAGAAGCTTTACCATGTGACTGGTTCTACCCATCACCCATGTCACAAGCTTTACCATGTGACTAGCTCTACCCATCACCCATGTCAAAAGCTTTACCATGTGACTGGTTCTATCCATCACCCATGTCACAAGCTTTACCATGTCACTGGCTTCACCCATCACCCATGTCACAAGTTATACCAAGTGAAAGGCTCTACTCATCACCCATGTCAACTTTTCTTACCACATGCAAATTCATCAGACAAGTCCCCACAATCATCTGTAAGATCGCATATACGGGTGCTTTCCACGCAGCGTCTGTTATCACAACGGAAGTCATCATTACGACAAGTTACTGGAGGGTCTGTGTGAGGAAAAGATCACCACATTATTATGATTCATCCACCATGAGTTAGTTTGAAAGTTTTAGGAATGCTGTCAGACATTAAAAGCAGATTTTAGCAAAAAAAAAAAAAAATAAGAAGGTTCTGAACATTTGCAATAACCAGAATGCAAAAATGCATTGTGGTTTCGATGATTCATACACACCTACAGTATCATGGAATTAAAGTAGTATGAAGTGACTGCAAACTTTTTTAAGGCCAGACCCCTGATGACCCCAAATGACCTTTGACCTCCACCAAAAGTGATAGGGTTCTTCCTCTCACCAGTAGGCATCTACATACTAAGTATAAAATTCATCCAACTTCCTATGTCAAGGTATCATGTTACCAGGGTTTTCAGGGTTTGACCCCCAGTGACTCCAGATGACCTTTGACCTCCACCAAAAACAATAGCATTCTTTGCCTTTCCATAACTCATCTACATACTATGCACAAAATTTATCCATGCTTCCTACATCAAGATAGCATGTTAACAAGGTCTTCAGTTTGACCCCAGTGACCCCAAATGACCTTTGACCTCCACCAAAAACAACAGGGTTCTTCCTCTTCCCATAATGCATCTACATACTACGTATGAAATTCATCCAAGCTTTCTACCTTGAGATATTGTGCTAACAAGGTTTTCAGTGTTCGACCCCCAGTGACCCCATATGACCTTTGACCTCCACCAAAAACAATAGGGTTCTTCCTCTTCCCATAATGCATCTACATACTAAGTATGCAGACATTCATCCAAGCTTTCTAAATTGAGATATTGTGTTAACAAGTTTTTCAGAGTTCGACCCCAGTGACCCCAGATGACCTTTGACCTCCACCAAAAACAATAGGGTTCTTCCTCTTCCCATAATGCATCTACATACTAAGTATGACATTCATCCAAGCTTTCTACCTTGAGATGTTGTGTTAACAAGTTTTTCAGAGTTTGACCCCCGATGACCCCAAATGACCTTTGACCTCCACTAAAATCGATAAAGTTCTTCCCCTTTATATAACACATCTACATACTAAGTATGAATTTTATCCAAGCTTCCTACATCGAGATATAGTGTTAACAAGGTTTTCAGCATTTGACCCCTGGTGACCCCAGATGACTTTTGAGCTCCACCAAAAGAAATAGCATTCTCTGCCTTACCATAAGGCATCTACATACTATGTATGAAATTTATACAAGCTTCCTACATCGAGATCATATCGTGTACATCGGCCGTACCAGTTTACAGCAAACGGCAGACCTGAGTAATATATGGAGATTCGAGGGTCAGAAATTTTCCAACTCCAGTCCGTGCTCGAGGGAGCAATTTTACGCTTGGGCTGGCCCGGTGTAAATAATCCCTGCTCAGTTACAGCAGGGCAGGTTACGGCAGGAAGTTGTTACGTAACAACTCCCTGGTTACAGGTAGCGATTACAACTAGCCAGACAATGCAGTGCATACCACTATACGCACACATGTTGACACTGTGTGCATACACCTGCATTATATTATCTTGCACAGACAGTATCATGGTGCTTCGAAGAATTACACACAGGCTTCCACTTTGAATGAAATTTCTTCGTTTTGAGAAAATTACACGAATTCTGCTGAATCAAATTTTTAAAAAAAAAAGTATTATGGAAATAGTATGTTGAAATGGAGTTGTTTTTGTCATTTTCCGTCCCAAGCTTTTGTTAAATTGCACTTTTCATCAGAAACGAGCCCAGCGATGCGTGTTTCTAACATCAAGCCGCCCCTATACTAGATAACGAAACAACATAGGCCTATATTTAGAAATGAACGTCAAAAGACAGCTCATAAATATTTGCACCCAGTGCGTGTGGATGGGTAACGTTCCAAAACTAACGCCCAGAAGTAGCGCGAAAGACCTAGAAACTACAAATATGATTGCCCTATAAACACATACCCAAATGACTATACGGCACGTGGGCCCGACTTTCGATGCTGCTAGATTTCACATTTTTCAAGTTATCACTAAAATTAACATGACATGATTTCATGATCTAAAGAAGTAAATTTTGGTAATGCAGTTATGTCTACATAAGGTATGCACTTATTTCAACTACAATAATATTCTTTTGTGTCGAATCAATAGCCAAAACTTCGTATATTTGGTGGAGAAACTCTTTTCTGAAGCAAAATTCACTCCATCAGATTTTCAATCGCACACATTCTTTCAAGGTGTATTATGCGCTGTGTGCACGAAAAAAATTTTCTTTCCCTGTTACTCCTATCCTGGTACTACCTTACATACTAAAATGATTCCTATCTTCATATTGCTCGTATTTTTTTACTACTATAAAAACTACTTGCAAAATTTTTACGTCCAAAGTTTCCTAAATATATTGCAAAAAAGAGCAAAATATTTTCCCAGTATTTTACTTACCCCCCATTTGCGAAAAGTGGAACGTGCCAAAGTGCCAGTATGCACAACATAGAGGTAGAGGGACCCAGGCAACGAACGAAATGAACGTTCGTACATGCACGGTGTCTGCCGTATCTTACCGTACATTTTTAACGGTAATGTGCGGGTGAAATCTCGGCCAGGAGATGCATTAGAAAGATTTTTACGGTCATTATTATGAAGGTACAGTAGGTAGTGGATTTGTTATAAGAGTAACAAGAAAGCAGTTCAAGAGAAATTTTAACACATGGTTGAGGTACATTACAGTACAGAAGTTGCAGTGACAAACAGGCACGGTTCTAGATCGAGACTTTGGGGGAGGGGGGCTGGGGGGGGACTTGAAACGGAAGAATAATAAAATTTTCTTTCAAATATGTAAATCGGCCACGCGCACGCTGAAACCAATGATAAAACAGTACTATAACCAGGGACGGCGCAATGTTATTTATGGGACATGGGTTGGGTGACCGCCGTCGTGGGGGAGGGGTCTAAGGGGAGGGGTGTCCTCTTCCTCTGAGAAATTTTTGCTTATTTAATGTTGCTAAGATGCAAAATGGTGCGTTCTTTGGGTAATTTGTTGACTATATGACTGGAAAATATTCATAACTTTGTGAATTCTAATTTTTGGTTGGGGAAGAGGGCCTTCTTAGGGGATATGTTTAAGGGGAAGGGTGTTCCCCTCCCTTTGGGAAATTTGTGTTAAGTTAAGGTTGCTAAGATGCAAAATGGTGGGTCTTTGGGGGTTTTTTTTGACTGATATATATGCCTGGAAAATGTTCATAACTTCGTGAATTCTAATTTTTGGTTGGGTAAAAGAGGGCTGTTCTATGGGATAGGTCTAAGGGGAGGGGTCCCCCTCCCCTTTTGAAAAATTTTGGTTACTTAAAGGCTGCTTAGATGCAAAAATGGTGTTGTCTTTGGGATATTTTTGGGCCTGATCATATGGGTTCAAAACATTCTTAATATTTTTGGTTAGGTGAAAGAGGAGCCTTTTTTGTCATAGGGTATGTATCAACAGACAACAGACCTCCTGAAGTCCCCTTTTGAACACATTACTGCCTTCTAGTCGGGGAAAGTTTAACGCAAAAATACGTGCGTGGAGTCCACAGAAATATTCTCGAACTATTAAGAAAATTTTTCTTTCTTCATTTGTGCATTATAAAATCGTATCTAAAGGCTGATAGGAACCGAAAGCTCTGGATTAACTATATGGATCAGATATAGGCCTACTCCGCCCTCCTCTTTTCTTCTCCTTTACGTCTTCTTTTCCTACTCTTTTCCTACAAATTACAGGGGGTAGGCCTCCCTTCCCCTGAGTGGCGCTGCCCCTGACCATGACATAGATGTAACGTATATACAGGCATATATTTTTTTTATTTTTTTTTTATTTGGAAGAATGTAGCAAACGTTACTGAGAGATACGAACAACTGGACCTGTTCACATTAATGGGAATAACAATTTCGCCTGTAGATTTGACTTAGAAGGACTGCTAGTATAGCTTGACGGGATCAGTGACGAAATGACTCGTTTTGAACTTCCAACAGATGATTAATCCGTTAACTTGATTACATGTACGTGCATGTACGTACATACTATCATACATTATGTTACTTATCTGACCCAACTTCCATTGTATGAAATCGTGAACCTAATATGTGATTTCGAGACAGAGACGACAATTTCCCTTGACAAACTAAATCCACTGGACCAAGATGTGCACAAGTGTATTGGGCAATTTTGTTTTTCTCAGTACAGGCAAATATAGCATAACACAACCTCTGAATTTTTTTTGGGGGGGGGGGGGGGGCTTGAGCAAACTTTTTGGGGGGCTTGAGCAAACTTTTTGGGGGGGCTTGAGCCCCCAAAGCCCCCCCCCCCCCGTAAAACCGCGCCTGGTGACAAACTGGAAGTTATTTTTTTGGTTCCGATGCACACGTTACGGCACACTTGGACACAAAGCCACAGAAGGTAATGATAGGACTTGTTTAAAATTTGTACTAACGGCGCTAAAGTATATGGTCAAATTATTAATTCCCGTCTGATTTCCAAACTTTTTCTCAGTACAGGCAAATATAGCATAACACAACCTCTGAATTTTTGTGGGGGGGGGGGCTTGAGCAAACTTTTTGGGGGGCTTGAGCCCCCAAAGCCCCCCCCCCCCCCCGTAAAACCGCGCCTGGTGACAAACTGGAAGTTATTTTTTTGGTTCCGATGCACACGTTATGGCACACTTGGACACAAAGCCACAGAAGGTAATGATAGGACTTGTTTAAAATTTGTACTAACGGTGCTAAAGTATATGGTCAAATTATTAATTCCCGTCTGATTTCTAAACTCACGATGTTAAGAACCAACGGCACATTGTCAGGCCCGTAGTCAAGGGGGGGGGGGGGGGGCATCAGGATGTAATAATTTCTAGGCCTGCAAAAGTTGAGTACATGTCAAAGTCACACTTTACACACATACATAGCCTTCCCAAGGAGAAGTCACTTTAACATTTTCTTAAGAATATTATCAAATGAAATATTCTGTTTTTAAGTGCATCCCCTGTCATTATCATTTGTTCCAACTGCAAGGGGCTCCTTTATTTTCAGATCAACAGACTATAACTTGGTTAAATACGAAATCACCATTTCCTTTGCCCTTCTTAACGTTCAGCTAATCCAGTCTGAAGATGCAGTAATTTCATCATTTTAGAGAAATTGCTTTTCCTCTCTGCAAGACTGATTTGACAGCTTTTAACTATAGCTTTATTTATAGCTGTTGACTATGCCAGTCGCTTCTATATACAGTACCGTAGTACACACAGTACTGACAATATATTGTGGTGTGCACAGTCTCTGTGTGTGTGTGTGTTACGTAACACATTAAGATAGCAGCTTGCTTGAACATGGAGGTGGTAACTCTATGATGTGAATTACCTCAAAGTCCATTCACACTAATAGTCTTGGTGATTAGATTTCAACTCCATGGTGTGTTACAAGACGACCCGTCAGGAACACCGGATTGAATCCATCGACGAGCGAATGGAAAGTTCCAGAGAATTCAACTTCAACGCAGCCTTTCTAGAACTGTCTAGAAGTGAGAACTGTTTACGTTATGTCCCAATTATAGCAGCGACCTGGCAACACTTCGAAGAAGCTGCAATTATCGTTATTCAACTACTGTGTGTTCTAGAAGTTTCTATTTAAGGAACGTTCTCGTAATTGCTGGACTGTGTACACTAGAAGTTTCTGTTAAATTCTGGAGAGTTCTCGAATAAAAGCCTAGCATATAAAAGGCAGTGCAACAACTCTTAACGAGGAGAGACACCCTAATACTTCATCGAGAGACACCATCGAGTCCAGACGTTATTCTGCTGTCCGTTTGTTGACCGAATCATATGAGGCCAGCCACTGACAATTCACACTTGTGACAAATTGCCTTACGCCGTTTCTACACTGTGCATTGAGGTTGTTATCATCCATCGCCTACCTAGCCTTGTCATTATTCGCTCGTGGAACCAGTTCCTACGCTACAGCACGCTGCAGGTCTACCACTGTGCCATCGTCAACGTGCATGCACTACCAGCCCTTGGACCAGACCAGGCAAATATTAAGTAAAGGATTGTGAGTAAGTCTAATTAATTATTGTAAATTTAAGTAAGATAAGGAGATTGTAAATAATCATTAAGTTGTTGAATTTTAATCTCGTTCTTCTGTGATCTTTCGCTGTTATTGGTTTGACTTGCGACCACAAGCCGTAACAGAATTGGTGGCCTAACATCCGGGAACGAAAAATACTAGAAAATTCGAGAAATTCTGTTGTGAATCGTAAGCAACTGTGTTTGCTCAGACTACTTATTTGTTTGTTGAAGGCTTGATACAATTTCAAAATGCCATTCAACTTAGATAAATTCGTGGCTAGTCCCTCAGTCGAGGAACTAGATTCATTAAAGAAGTCTGAGATTGTAAAGGTAAATATTATGGCATTGAATTTCAGCCTTTAATGCGGAAAGACGAGATTAAAAGATATGTTCTAGAATATCTTGTGGATGAAAGTATCCTGCCTATTACAGTATTGGAAACAGCTATCACTGTGCCAACTGACAACACATTTGAATTGAAAAGGCTTGAAATAGAAATGAATAAGGAGATTAGATTAAAAGAAATGGAAAGAGAAAGGGAAAGAGAAGAAAGGGAAAGAAAGGAAAGAGAAATGCAAATGCAAAAGGAAAAAGAGGAAAGAGAAATGCAAATGCAAAAGGAAAAAGAGGAAAGAGAGATGCAAATGCAAAAGGAAAAAGAGGAAAGAGAAATGCAAATGCAAAGGGAAAAAGAGGCAAGAGAACATGAATTTAGGTTGAAGCAACTAGAGTTAGGGGTCATAAAAGCCTCAGACCCTAAAATAGGCTTGGATACTGGGGGATTCGATGTTTCTAAGCACGTAAAATTTGTCCCCAAATTTCAGGAGGATAATGTGGAGAAATTCTTTAACCATTTCGAAAAGCTGGGTGAGCAACTAAAGTGGCCAAGAGATAAATGGTCCATACTCATCCAGAGTAATTTCACAGGCAAGGCTCAAGAAGTGTATTCCGCTCTGCAATAGAGGACAGCATGGATTACGATAAGGTTAAAAAGGCCATTTTACAAGCCTATGAATTGGTGCCCGAAGCTTATCGCCAAAAATTCAGAAAGTATCGTAAGGCGGATACACAAACATATGTAGAGTTTGCTTATCAAAAAGAAAGGCATTTCGATAGATGGTGTGCTTCCAAAAAGGTCTCCACATTTGACACTTTAAGACAACTGATGCTAGTCGAGGAATTCAAACGGTGTGTGAATGATGACATTAAGACTCACCTTGAGGAAAATAAGGCTGACAAATTGAAGGAAGTTGCAAATTTGGCTGATCAGTATGCACTTACCCATAAGTTTGGTAAAGTGGGTCAGACTCAAAACAAGGGTCAGTTTAATAGGCCAAATAAGAAATATGGCAACAGTAGTAATAGTAGTGGCACAACAGGTAACAGTGGATCTCAGTCTGGTTCTATCTCTCCAACAAATTCTGGTAAAAAACAACCAGATTCAAGTCGTCAAAAGAACGACCAGGTCAGCTCAAACAAAGCTGCCTTTAAAGACATAAGCTGTGGTTTCTGTCACAAAAAGGGCCACACAATGGCAAATTGCTTCACATTGGCAAAATTAAAGGAGACTGAAACAGCCTCCAATGCCTTAGCCAATGCAGAGAATTCTTCTGAGGTAGTCGTGACTTTACGGCCTAATTCTAAAGACCAAATTAAGGAAGAATACCTTCCATTCGTGTCTGAGGGGTTTATTTCCCTAGATGGGAATTCAGCTCATCCACCCGTAAAAATTAAAATTTTGCGTGACACAGGCGCAACTCAGTCGTTGCTTCTTGATGGAGTTTTGCCATTATCGGACTCTACTTCCACAGGGGCAAATGTACTAATTCAGGGGTTGAGTGTGGATTTATTTCGGTCCCTCTCCACAAAATTAATTTGAAGTCAGATTTAGTTTCTGGGTCGGTCATAGTAGGGGTCAGACCTACTCTACCTGTAAAGGGGGTATCTCTGTTGCTAGGCAATGACCTAGCTGGTGGAAAGGTAGTAGCCAATGCAATTTTGACAGATAAACCATGTGATTATAACAACACAGAGCAATTAGAAAAGGAATTTCCAAATTTATTCCCTGCCTGTGCTGTCACTAGAGCTATGTCACAAAAGCTCGCCGTGGATGATAATCTTAAACATCCACCCTCCAAAAGTGAGGATACAGTTCCCAAAAGTGGAACAAGTAGGGAATCATGTAAGGATGATAATCTTAAACATCCACTCTCTAAAAATGAGGGTATGATTTCTGAAAATAAGGATGATAAACTTAATCATCCGCCCTCTAAAATTGAGGAATTAGTTCCTAAAAATGGAACAACACTCCCAAAAGAGGAGTCAGAGTCTGAAAAAGATTCTAGTAAAAATATTCATGAAAGTGAAGATTCTTGGTATGATCTCAGCCAATCTTTTATGACTAATCTTAATGATAGTCAGGATTGTGAGTCTCCTGGCCCCACACATAGTGAGGGGGTAGAACAGGAAAATCAAAAATGTCTGACACACTCCACAGAGACCAGTTGTCAGTCCAACAACAACATGATGAAGAGCTTCAGCCATTAATGGCTGGTGCACTCACTGAGGATGAATCGAAAGACGTCCCAGTCTGTTTTTATTTTAAAAACAATATTTTGATGCGTAAATGGCGACCACTGATGCACCATTAGATGAAGAGTGGAGAATTTACCATCAAATTGTGGTACCTAGGACCTATAGAAGGGAAATACTGAGTATTGCTCATGAAATGCCATTTGCAGGGCACCTAGGAGTCAATAAGACTTACCACAGAATTCTAAATCACTTTTATTGGCCAAAACTTAAAAGTGATGTGGCCAAATTTTGTAAGACCTGTCACTCATGTCAAATGGTTGGGAAGAGCCGAATCAGAATATTCCGGCTGCACCCTTAAAGCCAATTCCTGCTTTTGAAGAGCCGTTTAGTAGAGTCATCATTGATTGTGTAGGTCCCCTACCTAAGAGTAGGGCAGGGCATCAGTATATATTAACCATTATGTGTGCTTCTACAAGGTTTCCAGAGGCAATACCTCTGAGAAATATTAAGGCTCGGACAGTCTTACAAGCTTTACTTAAATTTTTCACATTGTTTGGGTTGCCTAAAGAGATCCAATCAGATCAAGGGTCTAATTTCATGTCAACTGTATTCCAACAGATGTTATATGAGTTAGGCATAGACCAAATTAAGTCTTCGGCTTATCATCCTGAAAGCCAAGGGGCTTTAGAAAGGTTTCACCAAACATTGAAGAATATGTTAAAGACATATTGTCATGATAATGAGAGAGATTGGGATGAAGGCCTTCCATTTGTAATGTTTGCTGCCAGGGAATCTCTACAAGAGTCACTTGGGTTCAGTCCATTTGAACTTGTCTTTGGACACACAGTTCGTGGACCATTGAAATTGTTAAAGGAGAAGTGGTTATCAGATCCAGGTGAAGACATACATCTACTTGATTATGTATCCCGCTTCAAAGATCGTCTTCATGGAGCATGTGAACTTGCTCAGGAAAATCTGAGGCACTCTCAGAAGAAAATGAAAGTGTGGTATGACAAGACCACTGTGAAAAGAGAGTTTAAACCTGGTGATAAGGTGCTAGTGTTTTTACCTGTTTCTGGTCAGCCACTTCAAGCTCGCTTTCAAGGACCTTATGTCATTGAGAGAAAAGTTAGTGACACAGATTACGTCATTTTGACACCTGACAAGCGTAAATCTAAAAGAGTATGTCATATTAATATGATGAAGAAATATTATGAAAGAGAAGATTGTGACATTTCTAAGGATGAAAGTGTACATGATGTAAATAGTAACACTAATGATACAGGTGATCAAGTGTGTATTATCAATGCTGATTATGAACTCAGTAATGATGAGATCAAGGCTAATAATGTTCCTGACATGTGTATTAAGTTACAAAATTCTGATGTGTTGAAAAATCTTGACCAGAAATTAAGTCATCTGGATCACAAAGAAAAGTCAGAAATGAAATCATTAATCTATGAATATGCATGCTTGTTCTCAGATGATCCCACTAGGACAAGTTTGATTGAACATGATGTTGATGTGGGAGATGCCACACCAATCAAGCAGCATCCTAACCGAGTTAACCCTCGAAAACGACAACATCTCAGGGATGAGGTTCGGTATATGTTAGACCATGACATTATAGAACCTAGTAATAGTGAATGGTCTTCCCCTTGTATATTGGTCCCCAAGCCAGACGGTGGGTACAGATTTTGTACTGATTACCGAAAGGTGAATGCAGTCACAAGAACGGATTCCTATCCGATACCCCGTATCGATGATTGCATTGATAGGATTGGGAAAGCTACGTATGTGTCAAAGTTTGACTTACTAAAGGGGTACTGGGAGATACCACTCACTGAGAGGGCTCGGAAAATCTCGGCATTCGTGACGCCAGATGGGTTATTTCAGTATAAGGTTATGCCGTTTGGTATGAAAAACTCACCGATGACGTTTCAGCGCTTAGTAAATGATCTTACGTCAAATTTAGAAAATTGTGAAGTATATGTTGATGACCTTATTGTGTACAGCAACTCGTGGGATGAACATGTACAACATGTTAAGGCATTATTTGACAAACTTGCCAAAGCTAATTTGACTGTCAATTTGGTCAAAAGTGAGATTGCTTGTGCCCATGTGGTGTACTTAGGGCATGTGGTTGGTCAGGGTAAAGTTAGACCAATTAAGGCTAAAGTTGAGGGCATTGACAAATTCCCTGCCCCAACTGATAAAAGGCAGCTCATGCGCTTCCTAGGCATGGCTGGTTTCTACAGACGTTTTTGTCCGAATTTCTCTGACATTGCTGCACCACTGACAAAATTGTTAAAGAAAAATGAAAAGTTTGATTGGACGGATAATTGCCAAGCAGCATTTGAATTATTGAAAAAGGCACTAATGAGTTCACCAGTGTTGATCGCTCCAGATTTTGAAAAACAATTTAAGTTGGCAGTAGATGCCAGTGACAATGGCATAGGAGCAGTTTTGCTTCAAGCTGATGAGCATGGTGTTGATCACCCTGTTTGTTATTATTCTAAGAAATTTGACAAACACCAGAAAAATTATTCAACAATTGAAAAGGAGACTTTAGCTTTAATACTTGGTCTTCAACACTTTGATGTTTATTTGGGAACTACTAGTTTCCCTATCACTGTATACACTGATCATAACCCTTTGACATTTTTATCTAAGATGAAGAATAAGAATCAAAGATTGATGAGGTGGAGTTTATTTCTGCAATCATATAATGTAGATATTAAGCACATTAAAGGGAAAGACAATGTTGTACCAGACTCTTTGTCAAGAATTTGATCTGATACAGTATGTTGAAAATCTCACTATAAGTTTTGAAATTTTGTGTTAACTATGGCACAATGTGTATTGATGATGTTACTGTATTCCTGTATTATCATCACCTTGCAAGACAAGTTGTATGTTATGATTATGCCTTCCATTGAATATTGGACTACATACTGTATATACTGTAGTTATTACTGTAAAGTTATACATTGTAAATATTGTAACTTAAGTTTTGTCCGAGACGTCCAAAACTTTTTCAAGGGGGGGGAGTGTTACAAGACGACCCGTCAGGAACACCGGATTGAATCCATCGACGAGCGAATGGAAAGTTCCAGAGAATTCAACTTCAACGCAGCCTTTCTAGAACTGTCTAGAAGTGAGAACTGTTTACGTTATGTCCCAATTATAGCAGCGACCTGGCAACACATCGAAGAAGCTGCAATTATCGTTATTCAACTACTGTGTGTTCTAGAAGTTTCTATTAAGGAACGTTCTCGTAATTGCTGGACTGTGTACACTAGAAGTTTCTGTTAAATTCTGGAGAGTTCTCGAATAAAAGCCTAGCATATAAAAGGCAGTTCAACAACTCTTAACGAGGAGAGACACCCTAATACTTCATCGAGAGACACCATCGAGTCCAGACGTTATTCTGCTGTCCGTTTGTTGACCGAATCATATGAGGCCAGCCACTGACAATTCACACTTGTGACAAATTGCCTTACGCCGTTTCTACACTGTGCATTGAGGTTGTTATCATCCATCGCCTACCTAGCCTTGTCATTATTCGCTCGTGGAACCAGTTCCTACGCTACAGCACGCTGCAGGTCTACCACTGTGCCATCGTCAACGTGCATGCACTACCAGCCCTTGGACCAGACCAGGCAAATATTAAGTAAAGGATTGTGAGTAAGTCTAATTAATTATTGTAAATTTAAGTAAGATAAGGAGATTGTAAATAATCATTAAGTTGTTGAATTTTAATCTCGTTCTTCTGTGATCTTTCGCTGTTATTGGTTTGACTTGCGACCACAAGCCGTAACAGGTGAAACTGGAAAATCTGTTTAATTGACCGTGCAGGGATTGAAGCCTTTGGGCTGATTTCTTTAGACCATTTTTGCTGTAACCGTGGTAGGGGAATGTACGCGCCATGATATCGTGTTAACAAGGTTTTCAGTGTCTGACCCCCGATGACCCCAAATGACCTTTGACCTGAACTAAAATCAATAGGGTTCTTCCTCTTTCTATAACACATCTACATACTACGTATGAAATTTATCCAAGCTTCCTACATGGAGATATCGTGTTAACAAAGTTTTCAGAGTTTGACCCCAGTGACCCCAAATGACCTTTGACCTCCACCAAAATCAATAGGGTTCTTCCTCTTCCCATAACGCATCTACCTACTAAGTATGAAATTCGTCCAAGTTTTCTACCTTGAGATATTGTGTTAACAAGGTTTTCAGAGTTTGACCCCTGGTGACCCCAGATGACCTTCGACCCCCACCAAAAACAATAGGGTTCTTCCTCTCAATATGGGGCACCTATGTACCAAGTTTGAGAAGTGTCAGAGTTTCCCTTCTTGAGATATCGTGTTAACGAGCAAGTGTCACAAACACATACACACCCACACACACACGCATACACACACACATACACCCATACACACGCCAGCACAGTTGCATAGGTTTCTCTTATCATCGAAACCAAAAATGATGAAAAGTCAGACGACAGTAGCATAAATTTTGCAAACAAGGTATCAGTATTCGAAAACTGTGGGCATGATGGGAGATACAATTATTTTATCTGGGCAAACTGTTTAAACATAGTTTCTGTGTTTTTCTAGCACTTCTGTGTTGACTATTTCATAACTTAAAATGCCACTGACCCTTCTTCTACGACTTACCTGGATAGCCGCAACCTGTAAATGTTATATCATCTATAGCCATGTGTCCTTCTGCACTGAAAGACCTCTGAGCCTCAAACTCCACCTAAAACAATTTCAGAAAAAGTTTTTTCAAGTCTTCTGCTGTCCTAAATATTTTTGTTTTCTTTATAGAAACACAATATCTCAACAAGCATTTTTTATCAGACATAATTTCAGTTGACATACAAACATTTCAATGGGTAAGCCATCAGACGACTTGAGGGTTGGTCAAGATTTTGTCAAAAGTGGCTCTTACTTCTTCAGGACTGTAGCAATAAGGCAAAGGCAAAGTCTGCTAGTTAACTGGTCTGCCCAACAGCACTTCAGTTTGGTGCACAACCGACTTTGTGGGCAGGGCTATACATTTTGATAAGGCTTGTGCTTCTTTGCTAGTCCTATAAAAGAATGAAAGCTTGACTAACTCTCAAGTCATCTGATAGTAGTACTCACTGAAATTCTTCTTTTTCTATGCAATCCCATTGTGAAGGCCAATTATTACCAATATTTTCAGTCCACTTACTATTGCAGTAAAAACCAAGCCCAAATGAAAAAAAAATGTTTTTCCTCATTCAACAGTAGGATAGATAAAACCTGTTAGGATATAAAATTGTCATTTAACAAAATGCCTGAATCAGGATTCCTGCACTTTCTGGGGAATCAATTTTCATGACTTTCCCAGAACCAAATAAAGAATTTTCATGACCTTTTTCGGCAATTTTCGGCAAGCAGGCAGTACTAAATTTGAGATGAAGAGAATAAATTTTGATATTACGAGTGAGAGTACATTTTGATAATACAAGAGAGAATGGAACTATGTCATTTTGTCAAAACTTCCATGACTTTTCCAGGACTTCAGACAATTTCCCTGAATTTCAAAACTTTTCCAGGCCTTGAAATAATTTTCGAAATTTTCATGACTTTTCCAAGTTTTCCATGACCACAGGAACCCTGAAAAATGTACCATACTTTTTCTGCTGTAACAGAAAATTCAACACATACTGGACACAATGACACTCATGAAAAAAGAGCACTTTGAAAGCAATAATGAACCCTGGACAAAAAAATGAAACTAATGCACTTATAATTGTTAAAAAGAGAATTGATTCCATACAGCATTTTTTCATTTTTATGTAGAATATTTTGCCCCATTAATCGTGCATGCTTGCTTCATTCTCCTGCTATTTTTTGTCAAGAGTGGCCATCACAATTAAAGTACTTTTACCCTCTTCATTATCAAAATTTTATAGCATATGTAAGAAAGTATACCAAGTTCTGCGATGCTATAGTGCTTATTTCAACAGCTGCTGTGATGCCTTTAGCTAGTGCTAGTTGTGGGCCAATCACTCCTGTGAAGGCTTTGGTCAGGGACCTGGGGGGGGGGGGGGGTAGCTCCAGTCAAAAAGATGGGGAATCCAAGCAAGAAAAGGAAGCGATCTGATTTCAGTTTATTGATGATTTATTAGATGATTCATGTTCCTGAATCATGTTGAAAATTATGTTAAATCAATGGCCATCAAAAAGAGATCAATTGAAGTAGCCTTTACAAATTAACAGAAGGCCAGTGACTACATGTTTCTCTCGAGAGGTCTAAACAATAGAGTGACGAAGCTTGTGGCTTGGACATGCAAGCCTCATGGCTTGACTACTGAAGTCCTACAGAACTAATGCAGTCTCCCGACTAGTCACAAGTTGAGACACACTAAAGAATGTAAGTACTAATTAGTAACGTGATATTGTATGACCATGAAGAGGCTGTTGAAAGTAAAATTGACCGCATCCACAAACTAAAGATGGGATGGGGTGAGACGTGGAAGCTGTGATGTAGAAGTTCTCACATACACCAAACAGGCGAAAGGAAACTGGAAATACTACCAGGTGCAAGACACATGAGAATTAATTTGAAATAAACAAGACTGCATGGCATACTGGCAGCTGAGTGACTGGCTCAATGAACTGATGACCTGCTTGAGAAATATATAACTAGGCACTCAACACTGTCTGCCACTAGTTCCTTGGAACATCCTAGTCAAGCATGAACAACCATCAATATCAATTAATATCAATTTCTTTGAAATATGAAAAAGAAACTCATAAAACACTCATTAAATATCAATAAAGCAATCTCTGAGGGCTTACCTTGAAGGGTCCAACTAGTCTCCCAAGTCCAAATTGCAGCTGGACCCAGTCGGGCCCGAGGTCCGTCTCCACCCAGTGTATTAGGGTCCTGCTTGTACCAACCAGGAGGTATGTGCCTAGGTGATCAATATCTACCAACAAATTGACAAACACAATTATAGCTATGCACCCAACACACATAAGACCATGATGTGGGCAGTAAAGCTCAATATATCAAAAAACACTGAAGAGACAGGGCAGTTGAGAAAGACAGTTACATAAGGGGGAACCATTTTCTACCTAAGGCTTTATACTTGTCATAATTTTCAGGTAGTTTCCCATGCTTATTGTGGGTTAAAAGTGAAACATACTTGAAAACCACACATGAATTTATCAAAAAAAGCGTTTTGTAATGAACTTTAAATAAGGTGCAATATTAAAGGATTTGAGCAAAAATTCATGTAACATTTGTGAAAGAAATATTGTAGGGGCTGGTAAAACATCTTGGGTGTCCACAATCTCCCAGGAGGGTGTGGAAACAAACACCTCAGATGAATATGTAAAGATATCTCCTCATTATTTAGACACATCACCCACATACGTTATCACATACCCCTGATGAATGTGTAACCACCTCACGCTGGTGAACATATAAACATATCCTTCTGATGGATATGCAATCATATCCCATTGGTGAATACATAAACATATCCCCCGATGAATGTGAAATGGTATCCCATTGGTGAATATATAAACATATCCCACTGATGGATATGAAACCATATCTCATTGGTGAATACATAATTCCCCTAATAATTTTGGAACAGTATCCCATTAGTGCATATATAAACATATCCCCCTGATGAATATGCAACCGTATCCCATTAGTGAATACATAAACATATCCCTGGCCTGATGAACATGCAACAGTATACCATTGGTGAATACACAAACATATCCCCCTGATGAATATGGAACAGTATCCCATTGCTGAATATGTAAACCACATCCCATTGGTAAATTTATAAACCTATCCTACGAAAAGAGCTACGAAAAGAGCAATCCTGGGCAGAAACCCTGTATTAGCAACAATTCCTACCTTGTCCTTGAATCTGAGCCCAGAATGTGAGGAGACAGCTAGGTGCTGCATTGTTCATTTCTCCTGATTGCAGAATAGCCATACTAAACCCAGACCCAGCATTAGCAGTTACATACATGTATGAACCTGTAAAAAAAGAGAAAAGATTCACAGACTTTTCAGGTTTGTGTCTGCATGATCTCTTCAATAGATCAATATGTTTTGCTTGTGAAGCAAAGCTTAGTTGCCATTCTTACAGACAGACAGTCACCACCTCAAAGTACATTTTTGGTGTGCGGGTATCAAAATTCTCAGTTGGTTACTGCTCTTTGACTGACAGCAAAGTTTGAAATTCAAATGATGCAGACTAGCTCACATTCCACACAATGCAGAGAGAGTATTTGGATTACACACTATAACCTTGTATGCTCACCAGGACATGGCCTGAAGTGATAGAATTGGTTTTTGTCTGAACAAGGAGGAATTTTATACAGTTACTTGAGGAGCTAGTTGCTTTGGAAGAAATGGAACTGTCTGGGATGACAACAATTGCCCTTTAAACCCTCTCTTGTCAAAGAACCCAAATTTATTACAAATAGCTCTATTGGTTGATCACCAAACCTTATATGAAAACTTCAAATCCATCAGCTTCCTACATATCATGGTTACTGTACAAAATTGCTGTCATGTCAAGCTAACAACTTGAACTAATTTGTACCACATAATCCATCAATTAAAGCATTACGTATGACAGAGAAAATCCATTAAATGAAGTGTTACAGTTAATAAAAAATCCGTCACTTAAAGGGAAATGTATGACAGAGAAATTTATTAATAAAGGATTAGGTTTAACAGATACTTTAATTATGTGCCAATAAATTGAATTTTCACTGTAAATGCCATTTGTATTTCTTTATCTTGTTTTAGTATTTCAGAACTGGAAGTTACCAATCTTGGCTTGGCACTTCTTTCGTCACCAGCAGAAAGAGTTGGAAACTTGCTTTGAATAGGCCGGAACTGCTTTAACTTGTATTTAAGGAGTGGGTGACCAAAATATTGAACCCTGTACATGTAGACATAGACAGGCCTCTACAATAAAACAGTGCAGACTTAGTATTACGGTTTGTTCTTATCAGTCCTGAAGTACGGTGGTTTGTACTTAGCTCTACAGGAGCTCAGGCCATTAATTTCTCATGTCCCTCCTGCTAGTACATGTCTTAAGTTTTTCAGTGCTGATTTCAATAACTGCTAATCAAAACTGAAAAACAGCTAACCAATAAAAACATAACAATTAGTTAAACTATATATTACCAAAATAACTGCTTACCACCTCTCTCCCACTATTTCATCATTTATAAACACATAATGTATGTATATACATACCACTAGATGTGTCAAGGGTATGGTCTACATTAGGTCCTGTGCTGATGGGGACAGTATTTCCTGTCCCATTACGCCATCTGTACGATCCTGTACTGATGTCAACGTAACTGCAGAGTCCATTCTCAAACGTACAAGCACCTTGGAAACCAAACAGACAAATATAATTTAAACTGAGAGTGCAAAAAACTTAACATAACTGGAGAAGATAATATGAAATCTGTGTAGTTGAAGATCTATAAACTAAGGGGAGGGTTCACACTTATCCTATCAATGAATTTAACCTAGTACAGGATATTAGCTGTATTTACACACCTGCTTTGAAATGGGAATATACAAGCACAAGACAAGAACCTTTGCCTGTGCAAGTCAAAGCTAGAGATTTCAAAATTTTGAACCATTTTTCTTCAAACCAAGCCAATCAAATCACACCAATACAAAATCCAGTATGACTACAAGCAGGGTTGTATGGCTTCAGTGGGAGGTGCTGGAAGTGCTGACCAGTGATATTCTTTAGCTCCCAGGACTACCAATCATTAAGCCTGGCACCGCCCTTTGTTAACTTCACTTCCAATAGCAGTAAAAATGATGGTTTACTAGGTACACTCTGGTTGGACTCTTCACCGGTAGCCTACCACTAAAATTTGTCTAGACAAAACCTTGACTACAAGTACAGCACACGTATATGAGCATGAATGCTAGGGTTGACATTTCAAAGTCTTTTGAAATACCCTTACAACCAACAAGATATTTAAAAGTCAGACTGGGGGGAGAGGCATTCACAAAGTGGTTTGATCAAATTGTAGCACTTGTATACCTCACCTAACAAAGATCTTTAAAAAGACAGAATCAGTGTAAATCACACAGAAATAACCACTTCACTTTCAGCTCCCACAAAAGGATCATAATTTTTTTCCCTTTCCTCAGGTGGTGTAAATTACATTCAACGAAGGAAGGGGGTTTTGACCCATGTTCACTTTTTCAAAGTGTAGCAAATGACCATGATTTTGTGCCAGTGATGGTCTTTTTTTACCCTTTTCAGAGTATGCTCTGAGAAAATTAAGAGGGTAGGGGAGGAAAAACTCTGCGTGAATATGAAAACGAAAAAAAAAAAAAAATGATGACCTCTTAATTTAGAACACCCAATGTGTCATAAATCTTGTTTTGGTGCATTTAGACTGAGTAAGTCTGAGCTGAAGAAAGAAACGTGAATTTTAAAGAGGCTTCAAGCGTAGGTTCCATATTAACCAATCTAAAATCATTACAACAATGTCATCAGAGACTCCTCATGACCACCACTTAATCCCATTTTTTGGAAGAATAGTAGTAATTTTCACACAAAATACTAATTAATACAATCTGGTATTTAGATAGTTGTGCAGACATCCACAAATATGCTAAAAATATAAAAATTTCCACATCTTATTTAAATTATTCATCATTTGATTTCAGGTAATAAATATTCATCGATTTTGTTTCCATAACCTATTCATGATTGTGATGAAACACAGAATACTAATTAATACAATCTGGTAGTTAGATGATTGAGCAGACATCCACAAATATGATATAGATATAGAATATTTGACATGTTGTGTAAATTAATCATGATTTGATTTCAAGTAATAAATAGTCATCAATTTTCCATTACCACATGAATATTCATCACTGCCATCACTGCAATCTTCCCTGAAGTCACAAATGAGTCTCTCATCAGTGAGACAGCTACCATCACCACATAGGAATATACAAGGGGGTTGTGTTGGTGCTAAACACTCCCCTGGGTACAGCTGGAGGTCATCTACAGCTATACCCCCAGCAGTTGTTAGGCCTGCTTTGGCTTCAAATACCTACCAGAGAAAAAACAGTATAAACAATTTATTGATGTGATTTCATTAAATAAAATTGGGACAAGCAGTGTATGAAAACTATCTGTACCAGGATGAAATTCATGGCATGCCCACAAATCATTATGGGTTAGTTAGTTAGATGGAGTTTTACGGCCCAGTTTCCAACCTATTGGTTCAAGTCGAGCCGGCCACGGCCTTTTTTCCAGTTCTGGCTCACTGGCTTGTTTTCCCTACTCCATTGCTTATGCGGAGCATCACGCACAACGGCAGTAGGTTCCATTTTTAGAGTCTTTGGTATGACTCGACCTGGGAATCGAACCCGGGCCTTCCGCGTGAGAGGCGGATGCTCTACCGCTAGACCAAACACGCGGTCTAAAAATCATTATGGGGAAACCAAAATTTCTAAAGTTAAAAATTGTAAATTATTTCTTTAAATGAATCTTGGCTGAATCTATCATAGTGTTCTTTAAAATTTAACCAAAGCCCTACAAATCTGATTTTCTCAATTTGAGGTACACTTAGAAAGCAAGTTTTTTTTTCTCCATTAGTTCTAACTCACATTACAATGGATTTTAAAGCTGAATCCAATGGGCAATAAACTAGGGACAATACAAAGATCTAAATATGACCTCTTGACCAAAGAGAAATGACCATACCAGCTGTATGAATGGCCACAGTGCTGATATATCCACCAACTGATGGACCCACTGGTCAGTCCGTCTACCTGTCGTCCAACTCTGTAAAATGTTCCATGTGTTTGTTTCAGATTCGCTTCTCCTCTGGTAAAGCGTCAAATTCCCGACATTGTCGCCCTCATTTCCATCCATGTAGAACCACAGAGACATACAGTAAGGAGTCGCTACATCTATAGAGGTATCTGTGATCATCCATGCCTTGTCCCCTGTGGCCCTAGGGGACGATGTGTCAGCAAAGGCATAGTGTCCACTGGTCACTCCAAAAGTGTGGTCCACCCTTGGTCCTACATATGCTGAGAGGGAACTACCAGGCTGTCTCCTCCAATCAAACTCATCCTCAGCAACATTGACGTAGGTACAGAGGTTATCCTCAAAGTTACAGTTGGCAAGTTGGTCACATGACTTGCTAGAAATCTCTATATCATCAATAGCGACATAGACATCACCATCTCCAAGAGCTCCCTCAAATTGTAGCTGAAAAATAAACACAACAGCTTCTACTCATTACTTTCTAATGGACCATAGCACAATTTCATACTCCCAATACCAACATTAAGCAAGAAATACGGCAATGTGGAACTCACTTCTTGCTTTCATACTTATTTGCCTTCAAATCCAGGAAAATATTTTAAATACAGGTTAAGCCTGTACTTTTCACTTCTTATACAGGGCACCCATCAGGTTAACTGACGATGACCTTTATACGATGAGGGCACCATTGAAACTTGAAATGTTGCTAGGTGCTGTAGTGAGTAACACCTTCATGAAACAGTAACATTATCTTAAGCGTAAATGATGCCAAAGACACTCCACCCACATCTAAAAGCTATAAGGTCACTTTTCCACAAAGCATGTACAAAAATATAGATGTCTGAAAAAGCTGAATTACAAGATAACCATGCTGTACATGACTGTACTTGAAAGATGTATTTTCACACCCTACCTTTTCATTGTCTCAGTGGGGTACATCATACCAACCCCATAATCTATAAAGGTCTAAGCAAATGCAAGAAGTTCTGAAATGCATTTCAGTGGATGATGCTGGTGGATATCAATTATATTTTCAAGATCAAGGCTTCGACAGAAGTGTACACTTATAGGAAAAACTAGGACTCAAATGGTCATTTCTTGGTGGGCCAATTTGTTATGTGAATATGTGAAGTCACAATTTTGATCTTCCTAAGT
Organism: Holothuria leucospilota; assembly: GCA_029531755.1. Lineage (NCBI taxonomy): Eukaryota > Metazoa > Echinodermata > Holothuroidea > Aspidochirotida > Holothuriidae > Holothuria > Holothuria leucospilota. The sequence goes on along the minus strand of CM055961.1, from coordinate 76,816,054 downwards.
ACCTTGTAGCCAAAGGATCCAGTGAAGGCTGCTTGACCAAGATGCCATCTAGTACTTGACCTCTGACCATTACTGAAGGATATTCCTGGTAACTGATTGCCATTTATCTCTTGATAGATGGTTAATTGTGCTGTAATTCCATTGGTACGATACCAGAACCTCACACAGGTATCAGATGATGACATGGTTTGAGTGTAGAACACAGCCTTGTTGGTGCCAATGAAACCCTCGGCTGATACGTTGAAGAACATGTAATGCCCTTAAAGCCAAAATGACAAATTCAAAAAGTTAAATTTTGTTGCTTAGGACAACTGGATGCTAAAAATAAAGAAGTTCTTGAACAAAATTAATACAGTCAATATTCACAAGTTTTATTGTACAGAAAGGTAAATAACTTTTGGACTGACATCAGAAAAATCTGCCCCTTGAAAGTGGATGTCATGACTTGGCTGATAGCATCACGACTTGGCCGATTTTTAACAACAGAGAACTGCTAACAACACAATGTCCTTGGAATTTCTATCAGGTCTTCACAGCCCGACAAAAGACAGGGAGCGCAGATTCCCTTAGAAGTATACCGCATGTTTGGTCTAGCGGTAGAGCATCCACCTCTCATGCGGGAGGCCCGGGTTCGATTCCCAGGTCAAGTCATACCAAAGACTTTAAAAATGGAACCTACTGCCGTTGTGCGTGATGCTCCGCATAAGCAATGGAGCAAGGGAAAACAAGCCAGTGAGCCAGAACTGGAAAATGGCTGTAGCCGGCTTGACTTGAACCAATTGGTTGGGAACTGGGCCGTTAAACCTCATCTAACCTAACCTAACCCTTAGAAGTATAGGCGGTCACTGGACCATGTAATCTGCAAGAATGTGGCTTTTTTGTCAGTTGTTTAACAAGGAAGGACTTCAAGGACAGATTAAGTTTGTCCAACTTTCAAAGGAGGGAATACTCTCATGAAATTAAAACTGCAACCTTAGAAACGAACTGTTGTAAATGCAGGGAAACACTTTGGATGACTTGCTACAGACTTATGATCCAAGGACTGGCACATCACATTTTGTACAAGGGTATGATGCTACACTTAAAAAGCCAAACTCCAAGCAGGGGTGAGGTGGGATTCATTAGATAACTGCAGCTGCCTGTAAAGGTTATGTCTTGGGCATGCTATGATATGTAAGGGGAAAAATTATCTGTAAAGTGGTCTGGGACCATAGAGTAGGATATAGGAACTACAGTGCGCACTCCTAATACCGCGTACGTAAATCCGCAGTGATTGCATGGGGACCACCGATCTACATGTAGATCAGTCATGGCAACCCATCCGCCATTACAGGTGGAGGCAAGAAGCTATGCTGTGCGCGAGCATGTGTGTACAAACTGTATGGCGACCGAGTCCCCATGTGATCACAGCTGTTTGGGGGAGTGAGCACTCTAGTTCCAATATCTTACTCTATGTCTGGGACATATTGCTGGTGAAAAGCTAAACATTAAAACTACACATCACTATCACAATGTGGAGCTGGTGTAAATAGTGGGGGAGGCAGACATGAAATGTTCAAAAAAACATCCTAGTAAGGCATTCCACCATTACTTTTTATTATTAATTTTTATTTATTTCATTTTTTTTTACATTCAATATCATTTTACACAATTTAATATATTCACAGACTATACAATCAATTGACATAAAAATGTAGGATTATTATACAGCACAAATCCAGAACTTTTTCAGAAAAACCATCGATTGTAACTTACCCATATTTGTTCCATAAGTTACATCCACAGGTGGTTGTCGCTCAGAGAGGGGGTCTGCATTTTGAGCACTGTACAGTAACCAGTTGTAAACATCACTCTCATACTGGTAAAAGCCACAGACCTCCAAAGATGATTCAAAGTCACAAAGATCTGAAAATTGAAGATTGACACTTATAAAATATGCATACATAGTTATGAAGTGCTGCTTCATCAAGATCTTAGCACTTCAAAACAATACAACAGGGGTGTGCTACCTGCGGCCCGCGGGCCAAATGCAACCCACGACTTCCTCCTGTGCGGCCCGCGAACCAATTTCCATTTGCCTAATTTTTGGCCCTTGTACGTCTTGTTATTTGACCACAACTTAAACTTGACGAAGTACAAGATATCATGAAAGCAAAGAAACGATCACTTCCTTTGATGTAAGGTGGATATTCTCGACCATTTCATTATTTGATAAACTAAAGAATTCACTTGTGAAATGCATTCTAAATCTGAATTAATATAAATAATTTGTCGACAAAATAGAGATGCAATAAACGGGACAAGTTTCGCCAACGATTAGTAGGCCCAAATTACACTATTATTTGAGTGCATGTGGGTCTGCCTAGATGGGCACATTGGTCACTAACGGGGGAGGGGTGGGGGAAGGGTTGTGGGTGAAACGCCTCCCTCGTATACACATCTCTGTTCCACTGCACCCCCAGATGGTCACAGCAACATGATTTGGCCCGGTGTTAGAAAAGGTTGCACACCCCTGCAATACAACCATCAACAAAAACACAAACAATGAAGAAAATAGACTACAGAAGTAACAAAGAATTAAGAATCTACAACGTGGAGTACAGGTAAGCCTTTAACTTACTCCTGAAAGTATGTAAGGATTCCGATTCCCTAATTCTAGATGGCAAATCATTCCAAATGTGGGATGCAGCATAACAAAAGGTCCTACAGGCATCTGAATGACGAAATTTCCGGATGTTATGTTCATCCAGGTGTGAGGTGTCACAAGCAGAACATAATCTTGCTCTAGCAAGGCAATGAAGCATCAAACTATTAGCCAAGAAGGTAGGGGCAGAGCGCTTGAAATGAGTATTAAATACTATCATAAGTAACTTTAAGGTTATCCTTAAAATATGTGTAACCTACTGGAAAAGAGAGACCGTACTTGAATGAAATGATGTCTAGAAATGTGGCTGTCTTATGTCTGACCTTTGACCAAACAAATCTCATTTTCAACAGGAAATAATTTAAAACAAAAGGAACCCAAAAGATATTCACCTCAAATAAGGGGGAAAATTCCACTGCTCTCATTTTTGGACAAACACAGCATTCAAGCAAGTCAAAGTAATATGTACTATTCATCCATGAAATACAAAGTTTGATTTTCATACTCAACAACTGACTTGGTCTTAAGTTCCTTACCAGCAACAGGACAGGATCCCTCAAAGAAAAAGATATCATCCAGTGCTATGTCCCCATCATGATTACCACCAGACCGTCCATCAAACACCACCTGTTTTGGTAAATATTAAGTCACAACTCTTTGAATCCCCTGTTCTCTATGGAATCTGTCATATTGACTAAATTTTAATGGTTGGATAAAGATCTTACCAGGAACAAAAAGTATTGATTAAAAAGTAAAGTCATATTTTTTTTATTCACTTTAACAAATGTATAAAACATTTTTGCATCCCCCTACCCCAACTCCACCCCATCCCCTTTCCCCTCTCTTCCTCACCCCATTGTGGATTTTTTTCATCACTTTAACCAATGTATCAAACATTTCTGTTACCCCCCCCCCCCCTTTCTACTCCTATTGTGCACTTTGAAAACATTAATCCTTGGCAAATGCCCTGCAAAACAATTTTTTAAAACCAGCATATGATTTGACAAATAACCACTAACATTATTTTCCTTTTTTTAGAGCAAACATTCATTATTTTCCTTTTTTAGAGCAAACATTCATTACTTTCATTTTTTTTAGAACAAACATTCATTATTTTCCTTTTTTTTTTGAACAAACGTTTATTGTAATTGAATTTCACCCAAGGCAGTGCGTAGGACTCTCACAAAAATGTTAAATTGCTCCTAACCTACTACCAGTGAGCAATAAACAGCTCAAACGACACCGACTGCACTTCTTCCTCCAGCTCCATAGAGGTTTGTCATGTACAGGGTATAAAATTGTCATTCAATATCATATCCCATTAAACCAGAAATAATTCCTTATGTTTAATAAATATCAAAGGCTGAAACCGTCAGGCTACAAACTAATCTCTAACCATGTTCAGTAGGTCGATATCAGGGAATAATTATGTATTCCAATTCTGCATTGCAGTTTCCAGGATTTTATAGTTCTTAAGTGTAAATCACTGTAAACCCTACAGTTAAATATACAAAAAGTGCTACACATTTTTGCATTTGTATAGCTTTGGCCAGCTTGTATAACAAATTGCAATGGGATACCGGATAAATTATTCCCTGCAATATTGCAAGAACTTCACAGGTACCTGAATGAAATGACTTACTTTAAAAGATCCTGTCATAAAGATCTGGCCCCTCAACCATCTATCGCCCTGGTTGCCTCTACGAGTCCACTCTACTGTGTCCGTCGCTCCGCTGCGCTTAAAAACGTTCAGTTGATTGACAGTGGCACCATACATGTGATACCAGAACTGCATACAATAGCCGATATTCCCAGCCTGAATTTCTGGTGACACTATTCGAGCCCACGTTTTAATATTTTGCCCGGTAACATCAATATGGATATACCATCCTGAGTGGAGCAAAATGGAAAGCAGTTACGCAAGGCAATTTTAAGAAAAAGGATGAAACTTGCAGTCTTTTCCTGGAAAAAGCCATTCTGCTGTAGCATACATGAACACACACTTTCGGTATGCACTCCACAAGCTTGTGTGTTCATTTGAAATACACTTGAACTCGGAACGCTGCATTTGTGGGAATCAAAAGTGGGTTGCTATGCTAAACATAGGCTATATAAGAAAATTAATACATTGTAAGCCCAAGTTGAAGTGCTCTAGCCAACCACCATTTTGGTTCTAAATTTACTCATTAGAAATTTGAGACACCCTCTAATTATGGGGCACGCTCTCTTGTCTTACAGTGTGCAAAAATCATTGAACTAGGTATTCTCATACCAATAATCAAAACACACATTGTCAAGAATGCTGGTGTGACCTGTGGTGCTAGTGATGTCACAAATTTAACAGCAGATATAATGTTCTAAATTTCAGTATTCAACCTGCCATTTCCAAGTATCCACATACTATGTAAATATTCCTACATACAGGTTTCAACCTTGCAAGGAATACAAGCACTCTAAAACCTTATGCAGATATCCTTAGGTCATGCATATTCATCATTTTGTTACCTTAAGCACTGCCACGTGTCCTTAGGTCATGCATATTCACCATTTTTTTTTTACCTAGAGCACCACCAGGTATCCTTAGGTCATACATACTCAATATTTATGTTACCTAGAGCACTACCAGGTATCCTTAGGACATGCATATTCATCATGTATGTTACCTAAGGCACCACCAGTTGTGTGGTCTGAGCTGGGACCGGTGTTTGGAGATGACGTCGATCCTCTGTTTCTTTCCCAGTCAAAGTCATTTGTTGCATCCTGGACCCACATACAAAAGTCATCCTCGAAAGTACAGTCGTACTGTCCCATGGCTAATTAAAGAGAAGAAAAGGTGAATTAAGGAAAGAAATGATTTTTAGGGAAATTTCACCATCATGTAAAAATATACTCAAAATGATCAACAAGTATAAACAGGATCAAGATATGATCAACTGGAAACTGTAAATATCAGGAATAGTACAGTTACACTGTCCAATGGCTCAATTTATACAACCATAGCGAAAAATGATGTTACACAAGTTAGCATAGATGAAGTCATGAGATAGATGTAACCAAACTATCTATAAAATCAACTCTGAAAAACATTCTGAAAGTACAGTCCTACTGTCCCACAGCTCATCAATGTCAAGAAAATCTAAGCATTGTCAAGAAATTAATTTGAAGTGAAATTCTAAAAATTTTATCGTCATGAGGAAGATCTGGTCAAAATGTGTAAATTAATAAACAGAATGAAAATATTTCAGTCACTTCCATCAAATACAAAAAAAATCTTCAAAATACAGTCATATTGTCCCACAACTGATCAAACTGAACTAGTAGCCTGATCTTAATTTCAAACAGCAGGTATTTCATATCACCTCATAATGTCCTTAACAAGTATTTTTTTTACTTTTCAGACCATAGGTACTGGATATTAAAGGTAAAATACCGTGCTATCTTGCAAGGCTTTTAAAGACTAAGTAAGAAAAACTTATTGTCACATGAGCGAAAGGAATTATGCTTGAATTAGCATTGGAGGTTATGCTAATACAAATGGGGTGGATTCCATTGCCCTATGAGGATGGTTCTAAAAATCTTCTCAGCTGAAATCAGATGCAATGTGACAGATATGATCAATGTGTATTTCAACTCAGCAGCAAAATCTTGCAAGTTTCATAGCAGACTATAAGATTTAACTGACCTCTAGTGGGGGCTGGTGTTGTTGGAGAGGGTGTTGTGGTAGTCAAGCTGCTGCAAGGCACTGGTTCTAAGTCAACATCATCAATAGCAATATGTCCCGTACCTGAGCTGCTCAAACAGACTGCTTCAATATTGATCTGAAAAATACAAAAAATTCTTTTTTCATTTATTTCCCAGACAGTAATGCTCTTTAAACCAAAATTTTTCAACCTGGGGCAAGCATACCCAAAGGGGTAGCCAGGAATTTTCAAAGGGGTATGCCAACATCATTACCAAATATGCATTTTCCCTTACAAAAGTTAGGAGTGGACTGCACATGGTCAGCAAAGTAGTTAGAGATACTATACTTCATTTTTCATGTAATGAGACTGTCAAAATGCAGATAGAACATTATCATTCTCACCTGTAAATGTTGCACACAAAGGTAGAGTATACTTGTGGCAATACTGTGTTACAATAGGAATTAAACCTGCTGAAAGAGTTTTTTTGTCCTACCATGGGGTGTACCTCATGGATGAAGGGGGTATGCCTTATGGGTCACATATACTCCAGGGGTGCACTGATGAAAGAAAAGCCCTGCTCTATAGAGAACAGAAGACTGTACCCCTCTGCCATGCAATATTGCAATGAAATTGATACTTATAGTTGAGCAGTGTGACAATTTTAAAAATTTGACAGAATAAAATTACATTGATATTGCAGGGCTGGACAGAAAATTGTCTCTAGGTTTACACCAACCATAACAACTTATGCCTGCTTTATCAGTAGAATGATGAAAACAATCACTGATTAAATTATGTGTACCATACATGCTATACACTGTTTTCCCTCCAGTGCATCATCGTCAAGGGGGAAGTGACGTGTCTCATCAATTGATTCCACATCAAAGTGATATATGATACTATTTGGTCTTGGTTTTACTTAAAGTGTACCTAAAGTATAAAATTTCAAATATATATAGTACAAACCTTGAAACATATAACCCAATGAGCTAATTACTCTCATTTTCACAGGGCATCTGTGTGCTGAGATGTAAAATGTTGATGGTTATCACTCCATTGAAAATGGTAGGATTGCTTCTTCTCTTCAGGACTTTGAAATTTCTACTTCACCTCAGTTTCATCATAACACAAAAGATTATTTCAAAAAACATTTAAAAAATATCAACAAATCACCTGATATTCTTCTTGAGATGTAACAGAGACCATGGCCATACTCCAAACATCACCTGTTTTTCCAGGGGCTGTGAAGATCACTGTTGCAGTACCAGAACTGCTCACTTTGTAAGCTTTTAATGACCCTGAGCCTGTTACAAAAATAGTTTTGAACAAAAGGATTTTTACCAAATTTCATTTGTCCCAGACAAATGAACGCAGTACACTTTTCATTGTTTCTACTACATTTGGGTATTGTAAAGCATTTCATGGTTTATAAACCACATAATATAATAGTAGTCATTGTGCTATAAAGCAAATGCCAATGTGGGATGGTCTGCAAAAGTTTTGTCTGAAATGGAATACCTATGGCAAACTACTGTATAGTGCATGGAATATTTCAGGGGATAATTGACCTTCTAACTTGTAAAGCAAAATGGCAGCTGTTCGTTCGGCTCGTCACTATGAAAGAGGTATTGGCCGGAGTTCGAAATGGCAGAAGCCACCAAAAACTGCTACACAGACTAGTAGCAAACATGTGTCAAAAGTGTCATTGTCTTCAACTACTGCACATGGCGGGAGAAGTTGTGCTGATCAGATGCATAGTCGGTAACGGAAAAGTGAGGAATGGAAAGTATATGGTACTGGTAGGGAATAGTTTAGGGGGTGTATAGGGGGAGGAATATGAAGTAAAAAGAAAGGAGAGGGCTGAAGTCTAGGAGACAGAGGGTCACACTGACAAAGGTTCCCACTGAAATGTTACAATTACATCACATTTAAGAGAAAAGAAAAGGCAAAAGAAACAGTATTATATTTTACCTTCTCCAAAGTAATGATACCAGAATATCAGGCATGAGTCTGCTGTAACCGGCATGTGCTCACTCACCAACAGTGCTTTATCTCCAGGGCTAACAATAAGGGGCAGTATTTCAAATGACAGGTAGAATCCTGAAAAAGAGAAATTGTACAATGATAAAGAGATGACTTTCAGCAGAAAAAATTCAGTGAGAATAGATAATATGGATTTAGCAGTATGTATGTTGTGACTAGGGAATTAGCCTTAAAGTCAGTTTAAGATGTTGATTCATAGATCTCTGATCGTCAGCTATTTGTGAAGACTTCAGACTTACCCAAGTCTGTTCCTGTGGTGTGATCATAAAGGACATCATTTTCGTGAGCATGTAAGCCTCTCATCCTCAACCAATCAACATCATCTTCTCCCTGAATGTTGGTCCAGCTGCATGTATCTTCTTGGAATGTACAGAAGCCTGTAAGGTGCAGAAGAAGTTGCATTTATACAATTTGTGAACTATTTCATGAATCACTAACATGAAAAAGAAATGCTGATGCACACTCTTACTGTGAGTGTATATTAAGTAAATGGCATACCCAGCTACATGTACATTAACAATCCTTACCCATGATACTTATTCCTCAGACAACAAACTTCTGCAAATGATTTCAATTGTCCTGTTGGGGAGAGAATGTCCCCAGTCGAATTCTCTAAGGTTGAACTGTACTGGGTAGTTGTCCGAAGGGGGAATATTGTCTGGGGGTGGGGGAATTGTCCTCGATCCCTTCAAACTTTTCACTAATCTTGAAACACAAAGACTTCTAGGGACCAAAAGACTAGTTAAGATCCACAGAGTCAGTCAAGGAACACAAAAGACGACTTAAGAAAGCATTCTAGTTAGGCTACAAACCACACAGAAGTTTGCGTAATTAAAACATGTTTGCACAGGCAGGGATGTACCTAGCCAAATTTGAGTGCCGGGTAATTGTCTGATCTGGGGAAAGCACCTCATCCCACCTCATGGCATCTACCCCACTTTTCAGCCAATAATTTTTCATTTTTCCCTACTTTTACTTTAGGAAGTAAATTTAGGGCTAGTTTTAGGTCCTTTAGGTCTCACAAAAGCCTTTTCAATTGAAATTACTGAGAAGTAATGTCTTTCAAGTTAACACCTGCACTTGCTGGCTGTTTTTTCTGTTGCATGTTGGCTAGTTCATGTTTTGTTTGGCCTGAAATTGTACTATTATTGAGCTTCATACTTGTTTGTAAAATTTTACCTCCATTTCCATTTGAAACTAACACCTATTTTCTTTGTGACTACGACAATGTTTGTCACTGTGTTTTACCTTAACTAAGAAAAGATGGCTCCGTTATTTTTGGTCCTAAATACATACAGTATTGCGACTGTTTAACTCCCGTACAATTTCGTAGAATCAAATTTCTACGAATTTGTGCTATTTCGTGCAAAGTTATTCAAATTTCTGAGATTTGGCTCGATTTAAAAAAGTGTACAAAAATCGACCACTAAGGTTTGTGCAAAATTCGTACAACTGTTCGCGGTTCCTGCGGTCAGTTTTTCATCGTACAAAATCACGCAAAGTTGTCGACAAGGTCTCTCAAAAATCAAACAGTCATTCAAAAATCAACACAAGTTTAAAATGTAAACTGTTGATCTGGAAAAGTACCGATCATACTCGCCCACATTTAATAAACAGGTGTTTTGGCTTAACGGTTTCCTTGCTGGGTGTAGTCTGTAGGTTGTAATTGTTTTCAGTGCTGCATGTTGGTACAATCAGAAGCCTTGTCCTTTTTGAAAACAAACAAGAGAATATGGAATATGTTACCCTTTGATCTGAGTCCATGAACGTTTGATCCGCACAGTCTACAATGGTGGTTCCCAAACTCCCTCTGAGTGCAAACAACCTTCCGTTAATACAATGTTATTGTTAATGTTAATGTTAATTTTTGCTACAGTACCATTTCCAAGATCCTTTAAAAGTTTAAGGGCTGTGAAATTTTTGATAAGAAGGGTGGAAACACCTGTCAAAATATTGATTAGATGGCAATCATCAACAAGGGCAGGCATGCAAATTTTTTTCGGGGGAGGGGACTGAACTGTCCCGATTTTTCTACAAATCTTTCCAAGGAATAGGTTTGGTCTATCCAGTTGGAAAAGGGCTGGATTCCCCACCCCACCCATTCTCAGCGATCATACATGTTTTCGTGTTGGATGAGGCCTGTTTGTAATAGTATCCCTCAAAATGTGTAATCATGTTCCAATAATTTCCAGTTTGCAGAAAATTTTCTTACCCTGGAAAGCATGGAAGGTAATCAGCCATTCTGAACTGCCATTCTTGGAATATATATCCTATTATTTTCTAGTTTGTGAAATGAGCGGGGCTTTTACATCTTCAGAGCATGTAAAAAGACAAGATGTTGCTGTCGTTTTAACGGCCATGAATGAACCTGTATGAATCTGCATCCAGGAAGCAATCATTCAGGCCAGATTCTGAAGAAGAGATTGTATCCACGAGGCCGAGGAAGCTCTCCACCCACGGTCTCTCCACCAATTTCCGAGAACGAGTCCACAGTTTGCGAGGAGGTGTCATGTACGTCCTATCTGCAAGCCAGCCCGTTCTACCCAAACCAGGAAGCTACTACCTCTGGGGTAGTTACTCCATGCTCGAACTCGATGGCAACAAGAACTGAAGTGTCTGACGATATGAACTCTTCTTTTCTACACATGGGAGTATAAGTGTCATGCAACAGCAACTTCACTCCCTGATGGAAAGCAATGCAGCACTGACAGCGCAAATGAAAATTATCGTCGATTTTATAGGAAGGACATCAATACCGACTTCTCCATCATCGCATGTGTCACCATTTACACCACCCACATCATCTCCCCTGCCCAATGAGCAACCGCGATATGGGAAGTTGATAGACGGAAAGGTGCAGCTTTAAGTCGACAGAGGTAGCATGCCATTCATCGAAATAACAAAGATAAGCTACGACAGGACCCTCTACAGCACTAAGACGGCAAGTTCATTCGCCAAGCAACTCTTGCGATTTGTTTACTCCAGTAAAGAATTAAAGACAAGTAACTTTGAAGGGGGTGAAGTATTGATGGCCCAAGGTAACATCGTTAAACCAATGTTGGAACGTGCACGGATGTCAACTTGGTTAAATCAAGTTGAACTTGAATTTCCTGGGAGTACCCTGGGGAAAGTCAACATGTGCAAACTCAGAGATTCTGTCAATGAATGTTGCCGAAAAGAGGCTTGGAAGACGTTAGCACTGTGATAAACACTGACTACAACTGGTATATGTTCGCTTGGTTTTAAACATGGGAGGATATTCTTTGTGTTAACGACAATCAAAGGTAAATCTTAGCTCAAGACGAATGTCGGGGGTGGGGTTGGTAGCGGGAGGGGGTATTTTCATGGTAAACCCGCTGAAGTAAACGTGTACCAGCTTGGCTCTGAAATGTCTCGATGACACACAGCCCATCACGGCAGGTGTTACCCTGAAGCAGCCAGTGGTCTCATGGTTGAAAGATCGAATTGTAATTCATTGTAGTGACTAATTTTAAAGGTTAGTTTGAACTGTGTTGCAGATATTATGTATGAATGCATCATGTACTGTAAGTACGTGTGTATGCATCATCAACGTGTGTATGTATCCTGTCTCTCAGTGTTTCTTGGAAGTAACTGATTGAGAAAGCATACTTCTCCAAGTTTCTGTGGCACATCCAGAATTCTCAAAAGAGAGTGTAATGGAGTGACAAACCATGAACAACTATGGCCACATACCAGGATACTGAAACACTGAAAAGTTTGTGGTTAGTACAAAAGAATTCCGGAAGGTGGTCTGGCTGTTACCTTCCCAATTTAGTCCTTGTTTTATGTGATGTAGAAGGCATACAAAAATGTGTTACCTAAAGTTACACTTTTTATTCACACGTTTTATATTCTTATGTCTGCTAATAAATCAAGGTTTTTGCTCCCTTTTCACCAGAGCTCATCTGTTCATTTTCTTTTCAAGTTTTTATCTTTACCTAATGGCGTGGGTCATGTCCTTGTGTCAGTATAGTTTTAGGGAATACCGCTGCAAACCACTCTCACCATTCTGATGGTCGCAAAAGTTTGAATTTTTGCGGCATGCATGGGTTCAGTTTCAGCCGCGTGGTTGAACCATGTAAAACTGCTACAGACATCAAGGACCCTTTAAGCCCATGTAGCTGGCTAACACAGGTAGCCTGACTGTGACCTTCCCTTGACAATTTCCGAGATCTGCAAGTCTAATTAAGAAATACAACAGGCATCAATAATTTCCCATCGCTTTCAGATTTCACAAAGGACAAGCACGTAAAAACTTGTTTACTCCGCGTTTTAGACTGCATTTTTCCATACATACTTCCACAATGAACTCCATAGGATACAACTTTTACTTTCTGCTTCAAAATGCCCTGTGAAATTTTGCATTTTGTCATTTACCTTGCCCTAACACCCACTGCAGAGTGTACGAAGGCATTTGACCAATCAGTGCACGCAACAGGGTTACGGCTTGTTTAGCATGGCCGAAATTAAACACAAGAGCACTGAATCAGACAGACCTTTTCATAGGCACGTCTTTGACGATGAAAAGAAACCTTTTTGATTTTACGATCACCATATTCTTTCACAAACCACTTCCAATCAAACATTTGTAATTTGGGAAGATGAATTGTTGATAGAACCTTTGAAAGAATAGGAAACATGTTTATTCTTTTAAAAAAGTGGTGAGGAAAATGATCAGGTAAACTTAGTGCAGTATATTCATTTCAATGGAATTGTCTCACAAACGTAGTTACGGTAAACAGTGGTAGTAAATGGTACTTACCATTGGGTTAATTGTGTGTTAATTACTGTATGCAATTCGTCGCAGTGCAGGTTTGATTAGTCGTGGCTTCAACAATTTAGAAAGTAAGTAGCAAGGGCACAGATTAAAACTTTTTAGCATGCCACTATAGTTACAGTCTTACCGTACCTTCCTAGCAAGACTGTGCAGCAGATATCCTGGTAATTAACTCACGTATAAAGCAGACTTTACTCCATGATATTTTCCTTGCATGATCGGGGACTCAAAGTTTTGATTTATGAAAAGGGTTTGCAGCAAATGTAAAGCAGGCTGTGTGGCTAGCTTGGTCTGGGCTTTTGTATGAATGCTGAGCAAGGAAGTATTTGTTTACAATGGAGCCAGCGGACCAGATGATATGATGGGAGTTGAGTTGGTCGCCTCTACTGATGTTGTATAGATAATAAAGTGTCAATTTCTCAGGTTTAAGCTTATGGTGAAACTTCAGACTGATGGAATTTTGATAAGGGCCCAAATCTGGTATAGTGAGTGTGGTGCAGTGGATGAGAATCTTTTGCAACGGGATAGCTACCAGAAAATAATTTGACACATTCAATATATGGCACAGTGTGGCAACTGGTAAGCCTTTCCAACTGCTTACTTCACACTGCTTTTTAAGCCATTAATATCTCTTCCTGAGTGGTCAATGTACCTTTGTTATATGCAAAACCACGAACCAGCAGAAGCCAAGTACAGCTATTGTTTACAAAAAATAGTAGCACCTCTCTGCTGGAAACTCAGAGCTCATTAACTTTCACGGAGGTGGCGTGACTGTGTGCACTCAAGTGTGAGCGATATGCAGACTGCATAATGAGTAGTAGTGGACTGCTTTGTCAGCCTGAGGCTCTCGGTGGTCTGATTTGTGAGGAGCCCCTAACAGATGCAACAAAAGATCTACGGGCCAGTATGACAATGAATTCCACACAAATGTCTTACCTGGGTTACCTCCACATGAACCAAACTTGAGAGCAATGTCATCAATTGCAATATCACCGGTGTAAGATGCCCCTCTTATAGACTCCACGACAATCTGGAAGCGATGAGGACACTGCACCGTCACCTGAGTGAAACGCCACTCATCCACATTCAGGGCTGTCAAACATCGCACCAACAAACATAACATCAATATTGCATAGAACCAAATAAAAACAGTGTAATTTACAACAGTGAACATATAGCAAAGAAAAGGAGGGTTGCAGAATGTCACAGTAATATCACGACAATTTTTTAATATTTTTTTAAAGTTTTTAAACTTTTTTAAGAAATGTTGCAGAATGTGCTATAATCAGCTGTAACTAGAAATTACAAGAAGCGGATCAGTAATCTATTGCTCTGAAAGGTTAATTTCAAAGTTTAAATCTTGATTCAAATAAAATTACCCTTCAAAATATAATCACTACTTTCTCTAACAAGTAGGATTTCACCCCTAATCAAAGAAATCCCTCCCTTCTCAAACAAGTAGGATTTCACCCCTAATCAAAGTAATCCCTCCCTTCTCTAACAAGCAGGATTTCACCCCTTATCAAAGTAATCCCTCTTTTCCCTAACAAGTAGGATTTCACTCCAAATCAAAGTAATCCCTCCTTTCTCTAACAAGTACGATTTCACCCCTAATCAAAGTAATCCCTCCTTTCTCTAACAAGCAGGATTTCACCCCTTATCAAAGTAATCCCTCCTTTCTCTAACAAGTAGGATTTCACTCCTAATCAAAGTAATCCCTCCTTTCTCTAACAAGCAGGATTTCACCCCTAATCAAAGTAATCCCTCCCTCCCTTCTCTAATCCTGGCCGGGTCGTACCAAAGACTTTAAAAATGGAACCTACTGCCTTTGTGCTTGGTGCTCAGCATAAACAATGGAGTAGGGAAAACAAGCCAGTGAGCCACAACTGGAAAAAAGGCCGTGGTCGTCTCGACTTGAACCAATTGGTTGGAAACTGGGACGTTAAACCTCATCTAACCTAACCTTCTCTAACAAGCAGGATTTCACCCCTTATCAAAGTAATCCCTCCTTTTTCTAACAAGTAGGATTTCACTCCTAATCAAAGTAATCCCTCCCTTCTCTAGCAAGTAGGATTTCACCCCTTATCAAAGTAATCTCTCCCTTCTCTTACAAGGATATTACTTTCAACCAGTTTCGTATTTGATTTCCAAGATTTCGACAGTCTCCCACAATTTCTTGTGAGGTAAATTACTGAAAGACATCTTCAAACTTACCACTTCTAGAAAATAGATTTGTATATTCATCAGTCACCAGGTCATATTTGTAAACATTGAGTGTATCAATGGTAGCACCATACATGTGATACCACATGGTGAAGCAGTCCCCATCAGTGTAAGGGTACACAGGACTCAATAGCCTGGCGTTATCCCCAGCTATACCATAACTGGTCTCCAGATAAGCATAATACCCTGGATGGAGAAAACAGATCATGCCAATTTACTCTTTCCTTTCAATTCACAAAAAGTTAAATATATTCTGACTGCGCATATGCAACATTCAAGAATGCTTAACCATACAAGATAATACTTGCAATTTTCTAAAACCTGGAAGTCACTCTCTTAGTTCTTAAAATGTTGCATAAAATTGTGATTTACCTTGGCCTGGCTGGCTATCGGTGGTGGCATTTGAAGCAATGAATCTTTACCAATCAGGCTGTTTGTGGTCTCACCCCCTACTGGGTCAGTTGGGTCATGGAAATATTTACTCCAGCTAGGGTAACTTACACACTTCCCAACCACAATGACATTTTGTAAAGGATCCAAATCTGATCTGACATGTGTCACTGTTAGCAACAAGAAATCTGTTGTAAGGTATATGCATGGTTCTTGACACTGCTGTACCACCCCATTCCTTACCTCCACTGGCACTGCTCCAACCACCGTGATTGCCACCAAAGTGATCCGTTACCGACATAACCATAATGCCGCTATCACTGTCATCCCTTCATCATCACTATTATTGTAGCAGGTTCCTTTGAATATTTTGCATTTTTTTTTTTTTTTGCTTTTTTATTTAATCATTATCAGAAGAGCAGTTAGTTCTACAGTAGGTCCAGATAAAATTATAATAACCAGACAGATTCATAACTTATAAAACCAAAGTCTTTAGGAGTAAGTATAATTTCTTTCTCTGGTAATACTTCAATACTGAAATGGTTAGTAAAAGGGTTCTCTTCTTTCAATTTTAAGATGAATGTACTTGATAAAGTTTTGCACATGTGATACTCTCTGAAATAGGTACTAAAGGCCAGGCTAGACAAATATATTATATAAATAAATTACAATGTACCCTGATGTCAGTTATTCAAGTTTGGAGGGACATTGCTTATGCCTTGAAGGGGCATTGCTTATGCCTTGAGAGGATACTCCTTACATCTTGCAGGGGCATTGTTAACATGCAACTACTTATGCCATACAGAGGCATTACTCATGCCTTTGAGAGACATTTTCTATGTTAATGGGCTGTACTGTTTATGCCTTGCAGGAGCATTGCTAATGCATGGGAAGGAAACTTCTTATATCTCGCAGCAGCATTGCCTGTGCCTTTAGCAGTACTATTTATGCCCTTGCAGGGGTGTTGATCATGACTTGAATGGAATCTGCTTTTGCTTTGCAATGAAACTGCTTATAACTTGGAAGGGCAATGCATATCTTTTGAATACCCATTGTCTATGCCCTGAATACATCATGAGGTTTCGTAACTGAAAAATATCTTGAAGGAGCCATCAAATTTCCTGTAAACCTACCTTCACTTGTACCAGTGGAGTGGTCCACACTGGGCCCTGTATTTTGAGATGTAGTTGGACCACTTGTTCTAGCCCAGTCTTGTGCATCACCTTGGTCTTGCTGCCAGCCACAGAACCCTCCCTCAAAATCACACTCTCCTAAAATGAAAGGCAATACATGGAAGGTGGTGAATCTTACAAAATACAACTTAAAGGAAAATATTACATGTGTGGTAAAAACAATTGTCAAACTTTAAATCCATAATTTATATATAAAGAATGATGGCAAATTTAAAATAAGGTTCTTTTTTTCCAGAAGCAGGGTTCCACACACAAAACAATAGTTGCTTTGTAATTCATGAATGGCTTTTACACCATAACCTTCAAATAATGGAACATTCATACCTCTTGATATACAAGTAAGAGGTGCAGAGGGACATAACTATTGCCAGAGATTATCAAGAGGACTTGATAGTTTAGAGATGTTCAAAAGTGTTTTTTTTTTTTTCTTGTGTGCAATGTTGACGTAATTTTAACACAATATTTTCCTACATACAAAATGAGCAGTTGCCCCATTCTAATTCTGATGCATCAATTCAACCTTTCAACTCTCCCGTTCTTTAAAGGACAAGTATCTTTTGTGAAATTTCACAACATAAATATTGCAAAGAAAAGGAAAACCAGTGAGTAATTTAGCATGAATGCCAGCCATTCAGAAAAAAAAATGTCAAATAATTTAAAAGGACTATTCATGAATTAAAGTTCTGGGGTGCACAATGACAGACTGAAATGACTGCATATTCCCTTTACGTTATCGAGAGGCTTGTAGTGTCACCTTGATACTGCAATGCTATTGGTCAGTCATGATCAACAATGGACATGTCTTCATCAATAGTGTTCCTCCATGCTTAACTGAACTCACAAATGATGGTGATTTTCCATGCTTAACAGCTTTCATTGTCTAGATGTGGGTATATGTTATTACAACCCCATCCACTTAATGTCCCACACAAGTGTAATTACAAGATCAATCTGTTCATGAAGGGTAAGGAACAACTGGCATATGCTCAACTAAGCTTAATTATTAATAATTTATGTCAGTGTGAAAAATCAAGACAGTTGTAACTTTGGTGATATGACCAGATACTTTGCAAACATAAGAAGTTGTCTGGTAATATATTTTCCAAACAAACGAGACACTAACTCTCAGAGATAACATCTGGCACCCTCGTAATTAAGGTTCAAGCTTATTTCCACTTCTTCAATGTACCTCAATGTTCCTCACAAGGAATTAAATCTATGGTGCTTAACAGTGCTTCTACACTGCATCTCACAAGGTACCCGACCTACGTGTGATGTGCTACGGTTCAAGAAAACTCAACTGACAGTAAGGATGAATAAAACTTTCTTACGTGCTGCCACACACGGCGTATCCAGAACAATCACATCATCCAATGCAATATTTCCATAGTCATCGGCAAGGTAACGACCCTCAAATGACAACTGTAAAGAACATGATAAAAGATAATCCACCAAATTCAAAACATTTATTCATCATGTGATGAACTGTGACAGTCAGCTGCTAGTGTGGTAGATAAGAGAGATATTAATGTCACCTACCTTTAGTCAACTTTAACCCTTTTTCTTAGGGCCCATAATTTGCCATGTTCTTTCTCACATATGTTACTTTTGACCAGAACTACTATATTCTGAGCCTCTGGTTAAGATTCATAAAGAAATTGGCCTTAACAATAGCCACAGTACTTTTTGTTTCCACAGTTCTCCTTTCCAAATTTTTCGAAAAAGCATGAAAACTTTAAAACTTTGCAGTGGCTTTTACATGGGGTCTTCATTGGCAAATTTTTACAGGTCTATAATTACGGAAAGGAGGATCATGATTTTGCAATTTTTGGGTGAGAGGTGGGAAGTTGGAGGTGGGGGACTGGGCCATCCTTAGCAAGTCTCTGGGGGGCAACATTGGCTGATGTGGGGGCAAATTGCTCAATTCCTCATGAATTTTGTAAGCTGCTATATAGCTAATGCCATCGTCATCGTCACCGTCGTCATCGTCATCATCATTATCACTCTATATAGTTACACCCAAGATAGTTCTTGTTTAGGGACCAAATCAAAACTCAGTATGTGTGTGGCACTTTGCCGTGATAGCACGCCGATAATCCGCACCCGTGGGTCTAATGGTAGCACGCCATGAATAGATCTATTGTTAAAGTCCAGCCTCGCCGGCCCAGTAATACGTTTGCGTGTCGGCACACTGCCATTGAACACACACAATAGCCTCATCTGGCTTCTGAATCAACTGCACGAACTAGCATGCTTTGCGTAAAATCGAATTATGGTAGAAACGATCGTTTTGCAAATAATGCATCAGTGTACGCAGGACCGCTGGCCTGTCAAACATTTTCTTTACCTACAGGTTCATTCATCAAGAGAATAAATGGTTCACTTTTAACTGACAAAATATCTGTGCGTGTGTTACTCCACTTGTCTCTTTGCCTATTTCTAGATTATTAATGAATGCGTGTAATGACAAGATACGAAAGAGATGGTAAATAAGAGTTTCGGAGTGCACTTCTGCACTGCTGATCTTGATGGGGATGTTGACCTTCCTTTTCGTTTGACAACCATTTAAAAAATTGATGACAGTCCAAAAATGTTTCAAAACTGAGTTGGCCTTATTGAACGAAACCCCCGATCATATTTCTGACCTTGGAAGTGTCAACGTATAGGCTACACGTAAATTCCTTCTTTGCTGATCATTTATTCCGGCCAAAATGAAATGGTCTTCACAAAGCCGTAACGTTTTAGGAACACAAATGGTTACTTTTTGTAGTCATAGGGTCTGTTGGCGTGGAAAATATAAGTACAGAAGCTGAAAAATTGTTTGCAAACAGTCAAATAGTTAAGGTCAAAGATCAACACTCAATGTATCGTACTTGTCATTTTGAAACAACAAAGCAAGTCACGAAGCTGCGTGCCCAGTATCCTATCACTCCTCGTTGACCAATTCCAGCCTGTGTTTCCCCCAAAGAACTTCATGACTTCTTTCCAAACTTACCCAATCCCGAAGGCAGTTTAGTCACGGAGTTGTCAGCCCTGACAACTCCCTGGTTTGAATGAAATTGATAACTGTCACTTGTGCATTTGTTTGTCCAACCCATTTTTTCTTCAGTCTCAGTTTACTTCGCGAGATGAACTTGAATGACATCATATGCCGTCATCATTTTAAGAAGCCACTAGCCTTCAAATCTTTTTAAACAATTACATACCTAGCCCGCGCTTTTTGTGTGGAAATACCGCACACGTTTAACGGGTCAGACCGAGATCGGTTGAAGAAAACCGTTTTGGAAAATGCTGACTGTCTGTATCATTCAAAACAGTACTCAACTTCCAGTTTTGGATAAGATGTAGTCTGGTCGATACGATTGAAAAGAAGCGCCCACTGAAGAGCAATCGGTGCGAATTGAAAAAAAAAAACACCGGGAATTTTCAATTTTAGTTTACATGTGAAACATTTCTGAGAGTCTTTCCTGTCTTAGGGCCACTAGCACAACCCAATCTCAATTTTTATTCCGTTAACCTTTTGTATTTGTGTTTGAACATTACCGCCGTATCGGAATACCCACTTAGACCGAAGGTTCATTTGATGGAAGGTTCGCTAGGCGGAACATCTACTTAACCAAAACTTTCTGCTCCCACCTTAGAGTGTCAGCTCCAGACAGAAGTACTCTACGATTCAGTTAGATAAAGAATTAAAGACAGACAGTCATCACCCCAAAGTATATTTTTAGTGTATGTATATCAAAATTCTCAGTTGGTGACTGCTCTTTGACTGACATCAAAGTTTGAAAATTTGAAAGATGCAGAGTAGCTCACATTCCACACAAGGCAGAGAGAGTACTTTTATTACATTTTATAGCCTTGTATGCTAACCAGGACATAGCCTTAAGCAATAAAACAGGTTTATTCTTGCACAAGGAAGAGCCTCATACAGTTATGGGAGGAGCTAGAAGTTGCATAGCTGGGAGAATTGGAACTGTCTGGGATCATGAAAATTCCCCTTTAAGTTTCGGACAAGGATAACAAAGAAATGCCTCGGGTAGGATGAGGGTTTGGGTTAGGGTTCGAGTATAGGTTATGACTAGGATCTTCGGTCTAGTGAACCTTCGATCTAATGAACCTTTGATCTAGTGCCCCGTAGCATTGCACCAGGCTACGCCACTCTACAGGTGTATAAAAACATGGAAGTACCACCTCAGAGGTAGTACTGTACTTCCATGATAAAAAGTTGCCACAAATTAACAGTGGTTTTGAGCTGTCTATTTCACGTTTTAATGCTAAGCATGTCAGTAGTATACATTTAGTGCACCCAGTAACCTAAAATTTGTCTCTCCGAGGCATATAATTCTGCATAAATTATGCGACTTCCCCAAATTCCTTTCGTGGCTATTTTGCGAACATGACGCACATATTTGCAGCAGAGGGCATTGCATAGTAGAAGGACACAAACCACTTTGAATGTTTTGACAATAAAGAAATATGAAAAGGATGGTACGGTTTTTTTTCTTTCTTTTTTTTGTACCAGTACGATTGAGAATCATCCTTAAAATATGAAAGAATTGTGGAGAAAGTGCTGTTTTAATTGCATTTTAATTTGAATGGCCCTTCTAAATGGTAACGTCTAAAGTAAGGCCCAAACAAGTTTGTTTGAGAACACGCCGTTCACGTAGTACAAGCTTCGCTATGCACTATACTGTTGCGTGTATACTACACAGTGATGCTGTATGTCTACGCTGTCAATATAGAATGTGGACCGTGTATGAGTGAGCTATTGGCCTATGAACGAACTTCACGGAGGGAATCGAACCAAGTGCATTTTTTCACGGGAACAGCCAACATGGCTTTTCAGGTGTAGGAAACTTATTTTACGTTTCCTTCGACGAATCTTTTCATGTAGATTATGTAAATTTTGGACAAGACTCCTGAATAAACAATATCACTGAAACCAAAAATGTCCGTCCAAAGTGTATAGAGACCGCGAGCAATGTATGGATAAAATACATCAACGCGAAATTTGAGCGGCACTAAATGAAAGTGCTTAGTCTCTTTTATATGAATCTGATCTAGTCAGTTGTCGGTAAGTTGTCACACAATGAATCTTATTCTTCATAATTAATTATCAAAATTTGATTATCATTGTTTCCAACTGTTAAATTACTTACGGTAGCTGAATCGGCACACAAACTTAGGCCAAACAATGAAATTTCCATCCTGAAAAGTTACGTCGGGCATTAATCAAAATCATGCCAAACTAATTCAGGACCAAAATGAATGAAGGTTAAGTTCCCGTTCGATCGTTTTACGTAAACAAAATTAAAAGAAAAACCCCAAAGACAGTCGATGTTTCACAACAAATTTATTTTTCATGTGAAGAAATTCAGTACTATTCCCAGTCTTACGCATGGTACGATTCTCACATGCAAATTTTTGTTCCGTTTTGCTTTTTTTTTGTTTGCCTGATACGCTACCGTCGCCGCATATCGGTTTTTGCCACGAAAGTCGTATTTGCAAGATTCTGTAATTTGTGTTCGAAACTTTTTACTCCTTCCTACAGGTAGTAACGATTTCCATGATTTACAAGTACTAGCCTACATGTGTATCCTAAGTTTGTTGTAAAACAGTATTTTCAGTTTTCAAATGTCGTTCACGCCGCAATACATAGACTACTTTATCAGGTTAGTCATTGTGTGTACGCAAGCCTAGGCAAACACACGTGAGCTAGGCACGCTAGGGTACGTCGCTAATCCAAACACAAAGACCGCCGTGCCTATCAAAAGAAGCACAGTCACGGATTAAACTCAGCTGCTGGGTCTCGCATAAGCTGTCTGTGTGCAAGCACGGCAATGGTTGGCACATGTTCGGATTAGTTTATTGTTAGGGGTGTACACTAGCATGGCTTGGTGTGCAGCACGCATAAATAATTTTGATTTGGTCCCTTAGCACTTTATGCCAGAGATGAGTTTCAAACAACATGCATAGTATGGCCTAGATATTTCATTTCCAGATGTTCTTAAGCCCCTGGGAGCTGTACTGACCTAGCAGCCAGTGCACTACTCACTGCAATAATTAACTTTTACAATGTATTATAATTCCAGCTCCAATTACTTAGGCTAACCACAGACAAAGAAGGCTACAGGTCCCATTTTCCGCACTTTTTGTATGACCCAGCCAGAGTTTGATCCTCTCTCCCTCCCCTTCCCTGCACCCCTCCCCCCCCCCCCCCGCCTCCCCTCCTTTTGATTCAAAGTTTCTTCACATGTTAACTTTCGCAAATTTCAGACAACTTTACCGTCCATGGTAGTAGTGTCTCAATCGTCTTCTCAGCCCTTATCCATTCATCTCCCTGGGAACCAGATCTTTTAAACACCAGCTTGCGATTCTCCCCTTCATTAACATACACAGCTAAGGTGTCTATCCTTATACCAAGCATGTGGTACCAAAATGTTAAGCATCGCCCATCAGGTGATGGAGTTTGGAGTCGACTTGTGATGATAGCCCTCCCACCATTCACATGGGGTATTGACATGTTCATGTAGAGGTAGGAACCTGTAGGAAAATTTAAATGCAGCTAGGTTTCTTGGGTGTTCAAAAATTGAATACAAAATTTAGCCTCTGAATTAATTCAAAGCAACTTCATTCAGGCCACTGAATGACTTGCAGCAGTCAAGCTTTCATCAGAAGTAGCCTTCACGCGCAAGGCTAGGAAGCAAAAGCAAGCTTAAACATTTATCTTTATATATGCTTGAGATGGCACCAGTATGCTGCAACTACAATTGGTCTGTTAAAGTCTGTTCAACAATGACATTAGCTATCATGTTGCCATTATTGGCCAATTATTGGGCAAACTGGACAAAGTAGGCATATGTGAGACCCATTTTACCAACAACACTTTTCAGTGATTGCCCAAATTGCTTTTGGCAAGGTAAGTGTGAGACTGGCAAGTTAATCATTGAATAGATCATTAATTACATATACTTCCACTCTGAAACCACATTATTTCCACAATTTTGCAATGTTCAAAGTGGTACATTTTTGCTAACTACTCATTGGTATATCTGATTTGACATACTGCTGACAGTTTCACCCAATGTTTTTACCCATACCTGGATAATATGCCATTCCATCACCTGACAACTCTTGTGTTACTATGCTCTGCTTTACCATCCCCTACCTACTTCCACCTGCCTCCCAAAAAAGGATATGACCAGATGCCGAGCATTCAACAAGAGGTGACTGGAAAACACAATTTCTTTTCCTGGCAATCACCAATGCAGAAAAACATTGAAATGTTTTTTCCATGTCACCAACTGCACTTCTCTTTGCAAAGAATGTGTGCTTATAAACCAACATTAATACTGTAGAAGCTTGATACTTATACCAAACACTGGTGGAAAAGTAGCTTAGAGTATTTTAGGAGGAAAGATCAGGTAAAAAGAAAGGGTAAAGCAGTAACCATCAATGATAGTTATATTAAACTATGTAACGATGATTGTATGAAAACTTTTGAAGTTTTCCTAATAATGTTCTAACGTCTGTAAACTGTGATTCCTGCAAGATCCTCATTACCTGATCCTGAGGTATGATCCTCCTCAGGGCCAAAATCTTGATCCACCCCTAGCTCCCAGTTGTAGTCACTGTTGACATCACGTTGGTAGAAGCAGAGGTCATTCTCAAAGGTACAGTCCAGATCTGTAAGTGGGTTTGGAATAATAAAGCCAAGTTTAAGTATCTCTTTATAGACCTAGGCTTAGTTATCTGTTAAGTTACATCCAGGATTAGTTAACTGGCAATAACCTATGATTAGTAACCTAGTAATAAGTCTTGGATTGGTTACCTTATACCACATAGAGGATCAGTGATCCATTTATAGATCAAGGATAAGTAATCCCATTTTTTGTAATTGTTATTTTAATTTGTCCTATTTATAAATCTTTCATTTATACTGGAATAAAGATATCCAAACAGAAATTATGTAAAAATAAATTTACAATTAGTAATCCAGTGACTAATCTGAGATTTGTAATCTAATTATAGATCAAGGATGAGTAATTTATTAGTATTTGTAAATCTAGGATTAGTAACAATCTTACAATAACTCAAGTATCAGTCATCTAGTCATTAAACGAGGATTTGTAATCCAGCAATAGATCTAGGATAGATTACGACAAGCAGTCTGCTAATCCACTATTTACATCCTTCACTCTTTGTTACATACTCAGTGCTTTTCACTAGTGACCAGGGCTCTGTTTTATAAAAGTTGGGAATATTCTCAAAATTTAAGTTCCTAAACTGCTTGGGAATGATTTATCCAAAATAATTCCTTTCTTCAAATATTTAGAGATAAATCAAAAGTGACATTGTTTATATCTGTGAATTTCCTGCCAAATCAATTAAGAACATTTCTAAATCTACCAAAGATCATTCTGAATCCTAGGAACAACTTCAGCATGAAGATAGGAATGAATTCTTCCTAAGTCCAAGATAGGAATATTCCTAACTTCTATGGAAACAGAGCCCTGGGCTCTATTTCATAAAAGTTGGGAATATTACTATCTCGGACTTAGGAAGAATTCATTCCTATCTTCATGCTGGAGTTTTTCCTAGGGTTAGGAATGATCTTGGGGAGATTCAGAAATGTTCTTAATTGATTTGGCAGGAAATTCACAGATAAAAACAATGTCACTTTGGATTTATCCCTAAATATTTGAAGATAGGAATGATTTCTGACGAATGGTTCCTAAGTGGTTTAGGAACTTTAAGTTTGAGAATATTCCTAACTTTTATGAAATAGAGCCCATGTTATCAAAAAAAAAATAAAAAATACCATTAATCCCACCCCTCTTTTTACTCAAGATAGGTTGTGATTCTAAGTAGTTTTTATTCGATAAGTAAGTTCAATATTCAAATATTCAATTGTAAGTATTTAATATTCATTAAGTAAGTTCAATATTCAAATATTCATTGTATTTAATATTCATTAAGTAAGTTCAATATTCAGACATTCAACTGTAAGTAGTTAATATTCATATAACTCACATAACTGTCCTCCTGCCTGCCCTTCACATACTTGCATCTCAATATCGATATCATCCAAGGCTATATCACCGTATGGTGAATCTGTCCGTACACCCTCCATTATCATCTGCAGAAACATAACAGCATAAGAGCAAAGGCGCCCTTAGCTCAATTGAAAAAGTTGAATCACCCAAGCAGGAAAAAAGTAAATCTTGACAGCTGCAGTGGCTATTGAGTTCAGCTTCATGGAAGAATGCTGTGTCACACTGCTTCCATTGTGCTGGTCACTGGACATTTACTGAACAGCTTAATGGGTGAATGCACACACACAGTACTGTATTGTACTTGACTTATCCAAGGTACCTGCCGTATGCCTGGCGGGGAGTATATTTTGAAAGCAGCTAAGGGCTATTTCCCAGCATGAGCAGTAATGTACTGAAAGAAACTTGTAATCATGCTTGTAAGGTTTGACCAAAGTACAAACAAGTGATTGTCAAAATTAGTCTTCCTCTAGGGTGCAAAACTGCAGGGTCCATGCACTTTTGGTCTATAATTCCTCACGAATGATGTAATTGTTCATTCCTATTTTCTCTACTTCTTTTACAGAGGACAAATCATACCAAGAGTGAATATTTCCTTCTGGTCCCTCTTTCCTTTGCATTTCACTAAGGTTTCTTTCAATTCCTTGCATGACCCTATACATCAAACTTTTACAAACGTGTATGCTTGCAATATGGATATATTATGCAAAGTGCCCCTTAAACTCATTGAATCAGGCAGCTATACAAAAGAAACACCTGCAATGCAACAAGTATCACAAATGTAAAATAAATCCCACTAATATTAAAGGAGGCATGGCATTCCCCCAAACCTGTGAGTTGCTAGAAACTCTCTGCCCAAACATATATAGGAATAGCCCTCGAGTTCAAAATACAGTTGATAACTGCACTTTGATTGACACAGCTCATTCAAACAATATTGTTTCACTCTGGATGGTCAACAATGACTTGTACAGTTACTTAGTGTTCCCAATTTAGCTCGAACACAATGTTTGACAATGTTGCCTTGAGTAATTTACACTCAGTGCAGGCTTCTGTGGCTCTGTCTTAGAGGTGTGCTAGACAGGAGGTTTGGTTTTAATTGGAGGAGGGGCTAGAAGTTTGCTTTAATAGTAGGGAGAATTATTAATGTCTGAAATGAGATTAGAGAGCTTTTAAAATGTTCAAAAGCAGAAACCCCCCCTCTAAAGGCATTTTCTAAATTTGAGCCATGATAAGGAGACAAATTTACCATGTTCTTTGTCATTCTAACAGAACTCTCTTGAAAACTCCACTGACTAAAAATGTCACAGACTAAAAGCTCTACTACCTAAAAACTTCACTGACTAAAACATGCCTTTGACTTACTATCAACCACACAAATGATTTTCAAAATGCTAGCTGTTTTGAAAACAGATAATGGAAAATATTTTTTCCACTTACATGGAAACATCCCTGAGCTGATAGACACCTGATATGAACTATAATCCACAGTAAACAAAATTTACTGAAATGCAATTCTTACTAAAATGTTACCACAGCACCATACAAAAGGCTGACCCTACTTCACATTCACAGTGAATGTAATGGTCAAGGAAACTGATGAGCATAATGATATTATTTCAGGCACATTACATGTGCAATATCTGCAAAAGGGAATAAGGGAGGGGGCAATGGGGGATCAAGACATCAATGCTGACTCTGTAATACCTTTACCAAGTATTTTGTCCATGTAAGTAAAACAGACCTGATGATGACCTGTCCCTTCAACATCACCATCATCACCTCATAATGAGTACATTCACCATAAGAATCATACAAACCTGGTACTGTATGTCACTGTATAGGTTGATCTGCCCTTTCAACCAAACATCACCATGATCGCCAGACTCTACCCAGAGCTCAGTCATGTTTTGTCCTTCAGGTCTCATGTACACCCTCAGATCTCCAATAGCTTGAAGGAAGAGAAACATAGGGGAAGAAAGTAGCATAGGAAAATATCTCCTGAGTCATTGGGGTATACTTGAGTTTGATTATAAATCTAAAAGACATGTCAGACAGTCAGACACTAACACGGGACAACCTCATGAGAAAATTGAGGGTGTGGAGTCTGCTTTTTTTTTTAATAGCAGAGTCACAAATAAATGTGCGACAGATGAATTCTGACAGAGGGCATTAAGTATGTTTTCATACTTAAACTTAGACATATCTGCCTGAATATGTCCAATGTATGATTTTGTACTATTGTGCATACTCGCAGACTTTCAAACTAATATGCACACAGGCATCACTTTACATGTATTTTTCTTGAAATCTGCAAAGTGGTGGCAGGGAACAACATCTTAACAGTTTTCAAACAGAGGATGTAGGATAATACGTAATTATTGCACTAGCTCATGTAGACAAACCTCCATGACAATTTTGTTACTTATTTTGCAAGTATTACAAGAAATGCATGAGTAGCATTCTAAAATACACATGGTAGGAACTCTTAAAAAGAAAATTATTTACCATTTCCATACATGTGATACCAGAAAGAGAGGCAGTTAAATCCACCATCTGTGGCTGGGATATATTCACTGACCAGCCAAGCCTTGAATCCAGTACCACCTTGAGATGTCTCAATGAAGATATAATGACCTTGTAAAGTAAGAAAAGTGACCAAACAATCTCACCGAGCTGGGAAACAGCACAACTTAGCATGCTATGCTAGGTTCTTGTTACAAGGTGATGGTAAGTAAAGCCCAGGGGCAGGGATCTGTTGAATTTATTGGGGAGGGGGGGGAACACATACTTGAGTGAACAGTGAATACTGCGAAGAACAGTGAACACTTTGTGCCTCCGGCCAGGGGTACAGGGGATCTCCATAGGTTCCCTGTTGGGGTCCAGGGGCAGTCCCTTGGAAGCCAAGTGATTTGGTGCATTCTAGAGGACACAGATCACATATTTCTGATCTAAAGTTCTCCCCAGCTGCCATTAATAGGCTAATATCACAATTAATCATATCAAAAATGTGTGAGACAACATTTATTTTTCTGCATACCTCTAAATATTGGGATGAGACATTTGATATTATGCCCCCCAATAAAAACTTTGAGGGGGACATGTTCCCACTGTCCCTGTCCCCCTCCCCCGGCCCGGTGATCACGGCCCATGGTAAAGCCCATTGTTAATGGGGAGACATCGAAGGAATAGTTGTGGACATGGAGGGTATTAATAGGGATGAATATTCTCTACAAGCAGAAGTAAAATGTTTAAGTTCTCATGGCTTAAAAATCTTTGTGTTATTTGGCAGAGCCTTTCACAACCCCCTTTCACAACTCAACCCCCCCCCCCCCCCTCCTCCCTCCAAAAATCTATAAATCCACCAAGAGGCTTCTCACTACTCTTTCTTGCACAGTGGTTGGGCACTTAAGATGCAATCACTCAAAATATAACAGGCAAAAATCTCTTAAGGACGGAAGGACAGTCTTTCATCCCTTCAGGGGTATGTAACACAGTGTCCTTTCCATTGCCTCTGAACCTTGCCACTTTCTATATCGTATACTTGAACACTCTCAACTCACCAAGACTATTGCCCAAAGTATGATCATTGGTAGGTCCAGTGCCAACACTACTAGTACTACCACTAAAAATAATCCAATCAAAATCATCTTTTTCTTCCTCGTTGATCCAGGTACAAATATCCTCCTCAAAGTCACAGAAACCTAACAAATAGTTAAAAAGAAAGGGAAAAACAACTGACATTATATAAGTGAAAACTTTGCATATGTGAAACATACTTGATTGTACCTAGTAACCACTGGTCACTTCTGTAGGTCAGCTTTCACCCACTGTTGAGAATTTCCATGCCTTTATTGATGGGCATTAATTGAAACTATCCAACTTTTGCCCATGGTCACAAATTTACCGCAAACATTTCAAAACCTTTTGTTTTCCACATTTTCAACCTTTCTGTCCTCCTTCAATCCCTTTCTTCTGTCTGGTTAAACTTTTATGACATAGCGTCATGCTGGAATCCTACTAATAAACTTTTTATTGCAGGTACAAATATCTACCTCAAAATAACAGACTTAACGAATAACAAATAAAGCATAGCTTTTGTAAAATGCAGATATACAAGCCAAATAATCCTTACTTTTCCTAACTTTTATCCAAACGGTTCAATTTCATGCGCAGCGAAGTAAATGCCTTTTCAACTCCACCCATGAAGGCTTAAATACTGCTCCAACCATGAAGGCTTAAATACTATTTAGTAACGTAGGAGCATTTCATAATCCAAAGACTAACCTCTCCTTGGACAAAATCCATCTTTGACATCCAGGTCATCGATAGCGATGGTACCAGTCTTATGATCAAGACCTAGTGAACCCTCTATTATAATCCTATAAGGGTGTGCAGCTGAGACGGACACAAGCGCTTTACGCCAGATCCTTTCATCGTTGCCTGGAAAATAAAAAGCAAAGAAAGGTATTCCAACATTAAAAGATAGTTTATGTCTGAAATTACGGGAGCATATTTCTGAGGTTGAGACATGCATCCCATTCATCTATGAACTTCCATCTTCACACTTTATTTCATTGCTGAGATGTAAAACGTTGAAATTTATTCATGTATAAACACAAAATAGTTCATTGCATTACGATGTCCTTTTGTACAACTCACATTCAAACTCACTTTGGAAGATCACCTGGCATTGGAATAAGTATTACACTAGCCCAATTGTAGCTAACCCATAAAGATATTAAACAACCTGAAATGACTTTATCATAATCATTGTGACAGTGTAAGGTATGTGATGGCTAAAATTTAACTTACCTATTCCTACAGTACTTACACATTGTTACTAAATTCTAACAGTTCTACACAGTTCTAAACCGAAGCTTAGCTGCTATTACTACCAGATTATCAGTAAACTCTGACAGTACTAAACTGTAGCTTACTGCTGCTGTTACTAAATGATTATCACTAAATTCTGACAGCAGCAAATTGAAGCTTATCTGCAATAACTAACCGATTATCACTACAAATTCTGACGTAGCTCAATTGTAGCCAATCTTCTATTTCTCACAGATCATCACAATATTCTGACAGTACTAAATTGTAGCTTACCTGCAATTACTAACAGATTATCACTACAAATTCTGACAATTCTAAATTGTAGCTTATACTGCTGCTATTTCTAACAGATTATTATTTAATTTTCATAGTACTTAACTGTAGCTTACCACTGCTATTACTAACAGATTATCACTTAATTCTGACAGTACCAAATTGTAGCTTACCTGCTATTACTAGCAGATTATCACTTAATTCTGACAGCACTAAATTGTAGCTCCTCACACTGAGAGTACCCACATTATCACCAGTTACTATGTAAAAGAATGAGAGACACTCAGCCACAGTGTCAGGATACGTGGGACTCTGCAGACGACTCACTTCACCTGGGTAACGGCCGGACTTGGTGTAAATGTAGGCATAGATACCTACAAACAAAATAAGTTTAGTGAGAATGTGCAGAAGGATTTACATTTAAATATGTAAATTATAAAGTGTTTACATGTAAATCTAAACAAGACATTATAGCATTAGCTACTATGTCTTATTTCAAGATTGAGGAAGAGAAGTCTTGATAACATACTACAAGAAATTATGTCATATAGAAAAGTGAGCTACTGCCAAAGTTCTCTAAATAGGGCAGTCAGTAGAAACTGAACAGGAAACAAAGATTCCACAAGCTATTTATATGACCTGTTTACCAAGAAACTGTTTACATTTGACTTTAACCTTCATTTTTAATATGTAAAATATGTTGCACAACCATTTGGCCACCCTTTAAGTGAAAAGTGTATTTTCACAGCAAAAGATAATACATTACAGTCCTGGTACAATTTGCCTTCTTTCGACATTTTTGTGAATCTAAAACAGTTTATAAAGTCACCAAACAGAAACAAGTTGGCAAACAAAAGATTCAAATTTGAAACTCTAGGAATGTTGTCAATCTGCAGTCCACTTAAAGCAGAAAATAACACATGTAATCCAGTACTAGTAAGATGACAGCCTTTCTACTTACAATATAACTGTATTTTCAAATTAAATTATGTAAACTTTGAATTAATAATTGTGACTGCATGAAGTCAATCCCAAAAATTAAATAAAAGTGCCCACTGTTTAGGCTTCTATTTTAATGCACAACATAACATGTAAATAATTATAATAATTATTATACTAATGTTTTGGTTTCGTATAGAGCTTTATCACCAGCAACAGGTACTAAAAGCACTAAGCAAATATAAATCATGATTGACCAATGACCATAACCTATCTTGCCGTAGTACACATGAAGCTCTGCAGCAATTAAGTTAGCAGACTCCTACCCACTTAACTTCAGATCAGAGAGAGGCAATTGAGATAAAGTATCTTGCCCAAGAACACAACACGATGAATGAAGCTGGAATCTAACCAGCAATGCTTGCATCATAAGTCCTACCTCTTAGCTAATAGTGCACTAAACTCTCTACATATACAATGATGATATGTACACACACAGCTATCACTTATATTTTTCACTGTTATGACAAAGACTTTAGTAAATCTGCCTGACACTGGCAGTGACACCCTTACCATTGTCAGTACCCCTGGTATGGTCCACTGGTGGTCCTGTGCCATCCTCTATAACACCATTACTCCCCAATGACCAATCAAAATCATCAGATCCATCTTGGGTCCACAGACAAAAGCCAGATTCAAAATTACAATCCCCTAAAAAAGAAGACAAACGTGGAATATAAACACAAAAAGTATTTCAAAGTCTTCATTTATGAACTTATCTGTATTCAAGTGAGAGACCATTCCTCTTCTTCACTTCAGACTTGTCAAACAATCAGTGTGCATCTTAAGTCATAGGACTTTTCTCTAACACAGCTTTAGTGCCACACCAAGGGAAGGAGGGGAGGGGCAGAGGAGCAGGAAGCACTGTGTCATACCCACCCCATACCCCCTCAGGTATCCAAGAAAATGCTACAGAGCACACATTTGGGGTCTTTTACATTTCGCAAAATCTTCCTATGCCAAAACGTGTCAAGAGTTGTTATCAGTATCAACTAGGTCCTCAATCAACCATTTGTCACTAGCCCTATAGGTTGACATTTGATGACAGAATATGTTGTTGGTTGTAATGTAAACCCCCCAGTGCTGGGCTGCTGTTGTACCAGGAAGGTCATCAAAGTTTTTAACAATGCGACTGCTCATTGGAGCAGCTAATCGAAGTAATGAACAGTGGTCAGGTATACTTTAAATGGGAACAGCAGTTTTCCTCTAAAAACTGTGGTAACTATGACTGATTTTAGTAAAGGCAAATTTTGCCTCTAATAAGAGATCCCTTCCTCCTCCTCCTCCTTGTCCCCTCCAGCGTTCGCGCTAAGGTGCAGGAATGCGTGAATCCCGCTTTTGTCTTTCGAATCCCGCACAAAAATAAATCTTATGCAGGAAAATCCCGCACACTTTTCTGCAGCTGAGATTGTAACTACAATTATAATGCACACATTAAATTATAATAGTATCTTTACCAAGTGATAACCCCCTTCTTGATTTTGAGAATCCCACCCAAAGAGATTTTTAGAGAGGGAATTCCCTCCCAGGTTCAATTCCCTAGTGCGAACACTGTCCCCCTCCCCCATTCTCATACTGCATGTGAGATTCTCAATACGCCTATGCACAAATTACATACTTTGCACAAAAAATACTGTTCCATCTTAAGAATTACTAGTGTTATTTATTTTCACAAAAAAACCGAAAATACTTCCCCTTAATATTTACCACCAATATTTGAACAAGACACAAACTCTAATCTAAACAGTGTAAGGATAATGTTATTGTTTTTATTTGCCAAATGTAATGACAATCAAGACTATATATCCTAGGATAGACTAATTTTCCGAGTATTCATGATAAAAATGACTTACTAGAAACAGGACATGGTTCAGGATAGATGAACACATCATCCAGTGCTATATCACTAGTGAATGACCAACCAGCGACAGCTTCAAAGATAAGCTGAAAATGTGAGTTGAACAGACAGAAAGACAAGAATATTGAAATATATAGAACAAGAATCACCATACAAAGAATTTACTATTTTGACCATAACATACGACTTCAAACTATTTAATCATGTACAAAGCTTTGATACAATCCACTTTATTTGTTTGTCCAACTGCTAGGGCAGTAGTGTATATAAGCACTGTGTAAAAAGAGGGGAAGGGCAAGACAGCAGTATGGCTGTATGCTTACTGCATATTCATTGTATGGTGAATATAATGCAAAACTGCAGTATGACAACAACCTGACTGCAGCAGCATGACTACAGCCTGACTGAAGCCTGATGGCAGGACTTCAGCCTTACTGCAGCCAGACTAAAGCCTGACACAAGCATGCCTACAGTGTGACTACAGCATGATAACAGCATGACTGCTGTCAGACTGCAGCTAGCCTACAGCTTGACTGTAGCCATTCAAAAGCCTGATAGCAACATGCCTAAAGCATGACTGAAGACTGATAGCTGCATGACTTCACCTGATAGCTGTCTCTCACTACAGCCTAACTGCAGCCTGATGACAGCCTGAGAGCAGCCTGTCTACAGCATAGCTGCAGCCTGATAGCAGCATGGATTAAGCCTGATAACAGCATCACTAATGCCTTACTGCAGTCTGTATAGATAGCAGACTGACTATGTGACCTGAAAGAAGCCTGACTGCAGCCTGATAGCAGCATGATCTGTAGATTAACTGCAGGAGTTGCAAACACAGTCTTAAAAGTTTTTCATTCTTTCTACATGCCTGCTATATAATATTTTCCTTACCTGCCAGCCGTCATCTGTCTGTAAAGGAAACTGCCCCTTACGCCAAACATTCCCCTGGGTCTGATGTTTAGTAAACAGTAAACTCTCTTCTGAGCCAGTCTTCAAGTAAACATTGAGGGCGCCGATACTGTCCCCATACATGTGGTACCAAAATGAAATACAAATACCATCAGCATCTGTTGGTTTCTGAGGATGTAACGCTAGCTTTGCCCTGTCCCCTTCATCCCGGTTACCAGATGTTTCAATGTATACGTAGTAGCCTAAAAGTAAATCAATACAGAGCCAACATGTCGATATACTTGAAAGGAAAAGACAACGATATTTGTAAAATCAAACTGATGTTTCCAAACACGGTCTGGGGACTGCATGTTCCCTTTGAGTCAAGCCGTGTTTTTACTGATACTCAAATCCACTTTAAAATCTAACCAGAGGAAGATAAGGAGCAGCATCTCCTTCCCCAAAAACCACAGTACACTGCCTTCCCCTATTTTCTTGTGTCCCCTATTTTCGTGCAGTACATACATATATCATTAAGCCTAAATCTATTTTAGGCTATCTGCAGAACCTGTTTACTGATCAAGTAGGCAATGTTCCGACCAGACAAGTTTAGCTGATAGATAGTTTTACTTGCTTTAAGAAGGGTTTGAATCCAGGCAAAAAAATGCAACCCAGAGAAAAATTTCGTGGT
Source organism: Holothuria leucospilota (assembly GCA_029531755.1). Taxonomy (NCBI): domain Eukaryota; kingdom Metazoa; phylum Echinodermata; class Holothuroidea; order Aspidochirotida; family Holothuriidae; genus Holothuria; species Holothuria leucospilota. Next base: position 76,780,482 of record CM055961.1, on the reverse strand, counting down.
ACCTACCCTGTCCAGTGGTATGATCAAATTCTGGTCCAGTGAAGGAAGAACTCGTGCGTCCATTAATCCTGATCCAGTCAAATTCATCATCTGGTGCTTGTAGCTGGTAGTACCCACACAGTCCACTTTCAAAGGTACAGTTGGCATCTGTAAATCCAAGATGTCAGGACTAATTTTATGGTTGCCAAAATGTACAAGAATATTACAGTCAATGTTAATGTTACAATTTGACATGTTCTTTTTAGACAGTATGATTTGTACCCACCACTACAAACAGGGTACATATTACTAAGGACTGACAGGTGATTTTCTTCTGCAACATCCAACATTGCCCTCAGATAGCCAAAAGTGCTCCCAGCCCACCCACCCCCCCCCCCATCCCCTCAAAAAAAAAACATTAAAATTTGTATCCTAATTTCAGTTAAGCAGACTTGTTGATAGAAGTTATTCCTGAGGGTTACATACATGCCTACACCCAATAAGTCAATTCTCACGCAACCTCTTACGGATGCTGCTTCTGCTTAATATGCACTGATAAGTAGGGACACCGGCACAGCTTACAACAGTTTTATAAAGACCATTTTGTAGATGCCAAATTCTATTTTGTACTCCATTTTCTAAATTTCCATAGATTTCCATTTTTTTAACTTTGCATTCTTTACTGTGATAACAATAATCAGTGTTGTTAGTTATTAATATTTACAACATAACATGAAGACTGTGTCCAGTGTTTATATTTTTGGTGGGTTTATCCAGTCTTGCATAATAATCACATCGGCTGAAACGACATGACACTCAGTTGCAAATGATGAGAAGTTAAGGTTATATATCAAAAACTGAAAGTTTTTAAGTTGTTTCATGTGGGTGTTTTTTTTTTGGTTGTCATCTTCTCTGTTTTTTGAGTTCCCCATGGTGCACACCAATTTCCATTAATTATGCCTATTTTCTGCGAGACGGTAGACTCTTGTCTTTAAGATTAGTCATAAGTTATTACAGCATTGTGACTGATATCACCCCACTGGGACTTTGATCTAGTGAGGAGTGGAAATATAAACATATATACCTGCTGATGGGAGTGAATCCTGAGGATCACAGTTCAAGTAGGTGATTCCATCCACAGCAACCTTGAATGAAGATCCTGTGAAAAACTGACTGCTAAATTGAATCTACAAACAAGAAAGTAGAAAGAGAGAACATTTACAGGTTATTATAAACAACTCCCTCCAACTTCTGTCATAAAAAGTAAAACTCTTTGTTTTAAATTACCTTCTCAACCTCCATACGGAGACCAAAAACCTCAACTGAAGTAATGCAAGCTATGTCCCTTCCTCATCACAACTCCTTATCTTCTAAACATCTGTAAATTTTTTCCCAGGCCTTAAGTATCATTACCAATGAACTTAAGTCAAAACAGAACACCCAATTTCTACTTCAAGAACAGCCTCCCCCAGTACACTAAGAGAAACACCACATTTACCCACTTGAAATCTTGACAACATACCACTTAGAAACATGTGTCAAAACTCCACGTTCCAACATTTCACATTTATGGACTATCTGAGACTCTTTCTCATTAATTTATCAAACAACCACTCGACTGATTCACTTACTTGGAATCTTGAAGACACAGCCCCCAAAAATATTGTCTTTCTTTTCCAAACACTGCCTTGGCCACCATCAGCACGGAAGAGTTGACTGGTACTCTCTGCTCCTTGCAGGTTTACCTGAAAGGTCCCAGAGTCCCCAGACACCCAATAGAAAAATTCCATTTGACATTGGGACCCTGATGGTCCCAGGGGTGGGGTCTTCATGGTGCTATAGGATGCAAAGCTGGCAGCGTAGTAACCTGCAGTTTGTCACAAGAAAACAAGCAGAGATGGTAACAAACTTTGTGTCCAGCAGATGCTATGAAGCAATTTTTACACAACAGATTTAGTAAAATCCTTTATTAAGTCTTCCCATCTGATACTGATCGTTTTCGGTCCCAAGACGTCCAGGGAAGATGCTACAACCTTGCTACAGCACCTTTGTTATTGTTTAAAATCCTTTATTAAACCTACCTGTCTGAGATTGATCCTTGTCAGTCCCTCGATATCCAGGGTAGATGCTTCAACCCAGTTACAGTATTTTTGTTGGTTTACAAAATCCTTCAATAATAAGCCTACCTGTCAGAGACTGATCCTTGTCAGTCCCTGGATATCCAGGGTAGATGCCAGCTTGCACTGCACTCCAGCCCTGCACAGACTCCATGCCACAGAGAGAATTGTCAAAGTCACAGCTCCCTGGAGGTATCAAACATGAGACAATGCTGACTTTAACCCAAAATGTAATTTTGATTAAAAAAGAGGAATTTTGTGTAATTTCAGTGACTTTTTCTTTATTTCCATCTGTGGGTTTTCATTTTATTAGCAGATGGCATTATTATAATTCCCTGCCCACAATGAACTTGAAACAAGTAACTTTTGTTAACAGTGATTACTGTTGTTTTTTGTTTTGTAGTTTTTTGGTGTTTTTTCAATAATTGTTTTGAACTCAGAAAGCATAGGTTGTGTTATAGCCAAAAGAGTATGTGAAGTATATGGACTTCTCATGCCTCTAATGCCTCTAATGCCTCCCATGCCTCTAATGCCTCACATGCCTCTAATGCCTCCCATGCCTTTCAAGCCATTTAAATTGAGAAACTATATCTACACTGAACCAAACTCATCTAAACTTGAGCCATACATGCAAGCATACTTTAAACTGCAACTTAATTTGATAACTGCAGATGAACAAGAGGAAGTTGAAGTAATATGAAATGAACCTTATGACTAAAATGGAACATAAGTGAACTGAACTGAATCTTTAGAAAAGAGACTAGACTGAACTGAACTAAAACTGAAGTGAAACTAAACCAAACTGAAATAAGCTGAAACTCATGTGAACTGAACAGAACTAAAGCAAACTGAACTGTGGCTTAAGGAAACTGAAACTCCTGTGATCTGAACTGAAGCCCAAGGGAAGTGAAATTAAAGTGAACTGAAGTGAAACTTAAATTTAACTGAAAATAACTGTTCAATTACAGTAAACTGAACTGAACTGTACCCACCACACATTGATTCATCATCTGCATTGTTTGGACAATTTGGGAAGAAATCACACATCTGGGCTGGAGTAACACAAACATCAGCATCAGATTCACAGATGTACCAAGATGGATTACACTCCTGGGGGGTGGTGGGTCCAGGGGACATTGGGGTAGTGGTTGCAAATCCTGGGAGGAGGTCTTCAGAGTACGTACAGTCCTCAGTAAAGACGATATCATCAAGAGCTATGCTGCCCTCACTACCATCGCCACTTACAGCCTGGAAAACCAACTGCCAATTGAAGAGGAAATTGAAAATTAATCCACTGTACATGTTATGAGGGAAAAACTAAAGGAACTGTAACACTGATTGTAAAGAGGTATCATATTTCTGAATAAAAGGAGCAAGGGGCACATTCCCCCATGCAAGGGGCACATCCCCCATGCAAGGGGCACACCCCCATGAAAGGGGCACATCCCCCACGCAAGGGCACATTCCCTATGCAAGGATCCTGAAGGATTAAGAAAGTTAGAACTATGAGAGTGCTGAGTAATAAACAGGCACACCAGCTAAACATTGATTAATTGTCAATCTGTAAACAATACTTGAACACCCTTCCATGATTGAAATCATACCTGAGGGAAAGTGTTTTATATTAAAGTAAAACAACTCACCTAGTATGATTTCATGCTCTATGAAAGTTACCACTAGGGCAAACACTTGATTAAGACAGAGCAAGCTACAGTAATAACACATCAGTACTGCCCTATCAGCAAGAACATTACCTTTACCATCCCATAAAGCACTTAACACATACTATCTCTGAAGTAAGGATTGCAACCTATAGGATTCCATAAGGTGAACACTTATTCTGGTCCCATGAAGTAAATGCCTCACCCAGCCCATCTCATGATGTCCTCTCCTTTAATAGCCATACAGCCCAATCCCTCACCCATATGGTCCAATAAACTGAACCCATTGGCCACATGGGCCCATGAAAGTAAGTTCATTGCCCATACTGTCCCATAAAGTTGTTGACACTTCACTTGTAGTGTCCCATAAAGGAATCCCCTCACACACGAATAATGTAAACCCCTTCCTATACACATATGCGCAGGGTTCATACACTTCTTGACTAAGTAAATTCCATGCCATTTCCAGGTTTTTCAAGTCTGTGTGGTTAAGATTTCCAGGCTATTCTTTACAAAAGACTTCTTCAAGGTATGTCATTAAATAATGCCAAAACCTGATGTGTTACTGAAACTTACCACTCACAGAACTGTAACCTGGTTTATACATGACAAAAATGAGTAAGCCCATTAATTTTTGATACACACTTTATGAGCAATTTTAAATTCTGACCTAGGAGCCATGTTTTGCCAAAATTGGCTCCTGCAGGGTTCCCTTGTTTGTGTGTTACATTTTGTCAGTGAATTATACCATGTGGCTTAGACATCTCGGAGTTGTCAGGAATTTTATGTTGTTATTTAAAATATTTCTGTCCAACATTAAAAAATGATCATCCATATTTGTAAGAAAGCATAATTCAAATTTCCTAGGCCATTTTTACCAATTTCAAGGCTATGAGGTCAAAATTCCAGGATTTTAAGGCCTGGAAAACGAAATACCCTAATTCCATGCTTTTCCAGGCCCTGTACGAACCCTGTATGCGGTAAATCCATTACCCATACTGTCCCTTAATGCTGAAACCACTTTAAGAGTCCCATAATGGAACCACCTCACACATATTGTTCCATAATGTAAGCCCCTCACCCATCCCATCCAATGATGCAAATCCTCAGCCACATTGTCCCATGATGAAAGAAGTCATACTGTCCCATGAAGTAAAAATCTCACCTACAGTGACCCATAAAGCAATAACCTCACACATACCTGTCCAAGTCCATTCCAAGAGAGGTCCTGTTCCACCCAGACCCAGCTGTCAAAAGGTCTGGACCCACTGACTGTGAAGATGTCGTTGGTGGGAGGGCCAGCATCCTGCCTCATCGACAACTTAAGAAGTCCAACATCCCGTCCCCACAAGTAGTACCAGAACTTTACCTGTTTCAGTGGTATAATTTGATAAATCATTAATACTAAAGGAATTAATACTAAAGGAAATTTTTGTTAAAATGGAAGCCATTGAAAGTTGTATCCATAAGCCCCCCCCCACCCAATACTTCCCACCTCGACACTCAGATAATTCTTACTCTGACAATTCCCAATCTGACAATTACCCCTGGACAACTTCCCTCACCAGAAAACAGGAATTGTCTAGGATGGGGACCCTCCTGGGGGATGTCCTGGATGGCATCTGTCTGGTTTGGGAATTGTTGTCCAGCTGGAAATTGTCAAGCTGTGGGAATGGTCCAGTAGCAAGTTAACATGCATCGTAATTAAGCGGCTCTGTGCCTGAATCATCACGTTTACACATATAAAACTGGTGAAAGCAAGTCATCAATACAGGAAATTCCAACCAAGATACTGAAAGAGATGATTTGTTATGACGAAAAAGCAAAGACTAAAGAAAAACAAAAAATACCTTGCAGTTTTTGTTGGTAGGTGCATAGAAGTTTGGTGATGAAATCCAGGCCTCTGTCTGTGAGGTCACCTCTGGCCTGCCCTGGTCAAACAAAAGATACATGCCCCCTGCGTCATTACGAGTGTGGTCTCGGGTAGGGGCAGTATCTTCAATCCCTCCCCTCAAAGTGCTTGAAGTCCACTCCCAGTCAGACTGGTCCTGGTTTCTCACCTGACCAAAGTTACACAAGCCAAACTCAAAGTTGCAACGTAAGTTTTCATCATCTGTGAAAATTTGGAAAAGTACAGCCTCATAAATTGTGGAGGAAGTTACTTCAATTTACAACAAATTCAAACTGTTTATTGCCTTTTCTTTGATGCTATATTAACAAGTTAATACTCACTGAATATGATGGAACTGTAAAATAATTAAGCATTCAACACTTTGCAAGCAGCTATATGCTTCATTTATTTTGCTATCACAAAATCAGTGCACACAATCGTGTTATGCATAAACAAACCAATCACACATTTCAGAATTTGACCTCACCCCCATTTCACAGAGAGGTACACTTGATCTTAAGTTGAATTTACATAGGAGTATTGAATGATCAAAAGTTAAGATCAAGGATAACTCTTTCATGAAACAGACCCCAGATTGTCTAGCAGAAAGCAATGTGATACCATACTTTTTTAAAATTAGACTCTCTAGCAAAAGGGCCAGAGGGTGAAAAACAAACTTTACAAACAAAGAGTTCTGTTCCCCTTAGCGGCTACACCCCCATGGGACACTAAGATTTAACATGGGATGTGATACCATATTACTTATTACTTGAATTCTCTCAAACTTACTCAGGCCCCCTGTGGGCTGGGGATTGTAAAATATGCCCACGATATTCCCTGCCTGTCGTAAGAGGCGACTAAAGGGAAGGACTTGCACCGTATTTGAACTGTATTTGAAACCAAACTTGAACTTGAGCGGTATTTGAAACCATATTTGAAGTTTACCTTTTTATCTAGTTGACACTATATAACACATTCGTGTTGGTGTGTTGTTAAATTTCATCTAACTCAAACTCTCACAAAAGTTTATGATTGGTATAGTTCCTGGGCTTAGTAAACAATAACACTATCAATTACCAATTGTAACAAAATGTTTTCTCATTTTTCTATTTTTAAAGTACCCTTAACAACTTGACCACCAGTCTGTTCACAACTGTACAATCATTGGTCAGCTGTACTGTTACTAATGCAACAACCTGGGACATACCAAGTGTATGGTATCTGGTAAATTGTCACACATCCAAAATATTGTTTCTCCCTTAGTGGGACCACACAATCAATAACAGACAATGGTCTCCAAAGTAAAATGGTACAAACTTATCTAAAGATGAGTTACAAGCCACCTCTTGAGAAACTTACACAATCCTTTAGCTCCAGTTTCTGTCACGTTCTAAATTACTTTATTATTACATTGCAAAAGAACCATTTCCATGTCAGAAAACAACAATAGATTTAAACGTAATTTTATTTCCCTTTCAAAGAATGGTATATCCTTACAAACAAAGGGCCAACTCACCACACTGGAGTTCATCTGATGAGTCCCCACAGTCATCTGAGAAGTCACACTTGACATCTTCAGAAACACAAGCACCATTGGAACACCTGAACTCACCATTACCACATGAAGTCTGACGAGGGAGGGGGGCACACTGACCCGTGAATGCGGGAGACTCGGTGATATAGTCAATAGCTATCAGTTCACCTGAAGTGAGTGTTGGTTCTGCTTCAAATAAGATCTGAAGAAATTCAGGATTGACAATAGAGCTTGGTATCAGTGAAGTGAGGTGCATGATGGGATATTTGGTTAATGGCATGAAGAAAGATAAGTCAGACTTCATATTAAGGATCTGCGCCATATCTACAAAACTTCACAACACAAGTAAAGTTTATGCACATCAAAAATATGTATTTGGATGAGTGTTCCCTTTGCCATTTTGCCAATTAATTAATGTCTTCCTAAAAACCAATGAAAATGCAACATTTTGCATAATCTATTAATGAAACAATTTTTAGTACTTTAATCCTTCAAGAAATCTGGGAATGTCTTTCCATTTTCATTAATTAATGTGTTTATATACCAAACAATGGAAATTCAACATTTAACATACAAATTGCATTATAAACTGAAGATGCAGTTACTAAGTACTTTGAACTTTCTTATGAAGAGAGGGTGCTATTCCATTTTAAGGTTTAGTCAGCTAAATACCTTGAAAGGCCTTGCAATTCTGTTCATGTCAATAATCACTTCCTGCCAGTAGTTGCCTTGGTTACCAGGTCGTATTCTGGCCAGGACTGTCTGTCCTAGTAGAGAGTCTGTTGGCTTGTAGCTTACTGTCAGTTTGCCTACATCTGTATCAACAAAATGAATGCATAAAAAGAAGAAAATGTTTAATAAGACATAATTCATAAACAAATTAACATGGAAAAAAGCAAAACTAATGTTTTCACTGCACCATGAGGCTGAAAATGTCAGCTGATAAACTACTTCATGCGACAAGCCTTTGCCAAACAGGCTAACACCAGACATAACACTTGCAGGAGACATCCAGGAAAAGAAACATTGGTAATCATGACAGAGTTCAAACTTCATTTTGGGTAGAGGGGTGGATATGGGGGGGGGAGGAGGAGAGGTTTGTTAAAATGTTTTGGAAATACTTATCCCATAAGGATATTTACCAGGGCTACTTTGGTGGTCAGCAATGACTATTTTGGTGTTTCTGCTGACAATTATTTAAGTGTTCTGGAAGGTGATTTTTGTAAATTTTTTTCCCCTTTCCAACATCTTTTGGGATGTTACTTTGGCTCCTGCAGAGCTTATCACCCATCCCCCCAAAACCGTGTGACTGCTGGAGCATTATTGAAAACCAATTACCATTTGGGAACCCAACATGTTCATTCAACAATCAACCATTCCTATGGAACAGTATAGTAACTTAACTTTTAAGACAAGCATTCTTTAATAAGTGTCATTGTTTTGCTTGTTTGTTTATTTTATATCTTTTTCCTTAATCTTCTAAGTTTTCCTTCTAAGTAGTTGTGTACATGTTTTCTTTCTGTTCTAAAGGATGACCCATTACCACAAGCAGCTTTTGCTTTCTGTGAGTTGTCACCAGTCTTATTTGCTTATAGTCATGTACACCCTTGTTTTATTGATTAATGTGTCTACAAAGTGTAAACTGTTACTTCTCAAAACTTAGCAGTCAGAAAATATACCATATTTATAAATTTGGTTACCACAAATTCCTACCATTTCAAATATGATGGCCAATCCAGCCCACTGAAGAACTGTCCTAAACTTCACTGGAGGAGTAATATACTGTAACCTGTTACTTGATAGTATAGTAAGCCTGCCAGTAGTAGGACTAACCCTTGGGTGCACATAATTGACTCAACCCACCGTACGATTGTAGAAACATCTACTCTAACACTGACCAGCTATCTATAGTGCTTCCTCTTTGGTAATGTTCTGTTGAACACAATTTGTTGCTATTTACTCTTGGAAGGTAATTGGTGGTCACTAAGAATTAATTTGTGTAGTATGGGCACAGAAGATCATAAAAAAATATTGCAGAAGAGAAGATTATAAAACCTCTACAAGACTTTCACCTTTTGACCAAATTAATACACCACAACTCCTGATCAATTACCCCAAAATTCAATTTGGTTCCTGTATCATCTGCATTCGGTCTCCAAATCTTTCCCTCGGCATTTTTATTGGGGGGGGGGGCATATTTATCATTCCCATTGTTCTATGAAAACTTTTGAAGCAGTTATTTGAATTTTCTCCATAAAAATTCAAAACAATGAAAAAAATAAATTTTGAAAAAATTAAAAAATTGAGACATAACAGAATCTTACCACCACCAGTGAGGTAATACCAGAAACTCAACTGACATCTCCCATACACCTGTTGTATCTGTGGGCTCTCCAAGACTGCCTTACCCTCACCAGCAGGGAAGGGGTTATTCACATCAACCATGGCATAGCCCCCACTGGTACCATTTTGTGCATCCTCTGTAGGTCCAGACCCCTGGTCAGCTGTTGCATTGACCCAGGGGTAGTAGTAATATTCTTGGGTGGAGTACCAACCAAGTCCATTATCAAAGCCATTTGGTACTGTGTGGATCAAAAAAAAAACCAATCTTATATGAAATAGAATTCTCGATTGCTGTTTTCACTGCAGGGGGGTTAAAATGTACTGAAAAAAATTCTTTTGGGATGTGTGAATTATAAAATATCTCATAACAGAAAAATCTTCAGCTGTTATTCACACTTAATTAAACATTTAGTATCTCAGTTAATTTTTCTCAAATATCAACATAGCAACAAGTATCATTCCACTTTTTTTCTTCTACTTAAACTATCACTTTCCTTCTGCATACACAATAGCAAGGAAATATACCATAAACAATGGGCATGTAACGCAAAAATGATGGTACTAAAAGTTTTTGCTGGGGACTGTAGAATATGCCCACGGTATTTCCCGCCTGTCATAAGAGGCGACTGAAGGGAAGGATTTGAACTGTATTTAAACTTGTTGACACTATATAACACATTCATGTTGATGTGTCGTTAAATCTCACCTAACTAACTAACTAACTAACTAAAAGCTTTTGCAGAGATTTCAAATTTTAAGATGGCGTATACTGCTAAAAGACACCTGAAATACAAGGAATTTAGTCATTTCTGGAAAAATTGACAGGATGACAACAACTTTAATCACATAAAGATTAACAGAAAGATAGGAATGGACAAGCAAATACTGGCTTTACACAACATAATCACTTTATTTTTACATTTCAACTTAAAGGTAATTGGCAGTCCTGCCAAATTGCTTTGAAACATCAGCAAACTTTGCAAATTTCCTCTTATTCGTCAATACGAGTACCTCTGAAGATGTTTAGGACATAACTATTACAAACAATAGGTAAAGCAAGGATTTATTCTCCATGGTTTTAACAGTTCTGGAACAAAACTATGGTAACATGATCAAAAGAAGCCATTCATGAACTAGGATGATGGGGTATACTAATTTTGATTGGGGTGACTGCATTTTCCCTTTAAATAGCTATATATTACTGTTTTACTCACAGCACCAGGCTTCATCCAAACCATTTGCACAGTCTACATTCCAATCACACAGTTGGAGGGACGATACTGTGTTACCATCTCCACAGTCAAAGGGTACAGCATCGGTAGGCTGTGCACAGGTAGCCTGATAGGCAACGTCATCGATGGAAATGTCAGAATCGTGATCAGTGCCACGGATTGCTTCAATAATCAGCTGGTACAGAATATGAGACAAGTGTTTAAAATGTAGTAGTTTCAATATAGTAAAATTTCAAACAGAGTATTTAAAGTTAACATAATTCTCACCATATAAATTTAGTAATTACCCCTTATATTAAGGGGTGTTAGAGCAGGCACCAGTCCAATCCACATTTCACAATGCAGGTTAAAGGCTATGGAAATACCCTGATAGCACCAGTTACTACATGTAAATGAAATGTGAAATGAGCCCATGACCTGGGTCAGTACGTGTTCACAAATCAAGGAAATTTTATGAGCAAAAATGAAGGTGAAGGAAAATCTGCACTTACTGGTCAAAACACTAACCTCAATTTTTGATTTGATAACTTTACAGAGTTTTAACCAGGCATCTAGTTTGAAGATCAAAGTCACCTGGTCAGACACATAAGTTTTCATGCAAACCAGGTGCTACATCTTGGAAACCATGCGGTGGAAATTGCCTGAAGCAGGCTTATTGTAAACCTTGAACTTAAATTACTTAACAAAAAATCTGAGCTAAATCTTCCAGTTTTGACTATGACTGTGTGCAGATATCAACTATTTTTTTGGTGATGTAAGCATTTATGTTTACCACAAGAGCACATATTTTATTTATTTTTTAGGGGGTGGGGAGCAGGTTCTATGCAAATGCTTTGGAAAAAATTGCCCCTTAAATAGGTGACAGACTGAGGCTGTTTTGAGATCTAAAGGGTCTATTTTCAGTGGGGATTTGAACAGGGGTGGGGGACAATTATTGAGGGAAATTAAGGGTGGCAATTTTTGTAACATCTGGCATTTGACTTCTTCTACCATCATTCTGAGGGTCATTTCATTTACTGAGAGGGGGTCATTTCATTTACTAAGAGGGGTTAAACCCTCACCCCTGTGTATGTTGTACTCTGTTAAGCACACCCTCAAATCATTTTCCATGTTCCAAGTGGTTAAAACACAAAACTATGAAATCAGAAAGTACAAACATTTTTCTAAATTCCAGTCAGTAACCTTAAGTGTGTGTTTTAAAGAACAGTATAACCAACTGTTGGAGAAAGAGAGGGGTTTTAAGGTAATCAACCTTCAACTTCTTGGCATACTTCCTTACAGATACACAGAGCAGAATGAAAACCTTTCCTGATTAGCCAAATTGTAATTTCCTATATATCCTTATTCTTTGTCCATCTCATCACCATCCCCCCTCCCCCCCTCCCCCTCCCCCCCCCATGGTTCTCTCCTACCCTCCCATTTCTCCTCTACCAGTGCCAAACACATTTCCTAGCCACAGGCTACAGGGTTATGCTGGTTACATTACAAAAGTAAGACTGTTGTAGAATGTTATACCCTGAAGTCCGCTGGGGGGAGGTAATTAGCCTCGCCATACAACCACTGATCACCCTTGTCACCAGTCATGCTCCAAATAGTTCTGGACTGAAGTGCAGTTTCCCAGGAAACCTGAAAATTAAGAAAGAAATAAATTAAAACACTCAATCTCCTTCATTAGGTCAAACACTCAGTATGGTGACACAAATCATCATCTTCATAAAATTTAACCTTTTTAGAAGGTAAAAACAAAAATTCTCCTTACCCTCAAAGTCCCAACAGAGCTGCCTGACATGTGATACCAAAACTGAAAGCATTTCTCTGTACGAGTATCTTCCTTGTGCACCATGGCAGATTCTAGCTTGGCCCGATATCCGACATTACCATCTGATGCTTCAATGAAAAGGTACCATCCAGAGGGGGTGCCAAGGGTGTGGTCCACTGTAGGACCAGTGAGACTTGAGCCAGTGCCACCACTGTGCCTCAACCAATCAAATTCATCTCCATATTGTGTATTGGACCAACTGCACAAGTCTGTCTCAAAACTGCATCCAACTGAAGATAAAATGGTTTCCTCTACTTTAGTGCATGCACTTTGAAATAATATTATCACCTAGCTTAGTTAACTTTGTTATATATCCTAATGCTCATTATTCACCATTCCTTTGAATTCTTAAAGTATGTCTGGTTTCTAAAAAGGCTCTCTAAGCTCACTTCTCACAACATGTTTGGCAAGTAAATATCTCATTTTATAAAGTCATGAATAGAAAACAAGAGCATTACATGTGAACAATGTGAGTCTAATAACAAAACAAATTATTCCACAATTTAACATTTTAACTGAAAAATATCACATTTGTGATACAGAAATTCTTCTATCTTAAAAATGCAAATATAAAGAACATACAATGATACGCAATTCAAAGTGAGTTAGCTAGGTAACTTTATTTTCAAGGAATAACTTAGGTTTTCACTAGGTTTTCACAGGTGGGAATTCACTGCCTTGTAGCATATAAAAAATGTGTTCACCAAAACTTTAAAACTGTCAAATGATCCAACAGTCATAACTAATGTATTGCACACATGCTGGGAGAACCCCTACGCTACGTCGCAGATTTAGTCCCTGACATAGCAGGCACACAGCTGGTACCTTAGATTAGTCACATACAATAGAGTATTGTGTGTGTGCATTCACCCATGGAACTGCTCAGAAATGTCCAGTGACCAGCACAATGGAAGCAGTGTGACAGCATTCTTCCATGAAGCTGAACACAAAAGTCACAGTGGCTGTCAAGATTTACTTTTTGTCTGCTTGGGTGATTCACCTTCTTTAAATGAGCTAAGGGCAATTTTCTCTCATGTAATATTTTGTGAAGTAGGACTACTGCCAGAGTTTATTGGTAAACTGACTGGTCAAATACTCATGAGAACCTTTTCTGTTTGTGCAAAGTGGAATGAACAATAAACACCGTATTTTGCCTAAAAAAGAATAAGTTTCAATATTATCTTTACAACAAAATAAGCTACAAAGATTGGACTTACCATTGATATTCCCACTTCAGTCTCTTTGATATATATTTTGAAATGTAACCTACTCTTTCTTTTCTGAATCAAAGGAATTAACAACATGTTCTTAACAAAATTTAAACAAAAAAGATTACAAAGGAGATAAAGTTCTTAAAGAGCTTACAGAACTGTATAGGGCCATTCTCTTGCAACACCTTAACATCATCAACAGCAATGATGCCCTCTATGTAAGGTGCACTGATGAGTCCTTCAAAAGCAACAATGATTACACCTCCATTCTGAGTATCGACAAAACCATAAAACTCATTGTATCGCCAAAATTCTTCATCTACTGCCTCTGTCTCAAAGTCGTTCCTTGGCATTCTCTCCATTCTTAGCGTTGGTCCAAACAATTCTGCAGAGCTAGCACTCACATAGACAGAGTGCCTGAGATCTCCTAGGCCAGCTGGAAAATTATTAGAAATAGCAACTTTGATGAGGCTTCCAGTATTAAAACAAATTTGGCCCAATGTACCAAAAGCCCAATGGGGTCTATCTATACTGGTAACATTTCTCATTACCAGGAGAAAGTTGCTGCCCCACCTCAAGCAAATAAATGACAAATGAAACAATTGCATCATTAGTTTATGCTGATTCAAGCAGTGTGTTGAGGCTTACAAAGGTAAATATTCATGATTCATAGCAGATTCTGCAAACTAAATTGAACATGTTCAACACCCAGGCACTATCAAGGTGATTTGTGGGTATGCAATGTATTTTACATTGCCTTCCTCTTGTAGTATGCACTATTGGTACTGGACAGTACCCACTACTGGTAGTGGTTAGCACCCACTATTGGAAGTGGACAGTACACGGTAGTGGACAGTACGCACCATCGGTAGTGGACAGTACGCACCATCGGTAGTGGACAGTACGCACCATCGGTAGTGGACAGTACGCACCATCGGTAGTGGACAGTACGCACCATCGGTAGTGGACAGTACGCACCATCGGTAGTGGACAGTACGCACCATCGGTAGTGGACAGTAAGCACCATCGGTAGTGGACAGTACGCACCATCGGTAGTGGACAGTACGCACCATCGGTAGTGGACAGTACGCACCATCGGTAGTGGACAGTACGCACCATCGGTAGTGGACAGTAGGCACCATCGGTAGTGGACAGTAGGCACCATCGGTAGTGGACAGTACCCACCATCGGTAGTGGACAGTACCCACCATCGGTAGTGGACAGTACCCACCATCGGTAGTGGACAGTACCCACCATCGGTAGTGGACAGTACCCACCATCGGTAGTGGACAGTACGCACCATCGGTAGTGGACAGTACGCACCATCGGTAGTGGACAGTACGCACCATCGGAAGGGGACGGTACGCACCATCGGTAGCGGACGGTACGCACCATCGGTAGCGGACGGTACGCACCATCGGTAGCGGACGGTACGCACCATCGGTAGCGGACGGTACGCACCATCGGTAGCGGACGGTACCCACCATCGGTAGTGGACAGTACCCACCATCGGTAGTGGACAGTACCCACAATTGGTAGTGGACAGTACCCACAACTGGTAGTGGACAGTACGCACCATCGTTAGTGGACAGTACGCACCATCGTTAGTGGACAGTACGCACCATCGTTAGTGGACAGTACACACCATCGTTAGTGGACAGTACGCACCATCGGTAGTGGACAGTACGCACCATCGGTAGTGGACAGTACACACCATCGGTAGTGGACAGTACACACTCATAAACATTCATTATTTGTATACTACTGGTAGAGGATAGTATACACTATTGGTAAAGGATAGTGTACACTATTGGTAGTGGATATTATACACACTATCCAGCCGGAAGGTCTAGGGTTCAAATCCTGGCCGGGTCATACCAAAGACTTTAAAAATGGAACCTACTGCCTTTGTGCTTGGTGCTCAGCATAAACAATGGAGTAGGGAAAACAAGCCAGTGAGCCACAACTGGAAAAAAGGCCGTGGTCGTCTCGACTTGAACCAATTGGTTGGAAACTGGGACGTTAAACCTCATCTAACCTAACCATATACACACTATCGGTAGTGGATAGTATTCACACTATCGGTAGTGGATAGTATACACTATTGTTAGTACACAGTATACACTCATTTTGGGCTGGATCACCTAGCTCACAACCCACGACATGCAGTATACTGACTACTTAGTGGTACAAACAGTTTACATACAAATCTATCATGTTACAGTGCTCGGAATGTACTTTTGGTTCTCTCTTCAATAAATTGTTCCTGTGAGTTCTATTCTTGTGATTTACCCAAAATGAAATGAGCTCATCTTCTATCCATGTGCACAAAAATTGAGGGAATTTTATGTGCATAAATCAAGGAGACTGATTACAGACTAATTAGAACACTAACCTTAAATTATTTGGGGATACGGCCAGGTGCTTTGTACATAACTTGAAAGTCGCCTGGTCACATATTTTTAAACCCAACCGGGCACATAGTCTTGGGTACCAATTAAGTACAAATTACCTGTGGCCTGCTTAATGAATTCTTTCATTTAGACCAAACAAAAAAGGTTTGACGAAACATTGCATTTTCCATTGGATAGCAGGACCAGTGATGTTGTAAAGCTGCTGGTACAGCCACAAGCATACTGGCCCTCCTTTTCCAATGTATACTGCCTATCCTTAATGTCAACCAAACCTTAGGGCCTAATTCTAAGAATGCATATGGTGTGAAACTCACTAGCTCTGCACTAAATTTAATACCTTCTAGTTCATTGGATGGTCTTTCAGTTTCCTCCCAGGTAAATACAGTTTTACCCAGATATCATGTGACCAGACTGTCACAATTATCTTGTGCTTCACACTAAAAGTTGGTAACTGCTTGCCCTGCAGCAACCTTAAAATGTACACTTGGCTGAACTTGCCCATAGACCCTTTTCCAAATAGCAATTGCAATGGATTGTGGGATGGAGTTCTGGTAGGCGATGTTGTTGTCAATGTCATTTTGCTGTGGCAAAAAATGATGCGCACCAAAATTCTATCCCACAATCCTTTGTAATTCCTATTGGGAAATGAGTCTATTACCTAGTTAGGTTTTGCTTACACATTACAGAGAGGGTGTAGCACATACTCTCTGTTGATGTCATATTATTTCCTTTTTTACATGCTGTCCAGTCAGCTGTGGTCAAAGCTTGTACACTTGGAAACTGTGGCCACATGGAAGAGTGGCTTTATTAAATTATTTGCCTGCATGGCTACAAAATCTGCAAAAATCCTAATGGGTTTAAACATGTAATGTATCAAACCTTGATGTTCAGCACTAAAGTTGCTGTTTATGATATTTCACTACAATCTTACCTGTTTCCACACTCCAGTAAGTTAGCCTGACGTAGATGCTGTCTGGGTCCACGGGGTAACCTGCACTGTACATGAAAGCTGAACCAGTGGCATTGGTAGTACTATCACTGGTTACGTACAGGAAGTGACCTGATGCAAAAAGTGCAAAAAGTTAAGATACTGTAAAAATGGACACACTACTGTTCTATAGATTACTGACCATTTGGAACAGGCCAGTTTAAATATCCGACTTTTAACCCTCTTTCAGCCAGGGAGGGTTAGGTGAGAAAATTCCTTACCTTTGTGTTTCTTTCTTGTAAGAAGCTGCTATCACTTCTGAAATAGCAGTTGATTACCCAACAGATAGCCTACTGCTATGTCCCCTTGATCATTGTGCAGCACAATGCATGTGTAGGGTGTGTATCCTAAGCCTTTAACCACTTAAAGAAGGGAGTAAATGTCACTAGCAGTCAATCACATGTGTGCACAGTGACCAAAGGGGAGGACCCTTCTCACCTTATCACAAGTTTAATTGCATTAGGTACATATATGATATACACAGTTTGTAGTTAGAGCTGTAGTATTCCTTTTTGTGAGGTACTACAGAGAGAGTGATTAGTTTGGGAGGATAAGGATAAAACAAATTTGTTATTAGAGATGGATTAATACACTTTTAATACACTTGGTGTTTACTTAAGCATGCTGGCAAACCCTAATGGTATCCTGGAAAGAAGCATCGTTTGCATCAAGATAAAATGTATGATTCAGCAGATGCAAACAAGTTAAACATGCTAAAAATAATACTTGCTATTCTCTAGGTATGGCTGAGCTGTTTGTCTTTCATCAACATACAAGACTTGTCATCAACTGACCTGCATCGGTTGAAAGAGAATGATCCCTGGGGAGGCCAAGCTCTGGCGAGTCCCCTGGGGTTGTAATCTTCCATTCATAAGGGTAACTGGGATCTCCTGTAACAAGGGTGTAACCACACACATTACCATCTTCAAAGTCACACAGGGCTGTAAGATAATGACAGAAGAGAAAAAGAAAGCAGTGTTATGAAATGGAAACGGACACACCCCTAGAAGTATAGTCTGGATCCTGAATCTCAAATGGAACTGTATAGTTTCCATAATTGTGTGATCAAATGTCTATACTACAATACCTTCCCCCACCCCCCCCCCCCCCCATCCCCATCCAGCCAACCAAATCCCCAGTCCAGTTCCAGGTGTACTCAAACTTTTGTGATGCCATTCAGAACGTTACATGAAATAGAGTATGCAATCTACAAATTTCAAAACTTTGTAAACATTCATATAACATATAACCAGAAAGCCTATGGGCTTAGTGATTCCTTGCCGAATGGGGATGTTTTGTTGTACTGAGGTTTATCCCTCAAATTTATCTACCTTGACTACATCATTTCACGGTATTTTAACAATTTCACCTCTGCTGACCTCACATGAACTTTGAACCCCACCAAATATAACAAAAAAGAAAAACGAAAGTGTCTTGAAGGGAATTCAACTCCAATGGATCTTGGATCTTGAAAATTCTTGGGAAATTTTGTTTTTTGTCCTCTGGTGACCCCTGATGACTATTTTGGGAATTCTTGGGAAATTTTGCTTTTTGACCTCTGGTGACCCCATATAACAATCTTGGAAATTCTTGGGAAATTTTGCTTTTTGACCCTTGGTGACCTCAGATTATGATCTTGGGAATTCTTGGGAAATTTTGCTTTTTGACCTCTGAAACTCCAGATAACGATCTTGGGAATTCTGGGAAAATTTTGCTTTCTGACCTCTGGTGAAACCAGAGGACAATCTTGGGAATACTTGCGATATTTTGCTTTTGACCTCTGATGACCCCCATATGATGATCTTGGGAATTCTTGAGAAACCTTGCTTTTAACCTATAGTTGACCCCAGATGACAATCTTGAGAATTCTTGGGAAATGTTGCTTTTGATCTCAGTGGACCGCAGATGACAATCTGGGAATTCTTGGGAAATCTGTTTTTTTTTACCTCTGGTAACCCCAGATGACCTTGACCTCCACCAAAATTGACAGGGTTTTTCCTCTCAACATGACAAATTTATATACCAAATATGAAAAGTGGCTGTCATTGCTATCTTGAGATATCGTGATTACAAGCCATTTACAAGGTTTCTGTAGTTCAACCTCTGGTGACCTCAGATGACCTTTGACCTCTACCAAAAACAATAGCGTTCTTCCTCTCAACACGACAAATCTATATCCGCCATTCCTATCTTGACATATCCCAATTTTAAGGTTTTCTGTCTTTGACCTCTGGTGACCTCAAATGACCTTTGACCTCCACCAAAAAACAAAAGGGTTCTTTCTCTCAATATGACATATCTTTACACCAAATATGAAAAGTGTTGATCACTCCTATCTTGAGATACAGTGATTACGAGCTTTTTGGCCTTTTACCTAAGGTGACCTCAAATGACCTCTGAACTTCACCAAAAATTTTAGAGTTCTTCCTCTCAACATGGTGAATCTATATACCAAATATGAAAAGCGTCGGTCATTCCTATCTTGAGATAGCTTGATTATGAGCCTTTTCGGCTTTTAACCTGCGGTGGCCTCAAATGACCTTTAACCTCCACCAAAAACAATAGGGTTCTTCCTCTTGACATGTAAAATCTGTATACCAAATATGAAAAGTGTCGGCCTTTGCTATCTTGAGATATCGTGTTTACGAGGTTTTTGCCGTTTAACCTCTGGTGACCTAAGATGACCTTTGACCTCTACCAAAAACAATAGGGTTCTTCCTCTCAACATGACAAATCTATATACCAAATATGAAAAGTGTTGGTCATTGCTATCTCGAGATATCGTGTTTACAAGCCGTTACAAGGTTTTCGCAGATTAACCTCTGGTGACTTCAGATGACCTTTGACCTCTACCAGAAACAATAGGCTTCTTCCTCTTGACATGACAAATCTGTATACCAATTATGAAAAGTGTCGGCCTTTGCTATCTTGAGATATCATGTTTACGAGGTTTTTCGCAGTTTAACCTCTGGTGACCTCAGATGACCTTTGACCTCTACCAAAAACAATAGGGTTCTTCCTCTCAACATGACAAATCTATATACCAAATATGAAAAGTGTCGGTCTTTGCTATCTCGAGATATCGTGTTTACAAGCCGTTTACGAGGTTTTCGCAGATTAACCTCCGGTGACCCCGGATGACCGTTGACCTTTACCAAAAACAATAGGGTTCTTCCTCTTGACATGACAAATCTGTATACCAAATATGAAAAGTGTCAGTCATTGCTAACTTGAGATATCGTGTTTACAAAGTTTTTGGTTTTTGACCTCTGGTGACCTCAAATGACCTTTGACCTCCACCAAAAACAATAGGGTTCTTCCTCTCAACATGACGAATCTATATACCAAATATGAAAAGTGTCGGTCATTGCTATCTCGAGATATCGTGTTTACAAGCTAGGCGTCACATACACACACACACACACACCCACACCCACACATACATACATACACACACACACACACACGACATCACCATCGCATAGATTCCTTGCCTGCCTTCGGCAAGGAATCAAAAATGCCAGCAAGCTTTCTGACATCAAAACCTTATGAGAAAAGTGTTGGTTAGTAAGTTTATAGGATTTTCTGTGTAGATGACCTCCTAAAAACTTGACTAAAGCAGTGTTTGTACCAACAAAAGGGAAAAAATCAAAGTTAGGTGAAGTTTTTTATAGTCAGGGTGGGGATAGGGATGGGGGGGGGGGGGGAGATGAAGAGAGATGAGGAAATTTATAGTAGAATGATATATTTCTACGTAAAGAGAACTCACGTCTTCCAGGACAGGATCCATTTATTATTCGCAGGTCATCCAAGGCAATATCACCTCTGTAACTACTCCCAGCATAACCCTCAAACAAGAAATATAAATCATCTCCAGAAAAATTGGACACTTGAACCTGGTCATACAGCCAATCATAGCCCTGGTTACCTGAACGAGTCCAGAGGACAGGTTCATCTGTTTGAAAGATAAAGAAAATGAAATAGATTAGCAAAACAAGACATAGAACAGCATTACACTGATGGTTTAATTAAGGAATAAAACGCATTTGGCAGACTATTATTGGTGAATAAACCGTTGAGACTCCAAATTTGACAAAATAACGGACCAGACAAAGCCGAGTCTGTTATTTTAGACGAGGCAAAGCTGAGTCCGTTATTTTGCAGATTTGGAGTCAAAACAGTTTTTGAGACAATATAGTCCGACACACGTGGTTTATTCCTATTCTACCACCGAAAATGTGTGAAAAACTTTATTTTTATCAGCGTTTACGTTTACTGACCATATGTTGTGGAATAACAGGTCAGTGTTAACAAATCAGAATGCAGGATTCTCAATAATGGATGGCTAGAGGTGGTAGAATTTACATTAACATGACTTAAATGTTATCCATTCGGCTTCAAAGTTCTGAACACGCTGCTAGTTAAACGAGAATTTTGAAACCGACTGAAACAAAGGTAACCAATCAGAAGAAGAATAACACCCAGCCAATCTTATAAGTACAATGAAGAATAATACATTAAGATCCTCTATGCCTTTGAAGAATACCACCTGAGTCCCCTGTTTTTAACCACAAACATGGGAAGACTAAAGGCATACCAGTGGCATTTTACACGGGTCTCACATGAAAAGGAAAAATTCCAATTCATGTCCTCCATACCCTGTAGCAATACTCTTTTCCTAACTCAAAGTATCTCATTTTAAGATTGGTTATTTCTGTCAAAAAATTACCTCCAGTTCTTTCTAAGGTCTCAGAATGTAAAGTGGGTACATTGTCTCAGATTCCATTTGTTTTTCATTATAATTGAATGTCCTGGTTGTCCTTGAAATTTGATACTGTTGGAATGTTTGAATATCGTTCCACATAGACCTAGCATAAAACTACACCATATACAGTGGGGTATAGCAAACAAAGTTGCTAAATATTTCCTACAATGGTGACAATATATCACAAAGAAATACAATGCTATGTCTAACCTATGTGCCAGATGACATCAAAAATTTCCCATAATGCATTGTACCTCTAGAGAAAAATACACAGCTTTGAATATTTAGTATTTTACTGAAATGCGATTTGCACCTCCTAAAGCAGGAAAATTTACTTCACTTGTTGAAGTCATTGAATATGGTACCTGACAAACCCCTATACATATCTCTAGAAATCTATAACATTACCCCCACTGAAGGCTCTCCTGCATGAATTGGTTATTAAATACCAATTGAGAGTAAGTAGACACTTGAGTACAGTAATACACAATATAGCATACAGAATGCATGATACATGTTAGCTGGTGCAGTTGGTCAATGTAAGAAAAGGTGTGTTTACAATCATATGGTGGCTGGGTCACTTAACTATGTGCATTCAGGGGTGAATACTACTAGCAGTATTCTTGGTAGTTAGCATACTATCAATTGACAAATTATTACTCCTCCAGTGAATATGAGGACTGGTCTTCAATGGGTTGAATTGTCTGTTGTAACAGAGTACCATGCAAGGTTGCTCTAGTCTTCTATCATACCATTCAGGAAATACACACATAATGCAAAAAATTCTTCCAGTTGTACTACGTAGAGAAAGCAGCCACTCAAAGGGTATGTATGTATATCCCCAAAAATTCTCAGCATGCAAAGTCTTTCACATCGAACTCCAATAACCTAGCTTAGCATAAACTTACCAAAGCCATCAGGTTCATCAACTGCCAGCACATTTAAAGTATCGACATGAGATCCATACATGTGATACCAAAATTCAAGGCAAACATCAGTGGAATTCTCTGCCATCATGACAGGGGCACTGAGCAGCCTAGCCACAGAGGTGGCTGCCTGTGAGGTCACATCAATGTGAATATAATGACCTGAAAAGAAGGCAAACAAATATTACATCATAAACCATACCAATTGGTCTAGCAACTGCAGATGGAAATTCTTTCATATTTTGAATTCTGATAAATTTGTACATTCTTGTCATGTCCAAACACTTGTGGACACAGGTGGGGGCAGGGAGGCCATAACACACCTTCTGAGGGACTGGCACGTCCATTGCCGGAATTTCCCAATTTCATCGAGAAGCCATGATGCATACCATAGAATATGTAGCCCCCAATGACAGCCAGTCACCCAAACAATTTACTCGATGTTGCTCTAAATCAGGGCAAATCCTTCAAAAATAACCCCAAATTTTTCTATCTTCCTGACTAAAAACCCCAAAAAATCTTGAACAGAAGGACAAATTTTTCATATTTCCTTCAAAAAAAGACCCAAAATTTTCCACCTGTAGTGCACCAAAAATTTGGCTTTCGACATCCTTTCAGCAACCAGTCATCCTCACCAGGGCTTTGGTCTGCTGCTTCCAAAATGGGCATGCACAATACCAATGTATAAAGTAACTGTAATAACAACAGGTGAGACTTAAAACTTGGGTTTTGCAGGAACCACAGATAAACTGAAGGGATTATTACATGGAACATTACAGTACTTGTTTAAAGTAACCTTTCTGATAACGTCATAACCAAAAAAGAATTAGACAACTGGGGGCAGGATTCATTAACATTTGGGTAAATTGCTGCAACAGCCAAAATACTAATGCACTGCACCAATGGTATTCAGAAAAACAACTTCACTGTTCATATTAAGATAGCCATCATAACTGTATTAAATGCACAGAAGCCAATCAGGTAAGTAGCTGCATCTTCTTTTGTCACATCCTAAGCCAATCACATTGGCTGTTACTTTTAAAAAGACATGAACCATCTTCTATACGTGTGTTTACACGCACGGTCCTTCATCATAAACAACTATTTGATAAAGCGTGCCTTTGCATGTGTTGCTGTAGTTTTTGTAATTAAGAGAACTCTGAAGCTTGTGTGCAGTTACGCACAATATTTACACACTTTTCCCTTTGTGAATACCAACCACACAAGATACCCTGTCAGACTTTCACAACTTTTCATGAGTAAGTATATTCTTTGTGATCCCGGCCCCTGGTATTTTACTCAGTGAAACCAGTCACGTACTTTTACAAGAAGCTGTTGCATTAACTAAAACATATTATGGACCCCCCAGGTACCTATACTCACAACTGAGGACTACACTATGATTGACATAACAAGTAAAGTCACTGTGATTGCTCTAGGATGATATGTGCAGATCAATAAAATGTGATGAAGTGCAGACCATGGTAACGACAGGCCAAATCACAGTAACATTACAATAACACACATAAGTTTACTCAGCATGTTATTTCCTTGCAATTATAACTAATTACAGGCCACTGTAGCTTTGCATAGGAGGCACAGTAGGGAATTTTTTTTCTTTTTAAAATAGGAGAAAGGCCAGTGTTGTAACGAGTCGCTCAATTTTGCAGTCGAGTCGAGTCATTTACTACCTTCAATGTGACTCGAGTCGAGTCAGTAACTCGAGACATTGTATTACTTCTATGAGGAAAATTATGATACAATTGCTCAAGTCATTTCCCTTTTACAAATTAGTGACTCGAGTCATGACTCATTACAACACTAGGAGAGGCTAGACATAAACTCTGCTGGAAGAATATAAACTGTCTGATGTGAGATTACTGGCCCTCTAAATTTGTCATTTGCCTGAAGATCCCTAAAATCTTAAGCCTGGTCTCACCATTTTTGCTCTGCAGTGTGTGGTCAGCTGGAGGACCTGTACCAAACGTATCAGTGGCGCCCTTAGATATCTCCCAGTCAAAGTCATCATCATCTCCACTGACCTGAGTCCAGGTACAAGTATCCTCATTCTCAAAGTCACAGTCATAAGCTGTTGGGGGGCTGGTGGGGCGCACAGTGGGAACAAACGTTGGTGCTGAAAAAGTAAAATAATACTTCATTCTTGAAACTTTTGTGAATGACAACTCCTTCTTTCCCTTAATAGTAGCAATAAATATTTTTCTTGAACATCCATATAATTTCAAATTTAATACTGAAAATGGCCTTGATACTTTAACCCCCAAATTAATCAAAGACATGTGAAAGAAAATTATTTGAAAGAAAAAGGAAAAAAACACATTTCAGTTAACAAAGCAGGGCTCGAAAATACACTGGCCCTCTGGCGCAAATGTGCCAGAGACCGCCGCAACTGCGCCAGAAACACGGAAAAGTGGGTATTTGTCTGGCGCTAAAAATAGCGCCAGATGCATTAGGCAATAGAATTTATGGATTCCTGTCCCACCCCTTCCACATTCAAGGTGGCATTGAGGTCAATCTAAACCTGCCATACTGTAGGCTAGCATTCACTCAGCCCCTCCGGCCCATTCCAAGTTTTTCAGAGATGGGGTGACCACACCATGTTTAGCACTGCTTGGTATTACACCAAATAATGCTATTTGTCTTTTTTTCTGTCTGTTATTTTGAATTTCTTTTACAAATGCACAAGTACATTAGGAGATGATCAGAGAATGGTTGCATGCAGGGAACACTGGTTTCTTTGAAAAATTGTGAACAGCTCCAGACAATAAGAAAACAGCTCCAGAAAAGCTTCAAAATGAAGGTCATCAGAAGCTGTTTTTAGCTCCAGAGAGGAAAAGCTTATTTTTGAGTCCTGCAAAGCTGTGCATATAATTAACAGCTGATTAACTTGTACAACAGTCTGCATGTAGCATACTGTAGGTTGTTTTCAGTTACAGATATAGTAAGCAACATGAAATGTTTTAATGGGACAGAACTAATCATACCTTTAATTCATTCAACAGGGAAGCCTGCCCACTGTACTTTTAACACCATAATGTGTAAGAAACTTGTGATAATGAAAGATTTGACAGAAGTAAAAGATACCACAGAGAGGTACACTTACAGACTAATTCCACAAGAATTTAGACTTACGTATAGAGTCACATGCATAGGGCATGTAGTTCAAATCATCCAATGCCATATCGCCATAGAAGCTGTCATCATCAACGCCCTCAAATACCAGGAAGAAGTCCACAGAGCTGTATACAGTGACACGTTCCTGGAACCAGGCATTACCCTGATCGCCAGATTTCTGTAAAAGGAGCGTCTTGGAACTACTTTGAGCTCTTTGAAGGTACAGGCTGAGGGTACCCATAGCTGGTAAGAAATTCAGGTACAAAAATCCATACAGAGTTTTAAGAAATACCATAAGACATGTTATGAAATATGCAAATATAGAGAATAGTATTTCTCACATGGGAAAAAATTTGTATGGAAAAACCAACCCCACCCACTCCATAGCCCCTCCATCAGCTTTTAGTATGATCCAAAAAGGATTTATATATTTCCATATGGGAATACAGCACATAAGGGATAAGAGATGGGAGAGGACAGAGGCGGGTGAAAATGGAGCGTGAAAAAATATCAAGGAATCCATTGGTAAAAGTGGTAAGTTTGTTGAGTTTTGAATGTAAAATGAGGCAAAAGTTTTCAAGTAGCCTACTGTAAAATTTTAACTAGACTAGGAATTACAAAGGATTGTGGGATATAGTTTTGGTGTGTGTCGTTTTTGTCCACAGTAAAATGCCATTGACAAAAATGACCTATACCAAAACTCTATCCCATAATCCTTTGTAACTGTTAATTGGAAAAGGGTCTATGCAGAAACCCATGCCTCATTTTATTTTCAAAACTCCAGTAGCAATACCACTTTTACCAAATGTTTTCGTCAATTTTTTTTTCAGGCTCCTTATTGACCCACTGGTGCTCTCTCCCTTCTCTCATTCCTAATGTGCTGTATTCCCATATGGGAACAAATGAATACTTTTTGGATCATAGTAAAAGGGGACATAATACTTCACATTTGTGTATCTCTGTAACACATATTATCCTTTTAGGGGGTTCAAGAGAAAATAATCACTTTCAATATTTTTGGGAGGAGTAATTAACTATCCCACTATGATCACAAACTTTTGGGAGCATGTTGACAGGAATCACCAACACATGAAAAATGCTGGAAGGGACCTGCAAGTGTAACTGACCACATCTCTTGCAAATAATAACATGCTCCTCTAGGGAAAGATAAGTGGACAGTTCCAACTTACCTGTCACATCAACAATCACATCTATATCTCACGACATACTGGTCTGCTCTTTTCTAGCTTTTCCCATGGGTGTATAAGTCAGCAGTGAGCACAAAGACACAACTGATTGACACCAATATCATCCACAAAAATTCATTTCACAGTTTCTTTCATTTACAACAGCCTTGAGCAATAGGATTGGTATTGTGGTAAACCCCACTGAGTCATTAGAATGGTGGGGTTTGTAAAACAGCTTTATTAGCACAGTCAATACAGTATCTTTGGTTTACTGAAGGGACTATGGCCCATGCTCCCATCGAGCCTCTTTACAATCTTTCTCCTTATATTCTAAAGAAGTCCTGCTTCTAGACTGGGAGATGTGACCTCACCAAGGTTCTAGCCACAGCATATTTAGTGCCTAGGCAGCAGTTGGTTTACGAAAGGCGTCCTGGGGGAGGTGTCTAAGGGGAGGGGGTGTCCCCCTACACCCCTCTACTGTAAGAAAATTTTGCATCTTTAAGGGGGCTTAGATTCAAAATTGTGCTACCTTTTGCCATTTTTTGACCTTGTTACAGTATATGTCTAATTTCATTCAGGTTTTTTAGTTGATTTTTAATTATTTTTATGTTTTTGGTATTTTTTCCAATTTTAAGTTAATGTTTTTTGAATGTAATGATCATCTGAAGGTGCAGTATAGAAATGGCTAGATTCTAGAAACTGTTTTGTTGACTCATCATTAAGTTTGTTTCTGTTGTTCAGCGTTACCATTTTTCATATTGCAAACTATAAGACGTGTGTTTGGAACACGATCAAAATAGTGCATTTTCGGGCAGGACAGTACATTTGACTGTGAGTGCCGGGCACAAATAAGAAGTGCTGGGTGGTCCCGCCCGGCACCACCCACCATAGCTAGAACCCTGAACCTCACCAAGCCTTCAAGCATTTCATTTTTCCTCACGTCTAGCCAAACATAAACACTCTACAAAGTGCCCCTTTCTAAGTTGCCTTTATTCACAACATTAATCAGAGATACATAAATACTCACTTTGGCCATACATATGATACCAGAATTCGAAACAACTCTCCGTGGTGGCAAGAAGAGGCTGACTTATCAATCTAGCTAACTCTCCGTTTGCAGCAGTGCTACTCTCTAAGTAAACATACAAACCTGGGGAAAGAAAAAAAAAGCTTTCTAAACAGAGTCATATCCAGGCACTGCCAATTGGGGAAAATGGTTAGGCAGGCTTAAATTTCAAGGAGAAAAAAAACTGATGAATACTACAAGTTGGAATAATTACACAATGACCTGTCATTTTGTTTGGGGGTTAGGAATTGGAAGGGGACAAGAAAGTTTCTCTACCTTTTGGTTGAAAGAGTTTCTCTGAGGATCTCTTTCTACTAAATGTGGCTTTTCTTATTGCCTACAGTACCATCCTTCAGACACAGAGACTTCAATCTGTTTTCCTACATAAACAGGCCTGTCTAGTTTTTTGCAAAGCCTCTAGGTGTGTTGCAGAAGTCCTGGATCTTGTTGAGAATCCTCAGTTGAAGGTTGGGTTAGGAAGGAAGGGGAGGGGGGGGGGGGCTCTTTCATGATAATGAGCAAGCACTCTTATCTTTTTGTTTCCCTTTCAAATGAACAACTCAGTGATCATAAACCTTGCACAGCCATTAACTGTAACACCATTTTCAAGAGAGTAGAGTATGCTTTCAATCGCTTCTTGTACTGCAAAAATTGCCGTTATTAGTCATATTTTGCATTAATAACCGTGGGTGCTTTTCATACAAAACATGCATGTTTATTCCTATGATATAAATTGTGCTTTTTACATTATTTGCGCAATTACGATACCCGAAACGTGAGCTAGCTGTGCAAGAAAGTTTGATACACTCGAACTCATGCTTAAATGGAGCAGTACAAACTTCATTGATTTATGCACAGTATCAAATACACATACGTATAGATATATATCACATCATGCATTCCGTACTGCTGTATGAAACTATAACGTGTTAGACCTACACTCTACAACCATACGTAATGCACGATAGGATAGTGTGAAATAGCCAAGTAATTGCATTGAAATACTGCGTGCTTCGGTTTCCGTTTTACCGTTCAATTTTTAGAGAATAAGGCTATGATTAAGGTTTAAATTGAGAAGAAATACAACAGGGTAGGGGAATAGCAGCATTATTTTTACTTTTCTTACTTCTCATCCCGTAAGTAGCGGGCCAACAGAGGTTTTGCAGTGTTCGCAGCTTTAGCCCGACAGGCAATTTTAATCATGAATTTTGGAAGCCCTAACATTTGAATAGCGAGCTGCAAGCCTCGGGCTACCAGCGCATAGAATTTTTGAGCCATCACTGTGCATGTGCAGTGTGCTCTTCACTTGAACTTCAAGTAACACGTGGCTATCCTAATATATGGATGTTTGCATACATTACTTCCCTATTTTGACAGCGCGGTACCTTTGTATACCGTGCTCGTCACTGCACAGCATCCATATGAGTGTTAATGATTGGCGTGCATGACGGACCTACAACATTATATTGCTTCCAGCAGTATGTTGGCATAAACTGAAAAATTCGCTGTAAAATATGCAGGCTTAAAGTTTCAAAGAAACTTTGACTGCAAGTGTGCGGTATGTTGTAGCATTTTTGGGGTATTTTTTGACAAGAAATTTTGCAACATTTAGAGCTACAATTTTTGTGTATATAAGGCTGAACATCATGCGTCCACGAGACACACTGGATTTTCTTCCAAGCATCTAGGCAGCTTATCGTGCGTCTGAGACCCGGGTACTAGGGTAATTTATATCTATAGGCCTATATTCTGAATCTCATGTTTAAGAAATTGACACTTTCAAAAGGAATATAAACAAGAAGCCATACGGACACTCCAGGTGAAAATCTATGGTTAGTTTTGTGAACATGTGTTCTATACTAATCAGTTCGTTTCTTGTATAATATGGCAGCCAACCACTCTGCAAAGGTACTGCAGGTCACCAGTTAAAAAAGCCAGTAAATGCTGTGGAACTCTTGCTTAAATCTGACAAGCATCTTTACACCCATCTGCAGACAGAAACCATTATTAAAGCCATGGTGTTATTTACACTACACATTCAAGCCTTCTATCCAAGCTATTCAAAAGCTCATTCCTTTCTCAAAGGCTGCATAAGAGTTCTTAGTTGGAAGAAAGCCTAGTTTTCATTTGTCAATCATTGTTGGTTTAT
Source organism: Holothuria leucospilota (assembly GCA_029531755.1). Classification (NCBI taxonomy): domain Eukaryota; kingdom Metazoa; phylum Echinodermata; class Holothuroidea; order Aspidochirotida; family Holothuriidae; genus Holothuria; species Holothuria leucospilota. Next base: position 76,750,068 of record CM055961.1, on the reverse strand, counting down.
TATTACAGAAAGCTATCTCTCCAGGGATAGGGTATACTGTTAAGATCAGTGAGGTATGTAATGACTGGAGACTTCTCTTTAGTGCAAAATTTACATTAAATGTGATAGTCAGTGCTTCACACAACCAGTGTAAGTGCTTTTGGGTAGGTTAAATCAAGTGACAAAATATTATTCCTCCAGTGAATATGAGGACTGTACTTCAATATGCCAGCTTAACCATCATGTGGTAGGTCATGTTGATGTTTTGTCACAAATATGTGATTTAAGGTGGAATATGCCTGGAAAATTTTCTCCATCACAAAGTTTATATCATGTAAAGGTTTACCATTAGCATCCTGGAATGTATGATCTGCAGATGGTCCAGTTGATGAGCTGGGGGTACGTCCACTGATCCTCACCCAATCTTCATCGTCATCTCTATCCTGCTGCCAACCACACAATCCATCCTCAAAGCTGCACGATGCTGAAGTGAGATTTGCATAACATTTTATGAGAAATACTGCATATACAGAAAATTTTCATATTTTTAAAACCAATATTTATAGATACAGAATGACAGATAATTCAACATTAGGCAAAATTTGCCTTTGCTGGAATCAGTCATAGCTACCACAGTTTTTAGCGGAAAACTGCTGTTCCCAATTAAAGTACCCGACCACTGATTCATTATTTCAATTAGCTGCTCCACTGAGCAGCAGCTGAGTTAAAAGCTTTGATGACTATTCTGGTACAACAGTAGCCCAGCACTGGGGGGTGTACATTACAACAAACAACAAATTGTACCCTGTAATTAGTACTGACAAATAGGGAGTAAATTACTCATGGTAATTGAAGGTGAGATCACCTTACAGTTTTATCTGAGAAAAACTGTCACCTAATGTCAACCTACAGGGCTACTGACAAATGCTTGAATGAGCACCTAATTGGTATTGATCGCAACTGTTGACAAGGTTTGGCAAAGGAAGATTTTGCAAAATGAAACAAGGCATCAACAAGGTTCTCACAGAGAGTAATTCAGTTATTTGTTGCAAAAGAATAATTTGTTGGCCCAAACTTTCAAAATTTCGAATGATGCAAATCCGTAACTCTTGTAATGCATAATCATTTTGAGGTGATAAAGCTATTGCTGGAGTTTATTGGTGAGACTGAATGATCTAATGATGGTTATAGCCCTTTTCTTTGTATGTCATGCTGGTGCATTGGAAAGGCATCATGACACTGAGGTGATGCTATAAACAAGTAGACATTTTTAGTGGAAATAAAGCCAAAATATCAAGAATAAACTGATGATTAGCCATGGCTGTGTTATCCACTCCCCTTTGGAGTCAAAACTCTGGCTGGGAGTGGGTGGCAACTCCACTTTCCTTCAAGTCATAACTCCAAGGAAATCTTCATCGCTGTCTAAAACATACACAAACTTTAATCAGGCCAAAATATTTTCTTCATTTTGAGTAATGATAAGTGATTTCTAGATTTAGCAGATCTCACCTGGTGATGCACATCCTCCAAAAGACAAACTGATCTCATCCATACCAATGACAGCATTAGAGGTAGAACCAACCACACCCTTGATGACAATCTAAAGAAGGTAAGCACAAAAAAAAAAGCAAAAAACATAAACAAATTTGTAGCACAATGGCTGGTTAATAAAGTAAGCAGTGAAAGATATAATGCCTAAGTATAATGCCAAGAAAAATCTTAACAACCTGTATATATCTCTCAGTTACTCCCCTCTATAAGCTCCTACTTGCCATCTTCATGATTTCTCCATTCCAGACTCACCTTTCTTTTTCTAATACACAATTAAAAGCATTTGGATACAGAAGTTTTTGCCTAGTCTGCTTTTCATTTGTGCTACCAGCCACCAGTAACATATTTGGTCTTATCATATAAAACTATTTCAAAGTTTCTCACACACTTGTTCTTCTGACTCTAGCTGTGCTGCGTTTTCAAGTGCCTAGAGCAGTTAAACATATAGTTGCTGACTTGACACTATATAAATTCTATCATCGTAACTGCTTTTATTAAAGCCGTTTTTTTTAAAACACAGACAATCACAGAAAATAGAAGCTTTCTTTATACTGAAGAGTCAAAAGTTCATTCTGTGTATTTCAAACTTCAAGGAATCAATTTAGAATAAGCATTTCAGCAAAAATTATTCTCATTATTATTCTCATATTATCATGGTGAAAGTTGCCTTTAATGGATATGTGTGATTCTTGAGATAGTAGCCGATGATTACTGATACTGTACTCCTCAGCCTACATGAGGTACTATTGAATACTTCATGGGTATTACACACAATCTTAGGGTAATACATGGAGTATTACACATTCATAGGGTACCACATGGGGTACTATATAATCAAGGGATACTACATGGGGTACTAAACAATCTTGGGGTACTCCATAATCATGGGATACTACACAGGCTACTAAACAACCACTGGGGTACTAAACAATCATGGGGTACTACATAGGTTACTCAATCATGGGATACTACATGGGGTATTACATGGGAAACTAGTACATCATCATGGGATACTACGTGGGGTACTTAACAGTCATAAGGTACTATAAGGGGTACTACATAATCATGGGTATTAAATGGGGTATACGTACTACATAATCTTAGGGTGTTACATAATCATCTGGTATTACATTGGGTCCTTTATAATCATGGGGTATTACATAGGTATTGCATAATCATGGGGTATTACATGGGTACTACATAATGATGGTGTATTACAACAGGTCCTTAAAAAACATGGGGTATTACATTGGGTGCTATATAATCATGGGGTATAACATGGGGTACTACATAATCCTGAGGAACTACATGGAGTTACTATGCAATCATAGGATATTAAATGGGGTACTACCCAATCCATCTTAGGCAAAGTACAACACTGTAAACATGCTTAAACATTATAACATTGTAAGTACTTAAAAGTTGCAGTTGCGATTTTAAGCCTAGTTTAATCATATATACATACTAACCTGAGCAATGTCTGGTGGTGTTATAGTAACTGATCCATACAGCCAACGATCAGGAACCAGTGCTGGCTCCGTCCACAAGACTCGGAGGTCATTTTCACCCGGATGGCGCCACCCTATCTGTAGTACCCCTGACCCAGAGTATCTGTACCAGAACTGTAAGCAGTAATCCCGGTCAAGTGCAGTAAGATTATATGAGTACAGCCATGCCTGGTCACCATTGATTTGTTTTGTCATGTCCAAGAAAATTAAATTACCTGGCAACAAAAGAATGACATCATTTTAAAGTGCTATTGGTCATAAGTTGCCCAGAAAGATATACAGTAAGCACGTGCTTACTGCCTCTTGACCACTAACCTACAACCCACTTGATAAGTAACAGCTATGCACCTAAGAGTGAACTGGTCAGTCTAGACCACAAAATATCAGGGAGACTGAATTTAAGTCAAAGCCAGCAGTATCTCTTTAAGTTGACCACTGTCTTCAGAGTACACTGGCCAGCTTTGCATGTTCCTTCCCCATATTTCCTTCACATAACATAGGATATAACAAGCTGGAAGAGCTTCTAAGGAAAACAACCCTTTTGAAATATTGCTTGCGGGTTTGTCTTTTCAACAGAAATATGCACTCCTTAAAACTCAACTTGACAATGTAAAAACTAAGGTATTACTTAAGGCTAAGAATGTGTTGTTAGTTCATTTTTAAAAATAGCCAACACTGAGACTTGAACGTTACATTCTCGGACAGCATTACATTCTTGGATTAAAGCAAACTAAACTGAACGCAGGATGGCTATGTGTTACGAAAGTGGCCTCGCACGGTCACACAGGAAATGGGCTGTTTGCCTGTAACCTCCTCCATGCAGAAATGCATGCCAACGGCAATAGTATAAAATTGCTATTGTGCCAGTGTACAGTAAGAGCAGAGTCCTACACAACCACACAACATGTTAACAAAGACTTCTCTTCACAATCTAGGGGAGTACAGGACGTCCAAGAGAACAGCCTGTTTCTACTCTTCTGCAGCTGCAGATGTGATGAGTCATCACTTTCAAGTGCAATCGTGCATGAAATGATGATTCAACTCCTGCTTGTGCTTCGACTTCTGATGCTACACTCGGAAGTGATAAAATCGTTCAAACTATTCCATTCCTAGAAGTAAGACTGGTTAGTGTGAGTCAGTTGCCACTGCAACAAGCCATAACCTCTTTTGATGTTATGGCCAGGACGTATATAGCTAGATGCAGCACCTAAACAACATATAGAATGTGGTAGAGGATATTTTGACAAACTGTTGTATTGCCTCTATACCTGTTGGAGTGCCAGTAGTCTTGTCTGTGACTCCCCCTTCATATGGAACCATGCTAGCAGGTCCTTTCATCCAATCAAAATCATCCAAAGTGGTCTCCTGATACCAATCACAGAAATCTAGTTCAAAATGGCAGAAATCTGCAAAAACAAGTAATAAGTGGCACATTTTTTAATCAATAATCTGAGTGTTAGTTTTTCATTTACATCTTTTTTTTTCTTCATAAAGGGTTACAACTGTCATTTGTGGTTGAGGAACAGAGGTCAAAGGTTATAACTAAGGATTAAATTTAATGTAAAATCCAACTTGCTATCAATTTATCTTGTAAAATGCTGCTGTCATTTGATGGTGTAGAATGGTGTGGACATACAGGTAAAAATAACACTTAAAATTGATTGGTTTCTTATAAATCCAATAAGTGAAATACAAGTTTGTAAAATATACACATACAATGATGAAACAGCTAGAGGTCAAACATTATGACTTAAGGATTTATTTGATAATACCTTAGATTAAAATTGGTGTAATATCCTTTTTCCTTTTTTTTCTCACAGAGAGCAACTATTATAACACTGGTAGGGAAACAGAGGTCAAAGGTTATGTCTGTTTGATATACCTTTAGGTTACATTTGATGTAAAACCAATGTCTTACATTTTACTTGCAAGAAACAACCATGCCTCTTTCAGCCCTGATACTAAATCCTTCAAAAATTTCCTCCTCTCTGCAGATTTCTGAAGCTACGATTGCTGTAGCAAACAAATAGTTATATCTCTTATCTGTCATTATTTACTCCTCAGTGAACAAGATGGTTGTCAAGTGAATAAGTCCTTTCATTTAGTAGTGGGCATTACGAGAATACCCAAGTACAGGATAAAGTAAACAAATCTGTCATTCAATGAGAAGTAAGCTACTTGGTGTTTATTCACCCATGGAAGCAAACACAAAGATGTGAGCAGTTTTAGTATACACCTTGATAGCCTCTTAAATATGATTAAAATAGTAGTGAAAGAGGTCAAAGCTCATACCTTCGTCTGGACAGGTCCCATCTAAAAGAGTAATGTCATCAACAGCCATGTCACTGTACAAGCCAGGGCCAGCCACACCATTGATAGAGACCTTTGTTGGACAGCAAAGCAAAGAGTCATACAAAAAATGTCAGCTGTATCTACTAGTGTTTGCACCGGGTCCAAAATTCAGAATCGGGTACCCGAAGTCGATGGTCAGTTGGGTACTCGGGTACCGGAAAATATGACTTCTGTTAGGCTACCAGTTTGTTGTAAAGTCATAATATGAAATTTTGCTTTGCACGTTGATATAATATAACACCAACGTATCTTATGTACGGGCATGACAAGTGTTCTTAGGCATGTGCGTGATAAATTTTGCCACGAAAAAAGTAACATGTTAGGTGTTCTGTCACACGTGCAATCTATGTTAGTGAAACTTTGGATCCCGTTAGCAATTTCAGAACCGGTTCCTGACATCGTCGGTCGGGTACCCGGGTACCCGGTGCAAACACTAATATCTACCATTTTGTAATTAAATCATAGAAATACTAATACTGCAATTCTCAACTAAGGTATCCTTAAGAGGAAGGGTATGTGCAACATTTCCACCTAGCAACGCACAACGTCATTTCTAGGCCCAACCCTACCAAAACAATAACGATATAGAGACGGCCACATTAGACACTACTTAAAGGCAAATGCGTCATCAAGTCCAAAGAATAAGCACAGTCAACAGAATAACATTCCATGTGTGGAACAAATTATACAATATTCCACACCAAGGGTTTGCTCAAAGTGGCCGGCACTCAAAGATAAATAACGCCACAATTGTATCAACAATCATAGCTGGTCTGTTGTTACACTTTGTTACAAATGTGTTAAATTTTAATCTTTACAAAAATTTGAATTCTTGAATTACTATATGCAGATAGTGCCTATACCAATGTCAATCATAAAACATTGGGAAAATGGGTTTGGGTTATCACTTTTTTTCTTGCTTTCTTATGACTGTCCTAAATTTAGCTTGAAAGCTATCCATGACAATGGATCTCACCCTAAAGTCCTGTTGAGATTCAATCTGGACAGCACCCGCAAGCCATTCATAGCCCCTATCTCCCACCATCAGCCATCTAATTGTGTCTACGACATCATTCCCATTGAAAATGCCAACCGCCATGTTCAAATTTCCCATGGTAGAGCCCGACATGTGATACCAGAATTTCATGCAATGCATCCCTTCATTATTTGGTGTTTGCCTTGGAGACACCAATGTAGCAACAGCACCTGTGGAGGCCTCATGAGACTCCAGGAAAATGTAGTGTCCTGAAAGGGGAAAAGAAAAACACACAAGAAACTATTAATTCCATATCTCCCACCAATAATTCCTGAGATAGTCTCTAAAACTTCCTGAAATTTGATGACTTCCTGAAATTTTTCAAAGGACTTCCTGCATTCCATATGTTGTCAGTTTTTCACTATCAAACACAAAAACAAATGTTAATATACAGGAGGAGAATGGGGATAAAGGGGGCTTTTGTCTCTCTGCTTCGGATGAAAAATTACTCCTTCAAAATCCTAAACTTCCTGAAATTTTCCAAAATTAAATACTCTGCCTTGGAAATTGTACAAAGAACACAAAAATTTCACAAATGTTACAAAATTTCAGGAGAATTGGAAACACTGAAAGAAACACACAAATGAGACAAACGCACCTCAGCAAGCATTATTAAATGTCGTGCGTAGTTCATATCACACAAGTAAAGAATGCTTGAGATAAGCAATACAGATATTAGGAGAAAGAGGACGACACTGGACCTGTGCATTTAATAGAGGATATATGCACTCCAGGGGTTAATGCTATCACTACATACACTCCAGCTGCACCTTTGTGCATCGCTTGCTTTAACCCCTGATTGGGCATTATCCTCTACTTAATGCATGGTCCAGCGTTGATTAACCCTTTATTCATTGTCTTCTAATTCTTAGTGGACAAAAATGTAGCCTTTTACACACAGAGCACATTCAATTGTAGCAGCTGCCTAGCAGCAAGACTATTATTCTTGTATAATGTCCTTGTTAGCTCATAAAGTGTAACAGTTACAGGATTGGACATTGCTCTGGTTTGCTATTGTATGAATGCACAGAATTGCACATATGAAGCATATGGAGTTGCTGCTTTAAGTGATTTAAACTGGACTCCTATTTAGTGCCCGATTAATCTCTTAACCAATGCACCCAACTAAAGGAAAAACCTGACATGAAACCAAAGGTGTATCTTCTAAGCTTACCTTTCAGTGGAGTGGTAAGTTTGAAATGTTCCCCAGGGTTCAATTTTGAATCCTTTTCCAATTTTTTTTTTTTTTTTTCAGTACATAAATTCCAAGTTTTAAAAAGGTCAAGTGCCATGCTTCTTTTTAATAATGCACATTCCAAGTTTGTTTGTTTAAGCATCATGCATCATTCGCATGACAACCAAATACTGTCTAGGCTTATCTGAAGTGCTTCCTTAAGGTACATTCTTATATTTTGTTCCTGATATCTTTCTTTATATTTTAATTCATGTGAACATGCTTTTTTCTTCATTCTTTTTACATTTTCTCCTTCATGATCGTGTTTTGTTTTTTCTTATTCCTTACAAAGGCGAACTTTTGAAAGGCATGATCCCACATAAAGGATTTCCTTTGACTATAAAGTTTCATTTTCCAGCACAGTCTCAGTACGTAAGTCACCGATTTGACAGTTCCTGCAAAAGCATCAATTTTTAAAAAGAAGCCCTGAGCAAAAATGTTAAAATTACAATTTAATGTGAACGACATCAATATACAAATCACTCACCATCCCCATCTAGAGTATGGTCCCCACTTGGACCGGTCCCTGTTGTAGGGGTAGGCCCTATCTCAACTGTCCAATCAAGGTCATCTGTTGTTGACTGTGTCCACCCACATGTTCCATACTCAAAGTCACAGTCAAAAGTAACAATGGATCTGGGATCAGCATCAGCAGGGTAGGCTAAAATGAGAACAGGAAATCATACTAATGATCACAGCTGACTCAAATGTAATGAATAATGATATCAATACAGTTTCATGACTAGCTGTAAAAAGAGTTTCATGCTGGTCAACTTGTTTTATGATGATTTTTCTAGACGGACCTTGTGCATATGATGTCACAGAACCAAAATTGCACCCTGGGAAGAGGTAAGTGGGCAGCACCATAACTTTATATGTACACGAATGGAGACAGCTAATTTTGTACCTGTCAGATACACGCCTGTGTCTATGTGCACAGGCACAAATTCCCTTCGCACATACAGCATGAGTACCAAAGTCGTGTACCTTATCTACTATAACTTCCTTGTTTGTCCTCTAATGACATCAATGCATAGAGCCTACAATCCATAACTAAGGCAGCTGTATGATATGATTTTCATAAAGTCAATGAATATGTCATAAAGATCTACTTTTCAATTATTTAATATTTGTTCCATGCTCTGAATGTCACATTATATTCCTGTCTATGATGAATTACCATGGGTATGTCTGAAGGACTTGAAGTGAGATAAGTTTTACAGGCACTTGAAGGCCACGTTTATGCTCTCAGCATTGACAATGGCCTGGTAAAGTGATGCCTGCACTATGTACCCACTATACCCTCAGGGCTTTAGCTGAGGCCTCTTTGAGGCTGACCTGAGGCCAGTTTTTCAAATATGCATAATAATTTCACAACAACTGCAGAAAGAATTTCTTTCACCCGGAATCATTTTTTCCATCTCAAATGATAAGAAAAGTGCTGATCTACAGGTTTCTGTATACAGTGACAGTGTCCAATCAAGTTAATATATGGGTAAATTAAACACTAAAATGGCAAGGCTGAAGTCTACAGCATTGTTCATCACATCCCTATATGGTTAGTTCAGTTCAGTTCAGCGTATAGCCTCAACTCTGCAACTGTTATCTGAACTCAGACACTGCAAGCTTTGTAAGTGCGTGCATTAGTGATAGATACTGTTGCACACTTCCCATCCTACAGTAGCATCATTACACTACCTCACAGGTTTTCTTGCACCTTGTGGGCTGGGGGTTGTAGAATATGCCCACGGTATTCCCTGCCTGTCATAAGAGGCGACTAAAGGGGAGGACTTGCACTGTATTTGAACAATATTTGAAACCGAACTTGAACCGTATTTATCTAGTTGACACTATATAACACATTCGTGTTGGTGTGTCATTAAATCTCATCTAACTAACACAGGTTTTCTTTGCTTCATAATAGGTAACAGCAGTACACTTACTGTCGCATTCCTCATCAAACAATTCAATATCATCAATGGCTAAATCTCCAGAGAATCCATTAGCCTTGCTACCAGCAATCTCCAGCTGAAAAATTGAAAAGCATTGTACAGTAAAGCCCTATTAATCCAAACATCTTGGCACCGAAGGTAGTTCGGATAACAGAAATATTCAAATAAACAGGGTTTTAAGTATTTGCCTAAAAGGTTCACTAGGTCCGTAAGAAACAGTCTCAAACATTTCCCAAATAATTTTGATATGGCTAGCAAAATTACAATTTCCCAAAAATATTAAGTTATTATTTTTGTGACAGATGATACAGTACTATGACAAAATTTATAGACTTCTAATGCAGCCATGTAGCCATCAAACAGAACCTCCCCCCCCCCCCAACCTCAAGCAAAGTCTTCATTCAACACTGATACAATGTCACATCTTTGACATACAAAATGCCCTGAAATGAGAATCTTTGATGAATAAAAATAAGACTGCAGTGAATCTGTGACAAAAAACTGCAGCTAAAGTGTGAATCAACGTCCAAAAATAATCAGCAGACAATCACAACATGTGCAGTACTGCGAATGACATATGGCCAAACTGGTGAATCTCCGACTATCAAAATTTCAGGAAAATTGAAACTGAGTGAATCTTTGCCCTAACTTTTTTTCAGCATTGTGGATCTGGGGTGAATCTTTGCCTTAAAATTTTCATAAAAAAGTGAATACTTGTGAATGCTTCAGGTGGGGGGGGGGGGGGGGGCGGGAAACGAAGGTTCTCTTTGACTGTTGCATAAAACCCAGAGATTTTTTATTCCCAAAATTCAAGTCTACAGTCTACCTGAATGACCGTGCTTTGTACAAACTAAATGTGTGCATGTGCTAAAGAGAAGCTCTAACGATCTTGCGAGATATCTAGAGTATTATAAATTTGGTATAAAATTCCAACAATATATGAGACACATGAGTAGAAGACTCTCAGACAGCCATTTGCAATGTTTTCATATTACTGTCTTCTGTTGTTACAGGCGGGTACAAAGCACACTACAATGCTTTTTGGATTCAGTGAAACCAGGTCTAAGCTAGCTTAACATATATTAGTATATGTGGGATACTGAGCCTTTACGGACTTACGACTCCTAGCAAGAAATTAGAAAAACACACTATTTTCCTTCCAAATTTGACAAAGAGTGAACAAATTGTTTTCAATGCCCAGATGCATGCTGTTTAAGTCATCAGGACATTTTACTGTGACTGTTCAAAGTCCTTAAAAAAATTAGTGCATTTCTGCTGAAATTTCTGTTGAGTTTTGCCTAGTAAAGCAACTCTGTACCTTTGCTGAACATCCCCACTTTGGCTGTATCTCAATCTGACAGCCCCAATGATCCTCTCATACATAAAGCATATGGAAGTAAAAGGTGGATCACTCTGTCAATGCCAGTCCACTGTAATGCTATCATACACAGTTCACAGAGTCAATACAGGTCTTTTCTTGAATGTTCTACATCAGCAGGTCTTTGTTAATTGAGTGGCCTTTCCATACAAGCCAACTCTGGGACAGAGTGCACAACAACTTGAACACACACCCCAGTTTGCCAAATTTTGTGTTTTTCACGTACCTACAGTAGCTAAGAAAAAGTATTGTCTCTCTTTGCTGTTGATCGTGAACTCTCTGAATACTGTAGCACTCTGTTAATTCTCTAAAAGGGTCATACCATGAGGTTAGGGCACAATATGTGACATAAATGTTATTTTTTCAAAATTGGTTATTTGTTACACTTTGTATTCCTGTGGTTTCCTTGTATCATGGGATGAAATAAAATTATATTCATTGGATCATATCTCCATCAGAAAAAAACTTTGAAAGCATTATATTGAGACATCCTGCATTTGAAACTTCTGATATATGACTTCCTTATTTAAAGTAAAATGTCAATTTCAAACAATAAAATCCATTAATCTTTACTTCAAAAGTGCTAGAATGTTTGTTACTATGATACTACTTAAGTACAGTAAAAGATGCACTGCATGTGAACTTCTAATGGATGCTTGTTTAAGTTTGATATGCTAAGACAAATGTGATGCATTTTCATAAAATCCTGTAAAAACTTCCTTGGTGCATCTGTTTTAGTTATTAATGCTCTGGTTTCACTGTTATACACCACCTGATGGAAGGAAAATAACAATAACTAAAGTAACTATTTGAGTCCTTGGTACAAAAATATCACTTGAACTTTGCCCACACCCCTTAAATACAGCTAGGGCTTGAAAACAAGCTTTTTCTCTCTGGAGCTAAAACCAGCTGACAACCTTCATGTTAAAGCTTTCCCAGAGCTGTTCCACCATTGTCTGGAACTGTTTTCAGTTTTTCAAAGAAACCACTGTTCCCTACATGTAACATCCTCAGATTGTCTCCCTAACATTACTTGTGCATTTAGTAAAAGAAATTCAAAAGAAACAGGAAAACAAGACTAGCATTTTTTGGGTGTAACACAAGGCAGTGATAAGCATGGTGTGGTCATTCCATCTCTGAAAAACTTGGAAGGGGACAGAGGGGCTAGATAGGTGCATATATACGGCAGCTTTGGATTGCCCTCATAAGCACCTTGAATGTGGAGAAGGTAGGGATGGGCACACATTGATATGTGTGTTTGTGCGATTCAATTATGTGAGAATTATCATACAGAATAATCGAGAATGCATTTGAGTCCCGTTTGAGGTGCGCGTAGGCACAGACGCTTACATGAACTGTCTAAAATGTCATGAGCACATTCTACTTAGGCCTACATGCTACTTTGTAGTACAGAAACACAAGCCCAAATGGCATAGAAATCAACAGATTCTCGTGTTGTGTAAGTCTATAGATTGGTAGCAATACGTGTTGTGTGCTAAATGCGATGGTCAGTACCAAGACATCGTGCACGATGCTCTGTGACTTAGAATTTACAAGTTGGTCCAATGTACTGTCACAGCTCAATTATTCGCAGTACATGCTAGTGCAATGTGATGTTGTACTGGTACGTAACACGGTATGGACAGACGGTCAGACCATGAACACAAACTTTGTTTTTCACTGTACATATTGCAAGATTTCGGGGCACTTTTTTGGTGTAATTAAACACTTATATGCACGGAATGTTACCATGATTTTGAGATTGTTTGCCTCACCCATCTAGCGCTATTTTTAGCACCAGACAAACACCCACTTTTTCTTTTCCCTGGCACAGTCGTGGCGGTCTCTGGTGCTCTTGCGCCAGAGTGCTAGTCTATTTTCCAGCCCTGAAATACCGATGCAACATGCAGGCTTCAAAGTGGTCCATCACAGAAATATAGGAGGTTTTATAGGAAGGATACTGATGAATATATAGGGTTTTATAGGATTTTTCCAAGAAAATATAGAATAAATATAGGAATGTCATACACTAGCTGTTCTAATTATCTTCAAAATTCCTCAAAGTTGTGGATGAGGAAAACATGGTACCTTAGAAAACTGATGAACTATACTATTTAAATGATACAAATGTGATTAACAGTATCACAAGTGTGGGCTACATGTGGCAGAAAAGTGTGGTTGTACCATGAACATGGAATTAAGAAAACCACCTAAATATTTTGGTGGAAGGGAAAGAGTAAATCCCCTGAAGGTGGTGTATTTGCATATTTTGACCCCAGAATAAAGAACCCATAAATCTTATTATTTGTGCATACCAAAAAGGCACCAAAATTTGCAATATCAGAAGGTGAGAACACAGAATGTGACTTTGATGGTGCTTTGAATGGATGGGTAGTTTAATGTGGACAATAAACTGTTGCTTATGTCCTACAGTACACAGACAGAATCACCTCAGCTCCAATAATAATTGGGTCGAGGTGAGGGAATTTTTTAATTTTTTGCTGCTTAAATAACAGGAAATGGTCTCTCAATACAACATTTCGCTATAAACTATACACTGTATTGCTAGTCAATCTTGATATAAAGTATGACATATAGGTGATGATAGTCAGACCAAGATCACAGGCCTATGACAACTGTATGATTGCTATGAATACCTTCCAACACTTTCCCAGTGGCATAGCCTCAACTTTCTCATGGGGGCCATGCAGTTTATTCTGCGATTACCAATATGGGGAGGGGTCTAAGGGGACGGGGTGTACCCCTCCCCTTTGAAAATTTTTTGAATGATTGGGTGTACTTACATGCAATCTGGTGCTAAATATGTTATCTTTTTGAAGTAAAATTTATTTTCAAAATCAGATTTTAGGTTACTAAATTAAAAAAAAAATCAGCATTAGGGAAGGGAAGTGGGCATGGTCCAATGGTCCATCAACCTAAAAATGCCACTGCTCACTTTGAATCTGTACAACTTGGCAGAACAGCTTAGTCCACATATGTCAAGATGCCTACAGTGTGCAAAACTGTCTGTGCATTAACATACTTAACATCTAAAATCTCAATTAAGGAAAATACATAACAAAATTAGGGAAAGGGCAACTTGGCCCCTACTTGTCACCAATGATGGGCACTGCAGCACCATACCTATACATGAATTAGATTTTCCAATTTGGTCTTTTGGACAAATTGATGTGCCATCCAAAGACCTACCAAAGACCTTCTAGTGGAGTTTAGGGAAAACCTCCTTGGAGATCTGCACATTGTAAATTTGTAAACATCAAAGTGAGATTCTTAATTTTCTCAAAGCACTATGTCAGTTCTTACTCTTTGGGGAAAAATATTAATTGTACAACACTTTGGATAATCAACTGATCTAATGGTTAACAAAGTTTGAGAAAAGATGGCAGATGACAGGGAAAATATTGGTATTTCAAACCATTGTACTACAATATTTTCAGGGCTCGATTTTAACGGTCGTCCGGTCGTCTGTGACGACCAAAATTTCTGACGGACAACCAAAAGTTATAAGGTTGGTTGTCCGCCGGACAACCATTTATTTCAGGGAAGAAGATTTTTCTTCTTCTCATCCAAGTTTTGACAGATTGTTAATGAACAAATAAAGTGGTCAAATTGTGTACTTCACTGTTTTTTTCTTTAATCTGTTTGTCCAACCCCTTAACAATATTCCAATGTCGCATCATCGCCTCTCCCAATATAAGTTCGCAATACATATGTAGGCCGCGCCTAGTGACTGACATAGCTAGGCTACGTACAGTACCGCTTGTACGATAAATACACATCGTTTACACACTTATCTCTCATACCCTGTATGCACTATATCACAACACATCGTCTCTCCAGTGGTAACTGTACACGTATTGTATCGTACGTATCACACGGTGCTTTGAACGCAGAATTCCAAAAAGGTATATGATAGTGTAATGGCGTTACCACAGGCTCACTATACTGAGAGCACAGCCCAAGGTAGCGTACTACGAACCTTTTTGCTTTGCGATCTTTTCACTTTCACTGAATTTCAGTAGGCATATCATATGAACATGCAAAATTATGCCGCCTACAACTAATAGTACCCTACTACAAAAATATATCTGAGTGTCACTAAGATAGCTCATAATGCTGTCGCACTGCGACAGTCGCAGCAACGTTATTTACTTTACATACTAGGTTGATTAGACGTACCATCTCCATTGAGCTTACTGTGAGTTTGGAATGACACGTGCACGGCGCACATCGTATACAGCTTGTGCATTGACTTCGATTCGAAATGTTTACGTTTCAAGTCGAGTCGCGCTGACAATGTGTGGCGGTAATATCATGCATATGTGGCTGCATGCATGCTATACAATCTACTGCATTGCCCGGCCCTGCGATCATGCGATGCAGACTGAACTAGTGCTACATCATCGTTGGTGAAATGCTGTGATTGGCCACAGATACATCGTAAATGTCTGGAACAACAATTACGACAGATGTAGTAGAAGACTGCATAATCCGCCTGGCCATGAGCATGTTCAAACGATGTTGGTTGGGCAGATGAAACACGTAGCCAAGTTTTTAAAACCTTCATACATGTGAGGAGTTGGTCAAATTTTTCTAAAAACCAGGTCACACGATCAAACGTTTATCCATTATAACATTGTCACATAAATATTAGATGAAAGACGGGGCTTAACACGGACAACATTTGTTCAGAAAGACTAGATCCCAAGGCCCGAGGTACCAAAGTAAATAGTTGTACAGGTTTTAGCATGTTGACGCGTTTAACAAAAAGTTAGATGTACAATAAAATTCCCGGGGCGGCGATGTGCAAAGCGTGTAGTCTGCAAGGCTGCTTACAAGAGATGATTTGATGCGTTTTGATCGGACAACCAAATTTCTCTTCGGACAACCAAAAATGCTTGATTGGTTGTCCGAAGGACAACCAGAAAAAATCCTTAAAATCGAGGCCTGATTTTGAATGGAAGAATCAGTTATATCGCAGACCAGCTATCTGTGCATACAAAGCATAGGTACTGTAGGGGTTTAAAATGTGGCAGATTGTATGACTACAGGGGATGCCAGGCAAAGAGCTCTAATCCACCCGCTTACAATACCACTAAAATTTCCTCACAGAGGTGAAATCATAGAGTACTTAAAATCACAGGTGTGAGAGTGGAACATTATGGGGGATGGGAAATAAGTGTCCATTAGTGCCCAATGCTGTTTTATATGAGAATATTTCTGAATCTTATAACTGGCCATTGTGTACTTGCATCTAATTACGATACTTGGCATCTATACACTGCTACCTGTCTGAATAAGCCACTCTGAGTCTACAAAACTATCTTGGAAAAAGAATCCATCTGAAATTTTCACCCCAAAACAGCATAAAGGAGAAACGTTTTTTGACAAGATCAGAAAAATATAGGAGAGTATAGGAAAACAAGCCTAAAATCATACAAATATAGGAAATATAGGATTTTTTAAAATTTATAGGAAATTATAGGAAATATAGGATCACTTTGAAGCCTGAACATGGACACCATGTCTTGGATTCATACAAATGTTGCTCCTTGGGAAAAACCTCATGGTGAATATTATGCTTTCAAATGCCAGTTCTCTGCTTATAATGTAATGAGCCAAGTAAGGCAGAACTTAATATCTATTTTTATATATCCTTAGAACATACATTTTGACCAACTCTCTTGTACCCATGCAACATACCATTTCAGTAATTATGCCAATTATTGATATATTCACTGCTTTTCTCTCCAGTAAAATTTCCCATAATTTGCCAAAAGTTTTCCTTCATAATTTAAAAGAATAAATAACAACAATTAATGTGTTCTTGACCAGTTCATGCATTATTATACAAATAATGAATGTTTATGAGTGCGATAGTATGACTAATTTCATGAGTTGAAAGACTGAACGTTCTATTCAACGAGGCGAAGCCGAGTTGAATAGAACGTTAAAGCTTTCAACAAATCAAATTATTCATACTATCGCACGAATGAAAAACATTCATTGTTTGTTTTATATAACACCTTGCAATTTTGCTAGTCGTTGGTTAAATTTGTGTTTTGGCGGTCACTATGGATTCGTGTTTGTCTGTGTAGTAGCTCCATGGTCTGTCGTTTTCTAACTAAGCGTTTATGTAGGCTACCTGATATAGAGGAATTCTTTGTGACTTCAATCGCGTTGGATTCTCAGGCACTGAAGGGCAAAACACACATACGCAGTAAGCGTATTTACAGCACACTTGCACGGCATTACCATGATACTTCTGTGACACAATGGATGCTTGTCCTTCAAAACAAAAGAGACGCGCGATCTTGCCCTTCAAAACCAAAGAGATGCCCGATCACTTGACGTCAGTGAAACAATGTACGATCCCCAGTGCTGCAGTGATTTATTGAGACGCGGCATAGCTTATGGTAGCGGGGGCAATGCATCGCTGACTCATTGCCGTGGGTTAGTATATACTAACCAGTGACCATGGGTTAGTATATACTAACCAACGGTTGAGCACCGCAATCTTGATGATAGTGTCGAATCACGCATGGCATGTGACTACCAATCTTCCAATCAGATGCAGAGAAATTAATAAGGTGTTATATAATAACTACTGTATAAATAATGCTATAATCTGATACTGTTACACAAATACCACTGCAACATCACATGTATGGACACCGTGTCCTATCATCCTGGGTATATTTATGATCAGTTATTTTCCCATGTAGAGAATGACTTTGTGATACATAGTGCCTTTTTTTTAGAACACAAGCTTCAGTTTGTTCACAACCTGCCTTAATATAGTCCATCCAAATGTAAATTCTTTCGATAATGTAGCTTAACAGATACTTTCACAACATTATTTTCCTGTTACTGCCGCAACATAACACCATAATTTCATTCTTCCCTAAATTAACAGTTTGCTACAGAATAGCAAAAGAAAGCTATTAGATATATAACGTTGCTGTATTTTCATGTTAGACAAACTGTATATTTTAGGAAAGATGTTGAATAGCAGAATATGAAGGTGTTTAACTGCTATTTTTACCGCCACAACATAAGACACCATGACCTGATGAGAGATATATGTTTCATAAAATGTTCACACTTTTGCAAATAAGCCTGATATTCACTTTGACTGTGTGTGAACTGCTATAGTTTCATATAAGAGTAAGCTTTCTATTGTACCAGCTATAGTTTGCTAATAATGGCAGCCAAAATACCGCCGCAACATAAGCGGACACCATTGTGTTGTGGCAGTACACAAATTCTGAAATTATTTTTTTTGAATGATGGGGCAAATAACAATTAATAAATTATTAAATTCTTTTTTGTTGGTGTTTTCTTTATGAAGAAACATACAGACGTCATGCAGAGAATTTATATTTAAAGACTAGAATAACCATAAAAATTGACAATTTTTTATGTCACACATTTTCACGGTAAATTTGTGCAGACACCATCAAAAAATGCACCAAGACATGAAAGTGTATATTTTTTGTTATTTTCAATACTCTCCATTGTAGTTAAATTACTTGCCAGTAATTTCATACCAAATATGGCTTACTGGGATTTTCAAGTGGGAAATTAGGAAGGTTTTATCCCCAAAAAGGCCAAAGTGTGATAGTGCCCCAACCTCATGGAATCATCCAGAAATGTGCCCCCCCCCTCTCCTTCCCCCAGGTGATTTAAAAGCTTTACTTCAACAAACACTTGCTATTCATGAGGATCTGCAAGGTCAAACTTTGCAAGGATCTGCACCTTTCAAACACTACAGCTGAATTATTTCAGCTGCTGACTGTATTATAAAAAATAAAAGGATACAACTTTTCAAGTACTTTAATATTTCTTGGAATTTCAACTCTCAAGGGCTTTGTAAAAAGTTTGGAAGATTTCCAAAACTCAAGGACTTTTCAAGGGCTTTCAACGACTGGAAGTTTTTGGAAGGATGTCAAGGACTTTTAAGTTTCAATATGCAAGAAAACACCACTACCAAAGGAGAGTCAATATACCACCCCCAACCCCCACACTTGAAGTCTACCAGAGCCTTGAAAATCCCCAGGCTATAGACATCAAATAATAATAGAATTCAAGGATTTTTCAAGCACTTTCAATTTTAAAATTTCAACTTTCCCAGACTTTTTGGAAAATTTCCAAAATGTAAGGACTCTCAAGGGCTGTATATTTTTGCAAGGATTTTAAGGCCTTTCAAGTGCTTTTGGAAACCCTGGTGAAATGTAAGGGGGTATGGCTTTGCAAAAAGACAACACTCAGGTAAATTAAACAAACACTAGGGTCACAAATCATAAACACTGTGCAACTATAGGGTAATAAGGTGAACCAAGCACAAAGCCACATTACAAACACCTGTGCTACAAGGTACACACCCAATTTGCATCACACACGAAAATTTTCACATGTGTTTCCCTGCGCTGCTGAAAGCCTTTTTCTCACAAAGTGGATTCCATTAACAGAGAAATTTTTATGAAGGAACTACTGTACATGTTTGTTTGTGGCAGTCACATCCGCCATTCAAGTCATTCAGTCAAGTGAAATCATCACCTCTTTGTAACCAAACAGAATAAACTGTAGCAATGTCACCACTTGTGTCAAAAAACACCACTCATGCAGAAAAACAAGCAATGATAAAAATTTCAAAAAGCACTTGGCTTAAGTTACAAGAGGCCTACAACTACACTACCCGTTTTCCAACAATCTAGTTCTTGCACATTCAAAAAGCACTTAATCTGAAAGATTTACTTGTGAATGAAAGATTTAATCTACAGCACAGTTAAACAACTTAAGAAGTTATAACCATATTTGCTTCATATGCTCAGAGCTGCGTTATAATCTATTGACAATCCCCGTACTTGTAAAAGGTAAGCACTCATGAAACCACTCCATATACCACAGCTGGTCTAGACTTCCTTCTTAGAAAAGTGGCTTCTTGTGTATTCACAAGTAACACTCCTTGCATAAAAGACAGAGGGAAGGTACAAGCTTTTGCAATGTGTCACATAAAATGATACAGGTCTTTCCTGAGAAATCTGGCACACTTTGTAATGTGAGAAAGAGCCACTCACTATCCATTCCCACATTCATGATCAATGCATTCTCAGAAAGGCTTTCAATTCAGGAATCCTTAATAAAGTAGGGCTGGGAACATTTAGCAAAATTACTAAAAATTCAATCGCAAAATTTTACAATCGTTTAGCGATTAATCGCAAGTACCTATGATCAACATAGAGACTTTAAACGTGCTCTTGAACATGATGAATATGTAAAATGTATAAGTGACGTCCGGGGTCACAGTTTCCATGAACCTCAAACACGGATCCTCATAGAAGCTCAACTTTGATGTCGTATGTTTACGTGTGTGCCATTTGTATAATTATGTACTTCACTTTTTCAAAAAGGGTTAATGTGAACATCTAATTTTCTGTAATGACTGCAAATTGTTTTTAATTTTGTACGTTTTGCAATTAATCACTGGAAGCTTTGTACTAAACGTTTATTACACATGCGATCGTTTAGCGATTAATCGCTAAATGGTCACAGCCCTATAATAAAGTATCAGGTTTTAAAGAGTACCCTCTCAAATGACGAGTTTCCAAAAAAAGTGGCTCAGACTTTGTCAAAAGTGGTTCTGACTTCTTCAGAAAAAGAAGGTAGGGTCGACCACTTCTAAGGAAAGGTTGGGTGCTCTTGAGTCATTCAAAGGTATACTTATGGAAACTTAATCAGTGATACAGTTCTACTTACCCTGAATATCGGAGTTGTTGAATTGACGAACACTTTACCATTCAGCCATTCATCTTCGGATGAACTCTGTTCACCAAATCTGCCCCAGATCAATGTTAGGTCAGGGCTAAGGGAGACCACATCATTGATTATGTAGATCCTAATAGCCCCAGTATCAAAGCCAAACATGTTATACCAGAATGATAGGCAGTGTCTGTTTCTCTCCATGGGAGGAGATATCAGGATTGCAGTATCTCCACTCTGTCCAGTGCTGGTTTCAATGTACAGGTAAATACCTAGACAGGAAAAAGAATACAAAATTGGCTCTCCTTATGGGTACACCAAAATTAATCCTGTCTGCAGCAAATATACTGGTAGTGAAGAGCACAGGTTGTTAAAGGAAAGGGGAAGGGAAGAATGAAGTTTATGTATTCATCAGAGGTGGGGAAACCACAGTCATGCCATACAAAATTTTTGGAAAACTTTCCATGACACTGGATTATAACTGACAAACCCTTTCATGACACTGGATTATATATCTAAACTGTTTACTGAGTATCCTTTCCCAATCCCATCCTTCCTGACAATGAACATCTTAGGAAATAAAATTTCCATAGGAAATGGCTATATAAACTGAATTTGCAAAAACTCCCCTGGGTATGGTCTCCCTCCCCAAGTAATCATCACAGTAACAACCCCCAACTCATTCAACCCTTTCCTAACCCATAGTAGGTCTGTCCATCTGGAATTTCATACCATTTTAGCTGAAACCAAAAGTCATGATGAAAGGGTTGAAGAAAGCCAACCACCATCTGCAATTTTCTTTTCTTTCACTGAACATGCTAGGAGATGGAGGAGGAGAAGGTAAGGACAAATAAAGTTCAATTCATTTCAAATAGGGTCACCACCTCTAAACAAACCATAAAAATCTTAATAAAAACCTCCATGACCATAGACTACATTGATAAAACCTTCCACTGGGGGTGCTTTTCCCACCCTTTTACAAAAACCGGGTCCCTCCCTTTTCTTTCTTTCCCCAAGATATAATGACAGCCATCAAACATGCATAATCCACCCATGTCATGAACCTAACTCACCATCACCTGCCCCCTCCCCCCTCATTCACCAACAAACCCTTTGCTACCCCATAACCAGGTCTGTCTATCAGGAAACTCATATCACTTGAGCTAATCTAGAATGTCATGATGAAGATATTGCAATTTTTTCCTCTTGAACATTTTACATCTTTTCATACTTAAATTCCAAATCTTAATTCCCCAGCTATGCCATCAATTCAAAATTATCAATCTCATCCTTGGTGATGTAATGGAACTTATACCACCCCATGGCAAATTTTTCAACCATATTGAGAGTCACATCTGTCCATTAGAATAGCAGAAGTTATATTCAGGAAACACTGGAACATCTTTTTCTTCCTAGGTACCACTCCTATGAATATTCAAACTTCCTGCTGGGTACCCTTCCCCTATGAATATTCAGATCTCCTCAAAGGTACACCTCCTGTATTTCATTCTTTGAGCTATTACCATCTTCAGTCCCCAGGGTATGGTCAGCCGATGGACCTGTTGAACCTGAGATAGTTCTTCCAGAGTTCTCTAACCAGTCCATGTCATCAAAGTGTGAGTTGGCCCAAACACAAGTACCGTCTTCAAAAGTACACGATCCTGAAAAACACAATAATTTGAAAAATTTCAGAAATTTTGCACACTTTGTAACATTTTAAGATTTCACAGTTTGGGTTAACTCTTGCTTGAAGAATGAAAAGGAGCTCATCAGAAATATAAATTATCCAATGAAATTTGATAAAAATTGAAATTCAAAAAACAGCTAAAGAAACTACAAATCACAAATTTCAGGATTTGGCTACATTCTTGCTTCAAACATGAGAAAAATAGTTCACACATCCATAAGTAAATAGCGTAATTAAAAAGAGTACATAGGTCATCAACAGAAATGGATAGGAGGTGCTCAAAGCAAGAAAGCGTAACCTAGCCGGCAAGGTGTTACTTTTTGTTTTGTCTGGCCAGGGAGGGGGGTACGGGGATGAGCTGGTCAGGGAAATACTGCCGAGTATTTTGCGTAAGTGGTGGGTGTCATCATATGGTGTCACCAAGGATGAACACATCCCTGATAATGATAAAGTTCAAGTTCAAGTTCAAGTTCAAGTTCATGAAATTTATATGGCGCCCAATTTAAAATAATTGTTCCAATGTGCCTTACAAAAGAAAGTAGAAAAACAAAGATTAAGTTGATCTATCAGATACCATCAAAGGCACAGCTATATAGGTGGGTTTTTAATAAGGACTGAAAATGTTCCAGAGAAAGCGTGCTGAACTAACTGAAGGGGGTAGATCATTATTCATCATTCCATAACTTAGGGCCTTGGACAGCTAGCGCGCGCTCACCAAACGTGGATCTACAGTATATCTACAGTTATCTAGGAACAATCAGATTGAGAGTGGTCTCGGATCTGAGTACATATTTTTTTTTCTTAAAGGAGAACATATCAGAAAGGTAGAGTGGTGCCATATTATGTAGAGCTTTATATACAAGAAGCAAGATCTTGAATCGATTCCTGTAGAGCACTGGGAGCCAGTGCAACTCCTTTAGCAAGCCTAAGGATGGGAATAACCTATTCTTTTTAGCAACTAAAGGGAAGAATGTATTGAGTCATACACTCTTGCATTTACTAATTGCTGTATTTCCCTGTCCAGCTTATCCCCCTACCCCCCTCCCTTGCCAGACAAAACAAAAAGTAACACCTTGCCTGCTAGGTTATGCTTTCCCACTTTGAGCACCTCCTATCCATTGGAAGGTTCACATTTACTCAGCACTCAGAATCAAGTATGTACACCCATGCATAACTGGGAAATTTCACCCCAAATGCAGACACTTCTCAACCTGTATTATTATGCCCATACTCCTATAAAGGTTACATAAATAAATTGCAAATATATATTTTAGCTCACTTCAGGGGTTGTACACTTTTCTCAAGATAAAATTCAAGCACTTTTTAAGGACTTTTCAAGGTACAACTTGGTTTTTCAAGGACATCTTACAGCTTTTAAAACACTGCGAAATACTTTTCTAGCATGAAATACTTAAGTAGGCCTACACCTGAGGTTGGCAGGAAACACAACCTTTTGAAGGCTAATGGTAGCACCAATAATATCAATCAATATGAACTTCCATATTATGCTAACACTCTTTTATCTTTTCATTTTAAGCAGGGCTAGGCTAAGCTTAGGCCCTTATTCAGAATAGCCTCACAGGTTAGCCTTAATTAAATCTATGTACAAATGCATGTGATCTTAGAACCTAGTGCAATGTTACTGATAGTTACACACTGGTAACATTTAGAGACACAGTATATGGTATAAATATTGCCCATCTGCCAAAGGCATATTCTAGCTGGAACTACTGAAGGCCTAACTTTAGGTACAGGGTAGGCTAAGATTTAAGGAAAGGTATATACCTGGGCCCTGGCATCAGCATAGCTGGCCTAGGGATGATAGAGTCACCCTCTTCAGATTTCAACAATATTTTGTGGTGAAAAAAAACCCTTCCTCTGTCAGATTCATCTGATTCTAGCGTAATTATGTTGAAAAGAAGTGCTGCACTTCTTTAGTTATGATCCTGAAGGCACCAAACACTTGTTTCATACAAGTAACTAAGCCTAACACACTAAGTATACGCAAAGTGGAGCCTATACTGGCAAAATTTTGCCGATTTTCGTTAAGTAACTCATCATTTTCTGATCATAACTTCAAAGTGTTTTGATGTTTTTAAGCTGAATTTGCCACCATTTTAGATGGTAAGATGTCTGTGTATGTGTTTGGTAAATTTTACAGGCATTCATCTGACGTGGTTTTGTAAAATTCAAGCACTTTTCAAGGACTATGATGCAAAAGAACAAAATTCAAGTACTTTCAAGGCCCTGGAATGAATTATTCAAATTCAAATACTTTCAAGGTTTTCAAGGACCCGTGCGAACCCTGTCACTTTGTAAAATGGTGCGCGACAACTTATGGTTTCAGGTAAACAACAGAAATGCACCCTCATAAAGAACATGAAAGCTTGCACATGTAATATCAAGTATTTGTCATACCTGTGATACACATGTCACAACTGTACCAATAAAATGTCATATTTTGATAATTTCTAAACAGCATTACTCAATACCCGGCTAGTCAGAAGGATGATGAAGAATATCTTTCATAATGATCAAGGACAAATCCAGGAAAAAAAATATAGTTTAGGGAACTCGAATACACATGTCCAAAGTCAAACAAAACGAGTCCAAACATTAAAAATTCATTCAAGTTAGAGAGGAGAAAAATTGTGAAAAGCGAGCAACTTTTGAAATTTGGAACATATGTGTGACATATATGTCAGTCTGTACAAAAATGAAAATAGAACTCAGTACCAGACCTAGTTGAGTACTTGCTTAAGGGTGACCAACCTAACCCTTTTTCTCACATTGCCCTAATAATTCTACATAACCTACCCATAATCTGTAAGTCATGATGACCTTTCTGAAAAACATTGACATTCTTGTGCTTAACTATATGTAGCGCACTGTGCTGTTTGGTATTTACAATTTCTACTAAGCAACCACACCATAATATGCAGTCATGGTATTGAAAAGATCAAAAGTCATTTCTGCTGTGCAGGAATCAAAACAATGGTGCCCCACATTAGGCTTTCACGGTATTTCCAGACAAGACAATCGATATAATCGGACCCCTAATAATCGAAATTCAAGTATAACCGGCTTTTTCTCCACACACTTTACTTGTTAAGAGTAACCCATTGCGCCGAATGCAGCGTCACCAAACAGTGTGTACTGTATATGACCTGTACATGAGCGCCAAATTGGGGCCCAGTCTAGCCTCACAAACTGTCACAAAATCTTTAGTTTATTGGTCTAAGAGATAAATAATATACCCTCTCTCCACATTTTTTTTTTTTTTAATTATTTTACGATTACTTTGATTTTTACGATTATTTCGATTTTTTCGATTTTTCGATTTTCTTCTCATGCAATAATCATACTGAATCTAAACTGGTTAGAACCGGTAATGATATAATAATCCGTTTACCATGAAAGCCTACCCCACATACTGCATGCCCACATGCCCCACATACTGCATGCTTACATGTGTCCTGCAGGGCTGGAAATAAACATCATGAGGGAAAGGCCATTTTCATCCTTGCTTTTGGGGCACCTATTTATGCATCTCAAAGGGTCCTACAGCCAAGCAGGGTTCTGAATTATCTGGTATACATCTGCTTCTATTTTGTTACGAAGAGCACAAAGGCAACGCAGCCTTGAAAAGTATGCCATTTTGTTCGGAACCAAGGTCACTGCCAAGATTAGAAGGCCATGAACTCTGTGGCCTTCATTTATTTCCAGCCCCGGTCCTCTCATTTATTAACTTCACACTGCTGCCATTCCAATAATGCTAGTGAACCGAGTGTACAGTAGAAAATACCTTCTACATCTGGACAAGACTTATTAGCAGTGAAGCCGATATCATCCAGGGCAATATGTCCAAAAATACCATTGCCAACAACACCTTCAAAGATCAGCTGGTATGGTTGTACTTGGTTGATATGAAGCTGCCCTTTGTACCAATGGTTACCTAGATTTACCGTCCTCCTTTGCCAGATTGGAAATCCGCCAGCATCCTTCATCTATGAAAGAAATAAAATTATAATGGACAATGTACTCTCAGGACTATGTTTGTCCACAAGTTGGCAGAAACTTCCCCTTAAGTATTGTACCACCCTTTTCTTCACACAGTTTCAATATCATGCTAGTTAAAAATTATGGCTTACAATTCCCACACCGGTTTTAAAATCTTTACAGGAAAAACCAGATCTGCTATCTTGATTTTCTTAATTTGTATAGAAATGGGCCTTTCCTGGTCTAAAAGAGGACACTTAAGATTCACAATTCCTGTTACAAAAGTTCTCCCACATAACTTTCTGGATGACACCTTATCAGACACTATCCCCTCTTACACCCACTCCTGAAAGCTTCCCCAGACAAGTAGCCCTGGACAACAGACCTGCAGACAATTAACCCACAGTCAATGAGCTAATTTAATTGTCAAATTTTCAAGGGGCAATTGCCATTGCTGGTAACTGTCCAGGTGAAAATGGTTGGGGTGTCTGGAGGCAATTTCAAGGGTTGCTAATTCTCCAAGTGGGAACTATCCCAGGGACAAGTGGTCCAGGTCAATGCATCAGGAGTATGGACATGGTTCATATATCTAAGACAATAAATCAAATATCTTATCTTACCTTGATCTGCAGCTGGCCAATATGTGTTCCGTAAATGTGATATGAAAAAAACCAGCACTGGTCCTCACCCCACTCAACAGGATCAATCACAGGGGAGAGCAGCCGGGCTCTTTGGAAGACACTTGTTGAATCACTTGTATTTAGGAACAAGTAGGTGCCTGGTAAAGAATAGCATAGCAAATAATGATTGGTAAAGGAGGGAAAAGTGGAAAAGTTCTAAATTTATTATGGTATTTCCAAAATTACTGCAGACCCATCAAGACCAATAGCCAGTGTGGTTAGGGAATATCACCCTCTAAGTACCCTGCAACTCAAAAGTCTGCAGCATATTAAAAATAACCAATGGGCCACTGTGCCCCATCAAACATAGTGTGTATTGAATAGCATTAGCTTTTATACATGCTATACTTAACTTGTTATACGGTTACTCTCACATTACTAGAACTGACCCCTTTCTACTGTACACATAGCTTAGCAATCAGTTTAGTGATTTCGTTACACTGTGCACATGGGATGTAGGCAGTGTTCACGGTAGGTGCATGGCGGGACTGCACAATTCACCCACTTGTAATCCCACAAATTTATCCCGCAATGTTATTTGCCACTTGCCACCAGTCCGCTTAGATCTTAGAAAGCAACCTGTCTGGTCCGGAGTAGAAATTCATGCTGTTTGTGCCATAAACAAACGGAAACCAATCAGAGCTGAGTCATTAAGCTCAAAATGAACTAAATGAAGTATGAATATGATGGACCTTTCCTAAGGTTTCTACAGGTGGGGGAGGAGGGGGGGGGGGCGGAGAGAAATCAGCATCAAAATACCTAAACAAAAAGTTGACTTTTTGTAGTCTTAATTTAATATCAAGATCCCCTCCTTTGAAGCAAAAATCCCCCACCCCCAAAAATATTTGGAAGGGGTGGGGGGATTTTCACCTTCAAATGTCAAGAACTAGTACAAACACTGGATAAAGGTTGATTAAAATGGAAGGAAAATCTTCATTTCTTCTGATATTCCCTACAGTATTTCCAGTATGGTGGGTCACCCTACCTGGACACTTCAGAGGAAACTCTTCTACTTTATGAGACATTTTATTTTTTAAGAGAAAAAGAGCTCAATGAAGAAAACCTGGTAAAGTGAGAATTTCATGACAAATACTCTACAGTCTACCTTCTGGGGTCCTGTAAGTACTGTCAAAGGATGGTCCGGTCCCTGAGAGAGGAGTACTGCCCTGATTAGGTGTCCAATCAAAATCATCTGTGTCATCTTGTATGTAACCACACAGGTTAGGCATCTCAAAGTCACAGTCATTGATGCCGCGAATGGGGCATTCCCCTTCTAGCACGGAAACATCATCCAAGGCTATGTCTCCTTGGAAACTGTTACCCCTAACACCTTCATAAATTACCTGGTGGAAATTGTACAAAATGGCATTTCTGAAAACACAGATAATAGATATAGTGCAGAAGTTCACCTGTACTGTACACTTTTTTTTCAAGAATACAAATGATAAGGGATAGAGGAAAGTATGTGATTAGCATGAGATTACTTAATACTACAGTACATGTATATTTTCTCTTTCAGAATTTTTATCAGGTTTTCAGTTTGACCACTTTAATGGAACATCCTGAAGGGCTAAATGCCACAACAGGAAATGGGATTAAAAAACATCTATCAGACCAAACCCTGTTCAAAAGAAAGGGCCTGTCAGCCAAAATACACTGTCTGACCTAGTTTTAACAATCCAACCGACATACATGCAGTACTACCTGAGTTATCCAATGAGTTTTACACACTGGTAGCCCTCTTCACACAGAACATTGTAGTTTGCACCAAGAAGTGTAGAAACATACTATGTTGGTAGCATGCATTAAGCTACACATAATACAGTGTAATAGGGAGAAATGTTGCACTTGGCAGTCAAACACTATACTTACTGTAGCAGGTACACTATTGTACTCAACTTTTGAAGAAAAGGCCTTGGCCTATACTCCAAACCCCTGAAACTCAGGTGTAAGTTGTGCACATACTTTAGCAGAGTACAGAAGCATATAACAAAAAATTCACAGTATCATACCTGAAATGGCACAGTCATATTGTGAAAAATTTGACCATAGATCCACCTGTTGCCTTGGGCACCAAGTTTGGTCCACAGAGGGTCGGTGAGACCTGTCAGATTTGTCGGCTGCAAATAGACATTTAGGGTGTCGATGTCTCTTCCCCACATGTGATACCAAAATTCCACACAGTACTCTCCAGCATTTTTGAAGACTTGGCTGACCAGTCTTGCTTTATCCCCTGGGCGAGGGTTACTTGCCTCTATGTAGGTATAGATACCAGCACCTGGGAAAAAGGAAAGTTCCCTTGATGAGATGTTTAGCTGAAAGTGTTTTTCCATTTCAATAAAACTTTAAGTGATATTACCTGTTCAAATAAAGTATAAAGTGTATTTATCAATACACTAACTATGCTAAACAAGGATGAAGTTGCTTATGTAAAGTGATGGAAAATGATGAGTACTGTGAATGGCAAAATATAAGGAAACAGTGCAAAAACAGTCAAAATCTGCACACGATTTTGAAAATAAGTGTTCTCATTACAACTGGCTTAAGCACACAGTAGGGGGTAGCTTTGAGCTGCTCTGGGCAGTTGGAAAGATTACTTTTTATGAGGCCAAGTACCCTACTCCCAAATAGTTGTCACATTAGTAACCAGCGTATCCAACTTTATGTTGTCTTGAAGATGGATGCCGAGGTACTGTAAGAATGAGAGTGAACTATTTGTAAAGTCTCATTGCCCAGCTTATAACTGTGTGGGATAGTGCAGTGATGGAAATAAGCATTTCAACTTGCATAGCAACACTGCTACACAAATTCAAAATTGTGTAGCACTTAATGTTACATTTCATAGCACTTTTGTGGAAGGTGATTGAGGGCCATCAAAAGGGAAATCACAAATCACCACCTTACTGTGCGTTTGGTTAAAAGGAGGATGACATGGACTAAATAGACTTCTACTCAAGTAAGGCAAACTACTGTAAACAACTGAAGAAAAGCTGAGTCTGAAACAATTCAAAGTGACAAAAGTTTTAACTTAGAAAAACCACCTGTGTACCACAGTGCTGCTTAATTAAGAAACATCAGAAAGTGCACATCAGCTGAAGTTCTGAGTCCCTTGTCAGAGGTCCAGAGATCCTATGCAGTATAAAAACATGGAAACTAAGCATGGTGTTGTCATTCCATCTCTGAAAAATTTAATGGGTGCAGTGGGGCTGGTTGTGTGTGTGATATACCTCTAAATATCTTTCTTGGCAGCTCGAATGGGGACAAGAGTCTGTGCAGGGTGGAGAGGTGGGGTGGTCACAGTTGAGGAGTTTGCAGACTCCTATCCCATCCATGCACTCAATTTTGATTGAGAGTAGGCCTAATGGAGGTTTCCAATCAACCCCATTACATTTTGGATCAACTTGGAGACGGTAGAGTCATGATATTATTTTGTAGTAGCTTCTCGTTACAGTGATATATAGGGGGAAATTTGTAATAGTTTTTCTCAAGTTTTGACCTGCTGCTGATGTCGCCCTGTCAATAAATAAGCCGCCGCATGCTTATGACACATTAGAGATCAAATAAAACATTGGTGGGCACTTTAGAACAAAAATAATCAGAAAGCATTAACCACTTGCACAGCTCTTCCAGGAATGAGATTATTCCAGATGTACACGTCTGTAGGTTAGTCTTTCAGTGATATGTGCTACAGGTTAGGCAATGGCAAAAGTGCCAATACATCCTGAAGGAAATTACATTGTACAGAAAAACTTTAAATCTAAAGCTCACAAAAATATTGCAGATTGTTGTATGAGGGTGTTTTGCACATGCCTTAAAAATATTTTTGATGTTCTTGACCATGTGGAGTATGTTGACACTCAATCCTGCTTTGTGGAAAGAATGTACTGTTGCTATAATGCAAACGTGTATGCAGAGAGCAGTAGCTCCCTTGTTCAATCAAACCATGCATTTGCCGCTGGAATATCTTCCATTGAGGAGCAAGACACTGTGTTTTTAATTTTTCCTAATGCCAAGAATTGTCACAGTAGAATATCATCAGTTTATTTTATCTTTTCCAACCATCTTTAATTTATACTAAGGTGACCATATTTTGGGGGTTTAAATCAGGGACGCTACTAGACCAGGCACCGTGTAAGGAAAATACACATTTTTATTGTGCAATTGGCTACAGTTAATTTGTGTGGTCACTAATTACAGCAGTAATCAGTGATGCTCTTGACTTTCGATCTCTGCGATTGCAGATACCTGTTATTTGTAAGCCTACATACGTTGTACTTGGGCGCTACGATATATATCTCAACGATGTCAATGTAATACTAGACCTATAATACTTAACCAGGCCGTTCAACTCCCGGATGTCCAAAAGGTACACAGTAGGGTATACAATCGACAAAATATTATTTACAACATTAGGGCCTAGGCCAGTGATTAATATCTTGGGAAATTTCAAATTTCAAGGACATTTGTTCAAATCGGGGACATTTTCGGGGACACTTGTTCACCGAGGACGGAACACTGGATTCGGGGACTATCCCCGAAAATCGGGGACATCTGGTCACCTTAATTTAAACAGCAAACATTTTTTCGACAGAGATTCTGAAGGCTTAACCAAAGCAACACTGCTACACAGTAGGCCTACAGAAAGTCTAATGTTTCAGCTTATCACAGTTGGTGTTGAATGATTTAATTGCATCGACTGGAAAATCCAATAAGATTCATTCACAAAGAAGCTAACATATTTTTGGCTGATATTTACTACATTTTACTGATGTTTATTCTATTTATGCCAGTCACACAGTTTCTATTTTTCCATATTTTTAGGAGTATTCATGTGAATTGTGAAATTAATTTGTCCATTTGAAAATTGAAGTCTGCTAATACAGAGAGATTTATAAAGGATGCTTCAAGAATTTGGACGTCATTTCCATGATCTTCAAGAATAGGGGGCTTTACTTTCGGTAAAATAGTGGCACCTGGTAACATTCTTTTTGGTCTAACGCGCGCTTTGAAAGGTACATTACTGGCAAGAAAGAAGTCAGGAATTTCAAATCTTGTTTGCTTGAAGTCCTGTTTTTTACCTTTTCTTGTGACAATTTAGAAGGGATTAACAGCCAAATAAGAAGGGACTGACAGCCACAACCAAATCAGGGAATGCATCATAAAATGATGCTACACATACAGTACTGAGAATTGCATTGCAAATCGGTGGGATTTGCATCGCTAATTGCGATGTGATACCACCTATTTCCATCACTGTAGTGGATCTACCTGATGTAACACTTGCTAGAATTAGAGCTTACTTGCCACTAATTGTTTCGCCAAGCATTTAAGAGATCAAAATCTTTCTGTAGGCCTACTGTAGATCCTCAGAATCCTTGGTAGGCTACTTTAGGTAGTATTTTACAAGAGGCAGTCATCCACAAGTAACGGTGCAACTAAGTTGCACGATGGAGACCTGTATCATATTTTGTGCATTTAGGGTAAAACGCCCAGTATCCGGCCACCATCCGGTATTCGACCGCCTGTTGTTATTTACTAGTCACTCCTATCCCATAATAGAATTGTCAATATATTCTTATGTTACCTTCAATGACTACCCTTTTCTTACTAACTGGTATGCACAACACACTACACAGCCCATTCCACAAAATTCATGATGTATTTCTACACCAATTGCATGAGGCAGTATAATTTTAAGAAAAGCCACTTTTCAGTCAGTTAAGATTTTTTTCTTATGAAAGTTGTTGATTTTGTTCCAACTTAAGCTATTTTAGCCTTAATATTTTTGGGGGCTGAGAGATTAGGTAGAAAGACCACAATAAACTCAATATGAAGGTCACAAGTGATGGCCCCTTCATTAATAATGGGAGGTCGCCTACTGGGCTCCGCTTTGCAAAGTGCTATGTACAGTAGTACTCAACCATGATATATATAACACAGAGGTTGAGTTCTGGTCTACAAAGTTTGATGTTAGCCTAGTACCAGTATTTGACCTGTCATAATTAATCCCTTTCTTTACAAGTTAAATGTTATGAAATTTGAAAGATGGACCAAAAAATTAAGTTGAATATTAGGGATACTATTTTGATATAATCATTACTGAGAATAAAGGGGAGTGAATACACAGTAATCAACACTGTGGCCAAATTCTGGGTTGAAAACATGAATACTGCTCACACTAGGTTTAATTCTGGTCTGTAAGGGTCTGAATTTCTGATGGCCCCCTTCCTTCAAACATAAGAAATTATTTCACTTTTTCATATGGAATGAAGAGGAGGGACAAAAGTTTACAAAGATACTAAAAGTAGTATTTGATTTCATTTGTTAAACAGCTATCAGAACCAAGAAGTCCTTAAGCGGTCGGGTACTGGGTATTTTACCCTAGGCTAGGCTTTATAAGGATATACGTACTTAACGTAGGCCTACATACTGCATGAAAACGGGACGCACAAAAAATTGGGGACTGTAGTATCAGCTAGCTTGCACTGTACTGCTAATCGCCTAATTCGATACGCGATGCACATTACTACAGCATTATGGGATAAAAAAGGGAGCAACAAGTAACATTGTACTAGGCCTAGGCTAGGTTTGGTGCTGTCGCTCCCTTCTGTATCCCATCATGCCTTGCAATTGAGATTAGCAATATAGCTTTATTGCTTCCTGTTACTGGCTAGTGGCGTGTGCTACTGTTACTGAGTGTTACTAGTGATACTACTGTAGTGCTACTTAGAGAAGCTAAAGTTAGGCTTTAACATTAGGCCGTTAGGGCTCAATTACGTTTGGGGTGAAGTAATGTCCCTTTGGATGTGTCACCGTATTCCGAAAGAAGAAGGGGTCTTGCAGTATAAAATTATGTTTAGGAGTAACATTCCGGCGGAAACAACCTTTTGGTTTCTACTCCAGTTCGTCTGAGGCATTCTTTTTCGGTCAATACGCATCATACTGTAGTCTGACTCCTTTCACTTGATGTTACGCCGCTAAGGCTACTCGCTATAAATTTCTCCTGAGGATCGTATTCGCCGAGCTCAAAACTCGCGGTTCCAGGTCACACACTTGTGCTGTTAGTGTTGGGCATTGCATTGCACTGAGCTGAGATTGTTTAATGTGACGTCATGACGCATTGGAAACATGAGAACAAACTGAGTTTACTGCGCTGCAGTCGATGGGCGGTATCTCTTTACAAAGCCCAGTAATGAAGTCGTCCAGGACTTGAGCACATAGCGCAGAAGACATCGTTTTGTTTACATTCTCATCTCAAGTTGTGATGTCACAATAATGGTACAGCTATGCACGGTGGCTGTCAATGAATGCACACAAATTATAGCGATCAACATACATTACAAGTACTATGGTGAACTGGTATGAATAGGCTGTATCATGTTTTTAGTACGGAGCGTGGATAAACACCTGCGGAAGTCGCTATAAGTGCTCGCTCGGATCTGGTTAACGAGGCAGCTGGCGAGCTAATCGCTCCCAACATGCCAAGATGATCCCACAGAACCGACGGTCGTGAGAGTTGGCAATGAATAGGGAAAGTCTGGCAACAAGTTGGGAGAATATGTCCTTCACTGCCACTTGATTTTATGGACTTTTCAAGGTTGACTGGTAGTGGGTATATTGTTACACAGGGTTTTCTTCAAAATTAGACATTTTTCAATAAAATTATTTTAACTTGAAAATCAGATTCTGTGTAAAATTTACACCTTCCTCGATACAATTTTTGTCAAATTCAAGCCCCCAGAACATTAAAAATGATAGAAGAAAACTTAGCAATAAATCACAACAACATGACAGCTGAGCGACAGCTGTTCGACAGCTATCAAACTTACTCCCTACCGTCAACACAGCACCACAGAATTCTGTGACTGGCAGCAACTTGGTAAACAAAATGAAATAATTAGAACGATCTGTAAGGTCAATAAAACTTTTCAAGTAAGGGAGTGGGTGCAGATAGGGAACACCTTGTTTATCAGCTCTGCTTTATGACTAGATATACTTTAGGATGACGGGTATTTTATTGGATTGTACGACTGTGTCTTCTGTGGGAGCAACTTCTCATGAATCCTGCTCCCGGGACCTCCATTTAAGGTCGCCGGGCCGCGGGCCATCCGACGAAAGTGAGTGTATATGATATTTCCCATGGGTGGCGATTCCGGTACCCCGCGGAGCGGACGAAGTTTTTTCGTTCAGCTCATCGCTGCGAAAAAACAAACCTAAAAAGGGGCGGCAGCCACAGAAGCGCTACGTAGGCTACGATTCCGGAGGACTCGGACTGGTCCTCCCCCCCCCCCCCCAATGTTTGAGAAATAGATCGGCATTGACTTTGATTTTTCACACAGTAAATTATTTGAAAATGGGGTCCGACGCCCCCTCCCCCAATATTGAGAACAAATTCGCCACCCTTGGACTATCTCTGGTCGATCTTTAGCCACTTTCCCAAAAGGCTGGGAGGGGTGGAGGTTCCTTGCTCTGCACCGTCTTCCTGAATCTCACCGATTAACTCACCGATTCCCATCGGCAAATGAGGCTGATGTCTGGGATGTTGAACACTGGGGCAGGTAGCCGCTTTTGGCTTATATAAAGCCCCTGTCTTTTCTTCAAAACTGGATCAATTTTGTTTTTAAAACTATTAACACTTTCAGCAGTGACAGCTTCAAGACGCAGGTTATTCCACTCAGAAATGACACGTTGACTAAATGAGTACTTCCTGATGTCCAACCTACAGTTGGGTTTATAAAACCTGAAAGGATGCCCACGAGTACGACAATCAGAGCGTTGTTCAAAAAAATACAAGCATCAATTTTCTCTAATCCATTGACAATCTTAAAAACCTCAATGAGATCTGCACGAAGTCTACGCATTTCCAAAGACAAAAGATTAGTTTCAAAAAGCCTGTCCCCATAACTTAAATGAGAAATTTCAGGTATCATCCGGACGACTAATTCCTGAAACGGACAGTCAGGTAATAATTCAACAATTTATACTCCCTCAGCATTACTGTGAATAGCTATGCTGAAGAAGTAATTTTAGCCCCCAGAAAATTTTCAAGTGGTTCTACGGGGATTTGATCCAGGGACCCCTAGTATGCAGCAATTAGGCAGTATATATACTTAACCACCAAACTAGCCAACTCCACCCAATTATTATGGGCGTGGCCATGGTTTATCCACCAGAAAGGATCATCTCCCCGCATGAGAAGTTGATCCCACAGAAGACACAGTCGTACAAACCAATAAAATACTTGTCAGCCTCAAACATATCTAGTCATCATTAAAGGCAGTATGCAGTTACCCCAATCAGAGTGAGTGTACCCTGTCACTCTAGTTCATGATTGGCCTATTTTGATCATGTGACAATATTTTTGTTGGTAAATTGTGATAATCAAGGAGAATTTCTCCTTGCTTTATCTATTGTTCGTAATAGTTATGTTCAAAAATCTTCTGCGGTGCTTGTAAATGCAATAAGAGGAGATTTGCAAGAATTTGCCAACTTTTCAAAGAAAATTTTGGGGCGACTGCCTATTGCCTTTAAGTAGAGCTCATAAACCAGGTGTTCCCTAGCTGCACTTACTCCCTCACTTGAGTTGTATTGATCTAGCAGATCGTTTTACAAATATTCCATTTTATTTACCAACTCGTTGCTGACACAGAATTCTGTGGTGCCAAATCTTTTGTCGGCAGGGAGTAAGTTTAATAGCTGTCGAACAGGTGTTAAGTTATTGTGATATGTGCTTACTTTATGTTCTACACTTGTAACGTTCTAGGGGACTGAATTTGACAAAATTTAGATTGAGGAAGGTATAAATTTTCCATGGAACCCGATTTTTTCAATGATAATATTGGCAAATGTGTCCTTTTGAAGAAACTCCTGTGCCATAATATACCCAGTACCTTGAGAAGTCCATTCAAAGTGGCAGTGAGGGCTATATGCTCCCAATACGTTGGCAGAATTTCCCAACTGATTGCCAAGTGGTGGTAGGCCAAGTGTCTGCTCGTCACTTCAGTTTCCCGCCCGGCGGACGTGTATTACTCCTGCACCTATATTGGCTGCACTCGTAGAGTATGTACGCCAAAGAGGAGTACGTACTCTTCGACACTTGCTATGAAGGTTACACGTCACTGTGACTTTATGGCTGGTAGTGAATCATGAAGTTACATGTGATAATACTTAGTTTAGTCTTTGGTTAGCACGATCCATTGACTACAAATATTTTGTCGATCCCGCTCTTCTTTCAACTTGAAGTATATATAGTTAATGCATGTGTTCAACTTCAATAGCGCCCTCAGTTTTAAAGTGTCTTTCAGTAAGTTTCTCACTTGAGTAATCTACTAAGGCGAGAAAGCAGTCGCCCCAAGTTTATTTTTAAAAAATCTGCTAAATCTTGAAGATTTTCGTGTATTTCTCTCACAAGTATTTTTCATTATGTTTCTCTACAAAAACATTGAAAACTGAAGATAAACCAAGGAGTTATTCTGCATGAATTTAAGAAATAAGTAACAAAAATATTGTCTCATGTTTGAAAGGAGCCATTCCTGAAATATGATGACAGGGTTCACTAATTCAGACTGGGGGGACTGTATTTTCCCTGAAAGATTTTATATTTACTCCTGAGTATCCTCACAAGACTAGATATCTTCCATGATTATGGAGCAAATAGTCTTCCAAAAGTTGTTTTGAAACATCAACAAACTTCTCTTCTTATTTGCCTTACAAAATATTTTAAACATAAATATTACAAACAAAAGGTAGAGCAAGGAGTTATTCTCCGTGAATTTAACAATTCAGTGACAAAAATATTGTCAATTTTTGTCACATAATTAAAATTAAATTCATGAGTGGCCACTCATGAATTCGGATACCAGGGTATACTGATTCAAATTGGATGACTTCATTTTGGCTTCATTAAATACAAACGTTTCTAGTCCGAATGTTATATTTAACTATTTCGATGAGGTACAGAAGCCAGGGGTGGCTATAGGTGGGTTACAGGAGGTCATGGCACCCCTGTTTGCGAAGACTAGCCCCTCCCCTTAGGGAAAATGTTCCAATTTAGGGAAACATTGATGAGCACGATAAAGCATGTATGTAATCCCCACGGCGTACAGTCGCTCCGACAGTTTAAATGGTTTTGCTTTTAAGGAAGGCAAATTCTTAAATAAAAATCTGAAATTTTCTTCAATGACTAAACACCAGCATTTTCAATTATCTAGATTGATGGACCATCCTAAAAAAAATTAAGCTCAGCTAAATCCTAGTTACTCAAATTTTTTCAATGAAACCAAAAAATTTTAAATTTTTTCAGTAAAAATCCTAGGGTTTTTAATTCTTTTCAAAAAAAAACCAACTTAACAAATTTCCCTTTCATACAAACTTCAGATTTCCAAAATTCTACAACATAAGCCAGTACTATCCTAATTTTCAAAACAAAAACGAAAATTGGTAAATTGTCTTTTCTCGAAAGCACTATATTTTCCGATCCTCTTCAAAACAATCCCAAAATTCTCAGTTCTCTCCATAAAGACTCAAATCTACAAATTCTCCTCAATAAAAACCCAAATTTTCTGCGTGCTTTGCGCTCCAAAAGCATCTGCTGTTGCGATCCTTCCTTCAATTACCTCTTTCCTGACTGGGGTTTGCTGCCTTTTCCTCATTCGGGAGTCATGTCCCCTCCCGTGAGACAAATCTTTGCTTCGAGTGAAGCCAGTGGGAAACGACGTGAAACAGGTGATCGTCCTTACTCCCCAGTGGCTGATCTAGGTTGTGAACTTTTATTAACCATACCAAGTTCTTGATCATAATAGACCCATAACTGTAGTGTAAATATACGATACGATTTTCATGCAATTCAGGGAGTTTAAATTAAATGTATTTTTTCGACCTCGAGCTTAACCGTGGTGTGGGGCATAGGCGTACGGGCAGGGGCGGCGCCAGGGTTTTTCGATAGGGGGGCAAAGCATGCTGGGCCTGACCCAGCTTTATTGTTGGGGGTGCAGGCATAGAAGACTTCCAAGCATAACCCTACCCCCCCCCCCCCCCGTGTCAGAACCTGCATTTTTGGTGTTTTTATTTTCTTAAACTTTATTTTTCTCTCAAAGAAAAACTTTTTTTTCTAAAATAAGTACAAACTGTGAGGAGGGTTGTTTGTCTGTCAGTGAAAATCGCCCCTTACTGAATGAGACGCTTCAGCTATGCAGCAGGCGCGGCGGAAGGAAAAATATTGGGGGGGGGGGGACTGAATGCAGCAAGACTATCTAAGCGGAGCGCCACCATCGGTTGGCGCGGAGCGTACAAGAAAACTTTTGGCTTCATAAACCCTCCAGATGGCCGGAAATGACACTTCCCGAGTGTTCTAAGCTGCATGTACCCAGCCTTGAAATATGGATCATATGTCTGCAATTTCTCAATTAAGGAGAAAAAATAAATCTATGAAAAATGGTAATACATATTTCTAAGCGGAGCGCCACCATCAGTTGGCGCGGAGCGTTCAAGAAAATTTTTGACTTTGCAAACCCTCCAGATGGCCGGAAACGGCACTTCCCGAGTGTTCTAAACTGTATGTATTCATCCTTGAAGTATGGATCTAATGTCTGCAATTTCTTAATTAATGGGAAAACATTTATCCTCATCATGTGATTTTTTTCCCTTGCTTATAGAAAAGCCGAGTCACTGAGGAAGGGTAATACGCAAAACTGAATTTTATAAAAGGGGGGGAATCATAACTCTTATCAGATAACATTAAATTTTTACCTATAGTTTCTCGAGTTTTTGAACCAATGATGTAACCAAATTTGCAAGCTAAAGTAAACTTTACGCAAACAGGAGTGACGTCATTTCCTCACATTAATGGTTAATGGACTGATTTATGTATATCATTAAATTTAAATCCGATTGAGTGTTCTTCATAATCGTATGGTATTATTACGTAATATGCATAGGAGATAATTGCAATTTTGCAAATTGCACCCTTAAGGGTCTGTAAGTCAAAACGATTAAAAGGCACAGAAAAAGGAGAACTGCTCATCAATGTGAGAATGTGAAATCACTCCAGCTTGCTTTGAGTCCACTTTGCTTTGAAAATACAGTTAAATCAACTTTTTATATTGAAAGAAACGCGCATAGAAAATGCATTTTTTGGTCTACAAAGAACTGCCAAATTTTAGCTAAATTTAAAGTGTACCTAAAGGCTAAAAATTCAAAAACATATGTTACAAAGTTTGAAAAATGAATCCAAATGGTCTAACTGCCATCTTTACAGGAATTCCTGAGCTGAGATATATAAAATGTTGGTGCTTATTCAATTTAAAATGGCAGATGGCGCAATAATTTGTAATGTCATTCTTGTACTAATCAAATTACATTCTTTGTTTTCTTTATTTTTTCGAAAGCCTCTGCACCTTGTGCCAAAATGTGATCACTTTCTCACTGTTATAGGGTGACTTGACTATACAAAACCTCTCCGTACAACAGTAATTTTTGCAAGGCTATATAAACATTTCAATTTCAGAAGGAAACAAAAGCAACTAATGTGAGTTTTACAAGAAGATCATCACAAATTATTGCGCAATTGACTATTTCAAATAAAGTGAATAAATTTTAACTTTTCATATCTCAGCAACAGGGTGAGCTATGAAAATTAGAGTTGGATGAGTGAAATTTGTTTCCAACGTCTAAAATATATATTCTTATAATTCTACACTTTAGGTCCACTTTAAACTCCTAAAATGAAACGTGCATGTATGGGATAAGAGACAAAACTGATTGTAATTTATTTTATTGCAGTATTATTTATGTAAAATTTGGACTTAAACCTTAAGAATGGATTCAAAGGCAGGGGTATAAATAATTGGTTGGGATGGCGTCACCAGGGAGGGAGAGGGAGGAGGGAGGAGGGAGGGAGATACCGTACCATAACACACGTCAGTCTTTAAGCGCCTGTCACACCTCACTGGATTGCAATAACGGAGAGGAAACGAAGACCCAAAATGGCACTCCGTTGATGTACGTTAGTATCCGTTTAGTCTCCTGTTCTCCTCCGCCGACTTCGTTTCATGACCAGGAACGGCGAGAGATTTTGAATATGCACAAAACTTGGACCGGACGTCGATCGAAAAAGGTCCCCCTTACGTATTCGTTACTTATCCGTTAAGCTTCCGTTTTATCATTTTCTCGTGCGTTTCTCATACTGGACTTCTCCGTTAGTATCCGTTCGTCTCCGGTGATTGCTATTTGTTCACCGGATCATTACCGGACAACAAACGGATGAAACGTAGAAGTACAGTACCTGTACCGAATGTTCGACGGACACTAACGCATAAGTAACGGAAGCGTAAAGGAATAGAACTGACAATGAACGGATAGGTAACGTACGTTTAACTGAAGAAACGAAAAAACACAGGCAAAGAAACGTATAGGGGACGGACATAGACCGAAGATGCAGCGTACTTGCATCCTGTCCCCTCCTCATACTATAGCTTAACAAACGTTTTTGCCGTTTTTTCTTGAATTTTTTGGGTGCGACTGCATCCTTCCCCCTGCATCCGCCCCAGGCATGAGATGAGTGATCGCGGTTCTGAGAGAGGGTTTAAGGGGAGGGGGTGTGAAAGATTTTTCGACTACCAGGAAGCCTTAGACGCAATCTGGTACAATATTTTGCATCTTTTGAAGTCATATTTTTTCTTGAGAAATCTAGTTTCTAGGTAAGTAATCCAACGTTCTTTACTTTTGGCCGACTACAGTTTTCCAATTTTGTTGCACTTATTGTCAACGATTACATAACAAACGGGCAAGGGCGGCGATTTGTGTTGGCTATTGGGTTAGGGGCGCAGAATGGAAGTTGCCATCGAAGCGGAGCGCCATCATAGTTTGGTGCGAAGCGTAAAAGAGAATTTTCGCCCTACAGACCCCCCAGACTGCATGAAATGGCACTTCTCGGGATCTTGGAGGCAGTTTTGAACCGTCCGATACTTGATGCGTGACGACTGACAGGCATGAGCTTGTGAACGGCGTTTGGTTGCGTTGGTATAGAAGCGGAGCGCCACTAACGGTTGGAACGGAGCGTACCGTTTACAATGTTGCCAAAAATGGCTTCTATATCGCAATTATAAATGGTCCTTCTCAGACCTTTCAAATTGCACTGAAGCCATCTTGATATGTGGCATGATTTCTATTGGCTGGCGCGGAGTGCGCCGATAAAATTTTTCCAAAACAGCTCCCAGATCGCAAGAACTGGCCCTTCCCAGATCTTTCAAATTGCACTGAAGACATCTAGATATGTTACACGCCTTATATATATTTTCCCACTTTCACTGAACTGTTACTCTTCCTCTGGTATAACCTTCCCTGTGTACCAATTTAACCATTTTGTGATTGTTGTGACATGATTGAACAATGTACCCGGAAGTGAAAATCCTACCCCCCCCCCTCCCCTGGTTGGATACAATACTGCACTACAGACATGTCACTGCATGTGTAGGGCAAGTGTGCAACTAGAACTGGTAGGTCCATGCGTACTGGGTTTACACACTAAAATATGATGTAGGCCTACTTCTCCGTGAGCCACGGTCATGAAGGTAGCCATGGAATTCGTAATAGATACCATATTCGCGCCTAGTCCGAGAATTTACAGAATACTGATAAATACATCGGTCAAATACGGATTTGAATTAACTTTTAATCACTCAAATCAGTCAGTTCAGTGTTGGATACTATGTTTTGCTTGTTTTCAAATAGACAGCAATTTTCACAGAATCTCGCCAGGGGATATACTGTATTTTGGCCCCCTATTATTTTCGCTGCTAGGTATTAACCCTTAAAAGACAAAAAAAAAAAAAATGAGAGAGAAATTCAATCATGGGTCTTCTGGGATGTAGAAGAGGCCTAAGTGTAAGCTCTGAGGTGGATGAAGATAGGCTATATAGCAAATGATGAATGCGTGTATACTCGAACATTCAAAATATTTGCACGAAGGACTATTGCAGTATGGGGAAGATTTACAATGAGTTAGACAGAGAAGACAACGCGCGCCAAGCGCGCAAAATTTTCGAGGATTTACACAGAAAATGTCCTATATGCGACGGATAATGTATCACAATACTTTATTCCATGATACTGTTACACCTCACCCCACCCTCTACAAAAATTATGTGTCTTAATTAAAAAGTTTTGTATACGATTCTATTTTTTGGGTCAAAAACCATGGGGGGATGCCTGCCCTGCCCCCCTGTGGCGCCGCCCCTGCGTACGGGAAGACATTTCAGGGGGTGGAGGGTGTTTGCCCTGAATATTTTGTAAATTGCCCTGATTTTCCCCTTTTACCACGATAACACTGAGGACGGGTACGGATGAGTTCCCCCCTCCCACAAACTATAAAGAAAGGTATTATTTCTGGAGATGTTATTTCGTTGTGCAAATAATAATAAGTATTTTGCCCTGTTGGCAAACGCCGCTGCCCGTCGCGCTGCCCACTGCACTTCCCCCTTGCCCTGAAAATACAAGTGTCAATGCCGTGAAATAAGCATTTTCCCTGCTCTGGGAGGGCTGCAGCCCCCCAGACCCACCGCCTCGTACGCCTATGGTGTGGGGTCTGATGTAGGCCTTGATCCTGGCCCACTTAGGGAGATCCCAATCTTTAAATTGCGATTTTCAATCCGAAATCCGATCCGAATTTTTCTAAATCGGGCCAATAGTTTTTTATTCAGATTTTGTTCTAATGATAGTCACGCTGTATAGATTACTGTCCCAATTTGTCTCACGATAAACTGTTCTGCTAACATTATATAACTTGTATCGCTCATCAGAGTGGTGTTTGTTCGAAACTCAATCCCGCGATTTTTGCACGAGTGTCCGATAAACCCTGTCGGCCGTTGTGACGTCACAAAATAATTAGTTTACATTTCTTTTTCGTAGTCCTCTGATAAAAATCATATATTTACACAGGTTTGCAAATTTTTGGCTCTTCCCGACCAGAGATGGCGAAGATTTTAACTAAAACTCACAAAAATCGGACCGTTATCCTGTCCGAAATCGCTCTAGTGTGACCTGCGCTTGAAAGCC
Organism: Holothuria leucospilota; assembly: GCA_029531755.1. Classification (NCBI taxonomy): domain Eukaryota; kingdom Metazoa; phylum Echinodermata; class Holothuroidea; order Aspidochirotida; family Holothuriidae; genus Holothuria; species Holothuria leucospilota. The sequence continues at coordinate 76,705,877 of CM055961.1, read as the reverse complement.
TATACAACACCGAAGATACTAAAGCACGTCCCTTGTACAGTTGTATGTCTGTACAGCATTAAACAGACGCAATGCATTATGAAGCATTTATCAAATATTACCCAACGAGCTTTATATTTACGCAAGGTCAAACGGCATGGACATGATATTTGATATGCATTTATATGAATTTTATGTAGTCACTTCACTGTATACGAGTTTACTGGTATACTGTTAAGGGAAATAAAAGATCATTGTACCACATAATACAATGAAGTTGTAACAAAATTAAAATTTTGTAACGATTTCTTCATACAGGACATCACCGTAATAAGCATGTAATTGGTACTAAACAAATACTCAGCTTCACTTACAGACTGGTTCGATAACCCCCGGACTGCAGGACGCGGAGAAATCCTAAGCTTTAGGGGGTTTCATGCACGGCGTATATTAAATGTGAGTAGCAGAATCTACTGCAATTAGTTTGTCAATTTAACGCGTTGTGACGTCACAACGAGAGGTTAGGAAGTAAATATAAACATAGCCTATAACGTCCAAAAATTCTGGTTTGCCCCCCCCCCCCCCCAAAATAGAAATCATCAGGAAAATTGGAAATAAACACCTTCACATATTAACATCTGGCATCTAGAGATCATGTCACTATTAGTTATCATGCAGTGTCAGGATAATATAAGCCCCAATGAGATCGTGTTAGCTACGGTACCTTCGAAAAATAGCAAAGAAGAAAAAAAGAGGAGTCATATGCTCATCACATCGGACTCTAATACTCTTACATCATTCAGACCCTACTTGATCCCGTGTTTTACCAATTCGCCAGAAATTGTGAATCCCGTGGGGGATTAGTCAACGAAGACGTAGTCGAAAAGCACTGATCTGCTAACCTTCATAGCAGGTGTCGAATATGTACTCGTACATACTCTGGTATTACGAGTGCAGCCAATATGTGCAGGAGTAATACACGTCCGCCGGGCGGGCAACTGATCTGCGGGAAGTGCCGTAATAGATTGGCGTGTTGTGTTTGAAAACGTTTGGTCATAAATACTCTCTAGATGGCGGAAAATGATCTTTCACACCGGCATGCAATGCAATTCAATAACGACTATATCAGCATTTTGTTATCAAGCATAACGCGATTAACTCAAGGCGTGTTTCTGAAAATACTATCCATAATTGAAGATAGGTAAAATACGTTAAAACACCTGAAAAGGGGGCAGATAGTGGGTGAGTTCGTCAAGGAGGGGTGAAGGTTCCCCTTGAAAATAGGAATTTAAAGGTCCGCCACTAGTTCTAACTAATTTATCGAACAAGTGGCTATGGCCTTGACTTAAATTAAAAAAATGATAATAGCCTGCAAGGCTGTTCTTTACTTACTTGTCTTAAGGGTATGGTCTTGCGAGGGTCCTGTATTTCCTGATGGTGTTGATCCATATTTTCTGAACCAATTAAAATCATCGTCTGTGGCTTGTGTGTAAGTACAGAAATCATCTTCAAAGTCACATTCTGCTAAAGAATGACCTGCAAAGAGGAGAACAGAAGTGAAATACATAATAACTGTAATTATTTTACTGACTTTTGTAACATCTCGACGTGACATTTTTTATTAGTGCAGTGTCGACTGTTTTGATTCGATTTATGTTTTGTTAGGATCTACAAAATACGCTATGATTGGCGTCATTATACTTCGTCTATTAGTGGGCAAGGACAAAAATCTCACAATCCGATACGCCATCCGAGAAATTTAGGGCAAGATTGCGGGCGAATGATTCACGGGCACCGTAAGAGCAAAAAAGGCCAACGGCCAGGGCATCGATATCACCTCGAGGATAGGCACATGGCCCCTAAAATAATTTGGATGAGGACGAAATATCTTTCAAACCCAACTTTTGCCCTCCCAATATTATGGTCAACCACTTATGAACATATGAAACGTAGGCTACCAGTATAACTGCGTATATGCATAAGTATACATATACCTATAGACATTGAAAACTTAAAAGAATGGTTGTTTTTACATGCAGTGTGGGGCTACATAGGCTCCCTTTGAAGAAAACTTTGAGTTAAAAAACTACGTATTTTAGGTTATTTAATTAAAAAAGAAATCGGCATCAGTCAGAGAGAAAGCCCCCCACTAAATACGCCACTAAGTGAGACGCAACTCTTACATAGTCCGCCAAACTAGTTTCATTTTTAGATTACTGAAAAGGTTTACTGACTGGCATTTTTACAGACACATTCGGATAAATTTGGCAGTAACAATCTTGTGTAACATGTCATTGAAAAACGCATAAAGCAGTGAAAAATGGAATCCACAAACGGATAAACACAGCAAAATTGACACATATAGTAGTGTTTAAGTAATATCTCGTTCTAAAATGTCAACGAGAAGCGTGACTTGGAAAATTTGGGGAAAGGATTTGGCAATAAAGAGCTAGTCAGACTTCGTAGCCTAACCCTGCAGATGAGGCTCACCGGTATTCGCATTCCAGATGTGGAGGATTTTTCTTGCTTATTTTTGTTGTTAATTTTAACACATATTGGACAATAATATGTTATTAGTCACAGAAATCGCAATGTTTAGAACAAACGTGTTAGGCTGATTGCATGGCATGTATCGCGAATGTGATCAAATCCTTTTCACTAGTAACATGTTAGGCATGTGCTTGCATTTTCGATGCATAGGCCTACATCTCTTATCTGTAAAGCTAAAAATTTCACAGAAGGTGACACCTCGGATCCGTCCTTCACTTATGTAACACAAAGAGGACACAGTCGATGCTATGACATACCATAAGATCTTAAACGATCTTTGCCGATTTCCTAATTCATTTAAAGTTTTACTTGATTTTGGGGTGGGGTTGGGAAGGAGTAGGGGTTAAGACCTACCGGTAAGTAGAGAAAAAAAATATCAAAGAAGTAAGCTGCTATGAAAGAAAATATGATACAATCTGTTGCAGAAATTAATGAGAGTTGCATTTACAATGAGAAAAAATTTTAGGTCTTCAATAAAAGCCAAAGGCATCCGGGCCCGAAAGACAGGGGCTCTGGACCACTTTTGAACCCCAGAAGCTGACGTCTTGGCGTTTTGTTAGACGAATTCTAATAAGCCTAGAGTTTGAGTTCCTTAAAAAATATACTTCTTGGATAACAATTCTGAATTATTTCTTGGTAGTGCGTGATTAGAGTAATCAAATTTAAAATTACTGCACAAAATCTAATTTACAACACCGCATTTGCATTTACAAAAAAAAAATAATTTCCAAAAGCAGGGCAGGTGTACTAAGCATCGTTGTCAACAAAAAGGTGCAACTTATGAGACTGATAATCTTTTAAAGACCAAGTAGGCCTATAAATCGGCTTATAAATATTGCGTACAACTTGTAGCCTCTATGTAAATATGAAAGGTTGAAAACGCACGCAAGACACAACATGGTCCAGGGGGCAGAGGAGCTATTAAGAGGTACCGAATGCAGCCCCTGGAGATGCCGCAAACTTAAATTCTTGGGAAGAATACCTGTTTGCCCGAGTTTTTTCAGGCTATACCTGCCCAGGAACCTGGTACAATGTCCGGCGTACTTCTGTGTGGCGCAGTGTTCAGAATCATACTTTGACATGATCGATTATATTGTTATATCCAAGCACTACCATTTGCAACGATTTAGCAATGATTAACTGCCATGAAACAATAATAAAAGCAATCAATCAAATTTGTGATAAGAATGAGACTTCAGTAATAAAAGCTATTTGCCAAGTCATATTTGAAGTTCATAACTATCTGCATATGTGCATAGATCTCAACTATACAAACTCTTTACTTAATGGGTAAACGTCTCAGTGCCTAAAGCTTTGAGTAATAACTGTTTCCGACTAAACTGAGTTTTCTCGCTACATGTAAATGCCCGTTCGTATTCATCCCAAGGAGTGTTATGAAATTCATTTTATCATTTTTTTCGAATGAAACATTTACGGTTCTATACGTGACACACCAAAATAGAACCATTTTGTTTCCTAAATGATTTGTTTTGTCATTTTGCATTAACTTTGCAATTTCTCTCTCTTTTGTTAACGAATTGTTATAAGTTTTTCGATGCCACTTATGCTATATGTTCGTTTTCTTTTCTTAACACAAACACAGTTCCCAGATTTGCTTCGCTGCCATAGACAAGCATGTTACGTAAAATGCTTATGTCATGTAGGGTTTTTAAAAGTTGACCTTTCGACCGTCCAATTTTCACATCAACTGCACACTGTTCTAAAGGTCGTATTTATGGTTACGTAGCTGCATATAAATCCATAAAACTTACACCTGATGGCTTTAACTAAAATACATCCCTCGATGCATATAAGTCATAAAATACCAACTCTATAAAAATAATCTGGTGATACAATACGTATAGGCACAGTGCCAGTAGCTGCGTAATACAAACTGTTAGGTCCTGCTATGTATGTGATATACATCAAAATGAAATCTGTTTTAGTAAGGTAGCCTGTATGAGCCACATACAAGTATACCTAAACGTGAACAACCCTTCGATTAAATTCACCATGACCTTTAACTAAAGATAAAGTTTTCTTCCATAGTGCGGTAGGTATTTAATTCACTATCACAGTTAAAGGCGACCTGTCCCGAGCTGAGCTCACAGCTCCCTGGTCTCAAATACCGGCATAGGTTGAAATATTTGGATAAGGACTAAGACAGATAAAATCCTTAAAACTGAATCTGTCATCTTCCAAAACGAAGACTATCGTTTTAACATGTAAGGGTATCACTAAAGGTTTGGCTAACTGTAGAGGGAAAGTTTTCCGAGAGAGACTATCGCGGGCCCAGGAAACTACTTTTTCAAGGGATATCCGCCACTCTATGCGGTCTAGCTGTCTGTCCGTCTGCCTTAATTCACCCACTTGTGCGCTTCGATTCTCTTCTGTGCGTCCTAGTGACAAATTTCCGCTTATTTAAAGGAAAAAAAAAACTATAGACTTAACCAAAATACACCAGTCAGATCTGGGAATTATATTTGCCTGGCCAGTCAGTGTACGTGTCATAACGACTTACCTTGAATAAAGAAACATGATACTAAACTCAACACTAAAAATAACCGTAAGTTGTCTTCCATGTTTTCAGGAAGAGTGAAAAGTTTACTTAAAACATTCCACACTGAGACCTCCGGATTCGGTCAAATCCTTCCAAATAAAGCTTAGTAAATCTTCCCGGCGTAGTGTCTCCTGGTCTGAACAGGGAGTTGAGTCGGTCCCAGTCACTACCTAAAGAGTAGGAGCTATTACGCCTCTACAGCTGATTAGCTACTGATGCAACTATAATTGAAAGATCACAGGTTGCAAAACTTGGACTAAACTTTGACCGGATTAAAGTGGAATTGAGTGGATAACCAGTCTTGTCATACAAACTTTTATCAAGATACACTTATACAGAGGAGGCAGTAAACATGAAAACAACCGTACAGCTGGTTTATATGTATTTGTTTAACTCAGGCAGACTTCAAATTCAGTTGAATAAGTCAATAGAATAGTTCTTAGAGAACGGTCGGGGTTTGAAAAGGCTCCTAAAATTTGATGTTTATACATAATTTATGAACGATGAGAGTTGCTGTTAAGGCAAGTGCAAAGTCGACCACGAAATGTTATTTTGGTTAAGTTTCGTGACAACAATATGCTTAGTCTGATAGTGTCATTCGAAATAACATTGAATGGGATCATGAATCTAGTATGATAGATCGATATGGCGGCTGATGCTTTAAACTCAATGTTAATTTTAGTCTCTCGGCCTTTACAATGTACACGAACTCTTGTACCTACATTTCTATGACTAGACACATCTTAGACATTTCATGTGACGAAACGCGGATGTTATTTGTCAGCAGTGCCTGGTACACCACACGCGCAGTAAATATAAGCGTATTTACAACACACGCGCAAGGCATGACCATAGATGCTGCTGTGACACAATGGACGCTTCACGCACTGTTAAAAAAATAACCGTTATTTTACGGTAATACTTGCAGCTGTGATTCCGGTGCCGGTCCCGTTATTTTACAGTTCTGCGTAAATCTTATAGTAACTGTACCTATGTAGCCACTTCTGTTCATGAACACTGTACAGGCCTCCCCGTGTAGTCTTCGCGAATAAAAGTGTTACATTTCTACAGTTACTATAAGATCTAGGCAACCTGTAAAATAACGTTGGTTACCGGAATCCTGGCTGCCAGTACTTTCACTGTAAAATTACACCTTTTTCTAACAGTGCGGACAAAATGCCCAACAACCAAAGAAAAGCGCGACCCTCTTGACGTCTGTGAAACACATCATTTAATACGATGCAAACTGCGAGGTTGGTGTATCTTTAACAACATGAGTAGTCTGTTCGCGCTATACAGCTGGTAAATGACGTACAGAATCACCGTGCAAGTGGAGTAATCTTCGGAGCCGGTTTAATTATTTTTCAAATTGTATGCAAAGTCCGAGCAATTTATCGCGGACCAGTGTGCCGCTCCAATAAAATCCAAAAGTATTGTCAAAACGGGCTAAATAGTCACAAATGATCCTTATGTTAGCTTTACTCGCTATAACATACTCTGAAAACGTTCTAGTCAACTAGGGTCCGAGTCTGAATTCTGTCAAATATTTGAACAGTCAGAATTGACTATATTCGGTTCAGAAAGGGACCAAATCGGTTCTCATTTCTGAGTCATATCTAGTTAAATATTTGACAAAATTTCGTTTTGTGCCTCAGTTTATCATTATAATTTCTTGTTTTTTTTTTCCTCGAGTGTGGATAGGACGTTTAAGGCCTGCATTTCACACAATAATACAACGTTAAATTTATCAACTTTACTATTTTATGCAATCATACTGGAACACATCAATAAGCCAGTTGGGTAATACAGTACCTCCGGTGGGTTCACAACGTCAGCTGTACCGTGACAACTTGTTCGCCGCGGTAAGTGGTTCACTTGACCTTTGACCCATCCCATAATGCATTGGGTGAAAGCATTTTCCCAATTCGTGTACTCTCAGTCTGTAAGTAATAAATTTCTAACCTTTTGGTTAGACATTTATTCACAACTAACCAACAATATTGTAAGCAAGTAGCAATCATGTGCAGTGCCGGTACATGAAGACATTTTACAAGAGCGAGGAGTATATTGGTTTGAGATGTGTCTCAATTGATTCACAATCATGTCATGAATTATAGTGTTCTCTTTTAGCCCTGATATCAACATCAACATGTGTTTGTCCGGGGGCTGCCGTTTCCCAGGCCCCGCCTCACACACGATAGGAGCTGCAAGATGTCTTTGTGTTCGGTTAAAAAACGCCGGGGATATAGTTTCAAGGAAGACGGAGGGGTGTGAGTTGGGGGTTAAGGGAGGGATCAACAATTAATTCTGCATTACGGGGTGTTGAAAGGGGTGGGGTTCTGGGGGCGATATACTTTTCAGGAGTCGGGATATATAACGATGTGTTAAAGCAAAAGTAATCCATATTCTCAAAGAAAAATTCAGTGGGGTGAAATTTTTTCTAGGAGGATGAAGGCCACTGGGCCTCCCTCGACAACAGGCCTGCTACTCGTAGTATAGGTACTGGTGCACTTTTCTCATATTTATTTTCTGGACGATGTAATACAGAAATTTGAGGGACAGCTTGAGTAGAAGTACGTACATTTAAAAGAAAATTAGAGGTTGTATTTCATCAAGTGTCTAGAAAATAATTTTAAAAATAAGAAAATAAATTATTTTCTTATATTCTGGCTAAGAGCTTGTAGTAAAATCACCTGTTTATGTCCCCCGATTTGTCAGAGAAGCACGACGGTGATTAACTAGTTGTTGATATTATGAAGTTATTGTGTGGATTCTCACATGTACAAGAAGTGTATACAGTTAGCTTTAGGTGAAATTAGGGTATGATAATTTGTGTCTTAAATTCCAGTGCCCGAAACCCGGAAAAAAGTGAATTTTACCTATACCCATCGGCAGATTACAAGAAGTCTCCAAAGTTTTTCTTTGAACAGTTTGAAGGAAGATCGGTTGGTTCATAAGGCCCTTCTAAACCCCACCCCTTGCACCCCCCTTGTTGTAGCATAGGAATGTTCTATGCTTCAGTTGTGCCCTTTCAGACATAAGATCACTCCTTTTGTAATACTCGCTTTTTCTTTGAAGGACCATTGAGTTGCTCCCTGGTAGAAATAATTGACAAGGTGTGCAAAGTAATAAAACCTGAAGAGCTCCAACAAGCTGATAAGTGTGAAAATTGAACCAACTTAAAATACTGTATAGCTTAATGCTCCCACTTAAGCTCCTACAGTAGCATCAGCGTGGTACAGGGGTCTCATCGTAAAGTGGTTTTTAAATCAAACCTTGGTGTTTAAATTACTCCCAGCTGTAGGGGCACTTTAAATAGTTTTACGTATTTTATGAGGATGTAAAGATCTTAGATAAAGAAAGTACTGCTGCATAGTATACTTACCGTACTGTCTTGCAAACCTTACTGTTTAAATGGCCAGGACATGGAAGAGCTTTTTTTTAGAAAACCAACTTCAATCGCCTTATTCAACAGTTAAGGCTACTTCTTTATGAAAAATGGCGCAATGAAGATAGAATTGTTGAGGACAGGGTAGGGGCCCCTAACTAGTACTATTAGTAAACGTTTGGAAAAAAAATGAAAAACATCAGGCACTATATCCGACCATACACACACACATATATATATATATATATATATATATATATATATATATATATATATATATATATATATATATATATATATATATATATATATATATATGTACATATATATATATATATATATATATATATATATATATATATATATATATATATATATACCCGCCTAATCACCCGCTTAAAAGAACTTCTCATTGGGGTTGGGGTGGCGTCCCAGGGAGGAGTGGCATGTGAGGAAATTTCCTAGTTAAATCTTTTCCCCCTCTTGTACAAGCCAGTGAGCCATAACTGGAAAAAGGCCGTGGCCGGCCCGACTTAAATTGGTTAGAAACTGGGCCTTGAAACCTCATCTAACTCTTACTCTAACCCCTTGCTTTCCCACTTTTTCTTGGAAGTAAAAACAAAGCTCTCTTCATACTTTCCGAATTCTGTTCCCCCCCCCCCCCCACGGAGGAGGGGAGGATCGAAAGGTATGAAAAGACCAACTGAAAAAAAAATAAAGTAGTGGGAGTAGATTTCTTCTCTGCAGTCTGTAATGATGTGCAGGACCGAAATAATGTAATGATGAAACAGAATCACATACTCTATGGTGTGGTAGCATGCCCCCATTATGAGTATATTAATGCTTCCTTTGGTTCACCTTCATCAATAACACCAAGAAGAGACACTGGGACAACTTTTGTACTATGCTTCCAAAATGGGATGGGGTCTTCGATATAAGAGTAAACTATATGAAGTATCAGTGGTGGCAAAATTGGGCAAATGGAAGATATTTTGGGGAAATAATGGTCTTAAAGCTGGCGGTCGTATATCAGGCTTTCACTGAGTAAAACGGCTCTGGGTAAAAGTACGGAAGCTTTGAGCTCGCTTGCAAAAAATATATATGGTCATGGTACAGCAAATTAAAATTGGCATGAATGGCCAACTTGTCAGCTTTCTTGTGAGGGGTAGCTTGTACCTGAAGAAAACTTGTACAAGTTTTAAGCGGCTACTTTACTTTTTCAAATTAATGTGTAAGTCAATGGAGGATTTATTGGGGGTGTGCTACCGTATTAAACAACGGGAGATAGTTGGACTTTGATTTGCTAGAATTAAAATGCAAAGTAACCAGTCGTTCCTTTTTAAAGTTTTGTTCAATACATCAATATTGCAGGCTGATAACTACCCGGCAGAGTGGACTCTGTTTGCTCAACCCCTTTTTATGGCTGAACAAGGAGTATGCCGCACAGCCTACTACGTAGGCAAGCCGCTAACCAGTGAGCTTGCAAGCAAAGCTGCAGTGTAACACTCATCACTGTCAAATTTAACAGTGTAAGTATAGTGATATCTTAACATCCTGTTTGAGTATAATTAAAAACAGAATAACGCCCTGAGAAAGCTGGCATGAGATAGACAGCCTCCTACTGCTACACCATTGGCCTACTAGGAAGACAAGGAGAGGGCAGTAAGCAGGACTGCAGGGGCAGAGCAAACTTTGAATTCCCTGGGACTGAGGGGGTATAAGCTTAAATTTCAACTAGCGGGGTATTGAAACCAGAAAAATCCAATTTCCGGAGTAATGACCTACGCATATGATATAGTTGGCACCCGGGGGAGATCCTTGGCCTTTGTCACCCCATACTTGGAACGCCATCCTAGAGAGGGAATTCCCTCATCGAGAAATGTGTATTCGTATAACTTGAATCAGATGCAAAATATTGCAATCTTTGGCTAAGCTTTGAACATATTGCAGTAATATGTAGAAATTGTCGTCATCTAGTCATAAACTGTTTTAACATAACGGCACTCCTGCAAGGCTGGCACTCTGGAAAAACCGTCTACTTCAAAGGATTTGGTACCTGTTAATCTTACCTTCCGTTCAAACGGGTATATTTTGGAACCTAATTCTACTGCATCCAATTTGTTCAAACAAAAGTTTATCAATACATTTGTGGTCATGTTGGTAAGGTTGCACGGCCCAACTAGTCCCCTCCCTCCCTTTCACAAGTATACCCGTCATCTACAAGATTTGCAGTAAAGGGCTCTCTCTTGAGAAATTAGCCCTCGCAAAAGAATGAGAGCACCTAAGTAAGCCTATATTGAAGGGGCTATGCCGTGCCCCAAAACATATTTAGGATAAGCCCCATAGTCCTAAATACAATTGGTGACTGCATTTTGATTGACATTTATTCAAACAGTAGCTCCGTCCACTCTGGTTAGTTATGATGACTTAACCATGTAGTTTGCTCCCAATTAAGCTCTCACACACTAGCTGTGTGTCAATATGACCTCGCGGAATTGAAACTCAGTGAGGGCTACTGTGGCTCTGTCTTGGAGGTGTATACTGGACAGGTGCTTTTGTTTAACATGCAGCATGGGCTACAGGAGTAAGCTTCAAAGAGAGTTTTTTTTCTGTTTGGGTGAGATTATAGAGCAGGGGTGCCCAACCTTTTTTGACCCAAGATCTACTTTTCAAATAGCCACTCCCGATATCTACAAAACATACACTGTCATACAGTTACACATAGAAAAACTTTATTTTTTTCATTTTTCCTACACCCCTCGCGGTCGACTTGGGGTCAGTTCGCGGTCTACCAGTAGACCGCGATCGACTGATCGGGCACTCCTGTTATAGAGGCTGTATTAGGTGGGGGTCCCGGGGGCCTCAGATCAGGGTAAATTTGGAAAAAGCGGGCTGCCATAATACAATTTCCCGGGGTTTGAATGACTAGTAATAATGAGGACGATTAATTTCCGCATTTTGGTTAGAAAATGTTCGCATAATATCTGTGCGAAAAAAAGTCTGGGAAGAGAAGAAGAGGAGTCGAGCCCTATTAAATCCCACCTGGATCTCCACCTGACCGTGGTCATTCAACTGACTTAAACTTTTTCTGTTGGAGGCTGTTTGGAGAAGCGCAAAGCTCACTAAACGTTGGATAGTTTAACACAATATATGATATTAAAAGGATTAAAAGATGTCCATTCGCCAATCAAAAGACACCCGACTCCCATACCCACAGAAATACGTTCAAAGTTAAAGTAAAACAAGACCTCCAAGATTAAGTAAAAAGATACACTAATTACTGTACAAACTACACATATCTTGTGCAATGAGGTATAACTAAAAAGAAAAATGTACAAAATATCCTGTTGCTGAGCAATTACACAAAGTAAAGGCAATTTCTTCGTAAATTATGTCTTTTTCAGAGCTCATCTTTTGCTTTCTGTGGGAAATTCTCCAATGTGACGTAAAATTAAGAGGCACATTTGAGAATGCACCTCTTCTGTCTTATAGACAGCCCCCTAACCTCAGTAAAGTTCTTGTAGCCAAATTCCTGGACGTATTACCCCCACGGACAACTTTCCATGTAACAAACCACGCTGCCAAATATGTCAGCACATCTGTACTTCCTTCCCCTTGACCCCCCCCCCCACGGCACTACACTCAGACTATACCGAGGAAACTCTGAGTGCAGTTCTGCTAATGTATACGCTTTTGCAATAAATGCACCAAAGGCCAATTACGTTGGAAAAACGAAGACGAAATTCGTTATAACTACCACAAACACTCGATTTTACAAGTTTGTGAAAAATTCCATGAAGTTTCGGTTTAAGCCCGAAACGTCGTGGAATTTTTCACAAACTTTTAGCACTATTTACTTCTTCTTTTTCTACCTATATATATATATATATATATATATATATATATATATATATATATATATATATATATATATATATATATATATGAGTTTGGCTGAAGAAGGTTGATTAAAAAACGAAAGCTTCCAAGCCCGGTGCTTTTTGTCCATCTTTTTAGCATGTAGTTGACTTTCACCATTTACTTTACTCTTATTATATATATATATATATATATATATATATATATATATATATATATATATATATATATATATATATATAGTTTCTTAAAAACGATAAGCAGTTCATTAAATAGATAACACAAGTAGGAGTACAAGTAACTGAGTTAAAGATTCCATAGGTAACACCAGAAGTCTGGCTATTAAATACTTTGGTTTCTTTAAGAACATTCCAAGTGGCACAATTACATTTGTGCGACTTAAAGCACCCCTTCTGCGTTTGCGGCTCAACATCGTTTTTAAGAATAGTCACTAGTATTATACATAAATTTGGAGGTTGGTGAAATATTACCTTGGTGGGAGCTTTGATTTCCTTGCGCATAATTGTTGAAAGCTGCAAGATATGTATTCAGAAATGCTTTTGAAGAATATGCCTAAAAAGCTGGTGACGGGGATTTCCAGTAACTACCAGGGAAACCTCAAGTTTGGTTCGATTCTACTCGTTTTTTCAATAGTCTTTAAAATGTGAGTTCTGGATTGACCATTAGCTTCACTTATTTCATCACGCACTGTGTTACTGGGATAAACCCGAAAGATGAGATTTTTCTCTAAATTTTAAAAGCACTTCTCTTTATCAGAATCATTGGAACATATTGCCTTGACTCTGAGAGCTTGCTATATCATCCAAAACATTTCTAGGATAAATGAGGAACTTTAACTTACATAGGATATGTACAAAGAGGCCTGATGAATAAGTTAGTATGTTATATACACCATTACTTAAAGTCATCGAAAGATGCAGGAAGGGAAATGTATTTGTAAAATCAGCAGTGAATTCTAATTCTTCTCGAAAAAAAGATTATTAATAGAATCTAAAAACTGGGTGAAGGAATCTTTGTCACCCTTCCATAAACGCCAAATACCGTCTATATAGCGAACCTATTTCAAAGGTGTTTTATTTACCACATTAGCCATAATTTCTTCAAACATCCCCATCCTTAAGCAGGCATAACCAGGTGCCATTTTACGTCCTACAAATGTTCCATGAATTTTTAAGAAATGGTGCTCCCCGAAGACAAAATTATTAACGTCAAGACAGATTTTTAAACAAGACATCAAATTATCAAGGCTAGGAATTAAAGTGGACGTTAAGTCTAGAATAACATAAATATCTATTTTAGAGGTTGGAAAATAAATTCCATTCATCCAAATCCCATTTTTATAATTAACTCCGTTGCTGAGATATAAAACGTTGAAATTTATTAACCTAATTTGAAGTAGTCGATTGCGCAATAATTTGTTATGTCCTTCTTGTCCAACTCAAAATTACCTGCTTTGGTTTCCTTTTGAAATAAAGATGTTTGTATAACTTTGAAACATTTGCTGTTCCCTTCCATAGCATGCTGTATGAAGAGGACGTTTATAGTCGAGTCACCCTACAACAGCATACCTGCCAACTCTCACGGTTTCACCGTGAGTCTCACGGTTTTGGGCATCATCTCCCGGCCAAATTTTCAAATCTCACGGCGAACAAGATTATTCGAATAGATGTAAACAGTAAACCACGCAGCAAATAACAGCAACACCAACTCGGAAAAAATGGGTTGGTTTCCCATTGTTAGGAAAAAATCACGAATTTTGGCAGAAAAAATTTCCACCGGAAAGTAATGAAATGCAGGCTAGCCTAGTCAGGCTACTGTTTCACATTTAGTCTATTCAATTTTGCCTTACACTCTAATCAGATCTGGCAACCCTTACGAAAATCGAAACCATTGGTAAGCCAAACACGTAGGGCAATAGGCCAGGCTTATACATATATGTTGCCTGGCATACCTAACCTGGCCTGCCCATACAACTCCAGATTGTTTTGTTATCTATCATGCATAAACAATGAGGTGCGTGATCACTGCTAAACGCATGGTACATCGTCACCGACCCAGTGGACAGATGGAAAGCCTTATACACTACAGTAAAAACATCAACCCGACGACTTTCTTATCTCGAACTGCATGGGCGTTTGAGACGGAAAGCTGCAGCCCCCTAAAAATATAATTGTAAAAATTTGGATAATATGAAGAGCATTTTTGTGCAGCTTGCACTATACAATTAAAAACTGTGGTAACAAAGTTTCGTTTCGTTAAATCAGTAATTTAGACTACATTCTTAGATTGTCCGTCCCCTGTCGGACAAAAACTTTTGGATTATGTAGTACAGTTTTATAACAGTGCTCTGGCCATGTATATCTTTCATCTGCCTTGGACGTGTCCGCCTTTCATTATTTATGTTAGCACAATAGACCCCAATTTTTGCCACTTTTCTCATGGAAAAGAATAATTTTTCGGCACGTCCTGTCTTGTTTTCGTCACTGTACGTACTGTATATCTTATAACTATTGTACAGAGGGGAAATAAAATTACATGGAAGTTCCTAACGATTCCCCTGGTCCAAGATACCTTTCCGTAAATCAAAGATACATCTTGTCCATTCTCTCTCTGCAGGGGGTACGCAATGAGGTACAGTTTGAGCGAATAATTAATGTATCTTAATCTTTTTCGATCAATTTTTTTCCCAAATTGCCAAAACGGTCCGTGCGCTTCCTACACTACCATCTTCAGTGCTACTGAATCGTTCTTGATATCGTGATTAATCGCATTTAGGCTGATCAATGGTGATTGGATATTACAACAGTTCTAACGCAAAATTTCGGGCCGCTTCTGCCGCAATCGCCACGGTCTACACTCCATTCCCCAGTGGCACCGGCATGGGGACTGGGTGGGCGTGTCCCCTTATATTTCCACAAAAGCATTTAAGCTATACCCCTATAGAGTTTACGAGATGTGTTTTTGACCGAGTCATGGCAACTATTTCGCGCACTTTGCGTGCTTCAGACTTCAATGTTTTCCTTCAATTACATCAATACTTTCTGATAACAGTTCCAGGTAGGTAGGTAGGTAGGTAGGTAGGTAGGTAGGTAGGTAGGTAGGTAGGTAGGTAGGTAGGTAGGTAGGTAGGTAGGTAGGTAGGTAGGTAGGTAGGTAGGTAGGTAGGTAGATGACGTTTAACGACACATCAACACATGCGTGATAGTGTCTTTCACGTTGTAGAATTTATGATTCAAGTCCTCTCCTTTAGTCGCCTTTTACGAGAGGCGGGAAATACCGTGGACATATTCAATAACCCCAGCCCTTAGGGGATACAGAAGGGGCTTATTCGGTTTTTTCGCACCAACCAACCCGGCAGTCGTAGGGTGAGTAGTAACGGTCACATGTGTGCATTTTGTAGGCGATAGTTGGGGAGTAACTAATCAACACACAAGACCTACTCACCCCACCTGGATGTAAGTTAATGTCATACCCAGGACCGGCTCCACCTCCAGGAGAAGCGTACCAGCAGAAGCTGAAAGTTTATATATAGGCCCCTAATATCATACACACTGGTCCTTCAAAAAAATTTTCTCGCGAAGCAGGCGAAAAGTTTTTGATAACACTTCTCACATTTCTGTACCCCCCCCCCCCTTCACAATCATATAAGGCTTCTACGCCGATTGCTAAGCTATACTTGAACTTGTCATGGAACAGTGCATGACAAATTTTAAATCTCCAGGTTTGAGGTACCAATCTCCAGGTTTTTTTCATGAAAATCTCAAGGTCTGCTTTTTTGGAGGTTGGCAGGTCTGCAACAGTAAGACAGTGATCACATTTTGGCACAAGGAGCAACGGCTTTTGGAAAACAAAGAAAAATAAAGACCGTATAGCGTGAGTAGTAAAAGAATGACATCACAAATTATTGCGCAATCTGTTATTTTAAATTCAGTGAATAAGCTTCAACATTTTACATATCATCTAAGGAATGTCCTGTGAAGATGGGATTTGGACCATATGGATGCATTTTTTCAAGCTTTGTAACATATTTTTGAAATTTTAGACTTTAGGTACACTTTAAGCTGGAACGCTTGTTTATGGCATTTCTAACCTCTTTATGCCCTTACTCACGTGGCATATTTGGATAGCCTACATGGCTTTCACCTCGATCGTAAATATACAAATATCTGGGTCCAAGGGACCATTTTCGTTAATGTCTTCTATGAAATTGAGAATATGCTTGGTATCACATGACTTTATCATTTTCATTCCCGCTTCAGGACTACTATGATAACTAGGAGAGAAAATTGAGTCAAGCGAGGTATTTTTAGTCTGTTGACTCGTCTGAAAATCACGAGCCGTGATAGCTTAGTGGTTAAAGATGCTGCCCGGAAAGCAGCTGATGGGGGACGGGGGTGCGGACGGGGGTATGTAAACCCTCAGTGTGGTTTGATTTGTCTCTCTGGTATTTTTTCAACCTTTCCTTCTTTGATAAGGGCTATGACATATCTTAGGATTGGTTTAAATTTGGATCGAAACTAATACTTTTTACACCTTCGACCTCTTACGTGGTGTCTTAAAACGTGATTTTCCCTTGAAATGGTTAAATATGCAAATCTGGACAAATTCGATATATATAGGCATTTTAATCGTTCCTTTATAACAGGCAAAGGTTACCATAGGTAAACGATATAAAAACAGCGGCCCTTTGATTCTTGAACCAGAGAATATATGGAATTATCTTTTTCTTTGCGTTTCTTTTGTTTGGAAATCTATGTCGGGTTTACCTCCAGTCTTTTAAAAACATTTTAATGAGAAACTTAACGGTACAATTACCGTTGAGTTTCCCATTGAAATATGTTTACCAAACCGTGACGGTTTGGGTATAAGTATTGCTGGTGAATTACTAAAGCAGTAGAGAATGTCTGGTATCGCCCCATCACAGCTATCGAAATGAAGAACACACCCGTGACGTTCATCATATTCCTTGGAATCTTTTGTGAGTAAATATTTTATCACAAATTAGCAGCCGCAATATTCTGTGTATTCCATATTTTCTATCCTATGAGCTCACAATACGGTACCGTAAGTACTAGATTAACAGTGAATTACATTAGGTCGACTATTTACTGCTAGTTCGTATTTTCTGCGGTCTAAATAGTCCTCGCGTCATATTAAGAAGCACAAGAGTCAAACATCCTAATATGATAGAACTTAACTAGCCTACATGTTAAGGTTGTGGAGCATATCAAAGGTCTTAAAAGTCATTTATCCTTTTATTGGCTCAGTCCTGCACAGATTAGTTTTGAGAAAACCGTGGGCAAAGTAAAATTTCTTTCAATAAAACAAAAGTTGTGTTTAACAGGAGAAAATGATTTTTATTAGTATCGTACATTAACATGGTCTCGAAGACAGAAGGGTCGGTGTCTGTTTGCATTCATTTTGTTTTAGCCGTGACAGGACCTCTTCCAAAAAGCACGTTACCTTAAATGTTAAATGTATATGACTAATCGTTTGTTTCCCTTCGTTGCAAAAATTACATATGTAAGAGTCAATAAGAAAAGCGTTTGTTGGAGAAATGCGGTACAAAAATTTGGAATTAAAATTCCTTGCCAAAGGTTAAAGGTCCGCAGACAAGTAAATTTTATACCTATCTATTTTATGTACAGAGCATTAAAACGTAAAGATGGCCGCAATTCCCGTCAAAATCTATCAATTTTGCAAGATATTTCTGTTTTTTTCACCTACATTATGAGTAGACATGTGCTGATTAGGTAAATTTGTGACGTAGAAAGCGGGACTCTTGAAATATGTCTTATGCTTCCCTTGGTTTGTTAACCTTTTTTTTCCTAAGGATTGTAGTCGTTGTAATGTAACGGTGACATGCCCTGATGGGTTTATTTTGGAAGTAGCCATAGACTACTTAGAAATGTTAATACTATATACCAAACAAGAAACTACGTATGCGGTAAGTAATTAACAGATAATTAATAAAGAATTAACAAGTATAGTCACTATATTCCACATCAAAATTATGCAATGACGTCATGCACTGACGTCATGCGACGTCACTTTGACGACAAAACAGTAAAGCACACTGAACCTTGCACGAGCCAATTGAAAACTAAGCTCGTATCCGACCGGTACAGAAAGCTCTCTGCATTTGTTGGTGTAAGTTACAACGATAAGCGCTTTATTCCATTGGAGGGCGCACTTTCTGTTCTGTGACGTCATATGCATTAGGTCTATTCAAAAATCTCATATTTTGAAGAAAGTATATTAGGGAACGGTGAAATGTATTGAAATAATTCCAAAAAGTTTTCATTAGGGGATATTAAACTATCACTGATGAGTAGAACAGATGGTTTGGCAACATGTCCACTTATGTATAAACGAACTAGAATGTCAAGCCACTCTCCTTAAGGATATGTCCGCTAAACTCGTAAGAAAATGTGCCTCTTTTTGTGTTACTACATTGCTCTTCATGGAAAGAAGCTCCATGACTTACTATATCTTTACTACACAATGTGTATTGACCGATGATAGCGCTTAAATGATGGCGCTCTAAATATAAAGATCAAGATGTAGGACCTGACAATTTCGTCAGAATGAGAAACGTACCACTCAGCTGATATCATATATCATATATACATATCTATCCAATTTTTTGTATATTTGGTTACTTTATTTTCCGTTGGGGTCTGGTGACTAGGTTTAATTTTGTGTGTATTTGAATGTATAATTTGTTTATTACTTGTTTCGTATTGATTTTCCTGTTATTTGTACACTATTCTGTTTCTTTATATTTTTGTATTGACTCTCACACCTCCTAGGAGGTATAAAGAGTATATAAACTGAAACTGAAACTGATGTGACCATGTTCAGACCAAAGCCACGGAATCAGACGGAACATGCTAATGAAAAGATTAGTATAACTGGTTGAGGAATGACGAAACTAAATCTGAAGCAGTGCTGAATATTGAGAGAATTATAAAAGAAACTAAGCTGAAAGTATGGGTTGTTTAAAGGTCTGGCACTAAGGTGAAAAATTTTTTGTGAAAATTTAATCCAGTTTCGACAAGGATATATGTACTGATGAGGTTTAAAAGTTGTGTGAATACATAAAAGTTTATGTAATAAAAGAGACTGCAGTTTACGGTATATTGTGCAAAGATTGTAATGGAGAGTTTAAGTAAACAGCTTTGATGAACACTTGCCAATAATCCCAATTCATACTTACCCGACGACCTCAGTACGGAACAGAAAGTTTGTGCCGCGAGGAGATTCAACAAAGTGCAACAGTGCGCGTTGGCTCCGTATTGAGAGTGGGAGCCCGTTACCTTTTTCACTGTAAGCGCGTACAATTCGTCCCCCGGATCTGTTCGAGATAAACCAGGGAGTGGCTACTTGACAAATAGCAAATCCTTGGATGAAGTAATTTTTATTATTTTTTTTTTCGCTCTGAGTTTCCCATGAACAAGTTGACAAGTGTTTCCACATTTGCAATAAACAGATAACAGACTACAGTAGCTTTCATGCACTGGTTCAAGAGACAGTGGTTTCGGCCAAAAAGAGGGCATTTCCTCACTGGAGGATGAGCAATTGATCGAAGAAATGAGAGAGTACGCTAATTTTTCTATACACTTGTAGTTTGGCAGAATATAGAGAACCCAAACAAAGCAAACAGTCGTATATAATCCACAGTGCGGAGCTAGATAGGGAATTCGGTCAGAGGGGGAGAGATGGCCTGTAGGGGCGCTTTGAAGTGGTTAGGCACCCTATGCCTCAATAGGGTAAAAGTCTAAAAAGGGCGCAAACGCCGACAGGCGATTTGTCTGTGGGGGTGACCCCCTGACTATATGGACGCTCCGCCACTGATAGGCCACTTGCAAAATATATCATAACCGACAGCATCATTCGTACTGTTATCGGCTAGGAGGGAGCTGAACGTTTTCGACCGCCGTCCCTGGTGTCTATAAAGGGAACGGATAATTTTTAGCATTTGGGGGTCCTTAGACGCAATTTCATGCCAAGGGTCACGGTGGCAGAAGTACACCCAATCATGTGATTGGGAACTTCCCCATCCCCCGTACCCCGCTTCCTTCCCCTTTGATTGACCGGACGTTGAGGAAAGTCAGACATAGATGGAAATACTTGAGGGATCTATACAAGAAAACTGAACTACGATCTAGCGACGCCCCTTAGCCATCATGAGAAATGTGGCATAAGGGGGCTGCGAACCTCCCCAATGTTTTCAATCACTAGAGTTATACACATAGAGAAATGAAAACAAATGTTGGACAAAAAGGTAGAAAATATTATACCATTTGACCACTTGACTTACGCCCCTAAAATAAGAAATTCAAAACACCCCTCCTTCGAATTCTTCCTCCAGGATGGCGATCCCTCTTAATAAATGTGTCCCCCTCCCCCATGATTTGAGGCACGTCCGTAGCCAGACAAGGCACTGACGGGGCGAAATAGCTCGGGGGTTTTCTTGGGGTGAGTCATACTAAAACGCATTGATCCAATATCAATTTTGAATTTCTGGGGGTCGGAACTTCCTCCCCCTTTGAATACGGGCTTGCTTTGATGAATGACCAACGGAAAGATGTTGGTAAAAATGGTCAAATCCAGTTGGCCTCTTTCGAAACTACCTGAAGTAAATTGAGCCATTGTGACGCTTGGGCGTAGCACCCACGGGGGAGTAAAATTCGCCTTAGTATACGTCCGGGAAATATTTAGTGGCATGACGTGTCACCGCCTTAAAGTTTTTCTCTTCCTTCTGCAATTCATCCAAACATAGGACAGAAACATTCTCATCGGATCCCGGCCATCTTGAATCTGTTTGTGCAGAACTAGTTTGCGCAACTGGGCCGCAGAGTATGTGAATTAAAACGCAGGTGTGCGGGTGTGGAAAGTGACCGTTTAACACTCAGCGACTAGAACACGCTTAGAGGGTAAGTATGAGCGATTGACAAACTACACTCGACGAGCGTACGGAGAGTGAGTTCGTCGGGGAAATAAAGCCGAATACCACAATGGGAAACGATTTAAATAATTACACTGATGGTCTCTTCCACCCCCACATTGGCCACCCTGTGTATATCCCGCGGAGGGGACTCTGTTGGTCCCTCTTTAAGGCTTCCTAAACACAGCGGTACGACTGTACAAGGAATATGCTGTACGCCTGCTACGTAGGCAACTCTGTCTGCAAATAGTTCCGAAGGTGTATGTATAACTGTACGGAATCGTAAGCTACATAGGAAAGAAGAGTGTACTGGAAGGCTCATCAATAGAACCACTCAACCGTACCCATCGCCTTGTCTTTCCTCTAGCTGTTTTATTCTCTTTGTGACCGTGCCTACTCTTGTTTTAACCATCCTTTCTTTAATCAGGAGATAGTCCACAAGCTTCTCTTTCTATCGGGAGAGTATATACTTTGTGGTAGAATTTATATTGTAGTTTGCTGCTGCTGCTGCTGCTGTTGGTCTAGGTTAGACGGAAAATTTCTCTACGCCGATTAAAATGCAAAACATGGTATTATCAGTTTTAAGTTCTTGGCATGACCTTTAAGTCAGGGTAACCGTGTCTCGAGGTGACTTGTTTACATTTGGTCTTTTCACTTATACCTCAACGTCAGGGAGCATTTTGTACTGATTTTCACTTCTAGTGAAGGTCAAGCTCGTGTCTAAATATACATATTTATTAGGAGCACGGGCTTTTTAAGTACATAGAAACATGCACTGAGGAACAAAGAACCCAAACCGGACTGAAGCAAAACGCAACCGACAACCACCCATAGAATCGCCAACATGCTCTCACCACCCACACCCAGCAAAGGAAACGAAATAGTCTTTGCCACCGCTAACAAACAGAAACCACCACCACACCCACCATCAACGATCACAACAACACAAGGCCAAAACAATACACGCCCAAAGACGACAACACGCCCAAAGACGACAACACGCCCAAAGACGACAACACGCCCGAAGGCAATCACAGCGCGGAGGGATATGGGGTCCACCTGTCACGCTCAAATCACTGTTTACAGTTTATTTACAATATATACAAGTATCTACATGCAGCAAAAACAAAACTCCCAAAGAGATCGAACGAGCCCGGCAGGGGATCGGGAACGTCCACTCTCTTTGGGAACCCAACTGAACTGGGCCAATACAGGCGCACCTTGCCAAAGGGTGCCCCGGAGGCAGTTGTGGCAAAAGGTAACCTCATTATCCCCAAGCTTAAACAAGCTCCACAACCGGATGCAGTTTAAAGTCTTACCCAGGAGCACTAGCTATTGCCATTGGTCACTTGAAGCGTTGAACCAAAACACCGACGTCGTCCAAGGTTGAGTAGAAGTGAACAGTGACGTCAAGTTTCGCCGTAACAAACTAATCCGGAACATTTTCAATGTTTATCCACGATGATGTAGTCGTGAGGCTTTCAGAAAGGTATGGAGCTAAAGCTATCTTCCTTTCATGTGCTTGACTTCTCGGTAAGAATTGGATTCAAAGAAGAAGATACGTTGTTTTGGTACAAAAGAAGTTCGTTTCCCCTCCACGTTTTTCATTGGCTACAAATTCTCAACTGTATGGATATTCATGTAAGATGAGCGTTCTCATCCCCGGTTGGCCCTCCATTATTTATTTTTTTTTAGTTGAGAAGTGAGTTTCTTCATGTTTTGCTCCCTAACGTCGAGGTATAAGACTAGTGAAAAGACCAAATCTAAACGTTACCTCTGGCAGGGTTACCCTGACTAGACTTTTACCCCCTAAATTCGGAATGGCTACTTCTCTATAGGCTACGTCAGCGTCCTTCGATATGAATGTTTTGTCAAAGTCTTTGACAAGGGTCCCTAGCTTCCAAGGTTTAAAGGAGACGTGACAAAAAGAATATCGAGGAAGAAAAAAATTGTGCAAAAACTTGGGATGAGAAATATTTAAAGCTCTATTTTTCATGATGTGATATGGTATGATACAAGACGGACACTGGCTATCAAAGGCTCTTCGTCTGTTTCAAAAACAAAGTATGTACAAACTAAATATCAACAAACCATTGTATTATCGTCAAAAAGGGATTGCTACCATCACAATCAAATTTTTCAAAAGTAGCCGCAGAGTGAGCTTGAAAGCTTTCATGACTGGTGGCTGGGAGATAATTCCGGGAATCAACAACCCTACTTTTAAAGCGAATTTCATAAAATCTGTTTGATAAGATTGTTTCTCAAGTGTAAAAATCTGACCTCTTGAGGTATCACTTATATGTCCGGTATTTCCTTCAATTCCGTCAGCCAATGTTGAAGCCCCAGGGTACTCCCCCGATCATGGATTCTACGTTATAACTAATCAGCCTTCAAGATTACGGAAGTCCGGAGATCTTTACTTGTATGCGATTGACACCAGCAGAATTTCAGAGGGGGAGGATGTAGAATTTACAAAGGCGGAATCAGGATTACCTGGAGATGTCGTAAAAACTGGTGAAATTCGAACATCCGAAAGAGATCTCTGGGGTTGTTACCTCAGGGTTGGCCTGCCTAAGCGATACAAAGGATCTCGATTTGGTACTTACACAGTGACGCATTCTACTTCCAGCACAAGTATTAACACTTTCGTCAGACCAAAAAGTAGTAAGTTTTACTGCACATTAATCGTATCTTAGCAGTCTACGATGGACTCCTTTTCCAGGCGAAGTGAAACTTCACATATCCTTGTTAACCGCAATACACCCTGTATTTACATATTGACCGTGCAATAATTTCCCATATATTGTAGGATGGAACTACTGTACGCCGCCACCCAAAGACACAATTCATCTTTTATTCCCCAATGAATTATAATTTTAACAATAAGTTTAATAGATAGACTTTTCATTTTCATCATTAAATCTTTCTTAGACATTGGTGAGCTTTATTGTCATCACCCAATTCTTCTGTATTTTTGACATACAGTCTAATTTTAAATCCCTTTCCGTGATCTTTAGTACTTCCAAGTATTTACTTATTCTCATGCTGCATTTGACACCATCTGTCTATATGTTGCGAGCGAACATTGTGCTCATTTAACTGGGTCTGTACTTCACGTATAGACCAAGCTATACATTGACGTCACCGCTTACTTGACAGTCGTCCCCTGACGGCATGTTAGGGGACAAACAATGAATATGTTGCATACTATACGGTAGTAAGTTACGACCTCCCCTCAGGTGAGGGCACTCTTCAGTTTCTCTGACCGGGTGACGTCATTTGCATACAGTCTATATTACTTTATTCTCCACCGTAAAATGTTTTCATTTCACTTCATTAATTAGAGTTTTTGAACACGCGAGGTGTATACACAGTGACATTGTTTCCAAAGGCTGAAGGGAGCACAGAGCTGGCTTTATCCTATGATAACACCATTGGAGTTGCTTGGAAACCTGGTTGCCCAAACATTCGCTGGTGTAAAGGAAAGAGAAGGAATATTAACACTGGGCATCGACTGACTCTAACCAGTACAAAGGATGCTGGGATATATACCATTCAGAGACACAAAAGAGGAAAAAGAGGCTGGTTTGTTCAGATTGAGGTGATCGTTGCAAGTAAGCTTATTTCAAAATAATCTATTTTGCTCTCAGGCTCATATTGTAACATAATTAGTGTTGAAAAATATTATCAGAACTGGTTCATAAGTGTTATTAATCGAAGCCTACAGCTTCGATTGTTGGATTTGCTCAGTTTGTTACGTGAATCGGTGCCTTCTTTAATGGCTCGGCGTATGAATATTTTCAGTGTGATACTTGTCTATTTGAACACGATAACTGCGAACGTATACTGCATTTCATCTTCCACGCAGTTATTTTGACTTTTTCATGAAGTGGAAATTTTGACCATTTCCCCGACTTCACCGACTTGACCGTGTTGCAATGGGAATAGTTTTTCCATTTGAGACATATAGGAAGTATTGTTTTTGAAGGACGATAAGTCGTTACGCAGTTCTATTTACTTTCTTTTTATACTTGGTTTAATCACTCATAAAATAGTCCCAGACTTGAAAGCCGCTACGCAGGCGTATACTAGCACTGACTCAACGACAACACCATCGAAAATCCCCGCTTGTTTAAAGGTGCGTTCACACCAAAATCGAAATCTGCTGCGTTTTGCGGGCGGGACGCGAATTTTTTTCCCAAGACGATTAGGGGCAATTTTACACCAATGAAAATTTTGAAAATCGCCCCATTCGTTCTGATATAACAAATTTCGCGTCCCGCCCGCAAAACGCAGCAGATTTCGGTTTTGGTGTGAACGCACCTTAACACGCTGGTCTCCCGCTACAAATCCATTTTCACGTCTCAGCTTAAGCTGCGCGTGCGTAAATGCCCGAATCTGGGTAGAAACGTTTTACAACTGTCTGTGCGCCTGCTTGGAAGATACGTTTCTTACACAACAGTTAAAGTTGAGTTGGCGCAGAACATTTTTGCTCTGAGCGGTGAGAATGGTAGGCCGTTTGCTACTTTTTATCCGCTCATAATATTCATTGATCGAGACTTGGAATGAATTGGCCCAATATTGTGCTTTTCTGCTTCGTTTCATACCATTTTCAGTGGTTTCGATCTGTACTTGCCTGCAAGTACGAACCGTCTAGTTGTTTCTGCTATTGGCATAATTAAGTCAGCGGGGGGGGGGGGGGGATATGTTTGTCCACTTGTACAGAAAGTGGCATTGTCTTTCCATAGAAAAGTAACTAGGCCCAAAGGAGTCTTCATTTTCTGCATTTTAGCGCTATGATCGTATTTGCTTACAACTATAAGGGATTTCCACGTGACCTAATTGAAATCGGCGAGTTTCCGATTGCCATTCTGGTTCTTATAGCTTATAACGTTGTTACACAGCAGGACGCAAGACGCAGTCGTAATTCATGGACCGCTCAACCAAGAGACGGGGAGCCGCAGTGACTCCGTGGAGAAATTTATTTTCAAACTTTGGTCGCCCGCTAGTCAGCACATTTGTCTGGCTATTCTAAATTAGTTAAATTTGCGATACCCGGTGGCCAAACTGCTTTTTCTGGATTGTGGTCGGCCGAATTTAAAATCGTTTCTGTAATTAATCTGCCTGTCAGAGGTATTTCGTATTGCGATTTTTTCCCCTGTAGAAACATCTGATAGTCGTCAAAACATAGTCAGTCAACATCGCCATGGCGATTCAACTGTCTGATTTGATTTTGAATGTGCGATAAAATTATTTCTTGTTAGCAGACCACTCTGCATAACCTACACATTACTTGTGATTTTAACGGTAACTTAATTCCGTCTTCTTTAAATTGTGTGAAGTTACCCTTACAAAAAAGTGTGTGGCACAAGTTCCAACACCACACGTGAAATACTCTGTCAAACTGTGCAAAACTATGGTGGGGTGTGAAGAGGCGTGGAGTTTCTGTTAATTTTTGCATTACAGTGTGTATCATTAATAAACCTGCAGTTCACACACATTACCAAAGTGCCATGCATTGACCTGCATTTTCACAGGTTGAACATGAGGCTATGTGTGAAAAACAAGCTTTGATCAGTGAGTTGCTATTTGACGTAGGTTACAGGAGGCAAACTGGGGTAAAGTAGGCAAAGTGTGGCAATGTGTGGAGAAGTGTGGTGCTGAGTAAATTCAATAATTCGATTTCGTTCACTGGCCTTGTTTGTCACACTTTACCCTGATATTTACCATATGGGTCAACTGGACACAGCTTTCTCCACTTTGACTCAGATTTGAAGGTGTGACAATCATGCAGGGAAAAGCGTGTTCCTGTGTGCCAGACTGGTTCCAATACCACATGTGTCACCACTCATGATCACACTTCTTTCCTTAGGTGTTTTCATATGCCCTGCCACATGTGATTATGTGTGTTCACATGTGGCATGCCACACGGTTTTCTTTTTCTTTTTTGTAAGGGTAACGTCAATTTGAAGTGACTACCTAGCTCAAGGTGAGTAAAAGGGGACATACACTTTAAATTTAAAAGTGAGGGATATCATATAGTTTGTCTTCCACCTTTTTCCATACCTCTCATACAGCAGTTTGTCTTTCATGCAAACTCGAAGGCTAAAACATTAATTACAATGATAAAAATGTCCCCAAGTTACATACAGAGCGTGCATAATTCAAAATTTTAAAGCTCGAGGGCACTAGACCGCACTTGTCGTTGAGGCTAGTCGTTTTGCACCTGTATGAGTCATTTTTAAGGTCGTGCCCCCTCTCCACTTTCGCGAAGCTTGTGGTGCCCTTGAAAATAACAGCAGCTGGGGTCACCAGATAAGTGTCAGTCTATGACATTATCATGCTGCTCATTTTAGGTAGGCTCATAGGAAATCGACAAAATATGATGACTAATTAACGGCATTTAAAGGTGATCAGTCGTCTTGAAATATTCTTTGTGACGTCAGCCTTTTCTTGACATGTTTCTGCAGTCGTCACTGTTCAAGGATACACCGTACAAGTAGCTATGATGACATCGGTATAGCTAGTAGGTATACAGCTACAAGCCGTCTCTTCTTGCTTACCGATTAGCTATACCATGCTTGTACGGTGTATCCTTGAACAGTGACGACTGCAGAAACATGTCAAGAAAAGGCTGACGTCACAAAGAATATTTCAAGACGACTGATCACCTTTAAGTACAAGTTTCTTAAGCAACAAGGTTGTCAATAGATTTGTAACAGTATGCCAATAATTACGATGTAAACAACCATCAAATTAGATTTTTATACATTAAGAATAAATTAAATATTTTCTCCTCCAGGTTGTCCTAAGGGGGAATATCAAGCTACAACATGCATGACTCGTTCTATGTCAGCAAATTGTCAAAATGGTGGGGTCGAGAAAGACCAAGAAGACAGGTGTACATGTCCTCCGTTTTTTGCTGGAAATGCATGTCAATTTCGTAAGTTTACTGATGACATTCCTTTGCCAAGATGACTGCAAATATATCTAAAAGCACTCTGGTTAAGTTCAACCAGGAGAGTGGTTACGGATGATCTAATAATGGTGTAATTAAAATTACCGAAAAATCCTTGTCAAATGTTTGTCCATATGTTGATTTATGACTAGGAGTTTTCACAAATCGGTTATTTGACCAAGGAAATGATTAGTTTGACATGAGTTCCTTTATTTGAGCTGCAAGAAGTGACTGGACAATCAATGGCCACGATCCTTAAATTTAAACTAATGTGTGTAGAGAGCGTGGCATTCCTTCCTCATAAGTGTTTGTCCGGCTCCGCATTTTACCGCAGTTTATGTAATCAGGGAGCTAAACTATATAGCAAGGGTGAAATACAGTGTACTCAGTGACAATGTTTTTACCTTCACCTTTCCAAATCGAATATTTAGTTATAATACTAGTTTGAATTTGTCAACCAAAGTAAGATATAATTGGTTCAGTTTTGAAAGAAAGTCCATGAAAGTGCGTTCGTGCATGGTAACTTGGCACCATACAATAAAATGCGTTATTTTCTACCCTCTGTACGAAATAATACATGTATTGATGGCCACGATACCGGTAAAAATGGTTAAGTCTCCCCATCCCTTTGTACGTTATTGACGTAAACATTCCTTTGTTAATATTTAATGTAAAATTTTCAATAGAGCTTTTTTTAAACATAAAAAGAAGCAGACAACAATATACCAAACTTCTTAAAATATGTCAAATAGTTGAACAGCTACAACGAACTCGTGGGACTAAACAGTTTAATGTACTTTACTTTCAGGTGTCGATATACCGTACGATCCTTACGCACTCGGTTATGGAGGCCAAAATCTCTTTTGTGGAGACCTGGTTGGCGGAAGCACCAAGTGCAAAGGTTATCTTTTTTGTCCAGGGGGCTTATTTGGCTGCAAATGTTTTCCAGGGTGGTTTGGAAACAGCTGTGATAAGCGTAAGTCCTACCATACCTACCTTTTCTAGTGACCCTAATGTACTGATTTTAATCATAGGCGACAAGCCGGGTGCTGCATACCCCCTCCCCCCTCGAGTTCGGGGAAAACCACTATCTAGGGCAGATTTTGGGGGAAATTCGGGCATTTGGAAGTAATAACAGTTGTTCTCGTCCAAAAAAAAAGCTCAGCTCCTTAGAAAAAAAGTTCCGTACGTCCACGATCTTAATGGGTTTCATTTCTAGATGAGTATATGTACAACTATCGTGTTTTGAGCCACACATGCAGAGGTATAATTGAGACAGAGCATCTTGACCAAGCACACTACTTCATGAACCGAACAAGAACCGAACCAGTACCTTTGGATTACCAAGTCGGTCGCCTTAGCTATAACAGTTCAACCACGATCAATAAAACTTGTTAAGAGCCCCATGGTGATAACGTTCACAGTAACTAAAAGTACATTATACATAATATCCCGCTCCTCTCAGGTGTAAGCACAAGAACAGTCCAAGCAGAGGATACAGGCCCGTAGCAAGACAAGGTACTGAAGGGAGAGATTCTAGAGGAACGAAATATTTTTCAAGGGAGGGGGACGAGATATACTAAAATGCATTGTGGCAATGGTAATGTCTGATATTCTAGCGGGGTTACGGCCCCTGCCCTCCCCCCCCCCCCGGCTAAGAGTTTGCGAGAAAAATAAAAATTGAGCAAGACTTGAATCGAGTCCCTTACTTCTATACTTGCAAAACTTTGCGTTTTTGTGATTCTAAGTATCAACAAAATACCGAACCGTCAAGTTCGTAAACTATACTGTGCTAATTATTATTCATTTGGTTTCCTTACAGCATGTCCCAAAGGCAAGTGGGGTATAGAATGCAGTCTTACATGCCCAAAAGATAACATGCAGTGTAACCGGTTTGATGGATTGGAAACACCTGAATAATATTGTTTGACTTTCTGAAATAAAGAAGTGGTTAACTATTGAGATGTCAATTAATCTATTCTCGGGCTATAATGGTACTCGGGTTAATTTCGCAAGCCTTTACCTTGCTATAAGTTTCCATAGTACATTGAATTGCACTTTGTTTCATACGAAGAAGACTTAGTATTCCAAAGTATTTCTTTCAAAGCACTTTTCTGTCACAGTTTGATTTGCTTATACTTTGAAGTCTGTTAATGTCGCACTACCCTTACAAAAAAGTGTGGCATGCCACATGTGAACACACATAATCACATGTGACAGGGCATATGAAAATACGTAAGGAAAGAAGTGTGATCATGAGTGGTGACACATTTGGTATTGGAACCAATCTGACACACAGGAACACGCTTTTCCTTGCATGATTATCACACCTTCAAAACTGAGTCAAAGTGGAGAAAGCTGTGTCAAGTTGACACATGTGGTAAATCAGGGCAAAGTGTCTGAATTTACTCAGCACCACACTTCTCCACACATTGCCACACTTTGCCTACTTTACCCCAGTTTGCCTCCTGTAGCCTACGTCAAATAGCAACTCCCTTATCAAAGCTTGTTTTCCACATATAGCCTCATGTTCAACCTGTGAAAATGCAGGTCAATGCATGGCACTTTGGAAAAGTGTGTCAACTGTTTATTAATGATACACATTGCCATGCAAAAATTAACAGAAAGTCCACGCCTCTTTTCACTCCACCACAGTTTTGCACAGTTTGACACAGTATTTCACGTGTGGTATTGGAACTTTTGCCACACTTTGTTTTTGTAAGGGTAATTCTTTGCTGTTCCAGAATTACATCCACTAGCTGAAAGCTATTTTTTCAAGTAAGCCTACACATTTTCCTCAAATGTAAAATAAACGTGTCCATCCAAAATAATCAGTTACTGTATGTGCCACTGATAAAGAGCACTTGTTTGTATCTCGAAACCTTGTGCCGTTTTAGCACTGTAAAAATTACTTTTAACAGACGAGTTGGGAAATGTTTCCACGCAATGCTATATGGGAATGGGTCAAAGGTGAAGTGTATGGTCCCAGCGGGGGTGTTGCATGCTGAGCACGCAGAGCTAAACACGGTGTCCGTTGTCATGGTACACTTGACCTTGTGACCCAACCGGAAGTAACGCATTTCCCAACCCGTCTATTGTCATTACATTACATCAGGTTCGATGTTGTTGGCGATTGCCCATTTCATCGCTCAGGAGAAGTGTAGTGACCAATGCTGCAAAAGCTGGCTAGAAGTAGATGTCCCTGTGGTTACAGTATTCGCTTTTCTTTCGATATAGACTTCATGCACTGACGTCATCAACTAAGTTGATAACCTCCAGATCAGAGGACATGCTGCCCTATCGGGTGTATACAAAAGTTTAAGCATCCATTAACCTCTGAGTAGGCGCACTTTGGTTTTTAAGACTCTCTGACGTCATGTATATCTTTCTGACAGAAATTCTTAGCCTTTTTCCAACAATGTTGTATATATTTAGTGCTATAATCGTCTTAAGTAGTGTGTGGATTGTTAAGGCCTGAGCACTGCTTAATGCATTTAACGGTATACAGAAAGATTTAAACTATAAAATAAAAAACAAGGCCATTTTCATTTTTGACAAACTAGTTTGGTATTCCCTGAAAATATTACGTTGTAAAGCTTGACAATTCAAATAAACTTATTTGCCAAAGTCCCTATTTTGAAATATCTTGTGAAATTAGGATTTTTTAATATGGCTTTTGACATGAACCGTGTAAAAATTCATTGCGTCACAGAATCGAAGCATGAATTATGAATTTAGGGCCAAAAATATCATGTTACAACTTGATACCCAAATAAATGGAATCACCCATGTGTAATAGACAGGATGCCATCATCTCTAATTGCTCCGTACATTTTGTTGCTTCTTTCAATATTTAAGTTCTGACCCTGATCGACCATTCAGTTGCTCTCCCTAATAAAAAATCCTGTCTACGCCACCGTCGGGAGAGTGTGCGTGTATGATTAAGGTTGTTATATGTATCCTTATTACAATGTACTGATAAACAGTGCCTGTAAAATTCACCACAATAAGAGAACAAAAAAGAAAAAAAAAATTAAGAAATACTATGCAAAATAGCTGTCTTGTCAGTATCTCATAAGTAAATCCGGCTATTAGCTTGAGTGGCTATCATTGTCATTGTTATTAAAATAACTGACAATTCTTTTGTTGTATTCTTTTGCATTTTTCTCTTTTGTTTTGTAATTTTGCACAGATTTTTGACAATAAGGGAATAAAAGGTTTTCAATAATATTATCATAATTTGTCAAGTTGTTGTACTTTTACTTATTCAACTTTTCTTCTGTTTATTTTATTTATCGCCTTCTATAACCCGGACATACGCCCTTACAATACCTAGGAGGTTAAGGGTAACCCCCAGTTCAGTTGTTTTAAAAAATGAAAAGGATGCTAGAGATGATTGTTCATAATTTGCAACTTTTATGTAAAACAGTTTCGTTTTTATTGTATTTTGTAAAATTAATTTGCAAAGTTGTTCTCAAAGTCACTACAGTAAAGGGAGTTAACCTTGTAAGACACACTTTAGTATGCTGATGAGGGACGGGATTTGGTGTCTAAAAGTGGGGTGGGATAATACGCTTTGTTAAGGCGTGGGGTCCAGGGACCTGCCTTAGGCCCCTGATGGGGTGTAGGGGCCACTATTCAAAAGATTGTATGAATTTTGGAGCACGTAAGAAGTTCTACAGCAAGCAATCACGAAACAAAACAAAAACGGGTGCGCGCGAAGCGCGCCGAAAAATACAGTAATTTACTGTAAGTTATTATTGTTCTTTATTGTTTGAAAGCAGTATTAACCATTACATCAAGGACTCTCCTAATTTCCCCATCCACCTGGTCTTTTATTTTTCATTTTTGTTAATGGTGCGGGGCAAGGTACTCTTCAAGTTTTTCGTTACTGTGAAAAGTACATGAAATGTTGTAATGGGTAGTTCTTACAGAGACATGGCCATGGGCGTTCGCATTAAAAATGCCAGGAAGCAAGTTTTATGGGAGGCTGCATCTTTGTAAGGTGTTGCCGGCGAAGCCTTTAAATTTAGAGGGCTGGGAACGGAGAGCACTACCCCATGGGCGTCCGCAGAAAAAATTCAGGGGGGCAAATTTTTTCATGGGAATTATTTTACTCCCAGAAAGAGTTTAGATGCTACTTTCACACAGTGTCAAGTGGACAAAGGCGTAGCCAGGCGTTTGTCAAGGGGGGAGGGGTGGCATAGACAGACTCTCAGCGCTCCCCGCCACCATGGGTTGGCGCGAAGCGATGAGATGGCGATCGCTGAAAATGGCACTTCCAAGGCCTATTTAACGCATATAAAAAGGGGAAACACTAGCAATATCGTAAATATAAACTTTAAAAAATACCAAAAATATGCTCGGGTGAGGGGCTGCTGGGGCCAGAGTGTTGATATTTTTATTCAATTCCTGTTTTGAGAGTAGAAATTTACACTGAGTAAACTGTTAAGAAATGTTGATGTATTTTCTTCGTTTTTTCAAGTTTTTGATTTTCTCGGGACAGGCAAGTGCCCCCCTTGCCCCCTTCGGACGCCCATGCCTCCCCAAAATTTTTCTTTAATTTGATGGCTTTTACGGCCATTCTGGACATTCCTAGAGAACCCTCCCCCCGTCCCCAGTATAATTTGAAATGCTAAAATGAAAAGTTTTTCTCAAGGTTGCAAATTTCAGTCTCTAACCGTTTTTCAACAGCCTGAGGAGTTTCAAGGATTTGAAATGGTAATTTACTCTAGTACTGATCCTGGAAAGAAGCAATAACAATTAAGGCAATTCCGCAAAGTTTACAACGAACAGCAACACAAACGAGACACCTACTTCCATTGAGCTCACACAAAGCAAGTCGAATATTTACTGGGAATCGAGAATCCATATATACATATATACACGAGTAGATTTCTGAATTGAGCATGGAGCGATGATGTGTGGTGAGTCTAATGACGTACAGTTAACGCTCTGAGTGCTTCAGAGCTTCACGTCATAAAAGTGATGCGGGGAGCCAACACCCACATGCTTTGGAAAAAAATAAACAAGGTACCTAACAAAGTTTTCAGTGACAGTTGCCAATTGCCTCCCCACCTGTGAGCTCCGTCGCTGTGTTAATTAGTATTCACTACGGTTGCCGCCAAAGCACGCCAAGTTTACTAGCTTCATCTCTGGAGGGTCCTTGGTCTCTCGAAGTATCACCTTTCCTTTACCACATTTACACTTTTTGACCGCTGTTCGTAAAACATTTGGGGGCACGTTTTGGGATATGGTACCGGTATTCCTATTTTTCTATATCATATGATTAATATAAAGAAACACACGATAAACAGCTGGGAAGATATGGAAATAATATTTGTAACGGCATGTGAGCACGAATGGTAGCTCTGCCTTTGATGTTTGGAGATGAGGAAACGTAAAGAAAAAAACAATTTGAAGAATCATGAGAATCAATTAGTTTGAGCAGTTGAAATCATGTAATGATATTAAAAGTTTTAAACCTATAAAAAAACATTCAAAAAGTTTTTGTCTCTTGAAGCTTAAAAACACTTCGCACAAAAACTTTCATTTTCATTTAAAGGATATTTGCCCAGCTCTGTACTATGTAATGTTTTACTGGTTTAAGGAACAATAAATGCCGTATATGCATTTTCGACGATCCTCAATTCAAGCAATTTTTGTTTAAAACATATCTTAGTAAGCTGAATAACTTTTGTACATCTACCTGAAAAAGATCAGCCTCACGCTTTGTCATATCACAACTCCACTAGTGAAGGAATGTGGCATGGATACATCCACATTTAAAAAAAAGTTTATTGTTACCTGTTGATCTTGGAATTCTGATGGGGCATATTTCAACTTTGGACATTTTTGAATGAGAAACTACATTGAAACAAACAGATGAAAATTGACAAATTATGCACTCAAAAGCGCAACGACCAGAATTAAATTTTGCCAGTGTTAACATTACTAAGAAAATGAACGTCCTTGAATAGAGTGCGACGCCACGCTCTTCAAACTCCAGAACTTGCAAACATAACTTAAAATGTTTAATAAAGTTACAATTTGATTGCAGTATTGGGCAGTTCATTGGACAATTCGCATTGGTTTGGATTTGTAAAAACAAAAAGAAAAAAGTAAACAAAAAATACTCGTTGTAAAAAGTGCATTCGTTTTTGAAGTTTTACCTCTGATGACCGCAGATGACCTTGGACCTTCAACTTACCCTTAGGGTTCTCTCTCTTTCTTCAAGTAGCAAATCTACATTTGTGTGTATATATATATATATATATATATATATAGTGGTTTTAAAGTTCAGTTTTTACCTCTGATGACCTCAAATTACCCTTAATTTCCACTGAAAATAATATTCAGTTCAATTCAATTCATTATTTATATGGTTCTTCTCAATATGATAAAGTTATTTACCAAGTATGAAGTGTTTCGATGTTGTAGCCTTGCACATTCAATGCCAATTAAAAATAGTGGATGAAAATTTTATTGCCATTTGACGGTGGTGAATAAAAATAATTGTAATAACTGTTCATGAAAGGACCGTTCATTTTTTAGTTTTCCCTCAGAAAAATTGCCCTAATTGGGGTAGTGACGGCATTTTCAATGACATTGTGAGGTTGCTACGGTCCCTACGAGTGTAAGATGTCAGGGGATTTAAGAAAATGAAACAAAGCAAGGTCGACAATGAAATTAGCTTATTTTAGTGAATTTTCAACATCTATCGATTAAACTGCATTATGTTAAGAGTTCGATTCCATTCCAATGTATATCATATAGTAATATGGGTTAGTTTGGAAAAGAGAACTGAAATCAGTCAGTGGCTTTTAAACGGGGGTATTTAAGTTGTCAGTCACATGTTTAGTCATCCTTAAAAAAGATTCAGGGCTCAAGTAGATAGACTCTACTGATTTATGTTTCATCATTGTAGAAAAAAGTTGTGTAAATGGAAGATACTGTACTAGAGGAGGTATTTAAGGAAAAAATCCCATTTAGCGGACTATTAGTGTCTTATAAATCGTCGAGACTCCAAATTTTGCAAAATAACGGACGAGGCGAAAACGACCGCAAATGTGTGAAAAACTTCATTTTTATCAGTTTTTACGTTTAATTAATGACCGTGTATTGTGGAATAACCGGTCAGTGTTTAACCACTCAGAATGCAGGGTTCTCAGTAACGGACGGCTAGAGGTGGTAGAATTGTTATTTTTAGCCCCCTCCCCTTTGCTGGTCACCACGTTTATTTGATCTGGTTCAGAAGTATGGCGTTAGGTGCAGGTCCACCAACCTAGACTACAGGGCTTGATACACTCTAAAAACGTCCGGTTAATATTTGAACCGAATCCGTTCAAATGGGCACTGAACCAAAATCTGGTCAAATATTTGACTGGATTCGGTTCATTTTGAACAGAAAATGGTTAGATTTGAACCAATACTAGTCAAATATTTAAGCTTTTTCGGTTAAGTGCCCATTTGATCTTTGTTCGGTTCAGTTTGAACCGGACGTTTTTAGGGTGTAGATCCCTCTACTAGTAGACGTGTAAAACATTATCCAGTGACCTGCATTAATTAGTCAAGAAGCCAAATATTGAGTTGTGTGTATTTGTGTGCATGAATATATGTAGGTGTATTCCTGTGTGAGATTTCGTGTATGTGTCTGTGTAAATGTGTTTTCTTTCTTCCTCATCTTAGGGAAATAATCATTTCCAAAGTCAGAAAATATCAACGAATTCGCGAACTGTTTTATTGATATCATATGTAGATTGTTGGCAGAGGGACTGACAACGGTCCAACCAACCAGCTGCAAGTATTCCTTACTTTGCTTGGACTTAATTGCCAACAGGGAAGGAAGAGTAAAGATTTAATTATTTATAACCCCACTCTTTGCTGTTGTAATTATTTTATGTATGTGTAAGGGAAACACCCCAGCATTAGGGACCTTCAAAGGACGCGTGCATGTCCCTGCAAGTGCTGTTACAATAAACTTTTATGGGATTGTTTGGGTTTATAGTCAAAGGAATTCCAGAAGCCAAAATGAAGAAAAGGGAAAACGCTTAGCAAGGATTGATATAATCAGCTTAAATAGTTGGAATACTACGTAAGAAATGTTGCCGCCTTTTCCTACAGCTGTCGTATTTTCCCATCAACATCGCTTCACAAGGGGCACATTTTTATCGAAAACGGGGTAAATCAATGGAATAATGCAATCGAAAAACTCAAGAAATAGGGAGAGCGAAAGTTACAAAACGTCCTTTTCAAGATTGACAACACTATGCTCAAAGTTTATGTAAAGAAAGCTTTGCTTCGAAACTATACACACAACATTCTACTAAAGTGAAGGATGACTGGGAGTATTTTAAACAGATTACAAAAATCACCACATTCCTTCCGAGGCAGATTATAGCTTTGGAGGATAATGAACAAAACACCACGAGGTGATACTGTCACAAAATTATCTGCAGCTAATACAATATTTACACAGTTAACTGACATAACACTACTATCCTGTGATCTTATACACCATGTATGAGCAATTCAATGTCATTGCCTTTCAGGGCTTTCCTTCGTAACAGACTCTGGAAAGTAAGACTACGACACGTTAACAGCAAATGATTGGGCGTGGAGGTAATTTACTGACAAGCAAGTCGTATTTTCATTATTTGGCTTGTGCCAGTGACGGAGGTAGGATTAAAGGTTATTTTCAGACACAAAACTAGTCAATTTCAAATATTTCAAGGGCAATTTCGAAAGCACCTGTAGTTATCATCAGCTTTGTCCTAACAGTTCACAGATTATTCGGAATGAAAACCTCGTGTCAACTTTTATCAACTTTCTGTCTGGTGCCACTACAATGCATAAATCATATTTTTATTTCAAACGCCATTTGTAAAATTTCAATAAACTTGCACAAAAGTCTCTTCATTGTTCACTCTTTCGTGGTATATGTAAAGAACTTCAAACACCGACATATATATTAAGAAAACAACTTGTTTTTCCAGCGACTTCACCATGACAATAATTTAGCGTGTCAACTTTGACTGTGCTTTCTATTTGCAAAAGTACATTGACTAGCACTCTAAAGCAGTGACGTAGACAGATATGTGTGAGCGTGGGGGGACTAAATATTTGAATCGCATTACTATCTTCAAACAACAGTTGCCACTGAGAGAGTTGTAGAAAGGGGACGGCAAATTTCCTGAATCGTTTGGGGAAATTTACTAAAAATGTAAGTGGGGGCTAGGGAAGGAATATAGGGGTTGGGGTGGGGTTACCCTTTGGATATGATGGGAAAAATAGCTTTGAGGTGCAAATTGTTGTTACGTGTGTACATTTTCAGCTTGTTGTGAAGCTTTCAAATGAGACTTTTTCTACTGTTTAAGGGCTATCTAAACGTTACTTATGAAATGCTGTTATTATGAAATGCTGTTATATATATATATATATATATATATATATATATATATATATATATATATATCACTCTCATCTATGGCGAGCACCACTATTTCCAAAATTATGGTAACGCCATGGAAACCAAGATGGCTCCCTGGCTCACTCATTAGTGAATTTAGAACCTTGAGAAAGAATTCCTTTCACCCTACAATCGAATTTACGGCCGACTCCACTAGAGTCAGTGTCCTTTTTCCTGGAAAAAACAGTGGTTTGCTCATAAGAGACTTTTTTAATGAACTCACGGACGAACACAACTATCAGCTACTGCAGAGCAGCTGCCATCCCCTGCACTGCACCAAAATATCCCTTATAGCGAAGCACTCCGCATCAAACGCATCTGTTCCGATGAAGCAGACAGTGAAATTCATACTAACAAACTGTCTAGCCACCACAAACTAAGAGAAACCTTTCGGGGTTTAATTGATAAGGCAGTCAAAAGGCAAGAGATACCCTGCGTTCTGAAAGCCCGACAAACAAAACCCGTCAGTCCAACTCAAATAGAATCCCATTGGTAATTGAGTATTATCCCGGTACCACCACTCGCCAAATTCATTCAAAACATTTGCCCACACTTAAGAGCACGGTTCGCCTGGAGTCTATCTTTGATCTTCCTGTTGTTGCCTTTGAATTCCCTCAAATTTACGGGACATTTTTTCATGACGGGCAAAATTTTGGGATAAAACCTCAGTCGAGGCTAACAACGAGAATTTTGGTTGATCACCTTGCTCGTCTAAATGCAAAGGTGCGCTCTGATTGATTCTACTAAATACTTTGAGACCTATCAAACTGCACGCACTTTCCAAATTAGGCAATCAATCGTCTTTCCAAAAACGTCATATATCTCATCTACTGTTATTTATGTGGAACACATTACGTGGGGAAATAAAAAATAATAAAAAACCGGTAAAAGAGTTGAAATGGGTTGAAACCGGAAAATAAGTTTAAACCTCAAGAGACTAGCAAACGGAAGTGAATTGGCAAAAATGTTACGATGATCTCTTCAAAAGCCGTAGGTGCTGTGGTCGTATGACCGTATTTAGTTGCTAACAGGTATTAAATTTTAAACTAAAAAGGGATTTTTTTTCGGAATAGAGTGGAGGTGAACGACAATTCTTCAGCATATCCAGGTAATGCCTTACAGGGTTGAGCTAACATATATATTGTCCAGATATAACAGGTTAATATCAGCATGTCCTTTATGCGAGTCTGTCATGAAATCAAGCAACAAAACTGATTAGGAAATCTAAAACAACCTTCATTTCGTTTTTACGATTGTAGTTCCCTAAATCCAACAATTTGTCTGAGTTTGTCACCTGCTCAATATTGTATCACCATTGTGCAGTTATTGTCAAGACAACAATCTGTTAGAACTTCCTCACAGGTGGTGTCACTTTGTTATCAGTGTAGTAGTAGTAGTAGTAGTAGTAGTAGTAGTAGTAGTAGTAGTAGTAGTAGTAGTAGTAGAGTAGTAGTAGTAGTAGTAGTAGTAGTAGTAGTAGTAGCAGAAGTAGTAGTAGTGGTGGTAGTAGTAGTAGCTAGTAGTAGTAGAAGTAGTAATGGTAGTGGTAGTGATAGTGATATTGGTAGTGGTAGTAGTAGTGGAAGTTGTAGTAGAAAGTAGTAGTGGTGGTAGTAGTAGCAGTAGTTATTGCAACGCCTGGTTACTCAGCAGCTGCTCACTACGCCGTGACGGACGTATGGTTCTGCTCAATTGACTTCACAGTGACGTCATAATCATTACGATAATTTGCCATCTTATCTTGCCTCACTTTGTCTTTTCTGAGCTTGATTCGTGTTTTGGGGAGGACATAAAATGAAGATATGATGAAGGCAACGTCAAGCTGTTACATTCTATACTGGAGTGTGAATTAAGGAAGCGACAATTAATACGGGTCTGGGGTGTAGGCCGACTTATGTTGGTACACTTGAATGTGTGTGGCTTTCCGTAAGGAAAAGAATTGCTACATATTGACTTAGAGGAAATGTGGCAAATATCACTATACAGGCTGTTCTAGTTCATGACAAACTAGATCATCTTTTCCACCCATGCCGAATAGAAACAAAGGGAATGAGTGGTTACAAGTAAAGTTTGCTATTTTATCTCCAGGGTTCGCCACCCAAATCGAGAAGGTCAGTAGCATGGCCGTTCTAGTGCTATCCTAAAACCAAGACGTTTAGTTTTCTTTGCTGCAACTGAAAAGGTGGCAGTAACATTTCCTACCGTGAAATGAAGAGCCATGCTGGCTTCTTTATCTGTGACCATATCGGTCATTTCTTTTTGAGGAACAAGGTGAAAATACCAACGAAATGAAATTATACCTCGGCTAAAGAAGTGCCGCCTAAATTCCACCTGACAACAGCAACACCTTATGTATAAAAGTTTGATATATGCTTCTGGTTGCTACCCTTTGCACAAGTGAAAATTGCATAATTTACAAAATGCAGAGGTCATTGCAACCGGCAGGTTGATACCTTACTTGTAATACTGTAACAATTTAGGGTCTGTGGAAGTTCGAGGTGAAGAGATTTGGTCTGCAGGTTGGGACTCCTGGCCTAAGATGTAGTGTTCTGACTGTTCACAGGGTGAACAGAATAGCATGAAGTCAGGAAGAGTAAAAACCTAGATAGCACTCAGCGTTGGCGTTATGATAAGGAGCCATTGTTAGCAACAGTTGTTAACAGTTGGCATTATGTTGTGTAGACAAATAAAGACAGGGCCAACATTTCAACCTTATACAACCAACAATTGGGAATTACATGTATTGCCAACATTTGACCAACGTTTGTATGCCGTTTACCGACGCTGAAATATATCATTTAAAAAAACTCCTTCACTGAGAACTGGTATACTCTTAAAACAATTTGGTTAACTTCGACCAAAGTTAGTCCTGGGGTAACTATGCATCGAACCAATTTTGGTCAAATTTTACCACTATTATTTGGTCAAACCTGCTGACCTATTATTTGGTCAAAATGACTACAGTTTGATCACATTTTACCCCTTTTATTGGTCCCAGCTTTAACCCATTACTTATTGTTGGTTGAAATTAAAATTGCATCTTAACATACACTTCTTCTTCACCTTCACCTATCTCCACCATCTCCCCTTCATTAAACTGCTTACTGCACTAGCGTCAATCCAGTGTGCAATAACTGTACAAGGAAATAAGCAAATGCGAATTTCTTTTGAAAAGCCTTAACCTTTTCCACATTTAAATTCAGCCATTGACCAAATTCCCTTACCCCCCCCCCCCCATATACGTATTGTCGCTGCTAGTACCTTAAGTTACACAGACACCATTCATGGAAGAGTGTAATGTAAATTTCCATCTAAAACTGTATTTTCTCACGGCAGCTTTTTCTAGAAAAAACATCACGGAGTGTAACAAAACTGGTAACTGACAAGTAAACAACGTAAACAGCTCTTACTTTGCCTACATTGATTAGCAGACAATGATTGGTGTTTGGAAATATTTTAAGGGGGGTGACAGGTGATAACTATTATGTGATTTGCCAATTACCAAAAATATAGATGGTACAGGGTTCTGCTCAGGATTGCTGAAGTGTCGGCAGCTACTTTTCTCTGTCAATAACAAATGTCCAAAATATAAGCTGCGGCGCAGGTTGTCCTACACATCAAGGAGGTTGGGGAGACTCTCTCTTTCCAAACATGACAAGTTTCCTTTCAGAAAATACACCTGAGTTATACATTCTTAGGTACCATGGTGATCACTCTTTTGCTCTTCAAAGTGATGATAAGTGTTTTGGTGGAACATTATAGAGATGGAAAACATACTACCCTAGAAAAGTGTACACATCCCAATTTGAAATTGTGAACTTAAACTGTGGTTAAATTTGAAATCAGTGCCGGTGTAGCGGGAAAAGGGTCTTCTTTGATGCTGTCTTCTCTATAGCATTTCCACTTTTGAACGTCGTTATACTTTCTGACAAATTGCAATTCCTACCAAAGATTAGATGCATGAAGTTCAAGTAATCAGTGGTGTGGTGGTCTTCAATAACAAATCAATTTCACTGGCTAGTTACGTTACCACACCAAGGACCGTGTGTCTCCTTCCCCCGCATCTCTTGTTCGGTATCACTGACTGGGTGGTACAAGGACAATAACAGCCATTATTTATGTGCTTTTTGTAGTAAAATTCTTTAATTATCAGTTTGAATTTTACCTTCAGCTGCAAAACAAGTAAATGACTAGAGAATATAAGTAGCAGAAATTACTTATTGTTTCCGTGTTCTTGTTCGACTGGACACTTCAAGTGGGCAAGTGTGATATACTAAAATTGGGGGTGGGGTACATTCTCTCTCTACTAATTGTACATGCTACATGCTGTATGGAATCTCGATCAACGGTCAGCGCCTTTTTGGTCTATGCTGGCCATCAGAACTCTACAACACGACCCTAAATACTGTTTTAATGCAATGAACTTCTTGCTGTGTAAAACTTCTATGGCCTACATTGTCTTTGATTTCATGAATCCATTGCGATGTAAAAATGGCAGAATGAACCATGGTGAACCTAAACGTCTTTTATTCGTTTGTCAAAAGTTTTACAAGATTATTACGAAATTTGTTTGGTTTTCCAAAATTTATGAGGTGAATAATAACTCCCAAACCTATTTCTGGCGGCATTCTATGAAAAAAGCTGAAAAAATGGAAACACTGTATGCTGAACCCGAAGCTCTCAGAATGATCTCTGAAAAGTCGGTCCTTGTCTTACCGGACCACATTTCCAGCGTCTGCCTTGGAAAATAGGT
This sequence comes from Holothuria leucospilota, assembly GCA_029531755.1. Taxonomy (NCBI): domain Eukaryota; kingdom Metazoa; phylum Echinodermata; class Holothuroidea; order Aspidochirotida; family Holothuriidae; genus Holothuria; species Holothuria leucospilota. Next base: position 76,662,371 of record CM055961.1, on the reverse strand, counting down.
CTGGGGAGACGATGATTCTTAGCAAGTTAAGAATATTTTTTTTGTCCCCAGGACACAAATTACTGTTATGATTCTATGCGGACGTAAAATCCATTCTCCCCGGACAGTTCTCCTGTGGGGTTGGGACAATGTTTCCTCAGAAATATTGTCCGTAGGACATTATTTGCAGGAAAACATTGTCCGACCAGACACATTTTCCAGAGGAGACATGGTTTCCTTTTACACCGGTCGAAAAAAGCACTTTCTGAGCATACTGGTGGTCGGCATTTCTGCGCCCGGGTCAAGTCCAGCTGGCACCAACGAACAGCAGATCACTGACTGTTAACAAAATGAAGATTTCTGGAAGCTTTATACCATGAAGCTCTGTCCAAGTGATAATCTATGTCTCTTATATGCCATTACCTTCTCCGACTGCCCACAGAAAATAGTTTTGCTCAACCCTGATTAGCAATATATATATATATATATATATATATATATATATATATATATATATATATACATGCAGTACATAAAAAAAAAAACTGTCATTGCTTTAATTGTAAACCACAGCTCATATATTAAAACAGACATCATAAGTAATGAAACCAGCTGTTTGTAGATAGATGAAAGGTTAATGAGAGAATACTCATAGAGCATACACTCTTCCCAGGGCAAAGACTGTTTATGTAGCGTACGCTAATTATTTCCTCATTGACTTACATAATTAATTAGGCTATTCCCCCGCCCACAGATCCTTGTAGAAGCAGCACCGTGTAGAATTTCTCAACCTGCGAATGCTATCTCTGGTTAATTAAAGCTGACAATGCAGGCTCTCATGGCCCTTTCCATTTTTCATTCTATATCCATTGAGATTTTGGGTGAGAAGGGCTGGAACAATTGGTTCATGTTTCCAACCCTGATCACTACTTAAAGATGGCATTCTACAGAGCGGAGTAATGTCATGGTACTAAAATGGTCAAATTGCCTTGTGTTTTGCACTGTCTGTATTTTAACTCATTTCCTACAACAACCACACAAAAATTGAGTATATTTAGTAAGTAACAGTCAGAAACAAGCTCCCCGGATTTTAAGAATTAAATATGTTAGTCATTATTTTTTGCAGCAGTAAAAGTTTTAGTAAGTGGTCCGCTGCCTGTAGAAGTGTTTGACCAACATTTGTAGAACACGGTATCTTAGGTCATTCTGTTACATGTACCTTAAACACTTCTTCCATGCATGTGCTGCGCCCTACAGTAATCCAATCACACTTCGGTTGACATCTCTGGCAACACCTCTGTAAGTTCGTAACTTAAAAGGTAAAAATTTTGATTCAAAGGAGGAAGTCCACACTTTTTTTCACCTGTACCCACATTGAGCCTAAATTCTGCAGTCTTGTCACATTCAGCACGCAAATACACTCCCGACCACTATTATGCCCACAAACAATTCTTCTGATACGAAATCCAGAACTTTCCGTGCCCAAGGCGCACCAAACATTGATTGCGCTTTTATTATCTTTCCTGTGATCCCTCGCTGTTATAGGGACTAAGGTAGCCCTAATTTAAGTAATCCTAATCCATTGAAATGTTCTGTGAATCATTAAGTCAGAAAAATGTTCATATTTTGACCATATTACGTGTGGTATCCCTGTGGCTACCCCTCCCAAGACCCCTAGACACCTTCCATGCTCCTATGTTGGAGGGAGAAAAACACTATGTTTTAAAGGAAAGGGGTGCATCAACATGTCATTAAATGAGGTACATTATCTGAAGGGTACGCTCCAAAACTGGACATTTTTTAACAGGGGCATGGGTGACAAATTGGTATATGTGTGGTATATGGCTAATATGAGGAGGTGGAACCCCTTGTTGGGTCTATGAGAAAACACCCTATGCTCTCATGTCCATTGGGGACCTAGCAGGGCCGTAGCCTGGGTGAAATCTCTAGGGGGCAGGTCATGACAATACCTAAGCGAAGAACCAAGTGGCTTGCCTACACACATAGTTGACACCCGGGCAGATTCCTCGTTTTTTACCTGTGATTGAGTGTTTTCCTCGAGGAGGGTGCTGACGGGGGGAGGGGTACATATAAGGCCTGGCTTAGGTGCTAAATTATGCTATCGTTGGTAAAAATTTTCAACTGATTAAATCTTTAACAAATTGTCATTATCTGATTATGTAGTGATATTCTTCTTATTTTTGGCTGGGCGTAAGTCAAGAGGTTCTGTTCAAGAAAAGGTGATGACACTGTATAATCTTTGAGAAATTTTTGTCTTTGTGAGATGGCTTGGATGCAAAATGGTGCTATTGTTACGGCTTGTGGTCGCGAGTCAAACCAATAACAGCGAAAGATCACAGAAGAACGAGATTAAAATTCAACAACTTAATGATTATTTACAATCTCCTTATCTCACTTAAATTTACAATAATTAATTAGACTTACTCACAATCCTTTACTTAATATTTGCCTGGTCTGGTCCAAGGGCTGGTAGTGCATGCACGTTGACGATGGTACAGTAGTAGACCTGCAGCGTGCTGTAGCGTAGGAACTGGTTCCACGAGCGAATAACGACAAGGCTAGCGATGATGGATAATAACACTCTCAATACACAGCGTAGAAACGGCGTAAGGCAATTTGTCACAAGTGTGAAGTGTCAGTGGCTGGCCTCATGATATCTCAGTAGTGTGACAGTCTGGTCTCGTTGAAATCTCTCCATGTTAACAGTTGTTGAACTGCCTTTTATATGCTAGGCTTTTATACGAGAACTCTCCAGAATTTAACAGAAACTTCTAGTGTACACAGTCCAGTAATTACGAGAACGTTCCTTAATAGAAACTTCTAGAACACACAGTAGTTGAATAACGATAATTGCAGCTTCTTCGAAGTGTTGCCAGGTCGCTGCTATAATTGGGACATAACGTAAACAGTTCTCACTTCTAGACAGTTCTAGAAAGGCTGCGTTGAAGTTGAATTCTCCGGAACTTTCCATTCGCTCGTCGATGGATTCAATCCGGTGTTCCTGACGGGTCGTCTTGTAACACTATCTTTGTTGAAGCTTCGTAAAGCATTGAATTGATTATATGTTTAGCAATATTCATCATTTGGTGATTTTTTTTTAATATTTTAGTAGGGTGTAATTGAAGGGGATGTTGCCTCAAGGGAGGGGTGACGCCTCTACTCTTTGAAAATTTTTTCTTGTACTAAGTTTTCCTACATTCAAAATGGTGTTACCTTTGGTAAAGCTTTAGACTGATAAAATGATCTGAAAGTTTAATTATTTACAGATTTTCGGCTGTGGCATGGCACCCTTGCTTGGTTGGTACCGTACCCGGTGTGGGCTTCTCTCTAGCCCTCTCAGTACGTCACTGAGTGAGCAATCGTCGGTTGGCGCGTAACCTTAGCGTAGGGCTTGAACAATTTTGGGTAAAAGGGACCCTTGCGATTTCCCAGGTTTGGGGACCTGGAAATCATAATATGGACAGTGAAATTTTTCGTACTTAAGTAATTTTTCTAAATAGACCAACTTTTATTTACAATTTGGAAATCTCAGGGGGCAATTGCCCCTCTGCTCCCGGCAGGCTACGGCCCTGGTGAAATATCATTCTCGGAAGCTCAAGGGTATAAAATTAGTGAAATCCTTTAACTACCTTTAAATGGCACTTGATGCGCAATACACGGACCACAAATGTGGCAAATATAATGGTAGTCATTGCAAGGGGGCTTGGTAGGCCTACAATAAAATCACTCAACAGGTCCATCATTATGTGAAAACGTGTATCATGGATGGGTGCGCTTAGCGCGTTGCAAAAAAAATCGCATTTAAGATATTTTTAGTAACCCAGAATTTAACGCAACGATGTGAATTAGAAGCTGTTTTGTTAATAAAAACAAGAAACGATCATTGCAAAATGCAGTTTGCATAAGTACCAGATTTAATTAAAGTAAAGTGCAGTCTGCAGAGACCATAGGTTTTCTGATCTGAATCATTGGTACTATTTGCAGAATGGAGGAAATATTGCTGGCACTCGGGGATTCCCCATCTCCCCCAGACGCTCGCTTGTGTTATTGCATATATTGCATTTGCCTTCAGCACGCAATAAAAAACAAACAAAAAAATCTGCCAGTCAATTGGTATACTTTGAAGTATAAATTTCTGTCTGGTGTGCAACAGGTTCTATGACAAATGCACTGTATACATTACTGCAATGTTGTTATTCGTACCGGCACAGGTGATGCGCACGTTGCATCGCGCGCTAGGTACGATACTTTACATTACCTGTCGGTCGTACCAACTTATAGTCGCATAGCTTCAGTAGACTGTTGCATGCTCCATCAATACTAAATTTCCGCGCCATTTCGCATGTAATTGTTTTAATGTCGAAGGGCGCCAATACCATGAGATAACTGCAGTAGATAACTGCCGTAGGTAACTGTAGCAGATAACTGTAGTATATAACTGTAGTAGATAGATGCAGTAGGAAGTCCTTGCATGACAGTACGTACTGCCACATCAGTCGCGGATCCGGGGGGGGGGGGGGCTTTCCCGACCTCAGCCCCCTTTTTCTCCACATCACCAATAACAAATACGCGAAAATTAGCATAATGTTAATCAAGGAGAATATGCAAGTGGGCTTTCAGTCTTCCCCTTTCGAAATGTCTGGATCCGCACCTGCACATAACGAGATAGGAAAAAAGATGTCATTTCATGACAGTGTCATATGCTACATAATGACTTTTTGAATTATGTCCGTTTCGGCGGTCATTATCTGACAGTAAAATATGTTTGGTCATTACGTGGCGATGTTGAGACTGTCACATAAGGGCTTGTGCAGTTTTATGTCATTATGTAACAGTACTTAGGACTACATAGTTTTGTACTTCATTTTTGACCATTTTGGCGTTCCATACTAGTAGTCATCTGTTTTCTCATTTGTTGCTGATGAATCTGCAGGAAATCGCTTTGTCCTGGTTATGATGTGAAGGTACGCAGAACCCTCTATATCACAGACCGTACTAGGGTTTTTTTTCAAATTCTCCGAGCAGAACCCCTAATCCCCCCCCCCCCTCAGATGCATCTTCGGTGATCTCATACCTAGGCCTATGTTAGGACTTCCCACTCTGTGACATACCTGGTGGGAAGTTGTTTCAACATTAATTTCTGTTGGGCAGCATAAGTGAAATCATTGTTTGTTTCAAGCCAAACTCAACCCTAAAATGACAGTCCCCACATAGCCCCGCACACCGTATCATTAAATCGTTAGTCCAAGTTAAGCTATCATAATGATCAAGTCGTAATATTTGTGGTCTGTTTAATGCGCATTCAAGTCATATCAAAGTAGTAAAATGTAAGTTTCCCCAACCGTACAGGGGATTCCCCGTGGACTCTCATCAGGGCGTTGTCCCTGGACCCACCGGACTATCAAGAGGGCCCCCGTGGACCACACGCAGACCACTTCCCTCTTTAATCCCCTTATGCTGTTCTTCAGGTCGGTTTGATCCCCTCCACGGGGAACGTTGTGCCACCACAATGATCCCTTTTCGAGAATTCTGGTGACACCACTGAGCCTGCTGAACAGCAAACTCTCAAGATTCCAGGTAAATGTACAGGCAAATGGGCCTGGATGTAAACACCACCCCTTCAGACAAAACCAGTTCTCTGGACAGAAATTACTGAAACTGGGGTATGTTTCACAAGGATTGGATTTTCTGGAGCAAAAACGTCTCAGTCCCATCCCACCTCTATAAAACAAAACATTTTGTACTCCTGTAACTAAAATTATGTTGTCACGGATGACTTATCACCGTTAACTTTTAAATAAGTGGTATGACAAGCGCCGTTATCACAAAAATGGGTGATAATTCAATTAAAAGGTGAATGTGAATGCAGGCCACTGAAAACAAATATTCTGTATCCAAAGTTCCAAACATTCCAACAGTATCAAATATCAAGGCCAAACAAGGTATTTAACCATAAAGAATAAGAATAGAGCCTGAGGCAATTTGTCCACATGGCATCACATGTTGTGACTCTCAGAAAACCTAAGGGGATTTTTTGAATAAGGAACCAACCTTTAAAAAGAGATATCTTGATTTAGGAATGGGGTTTGGTATGGGGTTTAGGCGACATGTGTTGATTTTTTTATTTTCCATACAAGGCACCTACAAAAATGCCATCAGGTAATGCCTTTACGGACAAATGAACCAGCAAGTTTTTCATAAGTTTAAATTACCAACTGTCCATCACCCTCTGTCCACATTTAGGTGACCTTTCTCAATCAAAAACGTTATTTGTTTCCAAAAATCAGTTTTCATGCGCAGTCTAGATAATTGTACTTAATGACCCGGAAAGCCTTTCGCCTGGCACGTTCAGGTGCAAAAGGTCAAAGAAAACGTCCACAGCAAAATCCGGCTATAGCATAACACTTTGTATAGGGCATATACCCATCAAAGAATTATAACTTTTATCTAAAGCTCGAAGTTCTCCATCCCCATTGCACCTATAAGTCTAAGTCCATAGATATTCTATTCAGAACTAGACAGAGCAAGTTAATGCAAAGGAAGCGCTGATTTTGAAGCATACATAAAGAGACGTGTCCTCACCACGAGCGGATCCAGGATTTTACAAAAAAGGGGCAAAGGGGGGACTAGCTTTGTGGGGAGGAAGTCTGAACATAAGACACAAAATGTGCATGGCCTCGATGGCGAAAGGGCCCTTGGGAAATTTTGAAATTAGACACTGTTAAATGGTATCCAGTCCATGCATTTGGCAATAAATATATTTAAGTGTACGAGAAAGCATAATTCTCGAACATCGCCGATGTTATTCTGTTTGACCACCGCAATTTCAGAATGGGCTTACCAGTAGGCTAATGGTCATAAACCAGTAAAATGGAAAAGATACGGAAAGGGGAGGTTCGGGAAAAACTTTTTGAAATCAAACACTGTTAAATGAGATTTCATGGCTTTTGGAAATCAAGATAAATGCAATCAAGGTGAAAATGCAGTCATACCAATTTGATTTGGTGTACCCCGGTATCCTTGTTCCTGAATAGCTTTGTTTACTGTCATGTGACCGCATTTTTGTTACTGAATTGTTCACTTGATACAGAATAACTACTAAGTTTGCATATAGTATGAGACATTTTTGTTCGGATAATCATGAAATATATTAATAAAGGAAATAAGAGGAAGTTTGTGAGATTTACCCCATCTTTTCAAATAAATTTTCGTAGACTACTTTTTCCCTTTAGGATAACATCATTTTCGTGTATCACCGGTGCCATGCAGTAGGCCTATGTCCACTGTAATTTTAAAGTAGGCTTTACCAGCAGGCGGAACGTATCCATTATATATTAGGTGATCGTTTTACATGTGTTGGAAGATCAAAATTAAATATTTCACTAGTTTGCTTAAGCTATATTCATTGTCGTCATTGAGACATAAAAGGCATTACCCTTTTCCCTGTTACAACTTGTCTTAAAATTGGAGTCAGTAGCATCACTAGCACTCTATACAAAATCGGGGCATCTGTCTGTGACCTAGCTTTCAAAATGCGGGAATGAGTCTGCAATTTCAGTTAAGTCTTACTAAAGGACACGTCCGTGTTTAGTTATATTCAATGTTGTCGTTGAGAAATAAAAGTTGTTACAACTTTCTCTGCTTACCAAGGGTGGCTTCTTGGCTTCCCTCCTTCCCTTTTTTTCTATCACTGTTGAATATTTGGTGTAAATATTTGGTGCAAATATAGAGTCTGAATTGTCCATTCTAATACAGAGTAGGATCACATTCGACCGGGTGATAATCAGCATACTACTAAAAAATTCATCTTCCAAGGTTAACTCAGTGTACTTAAGTATAACTTTGAGAGCAACTTTGCAAATGGGTTTACAAAACAATCAAAACGAAAAGTTTGTTTTACATAAAGGTTCCATTTTCAAAAAGCATAGACAATCATCTATACTTTTATTTTCATTATTGTAAACACCTAAACAGGGGATACCCCTACCCCTAGATGCTGTATGGCAGTGTTAAACAGGGGGCAATAAAAAATAAAAAGAAAGTTAAAAGAGTAAAAGAACGGTAACTAGACAAATTATGACAAATTATTCTTGAAGACCTTTTATTGCTACACCGTTAAAAAGCTATGTAAATTTACAGAACAAGAAAAGAAAAATGCAAAATAATCCAACAAAATAGTTGTTATTTAGTTTGAAAAATGGCAATTTTGTAGCCAGTCTAGCCAACTATCTGTTTATTTTTTCACTCTACCTTGTTGGCATTTTTGATCCAAGGGTCAATACTTTTATCACAGTTGACTGGGCAAGAGTGACCCACAACTGATTGGACAGCAGTTGGCTACAACTGCACTCTAAAAACAATTTGGTCAAATTGACCAATGACTGGGTCAACTATGCACCGAACCAAATATGGTCACATAGTTTGACTAAACTATGGCCAAATTTGACCACTTATTGGTCAAAGTTGACCATAGTTTAGTCAAACTATTTGACCATATTTGGTTCGGTGCATAGTTGACCCAGTCATTGGTCAATTTGACCAAATTGTTTGTAGAGTGGGGGATAGCAAAGGTAAACAGATAATATGACAGTCACCAAATATTGTGCATTACCTCACACTCTCCATACCGTGTACAAAAAACCAATTAAGTAACCAGCAAGTTCAGCCATGTGTGTGAAATGTTAAGTTTCAACATTAAAAGACCCGAGCAAACTCTGAGATGCATTTACACGGGGAAAAAACCTTAATGGGCAGCTAATGAGCTGTAAGGTGTAATATATTTCTTAATTTTTTGTTCTCTGTATGTTCAGAAATTTACTGTCATTATTTACATTGTGAGAAGGGTACGCACAACCTTGATCACACAAACACTCTTACCGGTGACGTAGTCAGGATTTTTCAATAGGGAGAGCAAATATACATTTGTTGATTTTGTTATTGACTTGTTCACTTCTAACAGGAGCGAAAAAAGAATGAAAGAACAGAAAAGAACAAAACATCTGAACAGAACCGAACAGCTGATTGGGCGACCAGGGTCAAAAGTAAAAAAAAAGCAACAAACGCACGGAGCAATTAGTGATGTTGGCATCCTGTCTATTACACAGCGATTTTTGTTTAAAATAGGTCTACGTAAAAATTTTGAGCCTTTTGTAGGTCTTTGTTTTTTCTTTGTAAGGTGCGAATTGGGGAGCGCATCTTGCGCCCTTTGTATCGGCAGCTAACTCACACTTACACGTGTGTATGCATATGTGTGTGGCAGGTGTGTGTGTGTGTGTGTGTGTGTGTAGGTGAGTGTATGTGAATGTGTGTAAAGTTAAAGTCAACTTATACTAAAAGTGATAGATGGACCGCACCAGATTTATTCTGTTACTCTTTTCAGGAAAGCCGAGGAATATTTCTGCTGATCTCCTGAAAATCCTTATTGAAAGTTCAAAAAGGTGAACAAAATGACTTTCGGGCAGCTCTTATATCCTTAGAGTAAATATAAACTACTGTAGTTTGAATAGTTTCTCACCAAAAATAACTAAAAATGCATGAGGTGGGCCAAGGACAGGGAACAGGTGCAAAAGAGAAAGAAGAACAGAAAAAGACCAAGTAAAACATGTTCCTAATAATTACTGCCAAAAAGACCTTACAGGCTACAACTGACGTCCTGAAGTCTTAAAAACTAAAGTGCGCCTGCTCAGAGGTTATACACTCTAAAAAAAATATGGTGAAAATTTCGTGGTTAACCCTCTCCCAACATAATCCTGGTGGATTCCCACTCATCCTGGTAAATTGCCAGTTGATAAACATGCTTCAACACAAATCTGGTGAAATTGTAACAGATGCATTCTGTTATAAAGGGTTTTATGTGAATATTTACGTATCTTCGTTTCCTATTGGCTGGTTTCCGCTCCAGTTTACCGCGGGCGCGGGACACTTGATTGCTATCGTATCGTCGCGACTTACTTCGTTGCAGACGGTACGTACGTAGTATATAGTATACAGGTACGTATGTTGCACAGGTGCCGGTGCTGTCTCATCCCGAATTCCTAACCATCTTCATCTTCATTCGTTCGAATAAATTCGCCGTTTTTAACCACATTCTGAACGACATGGATAATTTTGTATCAGCCAAGTTGGACGAATGGAAACTTTCAGCTTTGAAAGAGATTTTTGAAGGTGAGTTATTGAATATAGCATTAAAATATGCTGGTTTTCAGGATGCACTGGCACCGTCGCGCCCTATACGCATAGGCCTTACGTTAGCCTATAGCTTAGGCTATGTAATAAGTAACGTTAGGCCATACAAGTAGGACCTAGCCTAGGCCCTATAGGTGGCTAGAGTATAGGCTAGGCCTACGTACTAGCCTAGCCGGTGGCCGTGCCATTCCGCCATAGCCTAGGTACTTTCCGCCATAGAATATGTGTTCATTCCGCCTTAGAAAACGTGTCTTTCCGCCATGGCAGTAAAGTTTTAGGCCTAGGCTAGGCTTTCAGGCCTAGGCTAGGCTAGATTATTTTAATAGTGAATGATGTGTCATTCTCAAAATAACACTTTGAAAGTAGCCTTGGCCTAGGCCTAGCTAGCCTAGTTTTTGAAAGAAAAACAAGTCGTAATAATGTTTCTTAAGATTTTAAGAAAGAGCCTGGCCTTTCTGCTATGGGTTTTGCACAGTCTGCCATGTTTTTGCACCTTTCCACCATGGTGGAAAGGTCAAAACCCATGGCGGAAGTTCTAACGTTAGGCCTAGGCTATGGCGGAATGTACTGATGCCAATCATGCCATGGCGGAAAGACACTAGGTTCGGCCTAGCCCTCGAAAGGGTTGTATGTTTTGTTAATAATGGCCTACTATACAGCCCTTGCCGGACTAGCCTAACACAACATTTTCTCTCGTTAAGATTTGACCCAAAAATATTTTATAAATCTAGGCCTAGATTAATCTCAAGGTAGGCCTAAATCTCTTAATATGGTTCATCCAGGTACTTTTTACCACTAAAAGCTGTGTTTGTGCTTCTTATGCACTTACCAATTTTTATTTTCGGCCCGTTTCTTACTGCTCCCGACCTAAAACTACTGGGTTGGACAGCAGTGCTTGAAACAGTTGAAGTTTTTCACAATTCACTGGATATCATACTGTACTTACAGTAGCATAGGCTAAGTACTGGATGAATAGATAATAATGGATTGCAATACTGTATGATCCTGTGTTGAATCAGTGTAGAATACTAGAATTTGTTTTTGATATGGCCTGTTTTTTAACAATTTTTGTAGTAGCTAAGTTTGTATATTATTTCTGGCGTGTTTTCTGTTGTAAAATTTTGAATTTGTTTTTTATTTTAAAACTTAACAGTTTTTGTTCATACTATAGCTTTAAAATTTAGTTTGCACATATTCAGCCTAGTAAACTTTTAAACAGGATATACAGTATATCCCCTAAAATACAGTGGCAATTGGTGTGTAATTTTGTAGCAGGCAATAGAAGCATGTGTTATTGAAGGGATAAGATTTTCAGCAGGACGTTCATGATTGATGACAGAGCAATGAAGTTATAGCTCTATTTATTTTTTTTTACAGAGAATTTCATTGATGAAGACGCATTTATGCTACTTGATATTGCAACTGTGAAAGAGCTCATAAAGCCTGTTGGACCAAGAATGAAGTTTTTGGCAAACTTGAGAAAATTGAGAGGTGACCAGGTATGAACTGAAACTTAAATTATCACAATCAGTGTTAATATGGGTTATATTTGCCCTCAGTGTGACTGTATTGTCAATGGCAGTACTAGACGACTTATTGCACACATGAAAAATGTTCATGCACTTCTTTTTGGGCGCATGTTTACATGCTCAGTAACATGTTCTCAAGGTGGATGTAAACGGACTTTTCGTTACTCTCACACCCTACAACGTCATATTGAGAGAAATCATGCTGTAGAACATGCAGATCGAGAAGAAAGATATGAGAATGAAATTGTCCAAAACAATGCAATTGATGAAGAGGGTAGTGGTTGTCATTCGGATGAGGAAGGGAATCCTGTCATGGATAATGACTTTGAGGATGATGACTTCTGGGATGATTTTAGCCAGGAAAAGGTTACAAAGATGGTTGCAGTAAGCATTGCAAAAATGAAAGCATCAAGCAGTATTATTCAATCCACAATAGATATGGTGGTTGCAGACTCCTCTTATTTGTTTTCTGAAATTGTCGGCGGGTTAAAAGCAAAAACATCAAAACTTTTGCGTGATAGAGGAATAAATGAAGATGATGAAGAAGTAAAAAACTTACTGGAAATGTTTAGTCATTGTGAATCACCATATCAGCAACTTTCTCATTCATACCAGCAGGAAAAATATTTTGATAATGCTGGTTTATTCATTAGGCCAATAGCAGTGCCAATTGCCATGGGATATTTTCCACGTCACAATGCAACTACAGGACATGTTGAACAAATTGCCAACCATATTACTTTCCAGTACATTCCTTTACCAAAGCTACTGAAGTGCATTCTTGAGAGCAAAAACTTCATGTCTACTGTAATGCAATACAAATGTAGTAACGATGAGATTTTGCGCGATTTTAATGATGGTCAATATTGTAAGGATCATGCATTTTTTTCAAATCATCAAAATATTCAGCTTTTGTTGTACGTTGATGAGTGTGAAGTTGCCAATCCCCTTGGATCAAAGGCTGGTCTCCATAAAATTGGAGTTGTGTATTGTACAATATTGAACATACCCCCAAAGTTCCGCTCATCATTGTGCAATTGCTTTCTTCTAACAATGTACAATGCAGGGGATGCAAAAACATATGGTTATAACACAATCATAAGACCCCTCGTAGCTGATATTAAAGAACTGGAGATCAATGGTTTACATGTAAACAGTGATGTGTACAATGGCACTATAAAAGTGAGTGTTGCTCAGGTTTCTGGTGACAATCTTGGTGTGAATGGTCTGTTTGGCTATGTTGAAAGCTTTGTTGGCAACCACTATTGCAGGCACTGTAAGTTGCACAGAGATGACATGCAATATGCTACTACAGAGAACCCAGAATATATAAGGAATGCGGAAAACTATGAAGAGGATGTGAGAACCAATGATCCATCTGCAACTGGTGTCAAATCATCTTGTTTGTTAAATGAGCTTGCTCATTTTCATGTGACTAACAATTGTGCACCAGACGTAATGCATGACCTGTTAGAAGGTGTTTGTAGTTTGGAGGTTCACCTTGTCCTTGGTGCCCTAATACAGGAGGGGCATTTCACTTTAGATCTCTTGAATAGCAGGATCACAAGCTTCGATTATGGGTTAGTTGAATCCAAGAACAAGCCATCTACTATATCTGCTAACAAAATACAAAATCCAGATGGTGCTACTCATCAGACTGCCTCGCAGATGTGGTGTCTGGTTCGCCACCTTCCTCTTCTCATTGGTGACAAGGTGCCTGAAGATAATGAATACTTTGAATTGCTCCTCTTACTTTTAGATTGCATGGATATTATATTTGCATATGAAATAACAACAGAAGATACACTTTTTCTAAAGCATATTATTAAAGACCACCATAGCCACTTTCTCCATTTATTTCCTATGCGCCACCTCAAGCCCAAACACCATTTTATGACACACTACCCTCGTGAAATCCGAATGATTGGTCCACTGGTACGCTACTGGACAATACGTTTCGAAGCAAAGCATAATTACTTCAAGCGATTGGGCCATATAGTGTGCAATTTCAGGAACATTTTGAAGACCCTCAGTTACAGACAACAGATGTTCCTTTGTTATAACATTTTCAGTGGAAAGGATCTCGGTGAGAGGGATACAGAGGTTGGACCAGGATCAACTGCTCTTGTGGCATCTTTGCCAAATGCTCAGGCTGTAGTAAATGTTCTCGGTGTTCACCTTCTTGATGAAATATATATTGCTAAATGGTGCATTGTGTATGGTAAGAAGTACCAGACAAATATGGTGATTGTAACTGGGAAAAATGATGATCTTGAACCCATTTTTAAGAGGATTGTATATGTTGCCTGTTTGGATGATGGCATAAAACTGGTTACAGAGTTGTTTGACACTGTCAGGTTGGACCGCCACACTCATTCTTATGTTGTGCAAAAGCCATCACTGGAAGGATTATTTAGCTCGATTCGTATAGAAGATCTACTAGATTTTCAACCTTATCATGCAGCAAAGTCATATAATCAAACTGAGGATCTGCACATTGTACTGAGGCACCGGATCCATTAAAGGAAGGGTCAAAGCAAGAAATTAATGTTCGTGTAAATGAGGAACTAAATATACGTAAACTTCAGTTCAAGTCTGATATGTATTTCCAGAGATACTGTACCAGCAAATGAAGTTACTACATTTGAGATTCAGGTGAGCTTGAGCAAGCAGGGTTTATATCACCAATGATAAGGAATATTTTTTTTTTCTTATGTTTTTCAGCCTGTTTTGACAAAATTTTCACATGATAGATAATTTAAAGTAAGGCAGCACTACAGGGTGGGAATTAAGTTTTAACTCACAGGGGCTCTTTTTGGACGGATTAACCAATATTTGCTTTCAAAATGCCCTGCCCCACACTAAACATACAGTATGGGCTATTTTGCCCTCGTGACTATATTTTGGGGCTATGTTTACATGTTTCGGGGGCTAATTGCCCTGAGCTCGTTTTAATTCCTACCCTGCAGCACTACAGATTTTTTCTCAAGTAAAGGCTCTCATAGGTAGCAACCCAGCCATTTGTTGCTCAAGAATAATTTGTTTACCCAAAATTTCAAAAGATACAAAATCTGTCTCTTGAAATACATGTATAATATTTTTATGAGGTAAAGGTTTTCTGGTTTCATAATGATAAGAGTTATTTTCTTTGGATGTCAATGGGTAAGGGTGTACAGTGTAGCTATTGCCATGGATGTAGCCCTCAGATTTTTTCCCATCACATTTTCGTTTGGTGATCATCTTTCCAGACAACAGCTTACCAGGACTGGCAACTTTAATTACTTTTGGTATGACCGGTCAAGAATTAGTATCTTGGATGGCATTGGAGACTCAATCAACAGTATCCCTAACCAATTTGTAATGAAATTAATGAAGTTCAGTCACAGCACTTGCTATTTTACTTTACTTCAGCCTTCTGTGCCCAGTACACCTGAACAATCCACCAAGCAACCAACAGCTCTTTCTGATACATGTAGTCCTGGTCCATCTGGTGGTGCAGATAGTTCATCATCATCTTCAAGCGCAGACTTCAGTCCACCGCCAATGAAGAAATTTAAATCAGACATTGTAAGTATTCTTGTTAATGTGTACTGCATACAGTATGAGTACTTAATGATTCTTCTGTAGGTTTTGGTGACACAAGCAGTGATGGTTACCAATAAAGAGTTCAGTTGCAATTGGTCGAAAGTGCTGTTAATTTCATGAAAATTTGATGTACGGTGCAGAACATAGAGGACCTTAAGAGATACATGTCTGCGAAAATATCTACTCATCCATCGGACAAGCTCAACAAGAGAAAAGGGTTGTCCGATGCAAATTTTAATCGTCTCAGACGATCAGACGACTGTTAAATTTCAGCCCTGTAATTTGCAAGCATACACTTTTGAGTTTTATGCTTCACATTTCTTTCAAAAATTTTTTCTTGATTCTGCTACTGAATGACTGCAATACAGTACAATACTCTGCATGATGCCGAAAACTTTTGTTACAAACAATCACTACAAATTTGGTGATTTTCCCAGCTTTTTTGTTATGAGCCTGGTATATCAAAATCAGTGTATCCATGTCAATTGTGGTGCTCTACAGTACAGTATGTTTTCCTCATACTTGGCAATGCTGGATTAGACAGATATTCAAAAGTACAGTATACTGCAATGGTTTTTAGGCAGGAGAGAGATGCTGCATCCAATTTAAGTTGATAAAAGTGGCATTTGGTTTCAAACTAATATTAATGATTCCAGGATTACAATGTTTGTAGTCAAGATTATCTTTAAGTTGCTTCTAAATACAGTGAAGATAACCTAATATTGAACTCAGTCTGCAGAAAAAAATTGGGGACTGCACAGGCAGTGCAGAGAGTGGTAATGAAGTACTGTAGTACAGTACTGTGTCTCAAAAGTACACTTAGAAAGCTACAGTAGCCTATTATTTGTAAAATTTAAACAATTGCCATTTATTTTTTTTTTTATATTAGTGTGAAGCTTGGCTGAAGATGAAATCATGGTAAGGATTATTATCCATACATGTGTCTTTAGAGCCATGCACTTGGAAAATATACCCAAACCTTTTGCAGCAGTATTGTATCAGTCATTCAGAGTTTTCAACAGTTTTTGGCAGTTTTCGACGTCGAAAAGGGGTTTTTTACTAGTTTTCCACAGGTTTTTGACGATGTCATGTTGAAAACAGGTTTTTGACAGTCGAAACCCAACCCTGTGTACAATTTAAATCTAATTAATTATTGATCTACAGTACAAGGTGAATACCTTTTACAGGCGGTAGCCTAGTGGTAGAGCATTTGCTTTGCACGCTGGAGGTCTCAGGTCCAATCCCAGGTAAGGTCATGCAGTACCTTAAAAGACTTTAAAAATAGAACCCTCTGCCATTGTGCAAAATGCTCCTCATAAGCAACAGAGTAAGGAAAAGCAAGCCAGTGAGCCACAACTGGAACAAAGGCTGTGGCTGGCTCAACTTGAACCAATGGGTAGGAAACTGGGCCGTTAAACTCCATCTAACTAACTTTAAAGAATAGATACTCAGCTGATGAAGTGGTTTATAGGCTATGTAACTCTACCAAAGACCAATTGTATATCTGATTAGAAATTGTCCAGTTCAGTTAGTATGGACAGGAGCCAGTGGCAGTTCAAACATACTGTATCATCACTGTGTTTCAAGTAGCTTGTAACCAATGATAGGATTATATTCAAGCTTTCATTGCTATTAATACTTGATCACAAATGCAATGATTGACTTCGCAAGTTATCAGGAATACTCAAAGTCAAGCTACAGTGAGTGATTGCCATTGCAAAGAACAAAAGAAACATTCAGTGATAATGACAAAGCATTTTTCTTTCATTTTCCTTTATTTGTACAACAATCAAACTATATTGGGCACCCCAAAATAACTAATCTCAGAAGATGGTTTGCCCAACATGACAAATAAATTTTTCAAGCCATGATAGAGCTACAGCACACTGTCCAAATGCTTATTACATTGATATCCTTGTTTACTGTAAAGACCAGTCATCATTCAGTGTTTGAGGTCTATCCACAGGGTGATTCAAAAATGAAACTTTAAAGATTTGTTGGGCATTGGGAAAAGGGTTGGTAGAGGGGGGGTGTTCAAAAGAAACCTCATTGTTGCCAGGCTTTTTAGTTTTCACATGATTGTAAATACCCTTTGACAGGATGATGGTCTTTTTATATTTGCTACCATTATCAAAAAGATGACTTGTTTGAGAAATGTATAGTGACTTAATTGGCTTGGTGAAAATCACATAAGACTTCAAAAATATGCACAGAATCTAAAATATATTTTGTCCGAAAATTCACCATTTTGTGGGGTTAATATCCATGCATATGTATTGTCCAATATTTTCAGAACGTCCGAGAATTGCTGGTGGAGTGTGGAAGTGTAGGGAAAGACATCATTCTAGAAATTGAGGAAGGGGAACTGACGAGGAAAAGTAGAATGGCCTTTGTTAGGGTCATTGTTGCACACATTATCAAGAACTTTGGAGACAGGTATGGATTGGGTTTGCGAGTGAATTTAAAATATAAACATTGTTGGTTGTCCAAAACCTAGCAACAATTATGGGTGTGTGTTAAAAAAAAATATATGCAAAAGTAGTTACTGTATATATCAGGTAACTGGCAGTAAATAATTTCCCTTTTCTAAAATCCTTTTGACTCTGACAAAGAGCTGAGTGGGGAAAAGAAACCTATCCCAGAAGAGTTGTGCCACTGTGATCACAGATAGTTGTGAGCCAGTGAGTGACTAGCAATAAATAGTTTTGACACCAGGTAAGGGTGGGTGTTTTAATCTGGGAGTCCCAGAAACAGGGCTGAAAGTGCAATGGCCAGAAGAAGGGCCCATTTGAAATCTGTGGCACCCAACTCAATGAGATTGGCTGTGATGGGGTTAGTCATTGAAACAGTTGCTTGTTTACTCCAAAGTATTCAGTGTCATTCTTACAAACACCCAGGCCTACCTACTATGTTGCCAATCTCAGGGGATACTGTGATATCCTGATAGATGATACTTTCCTTAATAGTTAACCAGAAGAGGATATTCATGAGGTCTATTCAGACATTTGTACTGAATGACCAAATTACTAAATGGTTGTTGATGGATTATATCTTTTGTCATTTTCTTCAAATTAACAGACCTAAGTGTGAAGTGAAAACCAGAGTAGCCAAAGCTATTATACAGGAGTTTCCATCCCTTAAAGATGATGAGGGCCAAGGCTTTGTAAGTCCATAAATAATTTGAATATACTGTATTGTTTAGAACAGTTAAGAAAAGTGTGATGATTATAGGCCTACTTTGTGCTGGTTTAAGAGTTTGACATGTGTTTCCACCATACTTCCATATTACTATCAAACTTCTATATTGCCAGCATTTTGAATGAGGTCACATAATTTTTTATCATATAACTTTATATTGTCAGGAATATTTTAAAGTAACTTCAGATTTTTAGAAATAAAATAAAGCAAGGCTCTTGCTTTTGTTTCAGTGGACAGTCCAGTGTATTGGGCAAAACATTGATTTTTCAAGTGAATAACAACTGTTGCCACGTAATCTGTGGCTACCTATTCCACGATCAGGGTGGTCACCACGCTGGTCTGGCCTAACTAGCACTGGCAGTTGCCGACCAGCATGGAGCTAAAGTTGTTAGCTTCCGACTGGCACAAAAATTATCAACCACAGAAAAAAGTACTTACCTGTAGGCTATAAAAATTACAATTTGAACAAATGCAATTGTAGAAATGGTAAATCACAAACTATGCTGGCAAATCATCATACAGATTTGATTAGCAATGTGATCCTTGAGTTTTGCAGTACACATTAGAGAACAAAGGTAGGAACTAAAATATAATCCTATGTTTTTCATACTCTGCATTCACTGTGCACAACGCCTCCCACACTAGTGGGGTATTATCAGTACTGTATAGATGAATGATTAATCACATCATTGTACAAACAGTACAAAAACACTTGATAATGATGAGTAAAAACAAAAATAAAAACATAAAAAAGGGGAAATTAAAAAATAAATTGGGCACTATATGGAGTAGATTCAATAGGGGGTAGGGTGAGGCACATACATCAGTCAGTTCAGACAATTATCCAGCACTCAAATTGGTCTGGTGTCCACCCTGTCCACAATCAACATTATTTTATGAAATTGATACCTTGCATTAGGATCAAATTCATGTAATGCTATTTATTACTCTGGAGTTTCCTTGTTTCTGAAATGGATTGCAGTTGGATTTTCAAACATAGATTTTAATATAAGGATTTCAGAATTTGTAGTGTTTAAAAAATGCTTCCACCAAGCCTGCAGTACCAATGTAAACTACTCTTCTGAAAATAATGGTAACCATGAGTTGTCTTTATGGTTCTTCAGGAAGCATGGTATACACCAGGGAAGGGACGCCACTCTGCAACTGGGTGGATTGAGGAGCGGCTTCGAAATGCAAGACGGAGTTTGTCAAAAAAAACTAGTGAAACAGAAAAACCAGTGTCAACATTAGTCACTGCAACATTACCAGGTATGTTTGTCATTTTGTGGGGGTGGGGAGGGGTGTAGTACACTGTAGGCGTGAGCTGTTAAAAGTGAGGTAATCACTGGTAGTTTGCACAGTGGATGGTATTCACATCACAAGGAGACAGGTAGTTGTCATCCATTTTTTCAGGAGTCACTGGGAATTTGAATTTGGTTAATCTTTCTGAATTTGATAAGTATAAGGTTTCCTTAGTCCTCAAAAGTGTGTAATTCTTCCATTATCAGAATGCATACCTACCAATCATTCCTATTTTGGAGGAATTTGTCTGAATATTACATCATTCTGAATGTTACATCATTATTATGCTAACTGATTTCCTCTCACCAAATTCCAATTTTTTCATTAATTGTATGTAAGTTTGAAAAGATCTGTTTTAACTATCGTCCCATTCAAAAAAATAAAAGGAAAATGAACTGACCAGAGCATTCATACTCATCTCATGGGAAGTATTTATGGTACAAGAGCAGGGCCTGACATAAGGTTCAAAAAGGGCACGGCAAAAATGCCTTTAGTAGCTTCTAGGAGTAAAGGGCATCACAGCATTGTGGAAGGGCATCACAGCAAAATCAATAATATGGGGAAGGGCATGTCGGCATTTTAAATAGAATAAAACATATAAACCAGGAAATGTGGGGCACTGACTGCAAATCCCACCCAATCCACGTAGCCTGATCAGTTTAAACTGGGTAACTGTTTAACACCTTGTACAGTTTTTACTGACAATTCGTATAACGTGTTATAACACATATTATGAGAAACTGTTAATGGTAACGATACGGTTGAGTGGTCACAGATACCCACACGTAAATAGTCCAGGACACGAGCTGTCGAATTCTCCTCATGTTACAGTGGTCAAGATCGATGACTTGGTACAATGATTTTCGAGGTTCTGGGTTCGAATTCTCATAAAATTTACTCTCTTTTTCTTGTATGTTGGAGATATTCGTTGTGTTAGGGTTGGGGGTTAGGGGAAAGATTGGTGAAATTTATTTTCTGTGTTAAGAAATTAGTAACACAAACCAATTTAAACTGGACAATGGTTTCCACCTTGCACAGTATTAACTGGTTCATGCTATGTGAATTGGCTGCAAATCCAAAAGGGCATGACAGCAACTTTTTGCTGTTTCTAAAGTGTGATTTTCAGGGGTACCATGGCAAACAGTTAGGGCACAACAGCTTTTTGCTGTGGTGCCGTCAGTTATGTCAAGCCCTGCAAGAGATACAGTAAAGTCAGAAAATTCATTGAAATTGACATTGATTTGTTCCTTAATTTTGGCATTTACTTGCTCCACTTTGAATCAAGGCTCTTTGCAAAGGCAAAAAATTTTCAAAAGGGAGGCAAACTCCCTTCCCAGGTTGATATAATTTCTTCTATAATTGGGATACTGAATTGTTAATATTTGAGGTTGGTAGGTATGAGAATGAAAAGCCAATCAATCACTTCTTTTCCTGTTTTCTGAAATTAGTCTTACTATTCTTTTAAATTTCCCTGCTAATGGCTGTATGAAAAGGTGCTAATGATACAGATTGCTTTAAGTCAGCCATCCTCTTCCTTTATGAGATTTAAAACCATTTTGTACATAGAATTTGAAAGGTCCCCATAGTGTCAACCTTAGATTCCCAAGTGTTAGTGGTTTTGTGCTTTTTTTAACTAAAATTTCTAACTCCACACATTACATACTTCGACGAATTTGATATCATGGAACTAAAACATGAACAAAGCTATGGTCCCCATAAATGCCAGTTGGCACAACTATTTTCCACTTACTAAGCAGATTAAGGAGTCCATCTGTAAGGATAAGTTATTGAAGTTTTACGTTTGGCTTCCACGCTAATTACAAATAACCCAGTTTGTAAATTAAAAGTTAAGTAGGTGATAAAATATGTAATATAGGGCTAAGTGAGTAGTGCCATGGTCCTGTCCTTTTATAAAATTGATGATGTTTATACAGTCTAAACTGATTTTCTGTACAGATTGTGATCTATCACCGGAAGAGTTTGAAAGCATGACAGAATGGCTCAAACACAATGTGCAACCAGTGAGCCAAGTCTCGTCTTTTATGAAAAAGACCGCTGTCAAGAGGGCAGAATGGATCCGCAATAACCCAGGTCAACCTTTTGACAATATCCTGCGTGAATACCCTCGTCTCTTTGACACACCTGGCATGGTAATAACATTCCTTTTTATGTTAGCAAAAACTGCTTTCATTAAGTAAATTATTGATTGTAGATGTAAAATACAGTATGTGGGAACTCCAGTTTTGAAGCAGGTATTGAGTTAACAGTGTGAAAAATGTTTGAATCTCAACAGAACACCTACAGTTCTTTGTTCATTGGTATTGCCATGCATCTTTGTCACCCTATTGAAAGGCCGCTGCAAAGTGTAAGCAAATATATGGCCACTTGTCTATCCTCACAAAGAAAAATGTACATGTATGTTTCTTCTTCCAATATTGCTGCACTGGGGATGAAGAAAAAAAAAAGAACTGCTGCACTTTTTACTTTATAAGACATTTCCGAAATAAATGTGTATATAGGAAACGCTTGATAAAACCCATATGTTTCATTGGTATTAACCAATTCAGACAGATAATTTTGTCTGTTATGCTAATTTATTGATTTTGTGTTACAGGTGGAGATAGATTTCCGCGAGCTGTATCCAGAGGTAACAGATAAGCTCTATATGCTCTGGACAACCAGTTATGCAGCTGAAGTCATTAAGTATGCCAGTTTGCAAGGGAAGTGGCAGTCGTACCTACGTATAAATGCCTCAGCAACAAGTAAGTACTCGTTTGACAGGGTTTGACATAATTTATGCCTTAAATGTGGTAAGGCAGAAAGGCCATTGTAGGCTACATTTGGAGGGGCATCTTCGAAAATTTATATTTAAATTAAAGAAGGCACTCCAGCTATGTCACTCAAGAAGCAGTAAAAGCGTGAAATATGACCATTAAAATGAGAAGTACCAAACAAATGCATCAGCATCACCATTACCTGATATCTTTGTACTGTTCATACTATTTACTTTAGGCTACATCTGCCTAATTATATTTTAATTTCTTATCCCCAACATTGTTACATTGTTTACAGATATATTTCATTGTCATTCTTCAGGGTCATCCATTAACCCCTCTGTAGTTCTGTTGTCCAAACCACTACTATTTTTTATCTCGGAAAAAACAAGCAGTTTTCACTTTTGTCAATCAGAAAAAAAAAATTCTGCTTAGCAATGGTTCATCACATTGCAAGTGTCTAAAATAACACTGCTTTTCTTGAGTGTTATTTGCCTTTTGGGATGTTACTCATTCCCAGGTCCCAACGAAATGTTGAGTGGTATGTTTAGGGGACTGGAAGTTGCTAGTTTTAAAGAGGGTTCTGTTATTATCATTCTTGCCTGGAAATGGACTTACAGCAAGTCTAAATATCCACATGACCAACATCATTAGGAAATGGTGCACAATTTCCTCCACACTTAATTTCTGGAACTATATAGTTAAAGGTTTGAGAAACCTAATACAGGAAAGAGGGTGCTCTCCATAAGGAGGGGGGGTGAGCAAAAAGATTTGCCCTCACTATTGAGATGAAAGTCCTATAATGTCCAACATTTTTGCCTTAAAGCAATATGTAATGGGTTGATTTTAAGGTCAACTCTGGGTGATAATAGCATGTGAGAGCAAGTACAAATATGGGATAATGCATTTGTACTAAAAGAATCACAATTTGCTGTAAAAACATGAATCTTGACTTGTGTGATTTATGTTAGAGAATTCTGCTAGTCTTGGTTATTACATAACTTGTTAAAGAGTATAGAACAGAGAAGAATGAGGTGATGGTGTAGTTTCCAAACAAAACATGTGCCTTTTAACTTATTGAAAGTGAAAAGTACCACCCTGGTACTACATTTTTTCTCTCAGCAAGACCTGTTACACTCATCACGAGTCTGCTAACTTCTTGTTGCTGGCTAATCTTACTGAATGATGGACTCAGTATTTTTATTTTAAATTGATTTTCAGTTTTTAGTTCAAAGTGAGGCACATGTTATTACTAAGTCCAGTGTAACTTTTACAAATTGTTCTTCTACGCAACATTTCATATTCTGTATATTTTTCAATTCAAGTTCCAGATGATAAGAAGACCAACGTTTCATTAGCTGTCCTCCCGTGCATTCTGCCAGCTGGCAGAAAGGGGAAAAAGAGGGCCAGTATTGATGAATCACTTACATCTTTCATCGATATTAAGCCAGTAAGTGATATTTTTGGGCCTTCTTTTTCTTTTGTAACAATTTCATTGGCCAAAATGGTCTGCAAATCCATGTTGATATTGTATTGACTTGTTTTATCTTCCCTGGTTAGGAAACTATGTGACTACGTGAACTGACTGCTTATACATGTTGAGATTCCAATTTTCTCAAAAGTCGAAACCTTATATTTCCAACTTGAAAAACTTTGTTTATTTGAAAGTCTCAAAAACTTATTGATGTGGAAGCTTCCTGTAGGTCACTTTCAACCCTTGAGTCAACTTCAATTGCACTTCCCAGAGGAAACAGTACATCATTTAATGAAGCCATATTGCTACTAGATTGATCGTTTGCACAATCAAGGTCCCATTTATGCACTTTTTTGAAGATCTTGGCATCCTTCTGAGACAGTTTTGGATGCACCGTAATGAAAGGTATGACGTGCATACAGCTTCTACATCTGTGGGTACATGGTGTACCTCGTAAGGAGTTTCCCAAGCAGGGTCAATGGAATGTATTATAATTTTTGTGTAATGCACTGTTATGGGTCAAAAAGATCTTCAGATAAAAAGATATTCAGCTCTACTCCAGTCTCAATTAATTTAGTAAATATAACCACTTGACCCTTAAAATGGTGTGCAGAACAGATAACATGGCAGATGTAAGTGATAATATTCTTTGATCCAAAATATGAACTAAGGGACTGATGTACTACCTTCATAAGGATTGTGAGTTCAGTGTCTCTGCACAGAAGTTGGTAAATACGTTACTTTCCTCATTTTTGTGTAACATGACTCTTTCAAATTTCATTGAAAAGTATCTTTCATTGTCATTGACAGCCACTGTCCTATGTCTTTACCCCATCCTAAAGTTTTCATGTAAATCATCAGATCCCATATTCTACCACCCATGATTGTATAGTGGGTGCTTACAACTGAAACACTTTACTTCTTAGACAGTAATGTGTTTCAGGGTCCGTGTTGCATTACTTATCTTTTATTTGCAACTTTTTCCTAGATTGGCACAAACATGCCGAAATATCTTGAAGAGGTTACTCATGAACAACCTTTTGTTTTGATCCTGGGCTCACTGATGGAACCTTCACAGTGTTTTGTCATTGTTGAGAGGAAAGCGCTTCTTCAGGCATCTATTTTAAAGGCCGTTGACGTTTGTTTTAAAGTTTTTTATGTTTTGGACATTAGTTACCCGTGGCAGTGTTCAACTACCTGGGAATTTTTTCAGAAAGTTGTCTTCGGCTTGGAAGATGCGGGTGGTAACAGTAAGACATCGCCAGCTGTTATTGCTATGCGTACAACATTGAAAAAGTCAGTAGAGCATTAATCAATGAATAACTCTATATACGTGACCATATGCAAACAATTTATGGGTTATAAATGGATGATGAGTAGAAAGAATCCTTCCAAAGGGTTCTGCAGCAAGCATTTGAGCATTTCCTTTTTGCCCTTTTTTGTCAATGTTGAAGTTTATATTTTAAGTTGATTAAATTAACTAAACAGCTTATATGCATGCATCTTGTATGGGGGTGGGAAGGGTGTAAATAATCCACATTTTGTTAATGGCAAAATTGTCCACATTTGTGATAACTAAGATTTCATTATACTCATGATTACTTTTAGAGCATGTTGTTGATACTGATGAAGTAAACGTCCATAATTTTCGTCTCTAAATTGGCAGACATTGGAAATTAGCTTGGGGGATCCTTATCAAGAATTGTAGTCCACTCATACTGTTCTGTACCATACAAATAATTTGTCAGCCCTTTTCATTTATTGAGATGCATCATCAATAACGTGTACATGGTGTGGTATTTTAGGGAAGTAAATCTAGTTCTTTAGTTTGTGTGTTCTTTTTGAACTCCTCTCTTGCAAGTCTATATATAAGAAATATAATATTCCTTCTCGACTTGCTAACTGTAAAAAGGAACATAACAATTAGGAATGCTCAAATAAGCCAGAAAAATTAAATTCCATATGTTGTAGAGTAGTGGTTAACTAGGGTCTGCAATCACTGTACAGGGAATCCGCAAAGGCTTAAAACTTCCGGGGAAAGTACCAATAATAATATAAGATTTGATTCTTTAGCTTGAAGGATAATGGAGATATAAACTGACATAGCTCTTGTGTAAACAAAACTCACCATGTGGCTGGATTCAGTGCATGTTGCACAAAATTTGATGTATTTGCATACAATGTTCGTTCTAAGGTAGGATTGCGGGAATCCTGCTGATTTCCTCCGAATTCCTCCCAATAGAAAATACAATATGGGAAATTCCTGCACACTTTGTGGTGCATCTGAGATTGTAGTACAAATAGGATACAGTACTTGGCAATAGAATTTTTCCATGTGATGTTCGATCCTAATAAATACAGCTGACAACGTATCTGGTTCACCCCCACTGTGTGCATGATCAAAATTCCTCCTTTGTATAAGAAATCCCTCTCAACAAAAAAAAAAGGGAGGGAGTAAGATCCCACTCTGATTTGGAAAATCCCTCCCATTGTTTGGGGAAGGATAAGTTAAATTCCTTAGCGCGAACACTGTTTGCATACAATTATGGAAGGAATGTATTTTGAGCTCATTATGATACTGTCTTATACATTTTAGGGCTGTTTAAAGATTTATGATAACAAAGTCCAGCCTCTGGATCCTCTATCAAGTTTAGTATCTGCTGTTGTAGATTATGATATTTTATGGCAGTTTATCTGTGTGACACCACACTGATGTTGCCAGATGCTTTTAAGAAAGTGACTAACTCAAGTTTTTTGTAAAGATTGCTTCTAAAGTAGCTATAGGTGTAGACAATTTTCCTCAATACTTTATACCTTCTTGCACATTCCAAAAAAGTATGTTTTGGTACTATTTTGGTGGCTCATTGAGTGTCTTAATGACCATTTGGAATTGTCATTGTTAAGGCCAGTGTAGATGAATGTTATTTTGCAGTCTCACAAGCATGTAATATAGCAACTTCACTGTTATCAACAATTTACTTTAAACCTCTTTAGAGGTGAGATGCATATTTTTATCAGAATATCAGGTTTTTACTTTTGGTAAAAATCCCCTCCCCCCTCTCTGGGCCTGCCCAAGATAGGAATTAAGGCAAAGGAATTTTTAAGCTCTCAAATTTCATGTTTTTATAATGCAAGAGGATTTTGTGCTCTGTCATTCTATTTAGCCGTTGTAGACTATGCTCATATGCTTTGTTTTGAGAGTACTGGTTTCATTTAAATAAAAATGAGTAAATTTGATATCAGCTGTGTTTTTGTTCTTTTTTATCAGTCACTAACCCCAGATTATTCACAAATTCTGGGTTTGGCTAAATATCCTTACTGCTAAACCCACAGTCTGGAATTAATATGCATCAGCAGGCCTCTTGCTTGAATTCCAGAGGATAAACCTAGAGTAATTTGAGGGATGAAGGGTTGGAAATATAATCAGAATATTGGTGGGAATATTTGGTGAACTTGACCAGGATAGGGTTGGAAGTTTGGTTAATTTAACCAGGATATTGGTGGAGGTTTGGGTATAATTTACCAGGATAGTGGTGGGAATTTTAGTTAATATAACCAGGATATTGGGTGGGAAGTTGGTTAATTTAACCAGGATATTGGTGGGAATGTGGGTTATTTTAATCAAGAATGTGGTGGGAATTTTTATTAATTTAACCAGGATATTGGTGATAATCGTCATGAATTTAACCATTAATCTGGTGAAATAATAGTGAAATTAACCAGGAGAAACTGGTAACTTCCACCAGGCATGCAGTTAAACTCACCAGGATATTCCACCACATAATCATGGTAATAGTTACCAGGATTCTGGTGTATTACCATTCACCAGTAATTCCTGGTGAAAACCACCAGGATTGTGTGGGTGGCATATAAACACGGAATCTGGTGAAATTTTCACCAGTATCTGGTGAAATTTCACCAGGATACTTTTAGAGTGTAGGATGTAAAATGGCATTATGCATTGACGTCACGCGACGTCATGGGGTGCAATGAAGCACACTGTACACACGACATAAATTTCGCATGTGCGTGTAGTAGACTTACTCGCGTATCCGACCGACATAAATCAGCTTTCTACAATTTTGTTAGTGTAAGTTGCAATGAGATGCGCTTGCTGCCAATGGAGGGTTGACACGTTCTGTTTTGTAACGTCATATGCATAAGGTCAATTGCAAAAGAAAGACTAAAGCTATCGACAATGAAAAGCAATTTATCAATAGTGCTACAACGGCTGAACTGTTCAAGTATAAATCAATTACCCTTTATCAGTGGCAAATTGTAACTGATCAAAACGACGAGGTTATTTTAAATCATCACGTTTAAGCTTACATTTGGGGAAAATGTGTAGGTTTACTTTAAAAAAGAGTAGCTTTTAGCTACTGGATGGAATTCTGGAACAGCAAAGAAAGAATCTTATGCATGGACGTCACTCGTGAAGCACACTGTACGCACCACGTAGATTTGGCTCGCACGTGCAGTAAACTTACGCGCGTATCCGATCTGTACACAAATCAGTTGTCTGCATTTGTTGGTGTAAGTTGCAATGATACGCGTTGCCTTTCTGTTCTGTGACGACATATGCATAAGGTCTTTAGTACGACATTAACAGGCTTCTAAGTAAAAGCAGTTCAGACTGTGACAGGAAAACGCTTAATAAAATAAAACTTAGGCATACTTAGTTTCCGTCTTATAAAACAATGTGCGCTTTAATGCAGTACTATCGAAATTTATAGCGAGACAGAAGTTTGCCAAGTTAAACCTTGTACCATTTTAACCCGAGAATAGATTACTTGACATTTCAATTAACTTTCAATCAGCTAATCAATTGCTTATTTCAGAAATACAAACAATTTTTATTCAGGTGTGTCCAA
Source organism: Holothuria leucospilota (assembly GCA_029531755.1). Taxonomy (NCBI): domain Eukaryota; kingdom Metazoa; phylum Echinodermata; class Holothuroidea; order Aspidochirotida; family Holothuriidae; genus Holothuria; species Holothuria leucospilota. The sequence continues at coordinate 76,633,453 of CM055961.1, read as the reverse complement.
TCCATCAAACCGGTTACACTGCATGTTATCTTTTGGGCATGTAAGACTGCATTCTATACCCCACTTGCCTTTGGGACATGCTGTAAAGAAAGCAAATGAATAATAATTAATAACGCGCATTCAGTTTCGAACGTGACGCATCGGCATTTTATTCTTAATTTGAATCTTAAACACGCAACGTTTTGCAACTAATAGCAAGGAACAAGAATTGAGTCCTACTCGATTTGTATTTTTCTCGTCTTGCATTGTTTTTGTTCTTGTACCTGAGTAAAGCAGGACATCAACTATGATATATACTTTCAGTTAATGTAAACATAACCACTTACTAACAAGTTTTACTGAGCCTGATTGACTGTGATGGCTAGGGTGACGGACTTGTGGTCCAAAGTAACTGATTCGATTCCTGTCCGGTTCATAATGTATCCTTAGTCAAGATGCTTCATCTTTTATGTAAATAATGCACGTGTGACTCCACCAGCAGCACAATTGTACAGTGGTCATCCAGAAATGAAACTGTTAAGATCGTGTGCGTACTGGGACATTTTTTCTACAGGGCTGAGCCGTTTTTGCCGGAGAACAACTGTTACCACCCGAAAACGTGTCCGATTTCCCTCGAAAAACTAGTCCGAGAAGTAGGTTTCTTTTCTAAACTCGGGAGGGGACAGCCCCCAGCACGCCCGCGAATGATTAAAACAGATACATTATGGTTATTGGAAAAGGTAAGTATGGTAGGACTTACGCTTATCACAGCTGTTCCCAAACCACCCTGGGAAACATTTGCAGCCAAATAAGTCCCCTGGACAATAAAGATAACCTTTGCACTTGGTGCTTCCGCCAACCAGGTCTCCACAAAACAGATTTGCTCCTCCATAGCCGAGTGCGTAAGGATCATACGGTATATCGATACCTGAAAGTAAAGTACAGTTAGTGCAACGAGTTCATTGCAGCTGTTCAATTATTTGACAATTTTTATGAAGTTTGCCAAATTTCGTCTGCTCCTTTCCATTTATTAAAAAGGTTCTTTTGAAAATTTTACATAAAATAGTAAGAAAGGAATTTCACTCAAACAACGTAAACAGAGAGCAGGGAGACTTGACCATTTTTTACCGGTATAGTGACCGTGAATAAAATTATTTCGTACAGAGGGCACAAAGTAACGGATTTAATCGTATGGTGTCAAGCTACCGTGTACTGACGTACTTTAATGGACTTTTTTTCAAAACCAATTAAATCTTACCTTGGTTGGCAAAATCAAACTGGCATTATAATTAATTTTCGATTTGCAAAGGTAAAGGTAAAAACACGGTCAAGGTTAGTATACTTTAATTCACCTTTGTATAGTTCAGCGACCTGATTCTATAAACTGCGGTAAACTGAGGAGTCGGTCAAACATTTCAGAGGAAAGAATGTAACACGCTTTACACACCCTGGTTAGATTTCAAGATCGTGATCACGAATTGCCCAGTCATTTCTTGCAGCTAAAATAACACAGAAGTCCACGTCAAAATAAATATCTCCTTGATTAAATTAACTACAAATCAAATGTACTGGTCATAAATCAACATTTAACTGGGTATGTATTTGTCCAGGATTTCTCGATAGTTTTAACCACACTATGAATGTATCATCCATAACCATGATCCCGATTAAATTTAATCAGAGTGTTTCTAAAAGTATTTAACGTCATCTTGGTAAGGAGTATCATCAGTAGTCTCATTAGACTTACGAGCATGACAGGAAGTGCCAGCAATAAACGGAGGACATGTACATCTGTCTTCTTGGTCTTTCTCGACGCCGCCATTTTGACAATTTGCTGACATAGAACGAGTCATGCATGTTGCAGCTTGATATTCCCCCTTGGGGCAACCTTGAGGAGAAAGAAAACGTTTTATTTTTGCTTGTATGACGATGACATTGGAAGGTTGTTTACATCGAATTTATTGGCATATTTTTAGAAATCTAATTTGACAAAACTCGTTGCTTTAACAGCTTGTACTTCAAAGCGATTATGTCTTAACACTCAAAAAAATCAAATGCCAGTATCAGCACTTGAAGTGCTATTTTCTTAGCACTTGCAAGTGACAGAACCTAAAGTTCTGAATTAGCACCTATTTAGGTGCTGCTTTAGCACCTCGAAGGAGCTGACACACTTTTGGTCATATTAAGTTGTGGTGAATTTGGTTTCAAAAATTGTTTACTTGTTTGTTAAAATGACGCATGTCTAATCCATACCATGGACTGGCGCCATGGCCGGTTGAGAATATTTTTTAAAAATACTTTTTCAAAAGTTCCCTCGACTCTCTGGCGAAGAGTCTAGGGGTGAAACCAAACATTACTCCCGAAGGAGTGCTGCTCCCCAAAGGAGCTACGTCCCCAAGGGATAGCAAACCTAAATGATCAACCTCTCGACCCTCAGTCCTGCTCTACATCAAGGGTCTGCCATGCGTGGTCCCGTCCTTCAGTTTTTAACCGGCTGAAAAGAACAGATACTACGCACGATCTTAGCCAAAAGGCCGAGAATATTTTACTTTTTCAAAAGTCCCCTCAGCTCTCTGGCGTCGTCCCCAAGGGACAACTCAACAAGAACTAGCGAACAGTGGTTAAGACCGAGAATATTTTAGATTTTTATGTAAGTAGGAACAGGCACCGAGAAACTAAAGGAGAACCCCAAACCCAAACGAAAACCCTGTCGGATCACAAACACAATGCCAAACAAACTATACACACCATGCAAAAGGGAAAAAAGTCTTTGTTACTACTGAGATTCAGAAACTGTCACTGCAGCCAACCCCAAAACAACACCCTAGCCCTACAACCACAAATCATCCCAAAACAAAGTCCCACTCTCTAAAAGCTCCGGAGTGAAAAACCACTCTTTTAGAGTGGAATTAGGGATCACTCTTAATTTGGAGTGAAAAATTTCAATCGAAAAAGAGTCATTCTCACTCTTTTAGAGTGAATATTCAATCTTTATTTTGGAGTCATCCCTAATTTCACTCTTTGGAATTTAGAGAGCACCCGTCAACCACACGCCCAAAGGCTACCAAACGCCCGTGTACGACATCGACACTACTCTCGAAGGCAACAACACACGCCCGAAAGCAACAACACACGCCCAAAGACAACACCACGCCCAAAGGTAACATTACGCCGGATTGCAACACTACGCCCAAAGGCAACAGCACTTAAAAAGCACTGAGCAAATACAGGTGCACCTTGCCCAAGGGTGTCCCGGAGGCAGTTGTGGCAAAGGGTAACCTCATTACTCCAACGTTTACACAAACTCCACAACCGGATGCAGTTTAAAGTCCTACCCAGGTTAAGGCCGAGTATATTTGCTTTTTAAGTACGTATAAACAGGCACGGAGAAACTAAAGAACCCCAAACCCAAACAAAAACCCTGTCGGATCACAAATACAATGCCAAACAAACTATACACACCATGCAACAGGGAACAAAAAGGTCTTTGCTACTACTGAGATTCAGAAACTGCACTGCAGCCAACCCCAAAACAACACCCTAGCCCAACAACCACAAACCTACCCCAAAACAAAGTCCCACCCGTCAACCACACGCCCAAAGTTACCACATACCCGAGGACGACATCACGCCCGAAGGCAACAACACGTCCGAAGGCAACATTACTCCCGATGGCAACACTACGCCCAAAGGCAACAACACTCAAAAAGCACTGGGCAAATACAGGTGCACCTTGCCCAAAGGTGCCCCGGAGTCAGTTGGGGCAAAGGGTAACCTCATTACTACCACGTTTTAACAAACTCCACAACCGGATGCAGTTTAAAGTCCTACCTGAGAATATTTTTAAAAATCTTCTCAAACGCCAGGCATTACATTGATATTTTTAATACGTATGTCACTGGAAACTATATAACGCCTGTTTACGATTTTTACATAATAATTGATGATTGTTTACAAATTAAATGTATAAACAAAACCATTAAAACCTGCTATTAACATTTCCAAGCAGGGTGAATTAACAGTTAATTATTTCCTTATAAAATGAAATATACAAATACATTCGTTGACGAAGTAGGAATCGTTGAAGAGAAAAGTGTCTAGATAAATTAGCCCGCCCACCAAACCAGAATATTCCATTATTTTCAAAAAGCTACCAGCACCCAGGATATGCTGTTCATTAGCACCACACAAGTGCTAAAAACAACACTTCAGGCGTGATTTCATATCAGCACCCATTAGGTGCTACCATTTTAGCGCTTCAGTTTTTTGAGTGTACTCAAAATGTTTCGTCGATTTCAACGGGGGGGGGGCGGCATGAACTTGACAAATGACTCATGCAGGTTTTGGCAAAGCGGCTACCCCCAGCGACGAGTGCTGTCTAAGGCGTTTAAATTTTGGAATATAGGAAGCTCAGTGTGTAATTTGAGGCGCTTTCGGCCATTGTTATCAATGACCCTCGCTTTTGCATGAAAGACAAATGTCTGTATGAGGAGTATGGAAAAAAGCGGAAGACAAACCATATGATATCCATCACTTTTAAAATTAAAGTGCATTTCCCCCTTTCCCCACCTATCGACCCACGTCACAGTAGCCACTTCAAATTGACGTTAACTTTAAATATTCTTCACACATTTTGAGAAAGACGGAATTATGTTACCGCTCTTCATTGAAAACCTAAACTAGTCAGGATGGTGCCTCTCCCGACTAATTTGACTGACTAGCGTAAAAAGTAGTCGGTGGATCGCTTTAATTGTGTTAATGCCGGAGCGTCTTGCAAGACACGTTCGTGTATTTATGTTATTTCCTGCGAATCCTGCGGCTGCCAATATACCGGCTGCACCAACAACCTAAGGCTTCGCATGAATAACCACAAGTCGGTCTTAAGGTGCGTTCACACCAAAACCGAAATCTGCTGCGTTTTGCGGGCGGGACGCGGAATTTTTTTACCCAGGACAAATAGAAGCAATATTTTTTAAATAAAATTAAGGAAATCGTCCCATTCTTTCTTAGATAACAAATTTCGCGTCCCGCCCGCAAAACGCAGCAGATTTCGGTTTTGGTGTGAACGCACCTTTAGAAGGTTATCGTTCAGGAAAACTTTCAAACTAACTGCCATTTATTGTATAGCCACCTTAGCGCTTGTGAAAGTAGTTTGAGCTTTCAAATTGTGCAAGTTTTTCAAGAGCGGACCCTGCAGCGCGCGGCTAATAAGCGTAGACTTGCCGATCTCTTCGCTTTATTACGCCTTTATGAAAAGGGCTGGATTTATTGCTTGGATACGCTCGCACCTAGGGGACTTAGGGGTGGATGATGGGACCTATTCTCAGAACCGTAAGATTCCTTTCAAAAGAAATTGATTTTAAGAAATTCTTGATCTTTCTTATTGTTAACCTTTTAGTTTTCGTAGGGTCTAGCCTGTGTTTGCTAACTTGCGTCATTTTACTGTCATGCTTTGCCTTGTACATTTGCTTAGGTATCTGTGATTTCCACTGTGACCAAGGCGCCAGTTGGCTACCGAAATATAACTTTTGTAACTGTAATTTCCGTCTATTTTTCTTTTGTGCTTTATATATATATATATATATATATATATATATATATATTATATATATAATATATATATATATATATATATATATATATATATATATATATATGTAGAATAAATCAAACTGGAAATTTGCCTCGACGAAAAATCGACTGCCTCCACTAGGACTCGAACCCAGTCGTTCTGCTATACGTGCAGACGCTTACCAGTTTGGCGATAAAGCCAGTCCTGGCTGTTCGAGCTTCCAGAAAGGAGTCAATGACTCGCCGAGAGGGCGCTACATAAAGCTGTGGACATATATCCATTGCAAACTCTAATCGGCCCAGTGACAGAGATCACTTCCGGAAATCGGATTGATGCACCTCATAAAGCATGGATCTCACGAGGAGATGCAAACCTGTAAAGAATATATATATATATATATATATATATATATATATATATATATATATATATATATATATATATATATATATATTATATATATATATATATATATATATATATATATATATATATATATATATATATATATATACATACATATATATATATATATATATATATATATATATACATATAAATATATATATGAGAAGTTCGTGGTCATAAGCTAAAAAGGCAAGAATGTTAATCGGAAACACGTCGATGTCACGGTCAAGCCACGTGGAGATCATTTATAGTTGCAAACAAATACAATCATACCCTTACAAAAAATGTGGGGCATGCCACATGTGAACATGCATAATCACATGTGGCAGTTCATAGGGAAATACATAACTAGAAAAGTGAGGTAATGAGTGGTGACACATGTGGGATTGGAACCAATTTGACACACAATATTCTACTTTACCCCACTTTGCCACATGTTTGCCTTTGTAAAAATGTATTTTGGTTCTCCATTCTTTGTCACATGCGGCAAATTGCGGTAATGCAGGTAAAAGAATGGCACCTTAAAAGGTGGGTCAAATTTTTATTAAAATCACACATTGCCCAACAAAAAATCACATAAAATTCACTATTTTTCACACCCAACCGTAGTTTTACACAGTATGACACGGTTTGTCCAGTGTGGTATTGGAACTTTTGCCACACAATTTTTTTGTAAGGGTAACGCTAAAATGCAAAAAATGAAGACTCCCTTGGGCCTAGTTACTTTTCTATGCAAAAAATGTCACTTTCTGTACGAGTTGACAGACATGTCCACACCCCCGCCGTTGACTTCATTATACCATTAGCAGAAAGAATAAAACTTAAGAACCAGTTTTAATGATATTTTCAACATTAATTACTTGCAACGATGACCTCAATCTGAGTAAACCAGCCTCTTGATGCCCTAGTCCTCCTCTGTATGGTATATATCCCAGCATCCTTTGTACTGGTAAGAGTAAGTCTATGTCCTGTATTAATATTCCTTCTTTTTCCTTTACACCAGCGAAATTTTTGGCAACCAGGCTTCCAAGCAACTCCAATGGTGTTATCATCGGATAGAGCCAGCTCTGTGCTTCCTTCAGCCTTCGGATACAATGTTACTGTGTATACACCTCGCGTGTTCAAAAACTCTAATTAATGAAGTAAAATGAAAACATTTTACGGTGGAGAACAAAGTAATATAAATTGTATGCAAATGACGTCACCGGGTCGCGAGGTTTTTTTCGTAGGATGGAAATGGAAGAATCATGCCAATGGACGAATCAGCCTCTTGGAAATTGGCCACACCCCTAATTCCAAAATAACAGCTTTTCAGCTATTTTTTTGTAATTCTGACGCCGGATTATGAAAGAACAGGTCAAATATCCCTTGTCCACGTAACCTTAACCTTAATATTAACCCTAACCATGATTTTGAAACAAATTTAAAAATGTTTGAAAAACCGATTTTCCATCGCCATCCTACGAATAAACAACTAGCCACCGGGTCACAGAAACTGAAGAGTGTCGTCGGCTGAGGAGAGAACGTAACTATAATAGTCAATACATTCATTGTTTGTCCTCTAACATGACGGCAGAGGACGGTGACGTCAATGAATAGATGGATCCATACCTACGTCAAGTACATTATTAAATCAGCGTTATGCACTCGCAACATACAAACAGATGGCGTGGAACACACCACGAGGAAGATAAATGTAAGGAAATAAAAGACCACAGAAAGGGATACAAAATTTGACTGTAACTCAAACATAAAGAACAATTGGATGATAAAAATTAAGCTCACCAGTTAAAAGTGGATGTCTAAGAAAGATTTAATGATGAAAATGAAAGTCTTTTTTACCAATTATTGTTAAAATTATAACTCATTGTGAAATAAAGGATGAATAAGCCTTTTTGCAATTTCGACTGCGCATGCACACATCTTGAAAACCTGGGGATAATCAAACACACTGCCTTTCCTACAACACACGCCAATAAACAGCGTTTGTTTTAGAAAATATTCAAATCATCCCCTTTTTAGGTCAGCCCGGAATGTAAGCAGTATTCTTAGCCTACCTCTGGTTTCGTGTCTTGAAAAAATGAACATCCTCTTCTTAAAAAGTGTCTTATAATCTGTCCCAAATTACGTGTATTTTGCATACCATGCATGGCGAGCTCGGTTTGTTTATCTTCCTTGTATCGCACAATTCCTTTCTTCCATAGTAATTGCGAAAAGGCTTTTTGTGTCTGTTTGTGGTAGCAAACGGTAATCTCATCCTACCACTACGGGAGACTATTGCACGGGCAAGGTTTAAATGCAGGGTGTGGTTGCAGTCACCAAGGATATTTGTAGTTTAAGCTCCAACAGACCATTGTAAGAGGAGCGCTATGTCGCACGATTTATCTGGTATATAATATAGACTCATCGGTTTCTCACTTAGACTACCCGCGTTCCCACTCTAGATTCATACAATAAATACATGCATTTAATAAAGCTGGATTGCATAACACGGTGGGAACTTGAATGTGACGGGCAACATTAAAATTTAATCGACTGAAACAACACATCCTTGGATTTAATCATTTCTTCACTAAAAGAGCGTTATGTGCGAACCAGGCAATATGGTTCTGTAACGTACACCACACCCAACTACTCTTTGAAAATCGACCTACAACAATGTCCTTTATGTTCACATGATTTAGTTCAGGATTGCATTTTCGCAAATCTATAATCATCTCTTTTGTCTGCTTTATGTCAGTTGTCACAATAATCAACAAAACACTTACTTTGTCCTAGACAAGCATTATCCTCCTTTTCTTCCATCTAACCAGTTCCGATTGAATGTGCATTAAATAACACAACCATCTTCAACGTACATATTTAACCTTCATTAAACATACCATAAGTAACAATCTATATTTAGAATTGCTTTAAGGGAAAGTAGAATCACCCTGGTATTTGAATTCGTGAATGGCCATTTTAAATCATGTGACACTATTACTGAATAGCAGAAAATTCATGCAGAAAATGATAATTTCTTGGTTAACCTTTAATGTCTTGTATTTCCTTCCAGGGACTTAAAATGAAAGATATGAGGGAAATAAGAGGATATGTAAGATTTAGCTCATGTTTCAAATAAATGTTAGGTTAGTGACTGCCCCCCTCTAATCTCACCCCAGACAGTAACAATTCTCCCAACTAACCTAACTTCTAGCTCCGCCTCCAATTGAAACACAAACAACTAGTAGTGTAGAACACTGAACCAAGACCGAGCCACAGTAGCCTGCACTGAGTTTCAATTGCTCGAGGCAATATTGTGAGCCTGTGAGCCTAATTAGGGACACAACTGACTGTCCAAGTCATCGTTACCAACCAATGTGGTGCTATTATTGTTTGAATGAATGCCAGTCAAAGTACAGTCACCACGTGGATTTAGAACTATGGGGATATGTCTAAATATATTTGGGGGATGCTATAGCTCCTTTAAGTGGAACGTAATAGTGCAGTTTTTTTCGAAAGATTATAAGTCAGGGCAGTAGCCTGGCAGTTCATGACAGCTTCCAGTGGCGTACCTAGGATAATTGACACGCAGACAGATCATGTCTTTGTCACCAGTGCCTCACTCTGAGAGAGGGTTCTTATTAAGGGGAGGACCTGACATTTATGTAAGGCCGCTTATTTGCGAATTGATAAAGTCTTTGCCAAAACTTTGAACTGATATAAATGTTTACGAATTCTTACTGTTTATTTTTTTTTTTGTTTTTTTGTTTTTTTTTTGAGGGGGGGGGAGCTGCCTAAGCGCCCGAGAAAAACACCTACCCTTTCAGAAGTTTCTGTGTATATAAAATGGCTGAGATACAAAACTGTGTGATCTTTGTGAAAGCTTTGAACTGGTTACATGTCTAGAAACTCTCATCTTTAAGTGTTGGTGTTTTGTGTTTGCCTTTTGGCTGGGTGTAAGGGAGGGGATATTGTTTAAGGTCTTTCCCCTTTTTTGCGTTTTTAAAGTTGCTTAGCTACAAAATAGTGCTATCTTTGACAAACTTTTAATTGATTTCAAGTGTGTTAATCATTCTCATTTTTTAGAGTTTTCTGGGCCATAGAATGGCCTTGTCCCTCTTAGTGTGGTAATTGGAAAGCTGCTTTCAGTTCAAGAGCAGCATAGATCTATGTTTTGAACTTAAAGAGAACTTAAAAAAGTTTATTCACTAAAATCAGTTTTGATGAGAAAATAGGACTAAAACGTACTTTAAAAGCTCGTTTCTTTTAGCATGCAATTAAAGGGAATCATAAGCTCATAAGCTATTTTATAAGCATACTGTGACATCTCTTTAGAAACTGTACCTAACATTTTAATTCAACGTCACTTATAGGCTTCATATGTGTTGCTTCTATCATGCATGAAGAAAGTGGGTTCATTCGTTAGTGGAAGTTACCCGCATTAGAGACCGTTTAAGCGTGAGGGGCCCTTGGACCTCCCTGAGAAAATTTGGGAAGAAGGAACCCTTATATGTGGTTTTTCAGGTTCAGAGGGCCTTAAAAGCATTATCAGGACAATGCAGTTTTTACTAGTAACATTTTCCGTATTTTTTCAAGTAGGCCATTTTTTCATTTAGTGTTTAGAGATCTGGGGGGGGGGGCTGCCCCTTGCCCCGGAGGCTATGGCCCTGAGGGTAATTTTCATAACACAGATAAGTCATGGTGTCTGAAGTGTCGTTATGTAGTCCTGACTTTGTAAAGTTGTAGCTCTTCTATCAATAACTGAGGCAAAAGTAATTACCACCTGGTGTTTTATAGGCGTGGGAAGCTGTTCTCGACGGGGTGGGGGTGGAGGCTGAACCTTGAATTGGACAGACATCCTGGAGAGGGGTGTTCCCCTCCCCTTTTGAAAATTTTTGAACATTTAGGGTCCTCATATGCAACATTTTGCGTAAATATTTAGGCAAATTACTGCAACTTTTTTGACATTATTACAGAGGGAACAAATAAGGAGTTTTTGTTCTTTATTTACCGTCCCACCACATATATTGACTGGGGGATGCAGCCCCCTCCCCTCTCCCACCCCACTTCCTACACCTTGTCGTTTATGTAATGTTATCATGCGTCGTTGCCTTCTTGCCGTACAAACAGCTGAATGAGTGGCTTCAGTCAAAATGGCAGGACATCATTCTCCCTTAATTTAATCTCTATGGTTTCACATGAAGTAATTAAGAGCCAAGAATCTGCAATGGGAGCGCGCACCGAAGCGCCTTGAAAATTGTTGCTTTAAAACATTTCAGTAATCCAATAAGCAAAGTATTTCATCACAGGTTGTTTCTAATATGAGTAAGTAGTAAGTACTACAGTTAAGTGGGAGTGAAATTGAAGGGAACGTAATATCGAGGGGAAAATTCCCCAATTTCCCCATGATGACCAGATAGAGCCGCCACTGCTTGCACCCTTACCAGTGTAGGAAATTTCACCTTACAAAAGTGAAAAATTTTAAAGCAAGTAGGGCAAAAATAACAGGGAGTATTCTTACTTCAAAGACCAACGAATACACAGCGAAATAAGCACGTGAATTCTTACATTTCACACAGTGGCCTATCCAGAACATTCCAGGGAAAAAGTATGTATGGGCGAAAAACTTCTAACCAAGGGTGTGTAGCACCTCGAAGATGGGTTTGGAAGGGAAAACCCTTTCCTAGGTGGACATGAGGTCTGGGAATCCTTTTAAACCCTCATCGCAAAACTAATCAGTTTTGAAACCACTTGGTCCTTAAATAACAAGGGACACCGGGACAGTCTTCCGTCTGAGACACAAAACCAGTGAAATGTACAGTTGTAACTTTGTTTGAAAATTTTGTGGTGAAACCCGCCTTCGTGCTCCGCTGGATCCTCTGCTAGTCTCTTGAACCAGGCCCCAATGTCAAAAACAAGTCGCCGCACTTAGCCCAAACCCTCCTTGTTAAGCCTCTGGATGAGGGAGGGGGAGATACGTGGCTACTTCATCAGTAAGTATGCAAAGAGGGCCCATCAGAGACATTTCTGGCGTGTAAATTTGATGTTTTGACAAAATAGTTCGTAAGTCAGAAAGTGACATGTAACGTTCGGAAGGCATACTGTCTATTGGCAACTCACTGACTGTACTAGGCCGTTGTTCAGCTATAAAGTTGATGCTCACCCCGTTGCAGTGATATATTTAAAACTTTGTTGGCTGTATCTTACGTACGGGCACAATTTTGTAGTAGATCTTCACGGAAAATATCCAAACGTTCCAACAGTATAAACTTTCAAGGACAAACAAGGTATTTAAAATAACAAAATGACTCTGAGGCAATGTTCATATTTTACATTTTGTAACCATGAGAAAAAGAAAAGGTTGACTTAAGTCATGAAAAAGTAACCAACCTTCAAAAGGGATGTCTTGAGGTACTGAAGGAATGGTTTATTACTACGAGGTTTGAGAAAGTAAGCTATGTTTTCAAATACTAGGAGCCTTAAATAATGCCATAAAAATGTCTTTCTATGTTGATTTTGTTAACATATGATTCATGTGTTACTACATCAGTGAAAACCCAACTTACTGGGCTTTAATTCTGGTACCCATTAACGTAATGCACAGACTACACACGAGGGGAAGTTTGTGGTATCTTAAATTTTATTAATTCACTTTGAAATACTTTTATTATTTCTTCTCTAGGTGAAATCCTTCAGCTATGTTTCTTAGCAGATGGAACTCAACAGGGGTCATGATATGTCAAACAGGGGACAAGCTCCCAGACGACGGGGGGGGGGGGGGACAGCAACCCTAATCCCCGACGAAGTTGACGAGTTTCCGTAAAGGTGGTGAATCCAACGTTTTCTCTCTTAAACCTTTAGAGTGAAAAGTCACTCTTTTAGAATAAACTTAAGGACCAATCTAAATTTAAATTGAAATATTTCAATCCAAAAAAACAGACATTCTCACTCTTTTAGAGTGAATACCAGTCTTAATTTTATATCCGTCCCTAATTTCACTCTTTTGGATAAAGAGAGTTCGGTGCGCTTCGCACAACGAAAAGTTTGGTCTTTTTATTTCAGAAAATTTGAAAAATTGTGTCTTTAATTGCTCCAAATTTCAATATTTTGGGTCAATACTGATGAAAATTTGAAACTTATTTATTTTTTTATTAAAGAATCTGCACTCCTTAAGAGCAAAAGCAAGAAAGTTTTCGGTGCGACTTGTCTTCATCGGGAATTACATATTTATCGTACCCACCAAGGTTCCCCGACGAAATTGGAAATGTTCCCAGATTGGAGGAAAACCTTTCCCGACGGGGGATTCCCCTGCCCCAACTGTCGTCACCCCTGTTTCTAACGTTCAAGATGGCTGTATGACCGGAAGGAACATTTAAAGTAAATCTTACCACTTTTTGGTCTGACGAAAGTGTTAATACTTGTGCTGGAAGTAGAATCCTTCACTGTGTAAGTACCAAATCGAGATCCTTTATAACGCTTAGGCAGACCAACCCTGAGGTAACAACCCCAGAGATCCCCTGGAGATGTTCGAATTTCACCAGTTTCTACGATATCTCCAGGTAACCCTGATTCCGCCTTTGTAAATTCTACATCCTCCCCCGTTGAAATCCCGCTGGTGTCAATCGCATACAAGTAAAGATCTCCGGACTTCCGTAATCTTGAAGGCTGATTAGTTATAACATAGAATCCCTGGTTGGGGGAGTACCCTGGGGCTTCAACATTGGCTGGCGGAAATGAAAGACATGTCAGAGATATAAGTGATACCTCAAGACAACAACCTTGCCAAACAGATTTTATGAAATTCCCTTTTAAAGGTAGGGTTGTTGATTCCCTGAATTATCTCCCAGGCACAGTCGTGGAAGCTGACCCTGTTGCTACTTTTGCAAAAAAAGAGAAAAAACTCCTAAATAACTTTTGGAAAAATTTGGATGTAATATTTGATTCTGATGAAAGCTATCCCTTCTTTTTACGATGTTACCATGGTTTGTTGATATTAAGTTTGTTGCATTGATTTTGGTTTTTGATGCAGATGAAGAGGCTTCGACAGCCTGCGTTCGTCTTGTATCATATCATATCACATCGTGAAAAATAGGGCTTGAAATATTTCACATCCCAAGTTTATCCACACCTTTTTCTTTCTAAATCTTTTCTTTTCCCACCTCTTTTCAACCTTGGAAGTAGAGACCCTTGTCCAAGACATTTACAAAATATTCATATCGAAGAACGCTGACTTATTGGTAGTAGCCATTCCGACTTTAGGGTTGAAAACGTCATGTCAAGAAAAACGATTAACATGACTATAAATAAATTTGCCTTTTTCATCAGCAAAGAAATGACCTTGGCCATCATCAGCATTAAAATACAATACATTCAGTACCGAAAGAGAACCTTGTTTACAATAGCTCGATAACAGATGTGATAATGGATGAGAGGATAACTGGACAAAAGAAGAATATAGGCACGGTAGAGGACCGGTTGTCTGTAATGACTACGGTTCAGTGGTTCTATTAATACGTCTACCAGTGGGAGCACGTTTCTTTCAGCTTAGGATTGAATTCAGGAATAATTACACCTTCGGAAACTTGTCTGCGCACAGGGTGACCAATATTATGGGTGTTGAACAAACTAACAACTAAATCCCTTCCCATTGTGGTATCCCGTTTTGTGATGGTAAGCACGAACTGTCTATTCAGGGAGTTGTCAGGGAAGGAGATCCAACGGTCAAATTCCGCCAGACAATATGTACTTGAAATTACTGATTTAATCCCTTTTCAGGTAACGAGATTTGATTGACAGGTCCCTTTATTCCCATTGTTTGGCCTCTTCTGGCTTGCCCTTCCTAATGATTGTCTGCTCCCTTCAAACGCAAGTAATCCAGGAACAAAGGTCATTGTTAATATGTTACTTTGAAGTACAGCCTCTTTGCCGACAACTTAGGGCTAAGCTTTAATAAAGGTTTTAAGTTAAACGACTGTCCATAAACCCCTAACTAATATATGTTCTTGGTGTTTCTAAGATCTTGATGAGTCGTATCCTTAACACATTGTTCAAGTCTACCAAAAACACCACAATTTTCACAACTTTCCGCATTAGTAGCAAGCATTGTCAGCATAGGGGGTGTTAAGAAATTCTTCATGAGAGTTAATTGAAATGATGTTAACTGCGACGTCAGACGACGAAAGCTTAAAATGTTTAATACTTCCTTGACGACTGGCAATGTAATGTCAAGTGGTGAAATCATCATGATGAGTGCTTGAGATGTAGCAGACGACACAAACCATTGTCTTGAGTACCAAATCTCTTTCAATCCTTAGAGATCGTTTCAAGAGCAAAACAATAAACAGCTTTCATTCGGCAACAACCTCGTCTGAAAGGACACAGAAGTGTTGGTTCTCCTTCCCCGGCAACTCACTGGTCTATTAGCCTTATTGGCAAAGTGTTCATCAAATCTTTCTTCTAGACTTCTAGATGTTTCACCAAAATACTTAAACTCTCTGTTACAATCTTTGCACTCTCTACAGTAAACTGCTTCTGTCTTCTTACATAGTCCTTTCTTTATCTCACACAACTGACAATCAACATCAATACAAGTATCCGTGTCGAAACTGGGTTAAATTAAAATAATAAATCTCTCACTTCAGTGCTAGATCTTTACTTTCATTTGTTTCTTTAACAATTCTCTAAATATTCAGCACTGCTTCAGATTTAGTTTTGTCATTCCTAGACCAGTGATACATTTTATCTTTCCATTAGCATTGATTTGGTTTGGATGACGGTATTTAACCATCTTTGTCATCGTCGATTATTTTTGTCTTTGTCCTAGAATATACTTCAGAACGTTCAAACTTCGAATAACCACTGCATTGCATTCGGTTCATGAAACCCTGTAGTATCCTTCTTTTGTATTGCACATAAGCTGAGTGATACGTTTCTCATTCATATTCTGACGAGATCGTCAGGTAGAATCTGCATCTTGATCGTCATGTCTAGAACACCATCATCAGAGCGCCATCATCAATTAATGTAATGTTTATGTAAAGGATTTGCTAAACAAAGGAGCAACCATGGGCGTCCGGAAGGGGGACAAGGGGACACTTGCCCCCCTGGAAAATCAAAAACTTGAAGAAAAAGCAACATCAACTTTTTTATATGATATCGCTACAAAATTTCCAGAACATGAGCTTTCAAAATAGAAAATGATTAGATGCAACTCACAAGACTTGGGAAGTGCCATTTTCAGCGATCTGGGAGGCATTTCGGCCAAAATTTTTGGCGCTTCGCGCCAACAAACTATTGTGGAGCCACGCTTAGATAGTTTGCCTACAGGTTTCCCCCTGACAAATTCCTGGCTACACCCCGCCAACGTTTAGCAATTAAGCTCTTTCCTGGGAGTAAAATCTTCCCCTGATTTGATCAATTAAAAGTTTCGCCCCCTAATTTTTTTCTGCGGACGCTCCCCCCCCTAATTTTTTTTTCTGCGGACGCCCATGGGAGCAACACAAAAAAGAGGTACCATTTTTTTCTATGTTTAGGGGACATTTCCTTAAGGAGAGCAACTTAACAGTCTAGTTCGTTTAAAAGTATGTGGACATGTAACCAAACCACTTGCATAACTAAACAATAATAGATTAAGATCCCCTAATGAAACCTGTTGGCATTATATGAATATCTTTCACCGTTCTCAAGATACCTTTCCTCAAAGTTTGAGATTACACAATAGCAATCTAAGCATTGTGATGTGGAGGGTAGTGACTGCATATATTTTGTTAATCCTTCATAAATTATATGTTAATTATTTACCACCTACAATCTTGGACAAAACTCGTTGGAACACCCCTGTACCCCCGCTCCCCCGTACAGTGTTGGAGATAATGTCAATTGAAGATGCACCGCTTTCGGTTGAACACAACATTGTACTGGGGGACGAGGGTTTCGTAAATCGTGCACGACATCATATTGTACATGGTACAACGGTGGGAGGTGTTCCAACAGTTTTGTCCAAGACTATAGTTTCTTGTTTGGTAGTTTAGACATTTCTAAGTGGTCGATAGCTACTTCCAAAATAATCCTCTCAGGGCATGCCACTATTACAACATTACAACAAATATCTTTTGAATTAAGGTTAAACAAACAATGGAAAATATAAAACATGTCTCATGAGTCTCTCGTTCTACATTACAAATTTACATATTTAGTGACATGTTTATTCATGATGTATAGGTGCAAAAACAGTTATTTTCTTGCAAAATGATCAATATGTGATGGATTTTGACGAAAATTGTGGCTAACTTTACGTTTTTAATGCTTTGTACATGAATAGGCAGGTATAAAATTTAATTTACTTGTCCACAGACCTTTACAGACAGTATTTTTTGAATATAACTTATACCATCTCATTTGATTTGAAAAATACTTATCACCAAAACATGAAGGCCTTTAAACGAAAATAAGCATGCATCCAGTGGCGTAGCTAGATATTTTTCGTGGGGGCGGGGGGGGGGCAGAAGCAAAAATTCAGACAGAGTATTATCTTGATAGTTGTACGGAATTCTGGGAACCTTTTTTTTTTTTCTTTCCCGGCAAATTTTGAGGCCGACTTTTGATTTTTTGATTTTCACGTTGATATATCGATGTGTAATTCTGCTTAAAAACATAAGAAGTGTTGTCAGTGTTTCAAATGAAATTGTTTTTATTTCCGACAGACTAGAAATTTCCGACAGAGGCCTTCGGAGGCTTTGTGGGGGGGGGGGCGACTGCATGCATCTGATAGATATAAGCAACCAGTCAAGAAAATATTGCAGCTACTGATTTGTAATAAAATATTTACTCACAAAAGATTCCAAGGAACATGATGAACGCCACGGGTGTGTTCTTCATTTCGATAGCTGTGATGGAGTGACACCAACCTTCACACTGCGTAATTAATACGCCAGCAATATACGAAAACCGTTACGGTTTAGAAAACACATCTCAATGAGAGAATTAACACTAACAGTACAAAGAAATTTCGACTGCCGGTGAACTCGACATATATAAGACTAGCAAAAAAAAAAAAAAACCCGCAAAGAAAAAGATAATTACTAAAATTCCCTGGTTAGAGAATCTATGGGACTCTATTTCATATCATTTACCTACTTTAACCATTGTTTGTAATCGAGGAACGATTAAGATGCCAATCATGGAATTTGTCCAGATTCGCATTTTACCATTTCACACGAAAATCATGTTTTAAGACACCACGTTGGAGAAAGACGTGGAGAAACTGTTGGTTTTTGTATACTTGTCTCAGTGAGAAGAGAAGGTATGTTGTGAGTACCGGTACGAAGGAAGGGGAGGGTGAGAGGTGATGGTGGGGGAGACACTTTCTACTTCTCGGAGATGCAAAAATGTCTACAATTATCGATTATAGTCTATACGATAAAGGAATAGTTTTATACATGGAGTAAGGTTTGGTGTATGTTTTCTTGATGATTCGTTTATGTCGATGCCCATAATTACGCCCCTATAGCTCTTTGTATGCTTGCCGTTTCATTCGATGTGCAAAACTATTGATCATTTGATACTTTAACACAGCCAACCTATAACCATGGTAATTATGAATTTGTTTCTGTCTAATACATTGTTTTGTTTCATTACGCAATATACCCTACACCATAGGAGCCCCCTGTGGGCTGGGGGTTGTAGAATATGCCCACGGTATTCCCCGCCTGTCGTAAGAGGCGACTAAAGGGAAGGACTTGAACCGTATTTGAACTGTATTTGAAACCGAACTTGAACTTGAACCGTATTTGAAACCGTATTTGAACTTTACCTTTTTATCTAGCTGACACTATATAACACATTCGTGTTGGTGTGTCGTTAAATCCCATCTAACCTACACCACAGGACGTGAAGCATCATTTCCATTTCCTTAATACGGCCAACCAGCTGAGTATAGTTTTATGTTATCCCATACCTTAAACCATTGATAGAGATGATGACTATTCTCCAGACTTTTTATTATTATGAATGCGGGGGTTGTAGTGTCATGTTTTGCCGACTAAGCGAAGAAAATGCCGACAGAGAAAACGCGACGCAGGTAGTGTCAAGCAATTGTATGCAGGGTCAAGGGGCCCGTCACATGGCCCAGAGGCAACGTTTAAGTGATAGCCAGGGGGCAAAGCTCCTAAAATTCTGGACAACTTTCAAAATTGTGAGCATTAGAATGCAGCATTTAACCATCTTCAAGGCGTTTACATGCAATTAATTGAAAGGTCCGCTAAAATCACGATTTAAACAGTTTTATAATTGCCTAACTCGGACTTAGCCGGTTGGAGCTGTAAACAGGGGCGGGATTTGATGTCTGAAAGTGAGAGCAAAGCTACCCGGATGGAATAGCACACGGCGCCAAAGGCGCCGCGGGAGCGCGAAGGGCTCCCTTGAAGGCGTGGGTCAAGGGGCCCGCCGAAGGGCCCCTGGTGGGGTCAAGGGGTCACGCCCTGGTGGAGGTCCAGGAGAAAAGCCCCCCGGAAGTCCAGAGGTATTTAAAGGATTAAAGCCATTAGAATGAAGTATTTGGCTTTCGAATTAACTCATCGGATGTTCACAAAACAGATTACAAAAATCACATTTTTACCATTGTAAGAATATTCTTACTCACGATAATAGGCCATTTGCATGATGAACAGGGTTTGGTTTTTGGGTGGTTACAATGATAATGGAAGAGTTTGAGGTATGGAACACGCAAGATGTTATACGGCAGTAACCACGAAACAAAATTTAAAACGGGTGCGTCCGAAGAAAACAGCGTTATATCAGACATCTTATTGTAGCATATTGTTTCTCTTTATTTTTTGAATGCAAGGTTAGCCATTACATAAAAGTTTCTCCTAATTTCCTCAGCCACCTCTTCTTTTCTTTATGTTTCATTTTTGTCGATGACCTGGGAAAAGGGACCGATCAAGTTCTTTATTACTGTGAAAAATAAGACAGTTTCCGAAAATCCAGGTTTAAGTATAATTTTGTAAGGACGATCAAAGTTTGAGGGTTATGAGGTACGGTATACTTTCCAAAATCAATGAAATGTTATCGGTAATTCTTTACAGGAGGTATGTCCCTGGGGGTCCTCAGTGAAAATGCCAGGGAAGCGAGACTGCATCTTCGTAAGGTGTGGTCGGCGAAGACTTTAAAGGGGAACTATAGTGGCCATTTTACCCTTTACATATGTGTAGTATACATATAAATACTACAGATAATCTCTACCTGGTGGACCTTACGTGAAAACTTTATTAAGAATAATATATTTCAAATTTCCCTCGCTTGCTGGCATGTGCGCAGACATATTCGAAAGAAGACGACTAGATATCAGCTGATTGCTGACGTACAACGTGCACCTCACGATTTCCAGAGCAAAATGTTGCCAGCTCAAATAAATTTAAATAGGCCTTCTTAATTTTTCTGAGTGGTGGTTCAAAATTTCAAAATTACGTATTTTAAATCATAAAGAATATAGAAAGTATAACAAAAACTTCTGTGGGATTTTTATGCACCACAGCTGAAAATACTAAATAGTTCTTGCCCATTTATTTTTCGTAGTATTGCAAGAGGATGCTATCAAGGAATACTCTGTTTCAGTGGTTCCATTTTCCGAGCCCATGATATCACGCTGAAGGGATGTGTTCATGCGGTGTTTGGATAGTTCTTCATAAAGATTTCTATACGTAAATGATGATTATCTGTTTTTACTTTTATGTTACCATAAGAACATTAAGAGATTCAACTCTTCGGTAGTAGTCATGAAAACTTAAGGAAACTCTGATCCACTGAGGGAAATTTTTGTCTAACTTATGGAAACACTATTCTCCTTAAAACCTATACGTGATCGCGAGGGCCTGGCATTCGTTCGAGACGAAAGTCTTGTGATATTTTCTGATTAAGTGCATATAATGAGGATTTTGCGTAGACACTGTGAAGTACGATATCGATTATTGCATATTTGGTGGAGTACTGGCCTCATTCTTTCAGCAACACCTTGAAATGTCAATCGAGAGTTATATTTGAGTCTGCCGGAAGCAAGCCTAACCATTCTCCGCGATGTGTTCCCATCATGGCTGCCTCGAGCTATCGGTAACAGGCACAGAATTTCTTTTTGGTTGAGTAAGCTTCAATCAGACGCATTTTGTCTGGTAAGAGACTTCTGTGTATTGTTTGAATATTTTACTTTGAATTTTACAACTTTTATTGGCAGATTGGCTGTTGAGAGTTTAGAAAAATCTATAACGTTTTGACAAGTATGATCGAATCCCTTCGGACTACGGCGATGCAGTGCAGTGGTCAGTACCATGCATGTGTGTGATATGCCATATAGAGTCAATATGGATTTCGAGCTGCACTTATAGTGTAGGGTGAAGGATTTTCTCGAACTTTTTAACTGGTTAAAAATCATACGTATCAAGTAAGAAGAAGGCTGTATGATGATATTAGATAGTAATGTACAGATTTCTGGATTTTAATGGCAAATTTAACCGCTACATTTTTTGAAAATTAAAGATAGTTTTGACGTTACCGTGAATACTGTAGATGTGTGCTTACAAACTACACAAGCAGTTGTTGTAAAACCCGCGGCGAGGTGCAGGTGTGACATCACAGTTCCGTTGCATTGTGGGTAATTTCACAATATCATGACTGCCTACGCAGTGGCGTTTAGTGAGTTTCAAAAATGTTTTTGAAAAATTCGTGTTAAATAAGATATTGAGTTATATTAGTTGTTAATGGTATCACAGTGCTTGGAAAAATGTGTTCTAAATGTTGTACTTGCTTAGAAAGCTGTACAATTGTTCCCCTTTAAGCGCTATCGCCGAAGGTCAGAGGCTGCGGACCACGGGTACTCCCTGAGTTTTCCTGAATTTTTCCTTAATTTGATGGCTTTTGCAGCCATTCTAGACCATTTGTAAAGAAAATCCAGAGTAAACAAGGTATAATTACAAATACTAATGAAATGTTTTTCTTATGATGATTGCAAATTTAAGATAGTAACCGTCTGTCTATTCGATGATGATGGTGGTAGTTGGTACACAGCCGGAGGGGTTGCAAGGGATTTTAATAAAGCAATCCTACAGAATGTAATAACCAGGTAATTCCACTGAAGCTTCCTTAAGGACACCAGTACTAACGAGAAACCTTGTGAGCTCACGAGAAGCACACCAAAAATAGTTATTGGGAATTGTGATTCCGTATACAGGGGTAGGTTTCTGAATAATGTGTATGCAAAGACCATGGTGCTTGTAATGACGTACATTAAGCACTGTCAGTGACCCTTATTTCAGGGCTTCAAGTCACAAAAGTGTGGTGGGGAACCGACTCCCATATTTTCAAAGAAATTTTAATTCCGGTATCAAACAAAAATTTTCAACAATTGCCCGTTGCCTCCCACCTTTGAGCTCTGCTGTTGTGTTACTTAGGCTTTATTGCGGGTGCGGGCGAACCGCGCAGAGAAAAGTTTCTGGCATTTTTTATGGTATTTCATATTAATGTTTTCCTTTTTTTACATCGCAAACTTTCCTATTATATCAAAAATTACCTCAAAATTCGTCTGGTCTCCCTTCCTTTCGTTCATTTTTATATTATTTTTTGTTATTTTTAAGGTCTAGAAAAAGTGTGGGGGTGCAAATGCTTCCGCTTGCCTCCCCCCCCCCCGTAAACCGCCTATGGCTGTCATACGGTGGATTGTGAATGGTGAGAACGGACGATTTTAGGGGTTGTATGTAGCTTTGGAACAGTATTGTCACTCAAGCTGTCATACAGGAAGTAGGCCTAATTATGCCAAGTACTAGCTACGGATCGGCCAGCAAAGCGAGCAGAAAAATATTGCATTTTCAACTCCATGCAGAGTCTCATATATTGCATTACAGGGTTTTCGTATACAAATGATTAGCCTATGCTTTTAAGTAGCAGGTTTAGTTGGGGGAAAGCGGGGGATCGGGTAATATGGAGGGGGAATACCCTCTAGCTCCACCACTGCTTGCAGACAGGAATTTTCATTGGAAAGCTGTTCATGCTGTGCATGCAGGACCATAGTCGACTTCGGCCTCACTACGGTCAGAAACGTGGGATGTAGGTCAGAAAATACAAATTTGTTACTATAGTATTATTTGGGGGGGGGGGCGGCAACCCGAAGCCCCGACAAGGGCGACGGGTTGTTGAACGGATTTCCAAGGCAAATTTTTAGCATGTGAACCTCGTAGAAAGTTTGGAGTTTTCATTAATAAAAAAACTGAAAATTTTGGGCTTTCATTGAGAAAACTTTAAAAATTTATTTTAAGTTAGATAAATTGTAATATTTGGGGTTTAATTGAAGGATTTACCTTTATTTAGAACAAAATAATTAAAGTAAATCGTTTGGGTGTCTGGCTGTCGTCGGGGACTTCATATTTTATCGTTCCCATTACGGATTCCCTACGAAAGTGGGAAATTTTCCGACGGGAGAGGGGGACATTCCCCGAAGGGGAGCCATGCCCCCTGTCCTGACCTGGCGCCACCACTAGATCATGGAGAAAATTTGACATCCCAAACGCTCTACCTTGCAGGAAATCGCGTTATGATGCAAATTTGTGACTGTGATTCTACGTCTACCCTGCGTGTGACACGTGTATGGAGAAACTTTGGTATCCCAAACAGGGGTGGGCCAGAATTTGTCAGACAGGGTGCCATGTTTCGTGACGAAGCAATACCCTGAAGCCGTGGACAGAAGTGATGGGTTACGGAAAAGGTGGCGACAGTGAGTGGGAAGAAAATCTTTATACCTTACTCATTTCATGACAACAAATTGTGCACAACATATGTAATTAATTGATGAAACAAGTTTAGTGCTGAATAAATGTTTTATTTCCGAAAGTATTAGTTTTGGAAATGCGTTGGTGCGCGAAGGGGGCAATATTTAGTGGTTCACATTGTGAGAAAAATACATCGGCTCTCAGGGTGGCCGACCCAAATCGGTGATAACATACTTTGTACCGGGACCCCGTCTGCCTGATGATGGTCAAGCCCACCATCACGACTCGTTTATCGTACTCTGAGCTGAAATAAAGGCGGTTAACTAAGGATTAAATTCGCATTCTTCACAGAAAACTGTGTGAACAATCTAGAGGTTACTCTGTAGAGGGGACTATGTACCCCTTAGTTATATAGAACGGAACTATGAAAGAAACAGGAACCACAAAACTGAAAATCGCTCGAAGCCCGCCAATTTTTTTCTCTAGACGTCAGTATGGTCACCGTGGAAAACGGTGCATTAAATTCCCACCTCAAACCATGCTGCATCGCTGTTTTTCTTCCTTGTTCCTATCATTTTCCTTCCTCCTTTCCCATCGTTCCATAATTTTTCCAGCTGGTTTGAAATTTTGTGTACTTACCGTGACACTATATCACACCGACATGAACTACTTTTGACATATCTGACATCTGTTATTGTAGTACAGTTTGGCCAATGATTACGTTTCATGTGTTGTTCACGGGTTTTCTCAAATATTGACATGAATTGTCTACATCCTACATACCGTCCCATTTCTCCTTCCTGAACATACCCTTTCCCTCACACACACATACACACTGTTTTTCGTCTTTCCTTCTCTCTTCCTCTTTCTCCTCTCCGTTTTTTCCCTGGTCTTCCTTCTCTCTTCCCTTTTCCTTCTTTCCCTTTCCTCTTTTCCTTTCTCCTTCCCTCTTTTTCATTTTCCCCTTAGTTTCCTTCATTTTGCCGACTGGTGCGGAATTTTGCCGACATGATCCGTGAATGGGGGGTGGGCTATCACACCCCACACTCCCTTTAGTGACGACTCTGGAGGCATGCAGGGATAGTGCCAGATTTGGCCAACTTGGTGGGGGTGGGGTGGGGATTGGATTAAAACTGACTACAACAGTGAAGTATCTAGGGTAGCTTATCAGGACGAAAGGAAGTGACTTCCCAATGAACACCATATCAGAAATCTGTATGGGGTTGTCTTAAGGTTGATAAAAGACCAATCATCTCTAAGGTCGCCATCACCCTATACGAGTTCGCTAAATCTAGTTGCCTACGTAGCATGGCTGTACGGCATATACATTGTTCAGTCATATCCCTAACCTTAAAGGGGGGCTGAGCAAAAAAAGTCCTCTCCACGGGGTATTAAGTCTAGGGGATCTCAAATATTTACTAGATTACAAGTATTAGAATGAAGCATTGGCAACTTTCTTCAAACATCTTCGAATGAGCACTGCCAGTGATGTAGCCAGGATTATCCAGTTGCGGATATGGAAGAGGGATACGAATCTTTCGGAGGCACACCTTTCTGATGTCACTTCTCCTATATTGTGAATACAGGAAAGATGGAGACGGAAATGGGGTGAGTTGAAGGGCAAGAGGGTGGCCTAGGAGAATGACAAGCGGGTGACGGGTAAAACGTTCATAGAATGGGATATCTTTCCAAATTGTAACATATTCGGCTTGGAACAATATACATTTGATTTTCCCTATTTAGTGTTGATGTAGTCTATTCCCGAAAAAATATTGACTTGCACAATTACATAGAGCCCGAATGCGAGCAAACTTTTCGAGGGACGCATAAATTCTATACTTAGATGCAAATCTAGGGTTTTAGACCACAGACTTCGGGTTTTGTGTGTGATAAACCCGAAACTGCGAGCGATGAATGCGCAAACATCGACGGGGTCTAGGACTTCTCGGCAAAAATGTGAGATTGCTGGACTTGCTGCGATTTCCTGACACATGACGATCAATGTTTTTTCTTTAAGGAACATTTTTACTTGAAATCTTCTATTATTATTAAACCATATGCAGAATGACCATGCAGTACTACCTCGGATACCTCCATGGTGTGACAACTCCGCTGCTTCGAAACAGGTCATACAGTGATGGTCATGTATCCCTTACAATGTCACTGTCAAGATGAGAGATCCGGTTCATCCCATGGAGATAAGGTTGAAATTAAACACTGGCTTATGCGATTTCTTGACGCCGCCCTGCTGCGCAAATCGGTTAATTTTAGTGTTTTGTTTGGATATAATTCGTTATTACTTGAATAGGCTAGAGTTTGTTGACCAGCCGATTCATTCACAGTTCCCGATATCGACCATAAATTTACGTGAATCGGACAGACGGAATAGATCAGTCCCTATAGACCTTAGACAATAATTATGACGTCACAGAACAGAAAGTGCACCCCGGTGGAGTCAAGGGCGTATCATTACAAATTACACCAGCAAATGCAGACAGCTGATTTGTGTACCGGTCGAATACGCGCCTAAGTCTACAACGAGCTCGTGTTAAGTCTACGTCGTGCGTGGAGTGCGCTCCATTGTATCCTCCAAAAGGACATCGCGTGACGTCAATGCATTAGGTCTATACTACAAATCATTAATCAATGCGATATTATAAACGAGGAAAATTGGGAACAATCATACTGGTCACATTTTCCAACATCAACGATACTTTACGTGATAGGTAGAGCTCTCCCGATATCATTGTATAAGTCATTTATCAGTGTAATATTGCTTTATTCATGCATATGCAATGCTCGTGGGCGGAGTCAACATTTAGGAGTATGTTTTTACCGTAAATGATTCACCAAGAACACCAGAACATTTCTCAAGATGCATAGCAGACTACATATGAAGTTAAATATGGCCATTATATGGAAATATACTTACCTAAAATAAGGAATTTTCCAACATTCTGGGATTATTTTTGAGTAGGAGCTCGGGGTTTAGAAAAAAGCTTGGGAATAAATGTACGGAGCAAAAAGGAAAGTACTACCTTCAGTGACATTTGCCTCCAGTACAATATTGTCTATTCTCCGATCAGTTTGCTGTGAAAGTCTATTAATATTTCAGAGTTAAAGTTTAAAGTTTGGGAATTAGACTCGGTCAAAGATGAGTTAACTAGGTCACGAGTAAGAACAAAATCGTTTTCACATGCTACAGGTTGAAACATACATAGACTAGTACTTTCCTCTTGTCTCTGGAACACATGTCTCTCAGTGGCGTAGCCATGGGGGGCCAGAGGGCACTGCCCCCTAAAATTATTTTGTAACACATTCTTGCCCCCAAATAATTTCAAGCGATGTGTTTAAGAGAAAAAAACGGGAAGAGTTTTCCTTGACAAACGAAAATACGGCATTTACATTATATACAAACTTTGATAAATATGACCAGCTTGGCAATTAATCAATTCGGCCAGTTGGCAGGTACGATCTTAACTGAAAACAATAACAAGAAATGATGGCGCTCTGGTCTAATTTGTCAAAGCATAGCTTAACCGCATGCATGCAGTATCAACATATACCGTACCATAGTCATTTACAATGTACATTGTACATGCTGCTGCACGCTGCATCAGGCTTCAGTACAGTAAGTGCATAAAAAGCTTATTTGGGTTGTCCCCCTTGAGAAAAGTCTTGCCACCTAACAAAGAAATTCTGGCTACTTCACTAATGTCTCTGCTGATCCTTGAAGACTGTGAAATTTGTTTAACTTGAAAAATAAACTATCCTCTCGCCCACCATCTTTTCTTTATCAGTTTATCAGTTTATACAACTGCTAAAACTGTGTTTCTGTGATTTGTTTGTAAATACATTTTGAAAGTTAGGATTTCGGTGATAGAAATAATTCACAGTTAACGTGAAATATGCAACATACAGCTCTGCAACACATACACCGCTGATGACATATGTAATGCGACAGTATGAATTGCAGGTGTCCATAATTGGGGCTCAGAATGATCTTTGGAATAGACTATGTTGAAGACAATATTAGGTAACCAGGGCCGTAGCCTGGGCGAAATACCAAGGGAGGAGGAGCAGCTCATGACAGCGTCCAGTGGCGTACCTAGGATGGTTGGCACCAAAGAGGATCCTTTCTTTCTCACCCAATGCCGCCATAAGGGAGGACCTAATAGGAGAAGGCTAAATTGAAGACGTGACATTTATGTTAGCTCGCGTCGGTGCAAATTTGGGCTGTCCTTTAGTTTGTCAAAGCTTTAAGCTGACTATATTTTACAAATTTCATTACATAGTCTTCTTTTTTATGTTGGGTGTATAAGAGTCGGGGCGATACACCTACTCTTTGAGAAATTTTTTTGATTGTAAGATGGCTCAGATGTAAAATTGTGCTATTTTTGGGAAAGCTTTGAACTGGTTACATGTTTACAATTTCTCACATTTAGTGCCTATAATTTTCTTTTCGGCTGGGTATAAGGGTCTATTTTGGTCTGTTTTGTATGCTGTTCAAGGCCCGTTCCCTTTGAGAAATGTTTGTTTTAGTAAGGTTGCTTGGATACAAAAAGGTGCTATCTTTGCAAAGCTTTGAATTGATTATATTTTTAGAAATCCTCATTATTAAAGGTTTGTTGGTTGTGGTATGGCATAGTGCAATATGCCACGGCCGAAGACTTTGTGGGGGCCTTTTCCCTCTTATCACGCTTCTTGGAAGGCCATCATCGGTTGGTGCATAGCGTATTGGTCTATTTTGTTTTTTCTTAAAAGTGCCTCTCAGATTGGCAGAAATTGCACATGTGAAGTCCATCTAAACATTGTCGAGACTTCGTGCTTTGAAAATAAGAATTCAATAAGAAAAACTAAACTTGAAAAATGTATTAAATCACTTTGTAACAAAAAAGAGGACACAAATATTATACAAGCTCATTGATCTTAGCAAGGCAATCATAAACTATTTTATATAAGCATGATGTTGTACCTCTTGAGAAACAATACTTAAGATCAAGATTTACTTCAGCTATGTTGTGACATCTTGTATAAGGACGCAAATCCATTCTTTAGTGTGTTACCCGCATAAGAGCCCGTCTGCGGCTGGTCCCCGGGAAAATTTTGGGAAAAGAGAACCTTTTTAATTCATGCGATTTCCCACGTTCTGAGGGCCTTAAAAACATAATCAGGACAACGAAGTTCTAATCATTTTTACTATTTTTTTTTCAAATAGGCCAATTTTCATTTATGGTTTGGAAATCTCAGGAGGACAACTGCCCCTTGCCCACCCCCCCCCCGCAGGCTACGGCTCTGGTAACAACACCTCTTAGCATAAGGCCCACGCCAAAAAAAAAAACAAGTCAAAACAACTGGAGAACATTTGTCCCTGGTTCAGCTCTTTTTATTGTGTTTTCTTTTATATGCATTTTTTAATTTTCATTTCTTGCCTTTCTTGACAAAAACCATTGTTGCTTTGCCTTGATTTTAGATCGTATTTAATTTTAGAACATGTTTCAAAATCTACCACACAAAGTTGGTAAGTTGTTTATGAGCTCCGACACCGTATACGCTGTAAAATCCAATTTGTTGGGATAACCTAAGAGAATTGAGGTAACTTGCTGCATGGACCTTTATAAGTTCAGTCAACTGAGTGTCTCGGATTATACTGTACATCTCATTATCAGGAGAAACTCAGTTTACTGAACTTTAAAAAGTTCATGCAGGAATTAGTTACCTCAATTTTCTCAAGTTATCCCAACTTTTGAGTTTTACAGTGCACTTTCAAATTTATATTACTTACGGAATTAAACAGCCTATATTAGAGAGACGTTTTCAGTACAGTCGAAATACCGTTCATGGGCACCGTACCACTGTCGTAGCTATTATGGGCTCGTACTAGTCGGAGTCAGGACGACAACAGGAAGGGGCCACGGAACCCAAATGCAAAGCAAAGAAAAGGTAATTTAAAGCACGGGTGGTCTGACAGTTTTTACGGAGAAACGAAAAAACATACGTAAGAATATAATTTCCATGCCAGTAGGGGCATCGTGATCACAGACCTTTCGGGTACAATTGTTGTTGCAGGCAGGTGGCATTTGGCGGCCCAATGACCCTTTTATATAGTGTGTTCTTTGGGCCAGGGGCAAGGGTTTCCTGCCCCAACGTTACGCCTCTGCTCCGTAAACGGTTTCCTTTCTTTATTAGTCCTTGAGTGAAGATGTGTCGCAACAATATAGCTATATTTTTTTCTTTCAAAAATTCCTAGTGCGTTTTACCTATTAACGTAACTAATATTGTGAGAATATAGTGTAGATCTAATTTTTTGACGTATTCTCTTTCCTTTATGGTGTTTGAATAAGAGACGATGTTAGACGGGGTTTTACTTCGGGAACGTCATTTTGTTCCCCAATTTTTGTGTAGTCTTACTCTTTTTTTATCTTTATTCATGTGTATTGTCGATTTTCTAATTAAAAGAGTGTGCTACTTGTCCAATAAATTCAAAGATAAGATTACATTTGGTCGGATAATAAAAAGGATACTACTAAAATGTGTTGTACTTGGCTGACTGAGTTTACCTTTGCAAGTTTGAAAACAATTTTCCGGAGAAGCTTTTAGTCTCATGAAAAAAAAGAAAACGTAATAAAAACAAAAAATATGATTACAAATTGTTGCAATATTCCTCGATAACTTATAATTATCTGCATTTTGAAAATTTCTGTAAAATTTAACAACAAAATAAATGCATGCAAAAGAATTCCACAAAATTGTTGTCTGATTGTTTTAAAAAAAAGTACACCACTTTTGTACGCGTTTTGTATTTCTTCATATTTATTCTGTAGTTGTGCAGCGTTTAACAAAAAACATTTTACTGTGAATAGACATAAACACGATAACACACCCGAACATATACGGAGATGTGTGTTAATATGTATGCATGCCAACGTGTATGTATATGTACATGCAGATGAAGGTCATGTGAGGTCATTTGAGGTCAAACTGTGAAAACCTTGTAAAAATGACATCTCAGGAAGGATGACTCTGAGCTGAGGGATCTCATGCCAACAGTGTAGATTTCTCACACTTAGTGTAAGGAGCATAATATATACCTTTTGGTGTGATTATGACCGAAAGTATTATTTAATGATCACTAAACGTCAATAGCGTTCACTAAATGTCAGGCTGTTACCATGATATCTTCACTGTTAAAAATATCTGTAGAATAACAGAACAAATGAGTATAGAGATTCATAAAGGGTCCAGAAAAAGTGCTGATAATTTGTTGAAAAAAATGACGGCAATTTTTCTGTATCCTTATTGTATGTCTTCATTTTTGTTCTGTAAATCTATAATATATTACAGATATTTTTTTTAAGTGTATGATTCCTGATTCAAAAAAGAGATATTAATGCTAATGGATCTGAAACATTTTACGTCTAAGTAGGAATATCATTATAAAACTGACAATCTGAAACCTCAGCTAAGTGCGACAAGGTTGTTCCTTTGGCAAGGATCAAGCCTTTGGTTTTCTGGTTTACAGTTAGTGGGCTTAAGTAGATGAGTTAGTAAAATGGTTGAGTGTTATGATGATGAAAGATTTTAGGCAGAGGTAAGGGGTAATAGACGACGAAGGGGGAGGGGTGGGAGGAATAAGATGAGGGTAGTTGGTTTCTTTTATTCTTGAATACTTTCTCAGCTTCCTAATGCATTTTCATTCCAAGCAGAAGAAGCCAGAAATTTACGCAATCGCAATGGCGCGAGTACGTGTATGCGCGCGTGTGTGTGTGTGTGTGTGTGTGGGGGGGGGGGGTGGTGTAGTGGAGTGTACGATAAGTTCTACAAATGATAGCCTCGAAAACAGACTTTTAAATCACGCTTTTATAAGTTACGGAGCCAATAGAAAACCTTGTTGTCTGATGCATTTAAATGTATTAGTTCATACAAACAACAAACAACTACACAAATACCAGTTAAAACCGAATTTTTAAAGAAAGGTCAGTTAATATCCACTACCAAAAGTAAATTAACACAACAAAAATTGAGTACGTAAAATAAAATGGTTTTGATCTTTCGAAAAGCATTACATTTCTGTGAAGTAATTTGCATGAAAAAGCTGCGTAAAATAGTTATTCCATTTACAGTGTGACTATCAAATATTTGAAGAAAAGTCGATTAATATCCATTAACAAAAGTAAATTAACACAACAAAAATTGATTGAAACTGAAATGGATTTGTTCTTTCAAAAAAAGTACATTTCTGTAAAATAATTTGCATAAAAAACCTATAAAATAGTTATTTCTTTTACAGCGTGACTATCATATAATTCGATAAGGAAAAAAAAAAAACGTACCCACTTGCATTACGTGCTTTAAGAGAATTTGTTAACAGAGTAAATTGTTAAACTTTTTTATTAAACGACCTGTGGCATTTCAAAACATATACAGGGATAGCCCTATAGTTCTAAATACAATTGGTGCCTGCACTCTGATTGAGATAAATTCAAACAATATCATCACTCTCATTGGTCTATCACTGTTGACTTGTACAGATAGTGTACCTAGCCAACCTACACACAGCCTGTGTGGATACGGCTTTGAACAATTTAAACCCAATACAGGCTATTTTTGCGTTGTCGGAAAGGTGCACTAAACAGGTCTTCTTTTTTAGGTTGCAGAAGGATAGAAGTAAACTTAGTTGGAAGCAATTTTACTGTTTGGGTGAAATTTGTTGGACTTTAACATACAAATCAGCTATTTTGTTCTACAAAAATGAAGCCCTATTATTCGTCCAATCCATCAAACCGGTTACACTGCATGTTATCGTCTGGGCATGTAAGGTTGCAGCCTATACCCCACTTGCCTTTGGGACAAGCTGTAAAAAAATAATAATTAACAAAACAAATGTAATTAATGACAAACCTGACTTTCCGGCATTTGTTCATACTTTGAATCGCAAAAATGCAAAGTTTTGTGTCAAGAAGCAAGCTTAAGGATTCGAATGAGTCGAGTCTTTTTTATTTCTATTTTCCTCGGTTTGCAATGCATTGCTTTGTGGTTACTTGAGAAAAAAGCTTGATATTAAACACTCTATTTTAGTTATTAATAACGTAAACATTTAAATGTGACTGACTGTTTTTCAAGTCTGTACACAGCGCCGGGCATTAGGGGTAGTTTCATCCTTGAAATTATTAAGCAAATTTTAATCCAACAACGTGTATCGTTAAAAGTGCATTGAGTTCAATACAACATGGCCATTAAAGAAGGTAAATATGTAGGACTTACGCTTATCACAGCTGTTTCCAAACCACCCTGGGAAACATTTGCAGCCAAATAAGTCCCCTGGACAATAAAGATAACCTTTGCACTTGGTGCTTCCTCCAACCAGGTCTCCACAGAAAAGGTCATTTGGGCTACCATTAGCGAGGGCGAACAGTTCAGGCGGAGTGTCAACGCCTGAAAGAAAAGAACATTACGGTAGATTCTACAATTGTTTGAACAATAAGCATTTAATTAGGAAAAATAAGGGAACCATGATATGATATGTGTTATAAAACATGGTATGAGATATGGTATGACATATGGTATAACATACGGTATGAAAAATAATAGTATAATTTGTGGTACAAAACATGGTAAGAGATATAGCATGGAATATAGTATAACATAAGGTATGAAAAATAATGGTGTGATATGTGGTACAAAACACGGTATGGGATACGGCATGAAATGTGGTATAACACATGGTATGAAAAATAATGGTTTGTGGTACAAGATATGGTTTGAGATATGGTATGAAATGTGTTATAAGATACGTTTTGAAATATGGAATGAAATATGGCATAAAATGTAACTTTTAAAACAGAATGTGGCAATTAAAGTGTATGTGAATGTCAGCTTAGCGTGGAAAGTCATCAGTAGTACTATTAAACTCACGAGTTTCACAGTAATCGCCAGCATAGAACGGAGGACATGTACACGTGTCTTCTTGGTCTTTCTCGACGCCACCATTTTGACAATTTGCTGACGTAGAACGAGTCATGCATGTTGTAGCTTCGTATTCCCCCTTGGGACAACCTGGAGGAGAAAATATTAAATAATTGTTGGTAATACAAGTGACGGTGGATTTTGCTTAAGGTCACGTTTCTTTCACTTCAACTAACACTTGTTACTTTGTTGAATTTTTACTTCAATAAACTTCATTTGACAGATTTGTGTGAAATGAAATCACTGACAGGGGTTTAAAATGATAAAACTTCACCACTGAGGTCGCGGTCATAAGTAAAACTTAACCAGGGTCGCGGTCATAAGTAAGCCAACCGTTGTCCGTTAAAATAATAAAGAAAACCTGTTCAAAATTGTCATTTTCCTGGTCAAATTAATGAGTGACTCATTTAACCTAAGTTCCTGTTCAAGCTTTAACATTTTCCTGGTAAACTTTTAGTCGGACTTCCTTGGTTCCTTTATCCAGGAATGGATGGCTAATCTGTGACCACAGTCCTAAGTACATTTAAACAGTGTTCATGGAGTGCACGTTTCCCACGACTTATATTGATCGAGATGAAAACAATATGTAGGAATCATAAACCGGGCTCTTATATACTGATGAGGCGAATCAGGTCGACTGTTACAGAGGCGTTTGGGGGTATCAAGAAAGAAGTACTATTTAAACAATAAAATTAAATGTGTATGAATGGAATGGTAGTTTGTCTTGATGTCTTCTTAGGGACTCCATACACTCTAAAAATGTCCTAGTCAAATTTGAGTAGAATCTAATCAATAGGGGCACGGATCGGAATCTTGTCAGATCTTTAACTAGATTCGGATCAGAGATGAAACGAATAGTTTCATTTTTGAACCATTTCTAGTCAATTTTGAAACAAATTTTGTCAAATATTTGACAAGATACCGGTTCGTGCCCCAGTTGAGTAGATGTTTTTTCGAGTGTAGGTGGTAAAGATCTGTCACTCAATTTGCTTCGTTCTGTTTTTCTAAGCAAAAGAAAGCGACCAAAATTATTTTACCCCGCGCAGCTTACTCTCAGTATTCAAGCCAATAAGAAACTTCTGCTTTAAGCATTTTAGTGACAGAAATTATTTTTTGCTCTCATACAACCTTGTAGCTGACACTTTAGTCGCCGATGTTTGATCAATCATGTTTTGGGAACTAGATTATCAGACCTTACTACAGAAAAATTACTATAATTTCACAGACAGTTCAAATAATAACAGTCAAGACTGTTGAGCTGACCAAAATATCGAAAAGGCACTTTGACTACCGATTATTTCAAGTTTAATTAACCTGGTCACAAAACATGTGTAGTGGCTTGTGGGGGGGGGGGGGGGATTTGAAGGTAAGTGTCCAGGGTTGTTCTTTACCGATACGTCACCTGCTCACGCGTCTCTCTGTTTGCTAGACATTTTTCCTTCAGCCTTGCATTGATCGATTGTAACCCTAGTCGTGATTGCCTTTGTGTCGTGAACGCACCTTCTTGCATAAGCTATGACGGACAGAACGGCGATCGTAAACGAACCGACGTCACGTCACGTTAACATTCTTCACATGTTGCAATATAAAAGCTGTTTCTCAAACCCCACCTTTCTATTGTCTTAGGAGCGAAAATGATGTTACCAACCTCATCACAAGCCGATTAGAAACGCAAGGATATCCAAAATACTGTAATGAAGAATGTCTATAGGCTTGACAACTTTACAACAGAAAGAGTACCTCGGTTGAGGTAAGCGCGTACCAACACAAGTGCAGACAGCTTTTTTTTGTACCGGTCGGATACGCGAACGTGTGAAGGCTACATCTTGCGTACAGCATGTATACCAAAGTAATGTACCTTACCTAACTAACTTCACTGTTTGTCCTCTACTATGATGTCGGCGTGACGTCACCCTATATGGTCTATAACTGATGGCTACCTCTTTGCTGTTTACAAAATATTACAGCATGATGGTGCAATACCTGATTTACATTAACGTATTCTTAAAGGTCTGGTCTGCACACGTTACTCACGTTCGTTTTCGGGATCCTTGACAGCCTTGTGATTGGTCACTATTAAACCACAATTAACGACTTTCAGTCAAACAGAACCCTATCCGAAAAAGTAGTCTAGTTACAGTTTCTCTGAGCGAGCAAGCCCTCATATGCACTGGAATTACGCAGGGCCGCCGACGGGGAGGGGGGGGGGGGAGACAGGGGGAACAAATGTCCGGGGCCCGGGGCCATTTAGGGGGGCCGTGAAAATTGGTCATAAAATATATCATATCGAATTATTTCCTCGTAAACACCACACTTACTTTGGGGAGAGAGGGCCCGCATTAAGATTTTGTACCAGGGCCCGGATCAGCTGTCGGCAGCTCTGGAATTACGTACTGCGCCCACGCATACTTTGAAAGGTAAACATCGTGTGGCTATATGTGTTCAAGGAACATGCGGTTCCCGCAATCAATTTTAGGGCCGACCGGTATAATTTAGTCAATTATCGCCAATCATCATGTTATATAATTTAATTCTTGTAGAAATCACCAAATAAATCAAGAACAATCAACATGTTTGTTTTCTTGTGAGCCACGCATAACAGGGCAGAGTTCCATCGGGAGTAACGTTTTGGTTTTCACCCTTCGCATCTTCGCCAAAGAGTCGAGGGTCTTTTGCAAAAAGGAGGCATTGGTAGATCCATAACGCAGAGGCCTGAAGAATGAGAGGTCAGTCAGTTCAGTCTCAGTGTCCCTTCTGGGGAAGTAGCTCCTTCGGGAAGCAGAATCTTTTCGGAGGAACGTTCTGGTTTTCGCCCTTCGGCATCCGGCCGAAGGGACTTTTGAAGAAGTATCTCCTGGTACTTACATTTGGCTAAGATCGTGTGTATTATTTGTCCTAATAGCCAGTCTAGAACGGGACCACGCATGACAGACCCATAGTGTAGAGACCTGATGGTCATGAAGTTGGTCATGTTCAGAGTTAGTGCCCCGCAGAGATGTAGTTCCTTCAGGTAGCAGAACTCCTTCGGGGGTATACGTTTGGTTTTCGCCTTTCTGCTCTTAGCCAAAGGGTCGTGGGGACTTTGGAAGAGTATGCTGGGATTCCCGTACTGAGCTACACACTTAGCCTTTGGAAGCGATTGGCTGTAACTTTATCTTACAATACCTGCAATCTTCTGTGGAAAGTATTTTTGTCAACCAATAACGTCTTTGACTTTCCTGTTTCGTCTTACTGCACTGCACACCCATAGGCGAAAGAAGAGTAACAACTGCAGGTCGTTTAGGATGGCTAACACGTCGTGACATCAGCTGGCAAAAACCAGATTAAAAGTGACGATTCTCTTAGTCTCTATCTTAAAAAATATCACAATCCCTCATTTAGTGCGCCCAAAGGACTCTATGACGTCAAAGAGAGAAAGAATTAAATTTTAGAATAACAGTAAAAAAAAAAAACTGTAGTATTTTTTCAGGAAAAATTCTGTTGTAGAATTATAAAATCCCTTAATTGAAACTCAACTTACTTGCAACGATCACCTCAATCTGAACAAACCAGCCTCTTTTTCCTCTTTGCTGTCTCTGTATGGTGTATATCCCAGCATCGTTTGTACTGGTTAGAGTCAGTCGAGGTCCAGTGTTAATATTCCTTCTCTTTCCTTTACACCAGCGAATATTTTGGCAACCAGGTTTCCAAGCAACACCAATGGTGTTATCATCGGAGAGAGCCAACTCTGTGCTTCCCTCTGCTTCCGGATACAATGTTACTGTGTATACCCCCTTGGTGTTTAAAAACTCTGTTCAAAGAAATGAACGACACTAAGTGGTTGATAGTAATAGTATTATACCCCAGCAAAAAATACCTGTTGAGACCTGTTGAACAGAATTAAACAGGCTTTAACAGGTTTGAAAATGTACAAAAGGTAACTGTTACAAGTATCATCAGGTTGTAACAAGATTTCAATAGGTTCTTGTTGACACCTGTTAATTTCATTCATTACTACTGGTAATAGGAAAATAGCCTGTTTCATCCCTGTTAATACCAGTTCATACCTGTTGGAATTTCAACAATTGTCAACAGAAATGTTCCCCTGTGACTCCTGCCAAACCATGCTCAAAGTCAAACCTAACAATTTTTGCCCTACAAACTTTCTGAGAGAAAAATTCACCACAGCCTTGATATGTCTTAATATATCATGACCTCGACAAATATTTTGTCCACAAAAGCCTTCTCGCCTCTTTCATCATCTCGTCTAAGAGCCCGCATTGCATTTCATGATAGTCACTCAGATTGCCTTTCACTGGCTTATTTCTGAGTATATGCCAAGATAATATGTACAAATTGGACGTCTGTTTTTACAGTGGAAGCAACGTTTTCTAATATTACATTCAAATGACGTAAATTTTGCTTATTAATATTCTTCTATAGGTAGTGGACTAGCGCATCCACTCAAAATTTTCTTGCAAAGTATTAAAAGAGCTAAACACAGTATCCAAGAAACACATGCAGCGCAGTGCAGTGCAGTGGCGCATAGCTACCCGGAGGTTGGCGAGATCTCACTCGAAAACTTTTCAAGCTTCGATCCCACAATTCCCCTCCCCCGCACACCACAAATTACCAGGACTAAAAATTATAAAATTATACCCCTTCCCGGGTATAAATTTTTACTACAACGCTAATCATTGATGACCTCTGGTCCGGCAGAATATTTCTTTTTTTTTTTCGGGAAAAATATACGTTTTCTTTTTCAGGCAAACTTGGGACAGTTTACATTAACATTTTTTGCTTTTGGGCTATAGTGCCCATTCAAATAAAAGGGGTACAGGACGACTTTTATTTGAATGGGCACTATAGCCCAAAAGCAAAAAATCACTCTCCCATGACATATAAAACTGGTTTCGTTACTGACATTTGCGAAATTAATTTTCAACAGCGGTCGTCGTATCTACAGTTTTCAGTTCGTTCTACCACTCACGTGTTTGAAAAATTAAGTTTTGGTTCTTAGAATCCTCTCGGACTAAAAGCTGCATGATCGGACGTAACTTCTAAGCCAGACTCTCACATATGCACTCTCCCTATACAGGTTTACTAACAAATTAAAACCCAATATACGGAGTCTTGGGACAAAAAAAAAAAACCAATTTAAATTTCTTCTAGACCCCCTCCCCTCTTCCTTGTCAGTAGCATTCTACCTGAGATTTGCGGCAAGGAAACTTTTGTATTGCAC
The DNA here is from genome assembly GCA_029531755.1 of Holothuria leucospilota. Taxonomy (NCBI): domain Eukaryota; kingdom Metazoa; phylum Echinodermata; class Holothuroidea; order Aspidochirotida; family Holothuriidae; genus Holothuria; species Holothuria leucospilota. Next base: position 76,594,575 of record CM055961.1, on the reverse strand, counting down.
AATAGCATCAGACGATCCACGAAGAGCCGAAAACCATGGAGCGAGGAGTCTAGGGGCCGGTTTAGCCCCTAGAAGCTCGCGGGTTTTGAATTTTTCAGCATGAGTTGTGAGGAATCTATAGAATTAATAAACTTTTAACTTATTTCTTGGTATATGTTTACGTTTACTTGACTTTTAGTACTACACAAAATTTAATGTCCTGTTTCTTATTTTGATTTGCAATCGTGCAAGTGGGGTCAACTGCACTTAAAAAAAAAAATGTGGTTCTACCCCACTTTAGAAACAATATTAATCTTTAAGATAGTAAAAAGAATTTTAAAAAGCAATGAAAAAACCACCCAAGCATTTCAGACAAGGGTGAAAAAAATGACAATTTCCACAGACGTGAAAAGAACCACGTTTAGTTGTATTAGCTTTAGGGATATTACTAGAACGGCACAGCTAGGGTAGAGGCACCGGTGCCAAGGAGTCAGGGGTCCCGGGAAATAAAGAAATACCCATCTACTGGACCAGACCGTAGATCAGCAATATGGCCGAACTACTGCTAAAGTTTAGTCAGCGAATTAGACGGTTTTAAAGTATCCTGTGTAGCTTGTGGTTTACCATAGCCATGTAAAATATATTTGAAGAAGACATTCCTTAATTAATCAGCCGTTGGGGAGATTAGGAATAGCATTTTAAAGCAACGACTTCCCTGTTTTTGAATCCTATAGTTTCAATTACATATTGTACACTGTAAAACATATCTGTAAAATGTAGAATTAAACAAAAGAGTAAAAACAAAACAAAGAAAATACAGAAAAAGTGTTGTCAATTTTTGGAAGCAATAGAGAATACTTTCTCTTTAAACTTTATGTATTTTTTTATTTTTAGTTCTGTAATTCTGCGACATTTTTATCAGTGTACTGTAACTTACATACCGTATACTGTACCTCACTGTACTGTTATCTGATAGCAAATATCAAACATTCATTGTACGTTTACTGGACTTATTCCTTTTCCTTGAATATTTGTAGCATTAATTTACGAATTAATTTAACAATTTTTAACAATTTAATGGAAATATAATGTAAATCTAGGAAAATGGTGGAGTTAACCTAAAAGCTAAGGAACTAGTAATTTATGAAAATTGAAAAAAATGTTCTAATTTACATTTTAAATTTGGACATTGGCTTGGTGGGGACTAAGCATGCTTCCGTACACCACCCCCCCCCCCCTTCAATTCAAGAATTCAAAGCCCCTTATTTGTTCCCTTTGAAAAAAATCCCACAAATTTGCACTAATTTTTCTTAAAATTTGTCGAAAACGTTGCACCACATTATATTTAAGGACCCTTAAAAAATTCAAAACTTTTCGAAAGGGGAGAGGAAGCCATTCCCCTTAGACCACTTCCCCAGGACGGTGGTCCGAAAGAACATTCAGCCCGAGTCGAGATCAGCTTCCTACGCCTGTGGTTGGATGTGATCAGGCTCAATGCAGCGGAAATTTAGTTTGACATTAAATGAAACCTAAACAAATTTTGAGGTTCATTTCAAGAAAATTGATTTCAACATGGAGACATACTGATCACATTTTGCACCCCTCGAGAAGGATATTGCCCCTACGGAATGAAATGCAGTGATTACGCCACTGGCTATGTCCCGTTTCCGTTTCTTACACACCAGTGTGACGCCAGCAGCCTGTCGGGTAAAGCTGTCACACGGAGGCGAAACTTCAGCTTCGTCAGGGAGTCTCATCGAGCACGATAAAATATTTGGTTTCCGAAGGCGACCAGTCGTCATCGCCTGACGGTCTCCTTGATGGAGGGCAGATTCTTCGGTAAAAATCAAAATTTTCAAATTTTCTTCAATAAAACCCCCAACTTTTTGATTTTTCTAACGAGAACACCCCACATTTCCAGTTTTTTTCAAAGAAAACCCGGAAATTCTTTTTACTGTGACCTTCTAGTTAGGCCACATTCGATTATGAAAGGCATTTTGATGACTAAGTTAATAGTTTGATGTTTTCAAAAGTGCAGAGTGTTAGATTTGCAAAACATTTTTTTTTCGTTTTTGGAGGCAAAAACAGCATTTAGTGGCATGTTGCGTTCGGAAGGTGTCAGTTAAGTTTTCACAGAAACATTACAGTGCATGATGTAAAATCTGCGATGACATCTATACGCAGTTTAATCTGACGCAGTATTTATAACTGTTTGTGGTATTGACACCACCATATGGGGTATTCAATACCTTGTTGTGCCGAATGTATGGTATATTATACAAATAATGAATGTTTATGAGTGCGATAGTTTACAAATAATGAAATTCAATGTTTATGAGTGCGATAGAATGAATTATTTCATGAGTTGAAAGACTGAACCTTCTATTCAACGAGGCGAAGCCGAGATGAATAGAGCGTTGAATCTTTCAACGCATGAAATTGTTCATACTATCACACGAATTAAAAACATTCATTATTTGTTTTATAAATTTGTGTTTTGGTGGACACTATAGTTCGTGTTTGTTACAATATGCTTAAATAGTTATCGTATTAATGCAAACATGAATGGGATAATCATAACCCTATATGTATGTGATACAAAGAGTATATACGAGGGGATAGTCGCCCTATCCAAAACTAAATTAATGAAACAAATTTATACGTTCATTGCCTTTTTCCAAGTTGAGACGTGTAAGCTAAGTTTTTACCTTGAATTTACCTTGAAGCGCCACCCTCTCCATAACGGAACATCTCCATATGGTTGAGGCTGGCTACTAAATGATAGGAGGCCAAAGGCCCTTAATGATCATATACTGTTCCAGTTCTTTTTTGAAACCATTCACAGATGTTTTCTTTACCACAGCATCAGGCAGTTCATTCCAAATTTTCCAAATTCTATGAAAGTATGCATTTCTTCTGCACTCTAATCTGGCATACGTGGGTCTTATTTTATAAAAGTTACCTCTTGTTCTCTCCTTTCCAATAATTTCTATTATTCCATCCAGATCTATATCCATTTTCTTATTGATTATATTATAAAAAGTCAACAGGTCTTGTCGGATATGTCTCTGTTCTAAGGACATTAAATTCAGTTCATTTAATCTTTCCTCATAAGTTTTCCCCCTCATTCCTGGTATTAATCTCGTCATTCTCCTTTGTACACTTTCCATTAAACTGATATCTTTCTTTAGGTGAGGTTTCCATATTGGTACTGCATAGTCTAAATATGGTCTAACAAGGGATTTATACAATTGCAAAAGAACCTTCTTATCAAAGTTTATAAAATTTCGCCTGATGATTCCAATCACTCTATTTGCCTTTTTCACCGACTCTGCACATTGTTTACTAAATTTCATCGTTGTATTCACATACACCCCTAGATCCTTCTCTTCCTCTTTACTTTGTAAACACCTGCTTTCCATAACATATCCATACCTTGGGTTGTTGTATCCAAAGTGTAGTACAGAGCACTTGTCTACATTAAATTTCATATGCCACTTTTGTGTCCATTCTATAAGTCTTTCCAAATCCAATTGTAAAATTTCTCTATCTCTCTCAGTTACTAAGGGTTTAATAAGTTTTGTGTCATCTGCAAACATACTAACTTTTGACTCCAGCTCTTTTGGCATGTCATTCATATACATATTAAAGCACACTGGCCCCAAGACTGAACCTTGTACAACTGAGCTTGTAACTTCCTTCCACTCTGATTCTTGACCATTTAGAACTACTCTCTGCTTCCTGTTGGTTAACCATTCTTGGATCCAATCCAGTATTTTGCCATCTATTCCGTGTGCTTTAATTTTTGAAATCAGTCTCTTATGGGGTACTGTATCAAACGCTTTTTGTAAGTCCAGATACACCACATCCACTGGTATTCCTCTATCTATATACTTTGTGAGCTCATTCCAAAACATTAGTAAATTCGTTACACATGACCTGGCTTGTCTAAATCCATGTTGTGTTTCACTTAACAATTTATTCTCCTCCAGGTGCCTTACAATAGCGTCTCTCAACATATTTTCCATTAACTTTCCAGGTACTGATGTTAAATTTACTGGTCTATAATTACTAACATCAGACACTGAGCCCTTTTTATACAGAGGTGTAATATTAGCACATTTCCACTCCTTTGGAATTCTACTCTCACTAAGTGATTTCTGAAATATCATTGTTAATGGTTTCACTACTTGCTCGGCTAATTCTTTGACATAATCTGGCCTCACTCCATCAGGTCCTGCTGCTTTCCCTTGCTTAAGTTTCATAATCACTGGCATCACCAGTTCTTCTGTTATTTCAAGTGAAATTAATTTTCCTTCTTGATCACCTTCATAAACTTGTGTAGCCATTGGCATATTGTCATCCTCTTTGGTGAATACTGTCTCAAAAAAGTTGTTTAGGACTTCAGCTGTTTCCTTGTCTGTTGTTATAATCTTTCCCTCTCTGTCTTTTAAAGGTCCCACTTGACTTTTGATACGTTGTTTGGACCTTACATAAGAATAAAATGTTTTGGGATCATTCTTAATTTTGTTGGCCAATAACAATTCAAAATTTCTCTTTGCCAATCTTATTTCTTCCTTAAGTTCCATTTGTGACTCCTTAAACACTTCCCATTGAGCCTGACTTCTACTTTCCCTGTAAATTCTCCATGCTTTCCTCTTTTTACGGATCAATTTCTTAAGTTTCTTTGTCATCCACTTTGGCTTAGAAGGTTTCTGATCTTGAATAACTTTCCTTGGTACATACTTTTGAACATGATTGTTATACAACTGCAACCAATCTCCCCATAACTTGTCTACAGGCACATTTGAATAAGCTTGCCAGTCTATCAGTTCATACTCATTTTTTCATTTTAGCCCAATCGGCTTTCTTCCACTCCAACACCTCCTTTTTATATTCCTTACATCCTCTATTCACAACACAATTCCACTTTATACAGTTATGGTCTGCCTTTCCAAATTGCTCACCAATTTCAATACACTCCACCATTTCTTCCTCAGATGTCAGCACTAAGTCCAAAATGTTATTACCCCTTGTGGGCTGATTAATATGCTGATACCAGAAATTGTCCTGTACTACCTGCAAAAAATTCTTCGACTCTCTTGTATCTGCCTCCAAGCTTTGCCACTTAATATCTGGAAAATTAAAATCACCCACAACCATCACTCGCTTATACTTATCCATTTGCCTTAGTGTCCGTATTAAGTTCTCATCTTCTTCTAAAGATGTGGATGGGGTTCTATACATCACTCCTACTACCATGCTGTCTCCAATATTCTCTATTTTATACCAAAGTGCTTCTTGAAAATGTCCAATTTTCTCTATTCGTATACCTTGTATTTCTTTTTTCACAAAAATTGCTACTCCTCCACCACTTCTGTCACACCTGTCTTTTCTAAAACAATTGTAACTCTGTAGTTGAATTTCTCCATCACTAATTGATTCATTCAACCACGTTTCTGTTATAAACACAAGATCAAAATTATATTCCGCTGCATATACTTGTAGTAAATCTAGTTCTAAACTTATAAATAAATTCTGAACTTCAAGAATGCTATACGAGTCATTGGAAGTAGAAAACACTTACCACTTTTTGGTCGGACAAAAGTGTTAATACTTGTGCTGGAAGTAGAATGCGTCACGGTGTAAGTACCAAATCGAGATCCTTTGTAACGCTTAGGCAGACCAACCCTGAGGTAACAACCCCAGAGATCCACTGGAGATGTTCGAATTTCACCAGTTTCTACGATATCTCCAGGTAATCCTGATTCCGCCTTTGTAAATTCTACATTCTCCCCCGTTGAAATCCCGTTGGTATCAATCGCATACAAGTATAGATCTCCGGACTTCCGAAATCGTGAAGGCTGATTACTTATAACGTAGAATCCCTGGTTGGGGTTAATTTCAGGGGGCACTGGGGCTTCGCCCTTGGCTGAAAAAATATGAGCATGCTGGACATTACAGAAGGAGCTTATGAAATACTACGCAGTTAATGTTCACTTTTTTCTATCTCACTTATTTTGGTTTCTATATGTACATGCATTTTACATGGTTTCTTTCACTTTTATTCAAAAAACTAAATTGGTATACAGTGCTACTTTGAAGTTCTTTGGAACGTAAAGACGAGTTTTCTATACAAACAAGGCTGGGTTAAATAGGTGCGACACTATCCGGGGTGGCATACCCCCTTCCCGTGCAAATATCAAAGGTTCGGTATGTCGGGAAAATTTTGCGGTTCTATGGAACGTAGGCAGCTCTTACGTTCCCTCCTCCCCCCAGATGTAACCGTATTTGGAAAATATTCTGTTTGTCGGGAAATTATTATATATTGTTGGGAAAGTTATCACAAACTGAAGGTTCTATGTGGGTGATCCTTAGCCATTACCTTTTGACGAAATCCAGACTGTCGGGAAAATAGTAGTACCGTATTGCATAATATTGTCTGCAATGAAATTGGCACCATGTCCGACACTGGGAAATAAAAATAAAGCCCTTTGAAATGTGATCTAACCCAAACTGACTGCTCCTCGGGAATGAGGTGTATGGATTCATGGTCAGTTGTGTCGGGTGGCAGTCGGATTGTAGGTTAACCGAGCAACTCACTGTCGGGGTTGATATCAGTCTACCTAGTGTTCATCAATCACACATGAGGCTGAGCACATTGACTTTCTGCAACCGTCATAGGATTTCTCAAACCCTTCTTTGTTGGCCAATTCATAAAAAAAAATGGGTCGCACTTGGGTCTACGACAGCTGCACACTTCCACTGCACACACGACTTTACTCAACTGCGACGGGACTACCAACTCCCTCCCTCTCTTGACTCCACTACGAATATCAAACAGTTTGATATTTCTGATGTGGTCATGAAGTAGACTGTCGGATCAAAATTGGGACAGAAAGTCGGATAGAGAACAAAATTTGGAACACACTTAACCCACCCGTCTGTCATGCGATCATTGTTTTTCGCCGTCGAGTTGTAGAATAGGCGTTTGGGGGTCTATTTCTGGGGGGTCAGGGATAATTTTTTCCCAAATTTTGAAGCTGTATCGATTGCAAAAGGGTAAAATTGATTTTCTTGGCTGTCTCATTTGCCCGAATGGATCCACTATTTTTGCTTGAATTGGGAGGGCATATGCCCTGCCCCCCCCCCCCTTCGCCTCGCACGCTTATGTGTTGTAGTCTGGTCGGTGCAGTGTGGGTTGGCTTTCCACTTATTCAAATGGTAAAGTCGTAGCGCTTTTGTGTTTGCTGTACACACTTGAAAGTTCGTACACCTTGCATTGTGGTGGTTGCGAAGGTGGCTCGCTTTCCGACTGTACACGCACTGCCTAAAAACGTTACTAAAATGCTTTCTTATTTTCCGCCGGGCTTTGCGGGCATCATTCACTTAACCCTAATTGTTCAATTAATTATTCAAGAAGGGCAGAGCGTGCTTTGGATTATTGCAAAACTCCGTGCAACCTTCGCGATTGCCCATCCTGGCTCCCAACCCTCAAACCTGCTGCATCACTAAAGAAATGCCCGGCCGTCAGTCCTGGCTATGATGACACAAAAGGGGCTAACTGCAATTTTTAAGCCTGTTTAGTGCATATTCAGTGCAATTTGTAGATAGGTAATTGCCATGTAAATGAAGGCAAACGTTAAAGGTGATCAGTCGTCTTGAAATATTCTTTGTGACGTCAGCCTTTTCTTGACATGTTTCTGCAGTCGTCACTGTTCAAGGATACATCGTACAAGCATGGTATAGCTAATCGGTAAGCAAGAAGAGACGGCTTGTAGCTGTATACCTACTAGCTATACCGATGTCATCATAGCTACTTGTACGGTGTATCCTTGAACAGTGACGACTGCAGAAACATGTCAAGAAAAGGCTGACGTCACAAAGAATATTTCAAGACGACTGATCACCTTTAACTTATTAAACGATGTCTACAAAAGTGTTATTTTATGGTGCGCTTTGCGCTCATTCCATTTTACTCTTGTTAACCTATCGGGTCTTCCACAGAGCAAAGCGAGTATAATTATTGTAAATTCGAAAGAAACTCTATGACCAACCACCCACCCCACCATCAGTCTCGCTGTATCTTAAAGAAATCGACCAGGGTTTAGTCCGAATTACGCTATTTTGAAAAGATAAAGGCAAACTGCTATTTTATGGTCTGCGCTTTAGTGCGTATATACTCAATGCTATTTGTAGACACAACAATGCTTTATTCTAGTACCCACAATCGTGTAAATGCGTCAGAGCTGGTCCCCTGCTTGGTCCCCTGGCCCCCACAGAGGGACATTTGTGCCATAATGCCTCAGTCACATTACCGCCGATGCCCGAAAAGGCGCCCGCCAGGGCGTCGGTTGGACCCAAATCGGCCGGACATTGGCGACATCGGCAGGCGCCCTGCAGATAAACGGCCGACAAATTTGCTTCGCCGGCCGATTTTTAGACATCGACCGGGGCCCGGTGAAGGTTTAGCGAGGAGTTAAAATTTTCAGATGAGTTGCCGACGTCGGTGGGACATCGGCGCCGGTGGACACATCGCCGAAGCATCTGCAGGAGATCGCTGGGTGGCCGCGCGGTGATCTGCAGGAAGCCGGTAAGGCGCTGGGCGGAAGTCTTTGATGTCGCCCTACACCCGACCGATTTATTGCAAGATAAATTTTCCCAAGGTGTCTCCGGCGTCCGCTAGACTACTTGAACTACCTTTAGAACCCCGGCCGGCTATCGACAGGCGACCTAGTGATTATCTGCAGTAGGCCGGCCCGCGCTCGCCCGATTGAAAGACATCGAGCGGTCACAGCAGATGTTTGTTGAAAGTCGGCAGGCACTCTACCGGCGCCCTGACGATTGCAATAGACGTCCGGCCGGCTGCCGCGCGATGAGTTAAGATGTCCGGCCGGCGCCCGGGCGACGTATTTTGGTGGTCGGCGAGATGAGTAAAGAAATCAGGGCTCTCTTGGGCATGCATCTCATTTGTCACTTGAAGATCGTTCGTTACACATCAGAGCTTATTACTTTATTTCAATATCACTATCGTTAAAACTTTTTGTGAACATTTGAGGATATTTTGGAAAATGCCACCTAAAATTCCAGTGGAGAAGAGAGAGAGAAGAACACCAAGGGGAAGAAGTGCAAGGCCCCTAAAGTAAAAGTAGCCCCAGGAAAAAAAGTAATGTGAAGCCGGGATTCTTCAAGGTAAAGGCGTAGTGTCATCAGCTTGTCTTCTTGGGGGTATGGCCATGATGGCTGTGTGTTGTGTGCTGTAGATGATGTCTATAACTGTTATGTAAGTCGATGTTTTACCCACATTGAAAACCAAAACAAACACGGAAAAATATGTGTATCGGTGGGCACCTGACCTGACGTTGCGCGATATGAAGGGCGACCGTCAGATGCCCGGTCGGCACCTTGCCGGCTCTCGGGCAGGGCACTGCCGGGGACCGGCAGATGGGTTAAAACTGGCCCAGTGCCGGCCGATGTCTTGTCGGATATCTGCCGATGCCCTGCCGGTGTCCGGGAGGTGATCTGAAGACGTCCTAAAGGGCACCGGCAGGAGCCCGGCGAAATTGATCGAGAAACCATCGGTCGGTCATCTGGCGGCGCCCTAGCGGTGACCGGAGCAATGTAGCACATCGAAGACTTCGGTGAGAATGGATGAAAATCCCTGGACGCCCGGCCGATGTCAGATATCGGCCGATTTCTACTCATCGGCCGGCGCCGGCGGTAATGTGACTGAGGCATAAGGCGGACAAGTGAGTCCCATGCCAAGGCGATCTTATGTTCTTACCATGGAAATACTACCTCGGAGTTGGTTCTTCCGTGACCACATCATTCGACTTTGCTGTTGTAGCAGATAAATGGAAACGGGTGCGCTGAGGTCAAATTGGCATTGTCAAATGTTAAACTGCGCATTTCTGTAGGTTTTTTGTGTTTTTGTATTTTTGTATTTTTTTTTTCGCTGCTTATCTTCTCCTACCATTATATTTAAATTTTCCATCTTGTACTTTTGCAACGATTTTCTTAAAACGAGGATTATGAATTAACTTGTTCTTGGTGCATACATTTTGTCGAGAATGAAACCTCTTTTGTCGGGAAAAGGTCCACACCCTCATCGATCGTCAAGGACGTCCCTGGGGCTATAAACATATACGATACAAGATTGTTGGCGTTCACACCACGTCTCGTAAAGAACGAGAAATTTGAAGTAGTAAGTTGCTCAGATCACACAAAAGCAAAATCAACTGCTTGAAAGGCTTTCTGCATGAAGGAAACATTTCGTTACAAAACTAAACAGAAAAAATAACTGGTATTTACGATCTTAATTGGAATCAATGTGTTAATATTTCCTTGAAATGTAACGAGAGAGATTCTTCATTGTTTTATTACCTCGTCTAAAAGACTGTTCGAAGCAGAATGCGATCAAAACAGCAGTTTTGGCAAGGCGTTCAGAGATTTTTGCCTTTCTATTGCGTTTTCTCGATCGTTGTAAAAGCTACGTACCGACGGATCTGAAATTTGCAGAGGATGTGGAACGTGTCAAGATAATTTAACTACATAAATGTTGTGTAGATCGATGGTTATGTGAAGTCACTAGCGCTTATTTTCCAATGTTTCTTAATAAAAACCAGTGGCGTGGATCCATCTTCAAAAGTGTGTCAATGGTTTACGTACTGTCTCAATATGTAAATATTAGAACGAAGGCAAAAATCGGTCCTTGACCTGAACAGTGGATAGAGTAAGTTCACATCTATTATACCGCTGCAACATGTAGGTTTTCAGGGACTGTGAGAAGATTTTTAAAGTTGTTACATATTATAGCCTGGAGTGGGGTATTCAAGTTAGAGGTGGGGAAAAGGGAATTGCTATGATGGCAAAGGATATAATAATGAAGTTTTATTAGCCCAAAATCAGCAAAGCTGTTCAGTGTGCTTTACAATAAACATAGGCGTGCGAGGGGGGGGGGCAGGGGGCAGGGGCAGACTGCCCCCCAAAGTTTCTGAGGTTAAAAATTCTGGCAGGGAAGGACAGAAATTCGGGTAAAGAATACGACATGAAATTCCTGCACAGATGAAGTTAAAGTGAAATGATTGCCCGAAATTTCTATTGAGTTCCCGAATTTTTGATCGAATGCCCCCAAAATGTGCAAAATTTCCGTGCGCTTCGCGCCCATGTAGTGGTTAGGTGATCTATTTTATGCAACGAAATTCGGGCAACTTTTTGAGATTCGGGCAAAAAATTTTCTGCCCCCCCCCCCCATTGGAAGAGTCCCGTACGCCTATGACGATAAATACAATTAAAATAGTGAAAAGGTTCAATTAAACATCATAAACTTAAACCTTAGACAAATCAAAAGGTTATAAAATACAAGAACAAAGAAAAGAATAGGCCTACAATTAAAGCGTAAAACTGTTAAGTAAAAGTAACAATTGAGACAAAAGACACTTAACAAAGGCCTTTAAAATGATTAGCAGAACAAACAGTAAAACCCCGAATCAAACATTAAAAGCAAGTTTGAAATAATAAGTCTTCAAAGTAGTTTTAAAACTAAAATATTGAATTGGAGGCACGCACAGAGATTGGTAAAGCATTCCACAGTTTTGGAGCTCATAGTGCTGAAAATGCTCTATCACCAGTGTTCCATTTTGTTCTAGTTTCATTGAGTAATCCCTGTGATGGTGACCGTAGGGATCGGCTAGGTTTGTATAGTGTAAGAAGTTGAGCAATATAGTTTGGGTCAAGGCCATGCAACGCTGTGAATAGGTTGACCTTGAACTTGAGGCGATACTCTATCGGAAGCCAGTGAAGTGAGTTAAAAAGTGGTGTGATATTCTTGTTGCAGTTTATTTATGCTAAGATAAACCTAGTAACTAGCCTGGCCGCTGGTTAATTATGCTTAATTGTATTGTGTTATAGTTTTGTAAGTCTTAGTGGAGGACAAAAGGGGCAGGGAGGGAATTATTGGGGAATTATGGGAATGAATAGGAATGGCCGTATGGCTTGAATACGCTATGGGAATAGAAAGTGCTCAACTTGAGGGGTGAGATCCTTGAGCCCACTGAACGATCCCATGGGGCCCATGGACTCCAGGGCAATTCCCGGTAGGCAAAAGGATCGAAGCCCCACCCTAAAGAATTAGCTCTGGCCGGGGGTAATTAACAATAATATGATTGAGGACAAATTGCTCTGAAGCTCTTTTTAGGGTACACAGTTTGGAATTACCAGGAATGCGGTGCCAGATGGTGGACAAGGGGCCTGGCGCCCAGTCAGTGAGGCCTTCCCCCCATTTGAGGGAAATTTCCCAACTTTGTCGGGAGTCTTGATGGGTACGAAAAGCCTAGACAGTTTACATGATCTTGCTCTCAAGGAAGGCGGATTGTTCAAAAAACCCAAAACTTTAAAAACTTTTTTCCAATAAAATTCTAAATTTTTGCAACAAATTTTCTTCAATAAAACCACCAAGTTCTTCCGGGTCTTCGGGTCGATGGCCCCCTGTCGAGGAGCCCCCCTCCTTGGGAAAATCCTGGCGACATGCGTGATAATTATCAGAATTAGTTGGTAGACAAATGGGTCACCGCCACTATAATAGCTGCGGTTACAATCGCTTAGAACAATAAAGCCAGTAGTATATCCTCTTACCGATCTTTTTCCTTTGGACAGCTGTATGGTAAAGTACTGGTTATTCGAATTCGAAGTATTCATAAACTTGGCAGTGAGTCATTCACTTGTAGTATTGTTTCTTTTCACATAACCAATTCAACTATCCCTTGACCCTTATTACATCTGATCGATCAGATGAGGTTATAAATTTATGCCATTGTTCTGTCTCACCAGGGAGTTGTTACGGACAACTCCCTGGTCTCATTGAACTATCTAAATGCCACGTACCAGGTTGCATTAGTAGGCTATGCCTGTTTATACATCTCTGGAATACATATTTTAGCAGTATATTAGTGTATACACTCAAAACTGCTCATCCTATCATTTTTTTATGCCGTACGTCGGCCGAAGTTCCCGCGAGATGTGTGTCATGAACAACCGCCATGCACAGCACCTTAATGCCCATTATTCATGAGCCAGGTATTCATTATTCTTATACCTTCCATTGCCATCCTACGAAAAAAAAAAATTCGCGTGCTGCCCAAACCTACACAAAGCTATGCATTGTTTGCGGTTTCGCTAGTGTTCGCACACGGTAATCCGAAACATATAGTACTCCGCGGAGCGTTTGTTTATCTCCTCTTCGAGGCTTCCCAAACAATCAAAGAATATCGTGCAGCCTGCTACGTAGGCAATGACAATGGTTCATAATGGAGGGGAGTATTTCGTTGTCTCGGTTGCTTAAAATGATTAAATTTCCTTCCGCATATGTTGTCTTTGTTTTAAAATGCTGTATCAGTTTACAATATTGATAGGATTTTTACGATATTTGCGTGCAGTTATTTGTTCAGGATGTAATCTATGCAATCACGAATTACGAAAGATACACATTGTTCATTATTTTAAGAAAATCAGAAATTGTTTTGGACTACCCCCTGACAAAAACATTACCCAAGGTACCCTTCTTTTGTTAAGAAATCAGCCCAAATGAGATGCCATTACTGACGGTGGATTGATTGTCTAGGCGAAAGTTTTCGTGGTGAGAATTGTCCCGTCTTCGAATGTCACCAAGTTAGAATTGTCCAGGCGTTTTCCAACCATCTCCTAATGCGTTTAACGTACGTTTCACCGGAAATGCACAACACCGAGACGCTGATCCAGAAGGGCATTTCCGGTGGAAGGCTTCTTTTTTCGACACCACTTTTTAAGACGGTTCCAAAGCTCCTTAACGATATATATATGATTATTTTGATTACCAGATGCCAGGAATACTATTTAAGTGTATAAATTTCAATTTTTCTCCCTTACCCCCTCCCCATCGAGGCTTCGTACAATTGGCGCTCGTAGGTGAACATTTGTCCTTATAAAGTTAGTCCCCCTCCCTTTCTTGAAATCCTAGATCAACCGAAGTCGACGTTTCCACCATTGGTGGTCTAGTTTAAAACATAATACTCAGCTTCTAAAGAGAAAATAAATTTGCGAACAAAATTTGAGCACCAGGTGTTAAACTACTTTGTTTTCCAATTGAAATAAAATATTTAGTATGAAGTAAAAAGACGTTGATTGGATGAATAATATCCTCGCAATGGCCACATTTACGTTACATGCTGTAAAGTGTTTGTAAAAGTTTAATGAGAAGGTCAGAAATCGTTTTCCAGAACTCATTAACAGTGGAATGTGACCGAAAGAGATGATCCATGGATTCACCAGCTGAATAACAAAAACTATACATAAAGGTGAATCGTTCTTTCGTTTTAATTTTATGAAGAAAGGTGGTTTTTACGGTTTGTGTTTACTTACAACTTACATTTTATTCTAAAACCATACTAGGTTATTCAAAACCATACTAAAAGGACACATTACTGTATAAAGATAAAACTTGTATTCTGCGACGGCTTTTTTACAGTCTTCATTTTAGAAATCTACTTTCGTTATTTTGATTTTTGATGTTAAATAAGTGACATTTAGACCACGGGAAATAGTTTGAAAAGGGTATTTTCGAACTATACTGTTACATCCGTTCTTTTAAAATTAATAACTTAAAATTACCTTACTACTTTATGTCGTGATCGAGCCAATAATTTGGCTTATTTTCTTGAAATCAATATCGTAGCATAGGCGTTGCTTTGACCAGAAAGCTGCAACTTATAGCTCTCTGTGTTGACCTATTTGCACTCCATCGTTAATCCTTTCTTATTTTACTGTGAGTGTGAGGTCAAAGCAAACTTGGAAAACACACGACATTGCTCTAAAGCTACTCATTTGTAATAAAAGTTTACTTACAAACTATTCCAAGGAATATGATGAATGTCACTCGTGTGATCTTCATTTCGATGGTAAGGCTATGGCAGGGTGAAAGCAGACCATTTATACAGGCCTACGTTATATACACAGTAATATAACTTCAACAGTCAATGTCTAAGAATATCTTCACTTGAAAGGAACAACACCCTACAGTGCAACGGCTGTAAAAGTTGATCCGACAAAGAGCTACATTGAAAAAAAAAACAAAACAAAACAAAACGAAAAAAAAAAAATAATCGTATTCCCCCGATTGTTGGAATTCACGAACCATGACACCTGAATTAGTGTGAACAATTACTTATTATCCTTAGCTACCAGCAATGCGTACCTGGAAATAGTTTATAATACTTAGGGAGGGAGCCCTCACAGCATTAACATCGACAGCAAAATTCGATTTTGTTTTCTGTCCACTCCAGTGCGTAGCTACGGGGGGGGGGGGGGGGCGCACGAGGTCTATGTGGGAAAGTTAGTATCACATTACAATGGTCTATGTTTTGATCAAATGGAAACCTGATATAGTTAATAGCTGTTAAGTTAAACCTTTGACAACTATCAGTGGATAATAAAATTTTTGAATAAATTGAAACAGATTTAGGAAGGTATCAAAAACTCCCAAGTATAGTAAGGGCCCTCAGAGATACTAAAAATATGACAATAGTCATATTAAAATCAAGAATAGTTCAAGTCAAGAATAGGTATGATGAAGTCAAGAACAGTTGCATTGTAGTCTGAGAGTCAGAAACGGCTGTCATGGTAAGGAATAGTCATGTTAAAGTCAGTGTTAGCCAGGATAATAATTGTTGGCATGACTCAGACAGGAAAGACAGTCATGTCATAGTCAGAAAATAGTCACATTATAGACATGGATTGTAAATTGTTCAGGTATAGTCAGAATACAATCAGATTATAAATGGTATTAATTAATGACACTGAACTGAAACATTTTTAAAATAAATAGTAGCTTCCTTCTAGTTAGGGCCAGGAAGAGTCAAGTTCCTGCACATAGCAATAACAAATAGCCCATTTAGTGTTGTAAGGACAACTGTTATCGATTGAAATAAAAGTTTAAATATTAAATAAGCTCCTATCATCATTATGCTTTGAAATAAAAAGAAGTGAACCTTGGATGTGGCATTGTTTTATGAATATACTTACCCTTCCATACGTTTAGGCTCCAGTGATTTCTAAATGTAAGTTACTGAGATAATGGGTGACACACTTGACAAAATTAACCTCAGCCCTGGCCAAAGGTATAATTCATAGTGTCAAGAAGGGGGGGGGGGGATTCTCCAGCAAATACCGAATTCATAATCACATATTTTTCAACTTTAAAATGTTTTTGCTTTTGACTGCATAACATTAAACTTTGTGTCATTTCCATAACTGTTATCTACAAGGAAGATTACTGAAAAGGATTGGTGACCCACTAGAGAATACAGTAAAATTTCTCTCATTTGAAATACAATGTGTCACATCAGGCTAAAATGTTGTGGGCCTTACACCGACTAAACAAAAATGGCCTTCCTTTAAACGCTGGTGAAAGGTACTCCAAGTACAGTCTCTTTATACCAGGACAAATGCAGCTGCATAACAAGTACATTAAATATAGTCCAAAACAGGGGGCAAAGTTCCTAAAATTCTGGACAACTTTCAAAATTGTGAGCATTAGAATGCAGCATTTAATTATCTTCAAGGCGTTAACATGCAGTAAATTGAAGGGTCCGCTAAAATCACGATTTGAACAGTTTTATAATTGCTTAACTCGGACTTACAGCCGGTTGAGCTGTAAACAGGAGAGAGATTGGATGTCTGAAAGTGGGGGGGGGGGGGGCAAAGGTTCCCGTATGGAATAACAAGCTGCGCGGAAGCACGAAGGGCTCCATTGAAGGCGTGGGTCAATGGGCCCGCAGAAAACCATTACAATGAATACTTGGCTTTTGAATTAACTCATCATATGTTCACAAAACAGATTACAAAAATCACATTTTTACCATTGTAAGAATATTGATTCTTTCTCAGAATAATAGGCCATTTGCATGATGAACAGGGTTTGGCTTTTGGGGGTTTACAATGATGACGGAAGAGTTTAAGATATGAACACGCAAGATGTTCTACGTCAGTAACCACGAAACAAAATTTAAAACGGGGAGTGCCAAGCGCGCCGAAAAAAATAGCATTATAGCACCTCTGGGTCAGACTGATTATTTTTTGTTGGTACTGCTCAGACTGGGAACAGAATGATGCCTTTGAGTCTGAGAGATTGACTTCCGCAGTTGTTCATCCCCTGGCTCTTAAGAAGTCCATTGTTTATACATAAACAATGGGCTTCTTAAGAGCCAGGGGATGAACAGCTATGGAAGTACAGGAACTGGTGGGTATCAGTAGGTTTGTAATATACAGAAGTGGAAATTTGACCATGATATAACTTAACAAGTACCTCTAGGAAGAAGATTTGGGTACAGGAGGACTCTGTCGTGAACTTGATACTGTGGTGAAAATTATTGACTTCCTTTCTGCTAGTTATCCTCTCACTTTCGCTTAAGGTTCAATAAACTTAAGAAATCCATTAGAGTCAATAAACCAGGCTTTCCCGTGGCCCAACATTTTAATCTTCCAAATCACTCTATAGATAACTTACGATGCACCTTGACAGCTTCCAACTTTAATTCCCCCAGACAACGGAAACAATCTGAAATCCACTGGATTCTCAAATTTAAATCCAATGTGATCGGGTTCAACAGACATTTGGGACCGCTAAGTAACTTTAAGTCTATTTCTTCCTTGTAATTTGTTTCTGTTGTGTTCGTTTTCTTTTACTGCTTTTTAACCATACTCAGTCCTTCATTTACATTGATTGTGGTCATTACACGCTGAAGAAGACTCCAGGGGAGTCGAAAATTTCGTTTTCATATATATATATATATATATATAATTATATATATATATATATAACTAATATATATATATATATATATATATATTATATATATATAATATATATATGTATATATATATATATATATATATAGATATATATATGTTTTTGTTAAAAGCACATGCCTCTCAGATTGGCAGAAATTACACTTTCTAAACATACAAAGTTGCATCATCTAAATATTGTCGAGCCTACATGCTTTAGAAATAAGAATTCAACAACAACAACAAAAAATAACCTGGAAAAGCGTAGTAAATCACTTTGTGATAAAAAAAGAGGACACAAAATGTTGAACAAGCTCATTGATCGTAGCATAGGCTACTTTATAAAAGCGTGCTGTGATTGTACCCCTTGAGAAAAAATACTTCAGATCAACATTTCCTTCAGCTATGTTGTGACATCATGCATAAGGATCAAGATTCATTCTTTAGTGTGAGTTACCGGCATAAGTGCCGGTCTGCGGCTGGGGTCAAGGGACTTCCCCGGGAAAATTTTGGGAAAAGAGAACCTTCCAATGCGATTTTCCAGGTTCTGAGGGTCTTGAAATCATAATCAGGACAACGGAGTTTTAATCATTTTCACTACTTTTTTTCAAGTAAGCCATTTTTTTCATTTAGGGTTTGGAAATCTCAGGAGGACATCTCTCCCCCTCCCCCCACCGCAGGCTACGGCCCTGGTTACAACATCTCCTCGCATTAGGCCTACGCTAATAGGACAACCGTGGGTACTCACAAAGAAGCAAGTCAATACAACTTGAGAACATCTCTCCCTGTTTAAATTTGAACTGGCTCACCTCTTTGTATTGTGTTTTCTTTTATCTGCAGTTTTTGGTTTCGATGATAAGAGAAACCTATGCATTCATGATGGCGTGTGTGTATGTATGGGTGTGCGTGCGTGTGTGCGTATGTGTGTGTGTTTGTGACACTTTGCTCGTTAACATGATATCTCAAGAAGGGAAACTCTGACAGTTCTCAAACTTGGTACATAGATGCCCCATATTAAGAGGAAGAACCCTATCGTTTTTGGTGGGGATCAAAGGTCAACTGGGGTCACCGGGGGTCAAACTTTGAAAACTTTGTTAACACAATATCTCGAGGTAGAAAGCTTGGATAAATTTCATACTTCGTATGTAGATGCGTTATGGTAAAAGGAAGAACCCTATCATTTTTGGTGGAGGTGAAAGGTCATCTGGGGTCACCGGGGTCAAACCCTGAAAATCTTGTTAACACAATAACTTGAGTTACAAAGCTAGGATGAATTTCATACTTTGTATGTAAATGCGTTATGGTAAGAGAAAGAACCCAATCTCTTTTGGTGGAGGTCAAAGGTCATTTGGGGTCACCAGGGGTCAGAGCCTGAAAACCTTGTTAACCTGATATCTCCAGGTAGGAAGCTTGGATAAATTTCATACTTCGTATGTAGATGCCTTATAGGTAGAGAAAGAATGCTATTATTTTTGGTGGGGTTCAAAGGCCATCTGGGGTCACCGGGGGTGAAACCCTGAAATCCTGGTTAACACGATATCTCAAGGTAGGAAGTTTGAATAAGTTTCATACATTTGGTATGTAAGATGCGTGTACTAGTAAGAGGAAGAAATCCTATCATTTTTGGATGTAGAGGTCAAAGTTTCATTTGGGGTCACTGGGGGTGTAAAACTCTGAAAGAAAAATATTGTTAACACGATATCCTCCACGATAGGAATCTTGGATAGATTTCATACGTAAGTCACCTGTAGCCCATTGCGTCATAGTAAGAAGATGCCCTCCTGTTGTTTTTGGTGAAGGTCTAAAGGTCATCTGGGGTCACGAGTAGGTCCCCAATGTCTGAAAAACCTGTCAAGACGAATATCTCCCAGGTAGGAAGCTTGAATAGATTTCATACTTGAGTAAATTGATGTGGTTATAGTGAGAAGATGTTACCCCATCTGTTTTTGATGGAGTTGAAAGGTCATCAAAGGGTCACCAGGGGTCAAACCCCCAAAACATGAAAAACACTTCGTTAACACAATTTCTCAAGTGAGAAAGCTTGGATAGATTTTATACTTAGTATGTGGATGTGGTATGGTGAAAAGATGGACCCTATTGTTTTTGGTGGAGGTCAAAGGTCATCTGGGGTCATCAAAGGTAAAAAAGCAAAATTTCCCAAGAATTCCCAAGAATATTACATGGGTTCACCAGAGGTCAAAGAGCAAAATTTCCCGAGAATTCCCAAGGATACGTCATACCTGGGGTACAACAGAGGTCAAAGACGCAAATTTCCCAAGAATTCCCAAGACTTCTAAATGAGGAACACCAAAAACTGATAATTTTTCCAACATGTTAAGATAACATTTGACCATTGACTGAAAGATATGAGACATCATGGCTTTATTTGGAATAGAACATATATCATCGAAACCTCAATGCAGTTTTGCATTCTGGTTTTCAGTGTCATTTGTTTCTTTCTTGATAAAAACCATTATTGCTTTCCTTGATTATAGATCGTATTTAATTTTAGAATATGTTTCAATATGTACGAAACAAAGTTGGTAAGGTGTCTATGAGCTCCGACACCGTATACACTGTAAAATCCAATTTGTTGGGATAACCTAACCGAATTGTGGTAACTTGCTGCATGGTCCTTTATAAGGTCAGTCAACTGAGTGTCTCGGATTATACGGTACATCCCATTATAAGGAGAAACTCAGTTCGCTGAACTTTAAAAAGCTCATGCAGCAATAAGTTACAGATTTTCTCACGTAATCCCAACTTTTGAGTTTAACAATGCACTAAAAGTGCATTGTTAAACTCAAAAGTTGGGATTACGTTTGCATTACTTACAGACTTAAATAGCCTATATCAGAGAGAAGTTCTCAGTACAGTGAGAAAATGCCGTTCAAAGGCACCGTACCACTGTCATAGCTATTATGTGCTGGTACTGTCGAAGTCAGGGCGACAACAGAAAGGGGCTCAGATGCAAAGCAAAGAAAATATAATTTAAAGCACGGTTCGCTGAATAGTTTTTACTGAGAAACGAAAAAACATACGTAAGAAAACAATTTCCATCTCAGTAGGGACATCGTGATCACAGACCTTTCGGTACGAATGCGTTTGAAAGCAGGTGGCATTTGGCGGCCCAATGGCCCTTTTGTATAGTCTGTCCTTTGGGCCAGGGGCAAGGGTTTCTGCCCCCAAATTACGCCTCTGCTCCGTACACGGTTTCCTGTCTTTATTAGTCCTTGAGTGAAGATGTGTTGCAACAATATAGCTATATTTCTTTCCTCAAAAATTCCTAGTGCGTTTTACCCATTAACGTAACTAATATTGTAGGAATAAAGCGTAGATCTAGTTTTTAATGTATTCTCTTTCCTTCATTGTGTTCGAATGAGAGACGATGTTAGACGGGGCTTTACTTTCGGGAAGGTCATTTCGTTTCCCAATTTTTGTGTAGTCATAATCTTTTTTTATCTTTATTCATGTGTACTGTCGATTTTTTAATGAAAAAAGGGTGTTACTTTACTTGTCCTATAAATCCAAAGATAAGATTACATTTGGTCGGATAACAAAAAGGATACTACTAAAATGTGTTGTACTTGGTTGACTGAGTTAATCTTTCAAGTTTGAAAACAATTTTCCGGAGAAGCTTTTTATCTCATGAAAAGTAAGATAAAGTAATAAAAACAAAAAATATTATTGCAAATTGTTGCAGTATTCCTCAATAGCTTATAATTATTTGCATTTTGAAAATTTCTGTTAAGTTAACTAGCAAAATAAATAAATGCAAAAGAATTCAACAAAAGTGTTGTCGGATTGTTTTTAAAAAAAATATACCATTTTTGTAAGCGTTTTGTATTTCTTCATATTTATTCTGTAGTTGTGCAGAGTTTAACAAAAACATTTTACTGTGAATAGACATAAACACGATAACACACCTGAACATACACGGGTATGTGTATTTATATGTATGCATGCCAATGTGTATGTATATGGACATGCAGATGAAGGTCATGGGAGGTCATTGGAGGTCAAACTGTGAAAACCTTGTAAAAATGACATCTCAGGAAGGATGACTCTGAGCTGAGGGATCTCATGTAACAGTGGAGATGTCTCACACTTAGTTTAAGAACCATATACAATTTGGTGGAATTGTGACCGAAAGTATTATTTAGCGATCGCTAAACTTCATTAGCGGTCTCTCAATGTCAAACTGTTACCATAATATCTACAATGTTAAAAGTTTCTGTCGAATAACAGAACAAATAAATACAGAGATTCATAAAGGGTTCAGAGAAAGTTCTTATTTGTTGCAGAAAAATGACAGCAATTTTTCTGTGTCCTCTTTGCATTTCTTTATTTTTGTTCTGTAATTCTACAATATTTTACAGATATTTTTTACAGTGTGTGATTCCTGATTCACAAAAAGATATTATTGGTAATGGATCTGAAACATTTTACGTCTAAGTAGAAATATCATCATAAAACTGACAATCTGAAACCTCAGCTAAGTGCGACAAGGTTGTTCTTTTGGTAAAGATCAAGCCTTTGGTTTTCTGGTGTACACTTAGTGGGCTTAAGTAGATGAGTTAGTAAAATGGTTGAGTGTTATGATGATGAAAGATTTTAGGCAGAGGTATGGGGTAATAGACGACAGATGGGGAGGCTTGGGAGGAATTAGATGAGGGTAGTTGGTTTCTTTTATTCTTGAATATTTTCTCAGCTTCCTAATGCATTTTCATTCCAAGCAGAAGGAGCCAGAAATTTACGCAATCGCAATGGCGTGAGTACGTGTATGTGTGTGTGTGTGTGTGTGGGGGGGGGGGGGGTGGTGTGGTGGAGTGTGCGATAAATTCTACAAATGATAGCCTCGAAAACAGACTTTTGAATGACGCTTTTATAAGTTACGGAGCCAATAGAAAACCTTGTTGGCTGATGCATTTAAATGTATTAGTTCATATAAACAACAAACAACTACACAAATACCAGTTAAAACCGAATTTTTAAAGAAAGGTCAGTTAATATCCATTTCCAAAAGTAAATTAACACAAAAATTGACGTAAAATAAAATGGTTTTGCTGTTTCGAAAAGCATTAAATTTCTGTGAAGTAATTTGCATAAAAAGCTACGAAATATACAGCGTGACTATCAACTTTTTCAAGAAATGTCGATTAATTTCCATTACCAAAAGTAAATTAACACAACAAAAATTGATGTAAAATGAAATGGATTTGTTCTTTCGGGAAAAAGTACATTTCTGTAAAATAATTTGCATAAGAAAGCTATAAAAATAGTTATTTCTTTTACAGCGTGGCTATCATATAATTCGATAAGGAAAAAAAAACGTACCCACTTGTATTACGTGCTTTAAGAGAATATGTTATCAGAGTAAATTGTTTAATTTTTATTAAACGACCTGTGATATTTCAAAACATATACAGGGATAGCCCTATAGTTCTAAATACAATTGGTGCCTGCACTCTGATTGACATAAATTCAAACAGTATCATAACTCTGATTGGTCTATCACTGTTGACTGGTACAGATAGTGTACCTAGCCAACCTACACACAGCCTGTACGGCCTAGAACAATTTAAACCCAATACAGGCTATTTTTGCGTTGTCGGAGATGTGCACTAAACAGGTCTTCTTTTTTAGGTTGCAGAAGGATAGAAGTAAACTTAGATGGAAGCAATTTTACTGTTTGGGTGCAATTTGTTGGACTTTAACGTACAAATCAGCTATTTTGTTCTACAGAAATGAAGTCATATTATTCGTCCAATCCATCAAACCGGTTACACTGTATGTTATCGTCTGGGCATGTAAGGCTGCAGTCTACACCCCACTTGCCTTTGGGACATGCTGTAAAAAGGCGAAGAAAAATAATAATAATTACCAAAACAAATGTAATTAATGACGAACCTGGCTTTCCGGCATTTGTCCATACTCTGAATGGCAAAAATGCAAAGTTTTGTGACAAAAAGCAAGCTTAAGGACTCGAATGGGTCAAGTCTTTTTATTTCTATTTTCCTCGGTTTGCAATGCATTGTTTTTGTGGTTACTTACCAGTGAGAAAACGCTTGATATTAAACACTCTTCTTTTAGTTATTAATAACGTAAACACTCAAATAAGGCTGACTGTTTTTCAAGACTGTACACAGCGCCGGGCATTAGGGATAGTTTCATCTCTTAAATTATTAAAGTGTACCTAAAGTCTAAAATTTTAATAATATATGTTACAAAGCTTGAAAAAAGCATCCAAATAGTTCAACTCCTATATTTACAGGGCATTCCTGAGCTGAGATATGAAATGTTGAAGTTTATTCACCCGACTTAAAAAAGTGAGTTGCGCAATAATATGTGATGTCATTCTTGTACTACTCAAATTACCGTCTTTGTTTTTCTTTGTCTTTTCGAAAGCCACCGCACCTTGTGCCAAAATGTGGTCACTGTCTCACTGTTATAGGGGGACTTGGCTATATAAGTTCTCTCCGTACACATACCATGCAAGGAAAAAGTAAGTTTTTCAAGGTCATATGAACATCTTAATTTTAAAAGGAAACAAAAGCAGGTAATATGAGTTGTACAAGAAGGACTTCACAGATTATTGCGCAATCGACTATTTCAAATTAGGTTAATAAATTTCAACATTTTACGTCTAAGCAACGGAGTAAGCTATGAAGATGGGAGTTGGATAAATGAAATTCATTTTCCAACCTCTGAAATGTACATTCTTGTAATTCTAGATTTAAGGTCCACTTTAAGTAAATTTAATCCAGCAACGTGTATCGTTAAAAGCGCATTGAGTTCAATACAACATGGCCATTAAAGAAGGTCTAGTAAGTAAGTAAGTAAGTAAGTAAGTAAGTAAGTAAGTAAGTAAGTAAGTAAGTAAGTAAGTAAGTAAGTAAGTAAGTAAGTAAGTAAGTAAGTAAGTAAGTAAGTAAGTAAGTAAGTAAGTAAGTAAGTAAGTAAGTAAGTAAGTAAGTAAGTAAGTAAGTAAGTAAGTAAGTAAGTAAGTAAGTAAGTAAGTAAGTAAGTAAGTAAGTAAGTAAGTAAGTAAGTAAGTAAGTAAGTAAGTAAGTAAGTAAGTAAGTAAGTAAGTAAGTAAGTAAGTAAGTAAGTAAGTAAGTAAGTAAGTAAGTAAGTAAGTAAGTAAGTAAGTAAGTAAGTAAGTAAGTAAGTAAGTAAGTAAGTAAGTAAGTAAGTAAGTAAGTAAGTAAGTAAGTAAGTAAGTAAGTAAGTAAGTAAGTAAGTAAGTAAGTAAGTAAGTAAGTAAGTAAGTAAGTAAGTAAGGACTTACGTTTATCACAGCTGTTTCCAAACCACCCTGGGAAACATTTGCAACCAAATAAGTCCCCTGGACAATAAAGATAACCTTTGCACTTGATGCTTCCTCCAACCAGGTCTCCACAGTAAAGGTTATTTGGGGAACCATAAGTGAGTGCAAACAGTTCAGGCGGAGTGTCAACACCTGAAAGTAAAGAACATCACGGTAGAAAAAAATGGTAGAAATACCTTACGGCGACGGTTTGGCAATTTCTAAAAAAGAAATGCAAAATTTTTTCCAGGCTTTTATTTTTTTTTGTAAGGGGGCTCTTTTGGAATAACTTTCTGACCGAAAATGCCAAAGGAGGCATTTTGACTTAAACAACGCGAATAGCGGGGTTAACTTTTCTATACCAGCATTGCTATGAATAAGTAAAATTATCTTCTACAAAGGGTCGGAAATAGCTTGGTCAATTATATGGCGACAGGCTACTATGCACTGACGCACTCCAATGGATCTTATTACAAAACCAGTGAAATTTTATGATCTTTGTTTTGTGATAAAACAGAATAGAAGTTACGATTTTTCTTCCATTGGGGGAAAGTCGATTGCACTGAACGATACCCTGGTGGTTGATATTAGGAGCTGCTATCCGAGGAGGTACATCAGAAAATTTAATTTCTCCTAATACTATTATATCAGTGTAAGGAGAATATCAAATCAAGACTTTAAAACTGGAACCTACAGCCATTGTGCTTGGTGCTCAGCATAAGCAATGGAGTAGGGAAAACAAGCCAGTGAGCCACAACTGGAATAAAGGCCGTGGCCAGCCCGACTTAAACCGATTGGTTAGAAACTGAGCCGTAAAACCTCATCTAACTCTAACTCTATCAAGTCATGAATAAGGATTAGAATATAAGACATGGACTCCTTTTGTCTGATCCTTTTCAATCTGCACGTTGATTCCTAATGCCCCAGTCACACTATAGTAAATCGTGTACTGCGTCTCCTTGCAACTGAGTCAAATACAAATGTTTGTTATATCTCCGCATAGACTCCGTCGAGTTGCATTGGGTTTGCGACTAGTTGCGTTAGCTGCGGCCGAGTCGCTAGTTGCTACGTGTGCTCCGGTGCGCACCGGAGCACATGAAGCAACTGCTTGCAACTCGAAAAATCTTGCAAGTAGTTACAGTCAGTTCGCCGATATGTACGGCAACAATGCTGCTATCTACTGCGCTCAGCGCCGAACATACCCAGCACGATTTGCATCTCAACTAGCAACTACGCTACAGACTGCAACAGACCCATACCGTGCGGCGTCATGCAGCGTCGTACTGCGAACATTCGCAAACAAGCGCAGTAAGGGAAACACCCTTTTCCCTCCTAAAAACTAGCCTAATCGCAGCATGCATGCTAACGTACTGCGAACATGCGCAGCTCGACGCAGCAGCTACTGCGAACGAGTCTGAGCCAGGGTTCTTCCGACTCAGTCTCTACTGCGCCTGATTGCAACCAGCTGCGAGGAAGTCTCAACACGTTTTCAGCACGACGAAGCAAGGCGACTGTACACGGACTGCAACTATTCCAACTATTCCAACTACAACATGCGCCGAAATTAGCAGTACATCGCAAAACGTTCACAGTAGATCACAAAACGGTCTGCATACGTTTCATACCCAGTCGCAGCTCAGGCTCCGACCGTGCTGCACACAAGGGTGGCTCCAGCGGGGGGGGGGGGGGCAGGGGGCCATGGCCCCCCCGGCGGGGAAGGCTGGCCCCCCCCCCCGTCGGGGAAATTTTTCGGTTTCGTCGGGGAGCTGTTATGTATACGATAAAATATGTAGTCCCCGACAACGCTCAGTCGCCCCGACGATTTACTTAATTTTGGTCTAAATTAGGGCAAATTCTTCATAAAAACCCCAAATTTTCCAAAAATGCCTGCAATTTTTTCAAATTTTCTCCAAAAAGAGCCCAAAATTTTCCTTCAAACATCGTTTCGGCACTTTATTTCCTTCGTTGAGACTTTGGGTTGCTGCCCCCCCCCGTCGGGGAGCTTGGCCCCCCTGTCGGGGAAATCCTGGCGCCACCCCTGGCTGCACACATTTGCCGTTGTAACGTTGTTCTCCGATCGACGTAATACAACGCAGTACGATTTGCGAATAGTTGCACATTTTAGTTTGCAGACTATTTACAGTACAACGCAGACCGAGGCAGCCAGATAGCAGTACTGTCTGCGTCACACTCCCGCCTCTATTTTAGATGGCACTAGTTGCAAGCAGTTGCATAGCATTTGCAATACCACGAGTTGCAGTACACTGACGTCACATGAGCGCGCGTCCCTTTGGTTTTGAAGGGCAAGGCGTCCAGTGTGTCAACGCGCGCAGCAAACGTATGCCATAGAAGTATCTATGGTTATACCGTGGGGGGGGGGGGTGCTGTATGTTTACTGCGTGTGTGTTTTCCCTTCAGGGCCGGCCGCAATCTCAATTGCGTGGTGCCACATGAAATCCCTCAATTCACGCTTGAGGGGTGTCCAACAACCAATGGACGCGTGACCACGTAACGCCAGTGAAACATCTCTATAAATGCAACATGAATAAGATTACGCGATTGATATCTCAACCTCTCTACCGACAATCAAGTACGTAACACTGTTTACTCAATCAAGCGATTGCTTATCTCCACTATATCAAAACTAATGTGTAAGAAAAAGGCCAATGCTGATAACCTAGTAAAGGATTAATGGAAAAGTGATGTTAGACTACAATTTGCTGCAACAGTTTATTCATTTCCGCAAAATTCCACAGGTAGCTAGAGATGTTTTTATTATCAGTGTGTTTCCTTACAACTGATCTTCCGTGATAAGCACTGGAACGCGTTGGTAAATGAAAATTAATTTTCAAGAAAAGCGATTGGCAATGCTACGGCAATGGAAAGAATTTGTGGGCATATTTTCTAAGGTACCAGACGACAGTAATACTTTGTAAATAGGTAAAAGCTATAAGCCCACTAATTCCCTATACGCGAGACGAGACAAAACAAGTGACCTTGTCGGCAAATAGGTGGATACAAACGAAAGAACTACTCTCTAAATCCAAAAAGAGTGAAATTAGGGACGGATATAAAATAAAGACTAAATATTCGCTGTAAAAGAGTAAAAATGACTCTTTTCAGATTGATTTCAATCCAAATTGGCCGTATTCCATTTACAAAGAGAAGTATTACAGGTGGCAGTTACCATGGTTTCGTCAAAACATAGGCGTAGGAAAGGGGGGAAAGGAACGATCGCCCCGCACTTTGATTGGTGGGGCGAAACAAGGTTTCCGCCTCCCCCACTTTGGATGATATGCTGCCAAAGTATGGCGTTAAATAGAATGAAATTACTTCAAAATTTGTCAAATATTGCACCATTTTCCCTCTAGGGTACTTAAAATAGTCAAAAAATTTCCAAAGGGGAAGGGGACACCTCTTCTCCAGGATACTGATCACTAACATTCACTTTCGCCTTCCACTTTCATAGAGTTTCCTCAGCTTATGCAGAAAACAGTTTAATATGCGAGTCGATTTCTTACACGCTTCCAACGGGAAAGCTATTAGCGCGTTCGTGTGCTCGCTGTAGTGGGCGTCACGTTTTATCGATAAAGAAACAAAGAAGTCGAATGGATTATGAGATAGCGTTTTGGTTAGAGTCGTTTTTGGCTAGAGGAAAATGCCAATGACAAAAGGAACTCGTACAAACTCTTTCCCACAATGCTTTGTAATTGCGATTTGGAAAAAGGTCTATGAGAAGTAAAATTTCACAACAGTGAAGGTATAGGAGTTTGGTATCTATGAAAACGTTGCCTTTGCTAGATGTAAGTGCCCTAAACTTCTAAATTGCCAAACAAACACTTGTTTGAAAAACAATCATTTATTTGGGAAAAATAAGGCAACCATAACCCCACTCCGATGTTTAAGTTTGAACGTTTGAGGGTCGGACAGGGCTCGTCGAGGACTCTTCGCCGGATTGATCGAAACATGGTATAGCCTAAAAGATAATGGTATGAAATATGGTATAAAATATGGTATGAAAAATTATGGTAGGCTATGATATGTGGTACAAAACATGGTGTGGGATATGGTATGGAGTATGGTATAACATAAGGTATGAAAAAATGGTGTGATATGTGGTACAAAACACGGTATGGGATAGGACATGAAATATGGTATAACGTATGGTAATGAAAAATAATGATATGGCATGTGGTACAAAATATGGTTTGAGATATGGTATGAAATATGTTATAAATTACGTTATGAAATATGGTATGAGATGTGGCATAAAATGTCACTTTTAAAACATAATGAGGCAATAAAGATATATGTGATGTCAAGTTGACGTGAAAACTCATCGGTAGTAATATATTAAACTCACGAGCCTGACATGAACTACCAGCATAATATGGAGGGCATGTACAAGTGTCTTCTTGGTCTTTCCCGACGCCACCATTTTGACAAATTACTGACTTATCACGATTCGTGCATGTTGAAGCTTGATATTCCCCCTGGGGACAACCTTGAAGATAAAATTTTAGTTGTTGGTAATACAAGTGACGGTCGATTTTGCTTAAGATCACATTTCACATCAACTATATATAACACTTATTACTTTGTCGAATTTTTACTTCAATAAACTTCATTTGACAGATTTGTCGGAAATGAAGTCACTGACAGTGTTAAAAATGATAAAACTTAACCAAGATCGTGGTCAAAATAAGCCGTTAAAATAATAAAAAACCCAGTTAAAAATGACATTTTCCTGGTCATATTAATGACTCATTTAGCCTAAGTTCCTGTTCAAGTATTAACATTTTCCTGCACCCCGTCCGGGAACAATTTTTAAAAAATCATAACTTTGTCATGCAACATCCACCAGCCTTCATTTAACCACCAAAATGAAGCCAACAAATAGATCTATTGAATGCCACCATTTTCTGGGGGGGGGGGGGGGTTGTAGTAGGAGTTTTTTCACAAAACATCGATAAATAGTTGTTTACATTCAAAAATTCTCCCAAAAATTCAAAAAATGCTAAAACTTGAGCATAATTTTCAAAAAATCATTTCAGGTACTTAGGAAAAGGTCACACTACTCAGTATACTTTTTTTGAATTCCCTAGATACTAAATAAACACCATGAGAGGTGATTAGATGCCAGGTATAGGGATTTTAGAGATATTTCAAGTATTATTTCCAAAAATGGGTCATTTTTGGTCAAAAATTGGTCATTTCAACCCCCAAAACCCACAACTCGCCAAAATTCATAACTCAACAACGGAAAGTCCAATCTTTTTTATTTAAACGCCAAAATGTTCGTTACAAGATTCCTTACATAAAAATACCAACATATATGCATAAATGACAAGGGTAGGGTGAGTTAGAGAGGTTCAAAGGTCCAGACATGTTCAGTTTTCAAAAATGCGTAAATTTTGACCCAAAACATGCATTTCTGACCCAAAAATCCCCTCCCAATATCAAAAATTATAACCCACAATACCCCTCCGACTTTTCTACTCACTAAAATGGCCATTTAGAGCTACCTTACAAAGCCCACGCAGCTCTGTTTAGATCCAAAGTTGTTTACATTCAACAGTGCACTGAGCCATAGCGTTCTGTGTGTAGGGGTCACATAAGGTCAGTGTGTGTTAGTTCAGTGTGGGCTGTATGGCAAGAGGAAAATGGGCATATCTTCCTCATTTTTGGTCCAATTTCCTCAAATTTGGTATCAAATGAAAGAGAAAAGGAAGCTAAACAATCTCCTGCACCATAAAATACAAAATAGTAGTGATATGTATGGGTTTTCTATGAAAAACCGTATGACGTCATCTAATTTGCATATTTGCATACATAATGAGATTAGTTTACATAAAGAAAATATGCATTCAAATTCCCCATCTTTGCTCTTTCTAATGATATACAGGTTCTTACAGAGAATATTCTTCTAAGTTCACCAAAAAATCCTGAAATATATTCGTTTTAAATACAGTAAAAATTACCTTATGGTAATTTTAGTGACAGAAAATAGCAAATTTGCACTCATTCGACATCGTAGCTAATACTTTAGTCGCCACGCCAATTTTTGACCAATCATGTTTTGGCAACTAGATTATCAGACCTTACAACAAAAAACTATAATTTCACTGACAGTCCGAATAATAACAGTCAAGGCTGTTGAGCTGACCAAAATCTAGAAAAGGGTACTTTGACTACCGATAATTTCAAGTTTAATTAATCTGGTTACCAAACATATGTAGTGGCTGGTAGGGGGCGTTAAGTTTGAAGGAAAGTGTCGTTCTTCACCGATACGTCACCGGCTCACGGGTCTCTCTGTTTGCTAGACATTTTGCCTTTAGCCATGCATTTATCGATTGTAACTCTAGTCGTGGTTGCCTATGTGCCGTGAACGCACTTTCTCGCATAGGCTATGACGGACAGAATGGCGATCGTAAATGAACCGACGTCACGTCACGTCACGCTAACATTCTTCACATACTGCAGTGCAAAAGCTGTTTCTATAACCCCACCATTCTTTTGTCTTAGTAGGAAAAATGATGTTACCAACCTCATCACAAGCCGGTAAGAAAGGCAAGGGTGTCCAAAATACTGTAATAAAGTAAGTCTATAGGCTTTTTAAATCTTCAACAGAAGGTGTGCTCCGGATAAAGCGCGTACCAACGCAAATGCAGTCAGTTCATTTTTGTAACCGTTGGATAGGCGAAGGTGTGAAGCGTACGAAAGTCATTTACCTTACCTTACAAGCTTTGGAAAATGAAGGGTGTGCGGCCAGTCAGTTCAGTCCCAGTGTCCTATTGTCCCAGTGTCCCAGTCAGTGGCGTATAGGATTTTTGTTTGAGGGATCTGGGGGGCTGGAGATTTTTGTGGGGGCTCCCGTTTACTAAGCGAAGCACCACCATGAGTTGGCCAAGAAAATTTAAGATTTTAATACATCCCAGATCGCCGGAAATGTCACTTGCCAGGCTTGATAGAAGCCATCAAGAAGTGCAGTTTTGGTGAAAAAAATGTAAAGTTTATTCCCAAACACATTTCCGTGAGGGTGGATTTGCTCAGCTGGCCAGATATGGGGTCCGAGGATTGCAAGTTTGAGTCCCATTTACTATCTAAGCGGAGCGCCAACATGAGTTGGCGAGGAGCGTAACAAGAAAATTTGAGATTTTAATACATCCCAGATCACCGGAAACTGAACTTACCGGACTTGATAGCAGCCCATTAAGATGTGCAATTTTGGTGGAAAAAATGTGAAGTTTGATTTTATTCACAAACAAACACATTTCTGTGAGGACGGTTTAGCTCAGCTGGCCGGACTTGAGGTCCGAGGATTGCAAGTTTGCTTCTCGTGTACTATATAAGCGGAGCGCCAATATGAGTTGGCACGGAGCGTCCCAAGAAAATTTGAGATTTTAGTACATCCCAAACCGCCGGATATGGAAATTGTCAGGCTTGACAGCAGTCATTAAGATCTTTAATTTTTGTGTAAAAATGTAAGCTTGATTTTATGGCATTCTCAAACACTGTTTGTCACAATCTATCCGAATTTATTCAAAATTATTCAGAGTGGGTGAAATTTTTGTGGCCCAGATCGCCAGTTGGGGCACTTGGGCCGCAACGATTTTTTTAGGGGGGAGGGGCTCGCGCCCCCAAGTCCCCCGTAGCTACGTCACTGGTCCCGATGTCCCTTTGGGAAGCAGAAGTTCTTTCGGGGTAAGGTTTTGGTTTTCGCCTTTCGGCATCCAGCCGACGGGACTTTTGGAAAAGTATCTCCTGCTCGCTTTTGGCTAAGACTATATGTGGTATCTGTTCTTTTTAGCAAGTTTACGGGACCAAGCATAACAGACCCATGATCACTGGCGTAGACAGGGGGCACAAGGGGGGCATGGCCTCCTGCTCATCCCGCCCCAACTTTTCTAAATGATCCCAAAAGGCGTTTGCTAGGGTGAGGTGTTTTTTGACCGCCTGATGGATCTACTGTAACCATTTTCTATCACAAATGATTCTCAAACTATTAGGATTATGCCAAATCCCTCTCAAACTATCAAAATCTTGGCGCGCTCCGCTCACTTCAAACCTTTCCTCAATATTGTTCTTATTATCAATAATTTCCGGTAGCAACTCTCGCAGAAGCCCAACAACAAAAGTTGAAAGCTGTTCACGAATTCTCAGGTAAACGACTGGCTTTGTGATTGGCAAACGGTTTGTTTTTTTGAACTGAAAGTATCTCAATGCAGAGCATGAATGCCGGTTTTGCCATGGTTATCTTATTTAATGAAATATTTCAGCGCGCTTCGGGAGCATTCATCACGGTTTTCACTCCATCTCATGACCATTATTATGGTTATAATACATGCAACTCTTGTGATCACAACACTTTTCCAGAAAAACAGAGAGTGCATCTCCAACCTCTGGGATCTTTCAACCAAATTTGAAGCATGATGTGGGAGGTTGAAAGTACGTATTTGCCGTTATACAGTTTTCAAGAATTTTTACCGAGCGCTTTGCGCTCAGCCATTACTAGTATAGATAGTGATCATAAATACAAGTAACATGAAAAAGCATTCTGAAACGCGCTTTTTAGTCTTTACCCCCTTTGCTTTACCTTTCAGGGAGGTTTAATATCACCTCCCTGCACCTATTCTCTCCCTCCCATTTCTCATTGCTGCAAGCTGTTCGTCTAGATTTTCGTTCAAACTTGGTAAAAATACCATAGTTGTAAAGTGCTCGGCATCATACTTTATAGTATCATTTGGATGTCACTTAATAACCATCATATCAGTGCCCCATTCATGTAATTAATCCAGAGCTTTCAGTAGGCACTGTACCGGAGTCTGCCAGCCTTAGATACCCTTTTACAATGCACAATGAAGCAAAGGAAAATTTTCGTAATAGTCCAAGAATGTTTCTGTGGACTCCACGCACGTATTTTTACGTAAAAACTTTCCCCGAATAGAAGGCATTAAAGTAGCCAAAAGGGGGTCCTGAGAGGTTTGTTGACAGCATACCCTTTTCTAAGACAACATATACTCTCCTCTTTCACCTAACCAAAAATTAGAATTCACTAAATATGGATATTCTCCAGCATATATGATCAGTTCAAAAAATATCAAAAAGATAGCACCATTTTGCATCTAAGCAACCTTAAATTAACAAAAATTTCTCAAAGGGGAGGGGACACCCCTTCCTCTTAGACCCATCCCCCAGGACGACACCTTTATGTATTGACAAAAAGGATTCCACGCTGCTTTACATCATAGCAGGTACAAAGGTACAATTTACGCAGACTTGGGGGGGGGGGGGTACCGGGATGGCATTAAGACGCCATCTGTTCTGCTCCCCCTCCCCCCAATCACCAGACCCTGGCGATGCTACTGCGAGCATTACGCGACTCATCGCGCAATACACCCCCTTTTAATGAGCTAGTTTGGTCACGCATGTATACAGATCTGAAATATATTTGACCCCCTCCCAGGGTCGGCCCTCGGTCTCAATATGCTCCTTCGCTTTGTTGATCCTTTATGTTTGCTCCTCTCCCGTTGAATAATCCTGGCTTCGCCACTGCCCATGATGTAGAGGGCTGATGGTCATGAGGTTGGTCATATTAAGCTTTAGGGCCCCTCTGGATGTAGCTCCTTCAGGGAGCAGAGCTCATTCAGGGGTATGAAATTTGTTTTTCGACCTTTCGCTCTTAGTCAAAAGGTCTTGGGGACTTTTGAAAAAGTATGCTGGGTTTCCCCTTATTGAGCTACACACTAAGCCCTTGGAAGCGATTGGCTGTAACATTATCTTGCAATACTTGCAGTCTTCTGTGCAGTGGCGTAGCTAAGAGGGCATGAGGGGGCAGGTGCCCCCCACGACGAAGCGGTGCCACCCCAGGTGCCCCCGTGGAAAATTTTGGACTGTACAGTTCTGTATATAAGTCCTATAGAGACGGAGAGAATTCAGAAATTGCGCCCCCTAGATGTTTGTGACGCCCAGTGTCCCCCTCCTCAAAATATCCTGGCTACGTGACGTACTGCTTCTGTGGAAAGTATTTTTGTAAACCAATAGTGTCTTTGACTTTCCTGCTTCGTCTTACTGAACTGCACACCCATAGGCGAAAGAAGAGTAACAGCTGTTGATCGTTTAGGATGGCTAACACGTCGTGACATCAGCTGGCAAAAACCAGGTTAAAAGTCACGACTCTCTTAGTCTCTGTATTAAAAATTCTGTTCGCCCAAAGGACTTTATGGCGTCAACTAGAGAAATTAATTAAATTTAGGAATAACAATATAAAAAAGATTCTGTTGTATTTTTTCAGGATAATTTCTGCACTCTCTAAAAAAACGTCCTCTTCAAATGGGCACTGAATAGACATCTATTATTTGAATAGTTTCGGTTCAAAACTAAACAGCGTCAGTTCAAAATTGAACCAAATCTAATCAAATATTTGAATAGATTTCGTTTCAGTGCCCGGTGAAATAGATTCTATTCAAATCTGAACAGGATTTTTTTCAGAGTGTGTTGTAGAATTATAAAATCCCTTTATAGAAATTCAACTTACTTGCAACGATCACCTCAATCTGAACAAACCAGCCTCTTTTTCCTCTTTGCTGTCTCTGAATGGTGTATATCCCAGCATCCTTTGTACTGGTTAGAGTCAGTCGAGGTCCAGTGTTAATATTCCTTCTCTTTCCTTTACACCAGCGAATATTTTGGCAACCAGGTTTCCAAGCAACACCAATGGTGTTATCATCGGAGAGAGCCAACTCTGTGCTTCCCTCTGCTTCCGGATACAATGTTACTGTGTACACACCCTTGGTGTTTAAAAACTCTGTTCAACGAAATGAATGTCACTAAGATGTAGTTGGTAGTAATAGCATTATACGCCTTCCAAACTACCCATACTTCAAGGGGATGACAACAATAACCATTTCAGTAACATAATTGAAAAGTAAACAAAATTCTCAACACAGTGCAAAAAACCCCATCTTCATAGCTTATTCGGTTCTTGAGATATCGCCATTCTTATCATTTACATTGGAGTTGCCATTTTCCAAACAAACTGACTTGTAGCAAGTTGATTTTGACCTTTCAGGCTCACTTTGTAATTGAGATGTTATTGTTTTCCTTTGTATTTTGTTTCATTGTTTTTCTCCACACAGTTTTAGCATGTTCTTATTGGTATCAGATTTCAAAATTACAGCACTCGCTCTCTGCATTTTTGAAATGATCTTTTAAATGGTAGCTGGACCTTTGAAAAAAATTGAATTTAATTATAAAGAAATACATAACTTTTGAAAATCAAGTGAGCCTGTGACATCATATTAGACTTGCTACAAGTTTGCTATGGCAGTGTCCCTGTAAGGGATGAGAATTGAGATAACTCGAGAACCAAATAAGCTATGAAGATGGGGTTTTTTTTTTTTGCATTGGGTTCAGAATGTTATATACTTTCTCATTATATGTTACTGAAATGGCCATTATTGTCATCTCCTTTAAGCAAAGTAAAACCTAACAATTTTTGCCCTACAAGCTGTCTGAGAGAAAAATTCACCACAACCTTAACATATCTTAGTATATCACGCCCTCGACAAATATTTTGTCCACAGAAGCTACCTCGCCTCTTTCATCATCACGTCTGACCAAGCGCCTGTATTTTATTTTACACTCTAAAAACAATTTGGTCAAATTGACCAATGACTAGGTCAACTATGCACCGAATCAAACATGGTCAAATAGTTTGACTAAACTATGGTCTAATCTGACCACTTATTGGTCTTAGTTGACCATAGTTTAGTCAAAATATTTGACCATATTTGGTTTGGTGCATAGTTGACCCAGTCATTGGTCAATTTGACCAAATTGTTTTTAGAGTGTATGATAGTCACTCAGATTGCCTTTCAGTTTCTTATTTCTGAGCGTATGATAAGATATTATTTGTACAAATTGGACGTCAGTTTTTACAGTGGAAGCAAATTTTTCTAACAGTATAATCAAATGACGTAAATTTTACTTATTAATATTCTTCTAAAGGTAGTGTGGACTAGCGCATCTACTCAAAATTTTCTCGCAGAGTATCAAAAGAGCTAAACACAGTATCCAACAAACATCTCTCTGTGCAGTGGCGTATAGCTACCCGGAGGTTGGCGAGATCTCACTCGAAAACTTTTCGAGCTTCGATCCCACAATTCCCCTCCCCCACACACCACATATTACCAGGAATAAAAGTTATAAAATTATCCCCTTCCCGTGTATAAATTTTAACTACAACGCTAATAATTGATGACCTGTCTTCCGGTAGAATATTCCTTTGGGGGGGGGGGGGATATAAGTTTTCTCTTTCAGGCAAACTTGGGACAGTTTGTATTAACATTTTTTGCTTTCGGGGTATAGTACCCACCCAAGTAAAGGTTGTCCTGTACCCCTTCGTTA
The DNA here is from genome assembly GCA_029531755.1 of Holothuria leucospilota. Taxonomy (NCBI): domain Eukaryota; kingdom Metazoa; phylum Echinodermata; class Holothuroidea; order Aspidochirotida; family Holothuriidae; genus Holothuria; species Holothuria leucospilota. Next base: position 76,557,062 of record CM055961.1, on the reverse strand, counting down.
AAGCCTGCACATAAAATGATTCAGGGCCTATCTGCTCTCCCATGACATACAAAACTGGTTTCGTTACTGGCATTTGCAAAATTAATTTTCAACAGGTCGTCGTATCTAGAGATTTCAGTTCGTACTACTACTCACATGTTTGAAAAATTAAGGTCTGGTTCTTAGAACCCTCTCGGACTAAAAGCTGCATGATTGGACTCAACTTCTAAGCCAGACTCTCACATATGCACTCTCCCTATACAGGTTTACTAACAAATTAAAACCCAATATACGGAGTCTTAGGACAAAAAAAAACCCAATTTAAATTATTTCTAGACCCCTCCCCTCTTCCTTGTCAGTAGCCTTCTACCTGTCTACCTGAGATTTGCGGCAAGGAAATTTTTGTATTACACAATAGCATCAGACGATCCCAGAAGGGCTGAAGCCATGGGGAAAGGAGTCTAAGGGCCAATTTAGGCCCCTTGAAGCTCTCGGATTTTCAATTTTTCAGCATGAGTTGTGAGGAATCTAGAGGATTAATAAACTTTTACCTTATTTCTTGGTAAATGTTTACGTTTGCTTGACTTTTAGTACTACACAAAATATAATGTCCTGTTTCATATTTTGATTTGCAATCACGCAAGTGGGGTCAACAACACTTTAAAATAAACTGTGGTTCTACCACACTGTTTGAAACAATATTGACTTCTAAGATGATAAAAATTTTTGAAAGCAATGAAAAACCACCCAAGCATTTCAGACAAGTGTAAAAGAATGACGCCATTTCTACTGACGTGAAAAGAACCAAGTCGAATTAGTTATATTAGCTTAGGGATATTATTAGGCAGGTGCAGCAAGGGTAGAGCCACCGGGGCCCAAGAGCCAGGGGTCCGGGAAATATAGATATACCCATCCACTGAACCAGACCGTAAAAAGGCAAAATGGTCGGCCTACAGCATCATTCTGCTAAAGTTTAGTCAGCGAATTAGACGGTTTCAAAGTATCCTGTGTGGCTGGTGGTTTACCATATCCATGTAAAATGTATTCGAAGAAGACATTCTTTAATCAGCCGTTGGGGAGATTAGGAATAGCATTTTAAAGCGACGACTTCCCCAAATGTGCAACAATTAATTTTTATGCACTGTTTTCCAGTCCTATAGTTTCAGTTAAATATTGTACACTGTAAAACATACGTATAAAATGTTATAGAATTACAGAACAAAACGTAAAAACAAAACAAAGAGAATACAGAAAAAGTGCTGTCAATTTTTGAAAGCAATTGACAGTACTGTCTCTAAACTTTATGTATTTCTCTATTTCTAGTTCTGTGATTCTGCAGACATTTTTATCAGTGTACTGTACCTTAAGTACCGTTTACTGTACCTCACTGTACTGTTATTTCATAGCATGCAGTATTAACCTTTTATTGTACAGATATTGAATTTATTCCTTTTCCTTGGATACATGTAGCGTTAATTTACGAATTCATTTAACAATTTTAGAAATTTAATGGAAATGCAATGCAAAGCTAGGAAAACCGTAGAGATAGTATCTATAAAAGCTAGAAAAAAGCTAAGGATAGCTAAAATAGCCAAGGAACTAGTAATTTATGAAAATTGAAAGATAAATGTTTCAGTTCTAATTTACATTTTAAATTTGGACATTGGCTTGGTGGGGGCCAAGCATGCTTCCGTGGTTCGCCCCCTTCAATTCAAGAATTCAAAGCCCCTTATTTGCTCCTTCTGGAAAAAATCCCACAAATTTGCCCTAATTTTCCTTAAAATTTGCAAAACGTTGCACCAAATTACATCTTAGGACCTCAAATATTCAAAAATTTACGAAAGGTGAGTGGGAACCTACTCCCCTTAAACCGCCTCCCTTGGACGGCGGTCCAAAACAATGTTCAGCTACCAATAGAAAACAGTTTTCTACGCCTGCGGCCTGTGGTAGGATAATGATCAGGCTTACTGCAGCGGAAAATAATTTATTTTGACACTGAATGAAACCTAAAGAAAATGTGAGGTTCATTTCAAGAAAATGGATTTAAACGTGTGGACGTACTGATCACGTGTTGCACCCCTCGAGAAGAATATTGCCCCCAAGGAATAAAATACTGATTACGCCACTGGTAAGAGCCCGTTTCTGTTTCTTTCACACCAGAGTGACACCAGCAGGCTTTTCAGCTTCGTCAGTGAGTCTCATCCAGCACGATAAAATATTTAATTCGAGAAGGCGACCAGTCGTCATCTTCGTCAGATTCTTCAGTACTCTCTACATGTAAAAGAGTGACTACAGTGACCACTCTTTTAAAGAGTTAAATTTTATTGAGATTCCACTCTACTTGGAATGGTTATTAACTCTAATTGAGTAAAAATCTTACTCGATAGAGAGTGGAATGTCACTCAAAAGTGAGAATGGTCACTGTAGTTACTCTTTTTGGTCTATTCACTCTTTTACCTTTAGAGAGTAAAAATCCACATTTTCAAATTTTCTTCAATAAAACTCCCAAATTCTCATTTTTTCTAACAAAAACACCTTACATATCCAGTTTACTTCAAAGAAAACCCGAAATTTCTATTTAACGTGGCCTGCTAGTTAGACCACATTCGTTTATAAAACGCATTTTGGTGACTAATTAGTAGTTTGATGTTTTCAAAAGTGCAGAATGTTACAAGTGCAAAACTTTTTTTTTTTTCGTTTTTGGAGGCAAAAGCAACATTTTAGTAGCATATTGCGTTCGCAAGGTGTTAAGTTTGCACAGAAACATTACAGTGCATGATGTGAAATCTGCCATGACATCTATTAGGGAACTCAATCCGACGTAGTTTTTATAACTGTTTGTGATATTGACACCGCTACAAGGGATATTCAACACCTTGCTGTGCCAAATGCATGGTACGGTTTTATGCTATAGATATACTAGAAAAGATATAGTAAAACCTTGCAACAGTATCACATAGGCAGGAAAAACAGATTAGCTTATAATAACAAAAAGTAAATATGACGAGATGTGCCCACCTACAATTACATTCTGTGACATAGGCGTATGAGGGGTGGAAAGGGGGAGGGGCACTCATATGAAAACCTTTGGCCAGGGAGTTGTTCCGAATAACAACTCCCTGCTTTGGCTCAGTTAACGTCCATCTGTGAGCACTATAATTCACGCCTGACTGCCGCTGAACATTGCGGTTTTTCGTGTACGAGAACTTTGTGAGAGAGTTATTAGAACTATTCCATTCAAGTCAGTAGCACCAGGGAGCTGTTACCGGATAACAGCTCCCTGGTAGCACTGTGTACGATTTGCACAGGGAAGGCATTGGGAAAAGAAGCACCAAGAGGTACTTTTAGCACGGTGTCAGCCAATGGTTCTTTAAAATTACGGTTGTTCTTTTCAACCAATAGAAGTAAGTTTTATATAATTAGAAAGAGCATTTCAACTGCTTTTGTTTCCTTCTGGGACAAAGTTCGTGACGTCATTCGTATGTTTGTTGACTGATTGCTGGAAATACGAAGTCGGTGGGAATGTTCCGGCGGTCACGTGCGAAGGGTTCTTTTTGACATTTTTAACTTCATATTAACGGTACTTAATAAAAAATAAAATACCCTGAAACCTACAGACGGAAAAGAAGACACTTTTATCTTTAAAACATCGTAAGAACAAAAGAAATCGCTTCACAGATGGTCAAGTTACGACCGTCTAAAGGGCAAAATAGGGGTTATTTTGGGACAATTTTGCTTTAGTTTTGAGAACAAGAGAAGGAGTTCGCTAAGGTTTCTATATGGTGCCCCCAAATGTTTTGACAACCCTTCAATTTGGGCAGAATCTGTAAAAGGTAAGGGCAAAACTTTTCTAAAAAGGCAAACAGATTCGGACAAAAAACTAACGTGGCCTTGCAAATCCAAATGGTAGCATATAGGCTGTGTACTGCTACCTTGAGGAAAATCAGAGGTAATCATTGACAAAATTAACCAATCTTCAGTAAAGGGATATCTTGAATTAATGGTGGAATATTGCTGCCGTGTGTGTGTGTGTGTGTGTGTGCGCGTTTGTAATGGGCGCCTATTGGGGACACACACCGGTCCTTGAGACGTGAACTGGGGACATGATGAAAATCGGGGATATCCCCGATTTTAGTATCACTTCAAATGTGCCTTTGGGAGTCAAAGTAGTACGCCCTCTGCTTATCATACAGTTTCAAGCAAGTTCCACAGTTCACCTGCTCACCTCACGTTCGTGTGTAAAATCTGTGTAATTTTAGCATTGATTAAATGCCATACACTCTCTTGTGAAATTATCCCCGGTTTCTGTGTGTGGAAAACACGCCCCTTTTTCACACACGACCATGCGCTGAGCAGGTGAACTGGGGATATTTCAATAGAGAGTAATTATCCCCGGTTCCCTAACTTTCGCAGTGTGTGAAATATGCTCCCCATTTCCATAGCTGGCGGTCCAAGTAGATAGAAACATAAATTGAGTTATTTCAACACGGGATATCTACAGCTATGACGTAGCCATTGTAATTCCAATGACGTTTTGGCTCTAGCGCCCCCAGAAAGTGTATCCCCACTTCACGTCTCAAAATCCAGTATCCCCAGTAGGCGCCCTGAACGGGTATGGGTGTGCGTGTGTGTGTGTGGGTGGGTGTGTGTGTGTGGGAGGGGGCATGAACCGATTTCTGCTTCCATAGGACCCTTACGTGATGCCACAAAAATGCCTTTAGTATGACAATTCAATTGCTACAATATGCTTAAATAGTTATCGTATTGATGCAGACATGAATGGGCGGCCATTAAGCATAACCCCATGTAGGCCTATATGTGATACACAGACTATATACGAGGGGATCCAAAACTATAGTATTAATGAAACAAATTTGTTTATACGTTCATTGCCTATTCCCCAACATGAAACGTGTAAGCTAAGTTCAAACATTCAAGAAGGCTAGACGAGTCATTGGAAGTAGGAAACACTTACCACTTTTTGGTCTGACGAAAGTGTTAATACTTATGCTTTCAGTAACATACGTCACGGTGTAAGTACCAAATCGAGATCCTTTATAACGCTTAGGCAGACCAACTCTGAGGTAACAACCCCAGAGATCCCCTGGAGATGTTCCAATTTCACCAGTTTCTACGATACCTTCGGGTAATCTTGATTCCGCCTTTGTAAATTCCACAACATCTTCCGTTGAAATCTCGTTGGTTTCAATCGCATACAAGTAGAGATCTCCAGACCTGCGAAATCTTGAAGGCTGATTACTTATAACGTAGAACCCCTGGTCGGGGTAAATGGGCATCACGAGTTGGGCTTCGTCTTTGGCTGAAAAAATATGAGTATGCTTGACATTAAAACATGGGCTTATGAAGTACTACGCAGTCCATGTTCACGTTTTCTTCTATCTCACTTATTTCGATGCTTCTATACGAACATGTATTTTATACAGCTTCTTTCACTTTTATTCAAAAACAAATGAATTGGTATAAAGTGCTACTTTGAAGTTCCTTTGGAGCGTAAGGACGAGTTTTGCTATACAAACAAGGATGGGCTAAACAGGTGCGTCACTACCCGGGTCGGCATGCTACCTCCCCTCCCCGCCAAAATATCAATGTCGTGAAAATTTTGCGGTTCTTTGGGCAAAATATTGCCACTTTCTTTCGTAATCAATTCTCTTTGTTAGAAAAATCTTTTACTTGGGGCAACAGAAATGTCGGGAAAGTTTATGAGCACAACGTTTAACTTAAGTAATATTGCTTTGGATACAGACATTTAGACGTAACCTCTCCCAGATATAACTGTATTCGGAAAATATTCTGTTCCCGACAAACAGAATATTTTCCGAATACAGTTACATCTGGGAGAGGTTAGTTCTAAATGTATTTAAAGCAATATTTCCACCTAACACTAATTTACTTAAGTAAAACGTGCTCATAAAATTTCACGACATTACCTGATTACTGTTGCCCCAAATGAAAATTATTATATATTGTCGGGAAGGTTATCACAAATTGAAGATTCTATGTCAGTGATCCCTGGATGTTACCTTTTGACGATATCCAAACTGTCGGAAGAAAACTAGTAGTACCATCAAGGAGGTTATATCACCTCTCTGGTACCATATTGCATAATTGTCTGCAATGAAATTGACACCATGTCCGACACTGCGAAATTAGAAGCCTTTTTGGAATGTGATTCAACCCAAATTGACTACTCGTCGGAGATGAGGTGCATGGATTCGTGGTCAATTGTGTCAGGTCGCAGTCGGATTGTAGGTTAACTAAGCAACAGTCACTGTCGGGGTTGATATCAGTCTACCTACTGTTCAACAATCGCACATGAGGGTGAGAACATTGACTTTCTGCAGTCGTCATCGGATTAGGAAAACCCTTCTTTGTTGGCGAATTTATAAAAATAAAAAAAAAAAAAATGGGTCGCAATTGGGTCGACGACAACTACACACTACCACGAGTTTACTCAACTGCGATGCGATACCAGCCCCCTCCTTCTTCACTACGAATATCAAACAGTTTGATATTTCCGATGTGGTCATGAAGTAGACGGACTGTCGGATCAAAATTGGGACAGAAAGTCGGGTAGAGAACAGAATTTCCCACCCGTCTGCCACGCGATTGGTTTTCGCCATCGGGTTGTAGTCGGGTCGGTGCAATGTGGGGTGGCTTTCCACTTACTCAAATCGTAAAGCCGGGAAGCCTTTGTGTTTGCTGTAAACACTTGAAAGTGCGTACACTTTGTAATGCGGTGGTTGAGAAGGTGGCTCGCTTTCCGACTCCTGTACACCCAGTGCCTAAGAACGTTACTAAAATGCCTTAGAATCCTATTTTCCGGCGCGCTTTGCCCGTATTCTTCACTTACCAGTATTGTAAAATTTATAAATCAAGAAGGGAGAGCGTGCTTCAAGTTATTGCAAAACTCCGTGCAATCTCCGCGATTGCCCATCATAGCTCCCAACCCTCGAAACTAATTGCTAATTGCAATTTAGGTCTGTTTAGTGCGGATTCAGTGTAATTTGTAGATTGGTAATTACCATGTAAATGAGGGCAAGCATTACTAATGATGTCTGCAAACTTGTTATTTTATGGTGCGCTTCGCGCACATACCTTTTGTTCTCTTGTTAACCTATCAAATCTTCCATAGACCAAAGTGATATAATTATTGCAAACTCCTTAGAAACTCTATGATCATCCACCCTCCCCACCATCAATCTCGCTGTATCTTAAAAGAAATCGACCAGTGTTTAGTCCTTCTTATCCTATTTTGAAAAGATAAAGGCAAACTGCTATTTTATGGTCTGTGTAGTGCGTATATACTCAATGCCATTGGTAGCCATGCTTTATTCTAGTACCCACAATCGTGTAAATGCTTCCTGGAGCTTGGCTCCTTAAGTCCCCCACAGAGGGACATTACTGAAATGGGCCCTAAGGCGAACAAGTGAGCCCCATGCCAAGACGATCTTATGTTCCTACCATGAAAGCACTACCTCAGAGATAGTACTTCAGTGACCATATCATTCGAATTTGCGCTTGCAGCAGATAAATGAAAACGGGTGCGCTGGGGTCAAATTGACATTGCCAAATGTTAAACTGAGCATTTTTGTGTTTTTTTTTTTGTTCTTTTTTCTTTTGCTGCTTATCTTCTCCTACCATTATACTTCCACCCCCACTCATCGATCCTTAAGGACGTCCATGGGGCTATAAACATATATCATAAAAGATTTTTTGAGTTCACACCATGACTCGTAATGAACGAAAAATTTAACAGAGGGATGTGACCAGAAGAGATGATTCATGGATTCACTTGCTGAATAACGAAAACTATATAAAGGTGAACCCTTCTTTTCAATTTTATAAAGAAATGTGTTTACAGTTTGTGTTTACTTACAAATCACATTTTATTCTGAAACTATCCTAGATTAACCAAAATGAGCCACTAAAAGGACACTTTACTGTATAAAGATAAAACCTGTAATTCTGCAAGGGCTTTTTTACAGCCTACATTTTAGAAAACAACGTTCGTAATTGATTTTTGATGTAACGTGGGTGACATTTAGACCACAGGAAATAATTTGAAGAGGTATTTTCGAACTATACTGTTACATACGTTCTTTTAAAATTAATAACTTAAAATTACGTTACTAATTTATGTCGTGATCGAGCCAATATTTTGGCTTATTTTCATCCAATCAATATCGTAGCATTGACGTTGCTTTGACCAGAAAGCTGTAACTTAAAGCCCTCTGTTTTGACTAATTTGCTTTGAAATCGCGATCTTTAATTCTTTCTTATTTTACTGTGAGGTCAAAGGGTAGCAAACTTGGAAAACACACGACATTGCTCTATAGCTACTGATTCGTAATAAAAGTTTACTTACAAACCATTCCAAGGAATATGATGAATGTCACCCGTGTAATCTTCATTTCGATGGTAACGCTAGGGCAGGGTGAAAGCAGACCATTTATACAAGCCTACGGAATATACACCAGTAATATACTTAAACGGTCAAGGTATAAAAGAGTTTTCACTGAAAGCAACAAAAGCCCAGTACGGAGCCAGGGAAGTGACATGCGATTTTTTTTTCAGGATTATCTCGAGATAATCAAAAGATCTCGAGATAATTATCTTTAATACGCGTTATCTCGGGATAATCTTTTATCTCGAGATAATCAAAAGATCTCGCTCGAAATAATTATCTCGAAATAATACATTATCTCGAGATAATCTTTTATCTCGAGATAATTTTTTAACTCGGAATAATTTCCCGAGATAAAAGATATCTCGAGATATTCAAAAGATCTCGAGATGATTATCTCGGGATAACTATCTAGAAATCTTTTGATTATCTCGATGTAAAGTATGATCTCGTGATAATTATGGCGAGATTTTTATTATCTCGAGATAATCCTGAAAAAATATATTTTCACATGTCACTTCCCGGGCTCCGTCCTTACGCAACGGTACGCCTTCAGTGTAACGGCTGTACAACTTAATAGTTAATTGGACAAAGAGCTAAAAAAGAAAAAGAAAAAGAAATCAACCGTAGTCCCCCAATTGTTGGGAATTCACGAACCACGATACCTGAATTATTGTGAACAATACTAACTTCCTATCCTCAGCTACCCGTAATATATACCTGGAAATAGTTTATAATAGTTAGGGAGGGAGCCCTCACTGCATTAACTTCAACTGCAAAATTCGATTTTGTCCACTCGAACAGACAATTGTACATTAAGAGGTAATTTTACGATGGGGATCTTTGTTTAAACACTCAAATATAAATACATGTTGGCGGCAAAGCTCAGCGGTGGAATTTTGAGGGAATTAAGCGGCACCCATTTCTCAAGACTTTCTTCCCTATTATCTTTTCAAAACGTAACTATTGCCTAATTGATTTAATTTTTATCGTTGGAAACACATAGAAATGTTTCATGCATGACTCAAAAGTCAGGAGGGCTGATCAATACTTGCACGGAAAAAAGATTTAAAAAAAAGCAGTAAAAAAATCTAGAGGCTTAGTAATTCCTTGTCTAAAAGAAATATTTTGTTGCACTGAGGTTTATCACTCTAATTGTCCTTCTGGATATGTCATGTGTCACGATGTTTTCAAAATTTGAACTCTGGTGACATCACATGACCTTTTGAATTCCACCAAAAATCGAAAAAAAAAAATAAAACATGATATAAAGTAAGTTAAATAAGAAAAAAAGTCCTAGATGCATGGGATGCGAGCCCCGGGACGATTGGGTGAGAAACAGGGCACTTTCCACTACACCGTCGACAAACTCGTATTTCTGGTACTTTCAATTATTCTAAAATCAAAACATCCTTCGAACGTGTTCATTATTAGGTAGTTAAAATTATTATTACCAATTCTTGTATAAGTTTTGCTTTTGAAAAAAATATATGCTGTTCTGTATAATTCTATCTTTGGAATGGTACAATAATTTAAGCCGTACATTTCGGAGGTCACGAAACGACACAATTCGGAGGAACGGCCGACTGTCTATTTAGTTTACGATGCTTTCATGGTTTCACTAACCTCAGATGACCTTTGACCTTTAATAAAACCCATGATGCCTCTCTTTCTCTCCTAAATCAGAAACCTGTGTACTAAGTATGAAAAAGTATCCATAATAACTGACTTGAAATATTGTAATTCAAGGTTTTCGGTTTTATGTTTCTGGTGACCTCAAAAACCTTTGACCTCGCCTGAAAGGAGTAAGGTCCTTCCTCTCAGTATGATAAATCTATACATAAAGTCTGACAAAGTGTCCATCATTTCTCGCTTCAGGTGTCGTGTTTACAGGCAACGTTTACGAGTTCTGTATTTTCACCTCCGTTGACCTCACATTACCTTTGACCTCTAACAAAACACAATAGGGCTCATTTTCTGACTATTACACATCCACACGTCATGCATATAACGCATCCATGCTTGCTCCCTAGAGATATCGTGTTTAGAAGAGGTTTATGACCTCTGATAACCTCACGACTTTTGACCTTGACCAAAACAATAGGGATCTTTCTCATAATATAGGAAAACCGTATGCCATGAGTAGTATCCATCATTGCTATCTTGAGATATCGTTTATAAGCCAAGCGTCACAAACACACATACACAGATAACATACATACAGCGTGATTGCATATAGATTCCTTACGCCTGCTTCAACAAGGAATTAAAAAAAGAAAGAAAGCAAAAAAAAAAAAGAAAAAGAAAAAGAAAGAAAGCAAAAAAAAGAAAAAGAAAGAAAGCAAAAAAAAAGAAAAAGAAAGAAAGCAAAAAAAAAAAAAGAAGAAGAAAAAAATGCAGACATCTGCAACCATGCAAATGTGAGGGTCAGCCATGACATTACCATTTCTCTGTGTGCAATGGTCAAATGTTCACCATGTGGGTCAACTGTGAACCATATCGAGGACAGTGTAACACGAGAGAAAATTTATCAAGGCCATGACTGTGGAGGAAAGTGCTACCCACATAACAAGGACACACGTAGTTCCTTTTCTGCCAGAGTATATTTGACAAAAGGCTGGTGAAGTATGTCTGAAGGTTTGGACTACCAACCAGTGCAAACTTTCTGATCAAATAATTGGGGTTATTAACTCAAACTACCCAGTGCCGTCGGAATTTGGTTTGTGAGAATGGGTGGGGGTTAGATCACTCGGCTCCCGAAATAGGACATTTGGAAAGGTAGTTTTGGACATCTGAATGCAGAAATATCTTCAAACTAAAAATTATTGGAGGCTGAGAGTACAGCACCGAGCAACCCTCCCCTCTTTCGACGGCCCTACTACTTTCAAAGTCATTCTGAAGATGGTTAATTACAGAACCGACGGAGTCTTTGAGCAGTTCTTTCTTTAGATGTAAAACTGACTGATGTCAACCGTTAAATTATGTTGACTGTTACTGTATAATGGTTCTGCCTTTGGATGAATGATGAACTATTCTGGGAACTTTGCAACACGAGGACAAAAATGGTCACCTGAGAGCAGGCATAGTAGAGGCCTGATTTATTCTTAGTCCCCCACCCCCTTACTGCAGGGTCTACTTGGAATAAGGACCGTGTAGGACTAACGGCATGAGGCGCCGACTTTAGCAGACTGCTTAATGTCAGCTCTCTTCAAATAAGAGTGGGCGCATTAATCGTTTTACATTCCTTTTAGTAAATGGCTAAATGCTCACGGTGGATTCCTGCAACAAACATTTAACTTATTTTTGCTACTTTGTCACCAATTTGCCTACTACCCCTCCTTTGTTTACCCATTTTTAAAGCCACTTACCCAGTATGTCATACAGCAGTAATTTCGTAATGTAACGAAGTTCACTTCTTTCGTCCCGCATCGCGGACCAGACTATCGCGGTAAACTAAAAACAATCTATTTTTGCATTTGATTTCTTTTTGATCAGTGTGTATAAGTTATTTGCACAGAATGTTCCGGGGAAGTGCTATATGTGTTAAACCATGCGTGTTTCATCCGGGTACTAACCCGCATTTATAAAGTCATTTACCGCAAGGAAAATTTACTTACCGCCGGTTAGTGGGTAAGCGTTAAATGGGAACCTTATTTCGGCCAATTTTTCGGCGAGGCCAACAATTGTTGTTTCCTCTGTTCTGTGAAAAATTAATAACAGCCCAAGTAGTTGAAAAGGGGCAGGTGACACCAAAAAGCCATTTATATTTGAGGCGGCGATTCAGAAAGCATCAAGACCAAAGACTGTATCGCAATTAAGATCCTTCATTCGGTTATCTGGGTATTATAGCAACTATGTACGGTACCGAATTATGCAGGAATCGCAGTCCCTTTGACTGTCAAAACTTAATGGGGAAGCGAGCAAAAGTGGAAAGCCGGCAGCCGCGAAGCCAGCTTTCCCAATCAGGGAGGACAGGACAAATTTTCTTCCTGATTTTGACATTTCGTCCCAGACTTCCCTGAGCCCCAGTTTCGGGATCGCAGTGTTGGTGTATTCGGGAAAGGCCTGAGGCCGGGACTGGCGGCCTTACGTGTGTTTATTTTTCTTCCCCTTTCCTATTTCTACTTCTTTTTTCCTTTTCTTCTCCCTCATTTTCCTCCTTCCCTCCCCCATTTCCCTTTTTCTCCTTTCCCATCCCGATATTTTTCGGGAGGGGGGATGCTACGCCACTGGAAGCCGGTCAAGAGAATGTTTTGGACACGTTGAAAAGTAACCTTGCTAGATACCCGATGTTGTATCTACTGGATGGAGAAAAGACTTTCATTTTACGGACCGATGTTTGAGATGTAGGCATAGCAGGAATTATTGCTTCTGGACACAGACCAAGGGAAATTCCCGATAGCCTATATAAGTAAAAAGTTTTCAAAGTGTTAGCGAAACAATTCAGTAATTGAGATGGAATGCCTTACTATCGTGTAGGCTGTTCAATAATTCGAACCTTTCTTGTATGGTAAAGCATTTATGATTGAGACGGATCATCAACCCTTAAAACGTATCTCCACATTAAAATTGCTAATGGGAGAATAATGAGATAGGAACCTTGCTTTACAACCATTTCGTTTTCGCGTCAACGTCATTTTTTAAGGGATGTGACATTTTTGACACCGACTTCCCTTGGAGGTTGAGAAGTCCTGACCCCCCTCCCCCCCATAAGCCTTGTCCCTCTCCCATTCTTCCATACCTAAGCTGTGATGCTACTGAGATCCGAGGATGGGGTTTGTCTGAGAATATGCTTGTCCACGTTGGTTATGTTGCTATGATCCAGTATTTATCCTTGTTATTACCATGCAACTATACGCAAATGCGATACTACACGAGAAACAGATAACAGACACGTCTTTCTTACATTTTTTCTATGAAAAAACTTTATTACAGGAAAAATACAAAAGTCGCTATGAACATTCCCTACGAGGGCCCCGTATAATTGTAGTACATTGGAAAAGGGGGTAAAACAGTAAACCTGTGCCACGACTGCTTTGTTTTAACAGTAATGTGAATTTTAAATACAATAAAAAACAATAGAATTACTGGGAAAATAATGCTAACAAAATAATCATCATTATCGGCAGTGATGTCACCAATAAATATCAAGACCTGCCCTATAAATATTCAAATTTTTCATATGAATATTCAACTCTTCCTAGGCTTTCGCACCCAGTTACATCTTCTGGAATTACTGGCTTCCTTTGCGTGTAAAATACATCGAGTCATTGGCTACGTACAGTACAGTGTACAGTGTCCATTTCAGCCAGATTCCCAGGACAGGAACACATTTCAGCCCAATTCCTAGGCTGGACCCACCTGACCCGCCATGTGGAAGCCTTGATTCCATTGTTAGGACATAAATATTATCTTTAATGCTATCTAATGTATCACCACAAACGTGCATATTCTGAATGTTGCATCTAGGCTTGCTGAAGTACACTTGTAAGGTACAAACGTGAAACAAGCTGTGGAATCATTCTCCCAATTAATTGAAGGTAAACTTTAGAGAATCGACCGACCAGATCATGGCCATCAACTCTCGCCATGCTACGTATTATGGACAAAAAGGGTTACTTCATTTAAAAATTTTAAACTGTTAACATGTATCCTAATTACAAGAACCACGGGTAGAAAATTGTAAGTGGGCAATTCACTGTGCTATCTTTGAAGTCCCACACGTAAGCACACGTTAATGTGTAAGTACAGTAGAAAGGTAGCCGACTACATATCAAGTTTGTTTACTTTCTTTTCCAAAATTTGCATAGGTAGATTGGGGAAAGACACTCTTACTGCCTCCTATTTGTTTCTTTTATGACGTGATAGCATGGCACACCACCAAATCCTATGTAGAGAAAAGATGAAATAGGCTAATACCTAAATAAGAGAAGGAAACAACATTGCAGTACATATGATAACAACGATCCACATGTGGAAAGCACAAAAAATTACACAGTAATCAGGCAATGTTACACACACCAAAATGTGTGACTGGATCCCAATAACACGTTCTACGCATACTTACATGCTTCCACTTTGGTGCCACAAAAATACCCTGTCAACAGTTGTTTCACTTATTTAACATTCCCTCCGAAAAAAAAACTGACAATTTCAAGAATGAGTACGCACGTCAATTTCATACTGACACACACACACTGGGTGTTGTGGATGAGTGACTTTTCTTTCTCTTGATTTTGGTTCCAAAGATGGCTAAGCTTACATCAAGACTGGCATAATATCAACTAGCTGAGAAAAGTATGGCTAGTTATCTTTTGGAGACTGAGTTTAAAAAACTATTTTTATTTCAAAGTATTCAGATGGTATTCTTTTAATCATCTACCATAATTTGTAGGAAGGTTAAAGAAAGCCTTTACGCTTGTAATGTGCACTGCTGATGCAGCATGTTATGGTATTCAAGCCAACTGAACTTGTGACCTTCATACAGGTCTTCCATAAGCATTTCCATCAATCATGAAATCTGCAAACTTTGACTAAAAAAGATTAGAAAAACACTATTTTAACTATATTTTTGTAAACAACTCCACTAAATATTTCAGTGCTATGTCTACAATAAATCACAAGAAATCACTTTCCTGACCAATGAAGCACTATTACTAAGCTACACACCATCCTAGCACATTCACAGACAAGATGATTCACTTTATTCCCCTATTGCCGGTTTAAATTATCTGACAAAGTCATGCAGATCAACTGTCCTTCAAGTCCTAACCTGTGACACAATTACAAAGATATTTTTCAAATCCCTCATGGCCCCAAAAAGTTGTGCACATCACCTGTTAGTCCCAGAACTAATTCCTAACACACTCAGTACTACTGCGACATAATCTTCTCATCCGTACTCCCTTCATTAACAAAACAATTTTTCAACACTCCCTCAGTTTCTTCTGTAATCATGGAAACTGCTTCAAATAACTCCACCCAAAAGTGAAACCCTTTCTTATCCTTCCCTTTGCTCCTAATATAAGCTTTATAACCCTAAATGACCCCTTATTTCTGGAGTGAAGTTGCTAACTCCTCTATGCAAGGGCATTTTTTCTCATCATTCCAAATAAACAGCTTCAACATCCCCACACACTGGGAAGACTGCTTGTGCTATATCGTGACAAATTAAGATCACTATATATCACACACTTCTACACAACTGAATGACGTAACCTATCAACTCCCTGCTTATAGGTTGTGAATGCCCAAATGAAATACATATTTTTCATTAAAATGAATATTTTAATCATTAATCTGTTTGCACCATAGAAATTGAAATAAGGGAGAACAATGTCCTACAATCCAAACTGAAGCCACTATTCCATCTGTCTTGACGGCAAGCAATCAACAGAGCGTAATAAAAACATTATGTCATTCTTTTGCCCCAGTTATTGGTGGGGAAAACGACACGTTTTTTGAGTCAGGGGTACATACAGAAAACTTTTAAACACAATGATTTATCTTTGTTGTAAAAATTTCTCCTAATCTTTCGAAAAATGGATAAAATGGCATTTAATTTCCTTGTTTGGAGACATACGAATCACCTTGGTTTTTGACATACAGTGGAAGTGCCTTCACTAATTTCGTGGCTTCACTGGCTAAGCACGCAGCCATACATTGTGTCAGCATTCTCCTTTACTTCAATTTCTATGGTAGGCATCAAATTTTCTACATTCTCCATCTGCACATGAACCAACCATTCTTGAAGACTTCTTTTTATACAAAATGCCAGGGTACATTAACATCCATGCATAGTACCATCCTCTGCAAGGAAAGATAGTTTAAATCCATAGAAAGGTAAGTTTTCTAACCCCTTCCTCCCCAACTCTGATCCGACCTCCCCACCTTTCCAATCAATCTTTAAAATTGCACCAAACTTACATTTAGTACAAACTCTTTCTACTGCTTTCCTTATTTATCTACACTCACATTTGAAGGGATGGATTCTGAACTTTGAGATTCAGGTCATGAATAACTGTGAGGGCAATGGGGGGAGGGGGCATCTGAATGAACCATTCAAATCCTGGCATTTTAAAACAAAACATCTTCAAATTGAAAATTCCTGGGAGATACAGCTACCCACAGCCCCCTAGTTCTGACATTCCTAACAATGTTGAATCTTGTACTCATACTGTAAACAATATAATACACTGGACTTGTGATGTCATACTATACACTGCAGTCTCACAGACACTCACAAGACCTATTACCATCATCCAATATTGGCATCAATCTACACACCTAATATTAACATTGTACTGGTATCAGTAAAATTCACCTATAATGCCCATACCACTGGACCTATATAACAAGGCCTATACTTCATACAACTTAAAACTTAATTTTCTGAAGTCTGACTGCAGACTATATGACCTAGTATTTTACATCATATTAATGAAACAATGTATCACAGTCATTCCCTTTACAGTATGGTCCTTTCTCTGATATCAATATCTGATCAGTTATCACTGATACAGAGGCTTGAAATATAAGATTTCAGTAATACTGCATCAGTCATTTACCATATTTGTACAACACATCTTAGCATTTCAGCCAATGCCAATATCTGCAAGATAATGAGGTTTACACAATACCCTGAAACAGAAATACAGTGAGTGTTGCCATGACGACATGGGCCACCACAGACCCCACCCCAAAGCAAATTTGTGTTGTGTTGCTTGTATATGTAACATGCATGGACAACCCACTCATAACATTACATATTACAGTGCAGGTCAAAGATACAGAGCCCATACAGATATATTGCATACACAATAGAGTTGGCTACCATTCATGTTGCTCATCTCTTGCACACCAATACCACATTACAATGCATTATAAAGCCTTTTCATTGAACAATAAAGTGGGTACAAAGGTGTGTAGGGTAGGGTGGGGGGAAGACTACAATTCTTCCTTGTAAACTTTTCAACCCCTTATCAATAACTCACTGCATAAAATTTTGGGTCAACTTGACTTGTCCACCCACGATTTTATTCCTAACCCCTAAGAAGTCAGCTGCACCTCTCTCTCTCTCTCCCAGATTTCATTCTTAAACTTACAGAAAAATCTGTGACTTTCTCATTCCTTCTGGTCCATTTCTACATGACTGCAGTTAACCTTGTAACTCCTTTTACTAAAGCGCTACCTAATCATTTCATTTACAAAATTATTTTACATTTAAAAAATTTATACACATCCTGTTAGGAACAGCCTAATACTGATGACCTGAAAATAATCTCAAATCAAACAAAACTAAACTCTACTCATCAAATATGCTAAACTAATATTACATTTTATTTCTACAAAAACAAAAGCAAAAACAAAAAAAAAAAAAAGAGATTAAAAAAGACACAATGATAAGCTTCAAGTCTGTCTCAACAAAGGTCTATGTGGGAAAGTTAGTACCACATTGCAATGGTCTATGTTTTGATCAAATGAAAACCTGTTATAGTTAAGTTGTTAAGTTAAACTTTTGACAAAATTAAGTGGACAATAAAACTGTTGAATAAATCGAAACAGATTTGGGAAGGTATCAAAAACCCCCCAGTATAGAAAGGGCCCTCAGAGGTACTAAAAAAGTCATTGGTTAGTCAGGAATAGCCAGGCTAAAGTAAACAATCTAAAAGTCAAGAACAGTTATGATGTAGTCAAGAATAGTTGCACTGTAGTCTGAGAGTCAGAAACAGCTGTCATGGTAAGGAATAGTCATGTTAAAGTCAGTGTTAGCCAGGATAATAATTGTTGGCATGACTCAGACAGGAAAGACAGTCATGTCACAGTCAGAAAATAGTCACATTATAGCCATGGATAGTAAATTAGTCAGGTATAGTCAGAATACAATCAGATTATAAATGGTATTAATTAATGACATTGAACTGAAACATTTTTAAAATAAATAGTTGCTTTCATCTAGTTAGGGCCAGGAACAGTCAAGTTCCTGCACATAGCAATAACAAACAGCCCATTTAGTGTTGTAAGGACAACTGCTATCGATTGAAATAAAAGTTTAAATATTAAATGATCACCTTCTCACTATTATGATTAGAAATACAAGGAAGTAAGCCTTGAATGTGGCAGTGTATTATGAATATACTTATCCTCCCATATATTTATGCTCCAGTGATTTCTAAATGTAAGTTACTGAGATAATGGGTGACACACTTGACAAAATTACGCCCAGCCCTGGCCAAAGGTAGAATTTTTCAATTTCAATTTCAAATTTATTTGTCATTTGCTTTGTCACAAGTAATTCCACGATATGATTAAAATTATGATACAGTTTTATGGACAGCATATGATGGGCACTAGAAAACAGAGAAACTGTTATCTAAGCTAGTCACCATGTAAGAGAATTCATAGTGTCAAGAAGAGGAGGGGGGATTCACACGTAAATACAGAATTTCTTGTCACATATTTTTCAACTTTAAAATGTTATTAATCTTGACTGCAATTAAATTTTGTGTCAATGCCTTAACCATTATCTACAAGAAAGAAATATTTACTGAAAAGGATTGCTTACCCACAAGACAATACAGTGAAATTTCTCTCATTCAATATACAATGTGTCACATCAGGATAGAATGTTGTGCATCTTACACTGACTTAACAAAAATAGACTTCCTTTAAAGGCTGGTGAAAGGATCTACAAGTACAGTCTCTTAATACCTGGACATATGCAGCTGCATACCAAGTACATTAAAAATAGTCCAAAAGAAAGTGGCCATCTTCAGACGTGGGCCCGACTTTTTCAGGAAATTTCTACCGTCAGTACAAATAATCAGTGAAAGGTCATTTTCATTTACATAATATTTGGAAGGGAATGTCTGGAAGCAGCCCCCATTACTTCATCTTAATATTTTAACACTTCCCAGAATTCAAACTTACCCTAGAAATATATCAAACTACAGGAAGGGTAGGTAGGGGCTGGGGGGGGGGGTGGGGGTGGGAAGAGAGTGTCACAATTTTATGAAAAGTGAGAAGCAATATGTGATACAAATGACTGAATTTATGAGGTAGATGGTTGGTTAAGTAGTCACATGTTCACTGTAGCTTCCCACTAACAGGAGAAGGCAAAAGATAACGTTAAGGCTACAGATATAATTTAAGTAAGGTAACAGTTTGCTACAAGCCCACAAACTCCTTGCCCCATTCTGTACACCTTGTTCACTAACAACATAATAGGAATGTATTCCACCTAGTCAATACATTCTGTCTCCTTTCCTTACAATAAAGACCATTTGCAATCAACCCCACTTGCATGGTTGAGTTTCCCTTCATCTCTGACAACACACAAAACAGACTGCCTCTACAGTACTTTGGCCCCCATTCTGTCTGCCTTTCTCAACAACAGTAGATAAGAAAGAAATGTATATCATCTACTAACCTTATTCTGTTTGCCTTTCTCACCAACAATAGATGAGGAGGAATGTATACCATTTCCTGAATCCATTCTGTTTACCTTCTTTATCTACAATTGAACAAAATAACTCCCTCTGGCTTTAAACACTGCAGTGTTACTTTGTGCAACTATGATACGATCAAGTCGGTCCCACCGACACCATTTTGAGCTCAAAAAAAAAAAAAAAAACTTGCTGGATTTCCACAAACCGCACTTCCACTCAAACATCACAACCTGTACAGCAAACTGGAATGTTACTTTTCACAGCAACCTATCTAAAGGCTAAGGCTCAAACCCACGATGAGTCCTAACATCACCATTTCCATCTTCAGAGGGTAATTCTTCTCTTCCGCTTGGATTTTGTGATGCCCGGCGGAGGGTGGACCTTCTCTGGTGTGGAATCATAAATTTTGGAGGTCCGTTTGGTGTAGAAGAGTATATAGGCCTGACTGGTGGTGACGTCCTCAATGGAGCAGAGGTCCAGACGGGCGTCGTTGCAGTGGACCCAGAAGGACCCCTCTGCATTCCAACAGTAGGCTGTGTAATGACCTGAACTGAATCTGAAAAATGAACAAAGGAACAAACCAACTTTAGGCAAGTCATGTTTATTCAACCTGAATGTGCAAGGACAAAAAGGGAAATGGCTGAAAAGGGGTTAACTGGGGGCAATTACCACCATCAAATCAAGACAGGCCTGTAAAACTAGTTTTGTCAATTATTAATAAATCAACAAATCCTTCCAGGACATTATCCAGGTCAAATACACACATGCCAGCTTTATGCTCACTTTACAATCCCTAACATTTGCATTCCAGCAGTTAAGTCACCTCTTTTGATGTCACAAGTTTTGTGACTGGTTCCATATCAACAATGTAAGAAAGCTATTATAGTTGGCTTTTTCTTCCAATGAAATCACCCATTAGCTGTATCTAGCCACTTGGGCCAAAGGACAGGCATTTCCAGTGGTTAGCTGACTCATAAGTTCCCTCCTCTCACATCTTGCTCAGCTGAGCTACCTATACATTGATCTATTATGAAACTTATCAAACAGAATAACTTGCAACAAGATGGGCAGTCATTCAAGGTAGTCTGGCAATGTGTCAACAAATAAGATTCTTCAGCTCGCTGAGCTCAGGGTGTTTGCAGGGAAAAGAAATTTTCAGAGACTTAAAATGAGCAACTTGAAGTCATTACATCACTAAATGAAATGATTCAACTCTTGAAATGTACCATGTCAAAATACAATGGATTATGACTGCCAATCTAGTCCAATTAATTCAAAACAATTGCAAGAGAATAAAGAAACCATTCAAAATGAGGCAAAAATTGCTACACCAAAATGCAGAATGGCTGTACTGAATCTGTTTTGTGCCGTGCTTTTGCTGAGCAAACATTGCAGCGATTCTAATGCTGATACTAACAAGTCTGCTGAAATGTGCACTTTACACAGCAGAAATCCTAACAGACAGCTTGCTCTGTCTTTTGTTGGTGACTTGAACACTTACCCTCTGCCATGGTGAATCACGACCATCGAAAGGTCAAACATGTAATCCTCATCTGTCAAAAATTCCTCAGCGGCTGGATGAACCAGACAGAATGGCCTGACATCTAATTCCTCTACAAAGTTCACATGGACATTGATCTTTTCTCTGTGATTCCTTCCTGACCACCTAGTGAGAAAACAATCCAGAGATTTAAAGGATGTATGCATAAAAGAAAACCAAGTTACAGAAAGAAATTTTGATGAAATGTGTAGGGAGACTTATTTTGTAACAAGAATGTGACCAACAGCTCTCGAAATCTTGGGGAGAGATTCTTGGAACACAAGAAAAGATCCTGAACAATTTTATAAGTGAGAGTTTGGAAATGGAAGGAAAGACTTTGAGAGATCATCACCACTCACGAAGCAAGAAGTTTGGCGGCTACAAAGGAACAGGGCAGAAAGTGCAAAAGGGAGAACTGTTTCATGAAAACTAAGAGGTATTCAAGGAATATGAGAAGCCATGATAAAAAGGCAAACTGACACTAAAGGAAAAGAAAGACAAAAGTGGTGCTGACCAGGAGGGCTGACGACAAATAAGGGTGACAGGAGACATTCAAAGATACTGAAGACAACTTCATGAAACTGAACTGAAGGTCTTAACAGAGGAATCCAAGGTAAAGGGCTGGTCTTAATTCAGGAAACTGGTCCCTGCACTGAAGTACCATCCACAACATTACCTGGTATGTAATAAAACATAGCTAGCTGGCTGCAAAAGGTTTAAACAACCTTACTAATCATGACAAATATTTACTTCAGTTTTATGTTTATTTCCACTTTGAATTCTGTACAGGTGAAAACCTATTTTACCTCTTGAATATATGGCCCATTACTTTAATAACTGTATTCACTGTACTGGCTATACACCATACAATGGGAAAATAGGGATGGCTGCAAAAAGGCCAGTTCTTCTAGAAGCAAGTCACTGCCATGCCTTCTCCCCAGTGGGAGGTTCACCAGTGGACTCCCACTTTCTGTGGAAAATCAGGTCCCTCGCCCCATCTGCTCTCATTCCTATTTTTTTTTTTTACATTTTTTTTTTTTACCTTTTATGTAAGCTCATTAGTACTGTAAACTACACAATCTTTGCTAGACTACTTCTAAAACTTAAATTTACCTGAATCTCTTCAGATGAAGTCTCAATTCCAGTGGTAACTTTGTCACCAGAAACTGCTTAGATGCTTCCGTCCTGATGGGAGGTTTACCTGTGGACTCCCGTCTTCTCTCATTACATTTGGCGCACTCGTAGACCAATCCCTCCAGCTCCTCAACCTCTGTAAATTTGCTGAGCATTTCTTTCAGGGGACAGTTCTCCTCAGAGGCAGTGGAATTCTTCTGACTTATTTGGTATCTACATCAAAAGTTAAGGCAAGGTGGGAGTGAATCATCCCAGAGCCATGCACAATTACTTGTTGTGAAAAAAGAGGATGTATGGAAACCCAACTATACAACACAACACATCCTCCAGAAGTGTTAACCATTAATACAAAGAACATTCACAACTGACACAACATAGGCGCAGAGACTTGTGGGTAATCTAGTGATTATATTACATGCAATGAAGCTATGTGACAGACCTCATTTACAAGATGTGCCTCTCTCTTTCCCAGACTTGTGGTATGTCCTGCACCCATCACTGAATTCACTTTCAACAAGTTGAAGAAGGGCTCAAATACTCTTTCTAAAGGCCTTTCACTTGGAGTCTGACCTTCTGAACTCAGTGATTTTTGTCCAAGCCCAGAATGGGTCTGGAAAAGTTCAGCCTTTTTGTCCATTCCATCTGATGGAAGATCATGCAATGTCTTGCACAGAAATGATGAAACTTTCCAAAGCAAAATCAAAACAACTGGGTGATCAGTGTCTTTTTCTGATACAAGCAGTATCACATCTATGTAAATACTGTGTATCAAAATCATCAAGTGTAAGAACTATTCTAACATGCAATGCATATTATTTGCATAAATGTAAGTCTCCTGCAGCAACCAGTATAACAGTAACCAGTATGACTATGAGTATGATACCCACTGCTGCACGTATGGAGCTGAAGTTAGTGAAACATATATGCACTTACGAAGCCTACAGCCCCTTTCAGGGACTATATCCCATGCAGATGTATGTGGAAGCACTGTATACTATGTAGTCTCAATAGCAAACATATACGAGATTTGATCGATCATTAATGGTGCGATGATCGTGATAAAAAGTGTAAATTTTTAACTCATAAAAAATTAGCAGTCTGTTCTCAATTTCATGACTTTTCTATGACTTGTCATTTTTACAAAATTCCATGACTTTTTCAGGCCTGGAAATTAAAAACAAAATTTCATGACTTTTCCAGGCCACATACAACCCTGCTTATTTGACTCCTGTAATAAATTTTCCCTGAAAAACAGCACAAAAACAAATGATAGTGACCTGCTACTGTCACCATTTTAGCTATGAATGGCCTGAATAAACTCATATGCAGAGACTTGTTACATCTGTGACACATAATGCCACAATTTATACTTAAGTGCACTTGAGGGCATCATTTCATACTCACTTCTAAATAATTGATATTTCTACCCTTGACAACAACAAGCATGGTGGGGTGATAGAATGTAAATCCCTCCCCTATCTCTGGGGCTCACATTTTGGATTTGAACAAACTTGGGAGAATATCAGTGGGGAGGGGGGGGGGAAGGGCAGCCAGGGGAAATGGGAACTAAGACTGACTCTAGAAATTTTTGAAATCCTGACTGACTTCTGACATCACACCAATACTACATGCTTGTCCTACTTCCAACAGTAGACACCCTTGAAGGAGTAAGGGTACAAGCAAAACTCCAGTTCTGGTATGTTAAGGGGGAATGTTGTCAACTAATTGTAAGAATTCTAGTGAAATTTTCATTCAATTCCTATATGTGGTTTTTGAGATGTTGGCAGACTTGTAACCACAGGTGAACTAGAAGCAAGCAGGGTTTATATCATCTCCTCACAATGAGAGGTAATGCTTTGTTTTTCAATCAATTATTTTGACCTTGAAAAAGTCAAGAATGTGAATTTACTCAAAAGGAGGTTGGAAGTTTGTTAAATTCCTCAGCCTCTCAAGCATTCACATCATGAATACATGAGAGGGTGGATGAATACATGAGAGGGTGGAGGAAAACTCCAGTGTGTTGTAATGAGCCATTCAATTTTGCAGTGAAGTCATTTACTACTTTCAATTTGACTCGAGTCTAGTCAGTGACTCTAGTCATTGTATTATTTCTATGGGGAAAATTATGATACAATTGCTCGAGTCATTTCCCTTTTGAAAATTAGTGACTCGAGTCATGACTCGTTACAACAGTGGAAAAATCTAGGAGTTAGTACTGGAGAATATGATAGCAATGTTGATCAATGTGAGGTTTCGTTGTCACCTTTGCTTGCTACAAGTTTACTTGGGGTTGGAAAGTTGGTAACTTCATCTGCTAACATCCTGAGGATGACGCACAGGCATTTTACAAGAATGTATTTGGTTCCTCTTTAGCATATCAAACATATGAAATATATATTTAAGCTTAAACCTTTCTTTTCATGGCACATTTGCCACCTTTGAAAATTGTCAAAATTTAAAAATTTCATTTTCACTTACCTTTCAGGAAACTCCAAACTCAGATCCCAGAATGGTTCGTATGTCTTGGATGCATGTCCGCATCGTTTACACGTTACTTGACTGACTAGACGACCCTCAAAGCTGCTCGGTATTATTTCACTTACTTTACATGGGAGACCATTTTCCATGTTAACAGGAATGGACTGGAGCAAGTCTTGAAGCTCAGAATGAATCTTGTCTAAAAATTCACTGTTGGAAAGTTAAAGGAAAAAAGTTGTACAAGTCAATGTTTTGTTGGATTGGACTGAAAAATTGTATCAAATCATAAAGCTGAAACCACTCACAACAAGAGGTGAAAAGTTTTCCAGTTTGTAAGAAGAGAAGGGTGTTCTTATTTTGTATGACTAAATGCTCTAATTGGTCCTCGTGGTGAGTCCTCATGACAATCATATATATTTCTTAACTTCCATGAGAAGTACATGACATCTAAAGCCTAGGATCTCACGTGGCAGGCTGTGAGCCATTTGTGGCCTGCAACCAGCACTAAAATAGCCCTCCGAAGATTTGCGGAGCCCCAAATTTTAATAAGAACACAATCTGTTGAACAAAGCTATGGCTATAACAACAAACTGAAAGCAAAAAAAATCAAGTTAAAGGACCCACAGCCCAAAACACTTGGGAACCACCCAGTGTTCACGCTAAGGTGCGGGATTGCGTGAATCCCGCTTTTGTCTTTCGAATCCCGCACAAAAATAAATCTTATGTGGGAAAATCCCGCATACTTTTCTGCAGCTGAGATCCTAACTACAGTTATAATACACACATTAAATTGCAGTAGTATCTTTACCAAGTGATAACCCCTCCTTTATTTTGAAAATCCCTCCCCCAAAAAATTATAGAGAGGGAATTCCCTCCCAGGTTCAATTCCTTAGCGCGAACACTGGAACCACCTGACCTGGAGTGTGATCGCTATTATTTATTTAGTACTGTTTTGTACATAAGTTTCCTGCAAAAATGTTGTAGATGTGTTGAATGTGTTTTCATCACTAGATCATCCAGTACATGTATCTTGTTCATTAATGGAAGAAAACTATTAAAAGGTATTGCACTTCTGTTTTCTTCATTTCCATACAACAGAAAAAAAATATCAAGTATAATCATCTTTGATAGAAGAACGTAAATTAAATTCATATTTTTATGTATATCAACTCCTCTTTTAAAGTTGGTGGAAACTGCTTCATTGTCATTACTGTGCAACAAGACCACCTGTACAGTGAGGACTACCAGTAAGTGGGTACTACACACACCCAAACTGTAGGTGGTATACGGTACTGCATGATTAAAACCAGTTTCAGAGTTACACATTGCCATGAATATTCATAGAAGTTGTTCAGTGTTCACCCAATCCTCAACATGACATCATACATGATAAGTCTCGAGACTTCTAACCCTAACCTTACTTCATGTTTGCAACCCTAAGCTAACCTGGAGACATGATATCATGCATGATTTGCATGTCTCGAGACACCAATGCGACATATTACAAAACAAAACGCGAGGGTATGGTGCAGTGTTCACTTGGGCAGGCATCAGAGCTAAGACTGAACAAGAACCATGCCATACAGCCTGCTATGCAGACAAACAGATTTGCAAGTTTTTTTTTAAATTAGGGTGCACAGTTACATTGATAATGAAAATTGATGTTACTTCAGCATTATTTCAGCTGTTTTTTTAACTTTTTACTTTTCTAGCAAAGTTTACAGAACTCTTTCACCACCTTCATCTTAACACAGAGCTGAAAGCAAATCCATTCAATTAAAGGGGAATATTGCATCTACAATGCACAAACATGGCAACAAAGAAAGTATACCTATAATCATGATAACCATTCAGTCTCAACAGCACACTCAAGCAATAGCTTTATCTGCCCAAAATGTAATGTGTTGCGAGAGTTACAGATGTTGAAATTTTTAAAGTCTGGGGCCAACAAATTATTCATGAGCTTTAACTTATTGAATCTCTTTCTGTAAAAACCTTACTTCTGGAAAATAAAAATGCCACCATGCTGTCATACTTTGAATATTAAGCTTTCATTTTGCATGATCCATAAATCATGCTTTTAAAGACATGAAAACTTTCTTGACATAAAATATTTTCCTTTAAATGTAGGGCATACCAAAAAAATCAAATAGAGACTAGCAAAGTGATGAACACATACTTATCAGTTGCAGCACAATCTTACTGTACAACCTGTGCTATGACTGTTGCAGTACAGCAAAATTGCTCACTTTTGCATTAAGTCATAGAGCCATTTACGAGCAATTCTGAGTAAGTTTCCAGGTGCAGAAAATAACTATGTTTAGGCAACTCAAACAATTTTGACGTCAAGCACTCTACATTGTGACTATGAATAGAGTTGGAACTGCCAATGATGTCATGACCAATGATGTCAATACAATGCACTTTTTAAAACACTTTATGACATAACTGCTTTAACTGTCATTATCATATCTGTTGCTTTAAACTGAATATAAAGACGTTTTTGCTATTCACGTGTTTGCTAGCCAAGCAAGGAACACCTTTTTATATTGAAAGGCTACAATTTGACCTTGGCAAAGTTTTGTATAATAATTTAGAAAGAAACAAATCTGACAGGCATTGTATCTTGCATAAAGAAGTGTAGAGCTGTGACTACCATCACTGTAAAGTTGTAACTCCAGTATTAACCGGCACTCATAGCTTTGTAATCAAGTCCCCCCCGTGAACCTAGGAACTTATAGATATTGACAACTCGTGATGGGTACTGGAGCCATGTTAAACTTATTATTGTTGACTTCATAAGAAACTTCATTCTTTCTGCAGACAAAACTACCATCTGGGCAAACATGTGTTATAGGTGCCATCTCTAAACTTATATGACGATTACAAACAGGAAAGCCTTACCATAAAAATTCTTGTGCATCTTGTTGGCAGTAACCCCTGAATGAAGGAATAAGCTGCCACACGGCACTCAGGATACCGTGTGGTGATACAATGGCCCATTTACCAGACCACATTACCCTGAGTAACATGTGAAGTTCATGACACAAACTGAAAATGAAAAAAAAACAAAGAAAAATTATGTCACAACAATATATCACCTGCAGCTTACAACATGGATAGCAATTCCAAGAAGTGGTGATAGGTAAGGAAGAAAATGGGGCAGGGAAGAGGAGGGGTTGGTTAGGGCAGGGGGGTGCATGATCTAGGGAGTACCAAAGGACAAGATGATAACACTCACTCTAGCACTTGCCATCAGGTGCTGGTCTCAAGGCACCTTAGAAAGGGTTTGCACACTTTAATTTCATACTTTCTCGAACTAACAAAAGCCATTCAACCTGGCCTCACCTGTGCTTTTTTGAGCCATTCATTACTGCACATATTTTGTGTAAATTTGAAATGTTTGTTGGAACCTTGCTCTGCACTGCATCATTTTGTCAATGGTAAACACATTTTACACTGTTACACAAATTTCCCTTAAATACTGTATCCATTTTAAGTGGAACCCATGATTTTTTTTCACCTCTAAACCATCTTAGCACCATTTCTGCACAATGAAAATAGCTGATGCCCTGTTTTGCTTTAAGTCTTTCCTTTGTTACAGTAACTGTCTGTTGACATGAAAATGACACAGCTGGGCATCTAATGTAAAAAGCATTAAAATTCTAGACAATAGTCGCAATTACCTGCCAACCTCTGGGATCCCGAAACTATTATGAAACCCCAAAACTTGTGTTTTCATGACCAATACTGTATTTTTCAAAAAAATGTCCAGATGAGCCCAAAAAGATTTAAAACACACCATTAAACATCTTCACTCATTACAATCACTGGCAATATACAGTAAGGCCAACATGATGCTCTAATGCTACTTTCTACAATCGTTCACTATTGAATCCTTTTTGGTGGCACTGCACCATACCTTTACCTGATGCTATTTCTGTTTTATCTGTACCCATCCAATGTAACACTACCTCGACAAATAAATCAACTTACAGTCTCTTTTTGTTTGAACCCCAATCATTGTAGACTGACGTTTCCCCTGTTGCATCAGCCCCTCCAACTAAACCCATGGCTCGTCTAGACTTCCCTTCAGCTAAACCGCCTCCTCTTGGAGTCTGAGCCTCCTGTAAAAAAGGAAATATGTAATTCTGCTTTCACTTCAAACATCAGCATTTTCTCTTTCTACTGTACTACAGTATAATGAAGGAACCTAATAAGGCCACGTTCAAATTTTGTTCGTCTCCTACATACAGTCTATGCTTGTTAGGCTAGTAATATGATGGCAGACAGCAGTGCAGTTGATTACAGACAGGAGCAAATGGAGAGGACTCATACACAAAGCCATGCACAATGGGTAAAAGGGCCTTACTATGTTCTCTGCTTGAAACCAGCTTAGTCTAGAATCTGAAGGAATTTATCTCAGTATCTTGCGTGAAAAATATAAAGAAACAAAACATATACCATGCAGTAAAAATTTGCCACATAGCAAGATGCAATTACAGAAAACATTTTGTTTCTTTTTGCAGAGACGAAGTCTTTACTGTTGTTTTCTGTAGGGTGGCGTTATTAGGTTTCCCATTGATATACATATACTACATAAATGTAACTCATTATAGTGTATGACAGCTCTAAAATTTCAAGAATTTATATTTCAGAGGTTGCAAAATAATCTTCATTCATCAAACTCCCATCTTCATGTACATTCAGTTGTGGAAGTATGAAATGTTGAAATCTATTCACTTTGCCTAAAAATAACGAAATGCACAATAATATTCTTTTTTGTACAAGTCACATTGTCTGCTTTTGTTTCCTTTTAAAATGAAAACATTTCTTTGACCTTGGATGAAATCACTGTTTTCTTGTACAGAATATTCTTAGAAAATTCCTTGCATAGTAATGTCACCCTATAACAATAAGTTAGTGAATGCATTTTCGCATATGGTGCAGTGGCTTTAGGAAAACAAACAACAAAGATGATAGTCTGTGTAGCACAAAGATGAAATCACAAATTATTGCACAATCTACTATTTCAAAGTGAGTCACTAAACTTCAAATCTTTTACATCTCAGCACACTGAACTTCCTGTGAGGATGGGCATTAGACCAATGGAATTGACTTTTTAAGCTTTGTAGTATGTATTTTTGAATTTCTGGACTTACGGTACACAGCCATATAGGCTATATGGAGATTGTGCAGAGGTCCTAGACTACTGTATCTACCAAATAGACTAGATTATTCCACAAATGACAGGTGGTTTTACATCCTTCCATGGAAAATAAAACATATTTTGTATGGAGCTATTTAGGAGGTTGAGTACTGATCTAAATATTGACATTAAGAGGAAGATTCTGACACCTGTATTCATCTACCCACCTAATAAAGAAAACAATCTGGAATAAACAATGAAGGTGGCATACGAGTGTCAACCATTTCTGACAGAACAATAAACGAGTACAAAGGGCAAAACTAAGTACCCACTAAATATGTTTATGATATGAGATTCACCACAAGCAAAGTCACAATATATACCATGGGATATTGGGTCTTATCTCAGCATAGGTTTTGTACTGAGTTTTAAGTATCATAATCATAGATCAGACATGGATTAGTCTATCCTACATATTTCAGGGGTAGGGTCAAAATGGGAAAGCCATAATAAATTGACATAAAGAAAAAAAAATTACTAAAGCTCTATTGCATACAAACTGTCAAAATGCCTGATCTGTCAGTGTGCAGCATACATCTAGGGTCAACCACTACACACTTAAACACCATTCATCTGACAAAAAAAAAAAAAATTGGTTGACAGAAGTGCTTGCAGGTAGTGGTATTTGACTAGTTCACTCTAGTTGTGTTTCACTGTATGTAAATACACACATATGTAAATATGTATGTAAATAGACACAATTTTCCACCTGTATAGATTACATTTTCTTTCCCTAAGTGGAACTGTACCAAAAATTTGTTTTGCTATCTCTCATTTAAAATGCAAGAGCTTTTAGCTCAAGGAAAAAATTTCCAAATTTTAGACCTCATAAATTATGCAGCAGCTATTTGAGGTTCGATGGTTAGGACAGGTTAGTTCAGACATTGATGCGATGTACAACCTTGTACACTAGTACCTGAGTACAAGAACACAGTAAGTGCAAGTACAAAAAGGTCCACACACTTTTGAGATACTGAAAATTACAACTTCATGACTGAAGGTAAAACAAATATCTTAAGGAGAAAAAAAAATACGTTTTGTCCCTTTTCATTCCCGCAATTGGTACACACACCAACATGATCATGATCTTGAGAAAAGAAAGGGGTAAGGTTTTCAACTTTTTTTCACACTATATGACCATTTTCACCAATCACAGACTCCATAGTCAAGGGACCTCTCTGACTAGACAAATATGTCAGACCATCCCCATATTCTTTACCACAGGGGAACCCTCAATGAAAGTTTCTGCATTGCTATAGTTCTAACAATAAGTATAATTAGACATAAAATGCCCCTCGCCCCCCCCCTTCCTCCCCCCTCCCTCCCCCCCCCCCCCAAAATACAAGTAACTAAATGTTCCTTCAAGTTTCCTAAGAAGGAACTCAAAGTCTTTCCTAACATTTAACTCCCTATAACTTACATTAAAGCACTCTACCGTGGTCTGTCTGGTGTACTCTCTCCTTGGTTTTTTAATGGGTGGCCCGCTTTCTTCACCTCTTGCAGAAGCCTGGTGATTAAACTCCAAACGAAGCATGCAATCCCTGAATCGTTTGAGGTGGCTGTAAAAATTTAAAAAAAAGTTACCACAATAGAATAATACTTGTAAACAAGTAACTCAGCAAAGACTACTTGTCACTTGAACTGTCCAAAAACATGCATGCATTCTGCATATTACTATGCAATCTGCAGGAAATTATGAGACTATGCCTTTCATGGTCTGCTGAGAGTAACCAAAAACACACTCTAATCCCTTTTGTGAAAGAAGTTATCACCCAAAGCGCACAACTAGTGATCAAGTAACACAGAAATTAAACGTCCCAAGGTGAAATAACTGATCACAATTACTTCTCAATTGTTCTCATGAAAATTCTTTTAAAAGAAGAAAAAAAAAATAAAAATAGAGGCACACTTCTATCAATCTGTATGGTATCTCATATGAAAATCTTTGTTAAAGTACACACCATATGCTACATCAATAGAGATAACTCTCAACTAGGCTTGCACAGGTCACACAACTCTTTTTTAGAGTTGTGACTCTGGGTCTAGAGTTAAGCAGACACTCTGCATTCCTAGGAGTTGCAAACTTTGTTTACTATTTAACCCATCAAAAACATGCACAAAAATGGTATTTTAAGGTTTTCATTTCTGTTCTTCAAGTTTCAATCAAGGATTGTACCAAACCTGGCCTCTGTTAACGTTTTCTTTTTTTTTATCACTAGTTGTCCCTTCAGCTGATCGCTACAATTCTCAGATGCTGGAAATCCTGCATGAGGGTTGCCTTAAATTGGTACTCAACACCATGTAGCTGATACCATACATGTAACTGCCACAGTTATGAGGTTATTGTTCTTGCCTCAAGTCCACTCAGACTGGCAATGCCTAATGCCACCAGTGCATAGCTACAAATACATTAGAGTCCCCAAGTTTACTCCATACTTTGTTTTAAACCTGCCCTTTGATTGGTTTTGTTTAAATATTGTGTGAGCTCTTAACGGAGGTGCATGAGACTTTTCAACATGTCAGTTAACCATAATTAGCGAGTTCAATAATTCTACTGCATGTGCCTTCATCCTTCAAACCATCACGATAAACAAAACACACAATATTTGAGTTTACTTGAGAAATTTTTTGAACCATCCTTTTTTCATAGTAAATGTACAGAAGGTTCTTATGTATGGTTTTGTGTCCTGGACTTCATACCAACTGCCTCTTTTGGTACAAAAACTTGTGTTATAATATGCCATAAATAGAAACCTGTATTTTTGCACAGTTAGGTTGGCCACAAATTAGATGCAGGATCAATGATACAGATATGAACTACACAACAATTGCAGACACACGAAACTAGAGGAATGCAGCATACTATGTGCTGAGCTCACGTTGTTTATCCCGTGTGTATCCCAAAATTCCATTCAGTAAACAAATTTATGGAACTGGCTCATAATAAAAATACTGCAAAAGGGGAAAGTGCAGAAGGGAAGGGACAGGCAAGTGCCTTAACACACAATAAATCTTGCTAAAACTGAGACAATTAAGATTTCTCATTTCTACTTCACACCTCTCTGCCTAAGAAATTTCATAAATCTTATTTTGCATTTTTTGAAAAGTTTCATTTATCTTTCATGATTTAGCAACCAAGACAAACCTGCTTGAAAGTATACAGAGACTTGCCTATCAGAGAGACCAGCCTTCAGCAGAACCAGACCACCAGTTTTCTTGAAAACAACCCTCTAGCCTAGTTGTGTCATGCATTAAATGGTCACAGGTCACCAGCCTACCTGAAACCCTGCCTTTAAGGGTGCAACCATCTACCGTACCTGAGAACTGTATTTTCAGTACCACAAGTAACCACACTTCTTGAGAACCAAACCTCAAGGTGAAAACGCTCCCATTCAAGTTTCCTCTTTATTTCTCCTGAAGTAGTTTTAAACATTCAAAACATATATATTACTTAATCAAAGTATACAAAGGAGTTAAACTGAATAAAGTAACCAATTCAGTGTCAAAACGTTGTCACATACCTGAACAGATACATGATCAAGTTGTTAAGAGGTTCCATGCCAATGCAACATGAAGAGACCACGATATATGCCATTTAAAGGGAAATATTGCATTTAAAATGCACCAGCATGGCATGCAAAGAAAATACCTTAAATCATTATTAAACAGTTCAGTCTCACCAATAAACTCTAGCAATACCTTTATCTCCTCAAAATATTATGCATTACAAGAATAACGGATGTTGCATCATTTGAATTTTTGAAAGTTTGGGTGAACAAATTACTTTTGTGCAACAAATAACCAAATTTCTTCCTGTGAGAGCCTTATTTCTTGAAAAGAAAGCTACCGTACTGTCTTATTTTGAATTGTCTATCACTCTGTATCTATTAATATTGGTTTAAAAATCATTAAAATTTTATGTAAAACAAACGCAATATTTCCCTTTAACGAGAACAAGCCATTTCCCTACCTGAGGACCTGTAGAACAGAGTTCATGTAACAGGTGTTTCCCAGATTCCTGAGGCCTGTGACTCCTGGTGTCAATGTGGTCCATTTTCGTTTTCCCTGACCCAATATAGTACTTTCACTTTCCTCAGTGTCGTTCTCCAAGACCTCCCCTTCTTTCACAACTGGGAGAGTTCCTTTGCTTGAAGATGATTTAGCAGTTGGCCTCTTTTTTAATCTTTGCGCTCGACTTGGAGGTTGGCCTTTGGGTATCTTATTTCCATGGACCAGTCGTTTCCACGACAGGAAGACTTTGGAGAGGAGCACAAGGCGACGGTGAACGAGAGCAGTATACCCTCTATCCTTCCAAAAGAAGTGTTCGTCATCCCTGCTGGCATCAAGAGTAATTATTACAAAATTCAACTAAATATTAAAATTAGCAACACAAGAAAGAAATTTCTTCAACTTTTCAGAGAAAGACTATGCAACCTTTACCTCAATATGTTCCCTTAAACTGGAAACTACCCAAAGAAGGCCTAACTGTAAAGTTCATTACTTTAATACTAAATCACTTTTAAAAAATGATATCTAAAACGTTCCCTCTTGAGTAAAAAGCCTTTGGCAAAAGGCAACTTAATTATTTCCAATGCTAACACTAGAAAATACACATTTCAGTGCTATTTCACAATTTCAGATAAGTGACCTTTATTTTTTAAAAGAGCACCCTCTATTTTCCCCATCTGAATTTCTCAAGTGACCATGGTGTCTTATATCAACTCTAGTGACCACAAATGTTCCATTTACCCCCACCTCAAGCCTCCCTGGATTCCCATACCCCTTTCCATACAAAAAGGGCTCTTTATGCCTGCAGTAATAAAATGCCTATTCTCATCAATTAAAATCATTACTGAGGGGTTGATCAATTTTTCATTTTACCAAGAGTACTCTACAAGATGGTTTTTGTCAAGACCTATTCTTTTTTGGGACCACCTTCCCCTTTAGAGGATACTTTTAAATGTGAGACAAAATTCTGGGGGAAAAAAAATCATCATTCATTACACTTTGATAATTATCAATATAAGCCTTTGACCTCCCTCAACATACCTTTTGCACATTTATGAAAATGAAAAATCAACAATCATGTAACACCATGTACCCTGGTAGTGTTTTCACGGGTAACCCGGATACCTGCTCGATGTTCTGTTACCCAATTTCAAATATTATACCCAACTCCTTACAAAATGTTGTTTAAAAGTAATGCACGACGCTATACTATTAAAACTAGCGAGTAACAAAATGGCGCTCATGCAAAGGTTTTGATCGACTGCAGGCTGCCCACATTCAGCAGCAGGGATTGGGGCTGTGTACTGATGTACAGAGGTCAATGGGCCTGCTGCTAGCATAGAGACTTCAGCAAATGGCAGTACTAGTAGTATGCGTCAGCAGTATGAATTGGGTTTACGTCATGAACAAATGCTTGAGTATATGCTACTGTGCATGCAGGCAGAGCTGTAACCTCATGGCTCTGCATCTAGGGAGATGATAACTAGCTACACTGTAGGTATAGGCGACATGTCTGCTTGCTGTTTACAAATGTACAGTAAGTACCCGTACACAACACATGAAGCTTCCCAAGGATAGAAGTTCTACAAGAT
Organism: Holothuria leucospilota; assembly: GCA_029531755.1. Taxonomy (NCBI): domain Eukaryota; kingdom Metazoa; phylum Echinodermata; class Holothuroidea; order Aspidochirotida; family Holothuriidae; genus Holothuria; species Holothuria leucospilota. Next base: position 76,521,250 of record CM055961.1, on the reverse strand, counting down.
GCGAGTAGCACGTGCACAAAATGAAACCGTTAGAACTGATAGCCATTCGCACAAGCACCACTAGTTTGTTTACATGATTATGGACGTGCCAGAGAACACCAGGCATTCTAGCCGCTGCTTGGTTGATTGAATTAACATGCTTAAAAGTCTCAACAGCTTTTAGGAACAATTTGAGTCTCCTTGAAATGATCACTACCCGAAGGGTAAAAAGCAGTAATTACCCGGTTCCAGAACATTTTAGAATCCGGTGAAAACACTATTCCCTGGGAAATTATAACAAACTTCAATACAGTTTTTACTCAAAAAATTTCATTACTTTATATCATTCCTAGCATACTGTACCTGATCTTAAAACTTTGTCCAGTATCTACAGAGAGCGCCCTCAGCATTCTCCTGCCACTCCGTGTAAAACGCTCATCGAGGCTCTGTTTGGTAATGGCATCTAAAGTGCTCCTTAGGAACATCAGGTCCCCTGTGACATTGTCATTGAGAACATACTCATCACACACATAGCTGTTGAGTAAACAGTAAATATTAGTGGTATAATAGTATGGCAAAGTGTGCTCTAATGATTTTGACTTCTAAATGAGTCTTGGACTAAAAACATGTTTTAAGGGGTGACTTTTCTCCAAATAATATTACTTATTTTAGAGTGGCAACTTTTCAGTGTTATGAAAAGTAAAATTCTGTATTCTCTTTCATTCTCTGCACATTTTACATGGTCTAAAAATGTCAAATGCCAAATTTTCTTATTCTGTGTTCTAACCTTTTGTGTCTATGTTTAAGTCTGACACTTCACTCACCTGAAAACAAAGCAGTGTTTGGATACACTTCTTTTGCTATGCTACTTTCACCTTTGTGTAACACTTTTGTTTGACTTCATTATTTCTTTCTTTTTGGGGTATTTTTATAAAAAAAAGTTTTTTTCCATAATTTTCCATTTTCATGAGTTTTGCTGTATTTGTACTCCACTTTTTCTATATCGCAGAGAATTCGTGTCCACCCTAACGTATTATCAGAGCCAGCTTTACATTCTAGGGCTCTATGCTGTATTTTTCCAATGGACTACTAAAGCCATTCACCATCTGACTGGACCTTGTGGCATAATCCGTTTATGCCTGATGCTGAAAGGTCATGCAGACACCATATATTAGATGCCACATAGTCATTATGTATTCAAAAACCTGAATTCAATTATACTTGCACCTGCCATCACTACTCCTCTCTTGTTGCTATGTAATAAACATCACATGGTGTTCCCATATGGCCATGTAGAAAAGCCTACCACTGTGCACTGTTATTTGCATGGCATGTCTCCCATATGGACATAGAAAGACCACTTGCTATGCACTGTTAGGTTTAGAGCAATCATTCCAAAATATTTTCAGTTCAGATTGAATGGAAATATTTGCTTAGGGCTTTATTACAATTGAAGGGCCACATGCAGAAGGCTTGAAGGGCCCATGGGCTTTTAGGCCAGGGAGGAACAATGATAAGGCCTGAAGGACCATAAGCATCATGCACCAAGAAGGGGCTTGGATTAGGTCTGAGAGCCTATGTAAGCACACCTTGCTTTTCTAGTTGATGCATACACCTGAATCTTTCCTTGTGACCACACATGCACATGTGATAATGTTCATCCAGTACTTGTATTGGGATGTAGGGTACAGCAAACTTTGCATGGACACTGAGAAGGGATTACTTTTATGCCTGTGATTCTCAGTAAGTTTTGGCCAAACCAAGTTATTCCAAATATATCTAAACAAGCTGCATTTAAGAAACTGCCTCACTACTTGGAAATCCAACTCATTTGTATTTTAAAGGAGAATTATTTTCCATTGATTTGATTTTCTATTGCAAGAAGTGACAGATACCTAGACTTAGCCCGATCAATTTTGCTGAAATGAAGTATCAAGAGTTTTGCTTAAAATTGCTACTTTTCTCCTAAAAATCAGTCGAATCACTGTATATCCTTTTTTCTGTTGTCGTCTTTACCGTCTTCTCTTTAAAACATTTTATTATGAGGACTAAAAGGTGACTGAATGCGCCACTTTGTACTCACCAGAAGACATACTTCTCATTGACCTCAATCGCCAGGGGATGGGATGTTTCCTCAAAATGTCTCAGAGCATGCTCTTCATTGTATCGACCACAGGCTACATTGGTGCAACTCAGGCAGGCCTGATAAGAGAACGGAAAGACAAGTCATTCTCTGGACTAAATTTTTGCTACCAGGCACACAACTAGGCTGTATACTGGGGAGGGTGCCTTTTCTATTTGAACTGACGTCAAGAGAGAATTCATAACTTTTGAATAGTCCTCAGGGTGGGGATGTTGTCAGTGAAAGGTTTTTGTTTTTCAAAAATACTCACAGGTGCCCTGATGTTTAAAAAGGGGGCAACATGTTGCAAATTTGAAAGTAAATTTATGTCCAAGAGTTAGCGTGGGTGGTGCTCTCTACTGGAAGGAGGGAGTGGGGGATGGTTACCAAACCCTCCTGTGGTGATCATGGGTCTTGTTATCATCATGGTAAAAAAAAAAAAAAAAACAAAGACAAGGGGGTGGGGGTGTGAAGTTCAGTATTGGTCTTCTATGGCTTCCATGACACTGAAACCAGAAACCAGAACAACAGATGTAAACTAATTAAGCACTGGGAACACTGTACTCATACAGTACCGACGTTGACCTCATACACAATGGCTAACTTGCCGCTTTACATTATCAATACATAGTGAGTAGGCGGACAAGGGCCAACCATGGAGCTAATAAATGGATAGGAGAAAAAAAATCTCCATATCCCTTTGAAGACGACAATAATACTGTGAAGCTCAAACTCGTAAACACCACTAACTCCTTTCCTTTGTGTCTTACTGAAGATTCAATAAGCTTAAAAAGTGTTAACAACTAAGTACAATAGTTTCACATGGACTGCTACATCTTGAAGAGCATAGTGGAAAATTTTACCAACTCACTTCAGTGTTGCCAGTCGCTTTAATAACAAATAAATGTGTTTGTTTCATTGTTTTATCGGTTATAATACAGTGTTGCTTTGTTTGGGATGGGGAGGTTTGCTCTTTCTGTCTAATGATTGGTCATTAACAGACTTTCTCCTCATGCATGTTTGGATCTAATTGGATTGGCATAAATTAAATTTGAAGTTTCTTCTCCTGTCTAGGAAAAAGCTCCATGAGCCAACTACTTACCACATCTACGGTAGTACACAACTTTACCAGATACAAAACAATATTTACTCTGTACCTGCTAACTGTACTACAATCTCACAAGTAAGTTTTACAAACACATCACCAGTGAATATCATAGAAGGAAAGGGGTTGATATTTTCATGATAATCTTACCCAGACACTTTCTGTTGTTCCACAAATCTTACAATGCCATTGCTGTGGGTCAAGAATGGAATGATTGTGACCGACCCGGAGTTTGGTGACATGCCGGCAATGGTCCATGGGTACAATTGAGGAATCCAGTGGTATCTCATGAAATCATCATACTACTGAAAAACAAAGATAACACTATGTGTAAGACTATGCACCTAATCATTGGAATTCTCTTTACAAATAGTACATAACCACAAACAGTCACATAACGCAGATGGAAGTGACGTTGGGGTCCCCCATCCGAAGAAAAAAAAAAATTGAAACTGGAACTTACAGATACTATTTACTGGCATCTGGCCATTAAGGCAATTACATGACAAAACATTTTCTGAAACTGCCTAGAAAAATATCAGTTTTTAAAGCCACACTGCTACAATTTCAGTATACAGATGGAATAGGGAGTCACGTCTTTAACCCATCAAAGTGACCACAACAAAAGAAGTTGTAAATTGGGTCTTCTACCATGAAAATTTTCTGGACTAAACATTGTTAGATGAAAGTCCCTGGCATCTGACAATCCAATGATTCAAATCAAGCTGTCCTTCAAGGAGTCATCTCCACTACAAGCCTAACTAAATACTGTAATTCTAATAGCTTTAGTAATACATCTAAAGTTTACTTGAACAAGGCGGTCGACGCTAGGCAGATACAGTATTGCAATATGACATCAAACAGTTCCGTATAATGGTTAAGTTCTACTAAAGTGAGGACTCACTAAATTGAAGGTTCACCAGACGAAAGGTTTGCTACACCCAAAATGTTTTATTTTAACGATTACGACAAGGGCTAGGGTTAAGCTTGGATGTTGCATTAGAATCAGGTTTGGGTTAAGGATTAGCCTTAGCTAGGATTAGGGTTAGAATTTGGATACTGTAAGGGTTAAGGTTAGTGTACAGTACTGTAAGTATCTTTAGTCCATACAAGTGCACATTTCCACAGTTAATGTGTGTACATTCATTTCAGCTTTACTGCACAGGCCTCTTCCCAGGGACCAAATAAGTTCGTTAACATTGTGAGACCTAGGAAACCTCATTTGCGAACCAAGTGGAATTCAGCTATGCGGGAGTTGCGAATCTGTTTTTTGCCATGGTTTTATACTGAATTAATATATTGTTGTAACTCTCCCAACTGTCATTTTTTTTTTTTTTAACTGTTAATTTAGCTGGAGTAATTGTTAAAGAACAACAATGACTTGCAATCTGCTGCTAATCAACTCTCTCACACAATTTCTTTCCTTGAAGTTGGCTTTAACAAGTACTCTATTTTTAGCTGTAGTCATAATCATAATCGTAAAATCTGAGTAATTATAATTCTAATAGGGCTGTGAATATTTTGCAAAATTACTAAACGTTTGATCGCAAAATTTTGCGATCGTTTAGCGATTAATCGCAAGTACCTGTGATCAACATAGAGACTTAAAACGTGCTCTTGAACATGATGAATATGTAAAATGCGTTAGTGACGTCCGGGGGACATAGTTTTCATGAACCTCAAACACGGATCCTAATAGAAGCTCAACTTTGATGCCGTATTTCACTTTTTCAAAAAGAGTTAAAGTGAACATCTTATTTTCTGTAATGACTGCAAATTTTGTTATTTCCTACGGAAAAACGTGTTTTGCGATTAATCGCTCATAGCTTTGTACTAAACGTTCATTACACATGTGATCGTTTAGTGATTAATCGCTATACGGTCACAGCCCTAAATTCTAAATGATTAAGTTCAGATGTAATAGCCCTAAAGCCTGACATTCAATACAAAATGTCTTCAAATAAAAGTTTCAAAAATAGCCTTGGCCTGGGCCTACAACACTAAACGATACTATAGCATACCAGACTGGAGAGTTTGAAATTGATCAAAATTCAACTGCCGATAGTCTCATAACTAGTCTGCTCATTTGCATATGGCATTCACATTTCTCCTAACACCAGTATCTCTTCTTCTGTAGCAATAACCAGTTATTTTGAATGTTTAAACCGCATTTCTTATTGGTTGTCACTAACTCATCACCCAAAGTTCATTTATGCTTGCGGAAAGCCAAAATTCTCAATTGGTGACTGCTCTTTGATTGACACCTGAGTCAGAAAATTCAAAAGATGGAGAGTAGCTCACATTATACTCCTTGCACAGAAAGAGTTCTGAACACATTAGGGCCTTGTATGCTCACCATGATATGGTCTTAAGCAATACTGTATAGCAGAAAATTTCTGCGAGACTAATTTTTGGCGAATCTGTACCTTGTTCACATATCTGAGAAGTGAAGAATTTGCTGTTGCAAGCCTGCGCAGCAAGCTGTGGAGTTTGACACCTAGCCACACAAAAAATTGCTGGTCATAGATGTGGCAGCACATGAGATGCAAATTGGTCACGGCTGTAATGCTACCAGGCAAAAAGTAGGACTACCTGAAAGCTATCACAAAGCTAATGCAAAGCTCACTGCCCAGAGTGGAAAGTATGGCACTCTTCTCCGAGATCTCGGGTGTGCACGAAAAAAAATTGAAGTGCGCAGTGTGCAATAAGGTGTTTAAATGCACACTCTCTGCCGTGTAGCCTACATCTTTTCAGTACTGCGAATGTAGGCTAAAGTTCTCTTGTTTTGAATCGTATATGTACCGCAAAGTAGTTAGTCGTCTTGCCTTTGTACTGACCAGTGCAGGGGAGTGTTGCAAAATAATGAATAGGCTAGGGCCTAGGCCTAATGAAAAAAGCCTCATCTGTCATGTTTTCTTAAATCACCAAGATGGTATTCTGACTTTCATTCCCTCAGCCTTAGGCCTAATTGAATTGCCTAATTAAATGTAGGCTACCCTGGTCCTTGTGCAGAGTGTACGAATGTTAGGCCTCTGCTTCCATTTATGCAGCTAGGCTAGGGGCCTATACGTATTTGTATTAATTATACACACATTTATACACACATCACAGTGACCAGAAACAAATACTGTTATCGATTATTTGCAGCCTATCATATGAATATAATGAACCTTATAGGGTTAGGCCTTGTCTTTGATGCTTTCACTAACTTCAGCCTAACCTACGTTGAAGCCTTGGTTTTCGGTAAAGTTTGGGCTCAATAAATCAAGGTACAATCATTACACTGAACTACCGATAAAAATGGTTGTACTACTGATTCTTCTCTCTGCACTCAAACAATGAACGATGATTGACTATTCCGATGAAACGTGGTTTTGTGCTTCGTAGTTTGACTAAATTTAAGCCACAATTCAATTGTGTTTGCATGGATATCCGTGCAACATAGTTGACGTACGTACATACGTGCGCATATATGAAAAGACAAATTATGTGCTATGTACTGTATGACAGTGCATGCCACCAGTCCGCCAGTACCATAGAGATTGAAGTAAAGGAGAACGATGTCCTGAGATCTGGACTGAAGTCGCTAGTCATATGGAACGCCAAAACCGCACCATGTGTCGATGACAACCTCCATTTTTGTCAACTCTACTCTCGGTCTAATTGTTATAAATTTAGTTTTCTTCCTAGTACTCTGAAAGATTGGAATAACCTTCCTGCTGCTTTGATTGATGGTTTAGATAGTCATAGAGATCCTGTTCATTATATTACCAATTTTATTAGGGCAAATTAGGGCACCCCTGACGCATGTGCGGTGTAGTAATGTCCTTTGGATGTGTCACCGTGATCCGAAAGAAGAAGAAGAAGAAGAAGAAGAAGAAGAAGAAGAAGAAGAAGAAGAAGAAGAAGAAGAAGAAGAAGAAGAAGAAGAAGAAGAAGAAGAAGAAGAAGAAGAAGAAGAAGAAGATGGTCCATTTTTTCATAACAAAGATCACTTTTACAGTAATAAAGAACGCTTTTTCAACGATGAAGATCACTTTTACAGTAATAAAGAACGCTTTTTAAATGATAAACATAACTTTTACAGTGATGAAGAACGCTTTTTTAATTATGAAGATCAGGTTTACAGTGAAAAACATCACTCTTTGAATTATGAAGGCCCAAAATGTCTTAATGAAGGCCGAAAATAGTTTCATGACGGCGCAATAGCACTTAATAATGATGCAAAAGTACACGAAGAATACTTCTCACTTGAAGGCCGTTTTTTAAATGGTCTATTTTAAGGTGATGGTGTGATTGTTCTTAATAAAGATGCAAAAGTACACGAAAAACACTTTTCATTTGAAGGCTGATTCTTAAATGGTCCATTTTAAGGTGACTACGTGGTTGTATTTAATAAAGATGCAAAAGTACACAAAGATAAGTTTCATTTGAAGGCAGTTTTTTACATGATCCATTTTAAGGTGATGGTGTGATTGCATTTAATAAAGATGCAAAAGTACACGAAGAAAAATCACCACAGCGCTAGACAATAAACAGGCAACAATTGGAGTATTCATTGACTTAAAAAAAGCCTTCGACACAGTTGATCACCACCTGTAACTTCGTAAACTAGATCATTATGGAATCCGGGGTATAGTCCTTAATTGGTTAAATAGTTATTTGAGTAAGAGAAAACAGTTTGTTCAGCTTAAAGACTTTAGTTCTGATTGTCAAGATGTGTGCTGTGGAGTACCACAAGGATCTATCCTTGGACCTAAGTTATTTATCCTTTACATTAATGATATTTGCAATGTATCATCTTTATTAAACTTTGTTCTTTTTGCCGACGATACAAACATTTTTAGTTCTCATGATGATGTTCCTACACTCTGCAAAGTTTTAAATAATGAGTTACAAAAATTAGATGTGTGGTTTGCAGTAAATAAGTTATCTCTTAATGTTAACAAAACCAATTATATGATTTTTGACAATCGTAGTGTTTCTTCTGACGTTACTGTTAGTATACATGGCATAAATATTGAAAGAGTGTACGTTACAAAATTTTTAGGTGTCTTCATTGATTGCAATCTGAACTGGAAAGAGCATATTGTAAAATTATCGCATAAACTTTCTAAGAGTATTGCAATTATTCGTAAAGCAAGCCATGTATTAAAAACTGAAGCACTCTATATCCTGTATTGTGCTATCTTTCTCCCATATATTAACTATTGTGTTGAAGTATGGGGTAATACTTTTAATTCTACTACTGCTCCATTATTCTTATTACAAAAGAAGGTAGTGCGAATAATTTGCAACGTAAATTACCTAGCCCACACGACTCCACTTTTTAACAGTCTGAAAACTCTGAATTTTCAGCAACTTGTATATTTCAGGACAGGTATTTTCATGTTTAAAGCGTACCATAATTTATTACCAGCAAGTCTTCAAAATAATTTCATATTTGCAGTTAATGATAGATATAACACCAAACGAAAATATAACTTTAAACAAAATTATGTAAGAACAAGGAAAAAACAACTTTGTATATTAACTGCAGGAATCAAACTGTGGAACTCACTTGAGGACAGATTGAAAAATTGTAAGAATTTCAATATATTTAAAAGTATGTACAAACAACAATTACTGCTAACTCAAAATAACTTTTAATTATATTATTGTATATTTGAGTTCGGTGGAGACAGCCTACTTTGATAAAGCCTACTTTAGAGTATCATTATGATTAGTACTAATTTAATTGCCTCTGTGTGTGATGAGCTTATTATTATTTCTTCTCCCTTTTTTTCTTCTTTTTTCTTATTTCTAAGTTGCAGGGGAAACTATTTATAAGTATTGAACTTCTGTTTTCTCCTTTTCCCGCATATATCTCTTACATTGTATGATTTGTACTGTTTATGACTTATGATTTGCTGGAAATAAACTGTTTCATTCATTCATTCAAGAACAGTTTGCATCTGAAGGCCGTTTTATAAGTAAAGGTCCAATTTGAGGGACAGTAGCGTACTTCAGACACGGATCGATTTTACCCGCCAACTTCCAGCAAATGCGTAGCTTAGGCACGGTAAGTCTGTAAATGGGCCATTTCACAGCAAGTGGTCCTGGCTCGCAAAATTTAAAATGCATTATTGGGCAGCTGAATTATTTTAGTGCTGTAGCATGATGTCTGAGCTCTCATATTCAATTTATTATCCTTCTTTATTCCCAAAATTGACTCAGTTATGACAATTTTAGTATCACCCAAATCAGAGGACCTTAATTCACTGATTTACAGGCTTATTTTTAGAGAGCTGTAAACCATATGACAATTAGTCCAAGTAATCTGATATAGAACTATAACTAAGATTAGACAATCTGGTGGTGAATTCTAAGGTTTGTTTCATGACGGATTCTTGTCTTTTTTCACAAATATGATCTAAAAATACCAAAACAGGAATGTAACTTACGTGACAAAATATTCACAAAAAGTTTTTCTACAAACCACAGGTAAGACACAACATAGAGGCAGTTCTGTTGTAAAGCTACTTCAGTATGTTGAACTTCATGATCAATATAAAAGATCATTTTTCACATTTTGTTGGTAAGCAAAGTACACATAAACTATATAACTTACGTGACGTCACGTAAGTTACAAGGGCATACTGTTGAAAGATTGTTAATATAAGAAGCTTATTTTGAACTGTACATTGTATCTAAGTGTTGGGTAGTCACCAAAATGTGATGAACACTTGTACAAGCAGGTTTTATTGACATGATCAATTATTGAATGAAATTGTTCAGGATGTGCAAGGAAGATGCATGTTCAAAAGCCAGTTACAACAATTAATAGCACTGTATGATAGTCCAAATCAAGCAGAGGATGCCTAAATAATTTGTACATGAAAGTTTGTTGAATACCAGCAACAAGTTTAAGAAATCTGACATTAAAATTAACATTAAGTGGATGTAGCGGGATGGATGGATATTTGTGGATTGCCAGCAGCTGCAGTAGTACCAGTACAGTGGTGACGACATCTTGAAAACTCCTGCATTAGCTTCAGACGTGTATTTTTTTGATACCATGGACATCAGTGGTCTCCTTCCATGGATCTTCTTCGGTCATGGTTGACTTTATCTCATCTTCTTTGATAAGCATGGTTTTAACGTTGGCAAGAGTTGTGTAACTGCTTTTGCTGACTGCACAGTGAGTGCATCCTTCCCCTTACTTTTCACTTTTTCCCATACCCTCACTTCAGCAGCACTGCCAATACCATTCACCACCTTTGCCATGTGAGGTTGCAAAGTACTTCCAGGTGACTGGTACTTGCAGCTCTAAGGACAGCACTGACAAAAACTTTCGAGCTAATGAATTTATTTTCAAATTCACTAGAAGGACCATCAGAATATACCGTGTTACTGGTTCTTCTCCCTCAGAGAAGATGATGATGTTCCTAGTAAGGGCTTTGACAAAAACAAAAACACTGCCCTTGCATTTGTCAGTACTGTCCGTAACAATTACCAACTGAGAGCTACCACCAGGATCACATACTGTACAATACATGACAGCTGTGAAGAGATTCACACTTTGTCATGACCATTGTATTTCATTTTGGTACTCACAACTGTAAGCCATAGCAAAGTCTTGATACCTGGAGCACATGCAACTGAGGGGTCAACCTTCAATGTCCTTTTCAAAGGCATCACCCATTTCATTTACATATTCTTGGTATTGTCCATAACTTTCTATAATGATATCCTTCAATTCTCGACACATCCATGTCTTGTAGCTGAACTCCTTCCATTTGGGTCCTTTGTCCATTCCTTCCAGTAAATCTCATCACCATCTTCACTTGCAGACATATCAGATTTCTTCCCTTGCTGACTCTGAACAGGTTCCCTTCGAACAGCTTGAGTTCAAATCTTGTGGTGTACAAAGAGTCTTTGTAAAGAACTGGTCCATGGATATGTTGAGTGCATTCATTCGAAGCCTAAAGTCCTCATGAATTTGGCATTTGCACAGTTGGCCAAACGATTGATCTTTTAGGACAAAGACATTAACTGGGTGAAGGGATGTGAATTTGGTGAAACCAATTTGAATATCTGGGTGTTCTATTTGTGGAACAAGTTACAAATGTTCACTGTACTGCCAGATGATTGCACATTTCAGACAAGTAACTTACGTGACAATTTCCTGTAACTTACGTGACAGTAAATAATAGCTGATATCTAACTGGCTGTTGTATATTTGATTGTAAGTGTATTACCACATCATACTTTTATGTCTTTGGTATTGACCCTGACAACAAATGGCTCCCTTTGTCTCAGCACTTCACAGGATTTTTGAGTTTCCTCAAAGAAAACTTAAATTTTGAAATCTCTGCGTAACTTACGTGACACATGTTGAGGGCGCTGTCACAGCTAAGAAAGGAATTGCATCATTTTGTTTTTACTTAGAAATGGAAGATAATAAATTTAATGGTCTACTGAGCTAATTTTAAACTACATCACATGGTGTTGGACAGAGTAAGACTAGTTTAACAGCTGAAATTTTTGTCTGAATTGTAACTTACGTGACGTGAAATGGGCCAAATAATGTTAGGCCTAACCATAGAGAAGGGTATAAAAGTACAGTACGTGAGACCGTTTACTAACAAACAATAAGCAAAAATAGTTGTCCGTATCAAAACACTGGATTGTTTTAGTTTCATAAGTTTTTAAATTAGGCTAGCCTAGGCCTAGGGGCCTTTAAGTAACAATAGCTACATCTATGGGCTAATTTTCTGCTTCTTCAAGGAAAATGAAATAAAAATTGCAACTTACAGCTACTAACGAAGTTACGTGTTGTAACAGTATAGCCTATGCAGTATGATTACTTTGTACGGTTGCAAGGGGAGCTCAGCTAAGTTTTCTTTTGTCATGATACCTAGGCCTAGGGCCTATTATACTTCTGAAAACCGCAAACCAGTTGCGGACGAAGGGAATTCGGTCAGAGGGGGGCAAAACTTGCCTGTAGGGAGCGCTTCGAAGTAAGTAGATACCCTATGTCTCAATATGGTGAAAACCCAGAGAGGGCGACGATAGGCGATTTGAGTCCGTCAAGGGGGCGACCGCCCCCTCTGACCATATGGTAGCTCCACCACTGCCGCAAACTATCACTGATTTCTTAATTTCGGCAACAAGTCAATTAAATAGGCCTAGGCCTATTCCTTTCCTATAAGAAGTTTCAAGTACAACATTATGTATCATATGAGGGGGACGTTGGCCTAGGCCTATAATACCAAGGGACGTTTTGGTAAAAAGCAGGGTGGGGGGGGGGGGGTTGTGGTAGGCCTAGCTGAAATGCGCGGGTACGGTTTGGTAAAGGGACGTTTTGAATGAATACCACTGTAGCCTCTGGCCTTCAAGGCCTAGGTCGTCTAGATACGTTACTAGCCAATATGGGCCTAACTTGGCCAACGCTAGCCCCTCATGCTAGGCTGGGTTTCCTTGCAGTATGGCCTAAGAGGCTAAGCCTAGCCTAGGCTAGGGAATGTAGGCTAGGCTGGCCTAGGCCTAACGGCCCAAAGGCCTAAATTCGTATCTCACCCCTTCGCCATTGAATCTATCAACCACCCCTTGAGAGTAGCCCAGTTCCAGCAGAATGGACTCCATTGCGGTGCAATGTTAAATTAGGCTACTACTTTTTCTAACGTTTGATTCGACAACCAATGCAGTGACAGATCCCATCTTTTAGCCCAGGCAAGGCAGGCGCGCGGTCGCGGTAAACGCACGACGTACGGTACACAACAGCCGGCCTAGCCTCAGCTAGCCCTGACTTGGCTAACTTAGCTTTCATATATATTGTATATTATACAATACACGTGAACGATCATTGGCTAAAAGTTGACGGGACTTGGCTAATAAATATGAAGTACGCCACGGCCTTCAGATGAAAACTGTTCTTCGTGTACTTTTGCATCTTTATTAAATGCAATCACGCCATATCACCTTAAAATGGATCATGTGAAAAACTGCCTTCAAATGAAAACTTATCTTTGTGTACTTTTGCATCTTTATTAAATACAATCACGTAGTCACCTTAAAATGGACCATTTAAAAATCAGCCTTCAAATGAAAAATGTCTTTCGTGTACTTTTGCATCTTTATTAAGAACAATCACACCATCATCTTAAAATGGACCATTGAAAAAGCGGCCTTCAAGTGAGAAGTATTATTCGTGTACTTTTGCATCATTATTAAGTGCTATTGCGCCGTCATGAAACTATTTTCGGCCTTCATTAAGACATTTTGGGCCTTCATCATTCAAAGAGTGATGTTTTTCACTGTAAACCTGATCTTTATCACTAAAAAGCGTTCTTCATTACTGTAAAAGTTATGTTTATCATTTAAAAAGCGTCTTTATTACTGTAAAAGTGATCTTTGTTATGAAAAAATGGACCATCATCGAAACATGTTGCGGTTTTGGCGTTCCATATAGTCATGTCTCTACGACAAGCAAAGGGGGGTAAAAAAAAAATACGTCGTTGTTGTTGCCCCAGTTATTGGGGGAGGGGGAGAATTACAAGTTTTCAAAGTCAGGAGTATATGACGTGAAAATTAGGCAGCTTGACATCTCTGTGGTGGAAATTCCTCCTAATCTTTTGAAAAACGGGTATATATGTCATTTAATACAATGACTCGAGTCACTGACTCGACTCGAGTCACAGTGAAAGTAGTATATGACTCGACTCGAGTGCAAGATTGAGTGACTCGTTATAACACAGTTAATTTCCTACGATGAATGCACACGGCATGTAGGACAGGTCACCACAGTTTTTGCCGTACAGTGGAAGCGCCCTCACATTTCGTAGATCTGTGGCGATGAGTAGCGTCAGCGTTCTTCCTTCAATTTCTATGTTTACTCGCGAAGGTTTACCTACGTGAAGGAAGCCTGCGGAGCAGACTCTGTAGCAGCCTCCCAAAGGATGGCGCTCTCTCAGAAATCATAATACACCCCCTGTCTATTGTAGTGTACTAAACTTCGTCTGTATACTGTACACTAAGGGGGTAAGCAAATATTAAGAATTGTACTTGTAGCTGATATGCACTCACCAAGCTTACAGCAGGCTAACGTGAAGGCAGAGCACAAAGGTTAATACCCTGCTTGCTGGTTTGTGTTGCGTATACCAAGTATCTGGACAATACAATACAATCATGGGAAACCGTGCAAAAATCTCCAATTACGAAACCGTATTAAAAGCAAAACCATTGGACATAAAATGAAGGAGCACACACACAAAAAGCTAATGTAACTACAACAGAATCTAATAATAATCACTTTTACACCGTATTTTAGGGTAATATACATGAAATCACAAAGCTTACCGTTGCATAAATAATTATGGAGTGGCGTAAAAAAGGGGGCGGGGAGGACGCCGCCCTCAATACACGGGCCAGCTGGGGGCGCAAAATGAAGGCAGACGAAAAAAAAAAGAAAAATAGAGAAAAAGATACTAGGAAAACAAAGAAAAGGAAAAAATGAATAGAGAAGGAAAAGGAAAATGAGAGCTTGTATACTTTTCGCGCCCCTTCACCTCCGAGGAATTGTTAATTCATGACGGCAAGAGCACTTTAATTAAAGTGATTGGTATGATGACGTCATGTTTTGTAGCAAGAATGACACTGCCAGCTGGTCCTCAAATAAGAGTTTGCTGAGGTCCCACAGGGGATGATCCAGTAGACATGCAGGTAGTCCTATGGCCGTACTGGACTGTTTTTCTCAGGGAGTAATTTTGTCCGACTCCAGAAGGCTAATTTAATTGTCCAATTTTCCGCCCGACTGAGACAAAATATTCTGCAACGGCGGATCCAGGGGGGCGGGGGCGACCTCCCCCTTAGGTCGACCGAGAAAAAAATGTAAAAATATATAATGAAAAAATTTAAAAAAAAAATGGAATCAAATCTAAACCACGCATTTTGTGGGACATTTGAGGTATATGGGGTATGGTGAGGCATGTAATGACCTCAGTTTAATAGAAACTGAATCATCTCTGGCGTACCGACTGTAAAAACTGGACGCTCATTTAAATTCCTACAGTCCACGTTTACAAAATGCCTCACATACCTTCAATTAAACTGACAAGCGCTGCAGTTAGGCCTAGCTGGCTGAGCTTGAGGAGAAATGGAGGGGGGTCTTTAAGGTAAATTACTAAAGTTAGGTCCAAAAGCAGGCTAAACTGTCTACATGAGGGGTTGATTCCACCGCCAGGCCCGTAGTCAAGGGGGGCCAGGGGGCGGAGCCCCTCTGAAATTATTTTGCCCCCTAGAGAGTTTGAATCTTACCATTGACTTAAAACATTTTGTACACATTTGGCCCCCTGAAAAAATTTCGCCCCTCCCCGGGAAAAATTTTTGCCCCCCTCCAGTACCTTGTCTGGCTACGGGCCTGTATTCCACAGAACGCGGTCATAGGATTTACTAATAGTCCTTGAATTATCATCTCAAAAGTCATAAATCAGAGCTCGCGACAGCTTAATGCTGTTGGTACTTTCCATAATACAAATTTTATAACCTTTTGGAGGCATCATTTTAACAAAATTCATATCGTTTCAGATGTAAAATTTTCCATAGGAGGCATTTCTGCCAATACAATTCTTGAAAAACATTTTGAATCATCCCGCCCAGACTCCCACTGCCTTGTGACTGCACCCCTCCTCTTGTTCACTCCCCAGTGAGCGTGAACACTAAGGCATGAACGGTTGGGTGGGGTGCGGGTCGGACCAGTGCTCAACTTGTGTCCACTGACTGGACAGCACCTCTCGCTGTCTTGCAAAGAGCCTCCCGGATCATTATAAGGTAAAACTGAAGGGATCGCTACTCATTTCTTCTGGACTCTTGGGCACTTTAAATTTTCTGTGTTCAAATTGTCTCATATTGCGAGAGCTTCTGGGGGCTTCGCCCCCTGGACCCCCACCGGGGTTCTACCCATAGACTCCGCCAGGGACCCTAACGCGGGCCCTTGGACCCCACGAGTTAATACTCGGGCTTTGCGCTCGTGGTGCACCTTGGGTGCACTTCGTTCGCCCCCCACCCTTACAGCAATTGCTGGATCCGCCCTTGTTGAATATCTGCCCCATTTAGTCCGGTCTCTGACATTTGGGACGCCCCAAGTCCCCTGGCCCGTACGGCCGTGGGTAGTAAGGTCTCGGAGGGCACTGGGGGCACGCGTCGAGTCACTTGCCCCCTGCAAACAACCCTTGTGACGGCACTGTTGTTAAGACGAACTCACACGGAAGTCAGAAAACACGAAACACTAAACAAGTATTTTTCGAACTTGTTTCGCGTTTTCGTCCGTGTACCCGCACACGGTGAAAATTCAATGCACACACGAAAACAAAAACAAGGTGGTAAACAAAATTCAGTTTTTCGGAAGGTAACTTTCTAGTTGTCCTAGCTGTTACTCGTTGTAGTGTAGATGGTAACCTAATTAAACAAGAGCCAAAAAGCCCTCACGGTAGGGGTGGCATTTAGATAGGGGACAGGAGCCATGCCCTCACCCGGCCACTTTCAGAGCCTGTAGAGTATAGTCCCTGATAGCAGCCAGTCGCCCGACGGTCAACCTGCTTTTACTCTCAACAGGGCAGTTTCAGGGGTGGCCTTAGGTGGGATTGGATATGCCCCAGTCGGGGAAAGCTACCCCTTTCCCGCCGTCGGGGAAACTTCCCAGTTTCGCCAGGGAGCTTTAACGGGAAGACCCTTCCGTAAAATTTTTAGTCCCCGACCACGGTCAGTTTATTTGATTTCGCTCTAAAGAAGAGTGAAGTCTTACGAAACCCCAAATTGTCCAATTTCCACACTAAAAACCAGTATTTTTCAAATTTTCTCTGACTAACAAAAGCCCACAATTTGCAAATTTTTAGGCGATCTCCGAGGGCCGAAATTTACATTCGGAGTCCTGTCGGCAACTTTTCGCCTTGGTCAAGGCTTTGAGTTCCAACCCCTTCCCCTGTCGGGGAGCCTAGCCCCTTGTCAGGCAATTAGGTCCTGTCCCCCCTTTGGCAGTTTCTTCAATATGAAACAAAAAATTTTCGGCCTTTCGGGCAACGTTTTGGTTGGTTTAGCTTCTACACCTATAGTTCCGTTCTATATAGATTTATAGCTCAAGCCTTTTCCACCTTTCCAAATAACCTACAGGTAGCCTACAGAGTTTTATGTGAAGGTCGCGGAAATTCCTTCCCATACCCATATCGCATATCCTAGTTATTTTCCTCTTGAGTTTATGACGCTGTAAGATAAGTGATTTGCCAAGGGAGGGTTTGGTTATTTTATCTGACAGACGGTTGGATACGATACACGCCGCACTTGACTATTTTTGTTCTAAATGAGTATAGATTCTTTTATGTGTAGGCTAGTATCCCAAAATTTTTACCCACTAAGTATTTCCAAAATTCAGATTTTACGGCTAAACACTACATGGGAAGAAAAGTTATACAAGTATTAACGGAATAACGTACGGATACTATAGGCACTGCAAGAAGATGGTGTTGTGCAAAGGCTTTCTGTCAATCCCCTAATAACCCCCTGTAGACATGGTTCCCGCAATCCGTCGCCCCTGTCGGAACTTTGGGCCGCTGATTCGCCGTCCCCATGCCCGTAGCCAAAATAGGTACCGAAGGGGAGGTGACGACTTCCAGGGAGGCGATAAATGTCAGGTTCGCGAGATATACTAAAATGCATTACGACAATGGTAATTATTGATCTTCTAGGGGGCCTATTTTTTTTCAGGTGGCTCCCTTTGGCTACGGGCTTGCCCCACCGTCGGAAACTTGCCTCTTGTCGGCTAATTTCAGGCGCTACCCTTACCTCAAGTTCCTACTTTTACTTAGGATGCGGCGTCGGAAATTGTATTGTGCGCAAACCTGTAGCCAAGGGGGACAGGGGTGGAGCCCCTTAGAAAATTTTCTCCCCCCTAGAAATAAAGTAATACTATTGCCTTAATTCATTTTAGTATATGTCGTCCCCTAAAAAATATTTCCCCCAAAGCTATCTTGCCTTTCTCAGCACCTCATCTGGCTATAGGCCTGACTGTGCGAGAGCGACCCTGGTAAGGTAAAGACAAACGGGGAGGTATCCTGTCACGGGAACTGTATCGATGATCCTGAAGTGTATTTACCGCCGTTACTTTCGGGTAAAAGAAGGGGAATTATTTTGAAGAAAGTTTATTAAAAATCCCACCAGCCGTCAGCAAAAAAGACACAAACGTGCCACAGAGCACGCCCCGCAGAAAAACTAGCAATTACACTCAGATTAGGGGTAAGCAAATATTAAGAAAATGACCGACTGCATGGTCAAGTGGCTAGAGCATCCGACTAACAGCTGGAAGGTCTGGGGTTCGACTCCTGGCCGGGACGGTCATACCGAAGACTTAAAAAATGGAACCTACTGCCATATACTTGGTGCTCAGATATTTTTATGGTTATTGTGTGTATTTCAAGTTTAACATTAATATATTGATATTTGGCAGACAACCTTTCTTACTATGGGCGGCCAAGAGGGCAAAAAGACGATTATGAAAAAACATTAAAGAACCCAAATAAATTAAAAAAAGTGAAAAGCTTGTTTTTTCTTTTTTTAAATTTAATTCGGTTCTCTAATGTTTTTTCATAATCGCCTGTTTTGCCCCGTTGGCGCACTAGGCGGCCAACAGGGCAAAAAAGACAATTTTCCAAAAGACAAACTGCAAAAAAGATAATTCGCGGAAAGTTCTGCAGGCGTCCTGAGATTGACGGATTGAAATGATGACTGCGCAGCCGCGTCCCAGTCTGGGAAGACGTGCCTCTTCACCTTAGCTACACTCTTAATGCAAAAGATTGAAAGTCACTCCAAAAGAGACTGTAGTTTGGGACCACTCCTAGTAAGAGTGAATTTCACTCGGGGTGGAGTGAAAATTCACTCGAAGTAGAGCGATGTATCATTCCATGCGAGTGAAGTATTGCTCTATTTGGAGTGAATTTTCACTCCAAATAGAGCGATGCTTCACTCTTACTAGGAGTGATCCCAAACTACAGTCTCTTTTGGAGTGAATTTCACTCTTTTGCATTCAGAGTGTAAAAGCACAAAAGGGGGCTTTGCTCTTAAGGGGGACGTGGATCCTCGGTGGGGGGTCAAGGGAAGCGAAATGTTTTCCGGGGTGGGGAAGATGCAGGAGTCTATACTTGTGAAGCTTTACCCCATGGCATGGAGGCTAGGGAATTCCTGAGGGCCCTTATGGGGTCCAGGGGAAATGCTTTGGTGGGATGTCAGGGGCCAAGGCCCCAGACGCTCTGGGGTATTTACGTAAACGTTGCCACAAATTGAAGCATTTGACAACTTTCTAATTATGCTGTCTTACAGGTAGTAATAACGAGTTCTCATGCTGAAAAATAGCTTAAACGTTTTGATAACCTCTTATTTCAGTTTACATTGCAATACTTACCTTTTTACTATTATATAAAATTTTCAATTTTGTCAGTATGTGCTTTCTGTGAAGAGAGAGAAGAAAAACTATATTCGAGGTAAAAGTGGAGGGACAATTTTGAGCTGACCTCTGGCACCCGCTTTGGTTGCCATTGAAAGGGTCTGAGGGTACTCGTTAGGAAACTTTTAAAATTAAACGCTGATAGATGCGATTTCACTCTCTAAAATCTTTGGAGTGAAAATCACTCTTTTAGAGTTAAATTAGGGATCACTCTAAATTTGGAGTGAAAAATTTCAATCGAAAAAGAGTCATTCTCACTCTTTTAGAGTGAATATTCAATCTGTATGTTGGAGTCATCCCTAATTTCACTGCTTGGAATTTAGAGAGCATCGTTCCCTGGCATCTGGTAACTAAGAATTCAACAAATTCCGTAGTGCATCTAAGGAGGAAATGTAACCCGACTTGTTGACTTCAGTTTATCCACAATTTTTGAATATAAATTTGAGAGATCACAACTAAAGAAAAAACTATTTGGGACCTTTTTAAGGCCCACTTCAAGTTACAGTTAGTATCTCATCCCTTTTTGAAACTCTACATCTCTTCTTAAGTACTTATTGCTCTCTGAGTTGCGAAAATGCAACTCAGAGGGCAATACCCCTCAGGGGCGTTATACCCCTGATGGGAACCATTGTTCCAACATCTTGCAACAGAAGTCCTCATTAACCTCATTATGATGATAAATTTTAAATCCCGACAGGTTCATTTGAAAATCTAGATTAAATGGAACAGTCATTACTTATCATTCATCAAATGTTTGTGAAATGTTAACCACATCCCCAGATCTCACTATTATGATAGCGAAAAAATTTAACTAGGCTCATTCCTTCTTTGTTGAAATGATGTAAAGTTCACTTACTTCCACTAAAAGTTTAAGAGCGCCACGAGAAATTAATCTGTGAACATCTCAGCAGCTAATTGCTCCAAAATCACAAACTTACTACCAGAACCAGCATCGAAGACTAGGCTACTAGTCAGAGTTTCTGTTATGATACAGGTGTATTTCTTCCATTTCACTGGAGGCAGCCAACTGTTCACGGAGTCTCTTCCATCTATGTAATCTGAAGGAAGTGTTGAATCATTTGGAGAGTTCATGGCAGGGATACGCTTGTCATTCCTCTTGTTTTCATTATTTTTTACTCATAGTATTCGTACCGAATGTCCTTCAGTTTGCGGTTGTCACATGTGGAGGAGCAATTACCACGTCAACTGTGATGAAAGGGAAAATCACATTAAAGATCTCAACTGGACTTTGTTCAGCAACACATCTACATTGCCCATCCAACACACCAATATTGTCTCCTTCCAAAGCGGTAAAATGCCGTTCTTGGTGAACCTTGCTAGAGTAACACATCTTTATTTGAGTAACAACCACCTTCAGCGATTTGACGAGAACTACTTCTCTGACTTATACAAACTGGAGAAATTTGTGTTATTTTCAAACAACTTGACAACTTTTCCTTCTTCAGTTCTGGCAAGGCTTACACTCTAAATGCAAAAGAGTGAAATTCACTCTAACAAAGACGGTAGTTTGGGACCACTCCTTGTAAGAGTGAATTTCACACATGGTGGAGTGAAAATTCACTCCAAGTAGAGCGATATTTCATTCCATGCGAGTAAAGTATAGCTCTATTTGGAGTGAACTTTCACTCTATCCCGGGTGAAATTCACTCTTACTAGGAGTGGTCCTAAACTACAGTCTTTGTTGGAGTGAATTTCACTCTTTTGCATTTAGAGTGTACATCTCTACGTCGCTTTGACATATCACAAAATAAGTTGACATCCATACCAAGCAGTGCCTTTCAATGGAACAGAAACCTTGGTTATCTCTTGTTGAACAATAATCATATTAAAAGTGTCCACCCAGACGGCTTCAAACCCCTCGTGCATTTACAACTTTTCGGTCTACAAGAAAATAGAATAAACTTCGTCAATCCTTTGTTATTTTCAAATCTGCGTCTTCTGAAATATGTTGACATTTCGTGGAACAATTTAAATGAGGTTTCATCAGCTTTTTTTTAAGTCAAGCAAAGAACTTAAAACTGTTCACTTTAATTCAAACAAACTTACTTATTTTAACTTCAGCATCTTCGAACACTCACAAACAGTTAAAAGTTTGTCCCTGCGTAATAATTACATTGAAACCCTGCAACCTTTGACTTTCAAAGTGAACATAACCCTTCCTATGTTAAAATATTTGATATTATCTGAAAATAATATTAGAGAAGTCCCCATTAAATTGTTTCCTATTTTTCCTTATTTATATTTGTTAAACCTGGAATTCAACAAAATAATGCATCTACCTTCAAGGGCATTTGCTGGATTACCATTTCTGAATTTCCTATATTTGAATGATAACAACATTCACAGTCTTGCTCCAGGTGCATTTTTTGGATTACTGGCCTTGAGAAAATTGCAGATTGACCATAACAACGTTAGTTTCCTTCCGGATGTTGTCGCAGATCTGAACTTGGATAAAACATTATTCTTCTTCGAAGGAAATCCACTTATGTGTAACTGCAGTATGGTAAACATTTTCGAATGGGTGGTTTCCTCGTCTCGTGGCCAGCCACCATTCATATGTACCCAGCCCAAAGAATTGGTGAACACGGAGCTTCAAGAAACTAGGTTGGATGTTACCTGTAATGTGAAAGCGATTTCATCGTTCACATCTCCAATACCAGACATCTCTGATAGCAAAATCCCTCAACATTGGGCCCAAATGAGTTTAGAAATTTCAGCTTTTGTTATTGTGCTATTGTGTTGCGTCGTCCTGTTAATCAGGTTTTACCCATCTTCTTAGACTTAATTCTAGTATCCTTCACTCTAAGAAAGGTCTAATCAGAGGGTCACCAAACAGGAATCTGGCCAAAAATTTGACTAGATCCGGTTAAAAAATGAACCAATTCCCATCCTTTTTGAACCAAATCTAGTCAAACAATTGATCAGATTTCTGTCCGGTGCCCCTCTGATCAGATTCGGTTCAAATTTGGCCAGACTTTTTTTATTGTATTGAAAGGCACTTGTTTACAAACCAAACGACCACGTATGAGCATGAAGCCTGTGGCTTGTAAATAGCAAGTTCCAGTCGATGGGCTAACTCAACAATGTAGATCAAATGTGCTTCTTTGAAAAGCTAGTTCAGGTAGGGATATACTCTGGCATAAGACACTTCACTGTGACCCTGCCGATGATAGAGCCGTACCCCTCCCGGTTGCTAAAATCAGGGAGCTGTTACGAAGAAGACAAAACTCCCAAATCTGTCATATATAGCCTGAAAATGAATTTATCCCTTTCAGGTATCAAACTTTGATTGACAGGTCTCTTTGTTCCTATTGTTTAGCCTTGTGGGCTTCCCCTTTCTAATAGTGATCTGCCCCTTTTACATCCAAGTAATCCTGAAGGAATTGCCTTTGTTAAGACATGCTTTGATTTGAGGTTTGTTACCGACGGGGGACAAGCTGTAATCAAGACTTTTAGCTACATGTTAAACAGTTTACGCTAAAATATTGACGTAACAGGAACCAGGATGTTAACATCACAATATCTTACTGAAAAAAATCGAGATAGTCACATAATATCTCAACATCTGGATGACACCTTAAAAGCTCCGTAAAAACGACTGCCAATGAAAGTTTAAATAGTGTAATTCCTTTGTGTCCCTATGAATTTGATGCGTAGTCTGCGTTCAGCATTGTTCAAGCCTACATCGTTTTCCCTAATTTTGGCAAATTTCCTCATCACTTAGAAACATACTCGAAAAGTAAGTTGTATGGAAAGACTTCAATAAAGGTGTCAGAAATAACATTTATTACGACCAATAACGATAAAAGTGTAAAATTTCATGTTTGTGTGGTGACTGGCAACGAAAAATTAACGGCTCAATGCAGGGAGTAGATCTATTAATTGTCATTTTAACAATAGGCTGTACTAAATCCTAGTTGATCCTGGTACTTGTGATTGACATGTTGAGGAGAAAAACAAGATCACCGTCGGAAACGAACATTGCTTGAAAGTGTCTGTAGAATGTTGGGTCTCCTTCCTAACACCTCCCTACTAAAAGTCACCTATTTCAAATGTTACAGTCTTTATCAACTCGGCTACAGCACCGGTTGGCCCATACATCAAATTTAGTGTTATTTTAATCCCATAATTGAATACACTGCTCTTTAAACCGTTCCGGCCGTATTCAATGAAGATTACCTTTTCCGAAGCACGATTTTGCATTTTGTAGTTTTTGTGATATGTATTGTCGGCTTGTGTTATTTAACATATCACGCTAATAAGGAACATTCCTAGAGTGGTTTGCATTTTTTTTACCGTGTTTCGACCATGTGGTAACGTAAAATTAAATAAATGTGATATTGTGGGCTAAATAGTGTATGTAGGCTTATGTGTGTTTTCAACGTTGTACAGGCCTAAAATACCGGAGAAGTCCTTAACAGAATATAAGTTCAAAGACACATCCGTGAATTTTCAGAAAAATGTGAAAATTAGGTAATAGATCTGAAAATATGTATCGCACTGTCTGTTCAAATATGTCGACTTCTAGACTGATGTACAATTCATTTTTCTTAGTTCTTTAGACTGAACATCAACGAAAAAATCACGAGGAACTGATCTCCCTGAAATGGCCACCTTTTCTACTTTCATCTCCCAATAAAAAATGCCTATTGCTGGAATGCAGTCATTACTTGGGTCGGTAAAAGTGATGAAAGATTGTTTGGAAGGAAATAAGAAAAAAATTAATTGCTTCAACTGACTTTTCTAAATCCATTGCAACTCCATTTCCGGAGAGAAGACTGGGCTTGGCTTTAGGTCGGCAGAAGCTATCCACATGATGACGGTTTGATGCGGATAGTTGGAAACATTGTCATGCATGATTCACCGACGGTATCATACATATAGCAACCCCATGTGATTCTAAGTCTCTATAAAATGCATTGCATTCTTTCTACCGCCCTCATTGTAACTATATAGCCATGTTTTCTGCGGCTATTCAAATTTCATCATGCTCGAATCATCTGCCGGCCGCGCAATTTTTTTCCCTAGAGGTAATGGGCAAATGAGGTCAATGGACCAATCAACTTCATGTAAATTGGCCACGTCCATTACTCCCGAAATGAACGTTTCTTTACATTTTTTGGTAATTCTGACGCCGGATTATGAAAGCACATGCCAAATATCCTTAGAAGGTGTAACTCTAACCTATATTCTAACCCTAACCATTATATTGAAACAATTTTTAAAATTCATGAAAATTCAGATTTGCCCATAAACTCGTGGGAAAAAACATTAAGCCTGCCGGCCATTTTATTGAACGCCTTGATCGTAGAAAGACCACAGGCTGGCTTTTGAGAACTTTACCTTTGTTCTTTGTACTTGACCCTCTGGTGAATATAGGGCAAGATCTGGAAGAAAGGGAGAGGGAGACGAAGCCTCTAAAGGTTAGACCAGACATCGCGCAATGAAGGCTTTGACTTGTTGACTAACCTTCTTCTCTCTTCGTTGACAAATCTAGCCTCATAAGAGGACAGCTAGAACCTTGATTTGTACATTCGGAACTTGTTTTCGTACCGTACTATAGCTACTTTCCACACTAGTTTAAATTTATTGAACGTGTTTTAAGTTTGTCCGACGCTAACCCTTATATCTGCGTTGCCGTTACATAATGTTTATAATTTTAAAACCAAATGGCTAAATTGATCGGATGTTCGGACGCCTTGTATTTAATAGTATTGTTTTTCATTTTCTTGGTTTTTATAATCATACCTTTGTTGTTTGCATTTTCAACGAATTGTTTTATTCTTAACTTGTAGCTAGATTCTGGTGGTTGAAATGGGTACCAGCCAGTAGCGCCACTAGGATTTTAAAAGTAAGGGTGAGAGTGAGGCCAAGTGAGGAACAAGTAAATATTTGGGAGGACTAAATGTTTTGTGTGCATTTTTCCTGCAAACTCTATACTTTTGTACAGAAGAGGACTGATAGATGTATTGAAGTAGCAACCTTTTAGTTGCAAAATGTCAGAACTCCTCGGTCTTGAAGGTATTTTTCAAGGTTGCCATTGCAACGCATCTGTTCGTGTTAATGTTTTGAAAGTCTAAAAGAACAGCTATCAAATGATAGGCCTAATGTTCCTTAAGTTATGCGTTTTCTCCAGTTTTCGCACCTTGCAAGTCGCATGCCCTGAATCACCTGCAGCTAGTTAAGCCAGCCGTACACTACACGACTTTGCACACCGCAACCCAACTCGATCGTCGGTTCACCAACAGTCATGAGGTGTGCAAGAGTTTAAGACTGCGTTTGGTAGTTTTAAGATCAGTTTTTAGTCGCGCCGACTTCAGTCGGGAAGAACGAACATGTTGGTTCTTCCCGACTGAAGTCGGCGCGACTTAAAACTGGTCCTAAAACTTTCAGTCGCAGTCGTAAACTCATGCACACTATACGACTGTTGGAGATCCGACGATCGAGTTGAGTTGCGGTGTGCAAAGTCGTGTAGTGTACGGCTGGCTTTAGACGTACGTACAGCCTAGGCAACGCCCGCTATAGAGGTAGCACATAAGCTGTATGTATGCTCATAGTGTCATGCACAGTGCAATTGACCTTGACCTTAAATTGACCTTCTACCTAAGCTTAAGCCTGTCAAAAGTCGGTTGACCGATGTCCTCTGCTGACATTATCGTTACAAAATATTACAAAATATTTGTTTTCAGAAGAATTCATCGTAATTAACCATTATTATTCCTTGTTTCGATTCATTTGAAAATGTTGCAAGAGTTTCTTACTTGATTTGAAAAGTGTTTCGGTAATTCAATTAAGGTTTAATATTGATAGTCTGAATCATTATACAGTCTAGTCTAATGTGCATTTTTACGTTGTCTACTGTGTCACTAAGACATAATTTTGACAGCCATATTGTGTTGGCGAGAACAGACAGTGCGCTCCTGGTGATATAGTGACCGTCAAATGTAAAATCTTTGATTAGTTAAAAAGTGACCTGTCATTGTTGTAATTGCTACAATTAAGACGTCTTCATTTAGCAGACTCAACATAAAAACTGATAAAAATGAAGAGCTTTTTAAAAACATTTTCGTCCGGTCCGTTATTTTGCCAGTTTGGAGTCTCGACGGCTTGTTCACCAATAAGAGGTTGAAGATGCCACAGAATGTTAGGTACACTAACTTTATGGGGTTCAGTGAGGTGTGACGATGTTATTGTATACTGAACACTATACCTATAGTGTACTTAACGGTCTGTGCCACCGTCGTAGTGATGATAGTCCGCCAAATGCAATTTATTCCTTAAATCGTTGTTTTAAAGGTTATGAAGATTTTTTGTACCACGAACGCAACATTTCCCTTAAAATTTAGTTTTCTTAGAGAGAGAGAGAGAGAGAGAGAGAGAGAGAGAGAGAGAGAGAGAGAGAGAGAGAGAGAGAGAGAGAGAGAGAGAAATAAAAAGACAAATAAAAATGTAAAAAGAAGATATTATGTGCTTTTACAAACGCACCATTATAGACTTAATCTATTGATGGTGCTACTTCTTACGCTACTTTCGACTCATGACTTATCATGGTTCAACACACTGTAAGGCTTTCTGTATGAATTACAGGTACGCTACTAATGTTTATAGGAGAAGCAGAAACGTTTCAATATAAGAAGAAACATTATCTTTTGAAATGCGCGCTGTCCATTATCAGATAAACTTTGAGAAAAATGCATATTGTAACTTAAATTTACATTTCCATATTCCGTAAAACAAAATATCGATAAACATATTAAAATGTTATGTTATGGTAGGTAATTAACAAAATGGAATATGGACGGAGAGCCATATGTGCCTCTCATATCGTTTGAACGATGTTGTACCTGTGGATCTGATATGACAATAGTCATGCCACAAGCGGAAATACGAGGTTTCAGATTCAGACGTAATAAACGAAAACTTAAGGCAACATGATTTATCTTTGCTTAAAAAATACTCTTTGGAAAAACAATGACATTACATTAAATTCCTTAGCCAAATGTACACTGTACATATGGAGACACACAAATTATCTGGCTTTTGCGGAAGCACCCGGTATTTTCGTGGCTTCACTGCCTAGACCCACGGCGATACGCTGTGTCAGCATTGTTATCCTTTTCTTCAATTTTGTGATGGGGGCGAACGCAACCCCTTACCAATAACCCCCAAAAAATAAAAAAGAAGAAAAAAGAAACTCGATGTGAATCACACAGAATGCTTTTTCTTGTATGGGGTATAATGAATTTTGTTATGCCCTATATTGATAAAAACTGAGTCAAACATTTCTCACATACCGAATTTACGTAATAGGTGCTCAATTAAATGTAAAGATGTCATGTATACGGTTTTGGCAAAATTGCCTCATAAGACTTACATGGATCAGATTTCACTGACAACGGTTACATAATGTATTATATCTGTCTGATCTGAGACAAAAGAAGTTTACAATTATAAAAGCACGAACTTGCCTACAAGAGTATACCATCTTGTCTTAAATAGAATGGAGGAAGGATACCCAATTCCCTATTTTTATTAAAAACACTCAAAATGGTCCCCTCACTTTATTTTTTGAGCAAATCGCGTGCGCAGAGGGTTAAGTTAACGCATCCTATATTGAACAAAGACAGAAAAGAAGACAAGGGGGATAAGGAGGAAGTGGGGTCGGTATTGGAATCAAAACTACAGTAACCCTTGTCTCCGAAAACTGGGTATAGCGTTTGAAAATTGTTTGAAATATTGTAGAATTATACAAGAAAAACCAAACAAATGTCAAATATGTAGAAATGGCTGTTACGTTGCCGTTTTGACTGTGTGAAATTCCGTTTCTGCTATATGAGACATACGTGTTTACTAATTGAACAATCATATAACAAGCGAATGTTTGCGTGCAGATCATAGAAATTAAAGAAAGGCAGAATGACCTCTGCCGATCTGGACTGAGGCCATTAATATTGATTTGGCTAGGCTGTACGGCAACAGAGTACCGGCGCGTAATACAAATATCTCGTCATTGCTTTTGCCCCAAATATTGGCAAAGAAACTACAAGTTTTCCACTTAGCAGTATAAAACGAAATACTTTAGGCACCATGACTTAATCCTGTTGTGAAAATCACTGCTGATCTTTCGAAAAACGAATAAAATAAGTTATAACTTCTGCAGCAGAATGCACACTGTACGTACGGAGACACACCAATCAACCGGTCTTTTACCCTACAACGAAAGCGCCCTCTCAATTTTCGTGGCTTCCCCGGTTAGACATGGAGGTGGTGCATTGTGTCAGCGTTCTCCCTTACTTTTATTTCTATGGTCCAGATCTAGTCTCGAATAATAAATAAAAGACTTTGTTCTTGAGTATAGTCTCCCGACATGTGACTTGTATAGGTCATGCTGTACGTTGTATCCAGGGCTGTACACAAGTGGGGACAGGGCACTGGCCACTGGGCAGTAAATCCCCCCCCCCCCAAACACTCGCCCAGCTTACTGTCTACTAAAAACCTCTGAAACAGTCGTCAACTCAGCCGAAGCCGACATTAGCCACAATATCTCTGTATCTCATGCTGCATCATCAGTTCATCACAGGGTGCTGAAATAAAATTCACTGTTGACATGATGGCTCATAGGAGATGAAGTGATTCAACTGAAAGTCTGAAATTATATCGGTACTCACCATTCTTTAGTGCTGGGTAGTAAGGGTAAAGGGTAGTTAATCTGTGAAATGAGAACAGCTTGACAAGATAGAAACAAGGATTGCTGGGAATTGAGACACGTGAGGATTCCGAGGAACATGTTTATTTACCATGACCGGCAAATCGAGAGAAAGTTTTAGTGCTGAGAATTGACAGAGTCTCTAATACTTATTTTCAGGCGACCAAAAGTACAAAACATTACTCGTCATCGGCAACTAAATCAAATTCAGTGGTCGCACCGACTGACAAAATGACCATATTGGTCGCATTGTACAGTCCTGGTTGTAAGATTTATGAAAGGGCTTCCCTTCATTACATGTGAAGTTGGAGTATGCAGTATTCATTTTTGATATGTAATAAAAGGCTCTATGAGATGAAACAAAAAGTGTACTCTCTGCACTTCAAAAACGTCCGGTTCAGATTTGAACCGAATCGGTTCAAATGGGCACTGAACCGAAATATCATGGTCAAATATTGACTAGATTTGGTTCATTTTGAACAGAAATCGGTTAAATTTGAACCGAAACTGGTCAAATATTTGATCCTTTTCCGGTTAAGTGCCCATCTGATCCATTTTCGGTTTAATTTGAACTGGACGTTTCTAGCGTGTGTACACCATCTTCTTTGCAAGGTGTCATGAACAATTTAGAATGTAATTCCGCTATTGCTGTTTACGTTCGGCGAAGTTTCAAGATCCCTACCAACGTAAAAGCAGTAACCTTTCAGGAAGTCCAGATTTTTCAACTGTAAGGTAAGGCATTTGAAATAGCGTTAGGCATTTCCAAATTGAACATGAAAATACAACGTTTTCAAGCATATAAATTTATTTAGCTGCAAATAGCCTACTATTAATATTCCCACTTATTGAGGCATTTGCATTCCGACTAATTTCATTCTAATTATTGTTGGAAGTATTTTAACATTTAAAACATTACATACCCTACGATATTAGTAAAAACTGCTTCATTTCAGTCATGGCAACAAAGCATTCAGCGAAAAAGACAACGTCTTCGACTTAAAGTAGGGCGTGTCTACCGTCTCACGTTCGATGCATAACACTATACAGCAGCTGCTAATAACGGCAATCTAGTTTGTAGTCATTTGCAACTTTGCACTTTACGTATAACCTCTGATAGCCCTGTAAATCATTGGTATAGCAGACGTCGTTGGCTTTTATCACAGAAAAACAATATATGGAACAGTAACAAATTAAAGACTGATCATAATTGTTAGTAGTTGCTAACTTTGTGATCTGTATGATCGTCATTTCCAACTTTTCAATTCGTGGTCCCTCTCAAGTTTTTGCAAGGTCGGTAAAAGCGGCTCCGTAGATTTCCTTTTCGGGGAACACCCCCCCCCCCCCAAAAAAAATAAAAAACACTTTCCACAGTCTGTGCTGTTGTCGGTTAGATTAAAGTGGTTTCCTTTAAAGCAACGAGGCTTAATGTCAAAGGAAGCTAACCATACTACCCCTTTAAATCTATTAAATCTATAACGGGAATGCTACACACCGGCATTACCGTGATGGCAAGCCGATATGTAATCTGTGTGCAATACTCCTTTTGTGTACCTAGGATGAGTGTTACAGTGTATGTGTGTCATGCTGTGGTACACTGGAATGTAATTTTATGTAAATTTATGTAAATAGCTTTCCTCGTTTGGTGTCTTGTCCATTGTTTGTTTGTTTTGGGCCATTCTCACTTGAGCGTGAGTTACAGGCAAGGGCGTGGATCCATTTCCAAAGGTGGGGGGGGGGGGACTTTTTACCATTTGCGAATCGTCGTCTTTGGGTAGGGGGTCCCTCTCTCCTTTAAAAAAGGAAATTGGAAGTTGTCTATATGGCAAATGGTGCCATATTTGTGTGCAATTTAGCCTTTAAAATGTACTGTCAGTTTGAAATCTGTTATATTATTTGTACCTTTTACTAAAAGTTGGGACTCTGTAAACATTTTCGTCATTTTTGAAAAATGAGAGGACTTACTGGAGATGTCCCCCTTCCAAAAAGTGGGGGGGGGGGGGGGGCACTTCCCCCGTCTCCCATGATCCTCGCCCATGGGTACAGGTGAAACAGTAAGGGTGTGACAACAAGAAAGCAAAGTGGTTTTCCTTCTAGTCAGTTAATGGAGAGGTGAGTTATTCCTGTCTGTGAGCAGATGAGAAATGTATTGTAACTCTAGTAATGTGAGAAAAAACAGAAAGCCTTTACTTGGGAATTCCTGCTTGGTAGCAGACAATAACGTTTAACTGTGACACCTGCCTGTAAGCAGAAGATATGATGATTCCCTGCATGTTTAAGTAGCAGATCAAAATTATATTGTGAATTGAAATTTGGAGAATGTTCTTAAAGCTGGTGTCTGCAGAAACGGTAAGGCCCGGTGTGAAAATGCCAAAAAGGTTGCATTTTGAAGCTAGAGAGCTAATATTATTGAATTAGAGCTAAAAATCGAAAAGTACGAGTATTAAATTTATTTTATGTCTTATTCGGTAAGAGCTAATAACTTAAAAGGAAGTGTTCTTGGAACAGGTTTTAAGTGTACCAAATAGCATTTAGAAGCGGGAATAGTACTAGCAAAACCTCACAGTATTTCGCTAAATTTGACTGACGAAAGTTGTTAAAAGTGGGTTAAGAGCAATGTTGGTATGTTAAATGATACGATATTTGAGTAGCGATAAGAAGACTGTTGTTCTTGTTGTTTTGCACTTTTTCAAGAAATTATTCAAGATTTGGAATACTTGAGTTGTACTTGTGAATTATTCAAGTTGAGTTGTAAAATATGTTTTATTGTCTTTAGTTGAAAAACTAAGCGCATATCTGATATGTTTATGAATTGCAACGAATTGAACAAGCAACTTTTCATATTATTCGTAATTTTAAGGAATCCTTTAAATTTTGTTCGGCAATTTCATGTCCATGTAGGTTTTTGGTCATTTAATGACGGTCTTGGTACGGTTGCTGCAATGCAGGTAGACTGGCAGCGGATCCGAGGAGTAGACAAAGCGGTGTAGCGTCATAAGAAACAAATACCAGGCGCTTGTGTTATACCAGGGAGTTGTTATTCCGAAGGAGGTTTAACGGAAAGTTTTATTTATGCTAATACGACGCTACGATCCACTAAATCCCGAGGAGGTTATTAATGATAAGCTACTTATTCCATTGATGGGGAATTCTTTCTTTTATTCGTTCGCTTCAATTCTGCAAGGTGATTGCAACTATTTATCAGAAACAAGAATTTATTTTAAACTTGGACATAGGGTAGGAGGAGAGTTTGGGGGTAGTAGAGGGCATGGGGAGGATTTTGCATACGATTCTTGTTTGTGACTTTTGTGACAGTATGAAATAACCACAACCTGCTGGCAACTTGAGCAGGGGTGACATCATAGCCTTGCACTGAGTGTTTTTTAGAACTTACTGCTAATTTCCCTTCCACAATTAAGTGATGCTTTAAATGTAAGAATTCATGGATGGTTATTGTTGCCATACACACTTTACACACCGTACCGTACTATTTTAGGGGCAAACGGCCATGATTCATTTGTAGAACCTGTTACTTGAACGGAGGGAGGAGGAGTTAGTGACTGTAAGATTGTCTTCGAGTTTTGGTTGGTGAAAGCTTAAGGCTGAAAATTTGTAGAAATTTTGAAACATAAATTAGAACAAAGCTTCTTGTTACTGGAATTTAGGACGTATCGAGTTCGATAATGAGCTTCCCGGGCACTTTGAAAGTTCCTTATGCAGATACTGAGTTGAAAGGTGTTTTTTACCTACAGTACAACTTCACATTGCATTATAAGGTAACAGTCACTTCGACGGATGCTCTTCAGAGTCTAGGAAATCTGGGTTGACAGGTTACGTTTTATTGGTCACAATCTTACCGCACCTATGTGGCTTACCCAATTGAAAGAAGCTGCCCAATGTACAAAAGCCTAATTTACAATTTTTATTCTACCAGGCAATAGTATTTGTAAATGCATGTTTATCTTTATATTACAGTAAAAAAAAAACTGAACCACATTTCCTTGAAATACCGGAAAAACTCTTTGCATATTTGTATGTAGTTTGGGGATCGATTGAAAGTATACTTGTCTCTAATTTGAAGGCAGTATACATAAAGGAGAATGTTTTGCATTCAAGTTGATTACATTGATCTACCAGGAAAAATATTTTACTTTCGACTTGGGTAAAGAGGGAGTGGAGGATATCTAGGTTGCACAGATTATCCAGACCTTATGTTTGATGCTTTAAAGAGCAATTTAATTAGTTACCAGAAAGTAAAACTACTTTCTTTCAACTCGGGTAGGGTGGAGAGGGTGGGTGGGGTGGCGGTTAGAACTTGAAAATATCTGGGTTTAAGGTATGGTACACGTTTATGCTTATTTTGATATTTTATTTGATTTTGATTGACTCTCCTGAAATTTCCGCAAAAGTAGAAGTGCTCGCTCAAGCTGAATACCAATTAGTAAAACAATCAGCAGCCCAGCCAGGATTGTGTCATGGGGAGGGTTCTGGGGCACAGCATGAGGGAAACTAGGTCTAAGGGGAGGGAGAAAAACGGCCAGTTTAGGTCTCCAGATGCAAAATGGTGCAATGTTTGTGCCTCAAATGTAATAAAGTTTGTAGCGATCATGTGGTTTTTGCAATTATTTTTTTTTTCAAGGTTGGATCATGGGGGGGGGGGGGGTTCAACCCCCAAAACCCTCCCCGTGGCTACGCCACTGAAAACAATACTTTCTTATTAAGATGAATATAGCATTTGTGCACATAAAATTACCTGATATTATTCCTACACACG
Organism: Holothuria leucospilota; assembly: GCA_029531755.1. Taxonomy (NCBI): domain Eukaryota; kingdom Metazoa; phylum Echinodermata; class Holothuroidea; order Aspidochirotida; family Holothuriidae; genus Holothuria; species Holothuria leucospilota. The sequence continues at coordinate 76,487,075 of CM055961.1, read as the reverse complement.
TAATAAAGTATAGTTTATTTTCTTAACATTTCCAAAGTTTTATTCGTTACGGAGAGACAGGTCGTTTAGTCAGCTCCGTAGCTGTTCGCAATTATGCAAATGCAATACGCTGGGCCAGTGTTGTTCAGTGCAGAATTTATTTAACATACATGTTACGCATGTCGATAATAATTTAATTCTCTATGAATGCAATTGATAAAGTGTGGAAAATGGAGCTTGGGCTAGTTGGTTCCTAAAGTGATAAGTACAAAAGACAGTCTTTGCTGAACAAAAGTCAACTTATTCGTTTATGCAGACCAACCTTTTTAAAACTCTGTTCAGTTTGGGTTTTCACGTGGAATATATTTTTCAATGCAAGAAAAATCAGGGCGACATGAGGGTTGCGTCTGGAATTCAAGGGTCTACACCCTGTTCTTGGTTTTTCTGTTTATAAGGAAAGTTTAAAGAAATATGAAATACCAAATAAGATCCCTTACGCTTTATTTTGGCAGTGAAGCAACCCCTTCCTGAGTCCCGTGGTATTGCTAGCCCTCTTTACATTTGTAGACAATTACTATTCGTATTGGAGGGGATATGTTACATATTGAAAGACGAGACGCAAAGTGGACAGTTGCAAAATATTTACCAGGCAAAGGGTGGTGGCGTCATTATCATACCAAGAGCACTTCACGAGATTTATATCGGTAATTATCTCATTTTGTTGTTACAATTGAAATGACGATAAAAATCCCGCCAGGAGCATATTGTTGTAAGTGGTGTAGTCATCAGAATCACCAGTTTCATTTTGTTGCGTAATGACGGATGTGACTTTAGATGATGAAATCTACAACTTAATCCCATCGGTTTCAATGAACTAAATCAAGCCAGGGTTACCACTTTTTAAATGAAAAGGAGGGAGCTGGCATGTGGCCAGATTTTTTCAAGGGGGATTGTCATATTAATTTGAATACAATTACTTATCCAAGCGCACTCCCCTAAATGTGTAAGATCTAGGGAACAGCCTTCAGACTCCCATGACGGACGGTCCAGGAAGACATTTAACTCATTTTAATTGTATTAAATGCTCTCTAAAACAGATCTCAAACATCACAATTTGAACATCTGTGTAATCATCTTACGACCTCTAAAGGTCCGTCAATGTGATGTGGGGGGGGGGGGTGGCTTGCATGTGGGAAGGTGTTTTGTATATAACAAAAGCTATATCCACTATAAGTAGGTAAAAACTACTCCTGATTTTCATCTTCTCTTACCCTTTTGCTTTCTAGATCCAGACACGGGAGCCTTTATCCCACGGGGGTTTTTCAGCAAGGCCCTGAAAATTGTAATGTTTTTCATTTTCTTTTTCATTCTAGAGAGTTCGAAATGATCCCTGTGGTGTGCGCATGTGAAAACTTCCAAAGCCACATATGCCGCTCTAAACGCACACTGCGCCCCTTTGCTGACAGGAACACGGTTGCCGGCTCGAAGGTTCTTCACAGCCCCTAAATGAGTTACGCCAACGTCTGATGATCAGCGGCGTCACTACCGGGGGTGTGGGTGGTGCTACACCCCAGACATTTTCAAAGTGTCGTCTGTTGGGAAAAAATCCACTTTCTTTTGCAATTCACTGACTGTCAGAAAAAATCTTATATTTGGGGCTACAGAAATGTTGGGAAGTTTTATGATCTCTATGTATTGTTTTACTTTAAGTGAATTAGTGTCAGGTGGAAATATTATTTTGGGTACATTAACCAGAGACCTCATCCCCCAGATTTAAATGTATTGGCAAATTATTCTGTTTTCCGGACATTATTATCTACTGATGGGGAAGTAATGACAACGTTAGGGCTTTGTGTCAGTAAGTGTTCTCTACTACACTATTCGGGAAGCCTTTGTCTTTTGAAGAAATTCAGGCTGTCCGGAAAATAAAATTACTGTATTGCATAATTGTCATAAAAGTAGACACCATGTCTGACACTTCGAAATAAAAAAACAATAACGTGTTGAATGTGATGCAACTCAACCTGACTGCTCGGCGGGGATGAATTGTCGGTATTAGAGCTCAGGTGCGTCGGGTCACAGTCGGACTGTAGGTTAACCATACCCTACAACACACTGCCTAGGTGGATATCTATGTACTGTTTACTAGTCACACATGGGGGAGAGCACATTGAGCCGTCCCCTGATTTTGCAAAGGCTTCTTTATTGGCCAATTCATACAAAAACGAGACCCCTTTCGGTCGATGACAGCTGTACACGGCCACGGCCTTAGTAAACTGTGACGATACTCCCCCTTCCCGACTTCAACGAATATCAAATAGTTTGATATTTCCGATGTGGTCGAAGACTGCCGCATCACAATCGTTACCGACAGTCAGATTGAACAAAATTTGTCACGAACCTAACCGACCCGTCTGCCGCGCGACTGGTTTTCACTATCGCGTAGCAGTCGGGTCAGTGCAGTATGCGCTGGTTTCCCACTTACTCAAATCGTAAAGTCGGAAGCCTTTGCGTTTGCTGTAAACTTGAAAGGGCTTACACGTCGTATTCCGATAGTTGCCAAAGAGGCTCGCTTTTGAACTCCTGTAGATGCAGTGCCTAGAACACTACCAATTGTCTTTAATATGCTATTTTTGGGCGCTCTTCGCGCGTATCCTCCATGTGCACTAGTTGTCCAAGTATTAATTCGAGAAGGAGGGAGCGTGCCTGGATTAATGGGAAATCCCGCGGAACCTCTGTGATCCAATTCCTTCCAACCCTCAAACCTACTGCTTCATAAAGAAATCAAATGGCCGTTAGTCCTGAGTACTGCTTTTAGGAAACAAAAGGGCAATCTGTAATTATTAAGGTCTAGTTAGGCCGTGTTCAGTGCTTTTCGTACATAGGAATTTGCTATGTAAAATGAAGGCAAACGACCAAAATGCCTGTAAAAGTGCTGTTTTTGGCGAGCTTGGCGTGCATTCATCTTCTACTCTTGTTGTTCTATCATAACTTCACACCCAACAAAGAATATTTATTGCAAAACTGCACAGAAACTTTACGATCCTCTACCTTCCCCACCATCAATCCCATGCATCCTAAAGAAGTAGACCGGTGGTTAGGCCGATTTACACTATTTTGAAAAGATAGAACAGACTGAGATTTTATGGTCAGTTAAATGCGTATTCAATGTCATTTGCAGATAGTTAATGCTTTATTCTGGTGTCCACAAGTGTGCAATGTTTCAGAGCTTCCGGGTACTTTGCTCGTGGTCCCTTTCAGAGGGGCATTACTGGAATGGTCCCTAAGGAGGGCCACAGAGCCCCACTTTGAAGAGAATCTTATGCTCCTACCGTAGAAGTACTACCTCGGAGCTAGTATTTCCACGTCAAAGTCGACTTTGCTATTGTAACAGAAAAAAGAAACCGAGTACTCCGAGGTAACACGTGACAATATTGCCAAACATTAAACTGAGTTTTACAATAGCCGAGTGACTGAATGGTTGAAAGGGAAGATAAAACACCGGGGATAACAAGAAGGTTCCGGATAATGACAAGAGAAAGCTGCACGTGCGGGAGAACCATACAGAGAACCGCCTGCTGAAGAAAAGTTGCACGGAAATCCCAATGAAGTGCAATAATTTGAAGGCAATGAATATGTAGTCGTGTATATGTGCTTCTAGGAGTGTCTCAATAATCACCAGGCTTGTGTGTTGCAACAGATGCGGGCGAAGCGCACCCATGCACAAATTGTCTTTTATGGTTACAAGAGCTACATAATAGGTCTCTGACAAAACATTGAGAGGAGATAAAAGGGATTCCGTCCCCCTCAAACAAAATTCTAGGGATCATTGACGCAAATATAAGCAAAAAACTGCGGCTTGTACCGAAATACTAAAGGTTCTCCTTCCTCCCTTGCCAAGTTATTAGAGGGAAATATGTCTTACTATTGCAGTTGACCAACTCTAAGGGAAAATTGAACTGTGGCTGATGTTCCTAACTATGGAACAATATTTGGCAGTGACCTATTAATACAAGAGCTGCATGAAAACCCTGGAACTTTGGATATTTTAAAACTTTATGAAACAGAAGAGCGGGAATTTCTTGCTAGAGTAAACTTTACTTGGTAACAGCATAAATCAAAGGTCTGATTCAACAATCAACATCTTATTAACTGGCAATATTAAAACTTGAAATTAGACACGATTCAGTGCCGGATTTAGGAATGGGCAACGTGGGTAGTTGCCCATGGGCCTCCACAACAAGGGGCTTCCACATATCTCATGAAAAAATATAAGGAAAATAAAAAAAATAAAAAAGGAAAATTAAGGCTGACACGTATCATCTGAATCAAAATCATATTGCGCGCGTTTTACGTCATCTATATAAGCAAGCCATACTGCCATATGCAATTATAATTGTATATCTTTGTGAATGGTGGAAACAGCTAATTGTTTGTTTTCCTGCCATTGCAAAGCACAAGTCCGCAGACAAAAATGATAAGCCTAATATCTAAAGTCATCAGTATCAACGTCTATTTTCTTTAGAACTAGGTTAGTGGTTGGTTTTGAAGCGTTACAGTACACCCTGACCACTGCGCCTGTCATTACCTTCCGCTAGGTTTTAAACAGGAAGCGCCAAAGTGAGTATTGTTAATTAATTCTTTTTATGTGCAATGATAAAAAACCCTCCTCTCCACCCCCTCCACACACGCCACACACACGCACACACACACACAAGCCCGCGTTATCGTATTATTCACCCGTACGCGTCGGGACAGTTGGCATTTAGTTCAGGCGCGCTAGTTTGCTAATATTACTTTATCTGGCCAGTTTTAGTCAGTTTGCACTTTGGTTAACATGTTCGTCATGCATCAAGTTAGTCCAGTCTAGCTAAAAGTATGTTTAGGCCAGGGTTCGGCGAAAATACTCACCACCTAATTCGGCTGAGAGATGTGGTAGCAACCTTTTGATTTGCCTACGGTAGGAGTAGTAGCAACCTGCTCATTCGTACTGAGAGAGGTTGTAACAACCTCTTTAACTTGTACTGAAAATTGGGCAGGCAAACAGGCGTACATACCGTAATGAAAATTCTTGAACATAAATTTACTTCACAAATCCAAAACACTGCACCATTTTGCATTTAGCATCTAAGCAGGGGGACACCCAGGACGGCGATCACCGGGGTGCTGTGGGCCTCCACTACTAAAGGTTGCCCACGGGCCTCCACCTGTCTAAATACGGCCCTGACAGGATTCACATTTTGTTAGATTCAATTCAATTCAAACTTATTTCTCATATGTTAAACAAAGATGACGAGTTGAACAAACAGATATGGATGCAAAAACATATGATGGACACTTGAAAACAAAGGAAAGCTGCTATTAAAGCTAGTGACCAACAACCTGAAGAAACAATAATATTGTAAGCTTTGTAATACCTCATTTACTTTGATATGCCATTTGCTGTAAAATCATTGTGTTTACTGGCTACGATTAACATGATCAAACCTTTCTTCAAGGTCATGTTTGGTATAGATATTTGAGTAGTGAATGTCTGTATCCGTTTTGATACACCCAAACAACAAATTATAATGTCAAGATTATTCCACCGTGCGAAAAACTCTCAGGACTTCTCATAACCCTTTATGAACGTAATTATTTGAATTTTTCTGTTCCCTCTATTCATAATTTTTTATCACATTCTGCTTAACAATTCATGATGCTCCGTGCTCGTATAAATTATGGGAGAATCTAGTTGTCCCCCCGATCGAAAAAAATGGTCTTGGGCCCCTACATATCTCCGACATATTCCAAAATACCACGCGTTCTTTGTGTCCATGGTAGGTGGTGAATGGGTTTTGGAACCCCCCCCCCCCCCTGAAAAATTGGTCCCTCTAAAGTGATGGAAATAAGTATATTCTGTGGGGTAATTGTTATAGCTACCCAAAAGCCACGTCTCTAGTCGGTAGTTCACCACGCCGTTTATGAGAGGTGTTCTTTCTTGCTAAACCTTGTCTTTGTTAGGCTAGCAAGCTATACAATGTTATCATACGTTTTTCCCAAAACAAGAAAATCTCCCGGACTGATATACATTCTTTACATATAACAATTTGACGTTGAATACAATAAATTTTGGAGACAATTTAAAACGATTTTTTATCTTTACATTGGGGGGGGGGGGGATAAAACATAGGTTTCTTCAGGTAACATTATGTGTTAACAAAACAGGTTTTCGCTCATTAAATAAGTCATAATATAAAGCAAATAGCCCTAATCAATTGTTAAAATAGATCGACTTGCTCATCTCTGTCTTTTGAAAAGTAAAGCATTGTCAAATGATTCACTCTTTCAAATCGTCTCTAGAAAGTACTTGGCCAGACAACCATTTTAAACAAAACATAGTTGATGAGCACTTAAAGGCGTCATGAAGTAATGTTGTTTCTCTATGTTGGACTCCATATCCCCTTGTCTTGTTGCTTCTCTTCTGTGTTCGTTTTCTACACAAATGTTCTAAAAGATGTGCTTGATTATGGCTCGAGTACCATTTTTTCTCATTAAACACCGAAGCTTTTGCCAGGAATGTTACGATTTACTCTTTTGTCTGAAATACATTAACTTAAGATCGAATTAAACATTGCATTCTTCAATTTTGCAAAGGGATAGTACTTGAATGTGACAAATTTCATTCTTCTTACTGCCGATCGGTCACTGAAAAAAGATGGAATTATTCCGCAAAAGTATTGAATTTACGAAAAATGTTCTTTGAATTTTACACCTGGAAGTTTTTTTTATTATTTGGCAAAGCATTTGCTTTACAAGAAGGAAAAAATGTTAAGATAGCGAGTCACAATATTTTAAAGATTATAACTGCACGGCAGAAATATTGCAGTATATAGTTCAAAGTAATCAATGACCAAGTTTTTCTTCTTGTTTGCACAGATTTACAAGTTGTTCACAGTTATCAGGGCGTTGCCTTATAAGAAAATCTACAATGTTAGACGTAGCATGAGGGTTTATACCACATGTAAAAAGGAAGACATAATGTAGGTTTTTGTCCAACAGTTTCTTTAAATCACTGTCCGAATAACCCTTGAAAAATTTTGTTGCACGTTTGGCAATGTGATGGGCTGCAAACCATTGCATCAACAATTTGTAACGCATTCTTGCGTAAGTTTTACGCACAATCAGGGAAGACGTAGCCGCATGAGGTGAGGTATCAACTACAAATTCTTCTTCTTGCACGAGAATCTCGACGGCAATGTAATAGTCATACAAATCTTTTCCAATTATTTTCTGTAGGTCATCACTTATCCACTTGGTGACTTCCACTCCTTCACTGAGGTGTTTGAAACACACTTTGTCCAGTTTTTCGTGGTCATCCTTGAATTTATCGTACTTTTTGCGGTCTGCTTTTCTCATTTTTTCTTTCTTATGTTCACAAATAGAACCGATTACATACCGAACGAAACCTGTAATAGATATAAACCAAAATGGAATCCTTTCACCTTCCTCTTCCTCTTGTATCAAATTTAAAACCATAGCAAATACGAAAGGGATTTCACAAAGATCTCGCATAACCAAGTTTTCGTTTATATGTTGTGTCACTTTGGTAAACATTTCCTCGTCATCAGTCAACAGGGCTTTACGTATGTATTCGTTTCGTGCCTCTAGATCAAATCCTTCGAGGGTTACTTCTGCTGTCGTGGGGTTCATGAAGCCTGGTTTGCATGAAGGAGTTGTTGTAAGAATAACACGGAAGTTTGGAAACATTCGACCCTTAAGAATGCTTATTACGTCATCATCTTCATGCTTCCCTTTGTGTACATACTTATCAAAGCCTTCTAGCACCATGACAACTGATTGACTATCAAATAGAATTTTTTCAACATCACTTTCGTTCAACTCTGACTCATCTGACAGAAGATATTTTTGAATTGCTTTACAAATTGATATGGAACTATCAAATTGTCTCAGTCGGAGAAAAATCAAAATTTCCACATCCGCAAGAGGTGAATCTTTGCATTTATTGGCCCAATCGGAGGCCAATTTTAGAGCGAGGGTAGATTTTCCATATCCAGCTTTACTTGACAAAATGATTCTAGTTGATGTTATCTTCGATTCATCAAACATATCGTGGTACGACTCTAATTTCTGCCTCGATGTTCTTATTCCCTCTTTGGTAATTAAGTAAATGCCTCTGTCAATAAAAAGCTGGTCCACAAGAAACCGTTTCTCGGGTTTAAAAGGCATGGGTTTAAGATTGTTGTGAACGTCACGGTATGTTTTCTTAAGTTCTTCGATGAATATCTTCTTCAGAACTGTAAATATTAATTGTAGGGGGAAAATGTAATATTATGTGTACCAAGTGAAACTGATCAGCAAACTCTTCTCACTAATAGTGCAATCCTTCGAATTTTGTAGTGTTAATAAGGGGAAAGAATAAACATTAACTTGGTGATTGAAGGGAAGTCAGGATAGGATGTGCAAATTACAATTTTTATAAGAAGTGGAATAATTTCTTCCAGTGTTTGTATTGATTTGAGAAAAAAAAACATTGCTACTTCGTTATTAACCTCAGCAAATGAAGTACGTAGCAAAAACGTCAACAAAGGAAGATATAGTGGAAGTAACATCTGCAATGTTCCTCGTAGTGATAATGTGAAAATGTCAAAACCATCCATTATTCGGATTTTTTGGTATTCTCTTTCAGTGTCCAAAACGTTATTGGTTAAATAGTTTAATTAACATTTCAGTGTCAAGGGGCAACTTGGGCTCATTAGCGTCGGCCATTTGACGTACGTATTAGACGAAGGTGGGTAAATTCTCAGACTTAAGCCACTTTTTCGAAGGCTAGGAGGGATTGCAAACACCAAATTTACTGCGCATGTCCCCACAGAGCACGCAATTCTGTGTCACCACGAACGTTTCAGCTAGCTCGTTTCGTCGTGATTCGATCCGAAGACCTGTAGGATGCAAGGCAGTACACTCATCCATAAAGCTAAGATACATTTTAGAATATCGAGTTCTATACCACCTAGGTAGGACTGAAAGTCTTAGATTCGGTGGGTGTTACAGATTATACAGAAGGGTACACACCAGCTGCCATTTCATCTGTAAATGCTCTTTAATAAGCAAGCATCGTTTGGAGAATAAGGAACAAGCTTACGTATCAAACATACTATAACATGGCTCTTGAATCGATGGGTTGTAAAACGAGCCATGAACAGAAATGTTGCTCCCAGTGTTGTTTAACGTGTGTTTCACAGTGTGTTTCATAATGCTCAGTAACACAGACCAACGTAAATCTTTAAAAACCTTTTCAGAGGGAAGGTAAACTGTGCAGATCGTGGTACGCTATTTAAATTTTTCATAGCTTTAGTTATCGGTGATACACTATAACTGAGCACGGGTGTAGATCGGGAAGGGGGGGGGGGGGGCAGACAGATGTGTCCCCAGTTTTTGAGATGAGAGTGTAACACAAAATGTGCCCTCCCCTTATCGGAGGGAGAACCAGCCTAAACATCGACCTGCACTTCCAAGAGCGAAACAGATAACTATTTCGTGAAGTTCGGCCTGTTGAAAATCTCAGATCAAACTGATCTGTTGTTTGAAATACCCAAAATGGCCATATTCACATTGTCGAAAGTTTGTGTTTTAATGGTTTATTCATTAACACGTATTAACGTCATGTAAGATAGTTTGCAGCATTAATTGGTGAAGTAATGAAGAAATAACTACCGAGTTACAATTGTTTATATTTTTTGAAGTTAGTGTTGCAGTAGTGTACTTTTGTCACATAAAGTGACCGAATTTCCCGAAGGACTGTATGTATAAACTCTAGGAGTGACGTCAGATGGGTGAGGGAGAGGGGGTGCGGGACGGCCCTGATAGTCTACTTTTTCAATAAGGGCACATATTCCTCAACCAAACCTTCAAAGTTTCTCTTCTCTTCTTCCACAGTTGCGCGTCGTTTTAATGAGTCCCATATACCTACAATCACTCCCTCCTAACAGCGTAGTTGTTCTTTTATTCTTTCGGTATAGTAAGCGACAGAACACAGGAGGCTTGACCACCATCAAGCAGACGGGTTTAATACTGCACAATGCACTTGTTTCTCAGCTGGTAGGGTGCACCTGTCCCGACAGTTGACCTGTTTTTGCTCTCAACGTGAGCAGTTTTTGAAACAAATTATTACCCAACATTTTGTCACGCAATTTTGTTGTTTTAAGTTTCTTCAACACTTCTGGTTCATAAAGCTAAACAACACAAGCCCTTCAACCAAGGAGTTGTTATTGGAAGGAGACACATCGCTCTTTGTTGAGGTTTGAACCCTCGAGGTCAGTAAATAATATGTCTCTTATCTCTTTCGTGACATTTCTACACTGGATTAAAAAGTTAACACAAAAGGAATTTGTCGTCTACTACATTTACATTAAGAAGGGGGTTCTCCACTGACAGAGCAATGTCAGTCATCAGAGAAATAAAAATATCGCATCTTCTGTTAAACCCATATAAAGTAGGTCTTATGTAAAAATGTGATCATGATTCTGCACTTTTTATTTCAGAAAACTTCAGGGTTTTTGTTTTAAAAGTTAGACTTCTCCCTCTACAGCTCATTTGCAAAAGATCAGCCCTTTAGGAAAGGGGGAATTGATTTATTTCAATTAAACAGTTGTTTCGAGTTTTGTAGCACTTGCGGTATAACGGTTTGCACCTCCAACATACTCAGTAAAGCTTTGCTGTAAGTGGACCACTTGTGGTAAGACTGTGAGACGTGGATGATGTTTCTCGCTTATTGACATCTAATTAAAGCCAACGAATTCAAGAACGAAATCCCTGTCAGCTGAATAAAGTTTCAGTTTCAGTTTCAGTTTCTTTTATATAGTATATATAGTAGCAAACAAGCAACTGAGAATGCGCGCGCGAAGCGCGCCGAAAAAAATGTCTTTTCGAAAGCACTTATTAATGTTTTACTTTCGCATTGCATTGCAAAGTTATTTACTTCTTTAATTTTAAGCCCACTCAAGGAAAAGGGAGGGCCTAACCCATCTCGAATTACATGTTTTTTTTTATTTATTATTTTTGAAAATTGAAGACCATGCTTTGCAAACTTTGGGGGGGGGGGGCAAGGGCCCCCCCCGTGCCCCTATGACGAGCCGCTAATGCCCTGTACCCACATTTCAATAAGCAATCAGCGTCCCTGGAAGGAATCGATGTCATAGTTCAAAGGGGAAGAATGAACATGACTATTGAAAATGAACTGCCCTCCCCCTAAACGAAAAAAGGTGAAAGCCTTTTCCACTGGTAAGAAAATGTTTTTACACTTGATGGGCGGAATTATTAAATAGGCCTAATCGTTTAAAAAAGACCGGTTCAGTAGATTGTAAGGTTAGACCGATAACGAACGAGAAGCGGCCTATACTACTCGGATAATTGGATAACCATTTTGAAAATTGTTTGCTGTCTTGTCGAGTACATGTACATCACCAATGCTGAAACAGGAGTTTTCAACTTTTGGCCAATTCTTTTAACAGAGTATCTCTAGAAAAATTTGCGTAAGTGGTTTAAGAAATTTACACCGGCCTCCTAAAATCTTCATCCAAAATGTATTATTTGAAGTTTACGCTTTTAGTTTTGAAACATTATTAAATTTGAACGCCTTGAAGAGGTTCAGTTCCATCCGAAATTTTGACATTGTCAACTTGTCCTACTGGTGGTCGCAGAGTGGAAGATTTCACGACCAGTTAACAGTAAGGAGCTGTATGTCGTACTGCATGATGTTTAATTAGTGGAAAAAGACATTACAACTCATCTCTAGACAACATTTACAATGGGCAAACGTCCTACAATGTAGCATTATCTTTCTCTTTATTTTTGTTAATTTGCAAGTATATGGGACTGACGCAAAGCGCATATATTGGGGTGTCTGTAAAAGTAAGACGTAAGACATGTAAAGTCCTGTAACGTAAGGCCTGTAAAACTAAGACCTGTACAACCAAGACTTGTAAACCTAAGACCTGAAAGTGTGATGGAGAAAAAGTTGCTTGTAGTGTGAAATCAACAATTTGGCTCAGTGGTACAACCGATACACTGAGACAGTGACATCATAACCATCGCACACTAGGCTGCATCACTATTGCAATGGCGCCGCCAGGATTTGGTGATTGGGGGGCATAACAGATGATGTCATAATGCCACCTCAGTTTTCCCCCAAGTCTGCTTAAATTGTACCATATTGTGCGTCCCTGCGATTGTACACAGCAATGTGGAGTCCTTTTTGGCACTACATAAAGGTGTCGTCCTGGGGGAGGGGTCTAAGGGGAGGGGGTGTCCCCCTCCCCTTTGAGAAATTTTTGTTAATTTAAGGTTGCCTAGATGCAAAATAGTGCTATCTTTGGAGTATTTATGGAAGTGATCTTATATGACTGGAAAATATTCTTATTTAGTGAATTCTAATTTTTTGGTTAGGAGAAAGAAGAGAGTGTGCGCCCCTGCGATGGTATACAGCAGTGTGGAATCTTTTTTGTCACTACATAAAGGTACCGTCCTGGGGGAGGGTCTAAGGGGAGGGGTGTCCGCCTCCCCTTTGAGAAATTTTGGTAATTTAAAGTTGCTTAGATGCAAAATGGTGCTATTTTAAGATACTTTTGGAACTGATCATACATGGCTGGAAAATATCCATAATTAAGTGAATTCTAATTTTTGGTTAGGTGAAAGAGGAGAGTATGTTGTCTTAGAGAAGGGTATGTTGTCAACAAACCTAGCCAAGCCCCCTTTTTGGCTAGGCTTTAATGCCTTCTATTCGGGGAAAGTTTTTTACGACAAAATACGTGGGTGGAGTCCACAGAAACATTCTTGGACTATTACGAAAATTTTCCTTTGTCTCATTGTGCATTATAAAAGGGTATCTAATACTGACAGACACCTGTATAGTGCCTCCTGGAAGCTCTGGATTAATTATATAAAATGGGGCACTGATATGATATTACCTGACATCCAAATGGTACTACAGAGTATAATGCCGAGCACGTTACAACAATGGTATTTTTACTAAGTTTGAAAGAAAATCCAGACGAACATCTTCCATCAATGGGGAATGAGAGAGAGTATAGGTTCAGGGAAGTGATGTTAGACCAGTTAAGGACTAAAAGGCGCGTTTCAGAATATTTTTTTCGTCGTAAGTGTATTAACAATCACCATCTATACAGGTAGAGGCTGCGCGCAAAGCGCTGGGTAAAAGATTTTGAAAAATGTATAACGGCAAATACGCACTTTCAACCTTCCACATCATGCTATAAATTAGACTGAAAGATCCCATAGGCCCCTACAGATGTTGGGGATGTACTTCTGTTTTTCGGAAAAGTGTTGTGATCAGAATAGTTGCTTGTGTTAAAAACTTAATAATGGTCATGAATTGGAGTGAAAATAGTAATGAATGCGCGCGAAACGAGCCGAAATTTTTCATTAAATAAGATAACCATGACAAAAAGTGCATTCATGCTCTGCATCGAGACACTTTCAATTCCCCAACAAACATAATATTTGCCAATCAAAAAGCTATTCCGAGTTTAACTGAGAATTCGTAAACAGCTTTCAGCTTCTCTTGCTGTGCTTCTGTGGGAGTTGTTACCGGAAATTATTGATAATTAGAACAATATTGAGATCAGGTTTGAAGCGCGCGGAGCGCGCAAAAATTTTGAAAGTTTGCGAAGGATTTGCATAATTCTGATAGTTTGAGAACCAGTTGTGATGAAAAATGGTTACAATAGATCCATCACTTGGTTGAAAACACACTTCACCCTACCCCATACAGAAATCTATAGCTTAAACGCCTTTTGGGATCATTTTAAAATTTTCAAAAAAAAAATTCTGAAATCGATTGGGGCGACACGCGCCCCCCCCCATGCCCCCCCCGTGCCGGCGCCACTGACTATTGACTGCTTTCACACCACAGAAATCGTACAGTAGTTCTTTCATGTTCAAAAGTAAGTGGTAAAAGCCTAAGTTGCCCATAGGAAGCTGTTCAAGTTCCGAGAGAGTAAAGGGGGCTGCATATCCCCCGGAAGGGTCTAATGTCGTAATGTTTGGGATAATTTTGAATATTTGAGGGTCCTGTGATGCTATTTGGTGCAATATATTGTACAAATTGTAAGAGAAATTGCTGCACATTTGTGACATTTTGCACAGAGGAAACGAATAAAGAGTTTTCCTTCTTGAATTGTGGGGACAGAAGCATACTTGTCTTCCTCCCCCTCATTTTTGACCGTGAGGCTTTAGCCCTAGCTCCACGCTTCCTATGCCTATGACTCCTGACCAAGGCAATATCGCTTGGTATCCAGGTGAAAATTCCAGTCGAGAACAGGTATTTGGTGTCGGGTTTTTTACAGGTACCTGACAAAACCAGTTATAACCAGAAGAAAAATCCAGTCAGGTACCAGGTACTTGGTGTCGGGTTTTAACAGGTACCTGGCAAACTCAGTTAAAACCAGTAAAACCCAGTTGAAACCCAGCAAAACCAGACACATCAACTACCCTTTGACTGGAATTTTCTCCTTGGTAACCTGTATCTACTGGCCTGAAGGAAAGGGCGGAAAGGCTGGGGATCAGAAAACAGTCACATGGGGCCGTATTTTTTCTGTTCAATAAGTGATTTCGGAATTACCTACAGCGCAGGCGTAGTGACCTTTTAAATAAGGTCAAGTGAGGGGTTTTCATTGCTTCAGCAGCGTTTTATATTTCTACCTTCATGGAAATCTCCTTTTCATAAAAAGAACCTTAGTGGATTCCAGAAGCTTTAATAATGGTTTCCAAGGTTGAAAGAAATTTCAGAAATAAAAAGTCTTTCTGAAAACGTGCAAAAATTGGAATATTTTCTAAAATGAATCGAACTTAGTGTCTATTTCAAGAAATTTTCTTTAGATACATGGAATTGTAAGCAGACATATGTGGAATGTCTTCTGCATAGCTACCGAAGCGCACGTACTCTTTTCTCGCACGTACCTCTAGTGCACGGCATGTACGTATATCTTTACGTTATAAGCGTAGTAGTATACGGCAGATATTATAATAATGCAGCTCACACGTACACATGCACATGCAGACTGACTAGCCGGTGTGGGTCGGGTGACGCTAGAGAACTTCATCAAGTATAGCCTGCAAGGTTAGTGAAGGGAAATCGTAAATTATTTTCTTTACCATTTTTTCGAGTGATCATTATCACACGCATTTCTTCTATTCTAAATGGAAATGTGTTGTAGGCCTAACGGTAGCTTTTCGAGTTTGGGCATTTTCAGTGTGGCAAACACTAACGTTAACGTTAGACTAACTTAACGTTAGAGCGAAGCTAGTTTAAGTCCCAGTTTTCTCCACTCGCCATTATCAAATTAAATGTGTAGATACATCATCATCTTCCAGAAATCTCAATACCCCAGATTTTGTGAGCCTAACTCATGACAACCTTCCCTAAACTGCGTCGATAACGTGATCAATCTGAGTACTGCTGAATGTGAGGCTTATGAGTCGAGTAGCAGCTAGCTACCTGTCTCTACACAATAACGCTTTGTACGTGCACAATCATACAATCATGTGTACAGTTTATATACACTATGCGTATCGCGTACCTACGTACATGTAATTTTTGAATGTTTACATCCCGCCATCAGCCGAGTGTCTGCGTAGCGGCTCTCATTGACTGTGTATATGCTCTAGCTACACAGTGACGGTAGCAAAAAGTTCGTCCGTTCCCTGCAGGTTGCCCTCATTTGACCTTTGACCTTCGCTCCTTGTGTTCATTCCGAACTCGCGTATTATCATAGACTGTTTAATCTTAAATACATTGCTTTGCAGAATTAATTCCCTATCACGTTTCATACATGCAGTCAAGGGTTTCTTTTCAATCTGTCATTAGGCCTTGAGAACCTCTGGTGGCATACTGGCCTTTACATTGTCCATATAATTCAGCCTCGGGGCTACTGAGTCTGTTACCTTTAAATAACATTCTTTTCCCCGGCCTGCCAGTGCCTCTTGTAAATGATTTCATGAGGCAACACATAAAAAGGTCACTTCTTTTGGTATATGTGAACTGGACAAGTATAATCTATTGTACTGACAGTGTAAATAATATCTCATACTATTTGCTTCAGGAAATATCACCTCTGCAATGACACCGAAGGGCCACTACCTACCTGTTGCATAATCATGATAGCATGTCCGAAAGGAAGTTATTCCGAATACAACATTAGGACCTTTATTCCGAAAGGTCGTTATTCCGAAACGAGAACAAGGTTCGTTATTCCGAAGGATCGATCGTTATTTCGAATAGAGATTGAGAGTCATTATTCCGAATTACACATAAGGGCTCGCTAATCCAAACGGTCGTTATTCCGAAACGAGAAACAGATTAAACTAGATAATTGCAATCATGGGATGGAATATTTTCAAGGGTAAATGATCAGGCTGAATTCAGGCTGTCTTTATAAGAGTTCGGGCAAACGTCGGTAAATCACGTGACGTGCTTGACAGATGCGAGTACAGAGTATTCATTTTTGAAATCACTGAGCATGGGAGTGAGTTTTAGTGCATTTAAGGCCAAAATTTATTCTCTTTTGGGAATAACGACCCTTCAGAATAACGACCCTCATTCTTTTTTTTCTGAATAACGACTCTTCGGAATAACGAACTTTACCTTCGTCTCGGAATAACGATCCTTCGGAATAATGAACCTTGCGGAGTAACAACCCTTATTTTAGTTTAGGATTAACGACCCTTCAGAATAAAAACCCTTCAGACAGTCAGAGTAACGGCCCTTCGGAATAACGGTCCTTAAGTGATATTCGGAATGACGACCCCTCGGAATGAAAACCCTTAGGAATAACGAACGACAAACGCCTGAAGTACAGCTCACACTGAAGTGTACATACAAAGAATGTTAGTACTGTACACAAGGGTCGCGTTAGGGTAGGCGGTAGAATGATCTGATACTACGTAGGCAATCAATTGTGCCAAACGTTTTTCAAAAAATGCGCTCTTAACGATATTGCACAGATAAATAGCATCTTTGTGCTGTTGGATGGGGCTAAAGGCCACAAATACTTTGTAGTAGGTTTCCTCGACCCAATTAAGATAAAATAAAATTACAGATGGGGAAACAGCGCCCCTTCCCTTGGACATCCAGATGGCAGTCTAATATGTGCCCCCAACTGAGAACTTGCCTAATCTCATCCCAGACTGTTGCAAAAAAACTGAAAATCTTTGCCCCTGATTCAACTGTATAATAGGCATTGACATACCATAGTGTACAGTACTTGATCAGACTGTATTATGACTAGGCTGTATTAAACTAGCCGTTCACCGTATAAAGCTAACCGTAGAAAGTGCGACTTTGTGCTACACAACTCAATCAGGCGTTTTATTGCCGGGTAAAATGTTTTTTTTTTTCAGGTCTTACTTTTACAGGTCTTGGTTTTGCAGGACCTGCAGTGTTACAGGGCTTGGTTTTACAAGTTTTAGTTTTACAGGCCTTACTTTTACAGGTCTTAACTTTACAGGTCTTGGTTTTGCAGGTATTGATTTTACACGTCTTAGTTTTAATGGTCCTAGTTATCAATGGTCTTAGTTTCACAGGTCTCAGGTCTTACTTTTACAGACACCCTATTTGTTGCTCCCAAATCGCCCATAATTTGGATAAAAATAATGATTCGTGATAGAAATCATGCACATTAACCAATTATCTTGCTTGAGTAAATGTGATGAATCTAAGAAAATTTGAATGGGGTGCAAGCGACCCAACAAAAGAGCGTGAAGAAGGCTTTTTAGAAAGCCTTCACGTAGTTTACATTGCAAACTTACCCATTGCACTAAGTAAACCTTGAATGAGATGAGTAATTTCTCAGTTGTGCATCCGAGACACACGATTCTGTCTCTGAAACTAGGAACTTCAAGGTTAGGTGGATATTGATATTGCATGACTTCAAACAGGAAGATTGTTCCCCTTTCCTGTTAAACGTACTGCCAACGTAATTAAAGTTGATTCATAGAGCAAAAGATGCAAACGTGCCCTTTCTTACATACTTTAACAATTAGCTTAGTGGTGGTGATGGACATACCTATAACTTTCGCCTTCTCACGATTCCGTCGGAATACAACCGAAACTTCCTGAGCAACATCATGCATGTCAACAATTTTTAGAGCATTGGTTAGCTTTGATATATCACCGGGATGAATGATGTGCTTTTGATTCAGAGAACTAATAAATACATATCCTGGATTTTCCTGGTGTTCGTATTCACCAATTTCCTCCGTTGAGTATCGAAAAAATGGTGCTATTTCTTTTACAGTGATAAAAGGAAGTAGCGACGATACCTCACGAAGAAACAAACCAAAATCTGTAAAAAAATTGAAGTAAATAAGAAAATAAAAAACTTAGGAATTAATCGCAGTAGTGGCGATAGATTAAATGTATTGTATTCAGAACAGTTCATATGGCTTCATAAGGACACATATATTTGTAAACATGAAGGACGTTTGCTCTTGCTATTACAAAGGGTATATTTACCTTGTTTTGCCTTGCTGGTGTCGGTTAGTACTGCTTCGGGAGGGTTTATACTGATATCTGCAAAAAGATATATGATTTCGAAAGTTAATGATCCACTGGCTGTCTGCACTGCAGCAGATACCCATTTTTTGCAACATTTTCACCAAAAGCCATTTCATTTGATGGACTACCATGCTATTTCAGTCAGGCAAGTTGTACTGGAATAATTTGCATCTCAGCAGAACTGCGTATGGTATTTTCAAGGATTTGATTTTTTTTTTTTTTTTGTTATTATAAAAGCTTTGACGGGGTTTGGATAATATTTACCTTTAAATGGCTAGTGAATGTGGAATAGCTACAGAGAAGTGAAAGGGATGAAATGCATACATACCGTTCGAAAAGTCGGCCATGGTTAAAAGGTAGCTACAAATGAAAAAAAGAATTAAATATGTGAGAGCAAGAAAAGTCTTACAATAACATCCACTGCAGGAGCAATGTGTAAGTAATCCATATGTTACAATGAGCACTTCAGGAAAACAAAACTCAGTTATTTTAAAAAGGTAACATTTTCATCTGAGGGGTCTTAAAAGTCTGGTGATATAAAAATTAAGCAATTTCTGTGTGATGTAAAGACCATTAAAATCCAAGAAAGTACTCACTGAAAATTCCGACCATAAAAATCCATGAAATATTGATCAGTGTACAAATAAATTTCTATTAAACACTTATACCGTCAATTAAGCTACATATGCAAAAAATGTAAGGTGGCAAGAGGGACTCACAATATATGCCTTATTTTGTCCTAAGGATATGCTTTTCAATCTTCTTTTCAAAGACAGTTGTAACATTCTGAAGCTGCTGTGTGAAAACAGGTTTTTTTTTGTAGGTTATGAAACCTTTAGAAGTTCTCTTCGTAACGTTTCACAAAAAAAAAATTATGTAGCACAACAAAAATATTTTCTCTTGATGAAGTAACAAGATGGCGAAAAAAAAAGCGAAATGGCGGCCCCTACAATTATTATAATATATTGAAATAATGAGAAATATATTTATGGAAAATATTTTTTACACACTTACTCTTAATTTATGGCCATGTTTTATGCAAAATAATTAAAAATTATTTCTTAGAACATTTTTTTTTTTGGAATTCAGGTCAACCAAGATGGTGGAAAAAACAAAATGGCCGCTAATGGCATAATTACAATATAGTATAATAATCAGAGTAATAGTCCTTAAAAATATTTTCAATACATTTAAACCTAAACTCTACCCATATTCTGTAGAAAATAATCAGAACGTATTCTTCTGGACAGTTTTCGAAGGATCCAGGTCAAACAGGATGTCGACAATAACAAAACGTCAGCCCATATAATGATTAAATATATTGAAGTAATGAGAAATATATTCATGAAAAATACGTTTGACACAACTGCTTCATACTTTATGCCGAATACCTAAAACCTATTTTAGGTCTATTTTTGCTGAAATTCAGGTCAACCAAGATGGTGGAAAAAACAATATGGCTGCCCATATCAATCCCCACTCCCCAAATAATTTAATGATCATACTTTATCATTACAATATATTTTAATTATTATCTTGGCAGCCATTCTGCTCTTCCACCATCTAGACCCTGAAAAAAAATTCAAAAGAGACATTTTGAATATTTAGCAGAAAATTTGGATTTATAAATAAGACTACCTGTGTGAACATATTTGTAATGATTATTTTCGTAAATATTACAATATATTACTATTGTCACATTGGTGACCATGTTGCTTTCTTCGCCATCTTGGTTGACCTAGATCCTGCACAAAATGTCCAGAGAAATACTTTCTGAAAATTAATTACAGATTATGGACAGATTTTAGGTTTCAATGTGTTAAAAATATTTTTTAAAGATTATTTTCCTTATTTTTATAAATTATTTTAATTATACCACTGACGGCCAGTTTGCTTCTTCCGCTATCTTGATTGACCCGAATTAAAACAAAAATGTTTTGAAAAATATGTTTGAATTACTTGGCTCAAAATATGACCAAAAATAAAGAGTAACTGTCACAAATGTATTTTTTTAATGATTATATTTCCTATTATTAAAATATATTGACATAATTATTATATTGGCGGCCATTGAGCATTTTCCGCCATCTTGGTTGACCAGAATTCCAAAATAAATATTTTGTAAAATAATTTTGGATTATTTGTCAGAAAATATGGCCAGATATTAAGGGCAACCATGTCAAACGTATTTTTAATGATTATTTCTAATATTATTTTTAAATATTTTGATTGTTATATTGGCGGCCACTTTGTTGTTTCCGCCATCTTGTCTAGTTAAGGGTCTTGCATAAAATATCAGAAATCATGCTTTGAGTTTTATGTGCAATCGGCTATAAAAATATTTAGAGTTTTCAATCGAAATATATTTTTAATGAATATTTTCTGACATTTTTCAACTTTTAATTATTATCTCATGTTTGTGGGTAATTTTACTGCATTGTTTTTACTTTTTTGGTGCTTTTCCGCCGTATTGGCTGGCAAGTACTCTTGTGCCAAGGATTGTAAAGTTCAGCCTTATTTATAAAAGATTAATTTACATCGTTATGATTTTGAAATATCAAAATTTGCAATGTTTTTACAAAATTTAAGGAAATTTTTCATTCAGTTTGGCGGCCATTTTGTTTTTCCCCCATCTTGGTTATTCTGAATCTTGCCAATACAATTCCAAAAATTATTTTGGAATTTTTGTCGTAAAATATGACCAAATATCAAGAGTCCATACCTAAAAAATATTTTTTAAGACTTTCTTCTTTACTATTATTTAATACAAAATATTCATAATTTTGCCGCTTTTTTGTTTTTTGCAGCCATTTTGAACGAGTGGGACCCAAAATATTTACTGTTACTGGCAAATTTATTTCGTGTTCAGGGGACCCCATAGTTTCCAAAAAATATTGGGTCCGACAGTTGTGGTGGGGGTGCTTGTGGGGTGCCTCTGGCCCATGGCCTAATAAAAAGCCAACTCGAAGTCGGTCTCACTCGTTTTGAAACTGTTTACTAAAATTGTCATCCAGAATATTCTTTTGCAATTCACTTTTATTGCAAAGGGATTCTTTAGCCATGATCACGTTTAAACTTCAAAAGAGTTTCGTAGCCAACATATTCCCACCGTGTCTTATTTGACTGATATTTCGGCATTGGTGTAAGCTAAGATGCCACAATTGCAATCATACCTTTGGAGCAAGTCACAAGACAGATAATGTTCTGAAAACCTCCAAATATTTCACTGTCTACATCTGTTAATCTGGGGTGACTGCCTTGTCTTTTTATATGATCATGAAACTTGGTTTTTATAATTGTAATGCCATGACTCATCCACAGTTCGATATAACTAAAAAATCGTCGGCCATCACTATTTTGTCAGTCTCTACGATATATCCTCCCAAGGTCATCTCAAATTTAAGAAAATCAACAAAACTTTTTAAAAGGGTTAGGTAGTGATTTACTGTTTAGTGGCTTTTTCTAAATATTTTCTTTACATCAGGTAATTCCTATCTCTCGAAACACCATGCGTTGTATTAGCTTAGATTTTAACTTCTTTATTTACAGTGCTCAGCTACATTTGGGAAGAGCAGTGCTACAAATTAAGTTGTACTTACTTTTCGCGAACAGAACGGAATTGCGTTGGTCATTCCACGATAAAACGGAACAAATTTTTATAAGTCGCCTCACTTGGACAACCACAGGCATGTCTAAGGAGTGTTTCGACAGAAATATGTCTACAGACTCGACTGGTGTACGTGCCGATGCAGACGTAACATAAATATCAATGTTTACACATCTCTGAACTTTGAAATGTTGTTCACTTTTAAGTTTTCAAGCTCTACTAACTTTTGAACTCAAAGTGTGTTAGATCGATGTTTATTTACAATCACGCCAACGTTTGTCGACAAAGTAAACTTTCAATTTGGTTTCAACATTGGATTTTCTAAGGATTATCACTATTTAGGTATCATGCCTACTGTCTTAACTGATATGCGGTCACAACGAAATGCATGAATTAGTGAGAACATTCCTATAGTTTTCATTGAAACCTTGGTCCTCGAGGGTGCGCTATTATCCAAAATATTTCAATAAGCAACTGAAATAGCCCTATTATAAGCTTGTGCTGTGTAATGCCATATATCATGATACGATCATGTATCGTGCAAACGAAATATACTACCAGATCGAACGAAATTCGAAGTCATTAAAGCGTAAACACTTATTAACAAGAGTAATGTAAAGTGATTTTCGAAATAGCTATTTTTGTCAACAACGCAATTCTGAAAAACCTGATTGACTTTGACACATTTAGCAGAAACTTGAAATTGGTAAGTAGGAAAGTGTAAAACAATTGAGTGACATTCAGGAAATGGTGAACTTAATTTGAAGTACAGGGACAGAGTCTGTGGTATGAACGCCGTAATGGTCACTGTATTTTGCCGTCTTGAGGTATTTTGACTTCGAGTTAGACACATCCCGCCAGATGATTTGTAAAATGTTGTCTTTAGATAAATCGTCGTCTCCTGTGTTACCTTTTAGGCGACCCTTCCACTAAATGGGTAACAAAAAATTAGTCTTCCCTGTGTATTTTCAGGGAGGTGTCCTAACATCTCCCTGGTATTTTGCCATGTCAAGTCTTTCGACGTCTCCGTGTACATCGATAATACTCATGACAGGGAAATGAATATGCACGATTTAAAGGGCAAAAGCTTGAAATTGTGGCGACAAATGACGTAGTTTACATATAACTGCTAAGGCTACATACCCATTACCCCCAAATGCATTTAGTGTAGGGGCAAATACTAACGGAAATCCATTGATTTTGGGAGGGTGTTTCAAATAGTAGATCACCCCCAGGCAGAAAATTCAGAATTTCAAGTTGACTGCACTCAGTTGATTGAAGCTGACTAGAAGGGACTAGAAGTTAATATTGTTTGGACATTTTGAAGTGTCTAGCAGACTAAACTAATGGCAAAATTGTTAGCTAACGTTCATGTCCAGCTGTGAGAGGTAAAGGTGAGTTACAACAACCATTATATATAGTGGTATCCTGTACTGAAAGATGATTCATGGACTGGGATATTCATTGATTGGGATATTCAGATAAAGAAAAACCATTTCCCCTTCCGTCACACCGAAAATAGAAAAAGTTATCCATCCATGGTTCCTCCATCCACCATTTTCATATGCCGCTTGCCATCATAGTGTTAATTTTGCAGGGACCAAAACGTGTGGAAAGCTCAACAAAATATCCTCCATGAATATAATGCGAACTAATTTGAAATAATCTGTATCATATTTTAGTCAAAATTTTCTGCCCCTCACAGAGATGTAACTAATCTAAAAATGACCAGATTCTATAGGCATAAAAATATATGATTCATATTATCTCGACTGAAGCCAATATAGCAGTGGTGGTGCCAGATGAGGACAGGGGGTCATGCGCCACCCCGTCGTGGAAGGCTACCCCTTAGGGAAATTTTCCACTTTTGTCGGGGGAAGTAATGGCGGGTTACGATAATATATGGCGTCATAGCCAGTCACCCCGACGATTAACTTGATTTTGTTCTAAATTAGGGCAAATTCTTCAATAAAAACCCCAGATTTTCCAAAAGTCTTACTAAAAACCTACATATTTTAATTTAAAGACAGACAGTCATCACCCCAAAGTATATTTTTAGTGTATGTATATCAAAATTCTCAGTTGGTGACTGCTCTTTGATTGACATCAAAGTTTGAAAATTTGAAAGATGCAAAGTAGCTCACATTCCACACAAGGCAGAGAGAGTACTTTTATTACATTTTATAGCCTTGTATGCTCACCAGGACATGGCCTTAAGCAATAAAACAGGTTTATTCCTGCACAAGGAAGAGCCTCATACAGTTATGGGAGGAGCTAGAAGATGCATAGTTGGGAGAATTGAAACTGTCTGGGATCATGAAAATTCCCCTTTAAAGTTTCTTTTGTGAAAGCCTAAAATGTTCGAATTTTCTTCAACAAAACCAAAACATAATTTTTGCGCAAAAAACAAAAAACAAAAAACAAAAAAAAAAATACTTTGGACATCCTTTTGACAACCTGTCTCCCTTGTCGGGGCTTCGGGGTGCTGGCCTCCCGTCGGGGAGCTTGATCCCCTGTCAGGCAAATCCTGGCGTCACCTCTGCAATATAGCAACAAAAGATGAAAACAGTTATGTGCATGGGTTTTGTAAATTTCAAGTCTTGATAAAATCTAAACGACGTTAAAATATCGATTAAGATCTCCGGCAATTTTTAACAGACCTAATCTGAGGTCCACACCTCTGAGCTACACAACTTCGTCCCTCAGCAAGCCTCATTTAAGTCTTTATTATTTCTATTATTTGATTCCACTTAATTTCGGTCATCTGTGGGACTAAGCCTTAGTACCACTTAATCTTAGTAGGATGAAATTATTGTTAACTTGAATTTACTCAATGTGTAGCTAGGATGAGATTTTTAGGGGGACCTAGGTAACAAATGGGGGACCGGCACCGCTAAGGGTCAAATTGTGCAATATCTGAGGGATTTCAGCTTTAAAAGGAAAAGTAGTTGTGACTAAGTGCGACAAAAGTCATTTTGAGAGCGTGGTGGATATGATGTGAAGCATGACTTCAGCCATTGAACTCCGTCGTGGGGGGAGGGTTTAAGGGAGGGGAGGGAGTGTTATTGGTTATGAAACGTTTTTATGACTAAACTGGCATAGTTTGAAAAGGTTTTTAAGCCATTGATGATTGAAGCTACCTATATCAACAACAGCAACATTGTAGCATTATGCATAACCGCGCGTAGCGCGAGAATTTTAGAAAAGTATGCTAGAAATACATCCTAATAGAGCTGTAAATGATTGGTGATGTGTATAGATATAGGCATGAAAATATTGATCTGCCTATTTGATTGTTTAAGTTCTATCATTACAATCACAGCTATTTCTTATCTTTTTACTGCGTTTTATCTGCATATTCTCAAAGTTGGAAACGGTGCACTTTGAAAATTTCTGGGGGTAATTGTCCGCCCCAGCTGTGTACGGCCGTGGATATCATATGAGCTGGGATAATACAAAAATCATACTGAATTATGCATCCCTTTTCATTTATTCTGCCTGCAATTCTCCCATATTCACCTTCCAGTATATCTCTGTTACATTTGTCCATCACCCTTTCCATAGGCTACATGTCCACTACTCAATTACAAATCCCCTAGATCATACCATTTGTCTCCAACCTAGAGTTACCATATTTATTTTCTAGCAAGGAGGACATAGATCACTGTCCTGACGTAGGGGTCTAAGGGTGTCCCCTTCCCTTTGGAAATTTTTCCGGTTTTCAATGGTGTCTAGGTGCAAAATGGTGCTGTATTTGTTTACGGACTCAAGTCATCGGTATATTACTTGATCAGACCTATAAAACCACCAGTAAATCTTTCAAACTATTTAACCCGCTAAGCAGAAGTAGGGATCATGTGGGAAACACATGAAAGTCCGGACCTTGTTGGCAATTTTACAAATCCGCCCGGACACCGGTGCGAACTAGTAAAAAGAGGACTTGTCAACAACAATCGTTCTACAGTGCACTTTCATACGTGCGCAAAATGTGTTTTTCACACATGTCATTTACTTTTTCTTAATTCTTACACATTTTATTTATTTTTTGAAGGAAATACTTAGTTTATTTCCGTTCAAACATTTATTTTTCTTAGTAATTCTTACACATTTTATTAGGACACAAAAAATCTGGGGGGGGGGGGGTGGGGGTGGGGGTGACGAATATCTGGAGTGCATAGGCCCCCAGGCCCCCGTAACAACGCCACTGGTCACATCGTAAAAATTTATAGAGAAACTTCCTCCTGCTTCTTTAACTCCAACATTTAAACTTAAATACAATACAAAAGAATCACCAAAGCACCTCCCTTAAGTGATTCTTCCTTGAGAATCACTCAAGCACCCTCTGCACCCTGAGGACTTTCCGAGGAAAGTAGGCCACTACCATTGATCTGAAATGTTTCTAATCGAAGCCCCCTCTTTCTTGACAAATGTCATTATGACATCATCATTAGCTTGTTTTAGAGCTACATCGGTAGTAAGTTATGCAAACAAAACAGGTGGATAATTACGCTAGCCCACCCGTTCGCCACACATACACATGCACACTCGCTAGGCTACCTAATACCTGACTGTTCAGTTTTAACCTCTTTTCAAGAAGTTCAGCTCTAAAGGAAACATATATTTTTGGAGTACACAACCTCGTAGAAAGTAAACATAGTAAAGACACGCCTCTTTATGATAAATACTCTTGCCCATTGCCCACCAACTGCGAAGCCTGCGTTATCTTGCGATTTTTTAGCGCCAATTTTTTTCGCAAGTAATTGCGCTGTAAATTGCGCTATAAATTTTTCAGCGAATCGTTATTCATGCCATTGTCCACCGGCGCTTATATTCGCGAAACAGCTCACAGTTGAATTCAATCAGGGAGTTGTTATTGAGATACAACGGCAGCCACCTAGTTGCCGCCAAGGCCACTTGCTCTGTATAGCACTTGAAGACACAATGGGCTTAAAGCTATTGTTAGTATTTGACAACAGGTCCATGTCGTCTGCTACGTTGAAAAGAAATGTCAACAAATTTCGTCTATATGCTATAGCATTGCCAGTCGCTTCCCTTGCAAATAAATTTGCAGCATCCGACGCGATGCAACTCTTATCACGATAGGCTAGTTAAATTTTATGTAACATGTTGACCATGCACTTACCATTCGGAAATTGCGAAAGTTTGCGGAAATAAATATAATCTTAAGACAAATTATAGTGTTATATCTCTCTTTAGTCATTTACGCATTATGCCAGTGTATAAGACCTTCTTCTTATAAGTTAGTTTTTCTAGACTACTTAGGATTTAGCAGTAGTTTTGATTTATTAGACAGAGTTTCTTACTTCACTGTCGGTGAAAACCTTCGGATCAAAGCATTGTTCCTCCTGATCTTATTCATACGGTATAAGCAGGTGTTTAAAAGGTTTCCTTGGGTATCCTGTATCAATTGAAAAGGATCAGAAAGAAGTGTCTACCTTAAGCCCTTATAATCGCATGAATTGAAACTATGTAAACGATCTAATCAGGTTACCATAAATTAAAGTCTCCGATGTATCTCCTTCTAAAAAGCAATTCCCTAATTCAATTACGGACACAGAAGATTCGATACTGGCCTCTGCACAAAACTAGCAGAACATGGACCATACACAGATCCTTGGAAGTGTGGGCCGCGACGGGGACCACGGCAGTGGCGTAGGAACCGGGAGGCAAGGGGGCCATGGCCCCCCAATATGTTTTGAGGGGGGCCAAATGTCATTTTGGCCCCCCAATAATTGCGACAGTTTACAGTTTCGTTTTACCCATTTTTGCTCTTAAGAGGACAATTTCTCTAATAAAAACCTAACATTTTCGGCGCGCTACGCGCGCAGGAGAGATATTCTAATTTCTTCAATAGTTTCATTCTACATCACTAGATAGCGCAAGTCCTTTCCCCCTTACCATAACACGTAGGAAAAGTACACAGTTTATGTAGAGGTCGTAAATTTCGTCCCATATTGCAAAGCCTAGCTACTGTTCTCTTGTCTGCCATGAGGTACGGCCAGCTGGTGAAGGACTCACCGAGCAATATTTGGCTATTTCATCGGATAGCCAAGGTAGTTTCGATACAATGCATATTATCTCCTATACGGTGTAGAACCCCTACAGCTTTTCTTTCTTATTGTTTTTAATAATTACATAGGCCTATGTTTTTTGTGAAAAATGACCCGAAAAATTTTCGCGCGCTTCGCGCGCTTTGCAGTTTTACAGTTTAGATTCCAGAAAAAACATTTAATCAACTCGGAACTTAGCTTTTCTAGTGTATACAAATTTTATGCAATATATGACCCGAATGAAATAGAGTCTAGTACACAGGCTTTCTTCAAAATCCCACCTCACCAGTACTCGACGGCATCGGGGCTGTCGGAGTTTCGGGTCGTTGGCCGTTCGACGGGCAAATCGTGGGGCTACCTCTACTCAACTAAATAAGTTAACAGACTCTGGCTGTAGAAAATGTCAGTTCCAACCAATCCACTGAAATCCATGGGGGATAACTCAACGCTGAATAACTTTTAATGAAGTTGGATAGATTGTAACAGATTTAAAGCGTTAAATTCAAATCAAACTTTACAAAATTTGCACAACAAGGACACATCTTGATGGCTTCAAAAATCCTGGCAAGCGCCACTTCCGGTGATTTGGGATGTATTAAAATCTCAGATTGTCTCGGTACGCTCCGTCCAAGCAAACCTATGGTGGCGCTTTGCTTTAAATGGGGTTAAAACTTCCAATCCTCGGACCCCAAGTTCAGGCCAGCTCAACTTATCTTTCCTCACAGAAATGTGTTTTATAAAAAAAAATCAAATCAAGCTTTACATTTTTTCACAAAAATTGCACATCTTGATGGCTGCTATCAAGCCTGACAAGTGCCATTTCTGGCGATCTGGGACGTATTCAAATCTAAAATTTTCTTGGTACGCTCCGCGCCAACCTATGGTGGCGCTCCGTTTAGATAGTAAACGGGAGTCACCCCCACAAAATCTCCAGTCCTCCAGAGCCTCCTAAACAAAAAATCACTCCTGCATGGTGTTGTTTTTGTTTCCTTTTGCTTTGAATATTTTTATTTTGCTCAAATTAAAATCGGAAGAATCACATTGAGCAAATTTGTTTTAGTGTGGGAAGGGGATTCAAGGTCGAGAAGTCACATCTGGTCTCCCCCCCCCCCATATCATACATCTTCCTACGCCGCTGGACCACGGCAAAGAAATGGTCCTGGACTCTGACGATGATGATGCCTATACCTTGCCTTGGCGTCCCTAGCGCACTAATAAGATAGTCAAAAGGCAAATCATCACTGCCTATAATTGAGAGAATCAGACGGAAACGGACACGGACTGAGACGGGACCATGCCTAGCATACACGCTGTATTTCAGGGAACGATTCTGCCGACTTGCGCTGCATAGCGCTCCTTGCGTATGTTTGCGATAGACCTGTTCACCGCTTGCGATGCATTTCGAAAGACTTTAAGCGCAGCCTGGCTTGCGCTTTTTTCAGGCAGGTTCAAAAATAACGCAACAGCTTGCGAAGCAATTTCGCAAGGAAAATTTGCGCAAGCTCTCGCAAGAATTATTCGTCCTTGAAAAAAAATACGCCTGAGAGCCTGAGGAAGGTTCACAACATCCAAACTGGTTCTATCGGATATATCAAGCAGGCAGCGAAGTGATCACTTGAAACTTAAAGTGCCAACTTGTTAAAATGAGTGACTGTTGTAAGTTTCAGTGGTACGTTTTGGGATCTTTTTTCTTTTCTCATTCTCACGTGTTACATTTTAGGAACCCTTTTGCATTGACAAATTTGCCAAATGCATCACCAAATACAATTCTTTCGACTTTTTGAATAAAGTGTTATATCTTTAACAAGAAAACCCGGGACTGGGTTTGCCATACAGTATGGATGATCGATCGATTACTGTTTTATAAGTTTCTTTTGTATTATTGATTGACTGGTTGATTGATTGATTCATTCATATTCTACTTTTCAATAGCACGTTCTACTCGCTGTTTATGTTAGTGCTCGAGGAGCTCATTACTTAGCATTAAACGGTAGACATACTGCACGGTATTACAGTACTCTGATCTAAAACTGTGTACTTTACTAAACACATCACCTTCTCGAACTTGTACTTGCATAGCCGGATTTAGCTGGGGGGGGGGGGGGGAGTGCTTAACCTATCGTATGAGAGGGACCCTTTGAGTATCATTTTGGTCACAATTGTTGGTAGGAGTAATATGTGACACTACTAAGCGCAGCGCCACCACCAATGGCGTGTCACCTACGGAGAAACTTTCTGCAAAAGTGCAGATGCCGGCAGATTGCCGGAAATGCCACTTCCCAGGCCTGTCAGTTTGCATAATCTAAGTATTCTGCCTTTCATGATTTAGAAAATTTTATCCTCCCTAAAGAGAGGCTACTCAGACACATTTTATTTTGTTAAATAATTGTGTAGGGGATAAATAGAACTTGACATATAACGTCTGCTGTTTTCATTTTTGTTATGTGTTTAAAGAGGAAATCGAAGGTATCATATGCAAATGTCATTGACACAGAAATCCATGAAAGATGGTTTTGAAAGTCCCAATTCATTTTAATTGCAGCAAGAGGGCGCATGTGCAGGTAGTACAATAATCGTTTCATCAATAACCACGTACAGAAATGTCCTTGGACATTCTGATAGTAGCCAAAGCATATGATGTATATCAAGAAAATCTATTTCGAGAATTTACCTTTTGGCGCAAGACCATTACCTGTAGTCATGCCAGTACAAAAAAATTTAAAATGAAATGTGTAACTATTAAAAAGAAACGAAATACATTCCTGATTCAGTCTCAGAGCTAGGAGGTTTGGCCAGAGGGGACAAGAATGGTATTTGTGGGAACTTTTCAGCAAATACATACCTATAAGGCATCGGGGCACTGCACCAACTGGTAGTGTTTCTCACCCTTTTACTTGGTTAAAAACTTTTCCCCACTTCTTCCCCCGACTGTATTTACGAAATCTTAACATGTCTTGTTTCAATCGTTTTCTTTCCCATACTAGAATTAAGGCAAAAATTCAATTCACTTGATATTCATGTTACTGTTGGGTGCGGATCCACGATTTTGAATAAAAAGTTGTTTCAGTGGGGTTAACGGCTGAATTTGTGAGAGTGAAGTGTCCGAAAGAGGGCCGCAGGTCTTCCCAGGAAAATGTTGAAATGTTAGACGCAAAAGTAGCCTCACTACTTTTGACTTACGGCCGGCAGGGATTGATGATGCAGAGGGCTTGAGGAAGGAGGAGGTTGGATTATTGGGGGAGTTTCCTGGGCTAAATCTTACAGAAAGTGAGAATGGGAGAAGTAGTACTCAGAATGGAAGCGCGGAACGCGCCGAAAAATGGCATTTTTAGTTAAAATATAGCGACATAGGTAAAAGAAAAATAAGAAAAATACCCTCAAGGCAGGACGGTTGCCCCACGCTACGTGCTTGACCCATATTGTCAGAAATGGAATTTTCCGTGACTTACAAATTACATCTAAAGGTTCGTTACTTTAGAACACATTAACACAGATGGATGTGATAAAATTGGCTTTAGACATTTCGAGGGAAGGGGCAATGATACTCCCCGCAGAGTGCGGCGATGAGTATAACTATGACTCAATGTTCAAAATGACAAAGACGGAAAGTGTGGGTCAGTCCCTGAAATTAAAGACTCTCAGTGGTGAATTTCTTGCTTATAGAAAGTAAGGTACGCAAAATGCATTTCATCTGTTCATTGCACTGCTAATGATTTTTAAGTGTCAAGTGACTAGCAATTGACCCGAAGATCATGTGCATGCCAATATGAGCAAAACAAAAAGGCAAGGCCATTCATTGATCGGAATCCAGAATTCCTCACACAATCACACTGCACACTTCCCATTTCTTCTCAGTTGACAGCAAGGTTTCTGTGGCCTAGCTGAGGAGCGATAAACCGATCTAACCGAAGGGGCAGCATAGGTTAGGGTGTAGCGCTTAGAATATTTTGGGCTAAAACTATCTCCTTCATTGTCGGAAATGTCTTTCCCTTGCTTAAGTGCAGATATCGATCGATTTTGGAGTATTTTTTAATAAGGCCTCAAAAATAGCTTTATTTAATCCTGATAATTGAAAACAATGTCAATAATACAGCGAATATGAAAAAGTACAAACGAACCTGTAGAACATGCATGTATAACCACGTGTCAGTATTAATACAATATCTTACCCTACGACCATGCGTCATAACCCACATGACGTGCCTCATAGCAGCTTCCTTGGTACATACTATCAGTAATTTAAACTTTACGAGATTTCCTACCAAGTAACGTTATAGATTAGAAAAGCAAGACTAGTGCTGTAGTCTATACTTTGAAAAAAGAAAGGTAAGAATTTCTGCTTTAACTCAGAAGCAGATTTGAAAGCTAAGCTAAAGAACGTGACTCGTTTATGGAAATTTTTCTTGGCGCCTAAAAGTCAAATATCGGGGGTCGTAACCTACAGGTTGCCTTGATTACTGGGTAAATCCGGCTATGAATATGCGGTTACACCCGGCAAGGATACTCTCATTGTGCCCACAGAGTCTGTCGTGGTGATAATCATCTAGCAAAGAACCCAGTTACGTCAATTGGGTAATGCCTGATTTGCTTTAGTAGGTTAAGGACAGCATTACGTTTGCAGTTCTAATAGCGATTTTACAGCCAAATTGCAACCAAAATTGGTGACAAAGTTTCGTTCCCGTCGCCATTATTACCTGAAAGGGAGGGGGTGGTAACAACTGCAGCCTTAAATATGCTATGTGAATCGAGAAACAATCAACGAAGGAATCATGTCACGATATAAGAAGCGTGCATAAGACTGTTCATTGCATGAACAGTAATGAAGATCATTATAAACAAGATGTTTGGGGGATACACCATTTACGAACCTACTACAACAATGAAATTCGTCCACAAGTTTCTCGAATATATGTCAGAGTACGAATACTGATATAGTTGCCTCTTTATTACATCTCCCTTCAATTCATAGAAATTTTCCATTTTTACCCTCTGCATAACAATTTGTGTAAATTGGATGTATTGAAAAACCATTGCAACCACCCTCGACATCCCTTTGTGAACCACCCCCTCATCAGCAATGACGTTAGACCGAGTCATTATTGAAAACCAGAGAGCCCAAGGGCTTAGTGATTCCTCGCCGAAAGGAAAATTCTTCGTCTCAGTGAGGTTCATCCCTCAAAGTATCCTCTGGTGACCTCAAATGACCTTTGACCACCACCAAAAACAATTGCATTAATGAACGCAATACGGAAGCATCCAAGTGTCAACTATGGGATATGTCAAAACTACACTTTATGATCTGTCTTGTTGACCAGGTTTTCCCCATACGACCTCCAGTGAGTCCAGACGAATTTTCCCTTCCAGTGAAAACAAAAGGGTTCTTGTCATTAGTTTGTGGCACCCATGTATAAGATAACTCAGTTTACAGGCCTAGGTTTTCATAGTTTCGCTCGTCGCTGACCTCAAATGGACTTTGAACTGTCTACAGAAAACAGCAGAGGTATATTTCTAAGTATAACGCAATATTTCAAGCATGAAAAACATTCATGATTCCTACCTTGAAATATGGTGTTACATATAAGCTTTCATTTTTTACTTCTGGTGATAATGAAAAAAGTTTCATTTTCCTTACGACTGGCAATGTTGTTGCAGTGAAAACAGCCCCCTTCCCCTCTCCCATCCCTACTGTAGATATAGCAGAAGACGACTGCCTTTTGTGTTGGTTGCCGGACAATTCCCACCCGAACAATTGCCAACTCGGACAACCCCCACCCGGACAATTCTCACCCGGGCAATTGCCAACCCGGACAATTCCCACCCAGGACAACCCCACCCGGACAATTCCCACCGGGAAAATTCCCACCCAGACGATTCTCACCCCGACAATTGCCAACCTGGGCAATTCTCACCCCTGACAATTTCCACCCAGACAGTTATCACAGTTAGATGTAGAGCGGCAATCTGGGAATAAAACTACGCAGGCCAACACAAATCTTAAGTAGGCTAAAAAGAAGGTGCGGACCCCGGTATTTTCGAAGGGGTGGGCCTCGATGGGGAAACTCAGATGCAGTACGATGGGGGGAAGGTCGAGTCTGCACGTATAGGTTGCAGGGGCGGAGCCGGGGTGGGGGTGCGTGGGGAATCCTTGCAACCTCTAGCATTTCATATTTTAGAAGGAGAAAATGGCTCCAGTCACTCCCTTAAAGATATTTTATTTCATTTCATGCTGTATAAAATGCGATGTTAATGGTCTAACACAGTCTACTACAAACCGGCTAGTGAATTTTGATATACCGTGCCATCAAGTTAATCAGAGGCCCAGCTAGGATGAATTTTTTAGGGAGGCCTAGGTATCAAATGGGGGTCACGGCATTGATCGCGGTCCGTAATTCTTACACATTTGATAAGGACACATACAATTTCTGAGGGTCCAACAAACATCTGGGGCCCAAGTCCCCCAGGCTCCCCGGTAGCTACACGCCTGAAGTGAATTCCATTAATATATACTTCAATTTGACCTACTAGCTTCCTCATTAGAAGTGTGCACTGGGATAGGGTGATCAATTAACACACCCATTATTTTCTTTCTGTCACGCTAGTAAGCAGACGGACCATTTTGAAATTGTTGAAATAATAGCGCAGTGAGAGATGTTGTTTACGTTACGGGTATGGGTGGTGTCAATGTTCAAGGACGAGGGAAGGCACTGAAGCAGGCGCGGTGAATCGCTTGCACTAGTGGTAAAGAGGGAATCATACGCGTTGATCTTTTCACATCTCATTGCGTGGGTCATCTAGTACCGAGACATTTTGCCCGCCTTCTTGGCCACGAATAGCCGATCACATTTTAGACTTATTGCTTACAGTGGCCAATCCGGGATAAAGTTATTAGAGGGGTTTGAGAGGAAAGGCGTACGGTATTAAGCTGACCTTATCTCAACCATAGGTGGGACTGAGGTGTGAAAAATTTGGCACTCCTAAAACTCCAGATTGTAAGAAATCGAATTCCAAAACACATTTTTTTACCGCAGCTACAACTCTGCCACTACATTTTACTTTGAATACAGCGTAAACGTATGGAATGGCACCGAAGAAAAATGAAAACGGGTAGAAATAAAAGTGAACGCGCATCAAGGGCGAAAATTTATGTAGTTTGCGAAAGATTTGTGATATTAATCTTTAGCTTAGACTTCTTTTACATCATTGTAATTTGCCATTTTTGTTTGGAGTACGATTGCCCCACGCAATACGTTACCGCCTCACTATTTGTCGTCAGTATACTACTGGAAGGTCCCATTGCTAGTTTCCCTACGAGTCTGGCGTTTGTCATCAGCAGGCTGGGATGCATGTATACATTGGCGGAGATTCGTTCTGAAACTTGGGGGTGGATAGGCCAACTTCCTATATGGTGTGGGGTCTACGACTGCCAAAGTGAGAAGTTCAGTGAGAAGTTAAAAAAGGGGATAATTGCATCATGAAGCTTTCAGCTAACCCACATAACACTGAGGGCACATAAAGAACTTGAAGAAATCACCACAATTTCGAAAGAGAATACAGATGAATGGCTACTTAAAAGGGGGACCGGGAAAGAAAGGTGGTTGACAGTAGCGGAGATTTTTTTGAAAATTGTAGGGTAGGGGGTAAATTTTCTACCTTAAAGAAAACTGTTCAAAGTGTGGCTAGATAACGTTCAGTAATGGGTGGAGTTGTACTTACATTAATGGGTATGAACGCAAAGGTAAAGTGCAGAGAGCGCGCAAATTTTTGGCGAAACTGGCAAGGGACTTACCGGTGGAGGTTAACGTACGCACTTTGTCATATCACCCGCGAGTATGGCTCTTCGAGGACCTTGGCCGAATCTGACCTAATCTTTGACTACCATGGCTTGGAATGGGTAACAAAAATGGAAATTACAGAAGCCTGCAGCCTGTTGAAAATGTTGCTCTAAAGGGCAAATGTTATTACGTTCCTCATCTACCTTGCATAAATCACCATTGTAAGACAAAATTTGACATCTGAAATTTTCTTAATTGCAGGAAATCACACTGTAAAATACTAGCGTGTCACTGTAGCTTTGTGTCTATCAAGTTGGTACCTATAAATTGTAGTAACCTCTTACTTGAACACAGCTCTTTTACTACAGTACTTCTTATTCCACGCACACATCAGTGTGTTAGAAAGTTGGGAGGAGAGGGCGGAGGGGGGTTGGGCATTCCAAATATCCCAGCTACGAGTACGCGTGCGGAACCATAATGAGATGTTCAACCGAGATCAGAGTTCATTAGGTGTCAGCTCTCGTTCACTTTATCAGCCGTAGGCCTACAGTTACATTGCGAACAAAACGTTCGTATGCACAAACTTTGCATCAGACAGAACCAGATCAGTAGTTAAGAAAAAGGGTAGAGCTGTAGCTTGTGCAAAATATCTTAGGGACGGGGCGGGGATGGGGTTGTTATACAATCCAAACAGAGCGATACCATCGTTTGGTAGCGAGCCCTGCAAAATCGTCAAACACTCATCCAAGATTGCCGGAAAAATGCACTGTGCAGATCTTTAACAGTTGCAAAGTTGCATCTAAACATTTGTTTTCTCAGTAGTTTGTGATTTCATGCTTTAGAAATTTAGATGTCAAGACACTAAAGGAAACGAAAAATTTTCTCGGTAAAATTTTTCTGGAGGTAACATTAGGCCTACATCAAAACCTATTAGTAGTTGATTTTGACATATAGTTACAAAGATAATCATGCACATGCTTGAATACACTTTGGCGTCTGCCGAGACTACTCGATCTCTTTTCGAAATATTACCAACATGCTCAGGGGTAGGATCATCTCATTTCTGAAAGTGAGGGGGCAAACCCGGGTGGACTGCCAAACGGCGCTGTCGGCGCTGGGGGAGCGTTAACCGTTCTCCTAACCAGTGAGGTGATATTAGCTGGAGATCCATCGAAAATTCTTTCTTTGAACCCTACTAGTTGCCGACAATAATCTCTTTTGTGTGTTGTTCTTGATGATTCAATAGGCTTAAGAGATGTTAAGAACTAAGTACAAGTAGGACACGTCGTCTGCTACGTCTCAATGAGCGGATATGGAAATAAGCCCCTTGCCTTAACATTGCCAGTCGCTTAAGCTGTAAATTAAGTTGAGGGTTTGGACGCGTTTCGAAGCTATTTACAACATACATGTCAAGTTCCCTATAACGTGCTCGATATAGGTGTGTCTTTTAACCATGCAAGCGAATGCGAAAATTAGTCAAAATCCGACAGCAAATTTTAGTCTTATACTTCTTTTATTCATTTGCATAAACCATGAGTATTGATTTATTCCCAGCATCATTAGGTTCCTTGGCAATAAACAGTCGTTCTGAATGTCAAAAGCGTTTCGTACTTGACTATCGGCAACTAGATAGGCATTAAATCATTTTTCCAAATAATCCTTTTTGTTAGGAATTCAATTTCCTTTAGTTCAATAATCCCCAGTTAAAGAATCTAGTCTCCACTTTGAGGTCAATCTAATCGGATTAGCATAAATTAATGTTTTCGATGGATCTCCATCTAACATCACCTCCCTGTCCTAAGTGCGTGGGGTCTGGGACCCTGGTGGTTTGCAGGTCTGAGCTATTTACGAAATTGTAGGCATTAAAATGATGCATTTTACCTTCAACTTCAAATTACATAAGATGGATCCTTAACAGACCACAAAAATTAAAATTCGACTTTTTCAAACTATAATCTTTCTCCGTATGATTAACATTTGGCTGGGACTGATGATGCAGAGGGCTTGAGGAATTAGCGAAGAATACACCCTTTGTAGGGTTTCCAGTGGCTTTGGAACAATAATGTTAAAAATGGGAGATCCAAGAACTCAGAGTCGGTGTCCGCGAAGCGTGCTGAAAAAAAGTCGCTAAGCGCCTGTCCCGTATTACGGTGCCGGAAATGACACTCTTCGTTCTATACAACTTGCATCTAACCAATCTTTAAAGAGTCGGTAAGTTTATACAGACGGATGGTGATAAAAATTTTGCTTTGAAACTTTCTAGGTGAGGAAACTTTCTCATCCGCTGTGGAAGGCCATGGGGGCATTGGTGATTTCAATGATAATGGAAGATGAGTTTATACAGAGCTCTGGCAAGCGAGATGTTCTGCAGGGAGTAACCCCGAATCCCGAAGCAGTATCTAAATCGGGTGAGGGAAGCGCCCCAACGAAAAAAACGTTGGGGTTTATTTTTTTTTTTAGTTTTTATAGCGGTATTGTTCATTACATAAAAATTCCTACTCTCCCCATGTGACTGTTCTTTCCGTATGGCGGGATATAGGAACCTATATCCTGCTCTTCGGTTCTTTCTTCAATATTTGATTTTTTCGATGATCTGAGACAAGACCCCCTCAACTTTTTTATTAGTGTGTGAAATAAAGTAGTGTCGATTTTGTAGGTTTTGAGTAGATAATGCTTTAAAAAAATCAATGAAACTTTTTGTGGGTAGTCTTTACATTCACATGACCAAGGACAATGGCAGTTAAAGAGCGAGCTAGGGGAGTAATTTTCATTGGGGGCTGCTTCTTGTGAAGTTGCGGCTGGCGAAGTCTTTAATTTAACTGCGAGGGCCAAAGTTGCGAAGCCGGAGGGTGGGGACGGAGGGTTCTCCCCGAGTATTTTATCTTAAATTTGAAGGCTTTTTCGGCTATTCTGGACCATTTCTTGGGAGATTCCTGCTTACCCTAGTCTAAAATTCTAATGAAATACTTCTCTTATGATGATCGCAAATCAGTCAATTTGCTTAGAATGGTAGTAGTTGGTGGGGGAAAATGAACAGCCAGTGGTATAAAGAGGTTTCGGGATTAGTAATTTAGTCAAGCTGTCCTGCAGGAAGTAACAAGACAATTCCACCGAAGTTTTCCTACACACAGCAGTACAGCAGTACTATGAGAGATCAATTTATATAAGGCTGTTGCAAAGCACGCCGAAAAATTTATCGAAAATTGTTATTCCCTATACATGGATAGGGTGTCGGATTTTGTTTGCAAGGACCATGGTGCATTTGAAGACCTACTTTATATCTTTCAGTGACCCTTATTTCAGAGCTTCAAGTCACAATAATGTGGCGCGTAGGAGACGCCTATGCTTTGAAAGAAATTTTAAGGTGCCAGACAAAATTTTCAATTGTATTAGTCAGTTTCCTCTTTGGGTGCGAGCACAGCGAGCCAAGAAAAATCTTTTTTTGTGTGTTTTTGATATTAATGTTTTCCTTTATTTAAGACTGCAAAATTTAATCATTATTAGGCTGAAAATCTCTTATAATTTCTCTGATCTCGCTTGCTTTCTCTCATGTGTTGGTAATTATTAACTTTTTTAAGCTCTGGAAACGTGGGAAGCAAGTGCCTCTCCTTGCCCCCGTAATCCCGCCTATAAGCGTGCTTTCTATCCCTTAGCTCATTATCTCAAATGGGCACTGGCAAAGTGTAGTATATTTTATGATGCCGTCTGGATCTGAGGCTACGATGTTTACCCTTCCCCTTTGAAACCCATTTCGTAATTATAGGTGCTTAAGTGCAGTCTGGTGACATTTTCTGCAATATTTGATGTAAATTTACATTAAATTTTTCGGTATGTGGATTAAATTAAACTCCCTCATCTATAGTAAAGCTAATTTTTGTTATAACAACACAACCACCACAGTGCCAACAGGGGCGTCCCTAAGGATCAATGAGTGGGGGGAGGGTGTGATGCCCCTTTTCCCGACAAACAAGGTTTCATTCAAATATATGTGTCAAGAACGGTTAACTTATAACCCTCGCTTTAAGAAAATCTTTGCAAAACGTACAAGATGAAAAATTTAAGTACAACAGGAGGGACAAGATAAGCAAAAACCGCAGCTAAACGCAGTTTAAACATTTGGCAATGTTAATTTGACCTTGGCGCACTTGTTTTTATTTTATCTGCTCCAATAGCGTGGTCCATTTGGTCATGGGAGTACTAACTCCGAGGCATGACTTCTATGGCAGGGGCATAAGATCGCCTTTGGTATGGGGCTCAGTTGCCCGCCTTAGGGCCCATCTCAGTAATGTCCCCCTGTGAGGACCCAGGGGGCGAAGCCGCGGGGAACTGAAATATTTACAGGATTGTGGGCACTAGAACAAAGCACAAGTGGAATTGAGTACGCATAAACATACCATAAAATAGTAGTTTGTCTATATTTTTTTCAAAATAGCATAATTCGGACTAACCAATGGCCAATTTCTACAAGATGCAGCGGAATTGATGTTGGAGAGGGTCGTAGAACTCCTACAGTGGGGTAGATCATTGAGTTTCTACGGGGCTTCACAATAATTGTACTCACTCCGTGCTATGGGAAGCCTTGGTAGGTCAACAAGAGTATAAGATAAATGCGCGCGAAGCGTGTCGAAAAAATAACTCTTTGCGGAAATTTTAGGATTGTTTGTCTTCATTTTACGAAGCGATTTCCTATCTACGAATTGCACTGAATACGCACAAAAGAGACCTACAAATTGCAATTACTAGGATTTATAGTAGCCAGGACTTTCTATTTCTTTAGTGATGCAGAAGGTTTGAGGGTTGGCAGCTAGGACGAGCAATCACGGAGGTTGCACGGAGTTTTGCAATAATCCAAAGCACGCAACGTCCTTCTTGAATTTAGTAGTTGGACAATTAGCAATATGAAGGATGCGCGCGAGCGCGCCGAAAAATGGGATCTTAAGGGCTAGTACTAAAGTTTTTAGGCGCTGCATTTACAAAATGAGTGTAGGAAAGCAAGCCTTCTTGACAAACACCGGTATACAAAGTGTATGCACCGCATCCAATTGTTTGAAGGAAAAATTGGCCATTAAATTCAAAACAATTCCTTTCAAAGACGAGTTTCGTAAGGGCGCGAAGGGAAGTAGGGATATAGGTTTAATCCCGTACAGGTTTTTAGGTGCTTTTTCAAAGGCTTCTTGGGATGCATTAATGCCTCCTCTTGTGGAGTGTTTGTATACATGGATACCACGTCAAGTGTTGTATGTTATGTTTCTCTAGGAAGGGGCGTGGCTTCTAATATTTTTAAAATATGGCTAGTGTCCTTTACATCATAAGTGCTTTGTTGCAATACAATAGGAAGCAGAAAATAGTCCACGAATTAGGAAATTTTTTCAATAGGGGCATGCCCGTAGTCAAGGGGAGGCCAAGGGGGGCGAAGCCCCTTTAGAAAATTTTTCGCCCCCTAGAAGATCAAAAATTCTTATTGCCGTACTACATTTTAGTATGTTTCGCCCCCTCTGGAAAATGTTCGTCCCCCTAGAAGCTTTTTCGCTTCCCTTCAGCACGTTGACTGGCTACGGGCCTGAATAGGGGATCCGTTCCTGCTAATGATAGGTCTACCAACGAATTTTGAATTAACTGGTGGTGCTTTATGAATTTTAGGTAGCAAATATAGAACCGGGGTACAGATTTTGTGGTTCCGTGGACTAAGATATTCGAGCGTTTGCTTGTCAAGTTCAGCTTGTGAAACATATCTTGAAGTGTGGTTTGGACCATTTTTACAGTTTCAGGCTATCACCTGGAAGTGGTTCATAATGGTCACTTTGCAATTACCTTTCGATTTCGGCTTTATAGTCTGAACGATTCAAAATGGCAATACCTCTGTCTTTGTCAAATGGCTTAATTACTAGGGAACGATCGTTCTGAAATGCTTTGAGTGCATTTCATTCCGCTTTGCTTATATTGCTTTTAGCATTGCGGATGGGTAGACTAGCTACTGTATTTCAGTTAAGGTAGCCTCAAGATAGTCTTCAAGACGAGTACTATATGTAGGTTGTGGTATCCACGCCGAGGGTACGCCGAGGGTAAATGAAACTTTAAGAAAAGCTCTTGTTTTTTGTTTTGAAATACGTAGGGTAGTCTCATTCTACGTTTTAAGTCTTTAATTGACTTCAGTAAATCGCTACGTTTTCAAGCTTTTTAGGAGTTATTATGAACTTTAAACCTTTTCCCAAGGGAACTGTTACAATCTTAGACAGAGGTCTGTCAGAAAGGTTTTTGACATAATTTTGGAGTGCTTTCGCCTCGTTTATTAGGCTTTGGGTTTCTACCTGGCTACGTATAGCCGAACATTCCCTTTGTCGATTGTGAGATCTAAGTTTGTTTTTAGTAGCTTTGATCGAACGTTTAAAATTACGCTTTTTAACTAGCGTAGGCTTAGATTGGATTCGTTTCAGAAATAGGTCTAGGCCTAGGATCTGACTTAGAAAAAAACTTAGAATACATTTTAAGCATGTTCGCAGAGGAAAAGTGCCACTCTTTTGGAAGAATTTGGTGCCCTAAAGGGAGCCGTTGGTTTAATCCGGATTCCTTCACCGCCTGTAAGGATGTTTTCTCGGGGCTTTCCTGTGCCGCAGTCTATCTTCCTCTTTCTTGGCCGATGACCTGAGGAGTTTCTCCAGCAGCTTCTTGGCCTCCTCACCCTCCTAAGTTGACTCTACAGTTAGTCCAACTTTGCCCTGCCTTCCTTTTCAAGGAAGCGTTGCCTTTGCTCTTTAGCCTGGCTGGATAGTTCCTGGCACCAGACCATACAAAGCCCCCTCCCCGCTCGAGCAATCGCTGAGTTCCAAGACTCAGAAAATTCCTCCGAGCAGTTGAGAGACTTTGGGAGTCTGGGTGGGTTTCTGTGAACCCTCAGGTGTTGGGGTACCGTCCTCTTCTCCAGGTGTTTATCAAGAGGTTTAATCTCTTCGGTCAGGGCGATGATGGTGGCCTGGATATTGCTGAGTGTATCAGCGTGCTGTCTGACCTTCCTGTAGTTTTCTTCTTTTAGAAAAACCCTGTCCTTTTTTGGAGGAGGTGTTTTCTGACCAGGGAGTTGCTAGTTTTGACA
This sequence comes from Holothuria leucospilota, assembly GCA_029531755.1. Lineage (NCBI taxonomy): Eukaryota > Metazoa > Echinodermata > Holothuroidea > Aspidochirotida > Holothuriidae > Holothuria > Holothuria leucospilota. Next base: position 76,443,982 of record CM055961.1, on the reverse strand, counting down.
AATAGCAACTCCCTACTCTGACCACAAGTTATTTTCTCTTCTTCGGTGTCTGTGGTGTCTTTAGGCAAGGCAGGTACATCCATGGAGTGTTAAATCCGTAATATCCATAGGTTCCATCCTATGGTCAGAACGAAAGTACGCCAAGCCTCTTGTGACTTTTATTTATACGTGCTTTTGTGGACGTGAAAGAGAATACCTCAAATACTGAGCGCTGATTGGACAAAAGTTTTAAGCCAAAATAAGGCTTTTTTGGAAAACTATCATACATTTAAAAAAGTGGGGGTCTGCTATTCTCCAAAAACATCACACACATGTCAAGTTATATGCACGAGGAACCTGAATTTAAGCAACACTTTCCATGAAAAGCATAAGAAGGGTCAGGGTTACTTACTGTTTCCATGGCAACCAAAGGTTAAAATGCATAATTTTCTACAAAACACTACATTTATATCAGCTATATAACATTTTTGGTAATTCTTTAGTTGTTGTAAGGTTTTTCATTTTTTTAAAGCAAAAAATCCATTATTTCGGCATAAATTCTGTTACCATGGCAACAAGAAATAACACCAAAGTTTCAAAATACATTATAAACTCCATTGTTTCATATTAAGTGGTTATAATTCATCAATTGTTTATTCTGTATTTTGACAAATTTTTTATTCATTTTATTTATATAAATGGCATTTTACTCAAAATTCATGGTTACCATGGCGACCATGTCATTGAAAAGATCTGAAACATCTATTTTTTATCTTAGTGGATCCTAAGCTTCTTAAAAAGTTATAGGATTGCTACTCTCCAAAAAATTCCGGCGAAATTACATAAGGAACCTAACTATGTTTACAGCCAACGCAAAAGCGCTCTGACTTCACGAATTGAGTAACAGGAAAGCCAACCAGTCGTGTGAGAGACGGGTCGGTTGATTGTGTTCCAAATTATGCTTCCACCCGACTTTCCGCCCTGATTGCGATTCTTAAGTCTACATTTTAACCGCATGACAAATATAAAACTGTTTGATATTCGCAGTGGAGTCCGGGAGGGGGGGGGGGGTACACTGTAAAAATAGACGTCTTCATTTTTAACACATATATGGCGTTTAAGAATTACACTATGAACAAGAAAATGGATACGCACAGTAAATGACTGAACGAATATTAACACATGATAAGGATAATGACGTCAATTAAAGTGTACTCCGCAAACACGTTTACATGATTTATATATATGTTAATTTTTCTTTATTAAAATCAACTTGATGTTTACAGTAATCATGAAATAAACGCATAAACGTGTTTACGAGATGGCGTTAAAGTGGCGTCAATGTGTTAAAGTTGGCGTTTTAGACATTTAATTTGCTTATGTATTTTATTGTTTTTTTTTCTTACATAAACGCCAAGACGCGTTTATTATCTGTTACTAAAAAGTGTTAATCAATTTTTACAGTGTAGGAGTCCCGTCGCAGTTGAGTACAGTCGTGGTGGTGTGCAGCTGTGACCGACCCAACTGCGACCCATTTTTATGACATGGCCAACAAAGAAAGGTATGCTAAATCAGACGTCGGATTACAGAAGGTCAATGTGCTCGTGTGCGATTGATGAAAACAGCAAGTTGCGAGTTGCTCTTGCAACTCCCAGATGAAAAGTAGATAGACCGATATTAATCCCGACAGTGTGTTGCGTCGTTATCCTACAGTCCGACCCCCACCTGACGCAATGACCACGAATACCTACGAGAAGTCAGGTTGAACTGAATCACATTCCAAGAGATTTTATATCACAGTGTCGGACATGGTGTTAATTTCATGGCAGACAGTTATACAAAATACGGTATATTACTATTTTCCCAATAGTATGGATTTCGTGGAAAGACAATGGCTTCCCGAATAATGTAGTAGGGATCACTGACATAGAACCCTCAACTTGTAGTTAATTTCCTAAAAATATATAACAATTTCCTAACAAACAGAATAGTTTCCCAATACAGTTACATATGGGAGGGCTTACGTCTCTGGTTAAATGTGTTCAAAGCAATATATACAAACGAAAATAATGCACTTTAGTAAAACAATGTGCTTAATATAAAACTACCCAGCACTCTGTAGCTTCAAATAAGAGAATTTTTTCTGACAATGTAAATAAATTGCAAAAGCAACTGGCAACTTCTTTCTCGAGGGCCGCCAAATTCCCGAACTTTGAAAATATCTGGGGTGTAGTATCCTTACACCACCATAGTGACTCCCCTGAGTGTCAACCCCAATACGCTTATTAGCCCTGGTTGTAATTTACTTCCAGGTTGTGAGACACGACTAAAAGGTTTAAGCTTAAATGCATCATGTTCCACATTCGTTATTAGTCGGGCCGATCCCGTCTTTTGAAGTACGGTTGGCTATTCGTTACTGACTGAACCCTACCATGGGCGTGGATCATCGGGGGATAGAGGGACTCGTCCCTCTCACTTTTTTGGAAGGGGGGGACATCTCCAAAAAGTCCCCCCCCACTTTTTCAAACTGATGAAAACTAAAACTGTTGTAAATTGTATTATTACGTTAGATTACGAATTGATACATTATAAAAGCTAAATTGCGCCCAAATATCCTTTACTCGAAATCCAGATATGGGCCAGACATAAAATTCCATATATGGGCCAGGTATGGATTTCATATCTGGCCCATATCTGCTACAGATATGGGATTTATATCTGGGATTTATATCTGGGACAGATAAAAAATTGGGCAGATATAATCCAGATCTATGCCAGAACCAGATCTAAGCCACATATGGCCAGATAAAGTTCTATCTGGATCAAGTCTTTATATGGCACAGATAAAATTGTATACGGACCATATCTGCTTTAGATATGAATCATAGTTAGGACTTATAGTCCGCACTCCTCATAGAGACACTGAACACCATTTTTTTTTCAAAGTCCCCTGATTCTCTGGCGAAGAGCCAGGGGCGAAAACCAAACAATACTCCCGAAGGAGTTCTGCTCCCTGAAGGAGTAACAACGTCCCCAAGGGACAAACTTTGACTTAACTGACACCACCCGACAGTGGTCCCGTTCTAGACTGGCTGAATAGAACAGGTCCCACCCTGGGAGTTCCGCCGTCGTGATCACGGATACTCCTGCGCCAGGTAAGTATCACCTTTCTTCCCCCTGACTCTCTGGCGAAGAGCCAGGAGCGAAAACCAAACAATACTCCCGAAGGAGTTTGGCTTCCCGAAGGAGTAACAACGTCCCCAAGGGACAAATTTTGACTTAACTGACACCACCCGACAGTGGTCCCGTCCTAGACTGGCTGAATAGAACAGGTCTATCACCAGCTTTTTTTCGAAAAGTCCCCTGACTCTCTGGCGAAGAGCCAGGTGCGAAAACCAAACAATACTCCAGAAGGAGTTCTGCTCCCTGAAGGAGTAACAACGTCCCCAAGGGACAAACTTTGACTTAACTGACAACCACCCGACAGTGGTCCCGTTCTAGACTGACTGAATAGAACAGGTCCCACTTGGGAGCTCCGCCGTCGTGATCACGGATGCTCCTGCGACAGGTGTATCACCAGCTTTTTTTCGAAAAGTTCCCTGACTCTCTGGTGAAGAGCCAGGGGCGAAAACCAAACAATACTCCCGAAGGAGTTCTGCTCACCAAAGGAGTAACAATGTCCCCCAAGGGACAAATTTTGACTTAACTGACACTACCCGGCAGTGGTCCCGTTCTAGTCTGGCTGAAAACAACAGGCCTCACCTGGGAGCTCCGCCGTTGTGGTCACGGATACTCCAGCGCCAGGTAAGTACCAGGTGTATCTTTTTTTCCAAAAGTCCCCTGACTCTCTGGCGAAGAGCCAGGGGCGAAAACCAAACAATACTCCCGAAGGAGTTCTGCTCCCCGAAGGAGTAACAACGTCCCCAAGGTACAAACTTTGACTTAACTGACACCACCCGACTGTGGTCCCGTTCTAGACTGGCTGAATAGAACAGGTCCCACCCTGGGAGTACCCCTGGTCACGACGGGAGCTCCGCCGTCGTGATCACGGACACTCCTGCGCCAGGTAAGTATCAGGTGTATCCTTTTTTCCAAAAGTCCCCTGACTCTCTGGCGAAGAGCCATGGGCGAAAGCCAAACAATATCAGGTGTATCACCAGCAGAATGTGTTTAAGGGCTCCATGCAGAATTTAATGTAAGTGTTGGGTTGAATTGACTTAAGTACATAAATTCAACTTATTTCATAACAGTGAACAGAAAAATGCCTTGAAATTTGCTATTTTATGTAATCACAGTGATATGGGCTTCTTATTTTAAACGTTATTAAGTATTTGACTCTAAATTTTGCTTACTGCGTAGTGCATGTTTTACTTTCAACTTCCTAACTCATGAAAAATGTGGGTTTAGATACAAGCTCCGCCCAAATATACAAATCATTTGCATAAGTTCATTTCGTATACTGCGGTATTAACAAAAATGCAGCCACTAAATAACTGCAATGTCTGGGAAGGTGATGCTGTATCCAAAACATGTCTTAATTTGTAACAAGCATAATCCAAGAATCAAATCGAATAAAAAATAAAACAAACTAACAAAATGCTCATTTGCATATCTAGCATATCAAGTTATATCTGGCTTGATATGGCCATATAAAACTTTATTTGCATATCTGGGCTGGCATTTCATCAAGTTATATCTGGCTTGATATGGCGATATAAAACTTTATTTACATATCTGGACTGGCATTTCATCAAGTTATATCTGGCTTGATATGGCCATATAAAACTTAATTTACATAACTGGACTGGCATTTCATCAAGTTACATCTGGCAAGTTATGGCTATATAAAACTTTATTTGCATATCTGGAACTGCATTGTATCAAGTTATATCTGGCTTGATATGGCCATATAAAACTTGCTATAATATATCAAGGCATCTAAATCTGGCTGTACATCTGGTTTGATAAGGCCATATAAAGGCTGTATTTAACCAGATATATTCAGATATCAGTCTGTATCGAGATTTGGAGTAAGGGATGGCACCATTTGCCATAAAGACACCTTCTAATTTCCCTTTTTTCAAAGGGGAGGGTAACACCCCTCCCTTTAGACCCTCCACATTTGGAGATGGATCCACGCCACTGAACCCTACATTAGAGCCTGTCTGTGGTGGAAGTCAAAATCAGGAAAAAGTACCTTAGGCTATATGTGATTTCCCAGGTTCTGACGACTTTCAAATTACAATCAGGGTATGCTGAATTTTTCATCAATTTTCAAGTAGACCATTTATCATTTAGGGTGTGAAAATTCTGAAGGCAGCCTCCCCATTGATCCTGCACGTTACGATGTTAATAGGCCGAGGTGTTCAAGAAAGATCAAATGCACAAATTAACGTAACTTTCTATATCGAAGAAACTCAGTTTAAGAATATTGCATACGAAGCGAAAGATTTTGGTATTGACTATGAAGTAATTGAACGTACCATGATAAAACAAGAATAAGTTATTCCATGTGGAAAAAGGCAATGTTAAAGTCACAGACAGTATCTGCATGGCTTAAGCTAGCCGCACACTACACGAATTTGAACACATCAACTCAACTCGATCATTGGGTCTCCAATAGTCGTGTAGTGTGCGTGATTTTACGACTGCGACTGGCAATCTTAGTCGTGTTGCCTTCAGTTGGGAAGAACGAACATGCTGGTACTTCCCGACTCTAAAGACACGACTTCAAACTACACGACTGTTGGAGACCCGACGATCGAGTTGAGTTGAGGTGTGCAAATTCGTGTAGTGTGCGGCCAGCTATGGCTAGACAAAATACATCACGAACCGCTCATATAGTTCGAAATGTGGTTTGATTTCAAAGGTAGGTTCGTTTTGAAAGGGGGAGGGTTTGTCTAAACACTAGAATCCTCCTCCGCTCCCGACTCCTGCGTAAGGTCCTGAGTTCGGCAAAGTAACCTAATATTTTAAAGTGGCTTAATCCAATCGCCTGTGAGTAACAGTGCCCTCGAGAAAAAATTGCTTGGTGTTTTCAATTTCTATCAAAACGTTCTATCATTTTGCCACATTTCAGATATATCATTTAAGTAAGAAACAACAAAATCAGATTTTAAAAGAGGTTCAAACCTTTCTTGATAGGCGTATATCTTAAATAACATTTTGCCTCCATTTTACGTCACACAGTCTAGTCTAGTGGTTCCCAATATTTTCCAGCTCATCACCCCCTTTCACCATATAGGAGTGGGCAAATGCCCCCTTCCATGTCCCTTCCAAGTACTACTATAAATGAAACTAAAAATTTGAGGCGCATATTAAAATAAAAGGTGCAGATAGAGTCTTTTCAGGTGTAGGCCTGGCCCAGGGTTATAACAAACAGATAAAAGCGGTGCCAGGTCTTCCTTTTGTGGTGGCAAATCCAGACCTGCGATGAACAAGGGTGTGAAGCCTTCATCGGAGTCAAGGATGAAGAAACGTTTGTACTAAAAGAGGGAAGATTTGGGGATTCCACCGGCTGTGGAAGTGATCCCATAGGCGTAGTAAGGCGGGAGGGGGGGGGGGGCTGGGGGCTATTGGTGAAATTTCGGGTAATATGCTGAGAATTTTTCGGGCACATACTGGAAGAAAAACAATGCAATAATGTTGCTAAAGGTAATCAATAATAAAAACTTCTTTGGTAATTCAAATAAAGTTCTGATTTGAATTGCACCAGCACCTATACATTTGGTATTAATTCACCAGTGTATTTTATGGTTAAAATTGAATAAGATTATCAGTGGTGTTTTAGGGGCCATTGGGACATGCCCCCTCACTGATCCCGATTTTTTCAGTACCTAAACTACGTACATTTTTAAAACAAATTTTACTTCAAAAATAGCATATGTGACACCAGACTGCATGTAAGGACACCTAATTTTTCAAAATTTTTCAAAGGAGAAGAAACACATCCCCAGGCCAGTGATCACACAACATAATGCATGGCCTCCACCCCCATTATAGAAGTAAAAAAAATATAATCAATATAGAAGGTAGTAACATGGCATTTGACTGTATGTAATTGGCATGCGGTGTGATAATGCCGATGCATGCCTATATTATATGTACATAAACATGTCGAACGCGCGTGGGGCGCGCGGAAATTTTTGTTTTATTTTTCGGGCAAGTCGTTACAGCCCCCAATCAACTTGGACTCCTACACCAATGAGTGTTCCCCATAGGCAGAGAGTCCAGAGGCCCTCCTTAGCTGCCCCTGATGGGGCAATGTCCCAGTGGGACCAAGGGCGAAGCCCCCTGACGTTTTGCAGTATTGACGAAGTTGCCAGCACGAGAACTAAAGAAGCATTTTAAATCACCCTTTGACCATTTGTCCTTGAGTAGGAACTAATGGAAGTTTTCTTTGATTCTGCAGTTGACTTGTCTTGTGGGTGAGAAGGATAATAGTGGCTGCGTGGGGCTTTGGAAGACGTATGCTACTTAAAGTGTCCTACACAGGGTATTACTACAGATAGCCCAAAATCGCATGGAGAAATATAGCATTTAGGAAGACATTTTAATACCCTACTTCCTTTTGCATTGCAAACGTTTTCTATTATTCTTTTAATTATCTCATATTGTCGATTATGCCAGAATGTGTTTCTATAAACAGCAAGACAAGAATTACATTTTGAGATTAAGTGACTAGACAAGTTTGATCTGTGGAACCCATAATGCCCCTGCGCCACTGATGAAAGTATGGGGGTCCTCACAGAGACATGTACGAAATTCAACATTGTTTTATGCGATTTTCTGGGAGCAAGCAGGTATGAGATAGTCAAGATAATCACAACGTTGTAGTGAACCTTAAGGAGGAATGTTAGACCGACCCGACTTGTTAACTAGAGCTATTTTATTGCATACGTATTTGAAACTTCGGTTAGAGGAAAAAACTTGGTACCTTTTTTAGCCCCGTTTAAATTACGTGTAAGTATGATATCATTGTTTTCAAATACCCCCACTGCCACCCCTTGGCTCTTATAAAAAGCCTTCAGGGGCGATTCCGCCCCGTTGGGAACAACTGAGTTGTCATTACGGATACAAGTACAAAATCCATTGACACATGACACATTGTTTGCTCAACAAAGTTAACCTTTCACAATCTGTTTATCAAAATTTGTGCAATTATGTCTTCATTATACTTTTTAAATGGTGAAAAATAACGACCAGGAAGTATTTACGTAGCTGGGAATCATTGACGTGAAAACAACTTGAAAAACAATCTAATGAATACTATTTCCAGAATCTGTGATTAGGTTATCAGTAGTACAATCTCTGGCTTTCCTGCTTTACTAATGAATGAAATAACAAAATTATTAATTTAATACATAATTAATAATTTTTGCAGATTTTTTAGGGGATTCGGATAATCTCTGATTACAAATTTGTTACACCCTCCAAGTCGTTTCCTGGAAGCTAATGCACATGATTTATTTGACAGCTGTTGCCACAAATCCACTTTGCCTAGTAAGTTATATCGTGTCTTCAAGGAAAAGGGTGGAGCATACTTCTTAATTCTAATGGCTAAAAAAGTAAGAGAAACATTTTAACATCTCTCCTTATTCCAATTTCTCCGACTCACAAGAAGCTTTCTATTCCGGCAGGAGCAAATCCCCATGAGCGACACTCCTTAGCTGATCAGTCACTTCAAAAATGTTATCTGGTCTTTAGCTCAAGTACTCAGCCGAGTTATTGTTATATCATGTAAGGCTGCGGAACAACTGCTGCTTTAGGCCATGCATATGTAACAATATTGTAATCCAAACCTCAATTTCCGAGACCGAGACAACCCCTTCGAGACCGAGACACCGCTTCATAGATGAGGAACGTTTCAACTGAAGTTCTAATCGACTATTAACACAGTTAGTTGTACCGTACCTCCTTTTTCTGCAACACACCGCGCCGTCCGTAAGTTCAGGTCTTTTGAAATGCAGCACTGTTAAATGCGATTTCCTGGCATCTAGCAGATGAGATAATTCACCAACTCTGTAGTGAACCCAATGAGGGAAAGTTAGACCTACTCGACCTGTTGACTCCTCTTTTATCTCCACTTTATTGCATACTAATTTAAAAGTTCAGCTAAGGAAGATACTTGATATCTTTTAAAGCCTCGATTAAATTTAGTATCTCATTTTTTCAAACGTCCCCTGCCGCCCCCTTGGCTCTTATCGCCCCCTGAGTTGCGAAAATGCCTCCAGAGGGCGATAATGCCCCCATTAGGAACCACTGGTCTAGTCCAATTTTATGGGGTAATTCGTCCTGGACATTGTTCGGGGAAATTGACATGGTTGGGAGTCATTCGGGACTGGGCATTTTGAGGGTGGCAATTGTCCTGGGTGGGAATTGTCCAGATGAGAATTGTCCTGATTGCCAATTGTCCGGAGTGGGAACTGTTCGGGTGGGAATTGTCCGGGTTGGCAATTGGCCAGAGTGGAAATTGCCCGGGTGGGAGTTGTCGGGTCACGCTTCCGAATACAATAACAAGACATGAGAAGGATTGCCAAGTGACCTTGCCGGTGAAACAGGCTTAAGCGATGCATCTCCTTCCATTAACAACTCCCTGATTGAAAACACATATGGTAATGTGAAATAAAATTATGTAAACTCCTAGTGATAAAATGACCTGTTTCCTCTTTTTTTGTCAAAGTTAGATTGAAACATTTTTGTTCCTGGTCTTATATACACTGAAACACGGTTGATAAGTGGAATTTTAGGTTTACTAGAGTTGCTAACTAACTGCCAAAATTAACAATTCAGTTTAATTAAGGTGCCAATGACTTTCTGTTGTAATGAGCTTGATTACATTCTGAAATATGTATTCAAAGATTGCAATGCTAAGGTTCCTCGAAGACTATTGAATCAACCATAGTGAATGAAGTGTTAAAGTGTCAATTTTGCTTTCCCAACTTCGCCTCTCGCAGTGTAACGTGGTTCTAAAGTTCGGCCTCAGAGTTAGTCTGTAGGACTTTCTCCCTGTCAGAAACTCCAGGATACGCTACTGATCAGTTGACGTACATAAGAAGGGCATATTTGAAAAGGGGGACAAAGTGTTAACATTCCTGTGAATTAAATGCAAGGAAAATTGTCCTTTTGGAGAGCCTGCTTGTATATTGTTCAAATTATCCGAATTTCAACTAGTAGACATGCAAATAATCAGGTCTGAGCTACATCCCTTTGTGCTGACAATGAACTACGGAGAGGTTTGCCGGGGTACGGGACGAAGATACTTTATTCAGCAGTGTTGAAGGTCTCAAGGCCAGCTTTCGAGGCCTTGGCGGTGGGGGGGGGGGGATACCTCGGTCTTCGCCTGGTGCCTCTGGCCTCGAAGGTTTCAACAGGGGTCTTTCGAGGCCTCAACGAGGCCAGCTATTTAATGATGTGTAATAATTACCCAAAAGAATTGTTTTCCTATTTTTCCTATTTAAATGTTTAAAGAGTGCTTCTTACCTAGTCTTTTGTAGTGTCGAGTCGTTATACAGCAATGGTTGCACCAACAGAAGACAGGTTTCTATTTAAGAGGAGGACAAAGCGGCCTTAGCCCACAACTGTCAGGGAGGTCTAGCATCACGCTGGGGAAGATGAAAATTCATTGAGGAGGCAAGTTTTGATATCATCAAAATAACCCTAGTTTATAAAATGGGATGGTAAATCTTCTCTCATAGCCCATGGTCTAGAAACCCAAAATTACCTTATAAAATAACAAAACTTGGGAATTAAATGATTCAGTCAGAAATCTTAGGAACTACTAATGGCAAAGCTAGGAAGGGAGCCAAGTGGTGGGATTGTCATCCCCTCACAAAGCCGCCAAAGTCTCTATCGGAAGTTTCTGCCACGCAACTTCTTAAAAAGCATAGTCGTCGATACGTATGGGATACAGAATGTTCTGTGCATAATCAAATCAGAGACCTAATCGTAGCCTTTATACAATCTTAGGAACAAAACAAATTCGGGGTGCTTTGAACACACCCACTATAACCAGCTGACTCATTACTACCGCTAGGTCGGGAGCACGTACGGCTTCAGCAGCACTCTCTGCAATGGAGGTTTTCGGTCAGCACCCAATTTTTACTCATCGTCAGCCAAAATATTTTATTCGCATTTCAAATTACAAATAGAGAAAAGGGATTTTCTCGAGAAATAGTCTAGAATAGCCACAAAAGTCTTTGAAGAGAAATTCTCTAGTGAGACCCTGGACACTTGATTTGAAGCTCAGCCTGGCACCCTGGGCCCTACTTAGTAACGCTTTGCATTTCACACCTAATTACAGGAGAATATAGCCTCCTTTGAAAATTGGTTGTCGATAGCTAATGTTTCGACGGACGCCCAGTACATGGTTATGAGTATGCATAAACTAGCAAAATGACAGCATTCAATATTTAGGGTACCTGATCCTCAAGCAAGTAACGAGACATGTGTTTTGAAAGGTCTGTGATACCCTAAAATATTTTAATATGTAGCACCATTTTGCATGAAAGTCCTGGTTTTCTTATAACATTCATCTCTCCTTAAGCCCCTCACCAAGACAACCTAAATTTCTTTAGCTAAACCGCAAAATGATTCCAAAGCAAATCGAAGACCCACATAAAGTAAGAATTAAATTGTTACTTGAAGACATGGGCGGCTCTAAGAAATTTTGTTTTTTTTTTGGGGGGGGGGCAAACTCAAGTCCGTATTCAGGGAGGTTCGGAAGACCCCCGGCAATATTAGTGGTCAGCTTCGGATAGTACAATAGCCTCAATAGGAGTATGCATAGGCGTAGGGGCCCAAGTTGATGGGGGGGGGGGGGCTGTAACGATCTGCCCGAAAAATAGAAACAAAAATTTCCGCGGGCCCCGCCCGCGTTCAAAATGTTAATGTACATATCATATAATAGGCATGCATCCGTTATCACACCGCATGCCAATTACATACAATAATTTGCCACGTTACTACCTATTCCATATTGGTTATAATTCTGGGGGAAGTCGTTACAATAATGATGATAATAATCAGTGGTGTGGCCAAGACTTCTCTCATGGGGATGGGGCAGGCACTATGTTGTGTGATCACCGGCCTGGGGGAGGGGTATTAGGGGAGGGGGTGTCCCTCCCCTTTGAAAATTTTTTGAAGAATTAGGTGTCCATACATGCAATCTGGTGCCACATATGCTACGTTTGAAGTAAAATTTTGTGCTTTATTTTAGGTACTAAAAATATCGGCGTCAGTGACGGGGGAATGGCCTAATGGCTCCTCAAATACATCACTGATAATCATAATATATAAGTTTAACCATTACAATTAAAACACACTGGTGAGTTAATACCGAATATGTAGGTGATGGTGCAATCCAAATCAGAACTATATTTTAATTACCAAGGAAGTTTTTTAAAGTATCGATTTCCGTTAAGCTACATTATTGCATTATTTTTCTTTCAGTAGGTGCCCAAAAAATTCTCAGAATATTGCCCGAATTCTCACAAAAATATTTTGGTGGGGGAGCTGCAGCCCCCAGCCCCCCGCCTCCTACGCCTATGGGAGTATGGTAATGATTATGTTTTACAGCGATGCCCATGTAGTTTTCAAAAGGTCTTCAAAAACCATTTCAGGCAGTTAGTCATGAGCTGACTACTTCAAAAATAAATACAACCATATCAACCGATCGCTACCGTACTACCATAGGGGTGAAATGGGCAAAGCGGCTTGATCTATTTCTATAAATGAGCCCCACCTTTAAATATTTTATTGTTTTTTTCATTGTGTCACAATATGTTTCAGCTTTGCCAAAAAGCCATAACATGTTGGTTTTCTGGATTGTTTTCTTAAACTAACGAAAATTTCGAGCATGAAAAAACTTGAAAACGATGAAATGATAGCACCAAAGTATTTTGGATCTCAATACTGTTCCGAAACGAATTTTTTTAAAGGGAGAGAGGAGTTCCCCTAACTCAGAACGAAGTCTCATCCTATATACAAATAGCTAGGCCACTAGTCAAAAGTCTCATCACACTGAGCTTAGATTGACTGTTTGGTGTGTTTATTTTAAATCAATTGAAACGGTATACTTTAGCACAGAGGTGGAGAACCTTTTGCTTATAACAGGCCATTTGACAGTCATAAGACCGCTCGTAGGCCAACGACGCTGTCAATTTGGACAAGGGAAGGGAAACCTCTCCTTCTATGGGAAACACAATACTTTTAGACTACATGCCGGTTACAACTTTTGCAGACATATACCTATGCTAATCTGACCAGGTGACACCCTGGCAAAACTACTTTTAGTCGTGGATGATAATCAACACGGCTAATGGGTAGTGTATCTAATGACCCCGATAGCTCTGAAGTGTCTGCAAAACTATGGGCATCTAACTCCAGCATTACCGCTACACTCTGTAAATGACATTATGATGCCTAAGCTAATCAGATCACAAATAAGCAACTGAGAAAACGCGCTAGAAGCGCGCCGAAAAAATGTCGTTTTGAAAGCACTTTATTAATGTTTAACCTTCGCATTGCATTGAAAAGTTATTCACTTCTTTAATTTTAAGCCCGCTCAAGGAAAAGGGAGAGCCTAACCCATCTCGAATTACATGCTTTTTTTATTTATTATTTTTATTTTTGAAAATTGAAGACCATACTTTGCGAACTTTTTGGGGGGCAAGTGCCCCCCGTGCCCCTATGGCGAGCCGCTAATGCTTGAAGACGGTAATTTTGGCCAGCTTTATGCTACTAGACACCATCTGACGGCACCGCACGGTCATACAGGTATTGGGTATGATCATGAAACTATTACGTAATAGCTCCATGGTATGATCCACCACATTCGGTTGTAAAAAGGTTGAATCCTCCTCTGCCTGGACGGAAAGATATCACATTCCCGTCTTGCGAATCATGGAACCTCCCTGGCAATATATAACACACTGTAAAGGTTAGGCTAGGGCTTTTGCGTTGTAATGTGCGGTAGCTGGCCGCGGGCCTCCGCTTCGGACTTAGAGGTGTGGCCTCGGCCGAGGTCTGGGAGGGCATGACCTTAGCCTAATTGGCTTGGTCGCGGAGCCTGCCTTCAGCCTCGGCCTCGGGACCTGTGGTCTGGACTACAACACTGGTCTCAGTGTCTGTAGTATGCATTTGTAAGAGATAAGAAGTATTGGTTTAAATTCTGCCAAAGTCATCACATTGATGTTAATTTTAAATTTAAGAAACTACTGATGACAAAGCTTAATTGGCCAAGCCATATGTACACACCGTTGCATCACATATACTTAACCAGACCACCGAGTAACTAATGGGAAATGCTCTTTACATATACTATGCACTTCCAACTATAATTTGGCTGAGTGTGTGAAGAATTTGTTTCCACCTAGAGAGTGACGAAATGTACGTCAAACAGTAGAATTTGGCCGCCATTTCAGAGTTACAAGTTAGATACAAGTTACAAGTTCAAGTTTATTTCTACTTTCCATACAAAAAAAATTTGTTACATTGACAATAGTATATATGTATATATTTATATATAACAGGACATGTACACAATAACAAAAGATTCACATAATACAACATGGAAGTAGCGGAACCAGAAATAAGTTAAAACTTTTCAGGTCTGGTTCCTTAAAACAAAAGCGTTACAATAAAGAAAAGGAGCTAAGAGGTGTTAAGAAGACTACAAAAAATGAGAGAAAAGGTGGAAAGGGAGAAAAAAAAGGAAAGGAAAAGCTGTGAAGTTACCTAGGCCTATTTACTATTCAGAAGAAAATGCTTTAACCTGCGCTTGAATACGTTTAGTGAAGGAGAACTTTTAATGTCATGACAAAGAGAATTCCAAAAAGAGACACCTGTGCTTCGTACTTGAAAAGAGTTAAGACTTGTTCTAGAGTATGGATGGTGTAGAAATTCTTTGGAACGAGTGTTGTAGGTATGATAGTTTGAAGTGTATGTATAGACGTCGTCAAAAACTGAGGGAAGAAGTGAATGATGAAATTTGTGAACGAAAATTCCCAGCTGATACTTATACAGTTCGTTCAGTGTTAGTATTTTCGATTGAGTGAATAAAGGAATGGTGGGTGACCTGTAATTTGCATGGCTAATGTTGCGGATAACACGTTTTTGGAGCTTGAATAAAATATTAAGTAGATATGTATGAGTATTACCCCAAACAAGAAGACTATAATTTAAATATGGAAGCACATTCAAGAGCATTATAGAGAGTAAGAAGTGCATTACTAGGCAGATAATCTTTTAGTCTATTGATAACACCATTTGATTTAGAAACCTTTTTACTAACCTCAGAGATATGTTCCTTCCAATTTAAATTTTCATCTATAGTGATGCCTAAGAATTTTGTATGAGGTGAAGCAGTAACAAGATCACCATCTAGCAATGCACTAATTTTACTTGAGTCATTGATCCTATTATCGAAAATCATAAGTTTCGTTTTCATAATATTGAGAGATAATTTATTAGATCTGAGCCAATTGGAAATATGCGGAAATTCACAGGTAGCTTCCGCAAGAGCATTGCTTAGATTCTTATTTTGGAAAAAAACCGTAGTGTCGTCATCAAATAAATGAAGTTTGACTTGACAGAAGACTTATAAATATCATTTACATAAAGAATAAATAACAGTGGTCCAAGTATGAAACCTTGTAGTACACCAATATTACAATAAGTGTGATTTGACGAGGAATTATTAAATTGTACATAATTGCAACGATCGTGAAGATAACTTCTAAACCAGTTATAGGCAATACCTCGAATACCGTAACAAAACAATTTACTCAAAAGAATTTGATGGTAAATAGTGTCAAGGGCTTTAGAGAGATCAATAAAAATACCACTGTAGTAAGTCTATTATCCAAACCTTTTGCGATTTTATCAATGAGACTTAGAACTGCCATATATGTAGAATGATCGTTGCGAGATCCATACTGGTGTTCATAAAGAATTTTATGTTTTACAATGAAATTATAAAGTTTATCATATGCAAGACGTTCAAAAATTTTTGAAATGGAAGGCAATATGGAGATTGGTCTGTAATTAGACACAAATTTTTGGTCACCCGACTTAAAAATTGGGACTATCTTAGCTATTTTTAGCTCCGATGGAAATACTCCATTTGAGAAAGAAAGGTTGATAATATGAGTTAGAGGATATAGTATTATATCCACAACATTTGAAATGTAATCAAAACCAGGACTCTTTCCATTTTTTAGTCTAAGGATAGAGAGTTTCACCTCTTCAGTATTCGTGGGGAAAAACATAAAGGAATCTAAAATACAAGATTTCATATAACTTTGAGGAGGAAACTTGCCGGTGAGAAGCTTATCAGCAAGATCTAACAGAAGAAAAATACTTATTAAAGTGATTTGCAACTTCATTCTCATTCGAAATTACATCATTTCCTGAAATGAAAGTCCTATTAGAGTCACTGTTATGCTTTTTATTTAAAATTCCGTTAATGACTTTCCAAAGGTGGGTAGGGTCACTCTTGTGATCTTCAATCAGATTACTAAAGTATAATTTCTTTACCAAGCTTATTATAGCTGTCAGAACATTTTTGTATTTTGTGTACTTTATCTTTCGAATTGACGAGGGGCTTTCAATATACCTTGAATATAGTTTGTTTTTATGTCTAATTGATTTCAAAATGCCAGAAGTAATCCATAGAGATTTTTCATACTTGATCTTTTGATGGACTTGAGTATAAGGACAACACCTATTGAAAGTCATCAACAAAACTTTTGAAAAATTTCTATAAGCAGAATCCACATTTTGGTCATTCATTTGAGTTCCAGTAAAAGAAAATTCATTTCATAGAAATGAAGACAATGTAGGTATCTGGAATATTGCAGGCAACATACCAGACTGGGGCTGTTAGGCTAGCGTGGTTAGGCTATTTTGGTTTGTCTAGACCACAGTATATTTACTGCCATAACTCCCTAACGAAACGAGTCGCCTGATATATATATATATATATATATATATATATATATATATATATATATATATATATATATATATGCCAGTACTTGGGTTGATTTTCATTCAGATCGAATTAGTTACTAACTCTTCGAACTACATTTACAGTCGACCTTACCACGTTCGACCTAAATATATATATATATATATATATATATATATATATGAACACCAAACACAACTTTCGACCTATATATATATATATATATATATATATATATATATATATATATATATATATATATATATAAAACAAAAAAGTAGACGTTTCGGATAGATCTGCTATCCTTGGTCACGAATAATACAAAAAGTACTGAGCATAGCTGCTCCAAATAAGGCCATAATACAAACAAAGACGAGCCCGTGCAAGCAAAGAATTTAAGAAAAAAAGAAAAAAAAAAGAACCACAGGAAAGTTGAAAAGTTGAAAGAGAGGATTATCTCACGGTTACGCACATCTATTACATTGATGCTCACCGGAGAAAGGCTGCCAAGTCTATTTATCCATTTTAATAACTTATTTCCGGACGCATGCCACTTTCAGGCAAATACGATGTTTTCTCCAGAGTATTCCCGCTTGGAGGACTGGCATAAGACACTTTCCGATACGTCGAAGGTACTTGTAGAACACACTATTCATTTCTTAGAATCAATTTTCTTATACAAGAGAAAAAAGTTTTTGCTTCGTTCTTTGAAAAGGAACTCCCCCAGATTGAGTTCCAGAACCTTGTTTAACGTTTTAAGGAACATAGTAACCGCCTAAGAGAAATAATCAAAGACAAAAAAAAAAAAACTTAAACTAGAAAAATTATGCAGACGTTGGAACATCACTCTAGTACTGAGATCAGGACAAAAAAAAAAAAAAAAAAAAAAAGAAACCTAGGTGTAGAAAGCGAAAAGTCGGCCTCTCTACGTTACATCCTCCAGAGACTCACAATCCTGCGGACCCAGTAGTACCAGTAGGAGTTGTCAATCATTCAAGTAAACCGCTTACTCCCGAAGAATTATGTCTTCTCTCCAGAGGGCTGAAATTTTGCCCTGTACCTCTAAAAGTAGAAAACATTCCTTGCAACAAGAGCTTGATGCTTTCTTTCGGAGACTGAGACTATGCGAATACTTCTCTGGAGACGGGGCTGATATTTCATATGATCCAGACAACTTTGATCAGAAATTTAAAGACGAAAGTATTTGGACACCTCCCACCGGACGAGACCCCCACCTAGAATCGTTCATTCATGCAGTACAGAAAGAAATTGATGAGTTTGTTTCGCTAAAACAGAGATCTTACTTAATGATCAAGTCTGAATGTAAAGGTCCTGCCTTCGTAGTCCAAGATAGATCTGACTTCATCGAGACAACCTCAAAAGAATTAAGCAACAAGAATATTTACTTAGAATCAGAGAGGGATCTTACTCGGGACACAGAAAAACATGTGAGGGAGGTTTTACAAAGTATGCTGGCAGCAGGTGAAATTGACGAGAAAGTGGCTCAGTACTTGACGCCGTCCGATACAAAAACATCCAGGTTTTACACGTTACCAAAAACCCACAAGGCAGCTCATACTAAAGGAAGGTTAAAAACTAGACCGGTGATCTCAGGTAGTGGTTCCCCAATTGAAAGGCTCTTCGAATATTTTGTATCAACCCTGCAATGCAGAACCTTGACTCTTATATAAAGGACACCAAACATGTCCTTAATATAAGAAATCAATGACTCTGGGACTCTCCCCAAGGCACCCTGATGTTTAACATTGATGTTAAATCAATGTATCCTAGCATGCCAAGTTTTCTAGGAGTGGAAGCGGTTAAAAGAGTACTGGAGGGGAGGGAAACAAAAATTCCATCAACAGAAAACCTTTTACGTTGCCTTGATATATGTCTTACGGAAAACAACTTTGAGTTTAACGGAAGACATTTTACTCAAATTCACGGGACTTTCATTGAACCGAAGATGGCCCCGGGATATGCTTGCTTGGGGATGTGCCTTTTTGAGGAGGAACTCAAGTCAAAATTACATCCTAATCAACAACCTTTCAAGTGGTAGAGATATATAGACGATATCTGGGAGTTATGGACTCAGGGCAGGAAGAATTTCTAGGTTTTGTTAATGTCATGAATAGTCTTTACCCAGGGGATCTAGAATTTACATATGAATTAAGTGATTCTGAGGTATGCTTTCTTGATCTTCGTATCCAACTGGAAGGCGGAATATTGACAATCGATCTGTATACTAAACCTTCCAATCTCAACATTTACCTACATTATGACTCGTACCATAGTAATTGTACTGAAAAGGGTATTGTATTTAGTCAGACGTTAAGGATCAAAATAATTTGCTCTGCCCAGAAAAGACCCAACAACACTTCGGGAAACTTGGGTCGATTTTTCTAGACAGAGGATACTGATTAAATTTCATGATCGAAACAGTTTGCACAACCTTTCGACCTATATATATATATATATATATATATATATATATATATATATATATATATATATATATATATATATATATATTATAACCAGAAAGCCCAAAGGCTTAGTAATTCCTTGCTGTTTTTTGTTGCACTGACTGGTTCGTCCCTCAAATTTTTTACAATTCTTACATTTGCCATTTCTTACGATTTTTTCACTCTTGACCTCTGCTGACTTCATATGACGTTTGAATTACCCTACCAAAAGTGGCCTGGGACGTTAAACCTAATCTAACCTAACCTAACCTACCAAAAGTGAATAACAAAAACGTGCCAAAAAAGATGTCACAGGAGAGAATCGCTCCCAGGACCTTCGGCGTAAGTAACCGAGCTCTTACCTCTACGCCATCAAAGAACTCGTTCAGCATATGGTATTTCTAATCATTCTATAGTCACAGTATCTTTTACACGTGTTAAATAGATAATTCAAATAATAATTATTACTGTAATAGTTGTGCTTGTGAAAAAATGTTTTTCTCTATAATTTTATCTGGAATGGTACAAAATTTAACCTTAACTTTTCGTTTGTAAACAAACGCCGGACACAATTTGGATGTACCGCCCACTGTTCAGGCTTACGAGGTTTTTGTAGTTTACCTCTGATGAGGTCGAACAACCTTCTACCTCCAACGAACCCAAAGTGTTCTCTTTCTCTTAAAGTAACACATCTATATACCAAATATGAAAGGATCCATAACCCCAATCTCAAAATATCGTGTTTAAAAAGTCGGATTTTTGACCTCTGATGACCTCGAATGACCTTTGACCTCCACTGAAAACAATATTCATTCTTTCCTTTAGTGTGATAGAGTTATATACCAAGTATGAAGATTGCCCATCATTTCTATCTTGAGATAGCGTGTTTGCAAGCAGGTCTTAAGAATTTCGCATTTTCACCTCCAGTGGCCTCAGAAACCTTTGACCTTTACCAAAATCAACGGGGTTCAATTTTTTTCTTACTATAACGCATCGACATGCCAAGTATGAAAAACACCCATGCTTCCTATCTAAAGATATTGTGTTTACAAATTTTTCGGTTTTTGACCTCTGGTGACCTCACATGACCTTTCACCTTCACCAAAAACACTAGGTCTCGTTCCCTTAATATAATAACTCTATATACCAATATGAAAATTTTCTATTATTGCTATCTTGAGATATCGTATTTACAAGCCAAGCGTGTAAAATACACATGCATACACACAATTGCCCGCTTTATTGCATAGATTCCTTTTGCCTTCGGCAAGGAGTCAAGAAATGATTAGTTAACCATTAACCCGTTTACGTATTTGTCCAAAATTTTTACGTGAAGTAAGTCAGAAGCCTATATTCTCTGTGAATGTCGGCTCTGCATCATCTCCTCCTTTTTTTTACTTTGGGTTCTTCTGGTGGGTTAGAACTAGTCTCGATATATTAGGCTTGGGAGATTTCGGTAACCCTTCAACTATGACTCGTCTATCCTGCCAGCGTGTCCAGCTAGGTCAATTGATTCCTTAAAGTGATGTTACTTGTATAAGAAAATGGAAATATGTAAGGTCTATTGTTTTCCTTTACTTGTCAATACACAAACTATGCTAATCATGGATAAAGTTTCTTATTTAGTGACTTAAAATGATAGTGTGAATGGTAAATATATATATTAAAAATCGGCTCAAAACAGTCAGAATGTGCAAGCTATTTTGAAAAAAAGTTCCCATTAACTTAAACCACGGCTATCGGTACACTATATAAATATTCTATGGGTCACGCAGCTGCATGTACCAAAGAACTGTACATTTAGTCGTCTTATATAGTGTCACGGTTTTTCATGCATTAGCTGGGAATAGAGTGATTTTGAAGGTGGTATACTGCACAGCACACTTGGGTTTTTGAAACAAAGAAAATAATGTATTTCTTCATCATAATACCCATTTTAGTGGATTTCACCCCTTTACACAATTCAAGAAGACACTTGCATACCAAAGCTAGTGACGGTAACCAGTAACACATGTACACTTGTGTACTTCCCCGCATCTTAAGTTTTTGTCCTTAAGCGGAACATGCAGGTTGCCACGGTACATATCAAATATTCTACGTAAAATGTGCAACGTAATTTACGAAAAATGTGTCACGAGTGGAGATACCGATCACTAGCAAGGAGCACTAACTTGAAGTATGACAATCCAATCTGGAATAAGTCTAAATCCTTACCGCCGCAGTAGTGGTAGCCTATAGTAGACTGCAGGTTGATGTTTCTGTCACATGCATATGACTCGATTCGATTTTCACTGTGAGCAATGTTTTTCAACTCGTTCAGTTTCTGTTGACGTAGATGGTGTCTACCGAGTTTCATGTTAAAGAACTTGCGCCAGCTGAATCATGGCAACTGTGCACCGTTCAGATAGGAAACGTAACATGGAAGTTATGACCTTGCAAGGGAAGGAAAACATCCCAGATGTCAGACTCCTTAACTAAAACCGTTTGACCATTGAGGATTTGAATGACTCAAGAATTGTTCCATTCTATTTCTCGGAGGTAGTACTCACATGTTACACCGATGGCAAGTCTCGTGGGTTGATAGAATTTAAAAATAACTCGTATCTTCTTAAAGTCTACCTTCGGAATCGTACAAAAAGTTGGCCAACACTCTTCAGTGAGCACAAAAGATCACTAATTGCACAAATTTTACAATCCACTCCTGGTAGCAACTCTCGCTGATACTTAGTCCCAAGTGGGGGCACTTGCCCCCCCCCCCCCCACTATTTTCCAGAGCTTGAAAACTAAACATAATAAAAAAAATGAGCGAATTTCAAAGTAAACGAGACCAGAGAAATTTCAATAGAATTTTCAATAGTATATTATGATTAAATTTTGCAATGGTTAAAGAAGGTAAATATTAATATCAAAAACCATAAAATTGCTAGGAAAATTTTTCTCGGCGCGCTTCACGAGCACCTCAGAGAAAACTGACTAAACAGTTGAAAATTTTGTCTGGCATCGCGAAATTTCTTCCCCCTATCCGCCACACGATTATGACTTGAAGCTCTGAAATAAAGGTCACTGAAATTGCTAATGTACGTGACAAAATTCACCATGGCTCTTGCAAACAAACAAATCCCAAACCCTATCCATGTATAGGGAACCGCAATTTTTGAAAAGAATCGGCGTGCTTCCCATGAGCCTTATATAAATCGATGTCTCATCAGTACTGCTGTGCCAAGGAAAACTTTGGTGGAATTGTGTTGGTATTACTTCCTGTAGGACAGCTTGACTAAATTACCATTTCCAAATTCCTCGCTAAATCTCCCGCTGTTCAATTTCCTCATCAACTACCACCATCCCCAGCAAATTGACTGACGGTTACTATCTTAAATTTCCGATCAGTATATGAAAACTATTTTCATTAGCATTTCAAAGTTCACCTAGGGAAGCAGGATTTTCTCAAGACATGGTCCAGAATGGCCTCAAAAGCCGTCAAATTTAAGAAGGATTTTTCTAGGAGGACCCAAGGTTCCCATACACCATATCCTGATCTATGGAAAGAACAGGCACCTGGGGAAAGAAGGACATTTTTATGCAATAAAAATACTGCATTTAAAACTAAAAAAAAACCAATGGGCTACAGTTAAATGTCTCAACGCTGATATCGTCTGCGCGACGGTGTTAAATGTTACTTCGGGGTTTTGAGGTTACTTCCTGTTGAACATCATGCTTTTCATAGCTTTGCACAAACTCTTCTATGATCATTGAGACCATCAATGCCCCCATGGCTGTATGCAGCGTAGGGGAAGTTCCCCTTCCCCCAGAAATTTTAAAAGCAAAATTTTTATCATCATCCATCTGTGTAAATTTACCGACTCTTTAAAGATTATTTAGATGCAAGTTTTAAGACTCGGAAAGTGTCATTCTCGGTACCATTATAAGAGACAGGCACTTAGCGAAGGAAGGGGGTAAGGGCTCTCTCCTTGAGGACACTTTTCTTTCTTAGCATTTCTATTACTCTTACCAAAAAGTATAAAAAAGCGGTTTTTTCAGCGCGCTTTGCGCCCACCCGTTCTGAGTACTAGAGCTCCCATTCTTAAAATTATTGTTCCAAAGCCCCTGGAGACACTCAAAATAATCCCTTCTCCCCTACTTCCTCAAGCCTTCAGCATTGTCGATCCCATCTGACTGTAAGTCTCATGGAGTAAAAATATAATTGAAAAAGGTCAATTGTGATTTTTGTTTTAGGCCTATGTTAATTGTCCACCTTATGTCATTTGAAGTTGAAGCTAAAATACATCATTTTAATGCAAATGAATACAATTTAAATAGAATTTCGTAAATACCCAGAGCTTCCGGGGGCTACGCCCTCTGGACCCCCACCGTGGTTCTGCCCCTGGACCCCGCCAGGGGCCCTAAGGCGGGCCCCTAGACCCCACGCCTTTAGGAGGAGCGCTTCTCGCTCCCGCGGTGCCCTCGGCGCCGTTTGACAGTCCACCTGGCTTTACCCCTCTACTTTCAGACACCAAATCCCGCCCCTGCTTAGTCCCTTAGTGGTGTTATCGAATAGCTCACGGAGATGTAGTTTGTGGCGAAATTGGTCACGTGGGCTTCAATGGAAATAAGTCCCATCGATTTACTATCATGGAGCCAACAAACCCTTTCGAATATTGGCTTCATGGTACTATACAGTCAGTCTTCAAGTACGTAGAAATAGGGTACAGCGTGTGTTCAGTGCTCGTTCGCTGACATAATGTGCATGGGCAGCTTTGTGCTGCTTTTGCGTATTCATATATTACAGCACACCCAATAGTTTGTTCGACCGTGAGTGGTATTGAATGCAATAAAGATTTCCTGAAAGCACTATCGATATGGAAAGTTTTATTTTTGACGATAATTGAACAATATTTGGCAGAATACTTCTGTCAGGGATCTTCATTCATCTTTTTTTTCGATGGGACTGCTAAACCGTTATTCCAACACTTTGGAAAAGGCAGTGTTATATATTTTCGTTTTCTTAAAGAGCTAGTATTACTTTAACGAGTTGTTTTCTCGTTTCGACTGACTGCGTAATGGGCTTAAAATGCGTAATATTGTACATTTTAGTAAAGAAAAGATTTCGGCACTGAGATTTATCATCTTTACAAAGAATGGGGTGATTCAATGCTTCCTAAAAAAAAACTTCATGTGGGCGATCACAACAACTGAACTTGTTGATGAGTACAGTTCTGGATATTCGATATACTTTAGGAGAGTAGGGTACTGCAGACTGAATGAAGAAATCAGAAGTGTACTCACCAACAAAACAAATATGAAGTACGCTTAAATAGTTACTTTGGCTAAATCCGTGGTCAATAATCCAGTCCGGGTCAATATTCCAAATAATAACAAAATACGTTTAGTTACAAGTATAAATTCCAAAGGTAGCAAATTGAAGACAGACTTTCTAGCTTTCCTGTCGCGAACCAAACGAAAAAAGTTGACAAAGGAAAAGCGAGTTCTCCTTGAAGTTTGGTAATTACGTGCAGTTGCTCAGCGATACAAAAAATAATTTTAAGAACACTGAAATACTTTTGTTACTTATCATACTTGAGATATAGTTTTTTTCACATAGAGAGGAAGAGTCCTTTTTTGGTGGGGTCAGAGGTCATTTAAGGTCACCAGAGGTCAAAAACTGAAGCCTCTGAATCACTATATATTAAGGTAGGAATTTTGAATGTTTTTCATACTTGAAATGTGAATGCGTTATACACTAGCTTAAATACTTCGTTTGTTATTAGTAGACGGTTCAAAGCTCATCTAAGGTCACCGTCGATGAAACTATGGAAGACTAGGCCTGTAAATTGAGGTATCCCATACTTGGGTGCCAAAAACTAATAACAAGAACCCTATCATTTTTGGTGTAGGCCTAAGTGAAAGTTTATCAGATTCACTGGAGATCTTATGGTGAAAACGGTAAACACGATTGACCATGAAGTGCGCTTTTAACGTATCCCATAGTTGGCACGTGGAAGCCTTCATATTTCGCTCAATAATGCAAGTGTCTTTGGTCGCGTTCAAAAGCCATTTGGGGTCACCAGAGGTGAAGCTGTCGAAACATCGCAAAACATGGTATTTCAAGCAGTATACCTTGATGGATGAACCTCACTGCTACAAAGCATTTCCTTTAGGCGAGGAATCAGTAACCCGTCGGGCCTTGGGCTGGAGTGGTTCGCAAAGTGGATGTCAAGAGTGGTTACAATTTTTTTTCAAAGCAACACTTTCTATGAAGTTGAAGTAGAGAAAGGAGGTAATAAAGAGAAAGCTATATCAGCATTCGTACTGTAATATATACGCAAAAAGCTCGTGACGAATTTCATTGTTGTGCAGGTAAATTTGTAAATTTTGTAAAAAGTATCCACAAAACATTTTGTTCATAATGATCCTGATTATTGTTCATGCAATGAACAGTCTTAGGCACCCTTCTTATATCGTAACACTATTCTTTCTTTTATTGGATCTCAATTCGCATAGCATATTTAAGACTGTAGTTGATACCCCTGTTTGGGTAATGAAGGCGTTGGTAGCAAAACTTGGACATCAATTTTGGTTGCAATTTGGTTTTAACATCGCTATTATAGCTGTTTACTTTATGATGTCTTTTGTTCTGCTTATGGGAACCTACTTCAGCAAGTCAAGCATAACCCGACGAACGTTGCTGCACAGAGGTGGGGATACTACATCAATTTGTCCTTACCGTTGGTGCAAAACTTAAACTTTTCAGATAAAGTTTTTTTGAAGATGGTGTTCAAATCCACAACCCCTAGAACTGCAGAACCCATACAAGAGTAGGACCAATCCTGTTGCATCCTGTTGCACCCTGTTTGTGGCAAGTATTGCGTTAACTGGCTTAGTGTCACGGATTTCATGTCTGTTAGCCAGTGCTGTAGCATTCGAGACCGTTCTCGAACCACGACTTGTGGCTCGGACTCGAAGAACAAGGACTTGGACTCAAACTTGCTCTAGTGTAGTAGGCTCTCGTGATTCAGCCATTAAATTCAAGAGACCAAGCTCGAGACTTTTTTTCGAGACTTTGCAGAATTTTGTGTCACTTTTACTTAATCCGTCGTCATTAAACATTACCTTGTTCTCTGCAGTTTCCTTTACAACTCAACAGAGTATCAACTTCGCAATATGCGCTGTCCAGTGCAGATGCTATTGGTTAAAGTTCTGCAGTCTGCCACTGGACAAACACGTAAACTACGTTAAGTCATAATGTGTTACAAATAATACGTAACGCATGAAACTGAGGACACTCAATTAACGGTATTCGAATCGATGGGCTTCACGTTCGGTTGGTTGCTGTGTGCACTTTACACCTCACCTACTTCCATGTATTTCGTAATGGCTTACTAGTGCAAGAATCAACCACGCCGTCTGCGTACTCATTTGTTAATTCTATAGGTTTGAGAAATCAGAGGGCGGGGCAACCCTCTCTCACTCTTGAGTGGGCGGGGCCAACACTCCCCCGCACTCTGAAGTATTGCTATGATGTCGTAAGTTATGTTGCCTGTAACAAGCCAATATAATGCTTTACAATGCAATCACAATTCTTTTCCTGTACATTATACATAAAGAACATGAAGTTTTGAAAACAAATTATTTTTCTGGCGTTTTATGCTTGAATTTCTTTCTTTGTTATTATTCTATGTAAGAAAAAGGGAGGCTAAGTACAACTTTCATTTGTATAATACGAAACCTATGAGAAAGAGTATGGGGGTTCAAACTTTTAGACAGATCTCTTTCCCGACGTATGCCTATGCTAATGCAATAATTTTGTTCAGTGGCGTAGCTAGATATTTTGTTTGTGGGGGGGCAAAAGCAAAAGAATCCCGACAGATTATTACCTTGATAGCTGTACGATTCTTAATTCTGGGGACCTTTTTTTTATTATTATTTTTTTTTTTGCTTTCCAGGCAATTTTGAGACCGATTTTTTTGCCGTATCGATGTGTAATTCTGCATCTGCATAAAAACATAAGAAGTGTTGTAAGTGTGTTTCAAATGAATTGTTTTTATTTGTTTTTATTTATTTCCGACAGAGACTAGAAATTTCCGACAGAGGCCTTCGGAGGCTTTGTGGGGGGGGGGGGCGACAGCCCCCCTGCCCCCTCTAGCTACGCGACTGAATTGGTTGGTTTCTTCACACTTTAACATATAATTTTTATCGCATGTAGCTGAAATTTACATCTACTAAGTTCATATGTGTGCACTAAGAACTCTATCCGCGAGTGTTGTGTAGCCTGGAAAGACCATTGATCCGAGACCATTCACTGTTGCAAATTCATAAATACTGAGATTTGTTACAAGACGACTTGTCAGGAACACCAGATTGAATCCGTCTACGAGCAAATGGAAAGCTCCAGAGAATTAGAACCGCTACAACAACAATGTCACCTTCAACGCAGCCTTTCCAGAATTCTGTAGAAGGAGAACTGTTTACCTAATGTGCCAATTATAGCACCGGCCTGGCGACACTTCTAAGAAACATTGCCATTGTTTACTACTACTGTGCATACAAGGAACATTCTTGTAATTGCTCGACTGTGTGCACTGGAAGTTTCTATTAAATTCCGGAGATGTCTCGATTGAAAGCCTAGCGTATAAAAGGCAGTTCAACAACTGTTGTAGGGGAGAGATATCATAATACTTCATCGAGACCAGACGCTGTCATACCGCTGTGTTATCATTGTCCGTTTGTTGAGAAATTATTCTCTGACCGAATCACCTGAAGCCAGCCACTGACACTGCACACTTGTGATAAATTGCCCTACGCCGTTTCTACACTGTGTACTGAGATCGTTATCATCCATCATCGCCTAGCCTTGTCATTATTCGCTTGTGGAACCAGTTCCTACGCCACAGTACGCTGCAGGTCTACCACTGTACCATCGTCGACGTGCATGCACTACCAACCCTTGGACCAGACCAGAATAACATTAAGTAAAGGATTGTGAGTAAATCTAATTAATTATTGTAAATTTAAGTAAGATAAGGAGATCGTAAATAATAATTAAGTTGTTGAAATTTAATCTCGTTCTTCTGTGATCTTTCGCTGTTATTGGTGCGACTTGCGACCAAGCCGTAACAGATTATAAGTATTTTTATACCGCTATTTAACCAGTGATACAGTGATAGCGTAACTTGTGATACATCCGCCGGATAAACTTCCAGTTTCTTTTCGAGCCATCTTCAAGACAGTAAAAGACTGTAAAGAGTGTATTAAATCCCCAACGGCGACCAGCCGCCATGATTGTTTACTTTTTTTCAAGGAGCGTAAATCTTTCAATACGATCACCATTGGCCTAGCCAGGATTTTTGATTGAGGGTGGCCTACCGCAGGACCTGATCGCCGGCCTGGGGAGGTGTCAAAGAGGAAGGGGTGTCCCATTCTCCTTTGAGAAATTTTTGAATATTAGAGTACCCTCAGATGCAATTTGGTGCAACATTTAGCATCATTTGAAGTCATTTTTTGGGTTCCATTACAAAAAATTGCACCGCAAAGAATACGAGGCGTACGCATCCTGGATCCGGCCCTGAACTGTCATAAGAAAAATTATGCTAAGCTAATCAAAGGTTGTCAGTACATTGGTGTAGTTGTGGGAAGGCACTAGTCAATGCAGATTTTACCGCTAGTGTTGGTGGAATTCAGTCATAAGAAAATGTCAAACAAATTACCAAAAGTCATTAACGTTATAGAATATCGAAGTGTGACGTCATTTTAGCCACTGGCGCCATACGAACAAAAAACCCTATTGCTTTATCGTAGGACTCAACTTCAATCTTCAGTTCATTGCAATGAAATGGCTTCTTTAATATAAACGAGAGTCCAATATATGGTTTTATGTATATGTGAAGTATTTTTACAAAATTTTTTAGGTTGAAGTAAATTTTGTTTCCTTTCGAACTGTAACATTTAAAAGGGTTTCGTAGATCTAGTATAGGGAGTCTTACACAGAAGTGCGTGTCTTACGGTGTAATACGATATGGACCCATTAACATTTTCTTTACCGACTGAAGTTAATCTCATTTCAAGAACGAAATCAATGATGTAGGGTGCCATACGACCAGGAACATATTGGTAATTATTACTTGGCCCAAGCTGCATTTTCTTAGTGAATGGCGGCTACATTTCGTACATTGCGTATCCTTCAATATGTTTGCACGTAAAAGTGTAGTGGCTAGGCCTCCGAAAGTTTCTATCCCGTTGTACGGAGAACCTATGCATTAATGAATTTATTTTTTTTTCCAGTTGCAGGGATTTTCAAACAAACAAGTAAAATAGTATTGTTCCATAGGTGGTAAGAGTGCCATTGTGACAAATATTTAGCCCTTTTCGCATGTGGTTTTATGTATACGCGTGAAAATCAGTTTTTGAAGGTATTGCGTTAAGTACGTTAGGCTAATCTGGTCGACGTTTGTTCAGAGCCATCTCCATGGCAACTATGCGGAAGTGACGACATCACTTCGGCACTCTATAACTGAACATGGTCAATAGTTTCGGATGTTTAGAATGTTAATAAAGCCATTGGCTGAGCACTGGCATAATTAAAGGAAATGGTCGGTTCCCCAGAATGAGCTCAGTGACTTGACCAAAGTAGTGATATATCGGGATAAAATAACTTGATATAGAAATAGTCAATCTGTATCTCATGGTGTATAGGAGTAAAATTTCAGGAAACCAGTGTAGGGTTTGGTTTTATGTAGTTGGTGGACTATACGTAGTAGTAAACTATAGCGATTGTGCTATTGCTTAAGGTTTTACAGAAGTGTAAGCCCTTTTATACGCACACGACGCTTCCAACGCATCGGAACACTGGTCGTACTATGCGTTTATAACAATGTCACAACAACTTTACAAAATTTCTTCCGACTACAAATTCACTGAATAACGACGTTTTCTATTTTCATCGGAAGAAAACTCACATCATGAGTATTTCCACCTCTCTAATCATACAGATGAGACATTTGTATTATCAAAGCTAATATCCAACTTTACTAGAGAGATAACCTATCAAGGTTTGTCAGCACTCAAGAAACTTCGTAAAACAGAAACATATCCTGTAAATTCACGAAACTTTCCACACCTACTAACAAATTAGCTTTACTTTATTTTGGAAAAATAATTTTCCATCCAGTTACACAAGCCAGTGAGCCACAACTGGAAAAAGGGCCGTGGCCGGCCCGACTTAAGCCAATTGGTTGGAAACTGAGCCGCAAAACCTCATCTATATCAAGTCAAATCAAATCAAATCCATCCAGTTACATCCTTGCTTCTTTCACCCCAATTTTATCCTTTGTAAACCAGGTAAATATCCATTCACCCGTGTACTTCTAACCGTCACTGGCACAAACTCGACGTACAGTATAGTACCCGAAAAGAAGCATTGAATCGTAACACTCTTAAATCAGTCCATCAAGTGAAGTACTGCTTTGCGGAAGGGGTTTTGTTGTTATCATGCAACCGATTTGTTTCTCTCTATTGCTAGCTATGCATCAACTCATCGAAAAATACGAGAATTCAAATTTTACGATTGGTCCACCAAATTTATACGTAAAAACAAGTTAGCATTCTATCGCCGACTTTACCCTATACCGCTACTGATGAGACCTGGTTCTTATCTTCCACGGTCGAAACGCGTCTAGCAATACCAGCTATGGCTTACTCCCAGGTCCCTCTATACAATTCAAACCAGACCTATTCCTGGTTTCCTTATTTTGTATTTTAGTTACCATAACATGGTAATTTGACGGTTCCAGGATACATTATAGGCATCTTGTATACCTTGTATATCATCACTTCAGTCACGTCACCGAGTTCTGGAGAGCCAACCACTCTTTTTAATTCTAAAAAAATCAGAATGCGATTGGGGGGCATGGCTCCCTTGCCCCCCCCCCTCTGGCTACGCCAATGACGATCACAACAATTTTCGCACACTTCCTGCTGTGTACAATTTCTCAGTTGGTTTTCTCTCATAATTTGCTATCATGTAGTAAATAGTAAATAAAATGCACTCTAGGTGCTTTCATGTAGTAAATAGTACATAGGATAGTATGTTTAAATAAACAGTTTTCCACGAAGTGGGTCGTACGTCCATTTGGAAGTAGTTTCAGGTTTTTGCATGCAGGTGGAAGGACATTTAACCTTTGTAAGAAATGTCCTTTCACCCTGCCTAGCAACCTAGACATAATTGGTTATCCTATACTTTATTCTAATGTTGGAAAACATTTTTATAGATGTTCTCTTGTAGGCTATCTGCCAAGATACATTACAAAAAAGTTATCCCATCGAGGAGGGTTCTATTTTGGTCACATCAATACTCAGCAGGTGGTTCAATTTTGGTCGCCTTTGGCAATTCCCTAGAATGTTATATAAATACACTCAGCCAGTGCTAACTGTTACAAATAGGCGTTGTCAGTGAGGGTGAGGAATTAATAACGCTGGCCGGCTCATGACAAAATTGTTCATTTGTTCATTATTTCTTAAAATATTTTACTTCGTTTTCACATAAAATGTTGGTTACCCGGACACTGAAAGTGGTAAATTCTAGTAGATGAACACATGATAGTAGATAAAGTACAATAAGTATACACCATGTTGCATCTACGCTCCTTCTAATCCAGATGAAAATTCCTGTTCACACCTGTGGAAATTGCAACAAGTTGAAACTGTTATTAACAGGTATGAACGGGCAATTTTCCAACTACATGTTGGAATGAATAAAATTAACTAGTGTCAACAGGTAC
The DNA here is from genome assembly GCA_029531755.1 of Holothuria leucospilota. Taxonomy (NCBI): domain Eukaryota; kingdom Metazoa; phylum Echinodermata; class Holothuroidea; order Aspidochirotida; family Holothuriidae; genus Holothuria; species Holothuria leucospilota. The sequence goes on along the minus strand of CM055961.1, from coordinate 76,411,799 downwards.
CTAATGTAATCTTGTTAAAACCTGTCGATACTTGTAACCAACTACCTTTTGTACATATTCAAACCAGTTTAAACCTGCTCAAACCTATTCAACAGGTGCCAACAGGATATTTTCCCTGGGAAGTACATAATTTTCATTAAGGGGAGGGGCACACCCCTCTTTACAAATGCCTCTGCAAGGACGGTCGACTCGAATGTTCAAGTAGTCTTAAAACTTCCCTCATCCTCATTATACCTGTAGCGAAATGTTAATTTACCTTTTTCGAAGTGAACTAAATTTCTACAGCATACGATAACAAAATGAAGGACGTTTAGATGCACTTTCAAGGTCTGAAAGGTGTCATTTCCTAAAATCTGGTAGTCATTTTTTCGGAAATTTGTTGGGTATATTACAAGTTTTTTTGGTACACTACTCGTCAGCAAACGGAGGTACTCCGCATTGATGGTATCACAAACCCTTCAAGAGGTCACTGACCATGCATTTTCATTTCACCCTCATATTTCAACATACCTTCCCATGACTATCAATTGTTTTTAGTGTCCTACTCTCCCATAGAGGGGACTGGATTCGGACTCTGTCCCGGTAGGTGAGGACTCGGACTTGGACTCTGAAGGTGCGGACTCGACTGCAGCACTGGTGTTAACCTGACCCCCCGACATACTCTAGATGATGGTCTAATTTTGGAAATATTCGTAGGTTCCCACGCCTTGCAAAATCTTTGTGTACGGGCCTGCTTGAGTAGGCCCCTATGTTGAACAAAATAGTAATTATCCAATTAAAATGCATGTGGTCCTACATTTAACAAAACACACGGATGTAAACGAATACTTTGAAACAATGGGTCTGATACTCGCAATGACTTGAAAATGTGCCCATAATAAAATGCCAGTTGCAAGGTATCTCACTGTTAGAGCTAAACGTACTGCTGGTAAAACCGAATGCTTCAAGGGGGATTTTTCTGGATGAGTTGTTGAACTTTCCAAGCAACTCCCTGAGCTGTTCAGGACACACTCTTTAGTTGGAAAGCAGCAAACTCTGAGATGTCTTTTTCGGCGAGTTCACTCCTCAAACTTTCATAGTGGCCTAAAATTTGGCGAGCCATGGCCGGGGCTACCAACTTTGACGTTGCCTCTCTTCCTCATTCTCTTGTACCTACGTAAAGTAGGGTTATTTACAGCAGCATTTCGCTGCCGTTGCAATGGATTAGTCTGCACGTCTGAAATAGTCGATAAGGGCGTCATCGTGGGCTTCTATCCAAGAGAGCGATGGCATCCATATAAGCACGCAAAACCGGAAAATGTCCCACCCATGCAGGGTTCGCTCAGATCGTCAGATGTCGTCACTAAATCTCTCAAAGAATGTGTAGTGTGCGCCCCTAAGCCGTGAAAAGTCGTGAGTCTCAGAATATTGCAGAAAATTGTACGTTTCTTCCTCGTATTATTTCCCCCTTTTTGAAGGTCGTGGAAGCCCCACATGAAAACGCTATTAACACAATCTCTTACAATAAATGTTGTTACAAGTACACCGATTTATTGTGTGAAAATTAGAAATAGCGGTTCTGACGTTGAAAAGACTTCCTGTTTATGTGGTATTGCAGAAAAATGGAAAGCACAGTAATGCAAAATGTCTTTTTATTCCAAGAAATCGGACAACAAAATTCAACAGCTTTGCTCTTCCATCAAGGTGCAAGCTGCAAGGCAAAATACTTACAATTACACATCCACTCAAGGAGCTGATACTTTGGAAGGCTGTACAGAGGCAAGTTTATCTAATTCTTATAGATCTAATAAATTCCAAAAAGATTATCATTTAGGACAAGCTATTTTTCGGATTACGGTGATTCTTTTCTTTTATTAGTTGTCTTCAATTTGATATAAGCCCAGAAACCCCATTTATGCGTAGTAATCTTTTCAAAAGTTGATTACCCAAAACAATGCCTTGAGGAGTAGGTTTGCACCGCGAGCAGTAAAAGTGTCCAGGTACTTTAACCAGGAAGTTGCTATTTGACAAATAGCAACTCCCTGCTATAACACTCGAGTCAACTCTTAATTGAAGTAAATCGATAAATTTACCTCATCGCAAGTAAGGAACCTATTACAAATTAGCTGAAGCGGCAGAAAAGTACACTAACGTTTGTAACGAGAATCCAGAAAGTTTCATGATACTGAATTTTGTTCGTTAAACTTTTGATAATGAAAAAAAGTTTCATTTTCCTCACGACTGACAATGCCTTTACACTGAAGACAGCCCCTAGTCATGTAGATAGAGCAGACGACAACTACCTTCTGTGTTAACTTCATATTAATCTGTGACCTTGGCGGTGAAATACTCACTGTGCAACTAGCGATGTATCTCGATCCTCCCAATAACTCCTAGATTAAAGACACATTGTTAGGTGAAATATATGTTAACTCTTTGTAATCAAATGCCCTGTTTCCTCTTTTTGCTAAAAAGTTAGATATGGAACATTTTTGTTCTTGGTCTTACATGCACTGAGATACGGTTGAAGAGTGTGATGCTAAATTTTTACTGTGCTGAGTTTGCCTCTTGCAGTGTAACCTGATTGAAAAGTTCGGTCGGAGAGCCTTGAATGTAACTTGGTACTCTGGCCTCGGTGTTTTTTAGCCAGGGTCTTTCGAGGGAACGAGGCCAGCTGTTCAAAGATGACTTAAAATACCCAAAAGAATAGTATTTCTGTTTTCTAATTTAAGAGTGCTTCTCATCTAGTCTTTCGTAGTGTTGAGTCGTTATACAGCAAGGGTTGCACCAGAAAAGGACAGGATTCTAATTAAGAGGAGGACAGGTTGGCTTTAGCCCACACCTGTCAGGGAGGTCTAGCATCACGTTGGGGAAGATGCCAATTCATTGAGGAGGCAAGTTGTGATATCATCAAAATAACCCTGGTTTATATAACTAGATGACAAAACTTCTGTAATAGCCCACCGGAAGACTGTTTTCTCCAAACTGCCCACAGATTTGTATATACAGCAGGCTTCCGAAATGGTCACCCGGGACCCGACCAGGGGCTTTAGGTAAGCCCCTGGTACTCAGCGAGGCAGGAAAGACACTTCGCAAACCCATGAAACCGTTAGCCCGTTTCAACGCTTTCATCGTATTTCAAATAGAAAAATGCGTGCTTGGTTGAAATAACAATGAAATTTTCTTGCATGGTCTAGAAATTCAAAATTAGCTTATAAAATAACAAAACTTTGGAATTTAATGGTTTAGCCACCAATCTTAGGCACTTTTAATGGAGTACCTAGAAGGGGAGGCAAGTGGGGGATCGCCATCCCCGCACAATCCTCCAAAGTCTCCATCAGACGTTTCTGTCACGCAACTTTCTTACAACGTATAGTTGTCGATAGTTATGGGATACAGAATCTTCCTTGCATAGTCAAATCAGTGACCTAACCTAACCGTAGCTAATATGCAACCTGGGGGCTTCAAACGCACTCGATATAACCATCTGAGTCATTACTACCTCTTTTTGTAAGCCTGGTTCCCACCATTAAAATGGGCCCTTGGTCGGGAGCGCGTATTGCTTCAGTAGCTGCCTCGCAACTGCAATTGAGGTTTTCGGTCAATAATTTTTAATCAGCGTCAGCCAAAATATATTATTTGCCTTTTAAATTACAAATAGAGAAGAGGCATTTTCTCGGGAAATGATCTGAAATAGCCACAAAAGTCATTGAAGAGAAATTCTCTGGTGAGACCTCATACACCCGGTTCTGGCTTGCGGCCTTCGGTCCTCACTCTGTAACGCTTCGCATTTCACACCTAGTTGTAGCAAAACATAACCTTCTTTGAAAATTGTCGATAGCTTATGTTTCTACGTTTCTACGCCCTGTATATGGTTATGTGTATGCATGAATTACCAAAATAACAGCATTCCATTTATTTAATGTATCTGTTCCTCAAACAGTAACAAAAAACAAGTTTTGAAAGGTTTATAATACCCTAATATACTTTAATATGTAGCACCATGAAAGCCCCAAGGTTTTTTGACATATTTTCCCCTCGTTATAAGCCCCTCCCCAATACAACTATGAAGATAATTAACTTTACTCCAAAATGCTTTCAAAGACAAACCTAAGAACCTGTTACAAATGAAGTAGCAGTTAGATTGTTATTTGAAGACGGTTATTTTGGCCAGCTAAGCCACCAGACACCATCGGACGGCACTGCACGTTCATACAGACATTGGATATGATCTACCACATTTCGGGACTATTACTGTAAAAGGTTGAATTCCCCTCCGCCTGGTGGGGAAGTTATCACATCTTTGTTGAACAAACCCTGGAACCTCCCTGGCAGTATATTAGACACTCTAAAGGTTCGGCTAGGACTAACGCGTTGTAATATGTGGTAGCTGACCTCAGGCCTACACTTCGGACTCGGAGGTGTGGCTTCGGCCTTCAGTCTCGAAGGGTGTGGCCCTGGCGTTGTCTTTGGTCACGAAGCCTGTCTTCGGCCTCGGCCTCGGGACCTGTGACCTGGACTACAACAGTGGTTTTCGGTGTTTGCAGTATGCGTTTGTAAGGAAACAAGAAGTATTGACTGGTATTCTACCAAACTTACCAAAAAGATGTTAATTTTAAATATGAGAAACTACTGATGCATAATTGGCCAATTCATATGTACACACTTTAGCGTCACATATACTTTACCACACCGCCCATTAATTAATGGAAAATGTTCTTTGCATATACTATGCACTTCCAACTATAATGTGGCTGAGGCTGTGAAGAATTTGTTTACATCTAGAGACGAAATATAAGTTAAGCAGTTAAGTGTGACCGCCATTTCGGAGTTCCGCATTTCAGCAAAAAATGAATAATTATCGACTGGCACACACCGAATTTGGAATCAGCAACTAAAACACATTGACATACGGAGCCTTTTCCTCGGGGAGGGGGCTGACGTTGTTTCGGATCGCCTTCTTGTGGAGGGGTATGACAGGGGGTATTTTCCTCTTGCTTGGGAGATTTTGAATATTTGGGCGTCCTTAGATCCAATTTGCTGCAAAATATTGAGCAAATTTTAAGGAAAATTATGGTACATTGTTGACAATTTTCACAGAGGGGACAAATGCGGGGATTTTGTCTTTGCCTGGGGGCCTTAGCCCTCCAGCCCGCCCGCTTCTTACACCTATTCTAAAAATTGACAAGAAGCCGTTTGAAAGCATTAAACATGTCATAAGACAAGGTATCGCTATATTTGTATGGAGTGTATGATGGACTACTGGGTAAGGTTGTTCGCGAATACAGGCTCGCAAAATCAGAACACGAAACAAGGAGAAAAATGGGAACAATCACAAAACAGTTACTTGTCCATGATTAAAATCTCTACTTGCAAACATGCTGAATACTACCAGTCATCTGTCTGTGAAATTGTAAACATAAGTAAAGACCATCTTCAATCTGTAAAAGATTTTTCCTACTTATGGTTGCACGCAAAAATACATAGAGCCACTCAATCTCAACGACAACTCACGAATTCCCATGCGTCAGTTTAAATTGGGCCACCCGACCAACGTCCCACTTGATTAAGCACGACGAGGTAGAATACCCCTGGCGTGTTTTTTACTCTAGTAACTGACAATAAATTCCCTTTTCTTATCGAAAAACATTCTCAGTATTTCGATCCTCCTTAATTTATGGAGTACACTTGTGCTTCACCAAGTGTACTCCATTTATTTGTATTAAATATAATTTCTCAATACGATTGGTCCACATTTTCATGTAAGAGTACAGAATTTTCATAAATACGAATATGTGTGAACCACAGATTAAATAAACATCATTATATGATCTACACATGAGTAATCATCACATTAAAGACAGATTAAGAAGTAGCTTCTGGATTTCACTGGATAATGCTACAAAACAGTATGCAGGTTTTCCTCTCCTTATGTACAACTGTTATGTGCAACTAGTCAATCAAGGGTGACTTGAAAGATAAATGTTCTCCCATTAAATGCAATTCTAACTGAAATGAAGAGTCCCCGTGTTCCCGAATTGCATAAATACTTTCGGAATTGATCAATTAACTTTATAATCGTGAAAGCGTTAATATGACTAAAAGACTCGACCAATGCTATCACATTCTTATGTTGAGTACCACTCAAAGACCAGAACTTCAAAGGCAAGCCGTTCATTTTAATTTGTTCGGTTCCCAAAAACTTTTACAGTTTCAAGCTTTTTAACTGTATAAATGAATTATATTTCATACAAATCAATGTTTAAAGTTGGTTGTAAAAGATAAAAGTGCCGTAAAACTCATAAATAAGTAAAATTCAAATTCAAGCTTTTGCAGCTGATACTTTAGACTGTTATTTAGAATAAAACAAATCAACTCCCATTCTGTTACTAAGCCAACATAATCGAGCACATACATACAAAAAATGTTCTTATTGTGTTAATTTATGACAAATCCAGTTGCACAAACAATTTGACTCGATAGATCAAATCACATGATGATGTAAGAGTTTCTAGCAAGTAGTTGTGGTCACTATAAAGATGGAAAGTTCGGTGATGCTGATCTTCTGTTAATTGGCTCCTGGTACCATCTATACTACTTATGTCCGGCATTAAGAGCCTCACTGTGAAAAGATTTCGTCATGTGTCCTGTGTATCTCTCTCGCTGAAGGTATTTAATTAAGGCCACCTCATCATTTTCTTTATCACTCCTGACGCAACTGGATGTTCTTTACAGGAAAAAAGAAGAATTCTGAAGGTTGCTTTATTAAGATATGGAAAACATTTTGGTTTGTAGGGAAATGTTTTGTTTGCCCTATACTTGAATAAATGATGTTAGATAAGTACAGGCATATTGTGCAGTCAATTTAAGGAATAAGAGTAGAAGTTTATATAATCCTCAAAGAAAAGCAAAGACTTTGCCTCAGTATTGTCTCTGACCTTTCACTGTAATGTGTCTTTAGTTTTTATAAGTAGTGAATTACACTAAACCTTTTCCTGGTGCGTATGTTGAGAACACAGCCTAAATGAAATCACACGTAATAATTTCTGCAAATTAATGACGACCAAAAGTCCAGAATGCATCTGTACTTCACACGAACAGTGCATATTAAAATATCAACCATGTTTTTCTCTGCTCGTCTTCTCTATGGTAAAAATGAAATATAAGTACTGAATACTGAACACAAAAAATAGTTTTTATTACCATTCTGTAAGGACTTGCCGTCGTTGAGATTCATCATTTATTGTCTGTAGCATAGAAGACATAATACAGTGCAGTAAAGTTACACAAAAATTGCACCGTTTGGTACCTTTGTTGTCAAATATCGTTACGATGAATCATGTTTTTGTTGTTCATATGTATTTAGGGTCTGTGGCGGATCCAAAGGGGGTGCCGTGGGTGCAAAAATCCTGAATCCGCCCCAGTTCAAGGTTCATAATACTTTGGCATGAAAGGCCTTGTGATCAGTGCTACATTAAAAAATGCATCTCTCTTACCTCCCAACACCCAGACTGAAGATTTAAGAAATATATCGGATCATCCTCCGTCCCTCTCCAATAGACTAAAACAAAAGGGAGTTTAATTTAGTGAAATGCATGTAAACACATGATTTTAATTTGCGTTATAAGAAGAGAATGTCATTTGTCATACACATTTATTTTGAAGTGCTTAAACTGTGTTCCACATATCAACATAATCAAGCATGATACTGGCTTTGTTTACTGGTAAATAGCTTTATATTTTAAATTAGCTCATGAATTTCAACATCCAAATGACTGTAACATCTTTAGACGACCCAAGTAGTACTTTTTCTTTTATCTCTTTGAAATACTCTCCCTCCCTTTTATCGTTAATTATGGCTAAAAAACATGAATGTTTTCCAAAAAAAGCAACTGCTTTTAATTACTCTCTCAAGCGATAGGACTTCACGCTGTGCTTTGCTAAAATGCAACCATGGGACGGATATAATATACCAGAGTAAATCCATAACAATTCTTTCAACTCGGTTCCATTGAAACTGCATAGACAGCGACTTAGAAAAATTAATAATGAAGGTAACCTTATTAAGGTTGGACACTGGTGGGATGTGGGGTACAATAGCCGCAGATGACGGAGGTTGCCAAGCCATGTGGAAAATTTTCAATTTCTTCAGGAAGTCTCCTCATTGGTTTTTATGAAGTATGTGATCTTCCAAAATGACTATTCGACAAGACAGGCTACCTGTTTTTGCTTTCAATTAAGGCACATTTTTCCATTAAGATAAAGCCAAAAACGTTTCTAGTAAGCAAAAACCTACATTTTTACTTTTAATGAAACCCAACATTTTCAAATTTTCTTTCAGAGGTAAACTTTTGTTCAAATAAACCCCAAATTTTACAATTTGTAGCTGTTGCAGGTGGTTCGGATTGCTGGCCCACCTCTACCCGTTTGTGAGCTTGGGATAATGGTCGGGCAATTTCTGGTCCCACCAATGCAACATAAACGATACAAAATACAAATTATAGGCCAATAACTGTACTATAAAAACAATATTGAAGCAAAAATGTATAGTAGGACATGGTTGGATTACAGTATACTTGTGTGATATCTCAAGTATTTCATCCCACTTTCTAGACTCGAAACCTTTTTTAAAACCTGTTAGAATAAAATCTAGGCATACTGACCAAAAGGAATGTAAAAGGGGTTACGTTAAAATGTTTAAATGAGTGTTAACCTAAAAGAACAATTTTATGAAATACTTCATACGGTAGGCTACTCCCCTTGACGCCGCAACGGGAACGTCACTTTTAGAAGAATTCGTGAATTACCGTACATTTTTAATAGTAGATCAGTTACCTTGAATGTTCCTTGATTTGAGCATTGAGAGTGTTGAACCCACGTCTAGGAATTCCGGGCGTCTACAGCCTAGGTACCTAAGCGGAATTTAATTTAAAGGAAGGTATAAGTAGTATATTGAAGCTTGTTTACTATTTTCATTCGACACAATGCCACTATAACGCCTCTCGTGTGTGTCTGCTTTGTTTCATGCTTTCTGGTTATTTTTAAAATCATATACAAAGAATACTTGTTAGGACCTTTAGAATTTTGGTTCTGTTTAATTATAATTAAAAGTTTTTGAGATAAAATTTAACGTACACAACAGCTGTTAATGTAAAATATGTAAACACATTGTACTATATTTTAGTATCCCACTACCCATTCTCTGTTATAGATGGCAAGTGTCTTACCCTAAAAAGAGGGACAATTTTCGATTCTTGTTAGCATGCTCTGAACACTAAAACTGATTGTGAAAGTGTAATTGATAAATGCACACGTGATTTACATGGGTGGCAACTGCACACGTTATTACCGTTTACAGTGTTAACCCACGGTCCAAGATAAAATGCATTACTCAACTCTTTTAATGTATGCTGAACACATGCTTCGAGAAAATATTTTTCGGGGTATGACTTCATGTCATCTTGCTTCAATAAAATGGAAACAAGTTCTCAGGAGGTCAACACTGTATCTACGTAGCATGGGGTAGCTTTGGGGTACTTACTTTCAAAAATTGCAATATTCTTAATTTAGATAGGAGACATGTGTGTTGGCAAATAAAGGAAATGGGATATGGAGTTTCGTCGGGGGAGAATTTCCAATTCGATTTTTTTTTCGGGAACCGCAATTTGATTAAGCAGTTTACTGACTACTAACATATAACCCTTTTTCGGTACCCCACCCCCTTGTGCGGTGCCGGTGCCACCTGTATCAGAATTCTTGGCTACGGACCTGATTGTTTGGTAATTTTATCTGATCATACACTTACCACAAAGCTTTAAGTGATGTGCATTTGGATGAAAACTCTAAGATTGAAGTCGCTTCATGTTTTGACATTTCTTTTGTTGTTTCACAGATTTGAAGCCTCTCGAAAGGAACCCTTGTAGGAAGGACTAGGCCTGATTTTGTCTTTATAACGGCTGTCGAGAGATCTATCGATTCCAAAGAATTTTGAAGGCGCACAAGCATGATTGGAACCTATAAGAAAGCAAATAAAAATAGAAATAACACAAAACATATAAAAGAAATTTTCTTAAAATCTGGAAAATAATAATACTTATAGGTTTTTGTATAGTTCAGACTAGAAATAACACAAAACATATAAAAGAAATTTTCTTAAAATCTGGAAAATAATAATACTTATAGGTTTTTGTATAGTTCAGACTTCACTGTTAGAAGATTGGACGAAGATAAAAGTCCTTGGGGCACAATGGCTTGCCGTTTAAACGGTTACATGAATGGTATCTATGGTAGACTAACGTACATTACGAAATATTATTACAGTTTACAAAGAAAGGTTCCGTTTTTAATGAATTACCTGTTTTTTTATTAATATTACTTCACAACTGCCTCACATTTGTTTTTCAAAACTGCATTAGGCTAAGAATTAAACTCCTTACCTCTTCTGTGTAGTAAATGCTCATGAAAGAGGCAAAGAGCATTTGAAAACATCAGCACAACAGAAGAAAATAGGAGCGCAAATGCAAAAATATATGTTTTCACCCATTTGGTATAGTTCAATTGACCCTTTTACTTACTGGATAGAACAGAATGACCATAATATTAGATAATGTAAGTAATAAAAATTTAAAAAATTACTTAATTGATTCAATTGTGTTCATAATTAGTTAAGGTAGTTTTCTGCATTTTGTTGCCTACGATACTAGAGTAGTTTCAAAACGTAATAAATCAACAGGTAACAAATCGCTTAGATATCAGAGACACTTGTGTTTATGTGAGTTTTGTGGGCTTTGGATGCACTCGATACCATCTGAATTTATTATTGTGTTATGTAAGGGATCCTTACGTCATTATTAGCCGCCATATCTAACAACTGCACAGAGAACGTCTGAAGAAGGAGGCTGTCGTCATCATTGATTTTAACTCCTTTAGCACATATTTGGCAAATGGATTCTTTGACATTCTCAATTGATTCAGTTTGTTCCATTACGCAGAGAATAGCAAATTTGTCACCACCATCAAGTTTTTTCACGTATTTGATAATTTTACCAGCCGCTGAAGGGTTCAATCCACAAGCGAATTGATAAAGATACTGAAGACGAAAGGGACTTATTTTCTTAACAATGTCTCCAAGTTTGATTGACAGGAATTTTGAAGCGTAGTTTGAAAGAAAATGTGCCGCGTACCACTCGCAAAAAACTTTGTGGTAAAATCTGACCTCGGTCTTTCTTTGAAGTTGTTTGACGAATTGTAAGGACTCTTCCTCCACTAATATTCCAATTCGAACATATGCCTCATAAAATTTCCTTCCTAATTGCCTCCGAAGATCTTCTTGCTTCCATACAGCTTGCAGGTCCTTTCCACTTAGTGCTTCAAATGCTAATTTGTCCAATTTTCTGTGATCTTTCTCAAATAACTCGGATTCTTGGACGTTTGGATCGACCATTTTATTTTTCATATGCTCATGAAAGCAAGCTACCATATGCTGGAAGAAGTTTGTGACGGATTTAAAATTCAAACTCGTTTCGCTTTCTCCTGTTATATGTGTATACATAGCAAAAAATAAAGGAACCTGGCACTAACCGCTAAGAACTGGATTATTCTGAAGACGGAATTTAATTTGATCTACAGTTTTGTTTTCTCCAATGGCAAGAGCTTTCCGAATGTAGTTTTCTTGTGCCTTGTCATCAAAACCCATTAATTTTACCCTTCTTGTTTGAGGAGACATATTAAAAGGTAAGCATGACAGTCTGGTCGTCATAATAACTTGGAATGTTTGAAACATATCCCTTTGAAAAACTTTCATTATTTCTGATGTTTTGTTTTGATCCGGGTATTCATCATATCCGTCCATTATTATAACCACCGATTCAGTGTTAGTCAAAACATCTTCTATGTCTTCTTCTTGGAGAACAGATTCATAGGGCAAAAGAAAATATTTAATTGCCCTGAATATTGACAATACACCCCCTAATTGTCTCAATCGAAGCAGAATCAAAATCTGTACATCCTTCAAGTTTGATGACTGCTTTTGGTTACACCAGTCGTACGCAATCTGCAGTGCTAGTGTAGATTTTCCATAGCCTGGTTCACCCTCTATAACAAGTCGTGTGAATTCTATTCGCTGACTGTCGAAAATATCAATGTATGAATTCAGTTTTTCCCATTTACTTTTAACTCCAACGTCCTCATGGCGGAGTTCGATACCACCGTCAACAAATATCGTATTGACACAGTACTGACGATCTTTCAAGTACGGTATCGGTCTAACAGCGTTATATAAATCTTTGTACTTTTCTTTCAGTTGATTAATCAACGTCTCCTTTATATCTAAAAGAGAGAAAAAACTTAAGAATAAAACGGATACAAAAGGACAATCTAATTGTAAATACTGCATGTACAAATATATCCCGTTTAAACGGTGTTTGTCATATCAGTCATAGTTTCCACTGTAGAGTGTAATTACAAGGTGCACAAGAGAAGTAAGCATCATCCACACAGCACAGCACAATTTTAAGCTTTCTGTCACGGCTTTCCTTGATTTTGAAGAAAAGGAAAGTGCAATTTGTAAAAACGGCAGTCCAGGCAAGCTAGTGCCAAAGGGACTCAGTTTTGAAAGATATGAAACAGGGTGATCCAAAACTTTCTTTAAAAATTTAATAGTATTAAACACTGTTGGATGCATTTTTGTGTTTCCTGGTTATCAACATATGCACAAACATTTTTATTGAGTTTGTATTATTATGCAGTGCAACCACACAGCCATTTCGGAATATACTCACTAGTTTTGGTCATGCATTATTAGAAATATCCAAGGCACTCACAGTAACACGCCCCTCCCCACAAACATTTTGAAATTAAGCACAGTAAGATGCGATTTCCTGCGGTATCTGGCAACTAAGATTAATACCAAACAAATCATTCTCTATAGCATTTTGCGTTATCCTACAGTTCGATCACTGTATAATTTCAAAGTAGATTTCCATTAAGATTAGTTAGATGTCAAAATCGCCAAAATAGAGTGAGGGCATCCCACAGCAAAAGATTGAAACGAAGCGTCTAGGCTCGAAGCCAGACAAGGTGTAAAAGATGGAGGGAGATTCTTCCTTAAGAAATGTTTTTTCGCGGGATAGCGAAATTCGTTAAGGTGCACTAATAATAATTTTTGTACACAAGATTTTACACATTTGTTAAGGGCAAACACTTTTCTCGCTAATGGCTAGCACGTCTGAATGGAAGACATTTGAGGCAGTAAAAAACGAAGAAGAGGCAAAAGATATTTTAATACCATCGTTGATACCTTTCAAATTTGATCCCGTTATTGCGGAAAAGGTTATCTAGGTTTGATTATGTATTTTTCTACCGTATTTAAGACAAGAACAAAATGTTGATGAAGAATTAAGTTTGGCCTCTTATACAGGCTGACTAAGATAGACCAGTCAGATATCAAAGGCTAAGGCAAGAGGGTTTTTAGAGCTTCCCAAATGAAAGGTATGAAAGTTAACACTGTATGATGCGATTCTGTTGCAACTAGAAGTCAACATAAACACATAAAATTCGTTTGGTGCATTGAAGAAACAAAGCTGGGATTGTAAAATATACTTATTTGGTGTTTATCAGGTGTTAGTACAATAAGCCAATACTTCTCATTCAGATAGCTGTTTAAATCCACACTTTACGTCAGGAAAACATGCAATTTACTTTAAACTATTCCCTAACAATTCTGTAATATTCATTTAATATTCATAAAAGTGATACTGATCAGAACTAATAATAATATTCTGTTCTTGTATAGCGCCTTTTTGTTGACATCAAAGCCCTTTACACATCTCCATCACAATTTTGACATTCCGTAAAGTTCTCTAACGCATTGGAAATATAGTAACCTGTGCAACCATTGTGGTGAAGATACTGCCACTTGTAATATTATAATTACTGTTACTTTATCTGATTCTGAGCACCAAGCCATATGGCAACAGGTCCCATTTTCAGGTGTTTGGTGTGGCCCGATTAGGGTTGGAATCCCGGTCTCTCTGCTGAAAGGGGTATGCTCTAACCACAAGGCCGACTAGTCTGATGATAAGAGCTTGTCAAGTGCTTGTCGTTAATGTCACTGGAATGACGCATATCGGAAGTGAACAGTTATCCCATTTCTACAAACAATTTCTTTTTATCTAAAGAAATCCATGAAAAATGAAAAGTACAGTTGAACATTTTATTATTGAGTCGTACCAGTATTACTAGTTGTATTCTGGTACATAAAGCTCTTACCTTCTATTTCTCTTTGTGTTGTGTGTTTGGCATCATCTTTCGTTGATGCTTTTGAACGAACCATGGGCATCTCCTGGGGAGTAAATAGCATGAACAATATCTTAAGCTAATTTACACATCATCAGTTATGATATATAATACACATTTTTACTACACGTTTACAACTGCTGTTTTCCATGTTGTAAGCAAACAGGACATTTTGCATTAGGAAAAGTAATAACCACACTGTTTTCAATTGCTAGCTGTGGACACTTTGAACTTTCTTAAGTGGTGACAGTGCTGTTAATATCTTGATCTCGATGCAGTGCCATGGGTCATTTTGTAAAAGTACTTAATATCAGCTAAACTAATGCTGTAGGTCGAAATGCGTAATTTGTCACATTTGGTCTAAATGGAGTCGGTCGAAATGTGTATCATTTGTCACATTTGGTCAAAAGAAAAGTCTATTATTTTCATTTCTTAAGCATATTACAGGATTTAAACTTACCTCTTCCTTAGGCGATACTCCTTGTTGCAATCCAGATTTTTTCCTGTGTCCTAAAGGAAATCCCACCCCAATAAACAAACAAATAAACAAATATTAGTTTTGAATTGCTTGACTGATAAATGTCCGAAAGAAACACTTACAATAATACACTTGTGTAAAACAATCTTTTGACATTGGCTGAGATGATAATCAATTATTGTATAGCTACAACAATGAACTCGTAACAGGTTGTCATATTCATTCTGTTTGATTCACTCAATAGAGTTGTAATGACTGAATTGAAAAACTTCAAGAGCTTACGTTTGCGTTTGATAATTATTACTACTGCAAATGTTCCGAGCAACAGAATAAGCAGGAGAAAAACAATTGCAAGGACAACAGGAAGAGTTATCTTGGATGACAGTCTAACGTCGACATGTTTTGTGGTAAGATCTGTTTGGCAGAAAATTGAGATGAAGCAAAAGTAGTGGAACGAATGCACATATGGACTGACAAAAACAGAAGTTGCGTTACCTCACAAACAATTTAACAAGAAGCCGTGCTCAGTACGTCTCATGCAAGTGATATGCTATGAGAAAAATTAATATGTTTGGAGGACCGTTGGAAGCTACTCTTACAAAGTTTAGAGAGACTACCTGTAAAGTACGGACAGCGCTACATTATGCCCTATTTTCAAACAAAAATATATAAGACTCATTCGTGAAGAAAATGGACAACTTAATATACAGGATGAACCGCAGGTCGATCAACTCACACCACTTGAAATTTTAATGGCTATAAATTTGATTGAATATTTGAATTTCATAGAATATAAATGACCTCGTAGGCCTTCACACAATACAACTCTTGGTGTTTAGTCATAATTCTCGAGTTCTTGTGATTTGGTTTGTTATTTCATATTTTCTGCTAGGACTGGTGTAACCAGGGAAGTGTTAGAAAGGTCACACAACGACCAAATCTGTTAGAAAATATGTACTTGAAAATGATTTAAGTCATTTCAGGTACCCCTATTTGATTGACAGATCACTTTGTTCCTGTTGTCAGGTCTCTGTTGACTAGACCCTTTTAATGATAATCTCCTACTTTCTTTCCAAGTAATCTCAAGACAACGGTCATTGTTTACACATGCTTTAAAGTGAGGTTTGCTTCCTCCAATGACCAAACTTTTATCAGGATTGTCAGTAAAACGACTGGCAACAAACGTTTAAATAATGCATTTTAGTTGTGCCCCCACGATTTTAATATACCATCTGCTGGAAACATTGCTCCAGCCTATACTTAGTAACGTAACTGAAGGAGAGGCAGGGCGGTCACCGCCACTTGGCGTCCTGTGATGGTCTGTCGGTACATTTGCTGATCTGGTCGGTACATCCGTCATAGTTATTTGACTGAATGACGTCGCTGTATAAGCATTATTTTCAGTCAGCATGGTCAGGATAGTGTACAGTTTAAAGTTATTGACAAATTCAGTATCAAGACTATGATTTTTTGACTGGCATACATGACTCTATACGAATTGTTTTCAATCGGGAAAGTTTTTTTTTTTATTTTATAAATTATACTACTTCATATGGAAGCGTTATTGGTATTTTGTAGTTTACGAACTACCAAGGTATGGGAAAATAATGCAAGATTTCGGGTGGATGGAGGGGGTTAAGGGTGCCAGGGGTGATTTGTTAAGTGATAACCCTTTGACAAAGTGTCGGTACATTTACTATATGCTGTAGGTACATTTACCTTATTTTCATCCCTGCGCCCCCACTTCTGTCTTTGATATCCCAGTTACGCTACTGCCTATACTCTCAGTTTTTAGCAAGTTTTCCATCATTAAGAAACATATTTGAATATTAAGTTGAAAAGAGATTCTTAGCTTACTTTAAATTAAATGATATTTAGTGTGATGAATAACGACGAAAGGTTAAAATGTCTCATTTTTGCATGTCGGCTGGCAACGAGAAGTTACCGAGTTCGACGTAAGGAGTGGGTCTTCTTATTGTAATTTTGACAACGCATCACTGATCCTGGTTGATCTGGTTATTGAATTGAGAATTTTGAGAAGAAATGGAAGATTACTGTCAGAAACGAACATTACTTCAAAGACTTTATAGAACGTTGGTTCTCCTAAGTTACTAACACCTCCCTGGTTAAACATCCAAAAAAGTGAGTTTACAAAGATCAAGAGCCCATACCTACCCCAGAGATAGCTTTTTCAACCAGAAGCGATTGACAGATGTTATTTGCATTTATGTAAACACGGATTCAGACGTGCTTTGTTGAGGTACGACGAACCCGTTAAGTTTTTGTATTTTGAATGGCTATTCAGAGATTCGTCCTCTGTAGAGAGACGCCCGTTCAGCGGCGGTACTCATTTTTAATGACAAAAAAAAAAAAAAAAAAAAATCAGTAATCGGTAAAGCTTCTTTTGTGGAAACAAGTATTTGTTGAAGTTCAGAACTGTGCCAGTTACTTTTATATTATACTACTTACCATTAACGAAAAACAAATCCACCTTTTTCTGCAAGTCGGAGAAAATTTCGGGTGAATGAATCGGTGTACATACAACGGTCAATTGATCACGGGATCCATCTTTCACACTATACGACGTGGTAAGTGAAACATCAAATGTATCTCCGTTGTCCTTCACTTTCAAATTTTGCTTTGTGAAATAAATATCACCTGCATCTCTATCGTAAAAGGTTTTCAATTCAAGCTCAACTAGTGGGCGGATTGCAGTTACCAAGCACGTCAGGCTTCCCTCATTTTGAACTTCCAGTGCGCAGTGTTGTTCAAAGTTACACCCATCAACCGTAAGGTATGGTGGCGAGGGGTAAACTTGAATGGGATGGAACAAGAATATTAGCAAATATGGCATATCTAATGTGAAATTATCGAGTACTTTACCACTTCAATGTAAGATAATTACATACACGTTAATCCCTTTTTGGGCTTTGTGTAGCCAAGAGACCGAATAATTCTAACAAACCGTCTTAACTAGAAGAAGCATAAAACCTTAAAAGATTCATGAAATTGAATTCAGTACAATACAATTTGGATATAGGATATAGTACAGAAGCGTATTCAAGATTTCCCAAGGGGTAGGGGGTGTTGGAATGGATCAGGGAGCTGGAAGAAGAATGGCATGAAATCCTAACAAATGTAATGGCACAGAAAAGGAGGAGGGGGTAGTGTGGGACGCAACTTGTTTTTGCATCTAAGATTAATCTCCGATGTTGCTGGCTGAACTGGCCTTTAAAAACGGAACCAAATGTGTTCTAAATTGTTGAGTTAATTAGCCACCCGATGTGAATTTGTAATTTATAAGCTTATAGGCTGTTCCCATATAGGCTGTTGCTTAGCGTCATAAAACAAATGTCCTGTAAGATCAGGTTTGAAGTCAGGAACCGTTCGGGCACAAAGATATTAACTGGCATCAGGCCCAAAAGAGGGGTTTGAACGTTAAAGTTCTGGCTTGAATCACCGAAAGGTGCCAAAAAGACTCTGAAACTCAATCAGGACCCAAAGTTTGTAGTCAACAAGACCATCATATTATTCCCCTTTGGAAAGCCAGGTGAGAAAGCAGAAACCATGCATTAGCAATTTGCAATACTGTTGACATCGGAGTGAAGAATTTGCTTTCCACTCTAATGGCGTTGATCAGCACTCGAAGCACGCCAAAAGTTGTACTAAAGCAAAGAAGAATCCGTGTTCATGAAGAAAAAACAGAGCTGAGCCCTTTCACGAACAACACGCATTTTATTTTTTCACCCCATCTGCCATTCAAAAGGGTTTGAACCACATACGTACACTATACCTACAACCGAAATAAGAGAATTTAGAAAAAGAGGGGAGGAATGAATGAAATGACCGGTCTTGACAGAAAACGAATTGTTACTGTTTTCTAAACTATATGATAATGGGAGGATGTGATTGCTTTACTTTCCTATATAAAACCAAACAATCATGAAAAGCAACAAAATTCTGAAGTGACCGAAGAGATTAGAAAATTCTGGGATTGTTTTGAGAGCCTTGCTCTCTTTAAGAGCAAAACTTAATTACGGCAAACCGTTCAGGTAACTAACCTTAGCAGTTGGGATTTACACATTTTTTCTCACCTACTTCACTTCCGAAGAAACTGAAAACAGATCATGACGGGAGGCCAGCACTCAGTATCGGTACACATGGTACTTAGCCCAATACAGGTGCCGCCCTATGATGGGCTTTGTAATGGAATATTTCAGTTCTCTTAAGCAGCGCCATGCACTAATCACCTAGCTATTAATTTTTTCGAACCCTTTTCTCTTTCTTTTCT
This sequence comes from Holothuria leucospilota, assembly GCA_029531755.1. NCBI lineage: Eukaryota > Metazoa > Echinodermata > Holothuroidea > Aspidochirotida > Holothuriidae > Holothuria > Holothuria leucospilota. Next base: position 76,392,756 of record CM055961.1, on the reverse strand, counting down.
CCTTGTCTTCACTTTGACTTCATTAGCCCGGAAGCTTAAGCTGGCCTTCAAAGCTATCCCACGTGGGGGTTTTCATCTTTGCTCCTTGCGTCGATATGCTACCGCCGAAACTACCACCCCAAACATATCTGTATAACTGCGTGAATAATCAATGCATCTCTATCAAATGTGATGCAAAGTTGACCATATCACAGACACGTAAACTATACTAATTTTGTGTTCTTGTGATTTTCAAATTTTCCATATTTTCCAAAAAAGAAATTCAATTTCTTGTTATGAACTCATTTTTTGGGACCCTAAATTAGCGCGGGCTCGACTCATTTTGGCATTACCTCTCTTTCTGCTGCCCTGGATACAGAAATCGTATTAGGCTATTTAGCTGTAAAGTAAAAACATTTAACTGTAATAGAATGACAATACACTTCTATAACAAAATGTATGTATTGTATGTAATTTTTATTTATGTATTTCCCCCAAAAAGGGAAATAAGGGGATAGATAGGTTTAGGGGATATCTCAAGTTACGTTCATAGCAGGTATCGATTATTTACGCCTCTTTTTACGTACATTACCTGCAAAAAATGACAGAGATTATCCAATTTAACTGTGTTCATGAGCCTAATTTGAGGTTATCTCTCGACCGTTGATTTGTTTCGTTGTGTGAATGTTCATATTGCGCGACAAGCTTAACTGTAACATTGTTCTACGATCAAGCTTATCGGTTGTACACAGTAAGCCTATGGGACTTCTTCATGGTATTAGTTTTGAGCAATAAAATTTACAGGCTAAAACCCCATTTACTTTGTTCGTGTGAAATTCATGGTAATCCGACTTGCTCTAGTCTATGCTTTGTTGAATGTTCATAATTTGTGTTTGTTGTGATCGTATGTATGAGTAATTATTAACGTACACTTTTTACGTAGTTCGAAAAAAGACGTTTAAGTTGTGAACTAAGTTGTGCATGAACTTACCTATAACAGTCACATTGTGAACGGACACACCTCCATTTATACCGTCTCCAAATATACAATAGTAGAGGCCGTCATGATTCAGATCAACAGGTGAAATAACCAAGGAACCTTTCCTCCCCAGACTGGCATTTTCAACAAATATTTCTTTAAATGATTCTTCAGTGAGAACGGAGTACAGCAAAAGATCATAAGTTGAGCCCCAACGCGGAGATACTTTCTTCCAAACAACAAGTCTTACATCCTTTTCCGAACAGTTCAGAACCATCTCAGTGTTACGCTCTATGTAGGTAGGAACTGCTAGGGTGTTCGAAAAATCAATGTCCCCATTCTGCACCAAGATCAAAGATTCATTGCTGCCCAATAACCGTGGCTTACTAAACGCTTTACAAACAAGGAGTACCAAGAGAGATGAATGAAAGATTACACCTTTAGATGTAACATAAGATGTCGATGTCAAACCTTTAGAAACAACAGAAATGTTGTAGTTAACATCCTCATCACCATGTATCGTTCTCGCTGTCCATTTCAAAGTAACGTTTGGTCTGGCTCCGTGTACTGAACATTGAATGAAAGGTGAGTAGACTTGTGCAAAACATGTCCTGGTGTGATTACCACAAGGATGAATGACTGGAAATGATACCTCTGGTTTCACTATGGGAATAAAAGAGATGTTTCAAGATTTAATTGTATCTATTCAGGACAGCAGATATCTAGAGAATACCGCCACTAGCTCTTTGAAATACCCACTGGGTAATCATACCAAGGATGACAGCTATTTTTTGTAAGTGCATGAATATCCGCCAGAAAGTTTTTTTTATGATCGGCAAGTGGACATGACTTCTTCTTAAAAGTTAAGACTGATACAGTACTAGTCTCAGCGAGCTCCAAGTGATGAAATGTTGTCCCAGTGAGGCTTGTGAGAATATTCGAAGAATGAAAGTGTGTGTAAGAATAATAAAAAATAAAAAAAAAAACTTGTTGATTTTGGATCCCATTTGTCTAAAAATATTTTTACGACATAGAAAATTTAAGTTCACTGAAAGTAGAAAAGCACAGTCTCAGAGCTATTTTCAGTTATCATATCAGTGTATCAGTCTAACTTATTAAGTAAATTCAACAATTAGCTGACTTGAATAATTATTGTAGCATGTTTCTGGTATTGTGATATAATGAAGAATTTTTGGCAAAGGATTGTAACAAGATGTCTTCAAAATGCTGTTTGCTGACATGGAGCCAGCATTGTCTGGCTCTAGGGAATTGCACAATGCTAAATATTTTATTTTCTGTAGTAAACTGGAAAAAGTCGCTAGGGACAGGGATTGTTTGCAAATAATTACTTCCTGTAAAGCTGGGAATGAATTACTTGAAAAGGTTAAGCTTTTAAAGGTTTTGTTACAAAGCAATTTTATTTTTCCTTCGCATAGTCTCTGCTTCTTGAAAAATGAATGTCAATGAAAAATAAGTGTTGATGTCTCTTTGTAAAGATACTGTTATGTTTGTTGTTATTATGGAACATATCTACAAGGTAAATTTGCTTTGTTTAACATGGTACGTATTTAAAACATTACAGAAAATTGGTTTTACCCCTTCCACTTGCTTTGAATGAAAGTTTCGATTAAAATATTTGTTCATTTTTTGTGTTGACATGTTGAAAGAGGTGACATAAATGAATTGGACAAAGCATTCATTGGCGGTGTTGAAATACGAAGACCAAGATTTGCTTTCATATTCCCGGTACTCTATACATGTTGGGAAGTGTTTTGAACACAAAAATTGGAAGAATGAGTGAAAAACTGAGGATTTGTACATTAAAGCAAATAAAACAGGAGAGCTTATCTTGGACCTGCTGCTTAATTGAAGTCATTTGTGGACCTAAGTATGAATCTCTCAAAGTAAAATGGTTGGAGTGCTTTATAAAGTCATATCTGTGTTTTATTGATCAGTTATGTTAGGTTTACATCCACAGTGGGCTCAAATAACTTTTTGAAAGGCATTGAGGGATGTTCATTGGCATTGCCTGAATATTAAAAAGTCAGTGTGGCGTACGGTGCATTTTATTGGACGATTCCTCAGCGAAGAACTACAAGAGCACCGTGGCCAAATCTGCATGCGACCCACATACGCATGTCCTCCACAAATGGGTCTTACAAGGGCATTGTGGAGCACCCATTGTGGAGCACCCATTGTGGAGCACCCATTGTGGAGCACCCATTGTTTGCGCATACGGTTCCCATTTGGGCATTTTGATAGGAAATATACTTCGATAACATAAAAATACCTTTCAAGTACGTTGCTTGCTTTGTATTCCTTTACCTGATAGGGATTTTCTTGCGGGACGGGGGTGGGGGGGGGGGGCGAATATATCACTGTGGGGATCATAAGCAGGGTTCAAATAGGGGAACATGACGATGTTTCTTAGGGTAGTTTTCCCTTAACAATATAAATTAGCCACTAATGAGAGTGTCATTGAGACTGCTGGTTTTGGCTCCAATAAAAATAAAAAAGTTGACAATGAATAAGTATATGGGACCGACAGAATGAAGATGGAGATCGTGAATGCTACTTAAACCTGTGGTGCGTATTTCTCATTTAAGTTGACTCAACAGACAATTGCCTGCGACGGAACTTCGCTTACAAACGTAAATAATGTGTACACGAGGCAAATAATGAAAAGAAGTGGAAATAAAGAAGTAAAACATTGGAAAGGTGTTATAAAAAAGGACTATATGTACCAAATTTTGTATTTCGCCTCCATCCTCAGACTTATGGTTAGAAAGCTGTAAAAGTTGAGATAATAAAGGGACTTAATATTTGCTTTATCGGCCGTCTGTGAGTTTTGCTTGAATTTTATGTCTAATTACGTTTGTCTGTCACATGCTATTACATATGTGTCTTGAGATGTCATTGATAAAGGCTGACAAATAATAAGAACATTTTGCCACAGTTGTGCCTTAGCTACTCAAAAGAGTTTCTTACAAAAATCTTGCAAAATGAAACTAATAGCAACAAAGGATTCGGCCCACATGAAACTGAAAGCTCAAAAAACGTACTTAATATACGGCCTGCCAAATGCTTTCATCCCGGAAAATCTAAAATTTTCTTCTTTTCTGGCATGTCCCTACCTGGTTACAGGCACAGCTTGACATAAATGTTTTGTAAGTGTTAGAAGAAAAATAAGAAAATATTTACAAACAGCCTACGTAGATTGGCAAATACTTCCATTTTCTTCGTTTCCTTTGTGGATGCCCCTACCAAATGGTTACGAAATTTATGATAGTGATATCTTTTTCAATCTATTTTAAATAAATTCCACTTACCAATTACAATGACTTGAATGTTGAATACTGTTGGACCTTCTTTCCTTGTATATATGTAAACTACTGTGAAAATGATTTCATGTTGAAGAGAAACATCATTTATAACAAGTGATCCATTTGGGTGTACATCATATTCCCCTGCCTCATATCCAGATCCAGTTTTGCTAGAACCCTGATAATGTAGTATTGGGTCATGGTGAGAAGAATCCGTAGTGTTATACCACAATACACTGAAGAAGTAGTCGTGAAAGTAACAGTTAAGTGTCCCAGTCTTTCCAAAAGTTAAATACTGTGGAGATTCACATGTTGCTGACGAGAAAAGATCTGAGGAAATCAAATTTTGGATGCACACTGGTACTTTATAAAAAACAAAGAATTCTAACTAAAATGTGGAACAGACATAATAGAATTTAACAGAAATTATTAACCAAGGTGTCTTTGCATCGTTAAATTAATACGGCTTCAAATGTCCTACCTGCAAAGTTAATTGTGCCACTCAATATGAAAAGGCAGGTGAAGACACCAGTGAAGTGCATGGTCAGTTATTCTAGGAGAAAAAAAGGTACAAAATATAAAAATGATATTTGTTTCAAAGAATCGCTGAAAAATATAGATATTGATTTCCACAGAACTGCATATGTGTAACAACATTAAAGTATGTTTGAGGAAAAGCTTTAGTTTAATCCGATAGAGCTACCAAGAACGATACTTACTGTTGTCCGTATAACTCATATCTTACGTGAAAGAAAGATCATGTTAATGACAACTGTAACATATCGCGTATGTACTTGATATGACCATTTCAGGGAAGTGACTCTCTGACGGAGTATCACATATGTTAAAAGACTTGACTTTACGCCACAGACTTCAATGGCGTGTGCATCGAGACAGACATTAACAACTTCGAGGTCCTGTTATGAAGCATTGACGTATAAGTATGGATAAAAACGTCCTGTGGTACATTTTACTTATCCCTTGTGCTAATAATTTAACTCTATTATCCGCATATTGTATTGTAACAACGATAGTTCACGACTACATTGTTTCGGAACCAGTAACACTGTCTTGTAATGGCGTGACGTGGCAAAATGAAGATGGCTTAATGACTTGGGGAAATTATTTTGTAGATAACAGTTTTAGCAAACACTTCCGACTTTTACAAAATTTCTCTTTGTTCATCGAGTCAGTGTCTATTTTTCACGACGGAGTCTACCAGTGTGATTACAACGTCACATATGTGGTAAAGCATATCTTGTTCATCCGAGGTTAGTTGAGTTTGCCTCTTTAATTATGTTTACAAAAATAATTACAGCTTTTGACTACTGTTTTATTGTTTAAAGCGAGATTCTGCAGTTCCACGTCATAAAGAGTTAAGATATTTAATGCTGTACTTCAAGGAGTTCATTTTCTTGAAATTTAAAATCAGGTTTACTGCAAGCCTTGGTTATTCACCTTACAAAGATATGAATTAGATAAATGTTGGGTAAAGGAGTGTAACAGGGCTTATCTCCAAAAACAGAAGCCACTAAGAGTATCTATTGATCATTTCTTTAAATTCTACATTGTGTGAGTTGGATACCATGAGAAATTATCTCAATCTTCCAAAAAATATCTTTAAACAGTTTTCAGGCCCCATATTTGAAGCTTTTATATTGAAAACATCAAGTGCTTGCAAATAAAGGAGGATGGCGATGAGGTTTTAATGGGCTGTTAAATAAATTCTAGTTGTATAATGATAGGCTGCGTTACATTTTATCTGACCTGGGGATAATTTCCAGATTGTTAGACACGTCAACTTCAAAGATAATGTATATATATATATATATATATATATATATATATATATATATGCATATCTGCTAATTTTGTCGGCCTTAGCCAACAGTCATTAGGAATAATTCGAGAAGCTCTTTCAAGTGTATGATGTGGTGTTGTACATATCGAAAATAGAAAATTTCTGTTGATTTGGCATTAAAACGTAATTGGTCTTTCACTTTTATTACGTTTTAAAGAAAACGAATCCCTCTCGCGTCTAGCACGATGATAAATGATATTTTATGAACTAACAAATGTTGTCTTGTGTTACAATATGGTAAAGATTTGCACGCTTTACCCTTTCGTTTGGTGTTTTAGAAATAAAAAAAACGTATGGTATACAAAGCAAGGCTTTAATATAGACTCGTATGGCTGCTGTATCGAAATACAACATTACAGTACTTTAATTTTGCAAATAGTTGTAATCACATCACTTTAGCAGGTACTATCTTTTGGGGGGTTTGATGTAAAATAGTTTACAACTTTTTCTTTAAAAAGGTAAACAAAAAATGTTTTTCTTGTTATACAGGATAAAAACAGAACGATGTAATGTAATTCTTTTGATTCTGATAATATCCTATATCTTTCCCGTGTCTCAAGAAGATCATAATATTTACCGTTCCAAATGCTAATAAATTAAGTTTGTAGTATATTAGATGTACGTATTGCATAATTTTATTCAATACTATAAAAGCAAAATTTAAACTTTTAGCGAAAATGTGTTTTAATATTGCAAGCTATACTCCACTTTAGCACACTGAGTACTGTTGTTTAGAGGAGGTATTGTTAAATATTTCACAGCTATTTCATTGAACTGTAAAAATATTTTTATTCGGGTCTTAAAAAAGAAATAAGCCAATAAAATAAAAACATATGAAAGAAAACTTAATAACCTAGGAATAAACATTTGATTCCAAATTAAAAAACTAGTGTTCGATGGTTTGTATTTGTTTTAAATATTAAATTATTTTAGTAAAGTAAACTAATGTAATAGTAGTTCAGATTTAAACTTAATTGTCATTTCGCTTAATTCAAAGTTCTCTATTTTTACTTTTACTGAGACCTGCGTTAGGTTCAGTGAACTCAGGGCATATTGTATTCTACAAAAGTACCACAGTATCACTACAACATCACTAGTTGCAATCATCATGGGCGTCAACAGGTGGGGGTCTGGGACATCTCCCCCTACTGTTGAAAGTGGAGTGAATATCATATCGTTTAATGTAAGGCATTTTACCCTAAGCCTAATTCTGGTTCTTTCTTGTTTAGTTGAGATGCCAAAACGAGGTTTAAAGCGTAGATAGAAACCATCTGTTTACACATGAATATTAAGTAAACCTTAAACCTTAGTATATTATTAATGTTAGTATCCGTAGTTATCTAGTGTATCCAACTAACTTATTCATTGTTGAGCTAATCATGGTTACTCGATAAGTGGCGATTAGTGTTGTGCCAGAAAGGAGTGAGTAATGTGCTGATAGTTCCCTTAAGGATATCCATTTAATTAAAGAGGCATTCATTACAATTAACGGTAACAAGCTAAAACAATAAGTTGCAATGCCAAAATAAAAAATAAAAAATGACAGACTACCCTTGTCTCAAATAAAGATAATTTACCTATGGTGCCCTGGGAAAACAAAAAAATTCAGAGGAAGTAAATAAAGCACTTGTAGCAACACAAACGTACGGAGCTTTTAAGGTGTTATGCAGATGTTGAGATATTGTCACTTTCTCGACTTTTTATCAGTAAAATATTCAGATATTGACATCCGAGATCTTTTTTTCTCAATATTTTAGCGTAAAATAATGAAATATTACATAACAGGATCTCAATATCTTAATATCTTTACTGAACGATATTGAGATACTGACATCCAAGATCTTGTGTTCTCTATAATTTAGAGTGAAATATTGAAAATATTACATTACAGGATCTCAATATCTTAATATCTTTATTGAAGGGTATTAAGATAATGACATCCAACGGCTCGTTTTTTCATTATTTTACTGTAAAATATTGAAATATTACAATACATGATCTTAATATCTTAATATCTTTTCTGAAGGATATTGAAGTATTGACATCCAACATATCGTTATTTCGATATTTTATTGTAAAATATTAATGTTACATTACAGGATCTCAATATCTTATTATCTTCACTGAAATATATTAAGATATTAACAACCAGCATCTCGTTATTTCAATATTTTAGCGTAAAATATTGAAATAGGCTTACTTCATTACAGGATCTCAATATCTTGATATCTTTTCTGAAGGATATTGAGATATTGACATCAAACTTCTCATTATTTCAATATTTTAGTGTAAAATATTGAAATATTTCATAACAGGTTTTCAGTGTCTTTATATCTTCACTGAACGATATTGAGATATTGACATCCAGCCTCTCGTTATGTCAATATTTTAGCGTAAAATATGGAACTATTTCATTACAGGATTTCAATATCTTAATAACCTTCTGAAAAGATATTAAAATGTTAAGATCCTTTGATGTAATATTTCAATATTTTACGCTAAAATATTGAGAACACAAGATTTCGGATGTCAATATCTCAATATCGTTCAGTGAAGATATTAAGATATCAAGATCCTGTAATGTAATATTTCAATATTTTAGGTTAAAATATTGAGAACACAAGATGTTGGATGTCAATTTCTCAATGTCCTTCAGAAAAGATATTAAGATATTGAGATCCTGTAATACAAAATTTCAATATTTTACACTGAATATTGAAATAACGAGATGTTGGATGTCAATATCACAATATCGTTCAGTTAAGATATACAGATATTGAGATCCTGTTATGTAATATTTCAATATTTTACGTTAAAATATTGAAATAACGAGATGTTGGATGTCAGTATGTCAATGTCGTCCAGTAAAGATATTCAGATATTGAGATCCTGTAATGCAATATCTCAATATTTTACGCTAAAATATTGAGATAAAAAGATCTCAGATGTCAACATCTGAATATTTTACCGAAAAAAGTCGAGAAAGTTACATAGTATCTCAACATCTGCCTGACACCTTAAAAGCTCCGTACAAAGGTCCTCTTTCATCTCACCCAACACTTTCAAAATTAAGCAAACGCTCTAACAACCCTTGGCCTTGCAATGCCAACTAAGTAGGCGATATTGTAAATTCCTTCACCTAAATGACAGATAAATGTGTGAGAGTCGGTATGAATGACTCAGAACTAAATTGACATGTCTTAAGTAGGCTTATAAAAGACAAAATGTTTAAGTAACATTTCAATGGCTTATCTGTCTCTAAAAACTAAGGTAGGTTTGTTCTAAATGTGTGAGCCCAGTTTATTACCAAATCTCCAAGTAAACAAATTGTTACGTTTGAGCTTGAAAATGTCCTCTTTTGTAACTCGGGTCAGAGGGCGCGGCAATATATTACGTAAGGTGCAAGGGAGTATGTTAATACTGAAAAAAATTAACTGGCTGCCTGATAGCCGGAAACATTAAATATCGTTTTGAATATTACCCAAGCAAAAGGGGGTCTCAGTTGATGTTGCTATGACCCATTAGCAAGTTCTTTTTTTCTGTAGGATACTATACTCTAAATATGTCCTAGTCAAATTTAAATAGAATCTACTCAATAGGGGCACGAACAGGAATCTGATCAAATCTTTGACTAGATTCGGCTCATAAATGAAACGAATAGTTTCATTTTTGAATCATTTCTAGTCAATTTTGAAACCAATCTTGTCAAATATTTGACAAGATTCCGGTTCGTGCCCCAATTGACTAGATGTTTTTTAGAGTGTTTTAAAATTGTGTTGAAGTGCATAGCTAGATCAACTCCCCAGATGACATGAAGGAACCATATGCAATGTTCTCAAGTAAAAGAGTAATACAGTAAAATATCAAATTCTGTTTATTCGAACTGAAAACCATATGATAGAGGGAAATTTCAAAAGCATTAAATAGAAGTACGGCGAACAACAATTATCATCTAAGGTATTTCCAATGAATCGTTTTAAACAGGTTTAAATGTTAAATGTGCTTCTTACTGGCGACACTGTGAGGGGCCGAATAATGTTTGGGCCTTATTGAAGTTTCCATAGTACTCATTTCCATCTTTGCCCACTAAGATTACTGCATTCTGTGTTATCTTCGGTTGAATAACTACACTCTAAAAATGTCCTAGTCAAATTTGAATAGAATCTAATCAATAGGGGCACGAACCGGAATCTTGTCAAATTTTTGAACAGATTCTACTCATAAATGAAATGAACAGTTTCATTTCTGAACTATTTCTAGTCTGTTTTAAAACAAATCTTGTCAAATATTTGACAAGATTCTGGTTCGTGCCCCAGTTGACTAGATGTTCTTAGAGTGTATGTTACTGACAAGAGAAAATAACGTTTATCGTGAAAATAACGGAAAAGTCGGGTGGGGTCATCATTAGCGTAAAAATGATGTGCCCTTGCTAAAGAGCTGTAGCATGCCACATGTAAACACTAATAATCGTAGCTAGCAAGGCATATGAAAATGCAAAAGGAAAAACAGAAGTGTTACCATAGACGCGCTGTTACCTGACGTCGGTGAAACACCTCTATACGACAAGATTTTACCCAAATATGTTTTTTAGCTCATTTTGCATCTTGATCAGTTACATGATAAGCTCCACACCCCATCTACATTATTAAAAGTATGCCAGTGGCAAAAGAAGGGCTGGTCCGCCAAAGGCGCTTACCGTATCGCCTAAGATATACCACTGATTATTTACCTCAATATACTTTTTGGAAATGCGTCTATTGACTTTCACTATTTTTCACAGAAAAGTTTGTTCCACTAAGGTCTACATCCCTATTCCCTCCTCCATTTATTTCAAAAACATCTCCGACCCTGAAGATAACAACACTGAATGATCACCTACTTTATATTCTTCTATTAATGGTTCTTTTGTCTTTTCAGAATACAAACATAATCATATCAGACTCAGAATCTGAATGTTGCAGGTGCATTCCCTGATATTGTGGAATTTTGAGATTTCTGGGGGCTAAAAAAGATGATTTCAACCATTACAAGCGCCATAATTCGGATGAAGTTTTTTGCTGCAGTTAAATCTAAATATAAGGGGTTCAAATCTAAAGTAAAGTAAACATTACAAAAGTTACAAAAGTGTTGGTGCTACACATCAGAAAAATTAAGTTTATATGTGAGAGTATTGTTTCATCTTAAAACGATTACAAAATTTGAACGTTGCTGCTTGCAGCCCCTTGAAACACCTTGAAAGCTCAACATTTTCCCTTGGAAGAAAGACTAAAATCATGGTAAGTCATGCTTAACATTTTATTCTTTTATTAAACTAGGTATGCTCCACCCTTTGTAAGCCCATAAGATAAAATTTGCCAAGGTACTTTGCACACGGCGTTAGGCCATAGCTTAATGATAACAAGCGTGCAATAGCTAAGGTACAACTTAGAGTTCCTTTGATAGTTAGTTAGATGAGGTTTAACGTCCCAGTTTCCAACCAATTGGTTCAAGTCGAGACGATTAGAGTTCCTTTGAATGTAATATTGTTGGTGAATATGTACATTATGAGAGATGAATTGAATTCTCTAAACAAAGTCCCTGGTACTGTAAATAGGTCTAGGTATGAGAAAAGGATTCAAGGAGGTAAACAAGTGTGATTTTTAAACAGATGCCCACAAAAGTTCATAAATCTGCTTTCAAGTCCAAAATCCAGCTTAGTTTACATGGTGAGCTGGAATGTTGATCACCTAAGAAGTATTTTAGCGACTGTGAAAACAGATTTGCGAAAAAAAACAAAAACCAGGGTAAGTTTTAATTTGGTTCTTGGAATTAAAATTTTGCTCTTTTGCCCCTGTTTTTAATTAAAAGGTATTAGGCACACCTGCATGCAAATTCCAAGCATGAGACTGAGTGGCGTAATGATGCACCCTGAAGGAAAAATAACTTTGCCAACAATAATAAACTGTTGACAACTTTCAATTGTCAATATGAATGCTAGGACTTTAAAATGAGTCAAGAAGGGAAAATGTGTGATTTTAGCTGATGAATAGTCTTATTTTGCCAAAATTTCTGTTTTTGATTTATTTCAAGTGAAAATTTAACACCCTGTGTGCGGGTTGTAAATTCCTCTAGGCCTTTCCAATTGCATCACGATAGTATTATCCTGGCATTTTAAGGGATGCACAACATTATGTATCACCCCTACTTTGTAATAGTCCTCAGGTAGGGACTTTAGTATGGTCATTCAGCCGGAACTCACTGCACACAGTCCTTTGCTTTAAAAAGCCGTCTGAATAACGGTTGTTACGGGTCATGAACTGCTTCCCAAGAACCCCGGTTCGAATCCTTTGTGAGACGAAAGCCCCAGACATCTTCCACCTGGTGGCAGGAACGTCCGAACCCTTGTGGAACTGCTGTGCATCTACTCGAGAACTCTCGATTTCTTTGTGGAAAGGACTGATTACCTCGGAATTCTAATTTTAGCGATAGTCACCTCTAGATTCTTCTTTTTGAGGACGTCTTCTTCACTGAATGCGTTGTTTGCGAGAACATGCTAAAATTTACTAAGGGAGAAACTTCTGGAATTTAATGGGGGGGAGGGGGGGGGGGGGCGCTGGAACAGTTGATAATCAATATAAATGGAAACACTCACACTAACAAGACAGACAGAGACCCAGAGAGAGACACCGAGAGGGAGACACAATTGACAACCAGTCACAGTCGTTGTCGACCATACAACCTTGAAATTCTAACATACCGTTGTCGTAGCCAACTGTTCCTGCATCCTTACACCTCCCTGGTCTCACCAACCTTGAACTGTGTAAAAGCTTGAATCCACCCACCAACGCCGTGCCTACCAGTACTACAAGTGCTCCCCACTGCATCGACCAGGGTCTAAGCTTTCAACGACGAAACACCAACTACGAGTTCTACAGCCAGCTAAGACTAGAGATAAGTTTAGGGATTAAGTATTGTAAATATAGCCCTAAATGAAATTTTAGTGTATTCTGTAGAAATTAAGGAAACGTGGGTTTAATAAAAATCAGCTTGGAATTTTTATCTCATTTTCTGCATCGTTTCGCTGTTTCGGTTTTGCGTATTGCACCTAGCCGTAACCCGGTTGAAATTCATTTTTTTTTCACAGCAAATTTTAGAAATGAAACCTTGATTAACCTCCAAGCTGTTTCTTCTTCAGATATTACAATATTGCAGTTGTTTTTGATCACTGACAGCTTTTGGAAGGTGCAAACATGTCAAGGGGGATGGGGCTTTATTCCAACAAAAGATAAGCAGTCCTACCAAAATAAAACTGTTACAAAAGGAGATAAACACATTCGTAATTCTCTGCCAAGGAAAGCCAACACTGCTGTTTTACATGGAAACATTTATGTAGTTTAGGATGTTACAATCCTCCCCTCCCCACCCCCACATCTCGTTCAAGGAAGTTAATGCTACAACAGTTGAAATAATTTGCATAACAGGTACTTATCATTTTCTTAACTACAGGGAGTACAGCACAGTGTGGCCATCCCTGCGTGATAGATAGAATTGTCATACACTGTATTTGTACTAATTTCAAGCGTGGAGTTTGAGACAGTTGGCTCATTGGCTACGATAGGACATGCTGCAATGGATGTGGACACTCTGAGCGCTTAACTGTACCTACTCTAAAGATTATCATAAAAGTGGAAGGTCCACGTAATCTGTACGGGAAAACAACGAACATGACTTGTTGAAAATTTGTCAGACTTTTATGACGAGCTGTTACTCAATGGAATACAGACATGCATCTGCGATACAACACATGCAGTACCTAATAGTCAAAGTCAAGATATGCTGTACCTGTATGTTTGTCCATGAGCCTTAAGCAGCATGTATAAAGCAATGGACTTTCAAGTGTTTCGGAGAAAGTCCTAGCAACAGAACATAATATACTTGTCTTATTTAAATGTATTTTATTTACTGGAAACCTGTTTGGCTCATCTGAAAAATAAAAGATAACGCTCTCTTTAAGTTCACACTTTAAGATAAATGATGGGTACAGTACAGTATGAACCTTGTGTATAGATTTGTCTATCACAACACTGCACTATAGCACATGTCTATGGAGGAGACTACAAAAAATTGAGTTTTATGCCGTGTCATGTTACACCCCAGTAAAATGGGACGAGTTTGGAAAATTTTGAACATGTTTTATCGTCTTCCAATGTCGTCCTACGCCTTTTGTACGATTTGGGTAGGAAAAATTGCTGCTATTGGACGACGTTTTAAGGTAAGAGGAAAGAAATGTGTCATTGCACAATAGGCAGGCTGTTTCAACTTGAAATGGGGGTGGGGGAGACTACCTCAATTATGGCCACCTTCTGGTAAGGGACGAATTAAGTTGCCCCTTTCTTTGCAGGAAGAAACTTCAAGGTTATTACGGTTCCTGTGTTGAATGGAATAGTCCAGGCAGCAATACTGGAATGTATAACTGTCCTTGACACTGTTTAATGGCAGGATGATTTTGGAAGATTTTGGACGAAACTGTCCAAAAGCAGTTATAGTTCGTCTTATTTTTCACTTGGATAGCAAACTAGCATCCCCATTCATTCAGTATTGTTTCGACCAGTACTTATCAAACGCTCGGCGGTCTAGGAGTAGGATTTGAGAATCCATGAAGAGTACCTAAAAAGCTGGAAAGCAAGAGGGTTTACCTTTGTTCTAGTTTACCAGCACGCTGTAAAACAGTCACAATAAAGAAAAGAGGGCATCATAGCGTTAACATCTGAGATGTAGTCTCGAGTTATGCGACTTGGACTCCAGTGGGACTCGAACTGCTATTTTTTGATAGGTGACCTGACCTGCAAATTCTAGCAAAGACCATGTGACTTGACTCGGACTTGAAAGAAATGACTTGTGACAAGACTTGGACTTGTCAAAAATGACTTGTTATCAAAGGAAGTCATAAGCTCCTCAAGCGACCCTATAAAACTTAAATGAATCCGTTGAAGATTTTCATGAGTTACCAAATTGTCAAGATCGTGTTTCGGCCACAGGTCGTGATCGGATTCTGGACTTATCTGAGTAGAATAAGTTGTGTAAAGAGCCCAGGTTGATAGTGATAATAACCACTCTGTTTGGGTTAATGATAGCAACCCTCCCTCGGTTCTGCCCTTTTGCTACAAGGATCTGGCTGTCTTAGTAACCAGTGGCGTTGCGGGGGGGGGGGGTCCCCCAAGATTGGCTGTGCCCCCTTGTGCTCCCCAACGAGATTTTGGTAAGAACAAAATTGTGCACAAACACACCATTCACGCATATGTCGATATAAACAGGAGGATCCACTATCACTTAATAACTCAAACGTTCGACTAAAATTGCAAAAAAGTTTCATAGATGCTCAAAACCAGAATTTTCTGGCAACTCGCGTGCACCAGGGATGGTCTCAGCGGGAGGTAGCCACCCTATCTTATTTATTGCTGAAGAAAATGCAGAAAATCCATCGGTGGTAATTATAATTTTGAGGCACCCAAAGCACATTGCATCGCTTTCAATTGCTTCTTTTCCACATTTTTTCCCGCTAGCTCCGGATCCTCACCCGTAGATGTACCTTCGATGCTCCAGTTTGAAGGCTTCTCCTTAGTGGCATACCTGGACGGTAATTGTCTCAAAATTAATTCCTATTTAGCTCAGTTCAAACCTTAACATGATCTGCTGTCCCCATTCATCCCCCCCCCCATCATTAAATCTTTAGTACGAGTAAGGCTAACACAATGGTCACATTGTGATTTCTATTTTTGCGGCCTGTTTAAGGGCGCTGCAATGACATTTTGGAGATAGTCAAGTTCTTCATTCTAATGGTCACATTTTGATAAATGCCCCACAGTCCCTGGATCCTACCAGGTATCCTACAGTCTATCGCCTACAGGAGAGTGCTACTAAGATGCCCACAGTGACGCCCAGTCCTTCATTTTGGTGTGCCCCTCAGGCTGACTGTTTGGCCCCCATTTCCCCCTACTTCGTAAAGTCTGGCTACGCCACTGCTAGTAGCTCTCCCATTGAAAGTGTGTTCAGTCATTCAGGGACCATCATGCATGGGACTGCACGGAAAATGCAAACTATGCTTTCAATATGCTATCCGATTCAGTAGAATTTAAATTCAACAGCTGT
This sequence comes from Holothuria leucospilota, assembly GCA_029531755.1. Lineage (NCBI taxonomy): Eukaryota > Metazoa > Echinodermata > Holothuroidea > Aspidochirotida > Holothuriidae > Holothuria > Holothuria leucospilota. Next base: position 76,376,486 of record CM055961.1, on the reverse strand, counting down.
TCATGTAAAATGGATATCTACTCTTTCCAACAATACAGATCTGGTATCAAAGCTGATGCACTCACTCAGCCGTATGTAGTCGTATGTATGGGAGCAGCGAGAGCGGACCCCTCCCCCCCAAAAGAAAAATCAAAGCTTCTTTTCAAAACATCGAGCTGTGTAAACCTCCGAGAGATTAAAATACCAGCTGCTTACTTGCAAATTTCAAAGCACGAAAAGTGTCATTTCCATCAATAAGGGATATTTTTGAAGCAAAGTGGGTGGGAAAAAAGAGGAAATCCACCTCTCGGGAGTATCTTATTTATTTTTCTAGTACTCGATCATGCTGCTGAAAACGTCTTAAAATGCAATTCTCTCTTTGCACTTCTCGCGCACCCATTGTGAGTGTTTGTATGTCCAATAGTAACTACTTGGTGTTTGTAATTTTGATAAGATTGTATTTCGTATGGCCCAGAAAGACCTCACCATGATCCATTTTCCTCCACCCTCTCGCCTCCTGCATTATCAATCCCAGTCTGCTCTTAGTAGACGGAATAAATATATAGATGAAAAGTGTTAAACTGTGAATTTTGTGGTCTGTTCAGTGCCCACTCAATGTCATTTGATCGAAACTTAAACGCATCATTTTTATACATACAGTTTTAAGTATTCCCTCAGCTGCGCCCCCGGACCACCACTGAAGCATCGCCCTGAACCTACCAGAGTAAGCCTCCGCATCCCACGCTATTGCGGAAGGCATTATTTAAACCTGAATTTGCCCCCGGGTCAACATCTGATACGTGAAGCATATTTGGAAGTTTTCTTTAATAGATGGTGACCCTCTCCTTAGAATTTGTATCTCCAGGCCGAAAAATTCCTGTGAGCAGCCATGAGTAACCATGCATAAACCGTGGCATGTATAAATCCTCAAGCGTCTTCACTGCATCTTCTTTTTGCTCCCAGCATGACAACTTTGTCCCTGGGAGGTTATTGGATCAGGGAAGTAACACCTCGAATTTAATGCAGCAAACGTGGGCAGTTAAAAAGCGAACTTCAAGTATTACAGGTTATGCTCAGAACTATAAGTTACAATTTTCACAAACTAGAATTTCTCGACTTGTTGACTTCATTTATCTCCTTTTTATGGGAACCAAATTTACTTGAAGAGCTTAGCTAGAGGAAACCCTTTTGGAATCTTGTCGGTTTACATTTAGAATCTCATCTTTTGAAAACTCCCCCTGCCGTCCCTCAGCGCTTATCGCCTCCCCCCCCCCCCCCGAGTTGCGAAAATGCCCCCAGTGGCTATAATGACCTCGCTGGGAACCACTGATATAGAGTGAAAAGTGGGAAAGTAGATCAGGCTTGGCCTACAATAGTTGACGGGAAATGAAAATCCAGTGTAGCTTAGCTATAGCAAAAGAAACACAGTTGGACTTAGTTGGTGAAACCCCAGTCGGGCTTAGTTGAAAGAAAGGCTATTTGAAGAGCCTGATTGAGGCCAATTGCAGAAAAAAATTCTACGTGGAATACCCAGATGACCAAAACCAAGTCGACCAAAAACCAGTTCAGGGTGTTCCAAAACACACATTAAAGCTACTTGAAAAAAACCCCTTCAACCTAATTGAACAGATCCAACTGGATTCAACTGGAATTTATACAGGTATTCTTTACATCGCACTTTAGTTAACTACTGTTTTCAACAGTATTTCAAGTGTGATACTGGAACTTTTGCAACCAAGTATTTGTGAAAGTCATACAATAAAGTTGTTTTCTAAAGCTAACATCTGTTAGATAATCTATTGCAGTCGATGCTAGGAAACAGACCAACCCGATTGGCATACTCGTGTCAAATTTTATGGATCTCTTTGTAAATGTCCAAATTTAAGAAAATCGCCTACGCAAAAATATCACATTATTGAATGTGTTTAGACTGTTTGTTTGTCATTCCTTTTACTCAAGTCACCTATCTCAGTATCAGTTATATTGTTTATGACTGTATAGGAAGCTGCGGGTTTATCAACTCCTGAACAGGCAAACTCAAAGACCATTTATTTCCTATTCAGCAGTGATACATACATTTTTTTATCTATCTTTACGTTTCACAGTTTGCACATTTTACATTGTGTTGTTTCGTGAATTCCCTTTGCTTTTTCTTTTCGTTGCCTTGTTGAAAGGTTTTTGTACTCTCTGATTAGAGTGTGGGATAATGCTTGACGAAATCGAAAGCTGACTGTGCAATGAAGTATGTTAACTCCATTAAAGTTGTTAATTTAATTCGCAATCATTTGTTATTGTTATTATAAATTATTAATTGTGTAAAGTTTCGTGAAATTCGAACTGGTTCTCTAACAAAAACTTTTCACAATTTTTGTCTGATAAACTGTGCGTACCTTTCCCTTTCGTTTCAATTGAAATTAACTCGGATTGTTCTTGTACAAATTTTTGCATTATTGTGCAGTTTGCAGAAATGAAAGCATGTCACTGTCACCTCGAAATTTGTTTGACACAATTCAGTTTTCAATAGCAAACTTTTAAAATGTAGACAAATGCGGTTATTGACTAACGTCTGAAAGATATTTGGACTCCTCTTTTAGCGGAAGCTAAAACGATATATTGATCTTGACAGACTCATATTAATGTGATGTATGTCGTGATAAGTAGAGTTGTGCCTATACTACAGTCTCTCTGAAGAGAAACGGAGAACGACTTCGTTGGCGGTGGATATCCTGAAAGGCTGATATCCGTGTAGACGACTGGTCTGGAAGTTGCTCAACCCTGTTCTTACACTGCTGTCTTGAGGAAAAAATCATCTCCAGGATGGGTCTGAGAGCTCTCCGACCTGTGCCTGTCCTCCTGGGCCGTTTGACCAGTCAACTCTCTCTCTCTAACCCAGTGAAGCAGCTAATCTGACCTCTAGGATATGGGTCGGCTGTCACTTCAAAGGCTAGAACACGGCATTTTTCAGATTGCAGAGAACGAGAGGCATCAGAAAATAGTGCTAGCGGCTATTGGAGAACTGCTGCCGATGTTGTCTTTCTTTGGCAGCAGCCCCCCTTTTCACCTCCGACTGTGAAATTACTGCAAAGAACTCGAGGAATGAAAAAGGTGACAAACAGCGGCGTCACCTATGGTTGTGGTACTGCGAGAAACTGTTCCTTAGTTCTTAGCCAATGATAAATTTGACCCCCAAAACACTGCATATCCTGATTACCGTGATTTGACTCCCCCCGACCCCCTCTTCCAAATGCTGGAAGGAATTCAAGTATCAAGAATTCAAGAATTCAAGTATCTCTAAAGCTTTATTTTCCGGCTTTCAAACGGTGCTTTTTGTGCACCACATAGTTGCTAAGCAAAGACTTGCTGTAGTTTTCTGAGCAACTGTATCTAAGAGAATTAATGAATGTGTGCTGATGACAAAAAGATGGTCTTTTAAGCAGGGTACCTGTTGAATATCTTGCTCTCATAGTGTGAGCAATTGCAATATCGACAGTTCATTCAGATAGGAACTAAACTTTCCGTCATATAGGTAAGTATAAGTGCATCTGCACGTACTGCAAGTTCTGAGAGTGCTCAACTATAGGAGCTATACACAATTTAGGATACGTTGGAATGGTTTAGCTTAGTTGTACAGACTGTTTCGCCCGACGGCTCTTCAGCAACTAACTAGGTAGCATACTTTTTTAGCAAACTTTGTCTTGTGTCTACAGGTGGAGATGAGCTTAGATCTTGAATTTAGAATAGTCAATTTATTGGAAGTTATGATGTAGTATTTTTCCGAGAGACAGAGATTGCATCGCTTTGTTCTAGGTGTGTAAGGCTGTGCGTGTCTCAGTGTTCGCCAGGTGATTTTGTGAGGGATTTCTTCGTCTTTCAGGTGCCAAATGTATTTGCTTAGTTCGGTGTGATGCTTCTTTTCTTTATCCTTGAAGGTTACTTTGTGTCCTGCGTATCTTTCTTTGAAAGTCGTAGCTGCCACCCCTATGTACGTTTTTTCGTCGTTGGGGGTGGATATTTTTGCCTCGTATATGAGGTTCTTGGCTGTGCATTTGCCTGGGAGGTGGCACTGGTCCTTGCTTCTGCAGTTGCAGGTGTCTTGTATATCAGTTGATTGGTAGTTGATTATTTTGCTGTTATGTGCCTTCATCGTTTTTTCCATGTTGTCAGTACAGCTGTAGCTTATCTTGAGAGTGTTTCTGTTGCAAATTTTGTGTAGCTCGTGACCTTTGGGAAAGTGGTGATTTACAAGTGCGAGAAATTTTTTGCCAATGTTAGTTTTCACGTGCCTGCTGTAAGGTGGGTTGAACCATGTAATTCGGCGTTTCCTTCGTGTTTCTTTATATATATATATATATATATATATATATATATATATATATATATATATATATATATATATATATATATATATATATATATATAGGTAAAAATGAAGTAGCAAATAGTGCTAAAAATTTGTGAAAAATTCCACGACGTTTCGGGTTTAAACCCTTCATCAGGTGGCAAAAATGCAACTGATCGTTGACACGGCCAAACGTACAATTTAAAAATAACACATAAATTGGGCACGGTAAAACCGGTTAGGAAAACAGACAGTGTTAAGTGGTTACCACAGGTAAAAACAATGAAGGAATTGCTGAGTTATAACAGTTCAAGTCTAACGTTCAGAGCATGTCGGGACAGGGTTCCAAGTTTCATGATTAGACGGTTTTCGGCAGCTAGGCGGTCATGATCGGAACCTCGACACGAGATGGCCGCCGAAACCATCAAGTCACGGATTGAGCATGTTGAAGGGGGATTGAAGTGTGTGGCTACAGGGAACCCTGGGAGGTTCTGCTTGATTGACCTCAGGTGCTCAGTGACTCGGTCAGCAAGACGACGTTTTGTTTCTCCCACGTGCAGTATATTACAGCGTTTACATACGAGAACGTAAACAACATTGGCTGAAGTACAGGTAAAATGCTGATGTATGTTAAACCGGTTGTTGTTGGGACCTTCAATGGAAAGGAGTTTGTCATAACTGACCACCGGGCAAGTATTGCATCTCCCACGGTTGCATGGAAGAGTTCCTGGGGTGTTAGGCACTACTGCTTGAGATTGAGAGGCACGGACCAAGTGCTTAGATATGTTCTTTTCAATTCTGCATGCTGTGATGGGGGGTTCAGGGAAATGGTCACGGGTGGATGCGTCATGACGGAGGGTCTCTACATTCCTGTAAATGGCACGTACAATAGGAGTTACAGATGGGTGAAAGGATAGGACCAACGGGATACATCTGGTGGGTGTTTGGTCAGATTTGGGGGCAAGGGCAGAGGCTCTGTCAATTCCTTGTATGCGGTTCAGGGCATTAGAGAGCACTCTTTGTGGATACTGGCGTTGTTGAAAGAAAGAAATAATCTGCTTGGAAACTTTAGCGAAATCCTGGTCATCGGAACAAATCCGTCTGGCCCGTAAAAGTTGTGAGTAAGGAATCGAATTGGTACAAGATTTGGGGTGGTTGGAAGGGTACATGAGGTAGTTGTGAGAGTAAGTGTGGTTAAAGTGGAGATTGGACTTGATTTTACGGTCGGAGATGGATAATTCCGTGTCTAAAAACACTACTGAGGAGTTGGAAATAAAGTGAGTGAATTTCAAAAACGGGCAAACGTTTCAGCAAAGTTAATGAACCTTTCCAAATCGTTTCGAGGACCCACTGCGACCCCAACAATATCGTCAATATACCTTTTATAAAGTATGGGCTTGATCCCGGTGTAACGAGAGAACATCTGCTCCTCAAAGTGGCCCACGTTGAGGCAGGGCACAGAAGGTCCCAATTTAGTGCCCATAGCTACTCCTTTAATTTGGCGGAAAAGACGACCATTGAACTGAAAGCAATTTTGTGTGAGGACCAGTTCTGTCAAACGAAGAAAGTTGGTGGTAGGGATGTTAGGTTCCTGGCGTTGATCAAGGTAATGGCATATGGCTGCTAAAACACCGTGATGGGGGATTGAAGTATAGAGGCTTGTGACATCCATGGTGAATAAAGTTCGTTCACTGAGATTCTCAGGAAACTCAAAATTTTGAATTAACCTGAGGAAGTGAGGAGTATCCTGGATAAACGAAGGTAGGGTTGAATCTAATGGGGAAAGTACAGAGTCTACGTACTGTGAAATCAGAACCATGGGGCAGCTGTGGGAAGACACAATGGGACGACCAGGGTTATTGGCCTTGTGAATGTTGAGCAGTAGATAGAAATAAGAGATTTGTGGGCAAGGGTGCAGAAGGGCTTTAGCCGATTCAGGAAGATGTTTTTGACTTACAAGGGTAGCTAAGGTTTTTTTCACCAAGGTTTGGATTTCAGAAGTGGGGTCCATCGGCAGTTCGGTGTATGCTGTTTGGTCTGAGAGTTGTTTCTCAGCTTCAGAGACATAAAGATCTCGACGCCAAACAACAGTGGCACCGTCCTTGTCAGCAGGCTTAATAATCAAACTCTTGTTCTTCTTGAGGGAAAGAAGGGCCTTCTGCTCGTCCAAAGAAATGTTACGAAATGGAGTCACTTTAGGAGGAAGGAGATATTCTAAATCGGAAATAATGGACTCAATTACACTCTCCAGGACCTTGCTTTTACCAGGTTTAGGGGTCCATGGAGATCGCTTAGACTGGAATGAACGGAAAACGTCCTCCGATGAAGTGTTGTCGGTTTCATCGGAATCTCCAAAATGTAAGCGAAGGCGGAGCCTCCTGCAAAACGAGGACACGTCTCTGCGGATAAAAAACTCATCTGAAAGGGGATTCAGGGGAACAAAATTCAAACCTTTGGAAAGGACTGAACGTTCAGGGGAGGAAAATTTCATGTCAGAGGGGATGGTGACGACTAATCTAGTGTTAGGAGTACGGTCACTGTCAGGGGTTAGGGTGGAATGCTCTTGGGTAACAAGGAAGCTAAGGTCTTAGATTCGGATTCTTGTAAAAAGTTGTTAAGTTTACGGTTATAGACATGGATGAGATAATATACTTCGCCAGCGTTATATATATATATATATATATATATATATATATATATATATATATATATATATATATATATATATATATATATATATATATATATATGCTGGTAAAGTACTTAACTACGTAGAAAAAGTCATTTTTAATTAAAGAATGAATATTACACAGTTCCCTTTCTCTAGTTGTTTCATATGACGTCACTTCACCATGACAGCACTTTCCTGTAATTACATTGAATTAGTCTGATCACTATGAAAAAACTTCTTAGAACCTCTAACCTTTGGAAGAGTGCGGAAGCATCCTGTGGTTGACATACAGTAGGATCGTATTTGTCACAAAGCTGATAAAACAACCTTGCAGTTAATTAATCCAAATGCAGTAGCTAGGCCAAATGGATCATCCCCGTTTTTGTATCAACTTTAATCATTCAAGTGGGCCTAAAGTAAGATATTCTCAAAATTTTCTGGAATAAAGCAGATTTTGATCCTACTTGGATCGCTTGGATTGTGTAGAAGGAAGATGGTTGTCTCAACATTAAGAGTACAAACCGTACAATATTTTTCATAATGCAAAGGAAAAAATTAATATTCAATAACCTTCATTTTTCAAACAACGTTACTACTGCCCGAATTTTGGTTTACTTCACTAAATGTCTTTCCCTTTGATACATAAAGGACTAAGCATGCTTTGAAAGGATCGTACAATTTACCATCAATTCTTTCGTATTCAATAAGGTTTTTCACCTATTTTGTGGATTTTAACATTTTATGACATTCAAGGCAAATGGAAGAAGAAATTCAAACTTTTTTAATAGTATCGTATGCAAAAATCATATTGCACCAGTTTAAAGAATTTTCCAACAAGATGACTTCGTTTTATTTCTCTGTTATCATTGGTTGATGATAGTGTGTAAAGTACATATTAATATCGTTTGCCTAACAATGGCAAAGTTCAGTTTTAATCTTGTGTAATGACTACTTTCGTCGGTCTTTGTTTGTAAAGGTTCTGTTTCTTGAGATAATTACGTGCATTAAATCATGGATGCCATACTGTCATAAGCACAGTGGTGGTTTGTTGTGACGGTTTACACTGAGCGAGAAAACAATTTAGAACAGTTAATAAAGCTTTTGTCATGCGAGGCACTCTGCTGAAGTCTCTCAACAGCAGTCTAAATCGCAAAAGTAAACAAATGTCTATTGAAAATACCAAATGCTTTATTAAAGCATTCTTAAATGTCAATATGTCACAGAAAACAAGCCTAAGAAGACACAAAATAACCCATAGTGCCACTTAGGAAGAAAATGTCAGATAGTTTAGTTTTATTTTTGAATCATAAAAGAAATTGAAACGGCTTCAAATGAATGTTCATATTCACATTTCTCCAAATATTTTTCTTGGATATTGATCCAAAATACTGCACGACAAGTGATTGGCTGATTTGAATTTTACCTGATTGTGATTGTCTGTCGTCAGTGGGAGTTCACAAAGTCGACTGGGCTTTGTGTAATTAAGTAAACATTACAGCCGAACACACATAATTGCGATAAAAACGTGCTTTTGTCAATCCAACTCAATACTACCAGTGTGCCTCAAGCATTACATCTTTTTTTATCATTTCTCCGCAATTTTCAGAAAACCCGAAAGATCTGCAAATTATTCTCCCAACAGTTTCTTCTTCCCATCCCCGGGCAAACATTCAGAATGGGATGTAAACTATGCTGTATACCTTGACAATGCATAGAACGTGTAATTTAAACTGAAAGTGTGCAGTTCGAGATGGATCAGCAGCGATGTCAACTTCGACGTCCTTTCACTTATTCTTGATAAAGGGTTGCTAATTTTAATATGCATGTAAATCAATTAGGAACCGGTAACGTTTTTCATCGATTTGAGTTTATAAAATGTGAATATGAGAAGTTACTGCCAAGATTGTAGTTAGTTGCAAAAACTCTCAAAAGTCCTTTGCATTTAATTGATAAAAAATTTGCAATACTCAATAATGTACCTAAGATAAGGCTTCTTGAGTAAGATGTCAACACCACTCGTAATGCATTATTCGTGAAGTTTTGTTTACTTGCAACAATGGGTCCATAATCTTTCAAACATTTTTTCTCAGTTAGTTTTAAGCTGACGCCACGGAAGTTTATGCCGTTCTTTACAAAGACTACCTGCAGTATATTTCTTGCATCAATATTGATAATATTAACACATTTTTAAAGTTAGTGAGCAACATATATCTTACTTTTGATTTCCTGTGCCTTGTAAGAGAGATTCGTTGAAGCATGGAGGTGTCATACCTCCCTGGTTAAAACAAAGAACTGTGAACTCCCATCTAGATGTCCTTTAAAAATTACAAGCTTACCTGTAAATCTGTCCCAAAGTTACTGTCTATATATGACTTTTCAGTGGCTGTATCCCGGTATACGACCCGTAGGAAAAATTTAATTCATGATGACAGGATGTGGAAATCTAAAAATCCATATGTCTCATATTGTTCCCTTATGATAAGTTGCAAGAGTTGTGCTCGCTCGTTTTCGTTTCGGTAAGACAAACAAATTTTTCGAAGGTGTAAAGTTCAGTTTTGATAAAGGTCTATCGTTTCAACCTACGCCATCAAACATTACTATTGTGTCATGCGATGTTTGTTTAAGCACACAAAGTTAAACAAGACTGCCATTTGTAGGAGAGTTTACATTAAAGGGCACTCAATACTGAAATATACACGTCACTTACGATGTTCTGTTATAGTTATGTCTCTGGACAATAATTAAGCAATTAATCATATTGTTGCCAAGTATATAACTTCTTTCGATTAATGTTCCTACACACGCTGCGTACTTGAAACGAAAATGACAGAACATGACATGTAAAGGAAGTTCTTGTTTCCCAAGAGTCAGAATTAATCATAAATGTTGAAGATATGTGTAATTCCACTAAAGGTATGAGAGTAAAACCTGAAAAGACCGGAAGGAATAATGTGATCCAATGGCTGCATAAAGTCACTGTCAGAGAGGACCAACTGCTCGTTTTTACAATTTAGCAGGAAGATGTATAGTTCCCTAGATTAAGAGGCTAAAAATTAGTACGGTGATCTTACGTATTCAGCCAAAAATTTCATTTCTTTTGTGCTTGCTTTCGTCAATTGCATTAAAACTAGACTGTTGGATAAAAACATGATATTAATCTCATCAGCAGTGATTCATGTTTGGAGAGGGGAAAAGACTACCATGGGATTACATTAATGTCATTTAGTGATAGTTTTCAAACGCAATATTTCCCTTAAATAGTCAAATGTAATAAGGCCGCTAAGCCATATGATATCAATGGTTCTCATCCTTTTTTAGCTCATCGCCTCTTTTCGGCGAATGGAACTTGTTAAGCGTCCCAATATGGAGAGCATATGCATGGAACGTAAATAACAGAAGCACATGTTGAATTTAAGGGTTCACATCGCACCGTCTTTCGTTTAGGGCTCTGTCCAGGATAGTAAATAGCGTTGTAGGTTTTCCTTTTGTCACGGCGAATCCCAAGCTGGTATTTAACAGGCGCGGATCCAGACATTTCGAAAGGCGGGGGGAGGGGGGGGGGGCTAAAAGCCCCCTTGAATACTCTCCTAGATTAACATTATGCTAATTTTCTCCTATTTTTTATTGTTGATGTGGCGAAAAAGGGTTGTGGGAGCTGAGGCCGGGAAAGCCCTCCTTGCATCCTGATTAAGGAAGGCTTGCAGTCGTTATTGATGTCAGTGGCAGTGAAATGTTTCTGAGTGTGGGACAGCGCAGGGCTCTGACTAGGCTAAGGACAATCTCCTGGTGTAGTCAGGGGGAAAAGCCCCCGGAAGCTGTCGGATATGCATGAAAACACGAAAGTCTTGGCTGTTGTAGTAGAAACGTTTCAACCCCGTAGGGAAGGTGGCGGGGGTGGAGGAGGATAACCTTATGTAACAGTGTAGGATTAGTCGGTTCCTGAAGAGTCCGTCAAATTTCACAAAAACTAGAATAGTATTTTGGAGGCCAAAATGAAAGCTTGAGCACACCGTTCGTCCATTGTGATGATGTGGCCTACCGCTCAGGCTCTCACTGGCCCAGCTTTAGTTAACGTTGCACTCCAACTGTCTCACGTATACCGACAATGTGCAGCAGTAATCGCTAGGACAGGCCTACAAGTAGCCTACCGATATTGCGCCCCTGTAGGCTGGGGGTTGTAGAATATGCCCACGGTATTCCCCGCCTGTCGTAAGAGGCGACTAAAGGGGATGACTTGCACTGTATTTTAACAATACTATGTTTGAAACCGAACTTGAACCGTATTAATATCTAGTTGACACTATATAACACATTCGTGTTGGTGTGTCGTTAAATCTTTTCTAACTAACTAACCTACCGATATTGCATCCAGATGTGTAAGGCACCTTTATCTAGGCACACGGACTGAGTAACACTGTCTGTATTAATTCTTAAATGAGTTTTCTAGTGTACTTTGCTGATATGTTTTAGAAAATTGGGTGTGAAAATTTCGTATTTTGACAAATTTTAAAATAGAACGAAATTAACTTTAAACACCGCCAATTGGGCATCTCAATAAAGTAGCCCCAACAAAAAAACAATGGGTAAATGTGGAACCTACGAGAACTGGAAAAAGGTTTTACAAGCTCAAGTAACAGGCGTCTAAAAGTAGTGATATATCTATGGCTACACACTTATACAAAGCATGGACAAAGTCCAATCTAGACATTACCCTCCTCTTTTTAGAAAGTAGCTAAGAGTTAAAGATTGTTTGAACAAAAGAAAACATTTAATTTCCTAATACAATATCTTTGACCCCATACCAGTGACTTACCCATATCATTTTTAATCTGGGGAACGAGAAAGGAAAAAAGGTTACAAAGTTAATTGAATGTTTTTGCAAAGGTGTAAATATGTATACATTTTGCTTTTAGCATTTATATGCTTATACATTCACGTAAAGTTCTGTGTACAGCCGCCCACACATGATCAAAATGATTAACATGAGTTTGCCAACAGGTGTGTCCGAAGCGTGCTGGGGAGTATGGTGGCCTTTTAGCGCCGTAGTAGACGGGAAACCGTCTAGTGGTCATAATTTCAAGCTAAACATCAAATTCGTTGACCTGATATTTGGAAGACGAAATTCCATGTGGCGTGTTTACAGGGGAAAATCACTCAGACGAGGGTTTGAGGGTTAATGGGAAGAGGTAAATATTGAGCCCAATATCATAAAAGCAGTCAAAATCATCATAAGCTAACCGTAGAGTATCAAAAGATCGTCAAATCTAACCTCCCTACAACTCTGAGTATGCAACAAGGTTCTTCGTCCCCGCCAGCTGAAGATTAGTCTGTATCGATATGCTGCCCTTGGTACACTAACTTTTGATATTTGTTTGAGCTTCAAAATTGAAAGGACAGAAATTTAAAAAGGTTCTTTTGTAAGGTTAAGAATGAAGCAAACACAGTTGCTGTAAAATATTTGTAAAAGTGTTTTTGTTGCCCACGATTTCCGTAATATAGCGCTTTTGGAATTCTAAATATTAGCCACACTGGCGTCCTATGCTTATACGACGCAGAAGTGCAGTGATAAGTACGGGTTTTAGAAATTAAGTGTGCAATGTTTTACAACCTGGAGTGTTCGGAATGGCATTTTGCAACCTCAGCCCCAACCACAGTGGAGCATATTTCAGCTTTCGTCCCATCCAACACTTTTCTTTTAAGCCTTGTTCACATACGTCGTGCAAAAGGTAAACAACAGGTCTATGACAAGAACTTGACAAATTCCTAAGACAGTCGTGAGTGTGTCGTACAAAATTTAGGTGATGCACGACAGAAAATGCTGTCGTAGACCCTTGTCGTAGAGTTTTGAACACGTTCAAATTATTTTTGCATCTTACGCAATTCTCCTCGTCAGGCCCATTTCGTAAAGCCGCGGTCACACTACAACGAATTAAGATCGGATTCAGATCCGGTTTTTGTGACTTTTTATTAAAATCTTCTCCATTTCGGGTCAGAAAGAACCCAAAATTTGTCAACCTGTGTAATTATATGATTTTTATCGCAGGACTACGAAAAGTAAATTTATACGAATTATTTCGTGACGTCACATCGACAGACAACTTTTATCGGACTACCTTGTCCGATAAAAGCTGGCTGTCGGTGTGACGTCACGAAAACATCAGTTCACATTTCATTTTCATAGACCTCTCATGCAAATCATATATTTACACTGGTTGGCATATTTTGGGCTCTTTCTGACCCGAAATGGAGAAGATTTTGATGAAAACTCACAAGAATCGGATCGGAATCCGATCCGAATTCGTTGTAGTGTGACCGCGGCTTAAGTCTGCCACGCGATGCCGTACGGCGTCGTACGACTGTGTTACGATAGACGTACGAATTTCGTACGAAATGTAAGCAATATGAGACCCTCAGAATCGTAGGAAGGTCTTACGATCGTCCTGCGTTAAAACCACGACAGTCCTACGAATGTTCAACCATCGGTTCTGCAGCACTCGTACGATAGTTGTACAACAGGCCATGACTGCATGACTGTTTTTTTTTTTTTGTCTTGCGACAATCGTACGAGGCTCGTTCGACAGCCTTTACCTATTTTCCCTCTACAGTAGCACAGCACATATATGTGAAAGTGACTCAAATCCACCTTTCGCAATCGTACTACGTATGTGAACGAGGCTTTAATGAGCCACCGCTGATATGACAAATACCACAAATACCCGGACTCGCCTCTGCTGTAAGTACGATCAGTCTATTTTCTATTAGTACTTAAAGCGTATAGTGCCACACAGTGCTCTATTGAATAATACTGTCAATGCAGCCTGTTTAATGTGTAGAGTACCTTCTTCCCAACTGATGGACACGGCTCCCAGTGCCTGAGTCATAATGCACAACATATTCCATATGTTGGTCCTTGCACAATCAATGAATGAATATTAAATAAGGAGTGTAGCAGTACTGAAATCTATGAGTGTTTGAAATGTCCTACTCCCCAGGACGCACACCTCTGTAACCGACGCGGGCAAATTTGCGCTTTGTGCTCGTTGTGCGCCTCCGATAAACTTCTGTCTCCCATTTCCCTAAGACCACCCCCCCTATCATTCAGGCAAGAAAAACTCCCCCTCCTCTGAAATCCCGCACGTGTCACTGATGGTTCCTTAAATACAGACATTCATCACTCCAAGTACATTTTTGGTATGGGGTAACCAAAATTCTCAATTGGTGACTACCTTTTAGATTGACATCACAGCCAGAAAGTTCAAAATATGCAGAGTTACACCTTTCAGAGCAGACAGAGAGAGTATTCTGATTACACATCAGGACTTTGGTTGCTCACTAGGATAAGGCCTAGAAGAATAAACTAGGTTTGTGTCTGAGCAAGGAGTTCACGACAATTCTGGGAGAGGCTAGCAGTAACTCAATTGGGAGAACTGGAACTGTCTGGGATGAGGAAATTTCCCCTTTAATGTGTAAGATAGCAAAACAAAAGCATTTCCGTTTTGTGCAGTACTGTTTGGGGTGAGTGAGGATGAGGTAGCGGTAATCAGGACAACTTTCTCTCTCGTCACGAAACTGCCCCGGTCACAGTACGCAATCCCAATGTAGGTTGCGACTGTTTGCAAATTCGTATTGTAATGTGAAGAGCTCGTGTTCTTGAATGGTACATGGAAAGACGTTACCATGCTGCAAGCAAAAGACAGAAAGAAAAAAAAACTTCTCAGTTAAGGGATCAGCCCCAAGTACGGATTTTTTTATCCATTGTGATGACAGTGAGTTAATCGCCAGAAAGCCGGCATATAATACTTATTCACATTAAGCAGATTTAAGACAGCCTATTGGCAAAAGACTTGGCTAATATAAACACAGGACGTTTTCGTTTCTGTCATATGACTGTCAAAAATGTGAAAATTATTTATTTTAATAATTTACATCAAAAGCTAATTTAAACAAGCCAATCAATGTCTGTGTTTTCATTGCAGTTCAACACATAACTAAAAAGGAACCATCAACTTCAAGTCGACCATTATTATCTGACGTTATTATCCGTAAGTATCACCTCAGCTTTTCATCACCGTGCAGTACATTAAATCATGACATACGTTTGAAAACTTAATAAGCAAACATGGCTAACTTATTACCTGCCATTGGCTTATAGACTGTGTATTCAACAATTTGTTTAGAACAGTAAATCTTGGCATTATCAAGTAACCTTTGCCTTATCACGTGTACCAAGGGACCATATACATATTTTCCATATGAGAAAACAAATAATACTGATAAAATGGTGAAGAACTTCACTCCGGAGTACTTTTATGTTCTTAATGTACATGTAAAAAAATCCACTTTGTGAACTGTCTGCAGACCCGCTTTGCCCAGTATTCACCAACAAGAGGAAATACCTTCAAATAAAGAACGGAATTTGAACTTTGTTACCTCAGTTCCAGACCCAAGTGTTCAAGAATTGCGCTGTTGTCTCTCAGATTATTCCATTTGCTAGGCTAACCAAAGTGTATCGTGAAACATAATGTCGTCGATCCCTGGAACTCTTATGAATGAATAAGAAGAAAATGACCTAAACAAGTCTAAGGAAACAGCACGATTGTAATAAGCCAGCTCGACTTACGCAATGCATTATATTCAGTTTCCAATGATTTATTGTTGTAAAACATTTGAGGTTTATTGAAATTCTTACTTTCTGCATTGCTATGGTTTAAATCATACTTAAAGAATAGAAAACATTGTGTGCACTGACATTTGCAATGTTACCCTGTCTTTTACAAATGTTTCCTATGGAGTGAATCAAGGTACTATCCATGGGCTTTTACTATTTCTTATATTGATTAGAAATTTCGGTTTATCTTTGATTCATCGTAATTCTGCCACAACATTTCTACCAATTCGCAAAGACTTTAACGAGTCTCAGCACAGATTAAAGAAAGACGCAAAAGTTGGCCCTATTAGTTATTGGTGTAACATTAATAAAATGATCATAAATATTGGTAAACCAAAGACATAACATCGGTGTATTTTAGGCAGCTGAAACCTATGATCATACCATTAGGACAACATTAAACTATATCACTTTGGAAAAAAATGTTAATTCTGAAAAATGGTGTACATTTAGACTGCCATTTATCATATTACGATCACATCGGTTCCATTTTATATGCAGAGTCCTGAGTAGTACTATTGTCCTGTTACGCTGATCTAAGTCTTTACCTCAACAATGAAACACAGCACTAACTTTAAAAAGGTTACATTTTACCATTTACAGACTGTATTGTATTGTTTGGGCAAATTTCAATCATGGAGTTCGGGACGTCATGACTAGACTTCAGAAATATTCTCCCAGAAACAGTCTAGATTCCTCTTATGATCAAAACTCAGCCATATGAATTACGAATTAGGGTAGAAAACTTCGAGGATTATATGAAAAAGAACTAATTACAAACAAAATTTTAAGCAATCAATAGTTCATGAATATAACTGATTTTTTTTTCACTGAAACAGCCAAAACCGTTGACTATTCCCTAAAATCGATTCTATAAAGAAACTTATGAACACAGAGCTTTAACGGAATATCACAAAAAGAGATTTCAATACTTTCAATACTTGTCAGTAAAGTAATGGAACGTCAAAGAAGCAAAGTTAACACACTTTACAGATTTAAATGTTTATGAAGCATCTTTTAATTTATCTATATATATTTCAAATTTGATTATCACCTGATTTTCTATTGTGCCCTTCCAAGCTGTGGTACGGACTCAACTTTGCTTTTTATATTTTGTCACTCCATGCTTTTTGGTATCTTCTTTACTTTTCTTTAATATTACTGTTTTTCTTTGTTTTGGATTTGTTGTTGTCTTCTCTTTACGAGAACTTTCGTGTGCTATATCTTAATTTTATTGTAGTCATAGGAGTCTCAAAGAAGATAAGCTCAGGCAAAGTGAGTTACCCTCAATCAATAAAGTTGAATTAAAATAAGAAATTAAATAACATAAAATAAAATTATTAAGTTCCCTGTATTAACAGAATGTTTATGATTTCATCCCACGAGGAAACTAGGTGGTGTTCAACTGAAAGTAATTAGTAACCAAACTGGGATCTGTCGTGGAAGAGTGACAGAAGTTTCGTGCTATCAGTGGCGTAGCTAGAGAGGGGCACGGGCGGTGTCCTCCCCACAAAGCCTCCGAAGGCGCCTGTCGGAAATTTCTAGTCTGTGCCGGAAATAAATAAAAACATTTCATTTGAAACACTTACAACGCTTCTTATGTTTTTTAGCAGAATTAAACATCTAGATGGTTACTGACAAGGCTTGGAATATCTCGGAGATATTTTAATCTAATTTTTCCGCGCGCTACACGCCAGATGATGGTGGCGCTACGCTTAGATAGTACATCATCACTTCAAGATAATAATCTGTCGGAAATTTTTTGCTTTGGTCCCCCCCCCCCCCCACCCAAATATCTAGCTAAGCCACTGCGTGCTAAACTACCTATCAAGGGAACCAAAGGAGCAAAACGATTAGTAGGCCTACAGTAAAACCAAGATCGTGATATTAATACAGTACGATAACAGTCATGTTGTTATTTGTCGTACCACTCTTTGCCGCCGTTATTATTTGTTCATCGTGGATGAGTAATTTGGACTTCAAACACATGAATCAAATGACAGCCTAGCTTGGTACAAAGAGTAACGCAAATAATTGTTTAGGTATCAATGTGAACTTCCGACGGAGTGATGGCTACGCCTAATGATGTTAAACAAATCCTCTACTTTTGCACAAAGAAAGTCACACTAGTTATTAACCATGAGTCTCAGCTTCAGATGTTGCAGTAACAGATGTCACTATCAAATGCTGTACTCCTTCAGTGTAACTCATCCACATTAAGAATTTACCCCGGCGTAGTAATCTTTAATAACCCTAAGTTGCTGGAGCAATGTAGTCCGTGGTCATTTGGGAATTGGGTTTTAGATAGAGGCTAGTATAAATCTGTACTGCTTATGGATCTAACACTGATAAACATTTATGTAACTAGGAATGATAGGTTAATATGAAACCATGAGTGAACGCGGCGAGGGGGGAGGCAGCAGGGGCAGTTGCACCCCGAAAATTTTCAGCAAAAGGATCTTTGGAAGTTCCCTAAATTTTAAAATAAAGATTGTTAAGGTGCCACTTGTAAGACAAGGAAAGTGTGATTTCCTATGGTATGGGACACATTCGTAGCAAAAGGAGGGGTGGAGAACCTCCTCCTTCTTTTGTATATTTTCTTATTTTTCCCATTACTTATACCCTTCTTACAAGTAGAGAGGATGCGCTTTTTGATGCGCTTAACGCACTTTTATCCTTGGTATTAGTACTCCTATTCTTACTCCCTCTAGAATAATTTAGGTACAGTCATTGTTCCAAAGCGCCGGGAAACCCTCACAATGATCCATCTATCTCCCTTCTTCCTCAAGCGTTCCTCATAATCAATCCCGGCCGGTTGTTTGTCATACGGAGTAAGACTGTATTTTTGTGGCCTGTTAGGGCAAATCCAATGTTATAATTCTAACGCCCACAATGCCGTGAGTACCCCAGAGTTTCCGGAGGCTTCGTCCCGGACCCTCTTAGGGTCTTAAGGTGGGTCTCTGGACCCCACCTTTAGGACGAGCGCCGTTTTGGTATATTCCACTGAGTTCACCTGATTTAGCCGACACCGCCCGCCCAAAAAAATCCTGTGAATGGCCACATGTAACACTTCGTAGATAATTGCGGGTTGCAGCCCCATATGCAGGAGACGGGGTTCCGGGGTCTGGACGGTAGGACAAAGTAAAGAGGAGCAAAACAACACACGTCTGTCTTGCAGATATATAGGAATTGTACATATTGCTACAAATGGGGGAACTGGTCAATACCTGCCAGGCAAACATGCACTCCGCATTACCCTGCATTACATGTTGTGTGGGAGAGACTGCACGGATATTTGCTCACGTTAATGCCATCCGTGATTTTTCGCTGTGAATTGCAACTGACGCGAGGCCTTGCAAATCACATTTTAGGATTTTTCTTTTTCCGTTATAAGTGATCTCTTAGACAGAGTAGTATTCGAAGAGGTGTTGGATGTACTGTATGAACAGATGATGCGATTGAGACAATTTCATGTGGTTTGCAGTCATCCTAAGAGTGTAATATTTGGCCATGTTATCATTTGGAAAGTGTGTTACCTTGTGAGTTTATATATTTTAGGGTAGTATTATCCCTATAACGCTGAAGACGCCTGATTCGTGGATGAACACCTTACATACTCATCTACTCTGTTCTACTCGTGCTCAGAGGGTAACGAGCAAGGAATATACATATCGCTCCCAATCCTGCTCCCAATATCGCCATTTATGGTCCCTTTGGACGGACTGAGTGTATCCCTAGACTTAGGCCAATTTTTAATGGCCTATAGGGGACGTGGATAATCCTTACTCTACACTGACCTTAAAACTGCCTGGACAGCTGAAGCTACACGTTCTCAAGTCCAGAAACCACATTACTGACAACAGCGCACTGCCAAGAAGCAATTTTTTAAGCCAGAAATATTTCTCAGGTGGAATCACTGAGTTGATCTGGGGAACTTTTGATTATAATGCAGTATACTCAACCATCAAGCCACCTCCGGCTTTCAGAATCTTGTTAATTCATTGTTTCAAATACATTTATCCTTCCTCAAGGAGTTATAAAAAATCATGGTTTCCAGATTTTTCTAGTAAAATCATTACGAAAATTTCGACTGCAATCATGCTTAAAAACGATGATAACGATAGCACCACTTTGTATCCCAACAACTTTTGATATTTTGTTTGAAATGAGAAAAGAACATTTCTTCATCAGAACGAAGATTTGTGACGATAGAAAATGCTTTGCCACAAGCGCCATCAGAATTTTGATAAAGTATACTTATTCAATGATTACTTTAAAAGGAACGACAAGGAAATATTGTTCCGTTCCCTGCACCCTTTCCGTTGTATATACATATAGCTGCGAATACTTCGCATTTTACATTGATGTTCACATTCGCTGGCAGGCATGATCTTTCAAAAGAAAACATCCATAACAAGGGATTTTCTCGTCAGCCCCCGCCGTCCCGGGCTTCAATGGTTTGACAGAATAATCGTTTTTTCTTTTTTGTTGAAGTAAAAGTTTCTTACACGTGAGATACGTAGTTTACTGTTACATAAGGCATGTTTAAGAAGCATGAAACCTAATTGCTGTAAACTGCCCAAAGTAGGGTGGCGCTCTTGCTTTAAGACTCTCGGTTAGGTTAGGTTTTAGGTAGCAAAATCGGGGACTAAAGGCGCTGTGTGTTGTTATTTTTTTGTAGAATGCCAAAAACATTTGGTCAATGACTGAGTCTTCTACAAGAGAAATTTTATCCGCTTTTAAATAGGAGGGCAATTTCAGAATGGTGGTACTTTTTAGAAGAAGGTACCAAGCCAAAGGAATACATCCTTTGAGTATAACTAGTTGCTGACTATAATACTTCCTTTGTCAGGCACTGACAGATGCAACAGGCAGTGGCAAAATGTTTGAAATGAGATTTCTGTAGGGGTAGGGTGAGGTGTGTTTGTGACAGAGTGATGGATCTAATATAATTTCGCGCACACAGCGCGTTTCAAACCTTACCTCAATATTATCAATTATTTCCGGTAGCAAATCCCGCAGAAGTACAACTACAAAAGTTGAAAGCTGTTTACGAATTCTCAAGTAAAAGACTGGCCTTGTGATGGACACCCTCCCCTTAAACCCCTCTGCCAGGACGGCACCTTTATGGAGTGACAAAAAGGATTCCACACTGCTGTATACTGTTGTGTTGGGTTCGCGCCATGCCTCGACTAGCTGTTCTGTCTCTGCCTAAGTAGAAATAAATTCACCAAAAGAATAATTCGAGAAACCGAAGTCCTGGTTACATGTTTTATTAACGGCTTCTTTCAATGAAACATGATTATTAAAATTGTGAACAGAACAACACTTCTTGTAACAAAGGTTACTGAGAAGTAGATGTTCACTCTTTGGAAGTCAGAATTCAACTTTTTTTGAGATCCCTAAAATGAAACTCTTAGAGACTTCAGAGTCCTGCACGTGGTGGTCAATCATTGCTGTGATACTCATTGGTCACTTCGAGTCTTAAGACAATAAAGTATAAATATTTATAAGTTACTTTCACGAAATGTCCAATTAAAGCTGTATTGAACAAAGTTAAGACACGTTTGTGCAAGGTAAGTTTGATTAGGTAATGTCTGAGCTGAAAGCAGAAGTTTCTCGTAAGAACCGGACGAGAGGATGCGATTATTTACGGCCGAGTGCAACGCTGACTATGATGAAAGATGGATTGTTTATGAATCATGATGGGAGGTAAACATGCCTGAGGCTTGAAAGGAAATAGGTGTTATATTCAAAGGAGAGGATATGCAAGGAGGGGTATTATTTGACAATACAATTGCAGGAACGCACAGAAAAGTTACAATTTAGGCAGACTTCGGGGATTAAAGTGGCATTACGACGTCATCTGTTTTACCCCCCATCACCAAATCCTGGCGGCGCCACTGCCAGTGGCGTAGACAGGGGGAACAGGGGGGCAAGTTTTCCCCTCTGGAAAAATCTTGGGGGAAATTTTGAAAGTGAATATATGGTGAAATTTTCGCATGATCTGGTAAAATTTTGCAGACTTTGCAGACTTGCTATATGAAACCAGTATAATTAGTTTTATTCGCCAGCTTTATGTTACCATATTAGACAAGTTGATGGTCTCAAAAGTGGATTTACCATCGGGTCAAAAGGGTCTGGAGTCCGGACCCAGCGGAGTCCTCAAATCCTTTGCCCCAAAGAGTAGAACTACAAATCAGCGTCGTAATAGGTAAAGGTGAAAACAAAAATTGACAAATTTATCCGAAAAATGTATGTTTCCGTTTCCGTGCGCTTTGCCCGGACCCATCGGAGATACTTGCGTCTAGTTATAGGGATACATTGATGTGGAAAGCTATCAAAGGCATTTCAAAATGTGTGAAAGAGAGACATCCTGTAAAGTTTTAACTTCAGTGTGCTCGATCATGTCTAACACAAACCAGTGGCGTGTGCAGGATTTCGAAGGTGGGGCCTGTGCCCCCATCCTCTTTCAAACACGCCATTAACACAAACCTGACCACATCAAGGATAAATATGGGTACAAAAATATTTCTTGTAAGAAAACTTGAGTGATATTTGCTACTGCTTCCAGATTGGCAGGCCGTTAGCCCGAATCACTTTGGCTATTTATAAGAAGAATGTACAAATTTTGTCTTTTGTGGCCTTTTCTGGTGCACATCAAATGTCATTTGAGAAAAAGTTGCATGGTTTACTTAAAGGTGTTGCCCCCTCTGGAAAAATCTTGGGGAAAATTTTGAAAGTGAATATATGGTGAAATTTTCGCATGATCTAGTAAAATTTTAAATTTCTCAACCAGTACACTTTACTTACTTAAAAGTATATGCCACACTGGCACAACCAGTCCTCATTCAGGTTTTCAGAGATGGAATGATGACACCATGCATATAGTTGTACTAGTTATGTTTTACTATCTGTTTTATACAGCATGGGATCTCTGGGCCTCTGACAAGGGACTCTGTCCTTTTACTGTATACTTCCAATGTTTCTTGATAATTGAAGCAGCATTGTGGTATGCAGTTTGTTAGAATGGGTCAGTGGTCAAGTGCTATACTCTGCTACAAGGGCAGGTCCTCGTAAAATTTGGACTGATTGTGGTGAATGTGGTGAACTGATGAAGGGAAAGGTGTACCAGGGTTCACTTAATTACTGTACTTTACCCATTGTGATTCTGATCTACCAGTAGGACTCAAGAAAAATTCACCAAGACCTGAAGACAAGCAAGGTAAAAAAAGCTTCCTAAAAAATAGGAATTCTTGGTGATGTATTCAGTTTACATTTAGCACCAAATGTGGCACCATTTTGCATCTAGCCCACCTTATATGAGCAAAAATTTTCCAAAGGGGAGGGGGATACCCCCTCCCCTTAGACCCCTCCCCCAGGACGGCAATCAGTCACATCAGCCAGGTCAGAGGAAAAGCACCCCGACAAAATTGGGACCTGCGGAGAACACTGATTATTAGGAATCAGATCACTAATTGGGGGGAAATATTGGTGCTCTTGCCCCCTCTGACAGAAAACCTGGCTACGCCACTGGCCACTGCAATAGGCCTCCCATTGCTAAAACGTTCACGTCGTCTGCCAAATCTTGGAGAGTACATTAAAGCTTTAGCTGTTGGTCCTTAGAACATAGACATTCCCTCGAAAATGCGGAACAAATGGAAATTTAAAACCAACAGCACAGTTTACTATCGTACCTGTTGACCTGGTTTGCAAACAGTAATATGTCGTTTTGAATATACAAGCAGTGCCCCTTGTGCCTTGTAGGAAGGCCCATAGCTTGAACACAAAGGGGCTGGGCGAGCCTTTGGGGACGATAGCAAATTACATTACAGTTATGCCCACCCAATTTCTCCATATCTACAGTCTCACTTACCGACCATTTGAGATGATGATATAAATGCCCCCCCCCCCCCCCCCACCAACAATATTCTGCCCTTCAAAAGTTCACGAGCTTGCCACGGGTCTGGTTGTATGAGCTAACTGATTGCATTTATCAAAAGGTCTTTACTATATATCCTTTGTTAACATAACAATGGGCTGCCGAAAGGATTTATCTTGTCGTTAGAACTAGTATGTCATTTTTATTAAGTTATTGACGAGGAAACTCAACCAACAGTTATGTACAGAAAAGTGCATGCAATACGAATAGTTGTTGCATTTCATAAGTAATATCTGCTTTAATTAAAAGGAAATATCTATAAATTGGTCTACGAGGACTGTCATTGGCAATCTTGATGTGTATTTCAGAAACTTTATATGACTTATGCCTGACAGTTGCCATCTCACCGATTATCCATGTTAGGTGTAAGAAGGGCAGGAGTTATGCCACGCTCTCTCATCATTTTGCACATAACGTCCTGGCGGATTATCAAATGGCACATATTTGATAAACGGCTAATTTACTGCTTTTCGTTTACGAATGGGCAATGGGGTCAGATACTGGACGGGCATGTGCGGTCTCAGTGTTCACAACTCAAACAGAAATAAGGATTTCAATTTAGATATATGCCACTTCACTTAGCGTACCTATTCAGTTCGTGTTGAAAATGTTAAGCAAATGTTATGTGAAGAAAACAATAAGTCTACCACAATAAAATGTTAACAAATACAAGGACGAAATTTACGTGGGTGAGGGAAAGTGGACACTGATAAAAGGCCAAAGAAAGGCTCCTTGCGACTGCCCCGACTAGACTGCAACGTCGGTGCAGTGTGCGGCAAAATTTGCTTGCGACCAGACTCGCTTGCAAGAGTTTTAAGTTGTTTAAAGGGTACTTTGTATCTTCTCCTGTGTAAATTGAACACTTTCTAAAAGAAATATGCATCAGGCAATCTACAGTTACAGCACAAGCAATCTTAAATTCTACCCTGAAATTCCTAATTTTGGAACATTGCTCAAGCAATGTGGAAAATTGTTTCTAAATTTGATAGGAAATATCAAGACACACTCTCCGATGGATTACATAGCTGTACAGGATGCCAAATTGACGTACAGTTACATAAGGGCTGGGCAATAAATAAAACCTAATACCTTATTTTAAGTTTTGACATCAATGGCGAACCCTAAAAGACGTTAGGTAAAAAACTGTGAAACAGGGCAGGGGCACTGATGTTTTCTTAAACTTGCTAAGCTTGTGCTTTAGTTAGATGATATCTTACATTTTCCTCAGACTTACGAGGTCATGGGCTCAGATGGTTCCTAATACATTCCTACCAAACTTAAAGACACTCCGAACGTTGTAAACATCAAATTTTTCCTAAGGGTTTATTGTTATTTCCGACATTCTACATAACATTCTGAAAGTTTAACCAAATGGTTTCTAGTTTGATTACATTTGTGCTAACAATATTCAAGAACTCAGTATGACCCTATTAATTAATAACTGTAGTGTACAGATAAACCTTGGGAAAGAAAACCTAGGCTATGTCTTTTTCCTTGGTTAGTATTATATCTAATACAGGAAGCTATCATGGTGAGCAGTCTAAACGCTTATGCACACTGAGCAGTTGCTCTGAATCCTATCTGAATCCCATGTTTGATCTACATTTTTATCCCCGTGAAAAGTTGGGTAAGTAGGGACCCAGTACAATGTATTGCCTGTGGTCCCAAAATGATGTAAAGGCATCCCAAGTTGTGGTAACTGAGGCCGTATCTCTTTTTTATGCATTCATTAGTACCTGGCTCAAAGTAAGCGAACTGTCTACCTTCTGAAGAGGATCTTATTTTCTTTTCATGAGAAATGACAGTACTGCGCAATGTTTTCATTTCCGCATAGGATAACACATTTTGTCTCTCAGCTTTTTTCTACAGGCTACACATTTGTGTTTTCACCTTCAGTTTGTACGTGGGCAGCAATGGCTTTTGTTGAAATAAAATAAGATAAAATTTTGTCACAATAGAACAATCCCTCAAATGGAAAGCTAGACATATTAACGATTGAAATGTAGGAACTCATCCCAGACGGTAGAAGGATGCTTAGTTTACCACAGATGTGCTAAACAAACGACGATTAATACAGGCACGCAGTGGTTGACCGAAGCAGGCTAATATTTTCATGAAACTCTCTTTGCGATTTCGAATATAATTTTACGAATACAGATTTAAGTCACAAAAATAACAGATGGTAGTAAAGACAACTGATCCACTTGCTTCACAATAGGTTTGAAAGGCTTTTCATTAAACACTTCTGTGTGTTTTACTATTTATCCTTATTGAATTATTTAAACATAGAAACTGAAAACTAGCCATGTTGTAAATCAATTACTAAGTAATTCAGGAACATTAAAGAATAGATCTCACTATTTGTAACAGGTTTTTGAATTGGCAACATTTATTATGCAAATATTATTCAAGCAAGTATTTGTCGATTATTTTAATCGTTCTTTCATTCAGTAGTTAAAGTAAAGAACACTAGCAATCTGAAACTAATATAGGAGGCACGCCGGAAAATTTCCTTACCTTTTTCACTCGCCAGTCGGACTAGCAAGCACAACTTTTTCGTAGTCCGCAAAACATTTCAATCCGCATACTCCAGCGGCGTAGGAAGATGTTTGACATGAGGGGGGGGGGGAGGGCAGACCAGATGCGATTCCTCGACCTTGATCCCCCTCCCCACACCAGAACATCATATTTGCTCATGATTTTTCCGGAAACAACAAGGAACAAGGAAGCAACTACAACATCAAAATCCATGCAGCAGTGGTGTAGCTAAGATTTTTTGTTTGGGAGATTCTGGGGACTGGAGTTACTTCTTTTTTGGGGGGGGGGGGGGGAGGTAGACTCCCGTTTACTATCTAAGCGGATCGCCACCATAGGTTGGCGCAGAGCGTACCAAGAAAATTTGGCACTGAATACATCCCAGATCGTCGGAAATGGCACTTGCCAGGCTTGATAGCAGGCATCAAGATGTGCAATTGTTATGAATTTTTTATGGTTGATTTGAATTTGTTCTAAAATACATTAAGTTTGTCACAATCTATCCACCTTATTCAAAATTATTCAGAGAGGAGTTAGCCCCATGGATTTCCGTGGATTGATTGGAATGGAGATTTTTCACAGCCAGAGTCTACTATTGTTAAGTCGGTGGCACCAAGATTTGCCCGACGGGGGACACCGACCCGAAGCCCCGACAGCCCCAGTGCCATCGGGTATAAGTGGGATTTGAAGAAAATCTGTGTACTAGACCATTTCATTTGGGGCATATATCGCATAAAATGTGTATATACTAGAGAAGCATAGTTCTGCGTTGATCATAAATGTTTTCCCCGGAATCTAAGCTGTAAAAATTGCAAAGCGCGCGTATATTTTTGGTAGGTTTTCACAAAAACACATAAGAAAATTTGTAAGGGTTCTAGACCGTATAGGAGATAATATGCATTGTATGGAAACTACCTTACCTATTCGATGAAATAGCCAAAGATTGCTCCGTGAGTCCCTCACCAACTGACCGTACCGCTTGACACACACAGGGAATCAGTTACTAGGCTTTGCGATATTGGATGAATTACATAAACTGTATACTTTTCCTACATGTTACTTGGTAAGATGAAAAGGACTTGCGCTATCTAGCGATGTAGAATCGAACAATTGAAGAAAGTAGAGTAGAAAATTTTGCGTTCTTATTAGAGAAATTGTCCTCTTGTGAGTAAAAACGGGTGAAACGAAACTGTAAACTGTCGCGATATGGGGGGGGGGGAATGACATTTGCCCCCCCCCCACAAATCATATTGGGGCCCCCGGTTCCTACGCCACTGAACTCTGCCAAGATACTTCACAGAGGATGTCACATTTTTGACCATGCATGGAAGTCGCTCTCTCAGAACTCGCTGATCTCGACCTAACTGTTCATCCGTGAGAGCTCACATGGTATTAATTTCCACAGAGACCTCGCCACGCTCAATCCTTGTGAAGTTACTTGCTGCTTTTGTTGTTTTGGATGAAATCTAAAGCTAATTTTGTCAATTCTGCATCAAATTCGTTTAATCATATACTTTTGTGAAGGTAAATTGTCTGTCTAGAACTTTGGTTTTAAAATCTAAGGCATTGCTTCTTATGTCAAAAATATTATACCTAAGAAAACTTTTTCCCTCTTATGACTCATTAGCAGTTTTAACAGAAAAGTGTAATATCAGATCCCGGAATGAGGCCCATTAGTCCCGCAAAGAGGACGGAAAGCGATCAGTGACTTCTGCTAGATTGACTTGGCATGTGATAGTTATGCTTCCACAGTGGGATGTATGTTTTCATCTAAAAATCTTATTTATGTTAAATTAACTGACACTATAACTGACATTTTTATTGCTAATACTGGTCCTGGTGATTCAGAATTGATAGTTTTTACTCGCATTTGGAGTCTGTGACTCCTTATTTAAAACACTGCATGCAATTATAAAATTTAACATGTCTACCATTTTTTAAGCTTCCCTTACTAAACGTGTGTGTGAGGGGGCCATCCTCTCCACCTCAAAAGTGGGGGCATGTCCCCTGTCCCCACCTGCTGATGCCCATGTCAGGGGTGGGGCTGGAGTGAGTGAGTGGAAAGAAGCATAAGCTCGATATTAAAACGTCTGGACACCATCTAATTGGAGAACCACCATGACTACCGTGAATCACGCTACGAAACTTACTCAACACCTTATGATCGAGGAAATGGTACTTCAGAGGCTTTATTGCCCACTAGGAATAACCCTTTCCTTACGTCTGTTGAAAAAAGTATAGCTTTATGGCATTTTTGCAATGCTAATACTAAACAGATTTTTATGAAACCCCGTAGGATCATTGGTGTGTGCAGGATCTGGCCTGAGAGGATAGGGAGACTCGTGACTGATGTGGAGAAGGGGTCGTAAGGTAAAGGCTGTTCCTTAACCTTTGATTCCTTTCAAAGGAATTTAGCGCTAATAGGAAAGTGATGCTAATTGAAATCCTCTGTAATTGGTAAGATTATTTAAATCATAAAAACTCTGAATGGCAGTTTAAAATCTATTTCATTGTCTGAAGAAACAGTCTGCAACCTATGTTTAGGTCCCAAATGTTTAGGTCGGTCGTGAAGAACAATCAGAGTGTCACGAGATTTTTTCAAAATCAGGGCAAGAAAAAATATTGATACCCTCTTGAAATTGACACTGCACGAACCAAGTAAATACATATTTTATGCAAAGGGGGGATGGTAATGAATTCGTTAGTCCCCTTCTTCCCAACCAGGGGAGTCTCACGTAATGTCTTCGTCATCTCCGGATTCCAGGAACTTAGGACCGTACACCTGTGATGCTTTTTCAACGATAAGCTGAGACACTGAGGCCTAGGCGCATATTAACGAATTCCTGAGGGGCTAACATAACGAATAGCAAGTCCAACGAAGGTTTGTCACTAACAAAAAGGTCCATTTTGCACTCCTGACGTCTAAAAAGGCTAAATTGGTCATTTG
Organism: Holothuria leucospilota; assembly: GCA_029531755.1. NCBI lineage: Eukaryota > Metazoa > Echinodermata > Holothuroidea > Aspidochirotida > Holothuriidae > Holothuria > Holothuria leucospilota. The sequence goes on along the minus strand of CM055961.1, from coordinate 76,347,405 downwards.
CGGACTCATAATTTAGGTGTACTTAGCCATCTACATCATATTGTATAACATCTAAGACGAAAAAAAAAACCCAAAGTAATAAACAGTGTCTCCGGAAGAGAATTTGACGTTCCATGTATACGGTTATATTACTTGATGGTCAAAATGCTTTTAACGTCTAGCACGGCCGACCACACACTTGGCACTTCAGGTTTGCTTCTAAGAGTGGCGGCTACTTTGTCGAATGATTTTTTTGTTACACTTGCTATACTAGTGGCGCTATCACATTTTGAATAAGATGGGTTGAGGTGATTTTCGATTTATTATTAAGGAGCTTAAAAATGGACTTTTGGTAAAAGTTGCTTCAATTCCTGTGTATGTTTTAGAGGTTTAAGCAAATGAAGTTATCACATTTCAAACTGGAAATCGGTTCGTGGTTCAACAAGGGGTGATATCATAACCTTAAATACTGTCATGTTATTGGGTTAAGTTTGCAGCAATTACATGTTCCATAATCTCATATTTCCGTATTGTAAATGGATGAGAGGCATATAATGAAACTTATATTGTCGAATGGTAAAATAGTTCAAGAGAATACAACAAAGAATTTAAAAAAAAAACAAGACAAAGCATTGCTCATAAACATAAGGAGATGACACCACTTTTAAATCTAAGTTCATATTTGTACCAAACATATTCCTTCATGTGGGAATTTCCAATCCTGCAGATAAAAGAGCACGCTGGGCATTCTAGCCGAAGCATATGACATACATTTGGCTTAAGAAAATCCGTACAGCGAACTTTACCTATACTAATGTTAATATAACAATTTTGGAATGAAAACTTATTATATATGAACAGATCCATTGCATCGCAGAGTTGGGATACGCAGTCTGAGTGGAAGAGAATTTTATTTGGGGAAGTTTTTCAGGACGTAGGTATTTGCTACTTTGACAATACTACGCCAATGCTCAACAATTTTTTTTTCAGGAAGTAGGTACCTGATGCAACGATAGTACTACGCCAATGCTCAACAAAGGTCTACTTTTTATTTCCTACCTGATTGAAATCATTTTCCCATTCTTTCTCCAAATACTTTTAAGAAATTTTGAGAAGTCGTTGGGTTAATGACTAACTTTCTGAGAGTGAAGATTACGGGAGGAGGGCAGGGGATGTTCCTAGGAGACGGTTGATTTTAAACACTAATAGAGCAAATGCTTAAGATTTGGCAATCTAAAACTTACACAAACAAACATTTCATGAAATCGTATATAATTATGCAGTGTGACCACCCTTCACCTTTGGCCGGCCCGTCATTTAAGGGGGAGGGAGCACTGCCCAAAGGAAGACATTTGTCCTTATAAAATAATAAGAACAAATGTTACTTTTGCTTTACATGTCTTAACATATCTCGCCCCCAGAAAAAAGTCTTGCCCCATGGAAGCTGCCCCACCCCTCCTCAACAGCATGTCTACTTCAACTGGCATGAATTTTGGAATATGCATGCCAGTATAACTGCGATAACACATTGTTAAAAATGGCAAAAACGAAAGTTGTGGGGCCATTCCGTAAGAAAATGTAGAAATGTAAGACTGTTAGATGAGATTTCCTTGCTCATCGAAATTAAGGTAAGTATTCAAGAAGCATTTTCATGACACTGTAAATTATTTTTTGAATGTTAACTGACTAGCCTTTGACCGTGAGATCACGTGAGTTTCAAAAACAACAACACATACACACACACACACACACACACAATAATGAAGCTATTCATCGATTGGAATCTAATTTTCTTGAATCACACCCATCCCCAGTCCTCCTTCTTTATTCACCTCAGGTTTTGGGGACCCCGCTGAGAAGCACTGATATAAGCAAATCACCACCAGAGCTTAGCGTGTCGGGCCTAGAAAATTTTGGACAATAGTAGCTCCTACCTTGAATGAAGTTAAACTTCCCACTAGCGTAAAGTGCAGATAGAGACCTCTTTTAGAGTATTTTGCTTAAGCCTCAAGTATAACACGAGAAAATCATGTTCACTAGAAAAATGTCATTTATATAGCTAATATATAAAAGCACGTTTAGGCCTTTAGGGCTCTCATGTAACCATGCACAGGCATACACTAACATAGCCGACGACCAGTTACCTGTATAACAAGCCTCAGTTAAAGTTTTCTTGTTACATCTTATCAGTAATTTCAAAGTCACGGAATTTGCTACCATATATTGTTATAGATTAATATATTAATACTCGTGCAGCAGGGTCTACATTTTGGTATAGGCAGAAATCAGGTCACGATTTTTGCTTTAATCTAGTCAGAAGCAGATGTAAAACCTAAGCCAAAAGGATGACCGTAAGGAAATTTTCGGGATCCCTCAAAAGCCAAAATATCTAGGGGCCCGTATCCTATAGGTTGCCTGGATCATTGGGTAAATCCGGCACTGCTTTACATTGTAAAATAATCTATTATATTGAAATTCCCCCTCTCAACCATTATTTTGATAAAAACCTTTTATTTACTATATTATCATAAGTACTCTTAAGATAGGGGATCAACTTACATCCTGGGAAGGGGTTTTGGCATCAGCAACGTGTATGTAGGCATTAAAAGAAATGAATATGACATATCTTTACATTTGAAGACATTTTTTCCATCGTAAGAAATCTGAACAACCTTCACCTTTTAACCTTTCAACATTCATGTCATTTTATGCAAGTGTTTTTTTTTAATAAAGCCGCCCAGAGGCTGCTGGTGAGCCACTTGTGTCAGATCTGGGCTCAGTGAAGAATCACTGAGATTTTAAATCGAAGGAGGTGTTACCAAGGAACACCTTCTTGGTAAGGCAATCCTACTCGAACCAGTATATCTTATTGAAGAATACAGTTGCACCAGATTTGTGGTCCCTAATCACATATACGCAAATTTGATATAACCGCTACCCTAATAACACAAATGAATTATTCGCAGTAATTATGTGAAACACGTACCGTTGTGTGTGTGTACATTATGTGGGCTATATATATATATATATATATATATATATATATATATATATATATATATATATATATATATATATATATATATATATATATATATATATATAACGCTAATTCCCACCTTAAGGGGAAATTGTTATATCTGCTTGTACATAGGGCGAAAAAAGGATAATAAAATACATAAGAAAAAAATTCGCCCTAACGTCTAAACATATAATTAACGTTATTTCAATGGCCAGCCATCCGTTCGTGTAAACAGCTAGGTGTCCGTAAATTTGACAACTTTGAAGTAATGGCATCTAGTTTGTAAATATAAGAGGGCGCCCTTGTAATTTTACGTATTGCTATAGAAAAAGTGTGTGGAAACGTTAAGGCGAAACTTATATTTCACCCGAAAAATTTTTTCCCCTTAAGGTCGACTTTTCAACAACAACTTTCCCCCTAAGTGCCGAATTAGAGAAATATATATATATATATATATATATATATATATATATATATATATATATATATATATATATATATATATATATATATATATATATATAATGAAAGAGGATCGAAGTAATCACGCTAGAGGCTATATTTGAGATTTTTATTTTCAAGTTATCAGTTCATAAATGCTCAACAGTACCGACAAATAACTCAGGGCAATTATTGTTAACATATATTGTTTTAGTGTTGTGCTAGGGAGTATCTTCAGGATTTGGTAACACATGGAGATGAGTTTCAAATCAAACAGTGTATTCTGGCAGCCATTTTGGATCTCTGCTTTTAAACAAAAATTCTTACTAGTACCATCAGATGTTAAATAATCACCAAACGATGACCAAAAGCTGTTGGAAAACATCATAAATGCCATGAACTACAGTGCCGGATTAACCCCATGGCAGAACCGGCATATGCCAGGGGCCCCGCGCTTTTGGGGCCCCAAAAGTGTGTGTGCACTTTTGTCATGCCTTAACACTATCTGGCATATAATGTATAATAACTGTCATGTATCACTGTATAATGCGTAAAAGCAACTATTAGATATTAGCGGTTAAAAGTTAAAATTTAATCTGTTGAGTGTTATTAATTTTGTGTAAGCAGGTAGGCGAGGGGAAAGGAGTTTAAACTTGTAAAAGGGGCCCCGCTATAGAAAGTGCCGGGTGCCCCACACATCGCTCATCCGGTCCTGCATGAACAAGGTTGAGCTAGACTAGTTTGGAGGGTATCCATAGTCTAATCATGGAGCTACTACTTGGACAGGAGAAGAAAGTTCGACTTTAATTTATGCTAATCCAATTAGGCCCAGACATACGTGAAGAGATTATCTTGAAAATGGTAGATGATGAGACCACTGCTTTCATTTCTTTTGGTTTGCACTCACAATTTAGACTTCTTATCATTGACAACCTCATTCATTTCTACTGAGAGCCTAACAAATGGATTGAACAGTACAATCATTTGATGCCGGGGAATTTGCCGACACCTGAATAAGAAATGCAGAGTAAAAATTCAAAACGACTGTTAATTGCTTCATAAGAATAGGTGCAGGTGCTAGAAGTAATGTTAATGCCATTTACAAATGAGCGGACTAGTTACGAGTCTGTACTTTGCTGTTAACTTTTAATCAATTTCTCCATTATTGCGCATACTGAAAAAGGTTTTTTACATATTCAGCTTTAAACAAGGAATCAAAGCAGCACTTATGCATAAACGACACTACGCGACGACACAAGCAATTTAATTTTCATTTAAAGCGACTGGCAACGCTGAAGTGATAAGCAGGTCTTCTTCAAGATGTAGCAGACGACATGTACCTATTGTGACCTGTCTTTTTAAACTTATTTAATCTTCAATGTTTGATGAGTTTGATCTTCGCGGCATGATCTTCGTCTTCAAAGGGATTTTTGAAGTTTCTTTTCCTGTCCAAGTAGTAGCTCCCTGGTCTAATCATCAATCACATGACAACGTATGTAAGAAGACGACGCTCTGAACTATAGTTAATTCAACCAGGGAGTCTCTCACAGCTCCCTGATTCAACCTTATCTTAGTTTAACGGAAACTTTTTTGAAGACTTCAAGACAGTTTTGGGAGACCAACGGGAGACCGTGTTCCATCCATTACGATTATGTTGGCCCTATGTGAGTGTCAAGTGAGTAAAGTGGGCATGGGCAAACCATGCAAAGGCCACACAGGCTCAATGTGGGGATTTGTAATGGCTGACAAAGTAAAATCATATTAGGGTTCCTATGTAAACCCACATAGGTCCAATATTTTTTCACTGGGGCTATGCGTGGACACTTAAATGAGGGATAGGATATGGAATTTCAAAGTGTATCCGAGATGTGACGTGAATGGGCTGAAAATGAGCAACTCGGTGGGAAAAATAGCTTGCCAATATGGTTCTCGTGTAGAAGTATTGTGGGATTCACTTGAGCACTGTTACGTGAGATTGGCATGGGATTGCGACATAGATCCAATAAGCGATGTAGAGGGGATGGGGGGGGGGGGCAAGTGGGATACGGTAGCTTTAACACGAGTTTCCTCAGTCGACCCAATATAAGACTGAGTTTTTATATTGGCATATTAGCATGAGATGGGCCTTGGATTTCGAAATAGGTCCAGTGGCAACGTGGATGCGATCAACATGGTACAATTAATGGGATAGACATTGGATGCTTATATGGGTTTTATAAAAAATTACCCCTATGGACACATATAATGGCATAAGCATAAGATTCCAGCATGACACTAATGAAGGCTTAGCAGAACGAAAAATGTTAAAATGTCTATGGGTTACCAACAAAAGCCCAGTATAGGATTAATGTGCTGTTACTGGGCACAAAATGAGCATCACCATCTAATGTGAGAAGGACACATGCCCTCAACATGGGAAAATAATTGTTGCCAGAAGGGCCCAATCCCAATGCCAAATAAGTTTTATGTTTAAACACAGTTTTACACGCTTTCATAATAACGATGGACCAATAAAGGCTACGAATGTGAGCTTTATAAAAATGGTAATGTAGTATTTATATATGCTTGCTGAGCATCAGTGAGTTCCTAAAGAACTTCTGGTGGCTCAACTTGTAAAGTTGTTCAGTAAGTAGCGTGAGCCCTCGGTTCATTTTGGACCTCATGTAAAGAGCCTCGTTTTAAGGGCATAGTAAAGAGGAAAACGATAGACCTCAATAACAGTTGTAGAGGCCAGGCGTTATGACGAAACACCGGTTACACGAAATAATTGTGTTGACTGCTGAATAAAAGAATGCAGTGGAGAGTAAGACCTTTAGCAGCATTAAGGTAGCCTCATCTTTCCAGATTTCTAACAGAGGAAAAACGAAAATGAGAATTCACTACTGCATGTAAGCTAAATGTGAAGTCTTTCTCTAAAAGGAAAGAAACTGCGGAGAGATAACAACAGCGCCATCAATTGCGTGATTCGCCTTCAACAGTAACATTCGAAATGAGAGACTCGAAGCAATATATCGCCACCAGTACTAGCCATTATCTAAGCTAGTGCCGCGGCAATAAGTCACTGCTCTTCAAGAAGGCTAACAACAGAAAAATTGGATCAACTCCAAAAGGACTGGTCCAAACGGGCGTGAAGAAAGTATGCACAAACTGTTTTTAGTGTGAGATAATAGGCCAACGCTTCTGCGAAGGCTTCGTACGGGGATCTTGGGGTGTGGCTCCAGAGAGAGTTGACGAAAACAAAATGAGAGTTGATTTCAGTTCATTGGTGATTTATTTCCATTCCAAAAAGATGATTAAAATTGATTACTGAGATAGGCCGGCCAAAAGATGAATTATCTATATACAAGGTGACTACGTGTTGTTTACCGTTTCAAGGTCTGCAGCCAGGGCCGGATTAGCGTTGTGTGGGGCACCCGGCACTTTCTATAGCGGGGCCCCTTTTACAAGTTTAACCTCCTTCTCCCTCGCCCACCCGCTTACACAAAATTAATAACACTCAACAGATTAAATTCTAGCTTTTAACCGCTAATAACTAATAGTTGCTTTTACACATTATACAGTGATACATGACAGTTATTCTACATTATATGCCAGATAGTGTTGAGGCATGGCAAAAGTGCACACACATGAAAACGTAAGCCCGACAACCAGTAAATAAAAATAATGTGGGTCTCAATTCCCAAACACCTTTTGGGGCGGGGGCCCCCAAAACGCGGGGCCCCCGGCATATGCCGGTTCTGCCATGGGGTTAATCCGGCACTGTCTGCAGCGAGAGTGAGAGCTTGCGGGCTGGGAGCCCTTCTCGTGCTTCCAAGCCACGGGGCCTGAGGGAAGTTTCAGGAACTACCTGCAGTCCCCTGATTGGTCAAAAGTTGTGACGCACCCTAAAAGTATATATTAATGAATATGATGATTTTTCTTGGTTGACCAATGAGGAGGCTGTAAAAGGTGAAAGTGACCGCGCCTACAAAATATGGATGGGGGACGTGGTATGAGACGTGGGAGTAGTCAAGTACACCAAAACAAGTGACAGGAAACCGGAAAGATTACCAGGTGTGCTAGAAGCGTGGGAATAAGTAAATCTAGTGAGATAAACAATTCTGCGTGGCGTACCCTGTAAATTTCTTGGAAAGGGATAGAATGAACTAAATGCTCTCTGACATTAGTATACTCCACAAGAGACGATATTACAACGAAGGTCACATGCAATGACACACTACAGCCACTGCCATTTTCCTTAGCTCAAGAAAAGTCAATGCTCAAGTGTAGTCATAGGAACGAACAAACTCGTTCAAACCCTATTGACTAACCTCTCCCGTCCACTGCACACTTATCAACTCGAATGTCTCGTTGGTCGACACCGTGTGGTGTGCGTGTCCCACGGTTCAGAAAGCCAGTGACATGACAGGTTACTTACAGTGGGCCAAAGTCGGGAAAGCCGCTGTCATATCTGCAAAATACTTAAGTCGTAGGCTTTTAAATAGCTTAAAGAAATCGTCGTAGGGATTCAAACTGGTTTACAGTCCCAAACGGTTTTCTATTCTTAATAAAAACCAGTCATGGACCAGTATTTATGCATAATGCCTAAAACTGATTCTACAATACCACAGCACAACCCCTTTCCTTGACAGCTGTAAAATGTGCTTTTCGTCTGTAGCACGACCCAGCATTGTGACGACGACTCAAAAGTAGGTCAACAGAGATGCCAACGTGAGTGAGTGGCTGGGAGTGAGATAATGGAAAGACTCATGACTGGCGCGAAGCGCGCAGTCTCTTCGGTAGGGAAGGGCCCGCTTTTGCTTCAACCCCCTTAGGGCCTTGGAAGCTCTGAGCTTCCAGAAGCTCTCTGTGCAATCTGATCCTTATTTGGTATCCTTTTCTGCTAAATTTGATGACCAAAGTTTGAGGAAAAATTACTTGTGCTGACAGCCATATTGGGGCAACAAAACCAATTTTACACTACTCTCACGGCCTTCTATTTTTGCTGACAATTATTCCAGGCATAAGCTTTAGGCTTCCAAACTGGTTTGCATATAAGTACCCGTATTAACATTGGTGGCCCGCAGTTTGGCATTGAGAGCGACATATGCAACCGGAGGTCGTTACATGCAACACACGTAAGTAACAACGCAGGCCTATTCGGTATACCGCTATAGTTCAAGCCTGCAATGCATGCTGAATTGTTGCAACGTACGTTTGGATTTCAAATCGGGAATTTCAGGAAAAATCTTACCCTCCATTTTTTCTCTCTAAAAGTAGCTAAGGGGTGTGATTGGGTTAGTTGAGCGCGAGAGCGTGAGTTGTGATTCCAAGGTGTGTGTCTCACGCCTCCGGCGTGAGACATGGTATGTCTGGGTCAAAGCGTCAACTTTACTTTTAAAGTACAATGAAGTCCATTTGCGTCCATCGTACCAAACCTACAAATCAACCACAAACGATGATTTAAGACTTTAAGACACCTAGTATGCGAGGTTAACAGACGTAGTATCACGACAGATAGTGACGTTACCTACCCCTTAACCTAACTTGCTATAAAACCGAATATGAGCAAAGAATACCTCAGACAAATGTAATACATCCAAAATATTCCTTATAACATTCCACTGATATGATGGCTTAGACCTATCAAATGGTCACGTTCCACAGACGTCAAATAGTGATAAATAATAACCACACTTTTACGTATCCATCAATCTGTGCCCTTGTCACTTTGTCAGCCATTGACATTTCATGAAATAATTAAAAACGTATAGACACAGGTAGAAAAGTGATAAGATGTGACGTTTACAATAGTTAAATACATTTTAAACATTAACAAAACAAAGTCGTGTAATGCAACATTACAGTTCCAATTAAATACATAATATTTTTGGCACACAATAAACAAATTTTACGGATGTGTTATGACGTTATTATATACAAATAATGCTCGCCGATGGTTTACCGAATAAGATTTGTTTAAACAGATATTACAGACTTCATCCAAAATTGAGGAAAATGAAGACTATCACAAAATATGTTCATAAGTTTCAGTATGGATATTACCAAAAATGTATAGGGGATGATGTCATCTTTAATCTTGATTTGAGATAAGAAATAGCGTACCAATAAAATTCTATACAGAAATTAAAACTAGACGTAGTACACCTTTGGGCCATTATCTGCGATAAAAACTTAATTAAGAAAACTATTTCTCTACAATAAAGACAGTTGATAGAAGTGTTCTGCTTGTTACCCTTGAAAGTTAGCGCATGCCCAGGGGAAAAAAATCCAGTTGAAACCTGTTGAACAAGTTTGAACGGGTTTTATCAGGTTTGAACATGTACAAAAGGTAATTGGTGACAAGTATCAACAAGTTTCAATAGGTACCTGTTGACACCTGTTAATTCCATTAACTCAACGGGTAATTGGTGACTTACCTGTTTATGCCAGTTCAACCTGTTGGATTTTCAACAGGTGTCAACAGGAATTTTCTACTGGGATATACCATGTAGTAAAAATTTTACTTTGAACAAAAACTTTGTAATCAAATTTGCAACAGAAGTAAAAGAAAACGCTTATAATTAAAGTTAATGTTATAATCAAACTTCCCAGTGCATTGCAATTGCAGAAACAATCCCAGAGAAAGGAGTGAAATGTTTACCAACTCTGCAATTTGTTGAGCATTTTTTTCTTAAAATATGTTTCTAGATCCTGCTTTAGGACTGGATGAAAACATTTCAAATATGGTTGTGAAAGAAACTTGAAAGCAAGCTAATGCTTAAGTTGCGGTGAATGGAACATCAAATTTTAGTGTCTTCAAGTAGGTCAATAACGTCTTGCCCAACCTTTAAGATTAGATTTGCATGGGGTGGGTGGGGGGGGGGTGAGGGGAGGCAAAGGTTAAAGTGGAGGGCAAGCAGTAAAAACACTGTCTAAGCGGAACGCCACCATCAGTTGGCGCGTATCATACAGAGAAAATTTTTTGATAAAAATGCCTCTCAGATTGCAGGAAATGGCACTTTCCAGTCTCTCTAGCCTTGTGAGTTTCAGCTAAGTATTCTTGATTTTTGTCTTATACAAATTTTGCTCAATATTTTTTTTACTTCTGAATTTCATTTTGGGGGCAAGTAAGGGGGGGGGGGGAGGCAGGGGTGCTGGAGCTCCCTCAGTCAAGTGGCTTGCCCACCTCTCTGGTTAGGCCACTGTTTATGCACAACCCATATAATAACTAGACCATGTTTGTAAGGCAATCTAAAACCGAGTTTTCCAACATCAACATTTATAGGAACATGTGTCATTTACGGCCATTGACCTGGACAATCAGATGAGAAACTTAAAAAATGAAAGAAATACCAACACCATGTCTTTACGGGGATGAACAATATTCCGGGGGTAGTTGTGTGTCACGTGTAGTCAAGACAGGTATAACAGTCGTGACAATGCTCAAAGGATATTGGATGCCTCTCAGCTCTCCAGAAACATTCGGAGTGGCTATTTAATGTCTTCAAGTCTACACTCTTCCACCGGTTTGTTGGTTAAACCCCAGAAAAATGCGGGTAGCAACATAAGGAAGCTGATAACACCATTCATTGCTAGGACGTACATCGCGGAACCTGTTATATCATAAATTAATCCTGGATAGAGGTGAGAAAGAGCACAGATAAAAGGTTTGACGGTTATATACGTTTAAATACCTTTTTATCCTGTTCAAAGAAAGAAAGGAATAATTATTATGTTAAACTTGAATTGAGTGCAACTTTGGAAGAGTGGTTTTTTACTCTTTGGATTCATTAAAGGAAACAAGTTGTTGATGTCGAAGTAAAAAAAAATGTTAATAATAGGTTTGCATGACGTTTGCATGCTATTGCAAAAATTATTTTCATACTTTCATTATTACGGGTGGTACAGTAGACAGACAAAACATAAATACTTACCTGCGTAAAGGCCACAAAACTGCACCCCAATACCACCTGTAATATGTGTCACAACTGCCGCTTTTTTGAAATGCCTTTTGCAGACTACGGAAGGAAAAATACCGTTCAATCCACCCGAGATCAATGAGATTCCAAATCCAACCATAAACATCAAAAAAGATATAACGTAAAAGTTTTTCACGTACAAACAAAGGAGGAGGCAGAGCCCATTGGTGATTGACGGTATCACATAATAAGTTACAATATTCATTCGGTCTAATTTACACAATATTATGCCTGTAATCTTGCCAACAAATCCACCAATGCCACCAACTGTAGACAATAAAACTGCGTTGATATGGCTCAAACCGACGGATTTTCCAAAGGAAACAACAATTAACGCCCACGATGTGAAAATTATGCCGTCTAGGACTAGTGTGGCAACAGCAACGAAAATAAATGCTTTGTGAACAAAAGGACTTAAGTATGAAGCTAACCATCTACTCATGTGGAGGGCGCCCTCTTTTAGAAGTTTGCTTACTGGACCCATTGTGTTGAGAGTCTCGTCGAATGATTCTTTAATCTGTTCTTCCTTTCCTCGATTGATGATCTGATGGTGGCTTTCTGACGCAATGGAATTTGTACGTTGTAACGGAGGAAATCCAAAACCTAATGCTGTCAGATTCCAAACAATGGCTCCATAAAGAATTAGTGACTCCGTCAAGTCATAATTATTCCTCAGAAGTTGGAAAATGGGAGGGAGAGCAGCCACACCTACGAAATGAAGTGATTGCATTGTGCATATCATTATGGGAAAGTCTTGCTTGTGATAGGCCTCAAGTGCGAGGACTGTTGGTAAAATGCAAAACCCGAATCCAACACCTGTTCATTCAAAAAGAAAGTAGACTATTTAGAAACAATATTACTTCTTGCAATAATTTTAAGTACCCAAAATATCTCCCTAATGTCTCTTTGTGTCTATTTTATATCATTATACCTGAAGAAAATATTTCGTTAGTACTTAATTTTGCTTCCAGTGCCAAACGTGGACAAACAGACATGTTTCTTAATATATATATATATATATATATATATATATATATATATATATATATATATATATATATATATATATATATATATATATATATATATATAGGGAAGACCTAAGATTTCTGTGTCTTGAATATTATGACGGATAACCTATTCCTAAATTGTAGAGAGGTCACCGTTTTCCCGTATCTATGGAAACTTGTTTCTTTGTGTTTATCGTAATCGGAGGATGCAGATATGAAAGCCGTATCTACTTAGACTCAATTTCAAGATTTCTCTTGGATAGGGTCCAAGTTCCCCATTGAGGCCTTGCGCCTTTGGAACTAGCAGACTTGCTCTTTACCTTCACAAAATGAACCTTTAGGACCTTTTCGGGATCTTCACTTGCATAACAAAAGGCAAGATTTTAGCTACTGCGTATTGCTTTGGCACAAAATTAAGCCCTTAGGAATACCTTTGAAGATGGCATATGTATACGAAAAATAATCTCACTTTCATCATTGCCCCCAGAGGTTAAAACAAGAACATAAAATAGCATTTATTTTCTGTAACAACGTTTCATTGTATTTAGATTAGAGAGTTCTTCAGTAAGTAGAAACAAGTAATTATGGCATAATATTGGAAGTCGCTGGATTTTTACTAAGTCTAGTAACTCCTTGATAGATGAAATGGAAATTAGTGAAAAATGATTGGGTAATGCGGTGAGTGTTGTAACTGTTGGCAGAAGGAGTATCACACACTAAAGTATTCTAATTTTGTGGTTCTCTAGTTTACATCACGAATCCTTAATTATGATTCGCCATCTATTTTATCGGTTTCAACTAGTTTTCAGTGTTTGAAAGCAGAATCGAAACCGTAATGCAATAGTGTGCTGTACCCAAATAATTTTTGTAGTCACAGATTACATCAGTGACTTCGATGAAAGTTGTAACACTTACTCGCAGTACTGATCCTTCAAGAAAAAATCATGAATGGGGACTTTCTTATTGGGAGGGAATGAAGGAAAAAGTTTTCCTTTAAAGTCAAAAATTAGGAAGTTAATAATATGCCCAAATCGTTGAGATGATAGGGATGGGGAGAACATCGTCTTTAGTTATTTGATGTGGCAAACGAGCCCCTCTCACCCCAAAGTTGGGTAAAGGACAATTGCATTAACTGATCTTTGAAAGTGTGAGGGTAGTTTAGTTCGATTATGTATCAGAAAAGGGTGGAATACCTATAATAGTTGAATGGGCAAAAACCTTAAATATTTGCCGATAGTTGTGTGACTTTAAACGACTTCGCACAGACTGGAATGTCGCAGGAAATGACTTTTCCGCCACTATTCGCCCTTTCCACGGACATGACAGATGATTAGCAGTAAGGTGTTCGATCAAGGTGTGGTTTGCGCTTAACTGTCATTATTGTATGATTGATTTGTTATTCGATAACTGTAACCGTATTTAGTGCAAGCGGATATGTTTTGATGCAACCAACCTTGGTTCCATTGGCTTGTCCGTCTTTCATAATCTATTTCCCATATTTTTATTAATATATATATATATATATGTAAATATATTTAATATATATAAATATATTTAATATATATATATAAAAATATATTTATATTACATATACATTAATTAACATATATAAACGTATGCATGAACATACACATGTAAGTATGCATAAACATAGACTTTAAAACACACAGCCATGGGTACATTTATTGTTACATATTCCTTTACATCACTGAAAGCTTTCCGACCCTATCCCACATCTCCCAGTGAGCAACGCAACCCTTGAGTACGAGGAAAGGCATGATTTGTATTAAGGTAGATCATGGAATTACTACCTGGACAGGAGAAGAAAGTTGGACTTTAATTTATGCTAATCCAATTGGACCGGGACATGCGTGAGGAGATAATCCTGTATTGATCGATGATGAGACTTACGGCTTTTCAGTTCTTTTGCCTGGCACATACAATAACACTTCTTATAATGGCAACTTCATTAATTTCTACCCATACCCTAGCAAATGGATTAAATTGAACGATCATTTGATACCAAGGAATTTGCCGACAGCTAAGTAAGAAACGCAGAGTAAAAATTCACCAAAAGCGACTTGTTATTGTTTCGTAAGAATAGATGTAAATGCCATATGCAAATGAGCAGACTAGTTACGAGTCTATACTTTGCAGTTGAATTTTGATAAATTTTCGCATAATTGCGCATGTTGTTAAAGATTTATACATATTCGGTGTTAACAAGGAATCATAGCAACACCTATGTATAAGCGACAAAACAAACAATTAAATTTTCGCTTAAGGTGACTGAAAATGCTGAAGGGATAGGCAGAATTCGGCGATGCCCTCTTCAAGATGTAGCAGACGACATGTACCTATTCTGCTTAGTTCTTAACACCCTTTAAACTTATTGAACCTTCAATGAAGTACAAAGGGAGAGGAACTAGTGGTGTTAACTAGTTTTATGAGTGTGACCTTTATGATTGTCGTCTTCAGAGAGATTTGTGAAGTTTCTCCTCCTGTCCAAGTATTAGCTACAAGGTTAGACTTACCTGAAAAACAGAACCACAAGAATAGTTGCCACACGTGGTATGTAAATAAACCACATAATAGGTATCCAAGACCAGCCAAAAAGGAACCAGTCACGAACACAACTCTGTTGCCGAAAAACTCCAACAAAATCAAACAAAAGGGTGCTATTAGAAAAGAAATAAAGTAGGCTATTGGGAGAAGCATAAAAAGTAGTAAGAGAATGACAATCTTCCACTTGCCTTTAAGAAATTGTCATATGAAACAAAGTTCTTTGTATTTTTCAGATTTATTGTTAACAAGGAACGCAGTCATCGTCGACGAACTTATATAACGAAATCCAATGGTGTTCATCTTTGTGTAACAGGTAAAGTATTCCATACCACAATATGCGAGCCATCCATTAAAAGTTTTTCGTATCCCTTCTGCCATTCTTTGTTAGTTCGTGATGTTGGTGTGAAAAGGATCCGACACTTGATACTTTTTACGTCTCTATCCTACATGTTCTGGTTCTATTGAGCTGCAAGGTTTATCAGCTTAAATGAAGTTCTCCAGCTTAAATTATATACCATCTAGTACTATACATTTATTTCGTTTCAGTCATTTTTTCGTAAAAACTACAAACAATACCATTTGCTCTGAAATAATTGCTATAACTTTCTTTCAGGTTGCACTCCACCGGGTTTGCAGAAACACATGCACTGAATGTATTTTTAAGGGCAAAGCGTTATGCAAGGAAAAATGGACGAACAAGGGGAGGGGTTTTAGGTAGGAGGGGTGGGGCGGGCAGTGACAGGACAGAAACCATAACCCTTTCCTAAAAGGGTGCAAATGTTTCTATTTGTGGAAATAGTTGCACACAATGTGTGGGACGATTACCTGAAAAAATCAGCCTTGATTCACTTTTGGAAGCCAAAACTTATTGTTATAAAGTTTGGCTTGTAGATGGGTTTACTCCTTGTTGGTTACTCAAATATTCTATTGGTTATACTATTCTTGTACCGCTGTTACACTTCTTTGAGTAAGATACCCAATAACCACGAAAGCAAAGTTTAAATTATCATTTTGATAACCGGGCAAACCATTACTAGGTAGCTATTCTGATACATACATATCATACATTGAAGAAACGTGTCGAGTTTTTACATGAGAGTTAAGTCCCGTTAACGGTTGCCGATTTGTTATGTTCGATGTTTCCCGTTTGCAACTCAAGTTATTTAGTGATATGATGAGGGTCGTAACGCATTCATTCACTACTACATAGTTGTATTCTTTTATCTCCTCCAATTTGATATCCATACTGCCGTTTACTTACCTATAAATAAGGACACACCGTTTTGGAGGGACAGAGCCCACGCAACCAGGGAGTTTGTAGTGTTTAGTCTGTGTGTCATTTCCTAAAGAAAAACGCCGCTAACTTTAACACATCCTGCGGTGAAGAACGCCCTGAAGCACGTAATTAGGAGAACTATCCACTTATCGTCCATTGCCATTCCTCAGTAGCACCTACCATAGTAAAGAAATGTTAAGTTAAACGGCAATCTTTAATGCATTAAAATCCAGCATGTCCACCCACGTAAAAGTCAAGAAGAACTTAAACAATCACATGCTTTTCAAAAACTATCAGGAAGGTCCGCCCCTACTTTTGTGATGCAAGTGTTGTAAGGGAATTTTGAATAGATGAGTAATGGAGGAAACAGCAAACTCCAGGAACATACTTTGTCAATTTTCTCAATTCAGGGGGTGCAGAAAAAAAAACCTTACAGCAATTTGCAAACATACAGCTAGTAACCACTATATGGAGTTGCAGGTCAGGTAATGTGAAACAGTATGGCTAGAATGTAACTATGCGTGACATAATGCAAAAGCGGCTAGGGGGTTCAGTCATCGGGCAGGCAAGAATATCCCCATTTTTGAATACCAGGGACACATCAAATTATCTCCAAGGTTTACTGACGGACCAGTATTCTCGCCATCTATCGGGTTCGTAATGTCTCGTATACCTCATAAATAAAGATAATCTACTTTATTAATATTGGACCTTCATATTACAAGAGTTTGGGATTGTAAAATGAAGATAACATTTCTAAAAAAAATCTTTAGATGTGTTTTTTTCGTAAGAGTGGCCTGCGAGCACCATTTGAAAATAGGAAATTGATGATTACTTTGAAGCAGCTGCAGCAAAATCCAAGACTCCATGAAACTATATCATTCATTAATGAGCCCCTACCCCACCTTGTGATGGTGTAGATCAGAGCTATTGGCTCCAGTAGCTTTTCAATCAAGTTTTTTTCATGAACTCCAAAGGACGGTCTTTGAGATACAGAGAACTGCGAGTGCAGGCATGGGCGCAGGAGCCCAAGTTGATTTGGGGGGCTGTAATGACTTGCCCGAAATATATAAGCAAAAATTTTTGCACGCCCCACTCGCGTTCAACATGTTAATGTACATATTATATAGCCATGCTTCGGTTGTTACACCGCATGCCAATTACATACAAACATTTGTCGTGTAACTACGCTTCCACATTGATTTTAATTTTGGAGGAATTCGTTACGATAATAATGATAATAACCAGTGGCTTAGCCAGGATTTTTCTCATGGAGGTGTGGGAGCATGCATTATGTTGTGTGATCGCTGGCATGGGGAAGAGATGTAAGGGGTCTAAATTGAAAAAAAAAATGAGGAGTCCCTACAAGCAATCTGGTGCCACATATACCACCTTTGAAGAAAAATTTGAGTTCAATTTTTACGTATTTTGGTTCTACAAAACGGCATCCGTGAGGGGAGGTTGCATGTCCAATGCCCCCCCCCCCCAATACACCACTGATAATCATACACTGTTAAAAAGTAATTGTAAAATTACAGTACCTTTATGTCCCTTCAAAAGGAAATTGTTGTACTTCTACAAAAAATGTTTGCTCCATGTAATATTAGGCAACTTCAGTTTACAAACAGATCTTCTGTTAAAAAAACAAACTTAAAAGGACTGCATATCATTTCAGAAAAATTGTACATTAACAACAACTTTATGTCTCATTACAAGTCAATTTTTGTACATTAACAATTCATGTAAGTTTATTTAATTATCACTGAATGTCCGTTCAAAAACATTTGCTTTCTGTAGAGAAACAAACTTGTAACCGTTGCATGCGTTACCACCAATGGTTGTAAATTTACAGTAATTTTTCATGTCTCCTAAAACAAATTACTGTCCATAAACACAACTTTTATGTTTGCAGAATATTAAAAGAATTTCTGTTCAAAAACAAAACTTCATGCTAAGACACAAACTTGAAACAGGTACTTTTATTACAAAGAAATTGTAAAATAACAATGGTTTTATGATGGGGAAGACCGACAGTAGTTACCGTACATATGCAACACTATAATTCTGTCTCGAAACAGGTGATTTCTACTTGGGAACAAAATTGCGATCCACCTATAGGTTGGAGAATTTTTGTGAAATTATAATAATTTTATGTCCCCCGAAAAACAGCTTGTTTTTAAGCATACATCATATTAATTGTGGACCTTAGAAAAAAACAAAGTGTAGGCGTTTGTGGGCCCATGTACCATTCATCATGTGGGAAATATTTATTGTGGGTTTCGGTTACATAATTATAAAAGGCTGATTATAGAATCGTTCATGCTGGTAAATACGACAAATTAAACTACTCTATGTCTGCTGAGTGCATTGTGAATCAATTGTATGAGCACTTTGGTAGGATTAAATTAAGCACAGACATATGAGGCACCGTTGGATTAGTGTCATTGTTTTCCCTCTTAAGTTCCTCAGTTCTTATTTGCCACAACTAAAGGAACTTTTTCGACGCAGCTTAGTGGCATACTACTACTCATGCGATGATGAGGGTTGTACATAGTATACATTAACTTGGGTAGAAATGAAAGGTACCAAAGAATGAAGCGATCCCGTCTCGCAGCAAAGAGCCGATGTGGGGTTTAGCAGGAGCCGGGCGTTCTGGTGGGTTCATGGGGCTAAGCCTCCGGAAGCTCTGGGGTTTAAGAGATGGACAGCTGTGGTCAGTGGAAAATGATGCATTTACCTGGTCTGCAAACGACATGAGATGAGTACCGTCCTTAGACTGATGCATCCCGACGAAGGTTCTAGGAAGACTCATTCATTTCGATGTAGGTTACGTACTAGCAGGAACAGAAGATTGAGCTGGAGTTTATTGTAATGACAAAAACCTTTCCATAGGCTGAAAGAAGATATTTACAGTAGGAATGGCAACAGCACAACTTGATGCCATTGGCCTACTTAAAAGACGCAATGACCGTTAGGCACTTGTTTCGAAAAACTCTTAACACAAGGGACTGCCTACGTAGTATCAGATAATGCTACCGTTTACCTGTTTTAATTAATAGGTATATTTATTATCATTAAAAATCACATAAGATTTCAAAGTAGGCTATGTTCCACAGAGAAGGACGCCATAATTGTGTATAGGCTAATATTGTGCTACGGTTAAAGCTGCTTTCATTTTCAGTGTCAAAAATATTTTTAATGATCACTAATGAGATGCACTATGAATTCCTGACTGAATCTCCGACGTATGCCGAAAGAAAGTACTGGTTCATCCTTTGACCCCCCCCCCCCAAAAAAAAACGGGGTTCTAAACACCTAAAAACAGTTGGAAAGAACTGTAAACTAGCACAAATGTGTTTGAGATCTCCGATTCTTATGTAGCCTGCCTTTATCTTTCGTCCAATCAGTGCTCAGTATTGTGCTATTCTTTTTCACGTCCAGAAAGACTTATATACACTCTGAAGAAAAGAAAATAATTTTTGGCTAGAGAACAACCTCTTCAAAAAAGGACAGGATTCACAGAAACCCACCCAGATTTCCGAAGTCCCTCAAATGCGCTGAGGAATTCTCTGAGTCAGTGAGTCCTTTTAAATGAAGGCAGGGAAAAATTGGACTAAGAATCAACTTAAAAGGAGTAGAAGCCAATAAGCTGTTGGACAAACTTTCCAGGCTAGGTCATAGGCCAAGGAGGGAGACAGGTAGCGGCGTCCGAAGAAAACACCCGAACAGGCGCTGAAGGAAATCCGGATAGGCTATATGAACCAAAGGCTCCTTTTTTGGGCACCAGCCTCTCCCGAAAGAGTGCCTCTATTCCTCTGCGAACATGCTTAAAATGTATTCTGTTTTTTTCTAAGTCAGAGAGTAGGCCTCAAAATCGGCAGAGAATGTTCGGCTAGACTATGCTAGGCTTATATGTAGTCAGTTACACCATGTGGTGTACATTGTAAATTTACTACGGTAAACCATAGTTTACCATACATGAACGAGCGGTTAAGTGAGGTTGCAGCACAACAGATATGCTTATAGAAACAATAATATTTTGTCTACTTTGAGAGGGATGCTGTTTATATATGGACAAGTCATGTTAACTGCACAAACGTTTCTGTACAAGCAAAACAAGGTAAATGGACACGTACAATAACAACGTATACACCAATGCAAAATGAATCTTTGCTGTATACAAACTGGTGAAAAGTGTAAAAATACAGACTGATGCGGTTGCAGTACAACTTGTCCTGTATGTAAACAGGAGTACAGCATGGTCCTATACCTGAATTGGAGCATCCTCTACATAGACACGTGCTTGTTGTTCTTGTATGAAACCCAATTGACAGCAACGTTGTTGTAAATGAACAGAGATTAATTTAACAGTGTACAAGTTTAACCATTAAAAACACACTGGTGAATTAATTCCGAATATATAGATGCTGGTGCCTTCAAATCAGAACTTTGTTTTAATTACCTAGGAAGTTTTTTAAACTATTGATTACCTTTAGCTAAATCTTTGCGTTATCTTTCTTTCAGTAGATGCCCCCAAAATTCTCAGCATATTGCCCGAATTTTCACAAAAAAATATTTGGTTGGGGGCTGCAGCCCTCAGCCCCAAGTTTGATTTAGATTTGTATCTCCTACTTACCACTATTTGGCGCCTTGGGCTAGTGAAGTTTTATAGCTGCAAGGCTAGCCAGAAAACTACCTAAACGCCTTCTCGACTTTCATTTACAACAACAGTCAAAACAGACTCTTAACACGTACTACTTTAATATCATGAATGCGAAACAGAAACGAGGTTTCTCTTTACTTGAAAGAGAGCAGAACATTACTTGTTTTAGGTGTAATTAATGATAAAAATGCCCCCAAATTCTTAGTTTGTTACCTCCACAAACAGTTTACCCTTATTCATCAAAAGCTAGTAGGCGAGTAAATATATACTTCATTATTCCTCTTACAGGACCTTAGTCTGCCTTGGGATGGGAGGGGGTCCCTCAAGATCTCCAAATCACTAATAAAAATTGGCCTACTTGAGAAACCATACACTAAAATGCTGAAAATATCAATGTCCAATACATTATTTAAAGCCCCCCCCCCCCCCCGAAGCTGGGAAATCTCATATAAGTCTTTTCCTTTTCCTTAAACTTCAGTAAATTGCAGTAATTAATTAAAAGTTCAGATGATGTCATCTGTCTAATGCTTTACCAAAGATAAGACC
The DNA here is from genome assembly GCA_029531755.1 of Holothuria leucospilota. Taxonomy (NCBI): domain Eukaryota; kingdom Metazoa; phylum Echinodermata; class Holothuroidea; order Aspidochirotida; family Holothuriidae; genus Holothuria; species Holothuria leucospilota. The sequence continues at coordinate 76,325,942 of CM055961.1, read as the reverse complement.
ATTTTGGATCTAGGAAATTTTTAGAACAAGAAAAATTTCTCAAAGAGTAGAGGCATCATCCCTACCTTAGGCAACATCCCCTTCAATTACACCCGATCAAAATCGAAAAAAAAAATCCCGAATAATGAAGATTCCTAAACATATAATGAGTTGAACGCTTGAAAAAGCTTTATCAAAAGTAGCACCATTTGGAATCCAAGCCACTTCCATAAAAACAAACATTCCCAAAAAGTATAGGGTTTTATCCCCTTCTCTTATAGACATCATCTTTTGCCTTACGTCCAGCCAAAAATAGGAAGAATATTCCTAGATAATGACATCGTGTAAAGATATTATCAGTTCTACGCTTCCAACGACATTGTAATTTTGCAAAAAGGTCAAGTCCTACATGTGCTCCTCCCCTCAGCACTCTTTCCTAGGAAGGCACCTATGTACATGTGAAAGGGCAAGGGTCAGCGGTTTAAGTTATCTGTAGGCACGTCACATGGTGGTTCGCTTAGATAGTGTCAAGAGCTGCCCCCTAAGGATTTTGCCCAGGCTACGGCCCTGTGTTAATTTCGCTTTCATCCTCATTCTGTGGGGTAGACCCAGAAGCGAAGTGATTTTGATACAACAAATTACCCAACCCCGCCATTAATTTTAGTGTAAGATTACAAGCGAACTATAAAAGATAAGAAAAGATTTGACCAAGGCTCTAGATGTTCATAAGAAAAATATTGAGACCTTTAAGAAAGAGAATGTATCGTTAAAGACAAGACTCACTGGAAATCAAAGTTGCCGACCTTGACATATCACGTGACAAACACTACCAATTGATTAATAAACAAGAGCGTTTTTCCAGACGGAACAAGTTTTGCGTAGTCGGATACCAATATGCCTGTAATGAAGACTATTTGAGAATCGCTTCCAGGGTCTTGAAAAAGTTGGAATCCCAAACTGCAGCAATGAAAGAACCCATTACGATGAAAAACCGGTTAGAGGCAGATCCAGACATATTTTCGTCAAATTTTCCTTTTATCAGCATAAGGTGAAAAGACTGAAAAACGCCAGAGATGCTTTGAATGGTGAAAACTATTATATAGTGAACGATCTAAAAAAGTAGACCTTTCTGCAAAGAGAAATTGGTCAAAACATGTCTTCGAGCTATATTCCAATGGAGTTAGACTTCCTCCTTCTGGGGGGTTGCTGGCGTCAATTAAATGGAAAATCATTTGGCTTTTCTCAAGGCTCATCTTGACATTTTGTAATCACGCAGCTGGTTCGCAGTACTCTTTCTTCATTATATTGGATACAGTTCTACAAGAAGCTGTCATTGAAATTTTTTTGTAAGCCCCCAAAGGTTCCCTATCTTGGCTGTTGTTTGCACTACACATACAAAGGTTTTTCACCCGGGTGGTGGGTGTGAGGAGTTTCTATTGTTTACCCAAATCCGAGTGGATTGACCTTAGTTTTTGTTTATTTTTGTTTTACTTTTGTTTTCCAGTCCTTCATATACTAATCAACTTACCATTTATGTAGCGAAGGGACCCCTACTCTTCTGGATGTTCTACTATCCATTTTACACATACTAATGCTCCCTTTCAAGGTTGATGAATCCTGTAATCAGTGCCTGTTTCTGTTCGCTTATCTATAAATTCGCCAAGATCGGTATAGTTGTGCCCTCTTAGTGTACTTGTATTGTTTGATACTCTTAAGTCATCAGAGCAGAGCTAAAGAGCATCTCGTTTAACGCTAGAGGATGTGAACAAGTAAAATAGAGGAAACAACTTTTTTGCATACCTTCATAGACAAAATGCCGACCTTGTTTTTCCAAGTGTCACAAAGCTCTTAATCAGATGGCAAACACTGGACAACTGAATGGGGTGGTACCATACTCTTTTCCCATTGATACACGAGCAGTCGCGGTGTAACTCACAGCTGTCCTACAAAATAACCAAACAAGACCTGGATCCCTTTGGAAGATAAATATTAGCGTACATAGAAGTACAGAACCAGTCTCTTTCTTTGGCAGACATTTTTGCCCCAAACATCAACAGCCCTGGTTTCTTCGTTGATCGTTCAAATTCTTTAAATCGTTTTTATGGTGAAACCATCATTTTGGCAGAAGAATTAAATTTTGTCCTTAATTTAGAGATGGACAAAACTGGAGGTAATTCAAGAACCGACTTTAAAGCGAGGGAGAAGTGTCTGGATCCAATGACAGTTTACGACTTGATCGACGTTTGGCGGGAGAGGAACCCTTTAAACAACTATTTCCTTAGAGCTCTAATACAACTGAAGGTATACATTGTAGGCTTGATTATTTCCTGATATTTAAACACTAGAACATTCCGTATGTGATATTCATTTTTCACCTGGTCTTCAATCAGATCATTCGTTCATTTGTTTGAATTTTGCAATTTTTTTTTATACACCGGGTACTGGGATACTGGGGGTTGAACAATTTTTTATTAAACGATACTGGTTATATGTTCATGATAAATGATCTCATTCGTAGTGAATTAAATTGGTGTAATTTTCACTACCCTTCGTCTCGCTGGGAATTCTTGAAATTAAAAATTCTTAACTTAAGTACTAGTTATTCCAAAAAGAAAGTTCGGGAAAGAAAATGTAAGGAAAAGGAGTCAATTGACAAAGTAGCTGATCTCGAGCAGCGTCTCTTTATTAAGGAGTCAGTCCCTATTTGCGATCTCAGTTGAAAACCGCTCAAAACGATCTTTTATTTTACTATAATTATAAATTGGAAGGAACCATCAGCAGATCTCCTGCTCGGTGAGATGAGGAGGGAAACGAGTACTAAATATTTTCTCAGTTTGTGAAAAAAGAAACAAATTGTCGAATTTTGTTTGCAACCTTAGGGAGATTTTTTGATGGGAACCTCATTTCTGACAAAGATAGCATCCTATCTAAATTAAGAAACTTCTACGAGAATATGTTTATTTCTGAGTGTTTTAAACCAGACCATTTCTTTGATTCGCTCGCTGATTATCTCTTTATGACTTTACATATGTTAACCTGTGAAGGTGAGCTTTCTTGTAACGAATGTTTTCAAGGTTTGATGTCTTTCAAGAATGATTAACTATTAAACACTGTTTATAAGATCGGAGCAAAAGCGATCGCTCTAAGATTGCAATCATTCAAGACCTCACTGGATTTCAGCAAACCGGGTCTCTAAAAGATAGATGTACAGGAGAAAACATCAGCTTTACAGTGGATTTGATTAAATATGCTCATGTGCACAATATTCCAGGTTTCATTCTTTAAGTTGATTTCGAAAAGGCTCTCTATAAGTTGGAATTGGATTTTTTCCATCGTACATTAAGTTTTTTCCAGTTTTGGTAGTATATTTAAAATGGATAAAAGTCCTTCATAAAAACATTAGTAGCTGTATCTGTGACAACGGGTTCTCAACAGGTCTGTCTCATCTTCACAGAGGAGTGAGGTAGGGCTGTCCTCTAGGCCGGTATCTGTTTATATTGGCCGCTGAAGTTTTAGCCTTGAAAGTTCACCACACTGATACCGTGAAAGGTATCACCATTAGTGATAGTGAAGTTAAAATTATGCAGTATGTAGACGATAACACCCTTTTTCTCGATGACAGCAGAAACACTTCAATAGAGACCCTCAATCTTTTCATCAATTGAAAAAAGCATCAGGGTTGTCAGTTAACTTAGAAATGTCTAAGTTTTTGCCTTAGGTACCTTCTTCAATAGTATTCCAGCCTCTGCTAGCAACTTAGGAATTAAAATCACGAGGAGACCAGTAAATTTATAAGGCATTCCCTTTACAGGAGATGACAACGATCTGTTTCGTCTAAATTACGTGCTAAAAGTGTCCAGGCTTAAAGATGCCTCCGGGTATGGTCAAAGAGGACTTGTTAACAATTGGACGGAGAGTGATTGTTGAAACCTTTGCACAATTGATATTTCCCAGGCTTTAACAAATCATCGAAGGATTTCATAAAGCAATTAGAAAAAATAATTTGGAGTTAATTTAGTCTTGTAATCTAGGCAAAGTAAAGCGGTCTGTGATGTTAAATCTTTATAGTGAGGGGAGGGGGGTTAAAATACCCCATATTCCAAGCTTTATCAGCGGTTAGAAGTGCACGTGAATCAAACGGTATTGTGCCTCGACAGTTAGGCCATGGGAGCTTTTTTACGATTTTTGATTAAAGTCATTGGGGAAGCAATTTATCTTTCAAAGTAAATGCGCAGTTAAAAACGTACCCAATCTGTAAAAATGTCTTGTGTATCAGACTGAACATGCTTGGTAAAACATCTCATTCTCTCTTCCCAATGACAACTTTGCTTAACAGTGCATTTGGACTAGTTCTTTCATTCGTATTGATAATAAGATTCTATTGTATTTACAACTTCTGGAAAAAAACGTATTGAATGTTAAGGATCTTTTCGATAGCGCCGGTAAGGCCTTAACTTTTGTAAATTTTAGGTGTATGTTTCATATTTATTCCTTTCCATTTACTCTTTATTGGGCTTTCATAAGCAGTATCCCAGAAAGGTGGAAAGCATTAATAATAAATAAATAAATAATAATATGTGGATGTATTTTGCATACAAATCGAAAGAAAAAATGGTGTCCAAGGCGCGTAACAATGAAATCATGCTCTACAAAATTACACTTACATTACAACTCAAGCTACACATGAAAGATATATATAGATATATAATATATATATATATATATATATATATATATATATATATATATATATATATATATATATATATATATATATATATATATATATATATATATATATACATACATATATATAAACATACGAGCTAGTAAACTTTTCATTCCCTGTTGCACCTGAGGAAGGACCAGGGGTCCGAAAATTTGTGCAGAACTGTGTATTCATTAAAGATTATGTTGGAATCAAAGGTATTACCCGTTTTTCTTGTCATATTTCTATATATATATATATATATATACACACACACAAACGGCAATCAATGCAAATAGGCAATAGTAGTCATAAGGATGTGTTAGGGGTGAAACTCAAAAAATGATAAATTGCTCTCTACTGTAATTTATTGAGATCTAGTTCTGTATCTCAGTTTGCCTACAATTTTCATTTCCGCCGTTTTGCCGCTATACTAAACCTACCTGTTTATAGAAATGGAATTCGACTTTCTAAGACCTCAGTGGTATATATATATATATATATATATATATATATATATATATATATATATATATATATATATATATATATATATATATATATATATATAAATAGTGGTGAATATGAAACCCCTGAAGCGAAACTGCATTTTCCAATTTAAGTGATTGGTGTAGTATCCTGTCGCGTAGTTGATGTTTTGGGTTTTGATCGTAGTTTTGCCGGTGATTTTTATCATTGCATCGTACAATAGGGGTTTCCTTTCTCACAAGTTCTATCTTTGAAATTTCCATGGAAACTCCTCAATCTGTGTTCTTATGTATTTCATTTATACTTTCCTCCAGTCTTTTGTTTTGACTTTACTGCCTGTATTTATTGCTATACCTATCATGATTTTTATATGTACTGTGCATTTGTTCATTGATTGAAATAAATTAAATTGAGTTGAATTGCATTGAATTGAAAGATTCTACACTGCATTATTCCTATAAATAGGCTTTTGTCCTTAGTAAGAAAAGCTGACTCTGACTTATTATTATACTGCAGCTGCCCTGAGGTAAAAGATCTTCACCATCTGTTTTGAGGATGTGGGGTCACTTTGGCCTTTGTATTAAAACAGATAGATCTTTTTAAGCAAGCAATTTTTCTTTTCGAAAAATAATTTTTGTTAGCTTTTGAAAGGGTGTTACCCACCTTTTAATATTGCAAATGAAATACTTCATATATGATTTAAAAAGAAGTGACAGTAAACTAAACATAGCCATTTTGTCTATAAGTTTAAAGCCGCTCTTACGATCGAAAGGTTTAATGACGATCGGACCGCGAAGACAAATAAGAACAAAGCCAATTTTGAGCAATTATTTAATGGTCCATGTTATTAATTATTTAATTAGCTGAATTCACTTTTGCCAACTGGTAACTGCATATAGTACAATCTAAATGTAAATTAGGTAATGCGTGCACTGTAAAAATTGATTAACACTTTTTAGTAACAGATAATAAACGCGTCTTGGCGTTTATGTAACAGAAAAAACAATAAAATACATAAGCAAATTAAACGTCTAAAACGCCAACTTTAACACATTGACGCCACTTTAACGCCATCTCGTAAACACGTCTATGCGTTTATTTCATGATTACTGTAAACATCAAGTTGTTTTTAATAAAGAAAAATTAACATATATAAATCATGTAAACGTGTTTGCGGAGTGCACTTTAATTGACGTCATTATCCTTATCATGTGTTAATATTCGTTCAGTCATTTACTGTGCGTATCCATTTTGTTGTTCGTTTTCGAATTCTTAAACGCCATACATGTGTTTAAAAATGAAGACGTCTATTTTTACAGTGTGGATTTGCAAGAAGGTGTACTATTTCGTTGCGATATTGTGTTCCATTTTTGGTACTTTGCAAACTTTTACAGTAAAGCTTGTATATAAACAGGTACATTTTGAATTATATAGACGATGTGCGGTCAAAACTTACGATTAAATGGAAGGGTAAAAGTATTATGTTACTCACAGAACTAAAAGAATTTAGAACGATATTATTTTATGTATGTTACAAGATGAGAAAATGTAATTCTCGATGTTGTTTGAATATGTAAGAAAAAAAAAAGAAGATGCAACGTAGTAGGCATACTACGGGTGCATTTGATTTGCAGCAAACTGTGCATCCTTGATAAGCCGTGTTGTGTTGCATACACCACGTTCAGTAGACATGCACACTTTGACCAATTAAATGTACGATCACAAGTTGACAGTAACCTTAGGGTCGAACAAGAGATTGTCTGAATAAAATTCAATAAAGGTACTCCTAAAACCGTGTTTTAAAATGTCTTTCATTTCTTTTCAATGTATTTTACCAGACCGACTGGATGGTCAAGTGGTTAGGGCATCCGACTTGCAGCCGGAAGGTCCGGGGTTCGACTCCCGGCCGGTCATACCAAAGACTTTAAAAATGGAACCTACTGCCATTATGCTTGGTGCTCAGCACAAGCAATGGAGTAGGGAAAACAAGCCAGTGAGCCACAACTGGAAAAAAGGCGGTGGCCGGTCCGACTTAAACCAATTGGTTAGAAACTGAGCCGTAAAACCTCATCTAACTCTAACTCTAACTCAATGTATTTTTCCCATTGTAAAATAAATCAATTAAGAGGGAATGTGTTGTAGAATTGTAAAAAAGACCGCTTTGAAACTTACTGGCCTTTGGGTCCGGACCAGCGGCTAAGTTGACCCCGATTTTAATTTAATTTGTTTTCTATCACAAATCTTTTAAAATCTAAGCTATCAACGAGGGGATGTATGTTAATACCACTATCCTGGGGAGGGGTGTAGGAAACAGTGCATTTTCGAGTGTCCTAAAATTCGATTTGATGCTAAGTTTTGTGCAGTTTTTGAGTTTCTGTCATTAAATTTTTGAAATTTTATCTCCTTCTGAAAAAGTGGAGATGGAAGTCTGCTTTAATTCTCGCATGTTTTACTTGGGAATGGTGGCCTTACTTCCCAGACCCTTATTTTTACACATATGGGGTAATTACGTTTCTTCAAAAACGTCTGAAACTTTATTGAAAGGTAGGCCTTTACAGTTAATACTCTTTGGCCTATCGAGGGCGTTTGTGAAGGAAATCTGCAAGATTACAGGCACACGACATGGTTTGAGAACAGAATCTATTCTTCAACTCACCGCTGTCCGCTGTCCTGTTTGTAAATTTCCAAAGGAACACAGGCAATGGCATAAGAAACTAGAGGACACTATTTAGTTCGACCACGTACCGCACAAAATCTCTTAAGAACAAATTTTCCTTCCAGAAATAATAATTACTTCTTGCTGATTAGTAATAAAATTTAGGACGTTATGACACTAACACAAATGAACAAGTGAATAGTGTGTCTTCAATACCTTAAATTGAACATAAATACATATGTACTGGTGTAGAGCTGAGATGAAAACAGTTGAGCATACGCATCCCTACCCTTACTTAATGCAAGAGGAAAGAGTCTAGCAGGATGATGAATTATGTCAACCATATATGGTTTACTCGACTTTCGCATTAAAAGCAGCGATTGATAAACTGTAGTTTCTGCAGGTATATCAACATATACGATCCTAGGATTTTGATTGCAAAACAGAATCCCACTGCGAATGGCAAACGTACGTCATAACTGCGCTACTTGAAAGTAGCTTTTACAGACAACGCAAAACATGCACGTAAGCTGAAGCAGTTCCAAGGGTTCGGGCGATCTCCCTTTTCCAGAGTACCCCCTTCTGTTGGGCGAATCAACCCGCCCTGTATCCGACTTCACATTCAACCGTACTTGAATTGAACGCTATCATGGTATTAAAGTCTCACTTGGAAAAAGGTGAACCTGGAATCGTAACGTTACAAGGACGAATAATGTATACCAATTATCTAATGGACCTATTTGAGGGGGAATATGGTCAGCAAACTTCTAAATAAGCAAATGGAACATGTACCAAAATGAATAAATAGTCGGGAGTTAATAGATGGTAGGTAATTTCAAATCATCATCACCGCAGAATCCGTCTTAAAAATGCGTGTATCAAAGGAGGGGGGGGGGCTCAGTATTTGAGCAAGGAACCCCTTTCCAGCAAAACCCCCTGCCACTTAACGACATACCTTGGTTTGTCCACCTATACAGGAAATATAAATTAAACTTGCCAAATGTTGGTTACAAGGGTTCTCTTTGGAAAGCGTGGTGACTAGCATGGCTCCGAAATCCACCTACTAAAAAAACAAAGTAAAAACACCAAATGTAAATTTATCCTGGCACTCAGTTATAATTTTTCATAGAGAAAATCCTTAAGGGTTCCACGGTTGAGGCCAATAGATAGTAATCTCCTCTGCAGACACCTTTTCCGCAAAGCCAAATTTAATTGGTAACCTGTCCGCCACTCTGTGACGTTAACTTATCCAATAAAACGCAAACTTACCCCTGCATCGCAATTTAATATAGTTGTATTCTTATTATTTCATAGTTTGATTGTGTAGCTAATGATAATATTTTATACGCAGGGTCTCAAGAGGGTGGGTCGAAAGAATGCAATGACCCGAACACGGGCTATTTAGGGCTTTGAAAACAAGAATAGCTCATGTGAAAACATTTTTACCTTTATCAGAAAATTTTACAAATCACAAGAATGCAAATTTAGTTTGACTTCACCCATTTATGATTTGGCCAATTTCAGGGCCGGATTTTCCCAATAATCGAGCTAACCTGTAAGCTCCCCAGATATTTTGACCTGCGGGGTCCTCGAAAATTTCCATAAACAAGAATACTTTTTAGCTTGGCTTTCACATCTGCTTCTGACTGAGATAAAGCAGAAATCGTGACCCGCTTTCTACTTATCAAAATATAGACTATGTAGGACGAGTCCTAATTATCTAATCTGTAATTTGATATGGGGAGGAAATTCCTAATTTTTATTTACTAATAAGATGCACCATTTAATCTGTTGGCGAGCACATCAAGTGAGTAATAAAACATGATAAAGTAGTCGAAGGCTATACTATTGTGTTAAATTAATACTGGTATATGGGCTGCATGAGTGCCCTGTAGCTAAAGGTCTTTACCTGCTTTTGCATAGTCGCTACATTATTGACATGTTTTCATATGACATGATGCAAGTTGATACCATATTAACAAAATACTCAAAAGGCGGTCTTTATCTATACTTTACGCTATAGTGGGAAGAGTCATTTCCCGACGACGTGGAAGCTACTTTCAGCCAAAAACTTTCTAAGCTCAGCACGCTAGGCTATGGTGGCGATTGGCCTTAGATCCGTCAGTGCTTCTCAGTAGGGTCCCTAAAACCTTGACACATAATCTAACGGTTATTAGCTAGTCACTTGACAATTAAAATAATTAACAGTGCCATAAAATGCCTTTTGAGTACTTATTTTAAATTTCATAAGCAAGAAAATAAAATCTGTTTATAATTTCAAACTATTCTCAGAGAAGTATCCCACACCTTCTGTCTTTGCCATTTTAAGTGATCATACATATATTGGCAAACATACTCAAAACTCTATTATGCCCGTAAATAGAAAAGGTGTTTGGGAAGGGCAGCTTGGCTTCCATGGATCTAGATGTTTCAGGGGCGAAATATTTGAAGACATGAAGAGCAATTATCATTTTTGTTCTAGTAATATTTCTAAGGGCAAAACTTTCCCCTTGGGGCGTCCCTCTGCCTACTTAAATGATGGGCCTGTGACAATTGCAGGGCCGTCACACTGCATAATGACAAACGATCTCATAAGATGTTTCTTTGTGCTATTATCGTACTTGTGAATATCAGGAATTCACATGTAAAAGTGTTTTAATTAACTCAACACATTCCTAGGAAGCCTCCAGCCCTCATTCGGGGCTTCTGGACTTGAATTTTTACTCTCAAAAAGTGAGCCCTAGCATTGAATATTTTTTTTTTCCAAATCGTGGATCCTAACCCACCCATGAAGATTAATTTACTCGAATTTTCGCCAATGATTGAAAAAGTAGATAGTAACCCAGTAAACACGTTAATATTGTAACAATATAAGGAAAACATTTGCACTAATGTTGCGGAAACGTTAAACCATAATGTTAAAATCACATTAAATGTTGAGTCGCTAGAAAAGCGGGGAAATATTTTCCTGATGGTCCCCTACAACAACATAAGGGAATTAGTACGACATTTGTACAATGTAAAAAAAAAAAAAAAACATTTTACAACTGTTTAAAGAATGTTCAGGAAATGCTATATTAATATTGTTTCAAAACATATTTGAAACTCTAGAAATCAATATGAGAAAAATGTTGACGTTATTATTGTTACAACATGAATCAATTATGTTTTTAAAACATTTCGCACTACTGTTTCGGAAATGTGAAACCATAATGTTAAAATTATATTAAATGTTGAGTCGCTAGAAAAGCGGGGAAATGTTTTCCTGATGGTCCCCTACAACAACATAATGGAATTAGTACGACATTTGTACAATGTAAAAAGAAACATTTTACAACTGTTAAAAGAATTTTCAGGTAATGCTATATTAATATTGTTTCAAAACATTTTTGAAACTCTAGGAGTCAATATGAGAAAAATGTTGACATTAACATTGTTACAACATGAATCAATTATGTTTTTAAAACATTTTGCACTAATGTTGCGGAAACGTGAAACCATAATGTTAAAATTATATTAAATGTTGAGTCGCTAGAAAAGCGGGGAAATGTTTTCCTGATGGTCCCTTACAACAACATAACGGAATTAGTACGACATTTGTACAATGTAAAAAAAACATTTTACAACTGTTTGAAGAATGTTCAGGTAATGCTATATTAATATTGTTTCAAAACATTTTTGAAACTCTAGGAGTCAATATGAGAAAAATGTTGACGTTAACATTGTTACAACATGAATCAATTATGTTTTTAAAATATTAAATGTTGAGTCGCTTGGAAAGCGGGAAAACGTTTTCCTGATAGTTCCCGTAACAACATAAAGGTATTAGTATGACATTTGTACGATATTAAAGAAAACATTTAAAAACTGTTTGAAAGATGTTCAAGTAATGCAATATCAATATTTTTTAAAATATTTTAGAAACATTAAAATTAATAACAGCAAAATGTTGATGATAATATTGTTTAAACCTGAATCAAATATGTTTTTAAAATATTAAATGTTGAGTCGCTAGGAAAGCGGGAAAATGTTTTTCTGATGGTCCTCTACAATAACATTAGGACATTAGTATGACATTTGTACAATATAAGAGAAAAGATTTTATAACTGTTTGAATAATGTTCAGGTAATGCTAAATTAATATTATTTAAAATTACTTTTAGGACTTTAAAAACTAATATCAGAAAAATGTTGACACTTAACATTGTTTCTAACATGAATCAATTATGTTTTTAAGATATTTAATGTTGAGTCACTAGGAAAGCAGGAAAATGTTTCACTAATGTTTTATACTGCATCATTATTATACTAGTTTTACAATGTTCACAGAAATATTGTACAACTGTTTTAAAAGTGCTGGAAAACACCACATTAATGTTGCTTAAACCTTTTCAAAATGTCGGTCACATAGTACTGAAAACATTGCTGTGACGGTGCAAAAAGTGTTGTTGTGATATAAGCATGACAATTTTGGAATGCGATATAGAGGGTATAGCACACATTTTACAAGTCTAAGCAGGATATTGTACACACTACACTGGTTTTACTAAACCACATTATTATGCGACTGAAGCATAGTGCCCTTTACAATAATATTTTACAGTATGTGCAAGTACAGTAACTGTGTTAAGAACGTTCAGGCAAGGCATACACCTACAGTACTCCATATCTTACTCAAGCGTTACAGTACAGTAGGTATAACGTTTATAAAACCTGAAATACTGCATTGCAAAATGAGCAGCCATTTCCATCATTCTATTCTACCGTATGCTCTTACCAGCTCTTTTGTGCACTTTTCTACCATGCTACACTTCAACACAGTACTGTACCGTTATTCCGTTACAGTAACAACATCATGATACTGTATCACCAAGACAACTCTATATTAAAATTACAATATTTATCAGCTCCTTCAATAAGCACTGTAATGTTTTGCATACCATTTTCAAGGAACTTACAGTAATGTAAAGACGGTAAATACTGTACAGTAGTCGGAACAACATGTCCATAAAGTTTGCTGTTACATCGAATGTCTTGAACATTAACTTTCAGTAACTAAATCAATTGTCCAAGATGTTGAAATATTGTTTCCCCCAAAGTGATATAAATGTTAAGGCTGGAGTGAACAAAATATACTAATTGTTGGTTATCATAAGTCACCAGTTTATAAACCAAACTCCAAATTTAAGCTTCGTACATAATATGACATGCGTGCATGTGTAATTGCAGAAAACAGGCTTTTTAGTTTCATAGTGTATTCTTCACGACCTGTTTCACCTTAGTACCTTTGAAATACTCAAAATCCAAATGAAGTATAAAAATTCATGAAGATCCTTCCCCTGATTTCAAACTGTACTACAATACTCATGGGAGTTCCAATAACACGTTAATCAATAAAATCCTTTAGCCATTCCTAGAGGCTACAGTATGTTCCATTGAAAACATGACAATGCAGTTGCTGTACTGACTTCTTTCAGTGTTGTTGACTACAGACAAAGGTGCTCCAAAATCTTGATCACAGGGATATTGCTATGCAGCTACAGTTCAGGACATGCAGCATTATAAGTTTCAGCACCGCCTAACAACTTGCTGGTACAGATACAGCAGTTGTTTGCAATCACTGACAATCAAGCACCTTCCATCAAATCAAATTGTCGACAAAAGGTGGAAAAACAGGGTTTTTCATCCAAAGGGAAAGTTATCTTCTTTCAAGTTCATGACACAGTTGTATCTGCACTAGCAATGTGCTACTGTACAGTATGATGGCAAGACTATGCAGCAATACGTAGGCTTTCAAAATTACCTTGAAGAAGATGTTAAGTTGCAGCAGCACATACAGACTGTACACGTACGTCACAACCCATTTCTTGTGCAGTTCAGTACATATTGGATGGCAGCCTGAAAAGACAAAACAAAAAAAGATCTTAGTACACTGATCAAGTGATATTGTATGGACTCTTTTCATACAGCCTGTGCACTTACTGAGTCACTGTAAGTACATTGAACTGCTGATGTGATGATAAAGAAGGGTGTCTTGCATACTGTGGTTTCAGCAGGAGAGCAGCCCTGTAGCCTTTTCAATTCCCTCAGTCTTTTTGGGGACTTTGTGAGATCCTGGACTGTCACATATTTTTTAATTTGCAAATACTGTGTTACCAACTACCTACTGTACCTGTATCTGGCCTTGCTGACCTCCCCATCTTCAGGGAAGCTTTGCTTGTGCATTTTTCAGCAAGCCTTTCATCAAGCAGGTGCCAGGGGACTTTTACCCCATGGTCCTCAGTTTGCTCAAAAGAGAGGGCTACTGTACTTTCCAGTTTCACAGAAAGCACTGTACGTTCTAATATGTCCCAACATATTAAACTTATAACTAAATTTATGTAGGGTTCCAATAAGACTGAGCATTTTCCTGGACTTCTGCATGTAATATTTCCTTGCACTGTGGTTACTGACTTAAGTTGCTGAGCCCATTTCACAGACTTTTTGCATAGTCATGCCAAACAGCAGTGTTTCCACAACTAAGAGTCTGTTCTCATACCCCACACCCCACCACCATCTTCCTCCGCAAAAAGTTTTTCTTTTTCTTCAATACTGCTTCATTCTTCAAGTATCTAATGTTGCCCCCCAAACATTTGCTGTGCCCCCAATGAAATTTGGGGTATGAAAAAAAGTTATGCACAAACACACCATTCACGCATATGTCAATATAAACAGGAGGACCCTCTCTTACTTAATCACTCAAATATACGACTAAAATTGCACACAAGGTTCTCAAAAGTACAATTTTGTGGCACACTTTGCATGCATCTATGTATTTGTTGAACTGTACGAAGGAGTGTCTTATTGGGAGATGTAGTCCACAGCTATTGTTTCAACCTTTATTTTCAAAAGCTATGAGACTACTGTGGCCTTGAGTCCTCTCCCTTCAATACAATTCCCACATCGATTATTTTTGAGTCATATCTTACAGTATGTTCAAAAACTGCAAAAAATTGTGATATTCATTGTCTTTTTCAATGTGTATCCAATACATATCAGGGGTCGAAATTCCCGCTGTTCCGAGAACAGTAGTTTTAATGCCGGAACAGTAACTTTTGAAAAGCCACTGTTCCGTGGAACAGTGTTTTCCCACAAGATGCAAATTGCAGATGTATGAATACACACACATCCTTATCTCTGATAAAGTAATCACACCGTGAATATAAGAAATCTCCGTAAATTTTGGCTTAAGTATGAAATGCAATCTCATTCCAGCGGTGATCAATTGAAGCTGGTTACACTTGCACGTGTTATTTCCCTATGCTGCATGGTAAACCTATATTGTGGAAACGCGCATACTGAAGCAACATTGTGGCAAAGGATAAGACGACTATTTCACGTAAATCTGCGGCGAGAAAATAACGTCAGTATGTGCACTCCCATACAGTATGTTGGAGAACCCACTCATTGCTTAGCTATAGCAATAAACTGCAATACAGTGTAACTTTTTTGCCATCACTCGAATCCCACTTGCCTTGCCTGCTGTGTTCTGCATCAATTCTGAGCATTTTTCGTCCAAAGTCTCGGGACACTGCATGAATGGAAGATTATATACTAACAATAAACTGAACAAAAAGAAAATCAGGACATCCCGCTGGTTAATCCCCATTGAATTTGAAAATTCATGCCCCCCCCACATTTTGGTCCAGTCGGGCAGTCATATAACTTGAATGCATTAAACAGCAATTTGTACCTCTGTACGTGTGCACGTACCCTATGTATGCCGAGGTACTTCGGAACAGTAAAATCTGATCCGGAACAGTAGTTTTGGAAAAAGCGCTGTTCCGTGGAACAGCGGCAAGAAAATTCAATTTCGACCCCTGCATATACAGATAATTAAATAGCTTTACTCTCACAGGCTAACATCTGTTTATTCATAGATACTGGTGTCTTCAAATTTGCATGGCGAAACTTTGCTCTCCTAGTATATCCTTGCCGAAGTGCAGCCAAACACCACACCAGGGATCACAAAGTGGTGATACCTCCAAAAGGAGTAAAAGGACTTGCACAAAACTTTCATAGATGCTCAAAACCAGAATTCTCTTGCCACTTCATGCATACACCAGGGATGGTCTCAGCAGGAGCCACCCACCCTTTTCCATTTATGCTTAAGAAAATGATGCAAAATATACATCTTTTCTTGGTCATAATTATAATTTTGAGGCACCCAAAGCCCACTGAACTGCATTCAAGAGAGCTTCTTTTCTACATTTTCCTCGCTAGTCCCGGATCTGCAGCCATTAGATGTACCTTGGATGCTCTAATTTGAAGGCTTCCCCTTAGTGGCACACTTGGAAGGTAGTTGTCTCAACATTAATTCCTATTGGACAGCATGAGTGGATTTATTTTTAAGCTCAGTGCAAACATTACCATGATCCGCTGTCCCCATTCACAACCCCCCCCCCCCCCATTAAACCTCCAGCGCGAGTAAGGTGAATATCATGGGTGGAAAAAGTTGGGAGTTTCCTTACACTGATATTTTGGAAACTAGAGGGAAATTTTGCTTTTTTGTACATGAAAAAAGATAAAGAATTGTGGAAAATTTTACTCCCTTCCTGGGAAATTAACATATTTTCCATCCCTGGGCTAATACAATGGTCTAATTGTGATTTCAATTTTTGTAGCCTGTTTAAGTGCGCTGTAATGACATTTTGGAGATAGTCAAATCCCTTCAGTGGACCCCTGGAGCCTAACGCCTAAGGGAGCACTGCACGCCACTAAGATGCCTCCAGTCCTTCATTTTGGTGTGCCCCTCCAGCAGACTGCTTGGCCCCTCAGTACCCACCCCTGCCCCCACTTCAAAAAGTATGGTGACACCACAGGAAACAATCTTCCCTTGTACCGGGCAAGCTCTTCCCACTTTGTGGTTGAGCTAATGTGAAAATGACCCACTATAGGCATTTGGCAGTTTACAGTAGGAATTACATACAGGTACTTTGCATGAAAATTCTTGCAGGGTTGTATTTAAATCTTACAATGTTTCCTTACAGATATGCACTGAAAGGTTATATATACAGTATTCAAAATTATTTCAGCCTCCAACTTTGTAGGCCGTACATGTACGCAGTACTACTTCACTCTAAGTTTGATAATAACATCTTTTCTAAGTTATGAAAGTACTGTAATTGCAAGTTTTGCAACCCACTACCAACAATTCAACTAGCTTTGCAAAAGCCCAGCAACTACGTAACTACTGTACTTTATTCTGCTGTAAAGTAGAAAATCTTTATTACTGTAAGACAGTTATCAAACCCTTGGGATCTTCCACTTGTTCCTGGTAATTAGAACTGTACTCACCATGTATTGTACAGTACAATAACTCTTAAAAAGAGTCCCTAACTGTAGTGCCTGTGCTCTTTACACCTTAGAGGATCCAAACAGATCTAAATACTGAGTAAAAGATAGGAAGTTGACCAACTCTAAATAGGGCAGGCACTATCTTTCAACTACTGTGGAGCAAATCAAAATGACTTACCATTTGTTATGCTGTCCCACACTGGTCACTCAGACTGCCTCTGGAGAAAGAAGGTTGTATGTACAGTACCTCATTCATCTACTGTACAGTAGCACACACTGTACAATAAAGGAAAGCCGAGGACCTTCACCAGTGTGAAAGCTGCAGTGTAGCACTGTTAACAAGACACCCGATGAACCACTTAGTTGCACGGCATGAAGAGGGTGACTGTTAGGGAAAGAAAAGAAACCTGGATCAAGATTTTGAGTAGCCCACAGTGTTGCAACTTTACAAAAGTACTGCAGGCTTGTGTTGGCATGCAAGTCTGCTCATATCAACAGCACTCTGCAGTCTGCACACATGTCCAAATTTTTCTCTGTTGTAGATGAGATACAAAAACTTTTGGTTATATTCTGTAAATCTCAATACCTACAGTACAGTACAGTTGCCTACTGTACTGTACTACTGTACATGGTCACTGTACTGTACATGGTCAACCCACCCACTGAAGTCTGGAATGGAGTTCTTCCCAGTAAGTTTTTCTGTGGGCCCAATATGAACCCCAACCATATCCTTAATACTGCAATTGGTTCGTTTATACTCTACGGGTATGCATGCTTGCCTTGTGAAAAAGACATCCCTGCATACCCAAACAGCACATGCTTGCAATTTGAATACGTATGGTATGGATATTGAGCTCCTTAAAATGTACTGTAAGGTCATGCCCACCTGAATAAATGAGTTATTTCAGGAACATCTACTGAAAACTCACAAAAAAACTTGCACATTCTAAAAATACAGTACAGGTACAGTATGTACTGTATGGGTAAAATTCACACAGCATACCAATTTTCAACTTTCTATCTCAAATGGCCCAATACAAAATGAGTCCCTGAAAATGCAAAATATCTCATTCAGCAATGCATCAAAGCAAAATGAGGATGGAAGCCTTTGTTCAAGGCTTAGGGGCTGTGATTTTAAAACAACTTTACGTATATTTGCCTAGAACTTTCTGTGTGTTCATGTCGACCATAAAGCAAACCCTGGGAAGGTCAATATTGAAGCACTGTGTAATGTGAGATGAATGATCCTGGGTGGAAAAATATGGGAAGCTGGGAGGCTCCTTCCCAGGAAATTGGGGTATTTGAAAGGAAGTTTTGGCAATTGGAGGGATACTGTATTTACCTTTTCTAATGAATATGAAAATACAAAAGGAATTCTGAAATATTTGACTCTGTTCCTGGGAAATAAACATTTTTTTCAGCCCTGGGAATGATCCTCGAATGTACTGTAAGTCTTCAAAAAATGTTTGCATGTACACTATTACACACGATAAGCTTAAGTTCAATGAGCTCATAATGTACTTAAGGGTTTAGAACAAACAAAACATTCATAAACAGTATTAACCTTACCATAAAACTAGTTGAACTTGAGGACACAATGCCTCACCCACTCTCCCCAAATATGAAACTTCACTGCACTTCTAGAGAAGCTGCAGGGGGTAGTACCTTGTAACTGAAATTACACTTCCACTTAACAATAAAGTTGAATAAAGACCAGGTAATGTACACTAGGTCAGATGAGCCTATGTTTTGAAACATCAGCAAAAAATTTTGCACAAGCAATTATACAGTAGGCCAGATCTACTTTACAACAGAGATTCACTCAGTGAACTCAGTGAAGATTCATCATTTATGGCTTTTTCACAAAACTTTGGCTTCAGTGGTTCCAAAAGTACAGTAGTATACACAATACAATTAAGTACTGTACTACTCCTAGAAATAAAACTGTACCATTTGTGAAGGTAATTATCAATTAATTCAGACAACAGTGTGATGCAATTGTACTTTTACTTACCCTGTATACCTGCATAATTTAGTATACAGTATACTGTATATACTAGAGTACGACAATTATTTTTTTTTCTGAAAATTCAACATTACAGTACCTCTGAGTCTTTTTCATAGAAGTCACAACAGCTGCTGCAAATGCACTCCAAACTGGACACTCTCTCTGGTCTTGATATTTCCTTTTCTCTGAAAATAATTCAATATTCATGTAAGAGTTTGATCAGTTTCAGCACAGAAATTTTGACACCATACAATGGCTAGCTCACTGGCTGTACCTTACAATACCCTGGGAGTGTACTACATTGGTCTCATTGTAACAGTTCACCAGACTGGTTACCAACAACTTGGCCCTAGGTAAATCTCGGACCATACATCTCGACCTCCAAGACATGTCATGTCCTCAGATGCGGCGGACAACATGTCACCAACTACTGTAATATTAAGTTCCGTACCTGCACAAAGTGAGAGAGGGCTACAGTACAGCTTTAGCAGGGAGTCAAATTACCACGCTGCAAATGATTTTTGGAAGTGAAGGTGCTGCACCCAGTTTGAATTTACTTTTTTAATGCAGCACCCAGTTTGAAATTTTACCACCCAATTTGAATCTCACTACCAAGTTTGAAATTTTATCACACTCTAAACTGTAAATATGTACAGTATCAGACACAAAACATCATTCAATTGAATATTGTTTTGGAAAAAAACAAAAATCATGCAACTGACCACAGACAATGTCATTCAGTTCTTGAGATATGGCCAACATCATGTGAGAATGATGCAATGTCCATTAACTCCCACCCAGTTTGACATTTTCCCTAGCTAGAAGCCTGGTTAATCTGTGACCTGACTGACTTCAAAGTCATACAGTATCTTCTGCCCTGTCCATTTTAGCAAGATGAAGCCACACAGATGGGAATTTGAATCAGTGAAAATCAGCTGTGCTTTAAAATTTCACAACTGAAAGTCCCTCTCCTCAACAAACCGTAGCCTACAGGCTGCAGTGTACAGTATTTGTGTTTGTGAAAATGATGATATTAAATATATGACTTCCCAGAATGTGGTCTTTTTTGGCCTGAAATTTTAACCAAATACAGTATGTTACTATGTTACACACTGTAAGCTTCATGCAAAATAATTTTCAAGTTTATGGGAGGAGTACAACAAGGTCAAAGGTCAGGCCAAAAATGGATAAAAAATGGGTATCATTATCTTCCCTCCTGACCACGTTTGTTCCCCTTCCATTCAGTCATCAAAGTATTTAAAGGTTTGGAGAGCACAAATTTTCCATACTGTATACTGTACTTGCACTGTGCATAGCCTTTATGAAATATGAAGTATAATATCACACTGGGCAGAAAATATTCCATGGAGGTATTTTAAGTATTAAGCCTACTGTACTCCCTCTATGGAGATACTGGATTTCAAAAATGACAGAAATTGTGCATACATGTGCAAATCTGCCATACCAACAAGGGGGCCCTATGGCCGGCCACTTTCAAATGAGCATGGATAACTCCCAAAACAGCTTGGAATTTGCAGCCAAATTTTTTGTTTTCTTCAGTATTCATGAAACTCCAACTACTGTATGCTTGGAATTTTTTTAGCAAAGTCAGTGGGCATCCCACCATGATTTTCTAAAAACTTGAGTTGACAGACAGTGATCCATACAGGTAGACCTGTCTGCAGTAAGAAAACTGTTTTTTGAAAGTTGAAGAAAATGAAAAATAAAGCCCAAGTTCAAAACTTATTTTCCACACCAAGATTTTTACACATGGACAGCAAACTACAGTGGCCTAACAGGAGATGGGGTAATATTTCTTTGTGCAGCTATAACTGAATAGCCTACAACCTTTTAGTAAAGGTCTTGGCTAGCCCTTGAACAGTGCATTTCTGTTACACTCCTCCAACATAGCCCTTGTGCAGTGTGTACAACTTTTTCAAATTCCCCAGACAAAATGTCCGGGGACCTTTTACTCTCTCAAACAACATTTTCTCACCGAACCTTGTCCAGCAACTCTCTTTGGCACATTACCATCTGCAGATAATTACCCTTACCCGGAAAACTACGTATTTAAAAAGATGTGATTCACTGATTTGAAACCAAAAATCATGCTACGTACGTACTCTGGCCATTGGCAAAACATGTTCTGCAATTACAGATATCATGTGGACGACTAGTTCCTTAGCGTATACAATGTACGTCTACAATACTTTCGGAAGTACATCAATTGAATACTTACCACACATGATATCAGTATACATACACATGCATACATACTGTACCACAGCCAATACTGTACACATTGAAGAGAAATGATAGTCACCAGTGTTTTCTCTAAGAAATTATACATTGGTTCAATATACTGAACCAATGGGTGCTACAGCAAGTTTGCATACCTCAGCCATAGTGATACTGATCCTGTAGTCTTACAAATGCCTATTTAGCCTTTTCACCAAATCACCAGTCAAACAAAGTAGAACTCAAGGGCCTGCTTGGCTGGAGTGACACTCAGCACTGAAATTGAAAACACAAAACAATAACTTCAATAAGCCTAGGCTATCTTGTCCATGAGATAAACTCATATTCATGGCTAGGCCTATACTTTTATTGGAAAAGAATGAGACGATATTAGGAAATTTCTATTCTTTCTGTGTTTTTTGACTCGAGCTCTAGAGGCCTAGGCCTAGGCAGCCCTACTGTACAGTAGGCTTACACCCTAACCCTAACAGTAACAATAATACCAATATTACCATGCAACTGTACTGAAGGAGTACAACCGGTAGGCCTCTACTGTACATGGAAGCAAATGAACCACCCCTTGATATTAGATGGAAGAAATTGTCGCTCCAGTTTGCCCTTAAACTTACTGTAGGAGCCATAGACACAACCCAACCTTTGAGACGACCTTCAACCATAAGTTTAGTGACATATATCTCGCAAAATCAACAGCTACAGTATCCCTCCACTTGCTATTCGCGTTAGGAAAGCTCTGTCACAGGTGTGTACTAACCCCAATTTCGCAGCACAGTTTACCTTTTCCACCATTCCTCCCTGGAAGTTAGTCGAGCCAGTTGTTGACCTTAGCCAGGGTTTCTGCCAAAGGGGGAAAGGGGGGATTTATCCCCCCCCCTTTCCAGAAGGTGGGTAAAATCCCTCTTTTCATTTCCATAAAAATTAAAAAAATCGTCCATATCTTGGCTTCTTACTTAAGAAGAGGACACCTTTGCAGCAATGTTTGGACTTTCATAAGTAAATGGCCTTTAAAACCCTTCAAAATGCACCTTATAGGGGTCTTGAAGCAAGCTTTTGTCCCCCTGAATCCACTTGTAACTTTAACCAGCGACAGCATCAATTTGGACTAGGGGTTTAGGAGGAATTAATCCCCCCCCCCTTTTTTTACATTCCTGGCAGAATCCCTGTTACGTAGCTTAAAGAAGTATCTGAAAAACTCAAATGAACTGGTATTCTGAGCCAGTTTTAATGAGCTGAGACAAAAGTACAGTCGGTATCATACCATCTATACTGACGGCTCCAAGACCGCGAACAGGGTTGCAGCCGCGGCGACAGGCCAGGATGCATTCTGGCAAATCAGACTACTGGATGATGCATCAATATTTACTGCCGAACTTCAGGCACTTAAGATGGCATTCCATCTGATTGAAACCTCGGAAATTCACCAGTTCATCGTGTTCACAGATTCACTATCCAGCCTTTTAGCACTTAAAGGCCGCCATGAGCTAAAACACCCTTCAGTAACAGCTCTCTGTGAAGCTTACTCCAATTTGATTCAACTACAAAAATCGGTTGTGCTTGCATGGGTCCCTAGTCACGTGGGCATAAAAGGGAATGAAAAAGTCGATGCATTTGCTAAAGAAGCCCTACAGATGGACGTCACCAATCTCCACTTGCCTCACACTGATTACCGCCCTAAGATCAATGGCTTTGTAAAATCAAAATTCAAAATAGCAAGCACTATGGGATTCTTTTCCTGGAAACAAATTGTACAGAGTTAAATCAACGGTCGGAACTGGGGGTCATGGAACCCCCAGTAAAAGGAGAGATGATTTAGTTCTGACAAGGGGGCGCTCGCATCGGTCACACCTACCTTACCCATGCCTATTTACTCCACGGGGATGAGAGACCATATTGTATACCCTGTGATTGTGCTGTCACTGTCAGTCACATTCTCGTTGACTGTTATGAATACTCCCATATTCACCAGAAGTACTACGCTGTGCGTAGGGAATGAAAAAGTCGATGCACTTGCTAAAGAAGCCCTACAGATGGACGTCACCAATCTCCACTTGCCTCGCACTGATTACTGCCCTAAGATCAATGGCTTTTTAAAATCAAAATTCAAAATAGCAAGCACTATGGGATTCTTTTCCTGGAAACAAATTGTACAGAGTTAAACCAACGGTCGGAACTGGGGGTCATGGAACCCCCAGTAAAAGGAGAGATGATTTAGTTCTGACAAGGGGCCGCTCGCATCGGTCACACCTACCTTACCCATGCCTATTTACTCCACGGGGATGAGAGACCATATTGTATACCCTGTGATTGTGCTGTCACCGTCAGTCACATTCTCGTTGACTGTTATGAATACTCCCATATTCGCCAGAAGTACTACGCTGTGCCAGACCTGAAAACTTTATTTGAACATACAGATCCTTCCCTTATTTTGGACTTTCTCAAGGAAAGTAAACTGTATAGAAATTTTTGACATGACTCCTGCATTTGCCTGGACTCTTAAGTAGAGTTTGACCTCGCCTTTTTTTAGTTAATTGTACCCCAACTTTGCGCCTTTTTCTTTTCTAGATGACACTATATAACACACTACACAGTCGTGTTGGTGTGTCGTAAAATACTAACTACAACCAGTAGGCCTACCTGTACTAAGGTAAGGGGGCATGTGAAACAGTAGACTAGCCAACTTCCCGCTGAAATTAAGTGACCAAACACTTATAAAATTCGAACTTATTCGCTCGTAAGTAATAGCTTTTCAGTAGGCCTATCTATAATACTGAAACTGAAAACACAAAACAATAACTTGAATAACTGTTAGGCTAGGCTATCTTGTCCATGAAATAAACTCATATCAGGCCTCGAATTTAACCGCGGCCACCGCCGTGGTTGCCCCTTCAATTGGTCTTGGTGCCCTGCAATTTTCAAAAGAACTTGCGGCCAAATATGGCCGTAAGTGCCACCTTACTATGGCTGCGGTGCCCCTCACGGCCTCAGCTGATCGTCTCAAAGCCATGCCTTCCCACCCGTTACAAACTTTCAAGAATAGGTACGTCAGGATATTATCTGTAAAAACAGGTATGGGCGTTTTGTAAACATGCTGAAAACGTTACAACGTGTTTGAACGAAATGTTGTTATGTTTGTACACGATGATTATAAAAACGCAATGAATGCTGTCTTCATCGTATAAAAGTTTGAAATACATGATGCAAACCAGATATATTGTCTGTTGTTTTCTTCATTTATGAATTATCATCTTTCATTCTTTCTCAAAAAACCCTGAAAACGTTACCTATTTGTCTCCCTCTCTCGGAAGATTTCTTTTACTTCTTGTTATCTCACAGCCAAGCAGCACTGTCTGAGTTAATGAGGCTTGTGACGTCATTCTCTGAAATGGAGACCCCGCCCATAACGAAAAATATTGGGTTTCGCAGAATGGGTACCTATCATGCTGGAGTAACTTCAATCTACTGAATAATGCATAAGAGGCGTTGCCTGATGCTATCTCCCCGGTAATTTAAAGTTTGAATCCCTTTTCTTTCCCAAAAATATCCTTAGGTATTATTACTTTCGCAATTTTATAGAGAAATAGGCCATCAAAAACTTGCCAACTTTTTGGGGGTTGTTTCGACTGCCTTCAAATCTTGCGAATACCTGACCGTATTCAGGATAACTGAGGTATAAAAATGTCATAATCGAGTAGTCGAGACATTTAGCCAACGATTGATACCTATGGCACTATGAGCGTAAGAACAGAACTTTCGAAATGAACGATTTTGGAAGGTGGTATTTTTCGCATTTTTGGCCACATAGGGCACCGAACTACGCGGCTACGTATGGCTATACATGTACGGTAAAGAAGAAGTGTGGGAGCATATTTTGGGTATTAATTCTGCTTTCCTTCGTAAACAATAGGCCTATTTACAGTGAATCTGTAGTACTGGCCTAGGCCTACAAACTTAATACTAATGGCATGATGTAGCTCTTCGTAGGCCTATTGATTTTACTTTTGTGATTTAAAACAAAAACGATGTCATAAGAACATTTACACCCAATGAACGAAAGTTTGTTGATAGATTTCGTCCCATGCTACGTAACTATAGTTCCACTGATTTGCACACAAAGCAAGCGGGCCGCTAACATGACTGCAAACAGGATATTTACGTATGGAAATATATAGTGCGTGCATGAATTATGTACTGCTATATGGAACACCTCAGAACAAACAACTGTGCGAGCCTACACTGTCTGTTTACACGTATAGGTTAAGCATGGTAGGATGGTGGATGAATGCTTGCATTGAAATACTGCGGCAATTTTTCGGTGCTTTTAAGTGAAGTCTGTTTTAAAAAAAAAACGTTCGTATATCTGTGAGCACCTTGAAGCTGACAAAAACGATGTTAAACTGAGAGAGTGAATTGTGGTTAAGCCGATATTGTGTACGCGTCCATGATAAGCAGATTTGGGCTACTGCTATCGATTGGGGGATGCGGGCGCCTGCGCGTATTGTTAGGGGGATTAATAGGGCATTGAACTGTGAGTATGTGGAAGTTCAATTCAAGTCACAGAATTATATAGCTATGAATGGAGAGACACGGGCAGTTTTATTTCTGAAGCTTTATTTGGTCCATTGAATTTGCAAATAAACATCGTTGTTAAATGAGAGATAATCAAAGGAAAACATTGGGGAAGAAAACTAATTAAAACTTTTGTTGTATTTTTAGAAGGAAACCGTTTAAAAAAAACGTTTAAGCTGAATTATGCGCCGTTTAAACGGGCCGATCGAATCGTTTTAAAAAATAAAAAAAACAATAAACCGTTTAAACGTTTAAAACGTGACATCCGCTACATATGGCCGAAACAGCAATTAACATGCTGTCTGTTACTGTCGGTTTATCAATGCAATGAGGAATAAAAATAACTGCGCCCTGACTACTCCATGCTCTAAACTAGTTGTGAAATAATTATCTTATTCTCTGGCACCTAACTGAGCTGACACTCACCTGTAATCAGTTTTAATCTTCTGCAGGAAATATAGGCCCTGACCACAATTCCCACTGAGTCCACACACAAATATGATTATTTCAAGCTGCCAAAGAGGAAAGGATGTATAATAAGATGTGGTCAAAAAGAACCATATCCTTAAAGGCACCTCTAAACTCAGGCCCAGACAGAAACATTCTCCCAACTTGCAAAACTTTGAGCCACGCCTCCAATTTAAAAAACACAAACAAACTGTCCTAACGTTAGAACACTTCCAATGACATGGAGCCAGACAGTAGTCCTGTCACTGAGTTTCAATTTGCTTGAGGCAACTATTGAAAAACAAACTATGGTGGACTCATGAGCCTAATATGGAATACAACTGACTAAGGTCATCATTACCAACCAGCCTGGTGCTATGATTCACTACCAGCACGCTGCGGCGTGGTTCATAATTGCAAGACATAATTGGGTGGGCAATTTTGTGGCATATAGCAAACAAACTTTCCAGTAGGGCCCTTGGCTAGCTGTCTACATCCCATTTCATGTACATTAATTAGCCTACAATCTGCTGATCTCCTGAGTGGAGTTGACCTTTTTCCTGTTATCCTATTGTTTTTTCTCTCAGTGTGACCTTCAGCGTAGGCCCTGACATGGGAATGCAATTTTGGTCTGCTAGGCCTAGCCTAGCTTAGGGTCTAGTCCTAGTTCTCACCTACACTTTGTTCCCTTAACTAGGCCTCGGCTATCGCCGTCCAAATTTTTTGCAAGCAAGGTTACTGGTTCAGAGTAAGCTCGTTACTGTAGTGATTGTTGAGCTTCATACACGTATGCATGCACGTGTGGATTCAATTGCATGTGTATGAACGTAACCATAGCTAGGACTATGTCACAATTGAACAGCAATGCATGCTATTCAGCATACAACAGGCTTAGTGTGAAGGTCCTAGTAACAAGATTTAAGCAGTTAGATAGAATGTCTGAAACACAAAACAGCATCACTTGTGGAAATACCAATTTTGGGACTTTTTTTGGACACAGGCCTAGGCCTTGTCCTATATTCTTAGCATGAAGGATCTTAAACATGTAAGTGATGTGTGGAGATCAATTAGCCTACATAGGAGTTTACATGAATTTGAGAAAGATATGTGACCAGTCCAAATTTTTGGATGTTCAGTAAGTAGGCCTAGCCTAGCCCTTACACAGAGCTGTGTGCATTATGTTACATCGCCCAGTCACATTACACTCCATGTGATGTGGAGTGTAATGTGCCTTGGCCATGTAACGTAGCACACTGCCCTGTTCAAAGGCTAGCCTAGCCCAACCTTTTGAACGGCGATAGTACTGACCTAGTATGGAAAGCCACAAGAGACCTATGGTCTGCAGACTAGGCCTAGCCTAGTCCAGTCTGCTGACCTAGTACGTAGGTTGCTTTGTGGCTTCTCATACTAGGTCAGCATTATCGCCGTCCAAAAAATTGGGCCACTGTGCATCCAATAATTTCAACTGGCCACTATTTTGTTGAAATTCATGATAACTTCTAGGTAACTGTCCCCCACAGGTGATTTGTATGTTAAAGATCCTTCATGCTGAGAATGTCTCCAAAAATGTCCGAAATTGTGGTTTTCCACAAGCGATGCTGTTTTGTTTTTTTAGACATCCAACTAAGTGCTTAAATCTTGTTACTAGGCCCTTCACACTATTGTATGCTAAATAGCAGGCATTGCTGTTCAATTGTGACATAGGCTAGTCTTAGCTACGGTTACGCTCATATACGCGCAACTAACTCTACACACGCATACACGTAAGTAGCAACAATCACTATAGTACCAAGGTTACCGTCACGGTAACCTTACTTGCAAAAACTTGTATGGCGAAGGCCTAGGCTTAGTTCAGGGAACAAAGTGTACGTGAGAACTAGGCTTAGGCTAGGTACCCTAGCCTAGCCCCAATAATGAATAGTTTTTAGGGGAAGGAAGTATAGAAACTAAATTTTTGTAGCCTAGGCCCTAGCTATGGTTGGCTAAGTAAGGTAAGGGCCAAACCAACTTGCTAGCCTAGCCTAACGTTAGGCCTAGCAAGCCTAGGCTAGGCCTAGGGGCCTAGCTACTTCTTAACTGATGTTTAGGGCCTAACGTTAGCACTTTAGTCAGTTAGCATGCGTGTTTTCGTGAACCGAATATGTGATTCTAAAAAAAATATAAAGTGAGCGATCCCGAGCCCCGGAGCACTGCCAAATTCCGGTACCTTGACCTACTTTGGCTGAGGGTACGTTCGGTAGGCTAGGCTATTGCCATTTGCCAAACGTTAGATTGGCTAGGCTATTGTATTTGTAGCGTTAGGATTGAGTAACACTAAGTGACAGTAACAGTGCTGAGTTATGCTACTGTAGGCCTAGCCTACACTGACGTTAGGAGTAGGACTAGCCAAGACATTGATAAACTTCTTGAATCTTCGGAAACTATGCATTTACAGAAAAAAATGATCATTCCCTCCATATAATTTGTAAAAGTCCGTAATGTCGACATCAACGTTAATGAGTGTCTTACCAGACGAAATAGTGAACTGTAGTTCTTAGCAAGCTGTGCCGTAGAATTCTGTGGCCAAGACTATGTGGACAAAAAATTGGGGGCGCTGTGCCACCTTCAAAAGAGGAAAATGACATTTGAGTCGCGAGTGGAGCGAGACAGTGAACGAGTGTGTGGACATAAACAACACAAGCTATTTTCACTGGGATTGCGTGATTGGTGGGGAAAATAAGCTTCTGGGCTCAACTGCGTTATGTGGACAGTGGATGTCCACACAATCGGCCAAAGTCCACATAACGCGGTGGGGTACTAACAATTGTCCACGCAATCCAGGTTGAATGAGAGTATATATATATATATATATATATATATATATATATATATATATATAGAATAATAACAACAAGAGCAACGGTAATGCCTTAGCAGCCAACATTGTATTGAAAAGAGTTACGAAATTTTCGAAGCCCTGCTTCTTCCTCAGCGTATAGTCAGACAGTGAACTTACTACCAGAAGGTTACAAAACAAAAAGTTATAAGTAAAACACGAAAAAGCTGGTAGCTCATCGGAGGCAATTGAAAGCACCCAAGTGCGACCGTTCCCTATTCAGACCGTGGTCCAGCGTATTAAGCTTATTGATGAGCTTTAGTTCGTACGATTTACGTTCGGAATCAGATTTGAAGCCTCCACGTAGCAGACAATAGTGTAAGTTTTCAAGTCCATGATCTGGGAGATTAAAGTGAAGTGAAATAGTGTGGTGTTCAGATTTACTGCGAATTGTCTGTTTATGGTTATTAAACCGGAGACGGAATGGAGTTTTGGTCTCGCCGACATAATTTCCATTAGGGCATTTGTCACAATAGAAAAGGTAAACCACATTGGTCGAGTTGCAGTTGAAAGGACCGGGATAAAGTTTAATATTAGTGCCGGGAGGGGTCACAACGGTGTCAGTAATCAAATGCTTGCAAATCTGACAGCGGGGGCGATTACATGGTAGGTTACCCGGTGGGGGTGGGTTCAGTGGGGGTAACGAACTTGAGACCAGAAGGGAACTCAAAGAGGGTGGCTGTTTAAGGGCAAGGACTGGTTGGTAATTGAAACACGCGGGGATCGGGTGGGGTCCCGATTGTAGAGTGGGCCAAAGGGACTTGAAATGTCTAAAGAGTCTTCTACATTGGGGAAAATAAGTGGTGACAAAGGGAATGCGATCATAGTTAACCTCGGACTTATACTGTAACAGCTGTTCTCGAGGGAATTTGTTGGTCTTTCTACAAATAGCATTGATTAAGCGAAGGGGGTAGCCACGGTCAAGAAACCGTTGCTTCAGTTCAGATAATTTGGCACGGAAGTCCGTCGGGTCCGCACAAATTCGCTTAAGTCTAAGGGCCTGGCTATACACAATAGACTCTTTGATGTGGTTAGGGTGAAAACTCGTATACTGGAGATACGCATGTCTGTCAGTGGGCTTGCAGTATACAGAAGTATGAATAAAAATATCAATGATATGATCTGGGACCAGGGAGAAGCAGAGCTAATTAATTTCATCCGGGACCTTAATAATGCCCACGGCTCTATCAAATTCACACACCACTTTTCCCCAACGTCATTACCTTTTTCAGATGTTCTAGTAAGCTTGCGGGATTCATCCATTCATACTTCTGTATACTGCAAGCCCACTGACAGACATGCGTATCTCCAGTATACGAGTTTTCACCCTAACCACATCAAAGAGTCTATTGTGTATAGCCAGGCCCTTAGACTTAAGCGAATTTGTGCGGACCTGACGGACTTCCGTGCCAAATTATCTGAACTGAAGCAACGGTTTCTTGACCGTGGCTACCCCCTTCGCTTAATCAATGCTATTTGTAGAAAGACCAACAAATTCCCTCGAGAACAGCTGTTACAGTATAAGTCCAAGGTTAACTGTGATCGCATTCCCTTTGTCACCACTTATTTTCCCCAATGTAGAAGACTCTTTAGACATTTTAAGTCCCTTTGGCCCACTCTACAATCGGGACCCCACCCGACCCCCGCGTGTTTCAATTACCAACCAGTCCTTGCCCTTAAACAGCCACCCTCTTTGAGTTCCCTTCTGGTCTCAAGTTCGTTACCCCCACTGAACCCACCCCCACCGGGTAACCTACCATGTAATCGCCCCCGCTGTCAGATTTGCAAGCATTTGATTACTGAAACCGTTGTGACCCCTCCCGGCACTAATATTAAACTTTATCCCGGTCCTTTCAACTGCAACTCGACCAATGTGGTTTACCTTTTCTATTGTGACAAATGCCCTAATGGAAATTATGTCGGCGAGACCAAAACTCTATTCCGTCTCCGGTTTAATAACCATAAACAGACAATTCGCAGTAAATCTGAACACCACACTATTTCACTTCACTTTAATCTCCCAGATCATGGACTTGAAAACTTACACTGTTGTCTGCTACGTGGAGGCTTCAAATCTGATTCCGAACGTAAATCGTACGAACTAAAGCTCATCAATAAGCTTAATACGCTGGACCACGGTCTGAATAGGGAACGGTCGCACTTGGGTGCTTTCAATTGCCTCCGATGAGCTACCAGCTTTTTCGTGTTTTACTTATAACTTTTTGTTTTGTAACCTTCTGGTAGTAAGTTCACTGTCTGACTATACGCTGAGGAAGAAGCAGGGCTTCGAAAATTTCGTAACTTTTTTCAATACAATGTTGGCTGCTAAGGCATTACCGTTGCTCTTGTTATTATTCTTCATTTGCCAATACACGGATATCGCTATCATGCTATTTCGTATATATATATATATATATATATATATATATATATATTTATATATATATATATATATATATATATATATAATATATATATATATATATATACATACATATATATATATATATATGTGTGTGTGTGTATTGAGGTGATGGAATCTACGGGTGCTCCATGCAAAAAATACAGTAGACGTTAAGAAGGCCAACAGGCCGGTTGGCTTTTTGAAGCACGTATTCGATCTATTGCAAATACATAGCAAATATGTACAATATACAGTGATACGAAATTTTCGAACACACCTGTGTTCTTCATCAGCGTATAACGACAGATGACTGAGAAAAGGCTAGCAATAAGAAAGATTCACAAGCAAAAGCTAGGCAGTCAGATTAATTGGGGGTTGTGGAAGGTGTAATCACTGATTATCCCTAAATCCCTATTTAGACCCGCGATGTGTGTATTGCCAGTTAGGACCCATTTGGTTTCAGAATTACGGCGGATCTGTTGAGAAGTAAAAGAAGAGCCCAACAGTATACATTTTAGATCGTTGAGGTCGTGACCGGGTAAGTCGTAATGCTGTCCAACCGTAAAACCCTGGGTTTTGTCCCGGATAGTCTGCTTATGATTATTAAACCTAAGACGGAATATATATATATATATATATATATATATATATATATATATATATATATATATATATATATATATATATATATATTTTCCAATTTTCAAGCCTCTACTGCTGTTACGTATCTTTATATATATGTATATATATATATATATATATAAAGATACGTAACAGCAGTAGAGGCTTGAAAATTGGAAAATAAACAGCCATAAAAGATTTTTGCAAAGCTTTCGAGCAATACTAGCTCTTCAGTGCTTGATCACAAGAGTGACAAGGAGCGTACGAAACTTACAGGTTTTAAATTGTGAGGACAAAGAGCCTCACTGATAAGTCAATTAGGACTATCGTTTTTGAGAGCATTGAGAGAAGTAATTTCTATATAAGCCTATTGAAGAAGGCGTGGGTCAAAACGGATTACTTAGGCCTGGAGTGTAATCCCTTCACAATGCTGGTAGGTCACTTCGGGTATTCAGGCCAGAAGGCGTCATTGACTGTAGCACACCTATCCAGAAATGTTCCTTTTGTTTTGGGCTTCTATTGTTCCATGAACTGTTTTATTTAATAGACCCTTTTCCAAATAGCAATTACAAAGGATTGTGTGGTCGAGTTTTGGTGCGTGTCGTTGTCGTCAATGGCATTTTACTGTGGAGAAAAAAAAATGCATACTTAAAGTCTATCCCATAATCCTTTGTAGTTGCTATTTGGAAAAGGGTCTATGGCAATGACTCGTAAATTGTCTGTCGAATGACGTGGTAAATTGTTAGCTACAGGTTGTTCAACCTTTTTGGTTTTAATTGCTGACGTGTGCTGTGTCATTCTCATCCCAGGGAGCTGTGAGAGAAATTTCAGGAACCAGACAATGCGAAGCTTAAGTGTCGTTTAAGTGTTGGCTAAACACCTAGTTTCAAAGGAGGAACAAGTGTTGTTTGTCCATCCCTTACAGCTCCCTGCTCATCCTTAGTGAGTTTTTAGGTTCCCCTACGTACTGCGTTCCACAAAAATTGCAGTAGATGAGACAAATGACATTTTTGGAGAGACAATTAATTGACTGTCTAATTTGGAAAGTGCGTGCAGTTTGATAGCTCTGAAATTGTTAGGTTGAATCAACCAGAGCGCACGTCTTACATTTGGTCGGGCAAGGTGAACAACCAATTTCTCGTTGTTAGCCTCGACTGAGGCTTTGTCCTGGAATTTTGCCCGAACCAAAATGTCCCGTAGATTTGGGGGACGCGAGAAGGCAACAACGGGGGGGGGGGGGGGGAGGATCGGGAAAGATAGACTTCAGGCGAACTGTGCTTTGAAGAATGGACAAATGTTTTCGGATGAATTTGGCGAAAGGTGGTAGACCGGGATGGTTCTCAGTTACCAATGGTATGCTATTAGAATTGGGCTGACGGGTTTTATATGTCAGAGTTTCAGAACGCGGGGTATCTTTTGCCTTTTTGACGGCATTTTCAATGGAACCCCGAACGTACTGTCTGTTACGCAGGTGGCTAGACAGTTCGTTGGTGCGAATTTCAAAGTCGTGTTTCAGAGGAACAGATGCGTTTGATGCGGAGTGCTTGACTGTATGGAATATTTTTGGTGCAGTGCGGGGGATGGCAACTGCTCGGTAGTAGGTAGTTATGCTTGTCCGTGGGTTTGTTGAACAAGTCAATTTTGAGTGAACCATTTTCTATGGTCACTGTTGTGTCCAGAAAGTGGAAACTGACTCTAGAGGAGTCGGCCGTGAATTTGATTGTGGGGTGAAACGCATTGATGTTTTCCACAAATATTTTTTAGGTTATCTTCACCGTCGGGCCAGATCATGAAGATATCGTCGATTAAACGTAACCAAATTTGTGGTTTTAAATTTTGTCGAGATAAGAATTCTTTCTCGAGGTTGCCCATGAATAAATTTGCGAATGAAGGAGCCATCTTGGTTTCCATGACAGTACCATGAATTTAAAGGTAGTGCTGGTCGCCAAAAACGAGATTTAGTTTTAAAATCCAATTAAGTTCCCCGAACTTAATTGGATTTAAGTTCGCCGAACTTAATTGGATTTTAAAACTAAATTCACACATCCGGGGCTAGTCAAAGACCTCGGTGTTTTGAATCAGTACACTTTCCATCAGACAACGTAATTGTTTATTCTACTTATTTACACCTTTTCATCACTTATCATCTTGTGTTTTTAAGCTGTATCTCTGCTGCTGGCTAAGTTAATTATTTTACTCACTTCACTGTCTGATCTCGCTGACGAAGGTTCCAGGGGGAACCGAAAATTTCGAATTAAATCTTGGATTATTTTGTACTCTTTAAGTCAACTAAGTGATGCATTTATATGTTTCCTGTTTTACGATTTATTTTCTCGGAGTACACGTGAAACTCTCCTCTTTAATTATATATAATTATATATATAATTATACAATATATAATTATATATATATATATATATATACATACATATACATACATACAACAAGAGCAATGGTAATACCTTAGCAGCCAAAATTGTATTGAAAATAGTTACGAAATTTTCGGCGCCCTGCTTCTTCCTCAGCGTATAGTCAGACAGTGAACTAACTACCAGGTTATAAAACAAAGTTATAAAACACGAAAAAGCTGGTAACTCATCGGAGGCAATTGAAAGCACCCAAGTGCGATTGTTCCCTATTCAGACCATGGTCCAGCGTATTAGGCCTATTGATTAGCTTTAGTTCATACATTTACGTTCGGAATCGGATTTGAATCCGCCACGTAGCAGACAACAGTGTAAGTGTTCAAGTCCATGATCTGGGAGAGTAAAGTGAAGTGAAATAGTGTGGTGTTCAGATTGACTGCGAATTGTCTGTTTATGATTGTTGAACCGAAGACGGAATGGAGTTTTGGTGTCGCCGACATAATTTCCATTAGGGCATTTGTCACAATAGAAAAGGTAAACCACACTGGACGAGTTGCAGTTGAAGGGACCTGGATAAAGCTTAATGTTGGTGCCGGGAGGGGTCATAACGGTGTCAGTAACCATATGTTTGCAAATCTGACAGTGGGGTGGGTTCAGCGGGGGTAACGAACTGGAGACCAGAAGGGAACTCAAAGAGGGTGGCTGTTTAAGGGCAAGGGCTGGTAACTGAAACACGCGGGGGTCGTCTGGGGTCCCGATTGTAGAGTGGGCCAAAGGGTCTTTGAATGTCTAAAGAGTCTTCTGCATTGGGGAAAATAAGCGGTGACAAAGGGAATGCGATCATAGTTAACCTCGGACATATACTGTAACAGCCGTTCTCGAGGGAATTCGTTCGTCTTTCTACAAATAGCAGTGATTAAGCGAAGGGGGTAGCCACGATCAAAAAACCGTAACTTCAGATAATATGGCACGAAAGTCCTTCGGGTCCCCACACATTCGCTTAAGTCTAAGGGCCTGGCTATACACAATAGACTCTTTGATGTGGGTAGGGTGAAAACTCGTATACTGGAGATACGCATGCCTGTCAGTGGGCTTGCAGTATACGGAAGTATGAATGGATGAATCCCGCAAGCTTACTAGAACATCTAAGAAGGGTAGTGACGTTGGAGAAAAGTGTAAATTTGATAGAGCCGTGGGCATTATTAAGGTCCCGGATGAAATAAAATTAACTCTGCTTCTCCCTTGTCCTTGATCATAAAAATATCATCAATAAATCTTAAATATAGAACAGGCATGTGAGCGCGACCACCTAGCAAATCCTCTTCAACGATAGCCACGAAAAGACATGCATAGGCAGCCGGGGCCATTTTTGTCCCTATGGCCCTGTCATGGGCCTGAACGTAATGTTCACCTTCAAAAATGAAAGTATTATGTGATAGCGTGAATTTCATTAGGGAACATAGTTTTGAAACACGGGGTGTGGCGATGTTTTCACTTACCAGGAAGCGCTCACAAGCCTTAATACCATCTAGGTGTGGTATGTTAGTATATAGCGACGACACATCTAAAGTGACTTACAAACAATTATTTCACAACGATACAGTCTCAGTTTCGGACAGTTTTTGCGGGAACTGAGTAGTATCCTTTATGTAGCTGCTCATCTTGGGTAAAAGTAGTTGGAGGAATGAGTCAAAGGCCGACAGGTGCTCGGTGAGAGTTCCCTTGCACGAAACAATGGGTCCGTCTTCCAGGAGGACTGATGTTGTGTTCCTTGGCGTATAAGACCCAGTCAGTGACATTGGTGGGGATCTTTTCGCGCAATTTGTGGATCATGGGTAATAAGTAGAAGATCCCTGGTTCCGGGGATTCCGGTATCAATTTGGTAAGGGTGTCTCTGTAGTGTTGGGGAAATTGCATGATTAAAGTTTTTAGTTCCTTTTGGTACTCACCGATCGGGTTGTAAGGGAGGCTCTGGTAGAAGTGTTTGTCAGATAGCTGCCTCATATCTCTGAGACGTACGAGTGCCTGTTTTGGATGACTATGGCGCCTCTCTTGTCCGCAGTTTTAATGACTATGGTATTGTCCTTTTTACTTTGAGGGCCTCAGATTTTTCCGCCCTACTGACATTTTCCTTAATTGTGGTGTTTTTTACATTCAGGAGGAAAGCATCAAGGTACTTCCGAGCCTGATCTACGAAAGAGTCTACACAGATGTTTCTTCCGTTGGGACGTGTCCATGTGGACGGTTTGTAGTTGATGGGTCTCGTCAACGGCCGCTCATCCGACTGGTCATGAAAACACTCCTTGATGCGAATTCTTTGCGAGAATTGTTCGAAATCAGAGCATAGTTGGGCTTTGTCCGGCTCTCTTGAGGGACAGAAGGATAATCATTTTATCGAAAAGATTTTGTTGGTTATTGTAAGCATTTTTGTAAATAGGTTATAGACTGATGTGGTGTTCGATGTTTGACTTCTGCCTACTCAAATCCCTCTGGTGCACCGGTCTGTTGCGTGGTATGCGAATGCGCGGTGGATAGTTGTCACGACTCAATTTCACCAGGCTGCTTTTCTTTCAAATCCAGCTTTTGCCACAGAGTTTGTTAATAACACGAAGAGAGGAACTCCTTTACATTAAGTAGGGAATGTTGATCCCCAGATCCAACAACTGAGACTGTTACCAAGGGAGTCTTGGCGGCACGCACCCCTAAGGGCTAGGTTGTGAAGTTTTTCCGATGCTCTTCGGCATATATCACCTGCAGAGTGGTTATGTGGGAAGGTAGAGCGATTTTTTAACTTTAGTCCAATGGGGATAACGTCCAGCCGCTTACAAGAGCTAAGGAAATAAATGACCGATCTAGATTTAGCAGTACGGTAAATTAAATGAGTTACGACAAAACAAATCACTAATTCAACGATTACGGCTTTCTTCCGGTGCTGAAGAAACCTGCGCACTTCTTTCCCTCTGAATTTAAACGTCCACGTGGCAGTCGTTCAGTAGTGTAGGGGCCCGCGCAATCGTCTTACTCCTTCGTCGGTACAGAGCCGTAGCGAGCGGGGGTGTGGGGGTGTCACACCCCCAATATTTGATCGCCGTCGGCAAATTTTCGGTCTGTCGGCAAAAAGAGGAGAGGGAAAGGAACAGAAGAGACAAAGAGGAGAGGAGGAAAAAAAGAGAGAAGAAAGGGAAAGGAAAGGAGTGAAAGGGAAGACGGAGAATGAAAAGAGAAAGAGAGAACGGGCCAGTCTGTTATCGGCTATTTCGATTTTCGGCTCTTCATCTGTTTGGCCCATTCAAGTTGAAGGCCCGTCGGCAAATTGGTTAT
Source organism: Holothuria leucospilota (assembly GCA_029531755.1). NCBI lineage: Eukaryota > Metazoa > Echinodermata > Holothuroidea > Aspidochirotida > Holothuriidae > Holothuria > Holothuria leucospilota. The sequence goes on along the minus strand of CM055961.1, from coordinate 76,287,910 downwards.
GCATGTGACGGCCGTATCAACGGCCGTCGGTGTTATTGGACGAGTGACTGAGTCCGTCGGCAACTCGGGAAAGGAAAGGGAATTAACGGCTTCCGTATAGGTGCAGTATTTCGGGTCATATGACATTCTTGAAAAACTACTTTCTGCACATTATTCCTCAATTTTATCATCACCATGGGGAGCAGCACACGATTACCCATGGAGAGAGTATCCTTAGCCCGTCTTCTAAACCCTAACCTTTACTTCAAACACATTTTGCAAACTTCTGAGGATCTGGTTTACCCACAAACATCCTGAAAAAAATAATGCTAGCCTCGCGTGTCTTCCCTCCACTGCAGTCTCAGGCTTTTAACTTTTGAACACCGAAATGAAACAGATACAGAACCCATCTTCAGATCCTGGCGTTGAAAGCATATATTGACCGCTTGTGTTAAGATTCTGAACACTTTTTCTCCCTTTTTGAACGCCGGACGCCTATCCACTTATCGTATTTGAACGCCTGACGCGTCTAGTGTTCAAATACTGAATACATAGTGTTCCACTTCTGAACGACAGGTTCAGCCCCTGAAGTATAGTAGCATGACGAGAGGAATAGCCTAACACATTAGAATTAACCGGAATCTTTGCATTGGATAATGCATTATGAACCAAGATGTACCAATCCTGCATGAGACTAATTTTTTACCGAAAGATTATGCTAAAATCTCAGAGCTTCCGGGGGGCTAAGCCCCCGGACCCCCATCAGGGGCCCTAAGGCCGGCCCAATGTTTTAACCAGCCCCTATTTGTGGGACAATGTCGTATAAACGGCGACAAATATCGCACAAAAAAAAAAACTGACACCCAAATTCTCCTCGGTTGTAAATTTGGGGGTTCCTCATTAGGGCAAAAATCCACTCAAATATTATACCATTTGCGATCTAGGCACCTTACAAATTCCAAAAATTTCCAAAGGGGAGGGGGACACCCCTCCCCTAAGACCCCCCGGCCACAGATCAGTAAATGTCGCATTGAGAAAATGTCCACGCTAAAACAGTGGCGGGCCTGTGGATCCCAACCGCTTAAAACTATAGCGGCCTCACGAGAGGAATAGCCTAATACATTAAAATTAGTGGGGATCTAGTTTGCATATGATGATGCATTATGAACCAAAATATATCCATCCTGAGACTTAATTTTTCACCCAGAGATATACTTTAACCTCAGAGCTTCCGGGGGCTGCGCCCCCTTGCCTCACCAGGGGTCCTTAGGCGGGGCCCTGGACCCCACCCGCTAAAACTCGTCTTCGCACTACGCATTACCAGATCCGTCGGCAAAACAATCTCCACACCCCCACACCCCCCAAAGATAACACCTTCTGTACGCCCCTGCGTCGGTGTCAGCGTGGCAGCCCTTCTCAGGTTTAAAGACCTGCCCGAAAGGACTCCCCCGATCTTCGACGCCTGTGCGGTTCTCTCCTGGAAGGTGAGAGTTGAGGGGCCTGCACAATCGCCTCCCTCTATCTCCGATACGGTACAAAGCAATTTTCCACTGACTGTGATTCGTTGTGGTCTAAAAATTTCACGGCATTGCTGTATACCAAAAACAAAGACTTTCCGAAAAAGTAAATGAATTGCATAAAGGTAGCAATTTGTTCCCGACCAACAGCAAAATTTTCCCGACAAACGGGACTTTGGAAACTTCTGGGGATGGGGGTGTAGAGCCCCCACACCCCAGATAGTGCCACCCATGCCTGAGATACTGAAAACACAACCCGCTTTAAAAGCAAAATGGAAATGGTGCGCCCCTGCACAAAAGCTACCTTTATCACTAACGAAGAAATTGCGCTTTTAATGGGTGTCCGTTTAAACTGATGCTCCAGTTTCTCCAGCTTTTTCAAGTATTGTTACATCACTGCCTGCATTACTTTAGGTCTACTCTATTGCTGTTCTCTAGAGTAATTAACAACATTGTGGGTTAGATTGGTATAAACTAGCTTTTTTGGCCTTCAGCATTCCTCTGATAAGAGCTAAGAAAGTACAGAAAACGTTAGGAATCCATGTATTTAATCCGACGAAAACTCGCCCCACTTCTTTCATAATTCCAGAAGATATGGAATTATTAAGGCTTTTAGCAGATTTTCTACTTAAATGCGGGTAAGAATAAATTTGTGAATAATTTCGCTTATTTGACTATAGAAAGAATAATCACGGAGGCGTACACCTGAAGGCAAAGTTATTTTGGAAGTCACTAATTCAATTAGCATTCAAGCAAAGGTAATGTCGGCGTCTCCTCCATTAAATCGAATTCCATGAAATCGTCACAGCTCCCTTCCCTACCTTAAGGTATTTCCTGTCTTCCGAATCCGAATTTTGTCGCAGTGCAGTCCACCAATCGCAAAGCAGGAATCTGAGGCTGCAGTTCCTGTCTGCCATACAGTGTGTAACCAACGTATGCACTCTTCCGCCCAACTGAAAAATACAGACAATTCGCGCCCGCGTGTAGACAGTCAACCGAGCTCAAGACGTGCTGAGGGTGTCGTGTGCAGTTCGCTGGTTTCAACCGGTTTGGGTTCCCAGGGTCTAGGGTAGGGGTGGGGAACCTTTTCCTCTGGTGGGCTGTTTTGATAGTCATAAGACGCTCGCGGCCTGCAGAAGTGAAGGTGCTACAAGTTTTTCCCATGGGGCGCAGATCAAGGGGCCCTTAACAGGCCCTGGTGGACGGAAGCCTCTAGAGGTTCTGGAGTTAATACAATTTTTAGACAATAGAATGTTCATCCACTATCTTTAAATGAGACTGAATCCCAAAGGCTACGCAGACCAGAGATATCACAATATGACCATTTGACTTAGTAGTAATAAGGATTAAGCACATATGAAAAGTGCTCATTTAAGTGCGCCGAAAGAAGCGAATCTTGAAACCAACTTTATTCCACTTTTTAACATTTAACTCACTCTTCGAAAGGACAGTTCTTACCACCCCCCCCCCCCACACACACACACACACAGTCTACCGGAATACATACAGTGTCCATCGAATTTAGAAATCAATGTAATAGATAGGCCTATACACTCGTTAGTACACTTCTGTCCATTGCTATGTAGCCTTCCACGTAAAACTTCCGATACCACTAAATGCGCAAGGATTCTGCACCTGGTTTGTGTCTGAAGAAACGGTGGGATGTTACATTGTGGATACTAAGGCTTTTACGGTCATAAACTGGTAGGGCTAGTGTTTTGCAGTAATTTTACGTGGAATATGCGGAAAGTGGTATTAGCAGGAAAAACGATCGGAACCTTGGGCTAAAAGATTCAAATCAATTACCTTTCAAGTGGTTCTGAATTTACCTTTATGAACTGCCTCGCGGGTCGGATAAAATGGGACGGAGGCTCCCCACCCCTTGTCTAGGATCTGGGCATAAACAGCACCGTTACACAATAATCGGTACCAACGGAAAATCGTAATCCTCATTACTTGTGGGATGTTTTAAATATGAACGTCGTTGTTGCGAGTCTGATCTTTGTTGTCGTCAGGTTCATAGCCATACCAGTCTGGGGATGGGCGATGGGGGTGTAAACAGGCTCCTTGGAATCCCCTCTCCAGGATGGTGATCCCCGTGATACCTTTCCCATTGCCCATCATAGCTTCCAACCCTGAAACTTGCTGCATCCAAAAGAAATCGGATGGCCGTTAGATCTGGCTGTTGATAAACAGAAGGGCATTAACTATAATTTCTAGGTCTGTTTAGTGCGTATTCAGTGCAATTTGTAAATTAAGTAATTGGTGGGTAAAATGAAGGCAAACATCATTCACTAAAATTTTCGTGAAAGTGTCATATTTCGGCGCGGCATTTATCTTTTTTGTATCATAAGTTCCCTTACAATAAGGTTAGTAAGTTTTTGCAAACTCCGTAGAGAAACTCGATGATCCTTTACCCTCCCTACCAGCAGTCCTGCTGCATATCGAAAAAATGGACCGATGGTAAGTCCGAATTACGCTATTTTTGAAAAGATATTGGCAGACTTGGATATTATAGCCGGTTTCGTGCAAATTCAATGCCATTTGAAGACAGTTTAATGCTTGATTTTTGTGCTTACAATTGTGTAAATGCTCCAGAGCTTCCTGGACTCCGCCCTTTTCCCCAACAGAGGGACATCACCGACACGGGCCCCAAGGCGTACCACTAAGGCCCAAGTCCAAGACGATCTCATGCTCATTTCATGGAAGTACTACCTCAGAGCTGTAGTATTACCTCCATGACCAAATTGACCTTGCTGTAGCAAGGTCACATTAACATTACCAAATGGTAAACTGCGTTTCCGGGTAGGGTTTCTATTTTTTTCATCTTGCCTTGCCGTCATACTTAAAATTTACATTCTCTACTTTTTGAAAATATTACCTTAAAACGAGTATTAATAGTTCACCGTTCTTGACACAGATGTTTTGTCAGGAATGTAAGCTATATTCGTCGGGAAAGGTTCGACACTCGTCTTCCCCCTCATCGATCCTCAGTGTCCCTCCTGGCGGGGTGAGAAAACGGCGGTTTCTCCGAGAAATTTGACGGGATCATAGGCGTAGGAATGTATTGGTAGTGCGAGGGCCAAACGGCAATGTTTAGTTAATAGCCACTCGAAGGGTATGTGGTACTAGGCAATTCTCTATCATGAGTTGACGGTATATGACCTTGTAAGTGCATGCAAACGTTTTTCATTTTAAGATCTCAAGATGTAGAAATGTAGTACGTTCCAAAAAGGAAGGAACATAAACATTTGGTCGGGAGGGTCAGGAGACAAAGTGTCCAATGAAGATTCCTACCGGGGAAATTAGCAAGCATAAAGTGGAACTAGACATTCTTCATATCGAAGCCTCTTGAAGAAACACGTATTTCAAGTAAGTTACACTTTTGTGGCAGTGACCTTCGTCAGGGTAACCCTTAGCGATAGAGGACAACAGTTTGGACGAACAAATTAGAGCAAGCCTATATACAATGGAAGCTGTGGCAGAACTTAGTCAGGGTAACCCTCAGCGAACCCGAGCTCAGGAAGGGGTGGTGCTTTAATTTTCGACATGAAGGCCAAGCGCCATGACTTGGGGCCAGATACTCTAAGCCCCGACAGATGCAATGGGTTGCCGAACTCGAAATATAAGGCGAGCGAAGCGCGCCGAAAAATTTGGGGTTATATTGAAAAGATTTCACATTTTTGTTTTCACTAAGGAAAGTTGAAAAAGTTTGGGTTTTGGTTGAAGTATGTGCCCTACTTAAAATCAAAACCAGAAATGTGTTGGGCGACTTCATGGTCGTCGTCGGGGATAACATTCTTTATCATACCCATTGACTTTTTCCTTTGAAACTGAAAAATCTTTTTCTTACAAAATATGTTCGCCACGAAGGCGTGGTTGAAGAAAGAATCTTCCAAAAGTTAGGAAAAAGAGGATAGAACTTCACAAAGATGCATTTAATGTTTCTCTAGAATCACGCCTGCACGGAAGAACAATATTTGTTAAAACGAATAAATCCAATATGTTTGAAACGGCAGGCGTTAGTACTAGACAGAACTATAGATAAAAGCGCGCTTAGCGCGCGAAACTTTTTGGAAGTTACAGAAATCGTCACAGAATTTACTGACTAAGGGTCTGATAAAATAGCCATTTGGAATATTTTCTGAGCATATCTATGTCTTCACCAATATAAGTATATATAAAATTTTTCGCAATTTTTGGGTGCTAGGAAAAATTGGGAGCTAAAGTCCCCTAGCCCCCGTATAACCGCGCCTGGTATAATTATCTTGACCATGGTCATGTAAATGGATCGCAAATCGTGACCCATGCGCGCGAAGTGAGCCCGAAATTTTTCATTAAATAAGATTTTCATGACAAAACCTGCTCTCAGAATCGGCATTGAGACACTTTCAATTGCCCAACAAACCAACACGCCACTCAAAAAGCTAGTCTTTTACCTGGTGATTCGTTAATGGGGCACCTGTTGCTCCGCCCTCAATCCGCTTCTGACTAAATTGGTATTCTGGCAAGGTGTTTACCACTCGCGGCCCTTACATTTTTTTTTCTGTCAGGGTCATGCATGTGCTCTTGCTTCCCCAGTCACGAGAAAAATAATGAGTCTCTTATTGCTGCATTTAACCCTTAATGTACACATAAACTGTGAATTTTCGATAATCACTAACCGGCAGGTTCACGCAAAAAAGGAATTTTTAATTGTAGCCCTTTTAAGCTGCCTAAACGCCACATTTACATTAATTGGAGAGAGCTTTTATTCAGTTGAAATGAAATTCAACGTGTTTGCCATTATCTAGCCGCATTCAAAACTATTATCAAAAAATGGTTTGTAATCATTTTAGCTTAAACTCAGTGGAAATACGGTACTCTAGTTTTTTCGAAGCATAAACGTTCCATTTATGCAAAAATTGGCGTGTAAATGTTGTGAACATGAATGTCAAGACTTTAATGTAAATACGACCTCATCCAAATTCAAATCCTACATTTACCGATGTAATTACGAGTAATGATAGAGGGAGAATGAAATCAAATTTAAAATGTTGAGTGTCTGTTTCAAGGCAGCATGTCAGTACCGCGAGGAAACAGGAAATTGACAAGGTCAAATACTTTAAAAGAAAACTTTAAATCTCATTTGTACATGACAGTGCTTTTTCGGTTTGCTCTTAAAGAAGTAAAATTGAGGGATAGAGTGTAGGCGTTGCAAAGACGGTACCTCAGAAATATTACCGAACTATCTTGTATCAAAACATTTTAGTAGTGAACCAAACCACTCTTTATCTATTTAAAGATGTGTTCTGCTCGGTTCTGTTAACCCACCTGTCACTCAAACACTCAAATCTGAAAGCAAGTAGGTAATAAAACTGTCAAAACATATCAGTAGCCTTAACAAGGACCTGGGCATCGTAAGCAATTTCCGTGAATTGATTACCCCCGCCAAGGTCTTAACCTCATTGCTGTGTCTGTTGGTTGTATACAGGGGCGGATTTAGGGGGGGGGGGGCAGGGGGCCCGGCCCCCCCCTTCCAAAAAATTTTGAAGATTTTTTCAACTTCATAAATCAAAGGACAAGGCCCATTTACAATGAAATAGGCATACAGTATGAGATGTGTCAGAGTGAAACTCAAATTTGTCCATTATTTTCAGGCTACCTCAGAAAATAAATGTTATGATAATAACTCTGCTACTGACTTTCAGCATTTTGGCTTGTATTGGCCTCAGTAACTTTCTCTGGGCATAGCAAGGTGTTACTCATGAGCGCTGTATTAATGGATTGCTAACTTCAGTCTATTACCGACCAGGCCCACAGCATTTGGAGCACTGCTTCTAATTTCAAGGGAATTTCAGAATTCTTTAATATTTAGAGAACTATTTTCGACAACATCAGGCTTTTAACTATAACTTGCTGCAGTGTTACCCTGTAGTGTCTCATTTAAGCATTGTAATTTATTTTAATGGAATGTACTGTGAATTTAGTGTACAATTAAAAATTCACTAAATTATAAACATTTTCCAGCGATATATGATCAGTTCAAAAATATACTAAAGGCATCACCATTTTGCTTCTAAGCAATCTTAAATTAACAAAAATTTCTCAAAGGGGAGGGCATACCCCTCCCCTTAGACCCCTCCCCAGAAAAGCATCTTTCACCCACCAAAAATTAAAATTCATTGAATTATGAACGCTTTCCAGCCATATATGATCAGTTCAAAAAATATACCACAGACATCACCATTTTGCATCTGAGCAACCTTAAATTAACAAAAATTTCTCAAAGGGGAGGGGACACCCCTCCCCTTAGATCCCTCTCCCCAGAAAAGCATCTTTCACCCACCAAAAATTAAAATTCATTAAATTATGAACGCTTTCCAGCCATATATGATCAGTTTAAAAAATATACCACAGACATCACCATTTTGCATCTGAGCAACCTTAAATTAACAAAAATTTCTCAAAGGGGAGGGGACACCCCTCCCCTTAGATCCCTCTCCCAAGAAAAGCATCTTTCACCCAACCAAAAATTAAAGTCCACTGAATTATGAACGCTTTCCAGCCATATATGATCATTTCAAAAAATACACCACAGACATCACCATTTTGCATCTGAACAACCTTAAATTAACAAAAATTTCTCAAAGGGGAGGGGAAACCCCCTCCCCTTAGACCCCTCCCCCCGGACGCCGATTACTCATCACATGCTTTGCCACCTATCAAAATACCCTGGCACTGCCCCCCGGGACACCCCCCTCCTTAGACCTCTCCCCGGGGCTTTTATACAAACCACTATGACCTGGGCCCCCCCTTTTGCCAAATCCTGGATCCGCCACTGGTATATAAACGTTTACTCTAAATTTCGCCCTGAAGAAAGACACAGGGGTGTCCGAATATACGCTGTTTTGCTACTGTATCTGCATGTGCCCTCATATTGCCGTCTTTGAGGTGTTTTGTACTTGTCTACTAATTTTCTTATTCAGTATGTGTGGTTATCGACATTGAGCTTCTCTTGTATCTATTTTTCTGACTTTCTGTTGTGGAGTTCTTCAGTTCGTCTCGCTATTTGTTGAGTGCTGGATTTTTCATGCTATCTATCTATCTATCTGTCTGTCTGTCTGTCTGTCTGTTTGTCTGTCTGTCTGTTTGCCTGTCTGTCTGTCTGTCTGTCTGTCTGTCTGTCTGTCTGTCTGTCTGTCTGTCTATATATATGATGCATGGGTACAAATTGCTAATCATTCCTTATGAATTCCTCCCCCCCCCCCCTCCCTTTTCCCTTTTCTTGCTGATGATATGCAAGATGTTTGTGAAGATTTTCATTCAAAGTTGCACCAGATGAGATAATTTAGGAGAGCTTGGTGTACCCTCAGTGTAATTTAAAGGTCACCTGAAAGCTCCATATGCTACTGCCCCCATTTTTAGTAGTCTAGGCGTTCCGGGGCATCTTCCTGATTCCCGTCATTTCGGCACGGGAGCCCTCGTCATTGGCAAAGCATACTAAACATCAACGCCTTTCGTGGAACTGAATTCTTCTTCTCACAACGTGAAAGACTTTTTACGCCTCTGCACCTCGATTGCCATGGAGGGTGGACAATTATTTGAGCGCTTCCCGCTCACTTTCATAATTTTTAAACAGCAACTCTTATAGCTATTTGCGCGGGGTTTAATGAAAGGTGTCCCATGTGGTCCCCCCCCCCCGCCCTCTGCAATGCTCGTGCCCCTTGCATTAGAATATCTGGCTACGGGGCTGGTAACATTTGCGAGTTTTGCTAGAGTCGTTCTTTAATCTACGTGGCCAAATAAGATGACATTACCGACCACCAGGAGAAAATATGTCAGCCCCAAAGCCCCAGATTGAAATCGAATTACATTCCAAAACCTAACCTACCTTTACAAGTCTGCATATACCTACACTCTGCAGAGTCTCTTCAGGGGATGTAATTTTTCTCCCTCTGTAATAAGTTCTCTCCTTGTTGCTGTTTCATTAAATTGTTCATTCTCCAGTGGCGTGGATCCATCTCCAAAAGTGTGGTGGGGGGGGGGGGACTTTTCACCACTTGCGAATCGCCGTCCTCGAGAGAGGCCTGAGGGGAGGCCTTTGAAAAAAATGAAATTAGAAGGTGTCTTTATGGCAAATGGTGCCATATTTGGGCGCAATTTATCTTTTAAAATGCAGTGTCAATTCGTGATCTATGTTATATTACAATTCTTCACAGTTTTAGTTTTCATTATTTTGAAAAAGTGGGGGAACTTTTTGGAGATGACCCCCTTCCAAAAAAGTGAGGGGGACGCGCGCCCATCCCCCCATGATCCACGCCCATGTCATTCTTATGATTCTTTGACACCCCTACACACCCCCCCCCCTTTCTTCCATACGGCGAGCGTGGAACCATGGTGCTACAGATTCGAGGTAAGGTGTAAATCATGGACCATCAACAAAGTCAGAGACAACAAATAGGAAGAATTAATTAACCGAGGAGACTTTTCAAGGTGTAGCGTCGACCATGCATGACACACCTGAATGTGAGATAGACCTACCTGCCATACTTAACGCGCCATAACTGGAAACCACACTAAGAGTTGTACTGATTTCAACCTTTACCCTATATAGTCAACTCCTACTGTACACTGTTACTGCCGTCATCCAAGACCGGCACGATACACGAAAACACAAATAACAGTATAACCTGTACTAAGGTTCGGATCATGGGCGTCAATCCGGGGGGGGGGGGGACAGGGGAACAAGTCCCCACCACATTAAGATGGGTGGGGGACACAATATCACATGCCCCCCCCCCCCCCACATTTGCACATTTGCGTAAAAGAGTAGTGTCGTTGCCCTATTTGACTGGCTTTTGGAGTGGTATGTAGGTTTGTTGGGCAATGCAGATTCTGAATAATACACTCCCAACCACTATTATGGGCACAAACAAATCGATTTTTTTTTTTTTTTCTTCTGGTGCTAGTTGTGGTCGCTAACCCGAATGTTCTTCAATATAATGCCAAATTCAAACTAGAACTGCCATTTTTGTTTAGCAAATACGACAGAATTGTAGTGCATGTTAGACAAGTCCCTTGACCAGTTCGGACATGCTAAGAGCCAGATTTAATGTGTGTTGTGATATTACTGCCGGTGTCATTTAATCAAATATTTGTTCACTACCTTCAGAGACGTTTGCAAAAATTCTTTGCCATAAACATAAGTACATTCACGACATAAGAAACGCCCAGCTAGAGGACCCTACAAGGCCTCTAACAAGGTGATTTTATGTGCCAGCAATCATGTACGTTTTTTCTAAACGAACTTTCCGAGCGGACTACCTAATTTTCACTTACCCTTTTCTGACGTTTGCCCAGAAAATCATACTCTATTTTCAAGCTAGGTAGTGTTATTTTGTGTTTTTGTATAATCTTGCTAGTTTTGTGAAAAGGTAAAACACATTGTAGGCCTAAGGATTTCTGATTTGATTTGAAGTAAATATCTTGAATTTTGGGGTTTTCGTCTTATAGGTACCTGTAACACTACCAGGTTATTGAGAGGAATTTCGGTTGAGCCCTATACTGTGCACATTGAAGGTGACGCATACAGTATACCATATACTGTGCACAGTATACCATATACTGTGCACATTGAAGGTGACGCCGCCCGTACAAATCCAGCTCCCATCACATCAAATTTTACGATAAATCCATCCGCTGATTACTTCGTCTGCGAATTACAAGTTATGTAGGCAAGTTGTGTTTATGAGAAAGCAGGCGCAAATTCAATTGAATTTTTTCTTAAATAAAGACTGTCGGCATTTCATCAGTCAGTAACATTTCACTCTACATTACAAGCTGTTTCTGTTTATGAACGAGTCCTTTGTGGGGACTAATTTAGAATGTGTGCAAGAAAGCGTAAAAAATCATGGACAAGCTTAACATTAGCTGCCTGCACATTGATAGTAAAAACGGATCGATAGTAAAAACAGACCGAAACCGTGTGGAACTTCCAGTCTCAACGTTCAGTCATGTAGGTACGCCTAGCTTGTCGTGTAACAACAAGATTGTAGCGCGCACGCGCACTACAATAATAAAACCCACAAATTTTAAAATTTCCTTCAGTATCAACTCCAGATTTTTATTTGTTTATTTTTTCATATAAAATCCCGAACTTTTCTGTGCCCAAGGCGCACCAAACATTACTTGCGCTTTTATTATCTTTCCGGTGATCCCTCGCTTTAATCGGGACTAAGGCAGCCCTAATTTAAGTAATCCTATTACACTGAAATTTTCTGTGAACCATTAAGTCAGAAAAATGTTCATATTTTTACTATATTACGTGTGGTATCCCTGTGGCCACCCTTCCCAAGACCCCTAGACACCTTCCAAGCTCCTATGTTGGAGGGAGAAAAACACTATGTTTTAAAGGAAAGGGGTGCATCAACATGCCATTAAATGATGTACATTATCTGAAGGGCACGCTCCAAAACTGGACATTTTTTTACAGGGGCATGGGTGACAAATTGATATATGTGTGGTATATGGCTAATGTGAAGAAGTGGAACCCCTTGTTGGGTCTATGAGAAAACACCCTATGCTCTCATGTCCATTGGGGACCTAGCAGGGCCGTAGCCTGGGTGAAATCTCTAGGGGGCAAGTCATGACACTACCTAAGCGAAGAACCAAGTGGCTTGCCTACACAGATAGTTGACACCCGCCTCATTTTTTATTTGTGATTGAGTGTTATCGTCGAGGAGGGTGCTGAGGGGGAGGGGTACATATAAGGCCTGGCTTAGGTGCTAAATTATGCTATCATTTATAAAAATTTTAAACTGATTAAATCTTTAACAAATTGTCATTATCTGATTATGTAGTGATATTCTTCCTATTTTTGGCTGGGCGTAAGTCAAGAGGTTCTGTTCAAGAAAAGGTGATGACACTGTATAATCTTTGAGAAATTTTTGTCTTTGTGAGATGGTTTGGATGCAAAATGGTGCTATCTTTGTTGAAGCTTCGTAAAGTGTTGAATTGATTATATGTTTAGCAATATTCATTATTTGGTGATTTTTTACTATTTTGGTAGGGTGTAATTGAAGGGGATGTTGCCTCAAGGGAGGGGTGCCGCCTTTACTCTTTGAGAAATAGTTCTTGTACTAAGTTTTCCTAGATCCAAAAGGGTTTTATCTTTGGTAAAGCTTTGGATCGATAACATGATCTGAAAGTTTAATTATTTACAATTTTTGGCTGCGGCATGGCTCCCTTGCAAGGCTGGTACCCGGTGTGGGCTTCTCGCTAGCCCTCTAAGTACGCCACTGAGGGAGCAATTATCGGTTGGCGCGTAACCTTAGCGTAGGGCTTGCACAATTTTGGGTAAAAGGGACCCTTGCTATTTCCCAGGTTTGGGGACCTGGAAATCATAATATGGACAGTGAAATTTTCAGTACTTTAGTATTTTTGTTTTAAATAGACCAACTTCATTTACAATTTTGGAAATCTCAGGGTGCCGGGGCAGTTGCCCCTCTGCTCCCCGCAGGCTACGGCCCTGCCGAAGTATCATTCTCGGAAGCTCAAGGGTATAAAATTGTTAATATTGGAATCATTTAACTATCTTCAAATGGCACTTGATGCGCACTACACGGACCACAAATGTGGCAAATATAATGGTAGTCATTGTAAGGGGGCTTGGTAGGCTACAATAAAATCACTCAGGTCCATCATTACGTGATTAACGTGTATCATGTATAGGTGCGCTTCGCACGTTGCAAAGAAATCGCATTTAAGAATTTAACGCAATGTTTTGCATTAGGGGCTGTTTTGTTAATAAAAACAAGGAAACGATCCTTGCAAAATGCAGTTTGTTTAAGTACCAGATTTAGGTAAAGTGAAGTACAGTTTGCAGAGACCATAGGTTTTCTGATCTGAATCATTTGGTACTATTTGCAGAATGGTGGAAATATTGCTGGCACTCGGGGATGCCCCATCTCCTCCAAACGCTCGCCTGTGTTATTGCATATATTGCTTTTGCCTTCAGCACGCAAAAAAAAAAAACAAGTCTGCAAGTCAATTGGTATACTTTGAAGTATAAATTTCTGTCTGGTGTGCAACAGGTTCTATGGCAACTGCACTGTATACATTATTGCAATGCTGTTATTCGTATCGGCACAGGTGATGCGCACATGGCATCGCGCGCTAGGTACGATACTTTACATTACCTGTCGGTCGTACCAACTCATAGTCGTATAGCTTCCGTAGACTGTTGCATGCTCCATAAATACTAAATTTCCGAACCATTTCGGATGTAATTGTTTTAATGTTGAAGGGCGCCAACACCTCAAGATAACTGCAGCAGATAACTGCCGTAGGTAACTGTAGCAGATAACTGCAGTAGATAGATGCAGTAGGAAGTCCTTGCATGACAGTTCGTACTGCCACATCAGGGGCGGATCCAAGGGGGGGTTTCCCTGCCTCAGCCCCCCTTTTTCGCCACATCACCAACAACAAATACGCAAAAATTAGCACAATGTTAATCTAGGAGAATATGCAGGGGGACTTTAAGTCCTCCCTCCCCTTTTCGAAATGTCTGGATCCGCACCTGCACATAACGAGATAAGAAACAAGATGTCATTTCATGACAGTGTAATATGCTACATAATGACTTTTTGAATTATGTCCGTTTCGGCGGTCATTATTTGACAGTAAAATATTTTTGGTCATTACGTGGCGATGTTGAGACTGTCACATAAGAGCTTGTGCAGTTTTATGTCATTATGTACCAGTACTTAGGACTACATAGTTTTGTACTTCAGTTTTGACCGTTTTGGCGTTCCATACTAGTAGTCATCTGTTTTGTCATTTGTTGCTGATGAATCTGCAGGAAATCGCTCTGTCTTGGTTATGATGTGAAGGTACGCAGAACCCTTTACATCACAGACCGTACTAGGGTTTTTTTTTTCAAATTCTTCGAGCAGAACCCCTAATCCTCCGCCTCAGATGCATCTTCGGTGATCTCATACCTAGGCCTATGTTAGGACTTCCCACGCTTTGGCATACCTGGTGGGAATTTGTTTCAACATTAATTTCTGTTGGGCAGCATAAGTGAAATCATTGTTTGTTCCAAGCCAAACTCAACCCTGAAATGACAGTCCCCACATAGCCCCGACACCGTATCATTAAATCGTTGGTCCAAGTTAAGCTATCATAATAGTCAAATGGTAATATTTGTGGTCTGTTAAATGAGCCTCTATGTCATATCAAAGTAGCAAAATGCCTCTTTCAAATGGTCGCAATTTTGTATGTATCCCGGACCGTACAGAGGATTCCCCCTGGAACCCACATCAGGGCGTTGTCCCTGGACCATCAGGGGATCAAAAGGGCGTCCCTGGACCACACGCAGACCACTTTCCTCTTTAATCCCCTTATGCTGTTCTTCAGGTCGGTTTGATCCCCTCCACGGGGAACGTTGTGCCACCACAATGATCCCTTTTCGAGAATTCTGGTGACACCACTGAGCCTGCTGAACAGTATTTATTCGGCAAACTCTCAAGATTCCAGGTAAATGTACAGGCAAATGGGCCTGGATGTAAACACCACCCCTTCAGACAAAACCAATTCTTTGGACAGAAATTAGGGGACCTGGGGTATGTTTCACAAGTACTGGATTTTCTGGAGCAAAAACGTCTCAGTCCCATCCCACTTTGTACTCCTGTAACTAAAATTATGTTGTCACGGATGACCTATCACCGTTAACTTTTAAATAAGTGGTATGACAAGCGCCCTTATAACAAAAATGGGTGATAATTCAATTAAAAGGTGAATGCAGGTCACTGAAAACAAATATTCTGTATCCAAATATTCTAACAGTATCAAATTTCAAGGCCAAACGAGGTATTCAACCATAAAAAATACGAAAAGAGCCTGAGGCAATTTGTCCACATGGCATCACATTTTGTGACTTAGGAGAATACCTAAGGGGAATTTTTGCCAAAAGTAATCAATCTTTAAAGAGAGGTATCTTGATTTAGGAATGGGGTTTAGGCGACATGTGTTGATTTTTTTTTTATCTTCCATACAAGGCTCTTACAAAATGCCATCAGGCAAGGCCTTTAGGGACAAATGAACCAGCAAGTTTTTCATAACTTTAAATTACCAATTGTCCATCACCCTCTGTCCACATTTAGGTGACCTTTCTCAATCAAAAACGTTATTTGTTTCCAAAAATCAGTTTTCATACGCAGTCTAGGTAATTGTACTAATGACCCGGAAAGCCTTTCGTCTGGCACGTTCAGTTGCAAAAGGTCAAAAAGAAAAAACGTCCAAAGCAAAATTCGGCCATAGCATAACACTTTGTATAAGGCATGTACCCATCAAAGAAGTTATAAGCTTTATCTAAAGCTCGAAGTTCTCCATCCCCATTGCACCTATAAGTCCATAGATATTCTATACAGAACGAGACCGAGCACGTTAATGCAAAGGAAGCGCTGATTTTGAAGCATACATAGAGGGACGTGACCTCACCACGAGCGTTTTACAAACAAGGAGAAAAGAGGGGGGGGGGGGGGACTAGCTTTGTGAGGGCAAAGTTTGTACCTAAGACACAAAAATGTACAAGACGTTGATGGCGAAAAGGGCCTGTGGAAAATTTGAAATTAGGCACTGTTAAATGGTATTCAGTTCAGGCATCTGACAATAAATATATTTAAGTGTACGAAGAAGCATAATTCTCGAACATCGCCGATGTTATTCAGTTTGACCACTGCAATTTCAGAATGGGCTTACCAGCAGACTAATGGTCATAAACCAGTAAAATGGAAAAGATACGGAAAGGGGAGGTTCGGGAAAAACTTTTTGAAATCAAACACTGTTAGATGAGATTTCGTGGCTTTTGGAAATCAAGATAAATGCATTCAAGGTGAAAATGCAGTCATACCAATTTGAATTGGTGTACCCCGGTATCCTTATTCATGAATAGCTTTGTTTACTGTCATGTGACGACATTTTTGTTACTGAATTGCAAGGCTTTAACCGAGTCCACCTTATCCGAGTCCGAGCCAATTCCGATTCCAGTGACCGCAATTCCGGGCCATTTCCGAGTCCGGTACCCCACGAGTCCAAGCCGAGTCCGAGTCCAGAGGACCCGAGTCCGAGCCAAGTCCGAGTCCATCCCATAAGTAAATGTGCAGTAAAATCCTTGGAAATTGGCAGAGCTGCAGTGTAGTGTGAATACAGGAGCATGAGTGCAGGTACAGGTACCAGCTGGTCATGAGTACGGGTACGGGTACCAAGTCATGGGTCTGGGTACGGGTATGGGAACCGGGCCATGGGCCATGGGTGGGGGCCAGTACAGGTACAGGTAACAGGTCATGAGCCCGGACACGGGTACTGGTCATGAGTACGTGGTTTTGAGTTTGGGTATGCTATATGTGTGCCAGGTCGTGAGAAACTGGTATGGGTGCAAGTCCCAGGTCATGAACTTGAGCACAGGCTAGGGGTACCACAACATGAGTATAGATACCAGGTCAAGAGGAACTTTCATACCCAAGTGTGGGTATGAAAGTTCAAACTTGAAGAAATTTAATGAGCATGGGTACAGGATCTGACCAGGTGGTATGGGTGCAGGTACATGGCCATGAGCAATTATAGGCGCACCACCAGCTACTATCATGAGACAAGAATAATTAGGTGTACTTAGTAATGAGTTTAACAGCCACTCTATATCATATACAGTATCTGGAATATGTACAAGGTTCTAAAACACAACCACTGCAATGTCTAGTACTCATGCAGGTGCCCTTCTCTCACCCCCAAAGTTTTCCTAGCACCTCAACTGAAAGATTGCACAAATTTCATAAAGGCTAGTAGTGGAGACATAGATATCCAAGAAATGTTAGCTTAAAACATATTAAAGCCGAGCTGCACATTATATCTACATATTGTAGCCCTACCCCCACCCCCACCCCCCAAAAATATGTCCCTACATCCTTACAATTGCGCCTGCTGATGCCTGTACTGACATGTCATCATCTCTATGGTTTGAAGTAAACTGCAATTTTCATACCTGTTACGTACACTGCTTGATTTCAAGTACACAAAACTCACTTATAGCTTTGGCAAGTTAGTATTGATTATTTTCTGGTGCCTATAAACATGTAGCTAATTCACTGTCATTTTGTGTGATTGGACTTCACACCTTGTCATTCTAAAGGCTGATGGTCATGCACTGCTTAAATAGCTTAATCAACTTGAACCAAGGGCTTATTGTACGCACCAAGGATGTGTTGGAGCAACTATACCTATCTATTTAATACAGTACAATCAAAGCCAATTAACAATTTTTACAAAAAAAGCAGTCAGACTTGCTGGGTCTGAGAGTTTAAGAGGAGACTATACAAATCTCCAAAGCACTGGAAGATTCAGGGAAAATACAAACTACACGTACTAATTGAGCCTAATCCATTCACTGGTACAATATGTACCTATTGATTGTTACACACCTTACACAATGCAAACAATGAACATAGGTCTGTGCCTTGCCTTGCAGTACATTGTCAATGAATCTCCTAAATCCTTCTATTCAAACCATACAGTTATTATGGGCTCTGAAGGAGGTGATACTTTTTTGCATCCTGTCTCTTTAACAAATTTTACAAAAAGGCACTATAACGTATAGATTAAGGAGGGCTTAGTATTAAACTGCTAGAAAGGGGGGGGGGGGGGTAATTCTTTGTAAGTTTTATCCAGATCAGATGTAAACAAACTGTCTATAACTGCATAGGCCTAGGTCAACAGCTTCTGCTGATGTTAAAGGGATTTGCCAGTGACAAAAACCAGTACCTTTAAAAAAATGCAGAAATTTTTTCTCTTCTAGGAGGTGAAAACCGCATCACAATAGCTTGTGGCGTTTGGAAGATACACATTTTCAAAGAAATGCAATTTTTTCTCAAGACGAAGTGCATTATGGGAAATCTGTGATGTCACCGCGGCACATTAATTTGACAAAGCATTGAATTTCTTTATGATATTGACACCACTGTAAGTTATATTTAGCAACTTTGTTTGCTATGCCCTACATATGGTGTAGATTTATGCTAAATCTACATGGAAAGATATTCAAACATTCCGGCAGTATCATATTTCAAGGACAACACAACATTCAATTATAAGGAAAAACAAAAGAAATCTGAGGCAATGTGCCCACTTTACATAACATTCTGTGACCTTGATGAGAAGTGGAGCTATTTTTGGATAAAAATAAGTAGTCTTTAACGTTAGATATCTCGAGTTACGAAAAGAGTATTGCTACGGGGTTTGAAGGGCATGAACTGGAATATTTTTGTCTCTCACATAGGATCCTAATGAAAAGCCACTGGGAAATGCCTTTAAGATGAATTTTGCAGTACTAACTGTACAGATCAGTCATGTACATGAATGGAGCTAGTTTATAATGTAGTAAACTTAATTAGTTCAAGGACTTTTGTATATAGGCCTACTATAATTTGATGAGGGTATATGAGGGCAGGTGGTGGAAGGAGATCAACTGGGAGAGTGGGCTGTAGGCCTATGTCATATTGCCAACATATCACAAATTGGTTACAATTAAAGGCAGTCCTCAGATCTGACCCCAGTTGCACTATAGACCTACATGATCTGAAGTAGTATTAACCACAGTGTATGGTGTATCACACGTACAGTATTAGTAGAATCCACCTGTAGACAGTCAAGACTATAGATTTGCACATGTAGTACCAGTTCTGCTAGAAAGTTCAGCGTTACATTAAGTTACGTAGTCGTTCCTTGCTACCTAGTATACTATATCCTTACCTGGGGAAAACAGTTCATTGACTGGTACAGTTTTATGGTTTCAGTTCTAATGAGTTCATCATCATGTATAGAGGGATTTCAGTCACGTGACTTTAACCAACTAGACGCAAGTTTGAAGGGCAAGATCGCGCGTCTCTTTGGTTTTGACGGGCACGCGTCCATTATGTCACAGTAGTATCTATGGTTATCCCGTGCGCGTGTGCTCCAAATACGCTTACTGTGTGTGTGTTTTTTGCCCGTCAGTGCCTGGGAAGTAATGCATTGCGCGTGACGTCACATGAAATCCCTCTATACAAATACAACTGCAGCCAGAACAATTACTCATCTCCCCCATGGACGACACACGGTGCAGACACAGTATGAGTAAGAAGCTTTTTAAAAACTTTTAGGTTAAATCCATCTAGCAAGCGCTATGAATGCTCGTAACCACTTGCCAACAAGACCAGCTGCCGTGCTGATATATACTGGACATGTACTGTAGAACTTTCATGCAGCCAGCATATGGACTTTGAACAGTATAATGTTGGGCCTATGCCTAACAGTTTTCTGTTCAAGCTGCAACTTAGCCTAACTATGTGTGCTGTATACGATTCATTTGTTTAATACATATACACTGCACTGTACATGCATGAAGACATATGACTGCAGCTGTTTTCCATAGGCATTGACAAACATTGTCCTGTTGGCTTTACTAGCAGACTAACGTGTCCATACAACCTGAAGCCTGCAGTAGCTGCAGAGATAGCATGCTATATATATTGAAGAGCCTGGAATATAACCAGAGACACTGGGGCCTGCATGCACTTTGGCCTTCAAGCCCTTTCACTTTACCATGCATGATGACATTGATACCTCTGAAGGCCAAAAATCAAGCCCTAGGTGATTCCTGTATTAATTATTTATATTTGATGTGCTTACGCAACCCTCCCCATTGTCAGGTTTCAAGTTGCTTCCCCCGGTCCCCCACTTTTGGGCACCCTGTCCCCTCAGGCAGTCCTGGCATAATCACTGATAGCCTATTGCACTATTCTCAGACTGCTTTTGAGTTGTAAGTAAACACTATAGGTCTCAGTTAGTCAGAGGTCAGTGAGCACCCCCACTAACTGTACATACACCCCATCAAAAGAGATGTTCAAAATGCTGCCAGACTCTGACTCGGATCCTGGTTTGACTCGGACACAGTTTGGTCTCAAGGCCTTCTGGACTCTGCTTGACTCGGATTCTGACCATCAACTCTGACTTGGGACAGGTGGACTTGACTCCAACGTACCCTGCCCAACAGTAACCTTCACTTTTTTGTATTAACTTCACATCTTGCAGGCTGATGGTCACTGCTTGAATAGATAAATCAGTTTAAGTTGAATTACCTGAAAGGACGTGTCAGTTCTTCAATCAAAGGATTTCTGTAGCTGGGTAATGACAATGGTTGCCACTGTTGCCATACAGGAACTAGGCATGATACAAGCTTCAACCAGGCATGTATCATGTAGCACTTTTCCAACTAACTTAGAGGACCATCTTTGTTACTTAAAACCTTCTCTTCTTTATTTCATATATTCTTCAATTGTTCATCGGTTACAAGACTAGACCAAGTTAATTTCCCCATGTACCCCTGGCTAGCCTGAAGCCCCAGGAGGACTTAGCAAATCCTTTCCCCAAGAAAAAGCTCTTGCCCCACCTACAAAATTCCAACCTGAATAAGTTTCAACCCCAGCTAATTCTCAAACAACTCCCATGCCCCCACTGTTGCAAACATCCCCAGGGGCACTTTTCCCAGACAATAGGCTGATAGCCCAGTGGTAAATATGAGCTAATATGCTAGGGAGGCATCAAATTTTCATTTAAGTGGACTCGGCTGGACTCGGCTCCGAGTCCGAGTCCAGTTGCAGCCCATTCCGGGCCAATTCCGATTCCAGGACCTCCCATTCCGGGCCAATTCCGAGTCCAGGAAAAAGCGGACTCGAGTCCGGAATTGAGTCCGAGTCCGGACTCGGGTATTACAGCCCTGCTGAATTGTTCCCTTGATACAGAATAACTAGTAGTTTGCCTATAGTATGAAATATTTTTGTTCGGATAATCATGAAATATACTAATTAAGGAAATGAAAGGAAGTTTGTGAGATTTAGCCGGTCTTTTCAAATAAATTTTGGTAGACTACTTTTTCCCTTTAAGATAACGTCATTTTCGTGCATCACCGGTGCCATGCAGTAGGCCTATGACCACTGTAATTTTAAAATAGGCTTTACCAGCAGGCGGAGCGTATCTATTATCAGTGGCGTCACCAGACTTTTCATTCTGGGGGGCACAAGGGGGCACAACAGTTCGATGAGGGGGCACAACTAGATAGCGGGGTATGCAGTATGTTGTGTGAACGCCAGCCTGGGAGAGGGGTCTAAGGGGAGGGGGTTCCCCCTCCCCTTTGAAAATTTTTGAAAAATTAGGTGTCCTTAGATTCAATCTGGTGCCACATACGCTACCTTTTTGAAGTAAAATTTCTGTCAAAAAATAACGAATTTTTGGGAACTAAAAAAAAAAAATTATGCATGGATTGAGAAATTTTCATGAAAGTGAAAAAAACGTGCATGTGTATTGCCGAATCAACGATCAAATATTCGTTCGATTGTGGACTTTTCAATTAACGTGAAATTCTCATGATCCACAAACTGAGTGATTGGATTAAAGTGATCATAGAATTTTGTATCATATATTTCTCTTTTAAAATTTATTGGAATTATTTTTTTCGAAGAAGAAAATACGGAAAAGTCTTGAAATTGCTGGCACTGAGCTTGCATTACAATTCGCAACGCAAGTGGCAGGCAAATTCCATGGTACTGTGCGTACCAAACAACACCATTCACTGTTTTGGTTAATGAGTCCGCGAGGCAGACATTTCCGCTACACTTTATCAAGGCGTATACTCACACCTATTGAGGCGGCGAGGATTATGGATAGATTACCAAGACCGATGCTCAGCCTCCGACACAGAGAACACTGTCTGCTTCATGAGATGGGGCCATTTTTTTATTCGAAAAAATACAAATTGCTGCCTTTTCTTGTCCTAAGAAGAATCAAATCATATGAAACATGGTAGTCAAATATTCTAACTACAGAACTTACAGATCTATACAATTTTTTTTCAAAATCTCAGATCTCAGTTGGGGGAGGGGGAGGGGGGCACACGGGGGGCACAAGGTTTTCCGGGGGCACGTGCCCCTGCCCCCCCTTGCCGACGCCACTGTCTATTATATATTAGGTGATCGTTTTACATGTGTTGGAAGATCAAAATTAAATGTTTCACTAGTTTGCTTAAGCTATATTCATTGTCGTCATTGAGAAATAAAAGGCATTACCCTTTTCCCTGTTACAACCTGCCTCAAAATTGAGTCAGTAGCATCACTAGCACTCTATACAAAAATCGGGGCATCTGTCTGTGACCTTTCAAAATGCAGTAATGAGTCTGCAATTCCAGTTAAGTCTCATTAAAGGACAAGTAATTGTTTAGCTATATTCACTGTTGTCGTTGAGAAATAAAAGTTGTTACAACTTCTCTGTTTACCAAGGGTGGCTTCTTGGCTTCCCTACTTCCTTTTTATCTATCACTGTTGAATATTTGCTGCAAATATTTGGTGCAAATACAGAGTCTGACTTGTACATTCTAATAAAGAGTAGGATCACATTCGACCGGGTGATGATCAGCATTCTACTATAAAATATGTCTGCCAAGGTTAACTCAGTTTACTTAAGTATAACTTTGAGAGCAACTTTGCAAATGGGTTTCAAAACAATCAAAACGAAAAGTTTGTTTTACATAAAGGTTCCATTTTCAAAAAGCATAGACAATCATCTATAGTTTTATTTTCATTATTGTAAACACCTTAACAGGGGATACCCCTACCCCTAGATGCTGTATGGCAGTGTTAAACAGGGGGTAATAAAAAATGAAAAGAAAGTTAAAAGAGTAAAAGAACGGTAACTAGACAAATTATGACAGATTATTCTTGAAAGCCTTTTATTGCTACAACGTTAAAAACCTATGTAAATTTACAGAACAAGAAAAGAAAAATGCAAAAGAATCCAACAAAATAGTTTTTAGTTAGTTTGAAAAATGGCAATTTTGTAGCCAGCCTAGCCAACTGTCTGTTTATTTGTTCACTCTGCCTTGTCAAGCATTTTTGTTTCAAGTGTCAATACTTTTATCGCAGTTGACTGGGCAAGAGTGACCCACAACTGATTGGACAGCAGTTGGCTACAACTGCACTCTAAAAACAATTTGGTCAAATTGACCAATGACTGGGTCAACAATGCACCGAACCAAATATGGTCATATAGTTTGACTAAACTATGGCCAAATTTGACCACTTATTGGTCAAATTTGACCACTTATTGGTCAAAGTTGACCATAGTATAGTCAAACTATTTGACCGTATTTGGTTCGGTGAATAGTTGACCCAGTCATTGGTAAATTTGACCAAATTGTTTTTAGAGTGTGGGATAGCAAATGTGAACAGATAATATGACAGTCACCAAATATTGTGCATTACCTCACACTCTCCATACCGTGTACAAAAAACAATTACGTAACCAGCAAGTTCAGCCATTTGTGTGAAATGTGAAGTTTCAACATTACAAGACCCGAGCAAACTCTGAGATGCATTTACACGGGGGAAAAAACTTAATGGGCAGCTAATGAGCTGTAAGGTGTAATATATTTCTTAATTTTTTGTTCTCTGTATGTTCAGAATCTTACTGACATTATTTACATTGTGAGAAGGGTACACACAACCTTGATCACACAAACACTCTCACCGGTGACGTAGTCAGGATTTTTCAATAGGGAGAGCAAATATACATTTGTTGATTTTGTTATTGACTTGTTCACCTCTAACAGGAGTGAAAAAAGAAATGAAAGAACAGAAAAGAACAAAACAGCTGAACAGAACCAAACAGCTGAATGGGCGGCCAGGGTTAAAAGTAAAAAAAAGCAACAAACGCACGGAGCAATCAGTGATGGCGGCATCCTGTCTATTACACAGCGATTTTTGTTTAAAATAGGCCTACGTAAAATTTTGAACTTTCTGTTGGTCTGGTTTTTCTTTGTAAGGTGCAAATTGTGGAGCACATGTTACGCCCTTTGTGTCCGCAACTGATTCACACATATGTGTGCGCATATGTATGTGGTAGGTGTGCGAGGGTGCGTGTGTGTGTGTGTGTGTGTGTGTGAATGTGTGTAAAGTGGACCGCACCAGACTTAGAAACTGTCGGATTTATTTTGTTACTCTTTTTTAGAAAAACCGAGGAATTTTTCTGCTGATATCCTGAAAATCCCTATTGAAAAGGTGAGCAAAATGACTTTCGGGCAGCTCTTATATCCTTAGAGTAAATTTAAACTACTGTAGTTTGAAAAGTTTCTCACCAAAAGTAACTAAAATGCATGAGATGGGCCAAGGACAGAGAACAGATGCAAAAGAGAAAGGAGAGCGGGAAAAGACCCAGTAAAACATGTTCCTAATGATGCAATTACTGCCAAAAAGACCTTATGTAGGCTACAATTGACGTCCTAAAGTCTTAAAACCAAAGTGCGCCTGCTCCGAGGTTAGAGGATGTAAAATGAAGCACACTGCACGCACGGCATATATTTCGCATGTGCGTGTGTGTAGTAGACTTACTCGCGTATCCGACCGGTACATAAATCAGCTATCTACAATTTTGTCGGTTTAAGTTGCAATGAGACGCGCTTGCTGCCAATGGAGGGTTGACACGCTCTAGTCTGTGACGTCATATGCAAAAGGTCTATAGCAAAAGAAAAACTAAAGCTATGACAATGAAAAGCAATTTATTAATAGTGCTAAATTGGCTGAATTGTTCGCGTATAAGCAAGTACCCTTTATCAGTGGCAAATTGTAACTGATCAAAAAGACGAGATTATTTTAAATCATCACGTTTAAGCGTTTTCCTGTCACAGTTTGAATTGCTTTTAGCTTGTTAATATCGTACTAATAGACCTTATGCATATGACATCAGAACAGAAAGGGCGCCCTCCAATGAAGGCAAGCGCGTATCATTGCGACTTACACCAACAAATGCAGACAACTGATTTTTGTACAAATCGGATACGCGCGTAAGTTTACTACTCGTGCGAGCCAAATCTACGTGGTGCGTACAGTGTGCTTCATTCGTTGCCGCCAAAATGACGTCGAGTGACGCCCATGCATAAGGTCTTTTCTTTGCTGTCCCAGAATTCCATCCAGTAGCTTAAAGCTACCTTTTGTTTTAAAGTAAACCCTACATATTTTCCCCAAATGTAAGCTTAATAAAATAAAACTTAGGCATACTTAGTTTCCGTCGTATAAAACAATGTGCAATTCAATGCAGTACTATCGAAATTTATAGCGAGATAGAGGTTTGCCAAGTTAAACCGTGTACCATTATAACCCGAGAATAGATTATTTGACATTTCAATTAAAGGTGATCAGTCGTCTTGAAATATTCTTTGTGACGTCAGCCTTTTCTTGACATGTTTCTGCAGTCGTCACTGTTCAAGGATACACCGTACAAGTAGCTATGATGACATCGGTATAGCTAGTAGGTATACAGCTACAAGCCGTCTCTTCTTGCTTACCGATTAGCTATACCATGCTTGTACGGTGTATCCTTGAACAGTGACGACTGCAGAAACATGTCAAGAAAAGGCTGACGTCACAAAGAATATTTCAAGACGACTGATCACCTTTAACTTTCAAATCAGCTAATCAATTTCTTATTTCAGAAATACAAACAATTTTATTCAGGTGTGTCCAATCCATCAAACCGGTTACACTGCATATTATCGTCTGGGCATGTAAGACTGCATTCTATACCCCACTTGCCTTTGGGACATGCTGTAAAGAAAGCAAATGAATATTAATTAATAACGCGTATTCAATGTCGAACCTAACGTTTCGGCATTTTGTTGGTAATTTGAATCTTAAACATGCAAATTTTTACAACTAATAGTAAGGAACTCGAATCGAGTCCTTCTCAATCTTTATTTTCCTCGTCTTGCATTGTTTTTGTTCTTGTACCTGAGAAAAGTAGGATTTTATGTATGATGTATACTTTCAGTTAATGTGAAAATTATCACCTAATATTGAGTCCACTTATCAACAAATTTTATTGAACCTGGTTGACTGTGATGGCTAAGGTAAACGGACTGTAGTCCAAAGTAACTGGTTTGATTCCTGTCCGGTTCATGACTTGTCCTTGGTCAAGATGCTTCATCTTCACTATACTTCTGCACGTGTGACTCCACCAGCAGGGCAATTGTACAGTAGTCATCCAGAAATGAAACCCGTTAAGATCGTGTGCGTACTGGGAGATTTTTTTTCTAAGGGACTAAGCCGGGTTTTGCCCGAGAACAACCTTTACTACCCGAAAACGTGCCCGATTTTCCCCGTAAAACTAGTCCAAGAAATAGGTTTTTTTCCCTGAACTTGGAACTCAGCATCCCCCACCCCCCGCATATGATTAAAACAGATACATTATGGTTATTGGAAAACTAAGGTAAGTATGGTAGAACTTACGCTTATCACAGCTGTTTCCAAACCACCCTGGGAAACACTTGCAGCCAAATAAGTCTCCTGGACAATAAAGATAACCTTTGCACTTGGTGCTTCCACCAACCAGGTCTCCACAAAAGAGATCAGTTTGGCCTCCAGAACCGAGCGCGTACGGTTCTTCCGGTGTATCGACACCTACAAGTAGAGTACAGTTAGTGCAACGAGTTCATTGTAGCTGTTCAATTATAAGAATTTTTTCTGGAAAGCAGGCCTATATCAAATTTCCTTCCCCGTCTGTCCATTTATTAAAAAGTTCTTTTAAAAATTTCACATAAAATAGTAAGAAAGGAAATTTCACTCAAACGACGTAAACAGAGGGCAAGGAGACTTCACCGTTTTTACCAGTAGCCTATCGTGACCGTGAATAAAATTATTTCGTATAGAGGGTAGAAAGTAACGCATTTAATCGTATGGTGCCAAACTTACCATGCACTGACGCACTTTAATGGACTTTCTTTTGAAACCAATTAAATCTTACTTTGGTTGGCAAAATCAAACTGGCATTATATAACCTAATATTCGATTTACAAAGGTAAAGGTCGAAACACGGCCAAGTCCACTTTATTTTACCTTTGCTATAGTTTAGCACCCTGATTATATAAACTGCGGTAAACTGAGGAGTCGGTCAAACATTTCAGAGGAAAGAATGTAACACTCTTTATACACCCTGGTTAGATTTCAAGATCGTGATCACGAATTGACCAATCATTTCTTGCAGCTAAAATAACACCGAAGTCCACGTCAAAATAAATATCCCCTTGATTCAACTAACGACTGATCAAATGTACTGGTCATAAATCAACATTTAACTGGGTATGCATTTGTCCAGGATTTCTCGATAGTTTTAACCACCCTATGAATGTATCATCCATAACCATGATCCCGTTTAAATTTAATCAGAGTGTTTCTAAAAGTATTTAAAGTCAACTTGGTAAGGAGTATCATCAGTAGTCTCATTAGACTTACGAGCATGACAGGAAGTGCCAGCAATAAACGGAGGACATGTACACCTGTCTTCTTGGTCTTTCTCGACACCACCATTTTGACAATTTGCTGACGAAGAGCGAGTCATGCATGTTGTAGCTTGATATTCCCCCTTGGGGCAACCTTGAGGGAAGGGAAGATTGTTTACATCGAATTTATTGGCATACGTTTAGAAATCTATTGACAAAACTCGTTACTTCAACAGCTTGTACTTCAAAGGAGTTATGTCTTAACACTAAAAAACAAATCAAGTGTTAATATCAGCACTTAAAGTGCTATTTTCTTAGCGAATGCAAGTGCTCCGACGGGGACAGCACTTTAAGTGCTGAATTAGCACCTATGTAGGTGCTGTTTTTTCAGCACCTCGACGGTGCTGACACAGTTTTGGTCATATTAAGTTGTGGTGAATTTGGTTTCAAAAATTGTTTACTTCTTTGTTAAAATGATGCATTACATGTCTAATCCATACTATGAGCTGGCGACATGGCCGTTTGAGAATATTTTTAAAAATATTTTTTTCGAAAGTCCCCTCGACTCTCTGGCGAAGAGCCAAGCGGCGAAAACCAAACATTACTCCTGAAGGAGTTCTGCTCAGCAAAAGAGCTACGTCCCCAAGGGATAACAAACCTAAATGACCAACCTCTAGACCCTCAGACCTCTACATCATGGGTCTGTCATACGTGGTCCCATTCTTGACTGGCTGAAATGAACAAATACTACACATCATCTTAGCCAAAAGGCCGAGAATATTTTAATTTTTCAAATGTCCTCTCAACTCTCTGGCGAAGAGCCAAGGGACAAAACCAACTACAAGACGTGCGAAGTCTCGTTCTAGACTGGCTGAATAGAACGGCCTCCGCCAGTGAGCTCCGCCGTCGTGATCACGGCTCCTCCTGCGCCAGGTAAGCAGAATATTTTTAAAAATCTTCGCAAGCTCCGGGCATTACATTGACATTTTTAATACGTATGTCATTGGAAACTATATAACGTCTGTTTACGATTCTTACATAATAATTGATAACTGTTTACAAATTAAATGCTATAAACAAAACCATTAAACCGGCTATTTACATTTCCATGCATGGTGAATTAATAGTAACTTAATTCCTTATAAAATGAAAGATACCAATACATTCGTTGACGAAGTAGGAATCGTTGAAGAGAAAAGTGTCTAGATAAATTATCCCGCCCACCAAACCAGAATATATTATCCCGCCCACCAAACTAGAATATTCCATTGTTTTCAAAAGGCTATCGGCAAACAGGAGGTGCTGTTCATTATAGCATCACACAAGTGCTAAAAACAACACTTCAGGCATGATTTCACATCAGCACCCATTAGGTGCTACCATTTTAGCACTTCAGTCTTTTGAGTGTACTCATCATGTTTCGTCGATTTTCTATGTACTTGCACTAAATAAACAGCGTATTGATGTCATAAACTGACAATTATCTTGTGCGCCCCAGTGCTGCTGTAATTTTCAAGGGCATCACAAGCTTCTCAACATTTTTTAAGGGGGAGGGCATGACCTTGACAAATGTAGAAGCTCGGTGTTGAGGCATTTTCATCCATTGTTATCAATGGCCCTCGCTCTTGCATGAAAGACAAATTTCTGAATGAAAGCTATGGAAAAAATAAACCATATGATATCCCTCACTTTTAAAATTGAAGTGCATGCCCCCCTTTCCCCACCAATTGACCCACGTCACAGTAGTCACTTCGAATTGACGTTAACCTTAAATATACTTCACACATTTTGAGAAAGACGGAATTATGTTTCCACTCATATCACAAGGAATGTGCAAGTCATAAAGAATGGTCTGCTAGCAAGAAATAAAGTTTTCGCACATTCAAAATCACTGACAGTTAGGTCGCCGTGCCGAGATGTTAACTGACTATGCTTTGGCGACTATCAGACATTTCTACGGAAAAACATGCAATACGAAATTCCACTGAAAGTCGGATTAGTAACAGGAACTATATTGAATTCCGACCAAAATTCAGAAAACGCATTAGAGGAACAATATCACATCGTTAATATTGACTCAAACTTGCATTTTCCGAAAATTTTCCAACTTTCTCTCATTAAATGTCGATACAGGCACCACCTGAACAAGTCAAAACTTTACACAGAAGACATGTGAAGCAGCCATTTTGGTAAGCCTAACCGTGTACGTAAGGTGACGACACTATATGCATAGGGCGTTAGTGCAGGATGCTCTGACCATATATATATATATATATATATATATATATATATATATATATATATATATATATATATATATATATATATATATATATATATATATATATATATATATATATATATATATATATATATATATATATATATATATATATATATATATATATATATATATATATATATATAAGGTCCGAATGCTGCGGAGCACTATAGAAATGTGTATGTCGATAAAGGTAGTAAGAAGTGCTTAAAAGTTTGGGGAAAATTCCACGACGTTTCGGGTATAAACCCTTCATCAGGTGGGGCGTAGGGCGTACCAATGGGTGATATAAAATTACCAAAGGAATGCGTAGATTGGGAGACGTGTTGGTCTTTTTACTCAACGCTCCTCTCTATTGGTTCCTTGGATTCTATGTTGAGCGTCAGAGAGGATTTTAGTGGGATACTGACGTTTCTCACAGAAGGGTAATACATTTTTGGAAGCTGTCGAAAAATCAGAATCTTCTGAGCAAATCCTTCTGGCCCTCAAACGTTGTGAGTAAGGGATTGATTTGGTACAGGATTTGGGATGGTTGGAGGGATACAAAAGGTATTAATGTGAGTTTACGCATTCCTTTGGTAATTTCATATTACCCATCGGTAAGCCCCATAATACGTGCCATATACAAGAATGTAGAGATCCTTCGACAAGACCCGTCAACCCGTGACCTCTCCCCTGAACCCCCCCCCCCCCATTCGGCCTACTGAGTTGAAAAGAATATTTCTAATCATTTAGTTCGGGCTTCCCATCCACTAGAGCCTACGGAAAACACCCCAGGAACATTCCTTGTAACCGTGGTAGATGCAACACATGTCCAGTGGTTGGCAAGAACACCCTCATCAACATTTTGGGTCCAAACGGCAGCAGATTCACTGTTAACCAACACTTTACTTGTACCTCCACGAATGTGATTTACATTTTACTTTGTCTTTTTACTTGTCATTTAACTGTCTGTACGTGGGAGAGACCAAACGTCGCCTCGCTAACCGAGTCACTGGAACACCTTAGGTCAATCAAACAAAACCATCAAGGTTATCCGGTAGCCAAACATTTCAACCCCCATCACTGTGCTCGACTGCTCGATAAAGGACTTGGTCGTTACCGCAGCTATAATGTGCAGAGGTTCTGACCGTAATTATCTAACTGCCGAAAACCGGCTAATCATGAAGATCGGAACCGTCTCTACACACGGTCTTAACACTAAGCTGGACCTTTTTTACCCCCCCCCCCCTTTTGGAAATCATTTTTTACCAGTTTTACTCAGCCTCCACATCGCAGTTTTTCCACCGTGTTCTTCTTTTACAACCGGTTGGTGCGTGCCTTCTTTTAACGTGTATTTTCTCTACTTTTGTTCAGTTGCATTTTTGCCACCTGATGAAGGGTTTATACCCGAAACGCCGTGGAATTTTCCGCCAATTTTTGCGCACGTCTTACCTTTATCGACCTATATGTATGTATGTATGTATATATATATATATATATATATATATATATATATATATATATATATATATATATATATATATATATTATGGTAATTGGCGTGTGTTGGCCAAATACGTAAATCAGAAAAGAAAGACAAAACGTACAACAAATGATATCCATTTTTTGTACGTTTTGTTTTTCTTTTCTGATATATAATATATGTATGTATGTGTGTATATATATATATATATATATATATATATATATATATATATATATATATATATATATATATATATAAGAAGTTCGTGGTCATAAGCTATGAAGGCCAGAATGTTGATCGGAAACACGCCGATGTCAAGTCACGTGGAGATTCTTTATATTTACAAGCAAATACAACCATAACCCTAAGATGCACAAAATGAAGACCCCCTTGGGACTACTTACTTTTCTATGCAAAGAAAATGTCACTTTCTGTACGAGTTGATAGACATATCACCCCCCCCCCCCCCGTTGACTTCATTATACCATTAGCAGGAAGAATAACACTTATGAACCAGTCTTAATAATATTTTTCAACATTAATTACTTGCAACGATGACCTCAATCTGAGTAAACCAGCCTCTGGATGCCCTAGTCCTCCTCTGTATGGTATATATCCCAGCATCTTTTGTACTGGTAAGAGTAAGTCGATGTCCTGTATTAATATTCCTTCTCTTTCCTTTACACCAGCGAAATTTTTGGCAACCAGGTTTCCAAGCAACACCAATGGCGTTATCATCAGATAGAGCCAGCTCTGTGCTCCCTTCAGCTTTCGGATACAATGTTACTGTGTATACACCTCTCGTGTTCAAAAACTCTGGTTAATGAAGTAAAATGAAAAAAAAAAGGCTACTCTGGAGAATAAGGTAATATAGACTGTATAAAAATGACGTCACCGGGTCACAGAAACTAAAGAGTACCGTCGGCTGAGGAGAGAACGTAACTATATGCTGCGTTCCATTCAGGTCGTAAAGTGGTGAATTCGCCGCATCTTTTTTTTTTTCTGCAGTACGGAGTAGCAGACAAAATGTTGAGCTATCTGTGTTGCAGAAAAAAAGACGTGGTGAATTCACACTTTACGACCTGAATGGAACGCCGCAATAGTATTCAATACATTCACTGTTCGTCATCTAACATGATGTCAGAGGATGGCTGTCAGACAAATGGTGACGTCAATGAATAGCTGGATCTATACTTAAGTACAACATTATTAAATCAGCGTAATGCACGCTCGCAACATACAGGCAGATAGTGTGGAACACACCATGAGAAAGATAAATGTTAGGAAATAAAAGACCACAGGAAGGGATATAAAATTTGATTGTAACTCAAACATAAAGAACAATTGGATGATGAAAATTAAGCTCACCAGTTAAAGTGGATGTCTTAGAAAGATTTAATAATGAAAATGAAAAGTCTATCTGTTACAATTATTGTTAAAGTTATAATTCATTGTGGAAAAAAGGATGAATAAGCCTTTTTTGCAGTTTCGACTGTGCATGCACACATCTTGAAAAACTGGGGATAATCAAACACACTGCCTTACCTACAACACGTGCCAATAAACAGCGTTTATTTTAGAAAATATTCAAATCATCCCCTTTTTAGATCAGCCCGGAATGTAAGAAGTATTCTTAGCCTACCTCTGGTTTTGTGTCTTGAAGAAAATGATCATCCTCTTCTTAGCCTTAAAAATTGTCTCATAATCTGTCCAAAATTACTTGTATTTCGCATACTATGCATGGCGAGCTCGGTTTATTCTTGCATCGCACAATTCCTTTCTGCAATCGTAATTGCGAAAGGCTTCTTGTGCCTGTTTGTGGTAGCAAACGGTATTCTCAACCTACCACTACGGAAGACTATTGCACGGGCAAGGTTTAAATGCAGGGTGTGGTTGCAGTCACCAAGGGTATTTGTAGCATATTTAATCTTCATTAAACAAACCATAAGTAACAATCTATGCTTAGAATTGCTTTAAGGGAAAGTAGAACTTGATCACCCTGGTACTTGAATTCGTGAATGGCCATTTTAAATCATGTGACACTAGTACTGAAAAGCACAAAATTCATGAAGAAAATGATAATTCCTTGGTTTACCTTAAATGTCTTGTATTTCTTTCCAGGGACACACAATAAAAGATATAAGGGAAATTATAGGATATGTAGATTTAGCTCATGTTTCAAATAAATTTTAGTGAATGCCCATTAAAGGCCCTCTGAACTCACCCCAGACAGTAACAATTCTCCTAACTAACCTAACTTCTAGCCCTACCTTCAATTTAAAGGGGAATTTTCATGATCCCAGACAGTTCCAGTTCTCCCAACTATGCATCTTCTAGCTCCACCCATAACTGTATGAGGCTCTTCCTTGTGCAAGAATAAACCTGTTTTATTGCTTAAGGCCATGTCCTGGTGAGCACACAAGGCTATAAAATGTGATAAAAGTACTCTCTCTGCCTTGTGTGGAATGTGAGCTACTCTGCATCTTTCAAATTTTCAAACTTTGATGTCAATCAAACAGCAGTCACCAACTGAGAATTTTGATATACATACACTAAAAATATACTTTGGGGTGATGACAGTCTGTCTTTAAACACAATCAACTAGTAGTAGAACAGTGAACCAAAACCGAGCTACAGTAGCCTGCACTGAATTTCAATTGCTCGAGGCAATACTCAAAAACAAACTATGTGTGTGACTGTAATCCAGATTAGGAACACAACTGACTGTCGAAGTCATCGTTACCAACCAGAGTGGTGCTGTTATTGTTTGAATGAATGCCAATCAAAGTACAGTCACCAACTGGATTTAGAACTATGGGGATATGTCTAAACATATTTGGGGGCTGCCATATAGCTCCTTTAATGGAACGTAATGGTGCAGTTTTTTTTTTTTGAAAGATTATAAGTCAGGGCAGTAGCCTGGGTGAAATCTCAAGAGGGCATTTTATGACAGCTTTCAGTGGCGTACCTAGGATGATTGATACGCAAGCAGGTCTTGTCTATGTCACCAGTGCCTCACTCTGAGGGAGGGTTCTTATTAAGGGGAGGATCTGATATTTATGTAAGGTCGCTTAGGTGTGAATTGATAAAGTCTTTCGCAAAACTTTGAACTGATATGAGTATTTACGAATTCTTACTGTTTATTTTTTTATTTTTTGAGGGGGAAGCTGACTAAGCGCCGGAGAAAAAAACCTACCCTTTGAGAAGTTTTTGTGTATATAAAATGGCTTAGATACAGAATTGTGCGATCTTTGTGAAAGCTTTAAACTGGTTACATGTCTAGAAACTCTCATCTTTAAGCGTTCGTGTTTTGTGTTTTCCTTTTGGCTGGGTGTAAGGGAGGGGATATTATCTGAGGTCCTTCCCCTTAAGAAAGTTTTGCCTTTTAAAGTTGCTTAGATACAAAATAATGCTTTCGTTGACAAAGCTTTCAATTGATTTCATGTGTGTTAGACATTCTCATTATTGAGAGTTTTCTCGGCTATAGAACAGCCTTTCCCCCTTAGTGTGCTAATTGGAAAGCCACCAACAGTTCAAGAGTAGCACAGTTCTATATTTTGTAAAAAAATACTTCCCAGATTGATAGACATGTCACTTTCTAGACAAAGTTGCTTCTTAACATTTATTGAGACTCTTGCTTAAGAAACTCAAGAAGACAACTTAAACTTAAAAATGTTTATTCTGTAAAATCAATTTTGATGTAAAAATAGGACTTGATACGAACTTTGAAAGCTTATTTATTTTAGCATGCAGTTAAATAACCCACAGAGCGGACCAACTTTTCTCGTCCAGCTCATCGCTACGAAAAAAAAAACTTACGCAGCCCAAGGGGGGGGGGCAGCCACAGAGGCGCTACGCAGGCTAGCATTAAAGAGAATCATAAGCTATTTTGTAAGCATGCTATGACATCGCTTGAGAAACAGTACTTAACATTTTAATTCAACGTCACCTATAGGCTTCATCTGTGTTGCATCTATCATGCATGAAGAAAGAGGTTCATTTGTTAGTGGGAGTAGCCCGCATTAGAGACCGTTTCAGGAGGGGTCTGGGGACCTTCCTGGGAAAATTTGGGAAGAAGGAAGGATATGTGGCTTTTCCGGTTTTGAGGGCCTTAAAAACATTATCAGGACAAAGCAGTTTTTACTAGTAGAATTTTCTGTATTTTTTTTTTCAAGTAGGCAATTTTTCATTTAGTGTTTGGAAATTTCGGGGAGGGGGAACTGCCCCTTGCCCCCTGAGACTATGGCTCTCAGGGTAATTTTCACAACACAGATAAGTCATCGTACCTTAAGTGTTCATTATGTATTCCTGGCTTTGTAAAGTTGTAGCTCCTCTGTCAATAACTGAGGCAAAAGTAATCACCACCTAATGTTTCATAGGCATAGAAAGGCGTTCTCGACGGGGTGGGGGTTGGCGCTAAACCTTCTATTGGACAGACATCCTGGGGACGGGTGTTTCCCTCCCCTTTTGAAAATTTTTGAACATTTAGGGTCCTCAGGTGCAACATTTTGGGTACATATTTAGGCAAATTACTGCAACTTTTTGAAATTATTACAAAGGGAACAAATAAGGAGTTTTTGTTCTTAGTTTACCGTTTCACCACTTATTTCGACTGGGGGATCCAGCCCCCCCCCCCATCACCCCCTCTTCCTACACCTATGTATTGTCGTTTATGTAAAGTTACCACGCAATATTGCCTTCTTGCCGTACAAACAGCTGGATAAGTGGCTTCAGTCCAGATTGCAGGACATCATTCTCCCTTAATTTAAAAGTGATCCGTCGTCATTTCACTGGGAGGCGTACAGAAAATTAACTGCGCATGCGCGATTCTATTGAAACTGATACGTCTGCAATCGTCGGTATTCGCCTAGCTGTTGACTTCCCAGTTTTCTGGCCTGTTGTACTAAATATACCGTGTTGGTACGTCCGTACGTAAACGGTCCGGCGCTTACCATGCAGCCTATATACAGTATAGTCCTAGACTAGCCGAGTTGGTCAAGGGCCGACTTGGCTGGATGCTAGTCAGGGTAGCCCTGATGTTAGGAACGTACTTTCTTTGGCCTTTCACTTTTCCTCTATCGAAAGTAAACACATGCCTTTCTTCGGTGGGTGACCATGACTTAAATATCGTGCATTTAGTACTAGCCACAGAAATAAAAGTAAGGGAGAATGACGTCAGCCGATCTGCGCTGAAACCATTGATTTGGCTAGGCTGTACGGCAACAGAGCACCTGAGCGTAAAACAAATATCACGTCATTGCTTTTGCCCCAAGTATTGGCAAAAAACTACAAGTTTTCAAGTAAGGAGTATAAAACAAAATACTTAATGCACCATGACTTATTTCTGTTGTGAAAATTACTCCAAATCTTTCGAAAAACGCATAAAATAAGCTATAACTTCTGCAGCAGAATGCACACTGTACGTACAGAGAGACATCAATTGGTCTTTTGTCGTACAACGAAAGCGCCCTCACATTTTCTTGGCTTCACCGGTTAAACATGCATGGATGCATTGTGTTAGCGTTCTCCCTTACTTTTATTTCTATGGTACTAACGACAGTTTATTGCCACGGCACCTCGTTGGTAGCAATACTAATTACAAGCAGTTTATAGGCCTACGTCGACTCAAACAGTTTACTGAAAGGAATGTTAGGATTATCAAGGCAGCGCTGTAATTTTGTGTAAAATATGTTGGGGTATACCCCTTAGAGTGGGTTGAATTACTGTTTAGTAGGTGACTGGAAGATGAGGCTAGGGAGAGAAAGTCACCTTATATCATTGTTATGGCGGGGTTTGGTCCGGGGTACAGGCGTTCGGAGCATTACATTATACACACATAATACTTATATATATATATATATATATATATATATATATATATCTATATATATATATATATATATATATATATATATATATATATATATATAATACTACATGGTACGTCAATTCGTCTCGACGACTTCGCGGCGGTTGCTGTACCTGCGTAGAAATCCATGCGGCCCAAAGCACGTAATTGCTGTGACGAACCAAGTTTAGACCCCATGGATAGTTACGCTGGTAACCGCAACTGCCGGAAGTCGTCGAGACGAATTGACGGTACCTTGTAGTATGTATGCATATATATATATATATATATATATATATATATATATATATATATATATATATATATATATATATATATATATATATATATATATATATATATATATATATATATATATATATATATCCCCTGCCAACCTCTAAATTTGTAAACCTGGAGATTTTCACAAAAAAACCTGGAGAATGGCACCTCAAACCTGGAGAATTAATTTTTTTTTCTGTAGTATCTCTAAACATATACTAAAAATCAAACAAAATAAGGGTTTTCAATAGAATCATTTATCACTAACCATATTTTGTTTTATGACTTTAAAAAACTTGAAACTCAGTCATAAACCTGCAACCTTTCAACATCTTTCATAAAATAAAATCATTCACTCTTCTTGCAAGTATAATCGAGCTTAGTGGGTTTACTTTTCTGCAAAAAGAAAAAAAGAATTTATCAACTTAAGGAAAGACTTAAGGACAGATTGTTACCAGGAATCCGCGGCTGAAAATGGTGTGATGTTTTGAAGCCACTGGCCAAATTCTTGTTTAGCGAAATTTTCCGTTTCTGGTTTAAACTATGCATTGGTTTTGCGGTAATGGTGTGTATATAACAGAGAAATGCAATGTTTGCAGGGTAAAACATACTTAAAAATATAGGTTTCAAAGTGAATGCCGTCTTGGGGTGGGAAAACGGAGAGGGGATTCCCCATCCCTTTTTGGAAATTTTTTGCTTTCAAGGGGGAGCTGAGGTGCAAAATGGTGCATTGTAAATCTCAAGTCCCAGTTGTTTTTATGAGAACAAAAATATCACTGCAAGATGTAAAAAACTTCTGAACACCTTTTATGTAGAACTTCCAGTAAGGTTAAACACCAAAAATATCTTCCCTACATTAGTAGAAGGCAATGCACTTTTCGTTTTCCCATGAAATGACTGCAACATGACTACTAAAAATGACCGCTCATATAAACTTCTTGAACACCCTTTGGACTATTACCAAACTTATACAGTATCACAACAATGAACACGCCAAACTGCTACTATATCTGTAGAAACGAAGGTATTTTTTGTTTTTCGATAAAAAATGACCACTAGATAACCATTGACCTTAAGTTTCTGATCACCCCTTATGGACCTAGTGCCAAAGTATATCGCATCATTGAACACCAAAGATATCCCTATGTCTCAAGGACATAAGGCATTTTACTTTAAGATAAAGTAACCCCAAATGACCCCCAGATGACCTTGATTCCAAAATCCTGCCATCATGGATAACCAACTATCTTGTCATCAGTGGGTGTAAGTTTCATCAGAATTTGTTCAAGCATGTCTTCATGGGGATTGTTTGAAGTTTTGAGTAACTTTCTCGAAACAGTATCACATATGGTTAACATATCCTAAACCTTTTAAATAATACAAGAAATTAAGCTAATCCATGATGCCATCTTAAGAGCAAGCCTTCACTTGTGTAGCAGATTAATATGAACAGCACAGGTACTCAATTTAAAAGATGCTACAATATAGATACACTGTTCAGGGTGCAGTGCTGTTTTTTTATATGTTTTTCTGTTTGCACTTCAACAAAATACCGTCCACTGTTTCCAGATTATTTTCCGTACTTCCGATCTGGAAAAGTTATGACAGAAATACAAGAGAAAGACGGAGGATTAAGTCAATTCTTTTCAATAAGGAAAACTTACATCCCTGAATTATATCTTAATATTTGCAATAACACAATATTTTTTAACGACTCTATCTTAGTTTATCACCGTGAGTTTTAGAGATTTGACCGTGAGATGACCTAAAAAACCGTGAGACTCACGGTGAAACAGTGAGAGTTGGCAGGTATGATATATATATATATATATATATATATATATATATATATATATATATATATATATATATATATTGTATTATATATGTATATATAATGCTCCGAACGCCTGTGGTCCGGGGTCCGATTCCGCCTGGAGTTTGCTTAGGGTTAAGTCAGTTTCGTGTTTAAGTTAGGGTCACGGAAGTGGCCACTTTAGTAAGCAATCTCCGAAGCACTAATGAAAAGGATAGCATACTGTACTACTATTTAACCATACCGCTTTGGGGATGACGTACGTCCTCTCTCTAGACTCATGTGGTGACTGCATTCATTTCGATCCCTGCCAGGCTTCCCCCAATTCACAGGGGGTGGGGGGTTGTCATTGCTATGCAACAGTGAAGGGTTGTTTGAGTGCATCTTATCATGTGGTACAGCCAACCAATAACTTCAACATACACGGGTTACTTTGTTTTGGAAAGTAGCTATAGGCCTAGTGCCAGTGTCATATATGTAATAGATGCAAGTACAAGTTGGTCCACCACCAAATTGCCAGTGCCTTTGCTAGCTAGTCCACCGAAACCCATCTATGTGGTGGTTAGACCAAGGATTTGCCCAACAGAGGATGGGGGATGGGGGCCGAGCAAGCTCCTGATGAGGGAGAGCATCAACTGGAACCCCCAACAAATTACCCCGGCGATATATGCTTAATAGACCAAAGGGGGTTCACTAGACCGAAGGGGTGGGATACCTACCGTAGACTGAACTGGGTTCACTAAAAGTTAGCTAAACGAAATTCCCCTTGAACAAAAATCTATCTTGAGTCACGAGTACATGGGGTTATGGATGGATACAAGATTGAAGGTTTACTGGAATAGGTTAAGGAGTAGCCTTTGGTAAGGTTAGGGTTTGCATAATGATAGGGTTAGGATTTAGTTTGGAGTTATAACCTTCCGTCTATAGTGAACCCTTGATCAACTAGTGAACCTTACATCTAGCAAACCCTTCTCCCGTTGGGCATTGCTACACACCAAGAGTGCTCGATAAAACTGGGTGATTTCCACATAATGGGCCACTGCCTTCTCCAATGTGTGTGTGTGTGGGGGGGGGGCATGGTGTCCCTATCCCAGCCTAATTGAATGTAACCCCTGGCCTTATTACAAAGTAAATTTCATACATGGTGCCATAGCATTGTCACAGAACTCAT
The DNA here is from genome assembly GCA_029531755.1 of Holothuria leucospilota. Lineage (NCBI taxonomy): Eukaryota > Metazoa > Echinodermata > Holothuroidea > Aspidochirotida > Holothuriidae > Holothuria > Holothuria leucospilota. The sequence goes on along the minus strand of CM055961.1, from coordinate 76,247,216 downwards.
TTCCAGCCTAGGTGTGGGTGCATGGTGCCATTTTGTCACTCACAAGTTTGGCACAAAATGTAATTAGGGTGAATTTTTTGTTATATGGATGCTCTCACTACTTATTAGATAACAGCTAGGTGGGATATTGGTGGGGTATAATTTCTTAAGTAAGGAGTTGCACATAAACAGCTTTGCCATGGGGATGAGACGGAAAGGTGGTTTAGACTGTGTGTTGAAAACTTCAGACAAAAGCACAACTTCATTTATTTTTTCATAAATTGTATGATAGAAACTTCTACTTCTTTTTGCACAAAAGTTTTGCTAATCACTTGCCTCACTTGAAAATATGCATTTCTGCACAGTTATAGTTCTCCTAAAAAAATTCTCACAAAGTTCCTTTCCTCAAAGAACCATACTTCTTCCATGCTCAGGTGATTATCATGAATTACACAATGCAGTTTGTACTGCTAAAACATTATAACATTTCTAATAGCATTACAAAAGAATTTTAAGACTGCTTTTGGACACTGCCTTTAATTACCCTTTGCTTATGACACTTACACATGATTAACAATGTGGTCATGACTGCATTCAATTCTGTATGGCTAGAACAATTGAAAACACCTTGCTGTGGCATGCGAGCCATAGCTGGATACTACATTTGGAAAAGAGAGCCTACCCACCATTATCCTCTACGTCCTCAAAAAAAAAAACAAAAAGAGAGGACAAGATTTACTACTCCATTCAAAACATTTAAAATGCTTGCATGTCCATTGCTATGCTGTATACTCCCCTAACCCCATCTCCAATGTTTACGGATGAAATTTCATTTTTCCTTGTGGTCTATATCTTCCTACAGAAATTCTGGAATTACACATTTATTTTCAACTTTTTCTTTACACTGTGATAACCCAGCAGAATAGTGTAGTTGGTGTACACAGCATGCATGACCTTATCCAAGAAAGTGACTGAAACCATAAACAAGCTGTTTCTTATATAGGCCTCTACACATGAGATCCACATACAGTAGAATGTTTTACTTACCGATTTAAGATGTTGAAAATGTTTGTTCGTTGCTATACTCTTAATAACCCCTTGCCCCAACAGTTCCCTTGTTTGTGATATATGATTGGCAGTCTCCTGTGGTTCTTTTCGTTCTTTTTTCTTCATTGTCATGGGTGTGTGACAATCTCAGTGGGCATACTGTTTGCAGCTATTGTCTTCATCCTTCCAGAAGTTAAGGGGGTAGGGGGAGGTATGTTCCCCGAATCAAAAGGGGGACCCCTTATGGGCCAAAGTGAATTTCACTGTCCGGTCAATGTGTACGTACAGGTAGCAAAAAGAGTGTGGAAAGTCCTGTTTGACCTCTGTAGTCGTACATCGACCAAAGCTTATTCCAGTATATGCTTAATGAGCTTACAGTACGAAAATATACGGCTCTAAATTTCATATGTATGGCCTCTGTAATTGTACATCGCTTAAACCTTTTGTCCGTGTTTGCCTATTGTGTTTTTGAAGCTTAAAGTTTGTTTTAAGCCCAAAAGATGAATTGTACATGTTGAAAGAAAAATACATGTTAAAAATCAACTTTTGTCTCTGTTTTCATCCTTTCTTGTGTTTAACACTCCAAAAGTGAGATTTTGTGCCAAGGACGAGGGCAAGTAGGATTTTCAACTGGAAATATTCAACGTGGCAACGTTTTTACAAATTTGGGATGCTTTCCTATTCTGTACAAGGAAAAAGTGAGACGGCGAAGTTTCGAGTCGAATTTTTTAATGTATTTTTTGACTTTGTCAATTTCCTATAATTTGGAAGTATTTCCCAGGGCTTTCCAAATACGTCTCGACTTTCAGACTTCTGATGACTACTGGTGGTACTGTCATTAAGAAATATGGCGAGTCACAAGATGGCTTTATATTGATTTTGTTGGGCAAAATTTTGGGCACTGTATACACCTGTACACCTTCCCGTCTGTGTCCGTATAATCTGGAAATTGAAAATATCCCAGAACTTTTTTGCAACCTTCGCCCGAATATTCTACCATTGCGGACAAAGTGTTGCTCAAGACTATAAAGTGACGCTGAGAAAAATTGTTTTCCAAAAGCTGCCCGAATGTGTCGCGAATTTGTGTAATCTTTTTGCGCTTTCATGAAAATGTTACCGTGACTATGACGCTTTTTATTTTCCCGGCAAATTTTTGAAAAAAAGTTGGATATTAGGTCATTTCGGGTAGTGTTGCGTAAGACTATATGTTGAGGCTGAGGAATTATTGTTCTTTATAATCTGCCCGAATATGTCGCGAATTTTTGTAACATTTTTCATTTTTCATGAAAATTGTACCGTCACTATGATGCTTTTTATTTCTCCCGCAAATTTTTGAAAGAAATCAGTCACGCTTAGGAGTTTTCTGTGTAATGAAAAACATGCCAGATATTTTAAGACTCAAATGGCTGCCCGAATTTTTCTAGTCCCCTGCCCGAAATTCAGGTCTTGCGAAAATTTGGGGCAGCCTGCTCCTCCCCTACCCGCCCCGCCTCGTGCGCCTATGCATGGGCCAAACTAGGCATTCCCAACTCCGTGTGACCATCCAATCTTGAGTCACTCATTACCAGTTCAACCTGGCTATTCGTGTGTGCCCCCACACCATTTGAAAAGCGTACGGCCCTTCCCTTATTATTGTGCCTTTCGCATAAAGTCGATCCTTAGTTGTAAAGGTTGTTGGACCTATTTTGTGAAATTATTATTTCACAGTCCGATGCAATCCCTACTACTGTATCATCAAATCGACCTATCTTCCATTAAACACATTCTCCTTAACCTTAACATGGTACAAAATTAAAACGCATCACTACTGTACCTCACGCTGTCGTGGGGACACCTTGATTATTTGCTTTTGCAATACTTGCTGGCCTTTCTGTACCCTAAAGCCCCCCTGCAATGTCCCACGTTTCTGGGCTCACAATTGAAACGATTGACACATACGCTATCCCAGCAACTTAATTTTGCCTCAATATATCCACCACAATTGCCGGGTTGTTTGCCGGGCAATTTGCACCGGATTAATGTGGGGTGTGATTTGAATCAAATCGATCTCTTAATATATGAAATGAATAAAATACTTGAGGAAGCTATAAGTCCCCGGCTAAGTCATGTTGGTCACTTGGCCACAGGCCAAGGGGGGGGGCGAAGGGTGCAGCCCCCATTGAGCATATTCTTGGTATTTTTAAATGATTTTTTTTTTTATGATATTGCTATTAACTCAAAATAAAAAATGTTAATAGGCCTATGCACCTTATGAGGCCTGGGAATTGCCATTTTCAGCGATTTGGGAGGTATTTTCGACCAAATTTTCTTGTACGTTTCGCGCCAACCTATGGTGGCGCTACGCTTGGATAGTTTGCCTACAGGCTTATCATCCCCTCTCCTTGGCAAATTTCTGGCTACGCGCCTGCTTGTGCACCTTAATTATACGCTTGCATACATTTCATACTTCACGGTTACGTTCTTTTAGTTCGGTCTCATCGAGCACAAAAACTGAATAGCATTTTTCATTAAATCGTGAGAAGTCAAAAGGACCTTCGTGAGAATCGCGTTTGCTGTAACATAAATAGTAGCTAAGTAAACTTTCGGAATTGGCTAAATGTCCAATCTGACCGCTACAATCATGTAACAAGTAAGCTAAGCATCCACCCTTTTAAACAATGTCAAGATATTTGTTCTTTGGAACCTTTTCTTCTGTGTGTGAACAGTTCTTAATTCCAGCTACGTGTTATTTTTTAACCAAAAGAGGGATACAAATATTCTGTTTAAATAGTACCATATCCATCTTTTCCTAACCGAAACGGATATAATTGGCATGGTCGCCGGAGTATAACAACAGATGATGAGTTTTTTTTTTCTTTTTCCTGTTTGGAAAATACGGTAACGATATAGAATCTTTGCCCTTGGTCAACACAAATTTTGTCGGTCTTTGAGCTCTTTCAAATTCGAACAATTAATCGAGCGATTACCATTGAAGTCTTACCGTATACCAAAGAAATCGTTTGTTGTAAACTGAAAATAGGCCCACTATTTTTGAAATGTTGATTCAAAGTATCCGTAGATATTTCTCTTTTTCTTAACAGATGACTTAGATTGACATCGTAACAATAGTCAACAATGAGTGTAATGGGAGGATAATTTATATGGTAGCTTTAACAGGACCTTATACCCAACTAAAGTGTCAAAACATTAGGATAGGGAAAGATTTCCATAAGGTGAAATTTGACAAGTTTTTGACTTGTTACTATTTTATTATTTTAGTGCCAAAAAGAAACTGACATTTGATTCCTAAATCGCCACTGTTTTATCATATAATTAAATTACTTTATATTGCGTCTTCTAATTTTGCAGCTACCTAGGATTAAATTTTATTCAACTTTTGTCGTAAGCACATTCGACGTTGAAAGGAATTGACTGGTTTTGAATTTTTCTAGTTGGTCTAGAATTTTTTGCAAATGGTGTAAATGGTCATCTTGGAAAAGTTATATGGTGCTAAAAGGTTTTCTCCCAGTTTGAATTTGAAAAGTTTCCAAAACACATTCAAAATGCAAATGAATCCCATGTAGAACCATTAAACTTTTCTTGAGTGATCTTGAATGTTTTTAACCCTGGGTATGTATACGTACCTGGAACTGAGGTAGCTTCCGAGGTTATCCATACCTCACACAAACTTACCTTCATAGGAGGTGTCGAATGTGTACCGGGGGGGGGGGGGGATAAGAACTGTTCACACAAAGCAGAAAAGGTTCCAAAGAACAAATATCTTGACATTGTTTAAAAGGGTGGATGCTTAGCTTACTTGTTACATGATTGTAGTGGTCAGATTGGACATTTAGCCAATCCCAAAAGTTTACTTAGCTACTATTTATGTAACAGCACACGCGCGGCTCACGAAGGTCCTTTTGACTTCTCACGATTTAATGAAAAATGCTATTCAGTTTTTGTGCTCGATGAGACCGAACTAAAAGAACGTAACTGTGTAGTATGAAATGTATGCAAGCGTATAATTAAGGTGCACAAGCAGGCGCGTAGCCAGAAATTTGCCAAGGAGAGGGGGTGATAAGCATGTAGGCAAACTATCCAAGCGTAGCGCCACCATAGGTTGGCGCGAAGCGTGCAAGAAAATTTGGTCGAAAATACCTCCCAAATCGCTGGAAATGGCAATTCCCAGGCCTCATAAGGTGCATAGGCCTATTAACATTTTTTATTTTGGGTTACTAGCAATATCATAAAAAAAAATCATTTAAAAATACCAAAAATATGCTCAATGGGGGCTGCACCCTTCGCCCCCCCCCTCCCCTTGGCCTGTGGCCAAGTGACCAACATGACTTAGCCGGGGACTTATAGCTTCCTCAAGTATTTTATTCATTTCATATATTAAGAGATCGATTTGATTCAAATCAAACCCCACATTAATCCGGTGCAAATGGCCCGGCAAACAACCCGGCAATTGTGGTGGATATATTGAAGCAAAATTAAGTTGCTGGGATATCGTATGTGTCAATCGTTTCAATTGTGAGCCCAGAAACGTGGGACATTGCAGGGGGGCTTAAGGGTACAGAAAGGCCAGCAAGTATTGCAAAAGCAAATAATCAAGGTGTCCCCACGACAGCGTGAGGTACAGTAGTGATGCGTTTTAATTTTGTACCATGTTAAAGTTACGGAGAATGTGTTTAATGGAAGATAGGTCGATTTGATGATACAGTAGTAGGGATTGCATCGGACTGTGAAATAATAATTTCACAAAATAGGTCCAACAACCTTTACAACTAAGGATCGACTTTATGCGAAAGGCACAATAATAAGGGAAGGGCCGTACGCTTTTCAAATGGTGTGGGGGCACACACGAATAGCCAGGTTGAACTGGTAATGAGTGACTCAAGATTGGATGGCCACACGGAGTTGGGAATGCCTAGTTTGGCCCATGCATAGGCGCACGGGGCGGGGCGGACAGGGGAGGAGCAGACTGCCCCAAATTTTCGCAAGACCTGAATTTCGGGCAGGGGACTAGAAAAATTCGGGCAGCCATTTGAGTCTTAAAATATCTAGCATGTTTTTCATTACACAGAAAACTCCTAAGCGTGACTGATTTCTTTCAAAAATTTGCGGGAGAAATAAAAAGCATCATAGTGACGGTACAATTTTCATGAAAAATGAAAAATGTTACAAAAATTCGCGACATATTCGGCCAGGTTATAATGAACAATAATTCCTCAGCCTCAACATATAGTCTTGCGCAACACTACCCGAAATGACCGAATATCCAACTTTTTTTCAAAAATTTGCCGGGAAAATAAAAAGCGTCATAGTCACGGTAACATTTTCATGAAAGCGCAAAAAGATTACAAAAATTCGCGACACATTCGGGCAGCTTTTGGAAAACAATTTTTCTCAGCATCACTTTATAGTCTTGAGCAACACTTTGTCCGAAATGGTAGAATATTCGGGCGAAGGTTGCAAAAAAGTTCTGGGATGTTTTCAATTTCCAGATTATACGGACACAGACTGGAGGGTGTACAGGTGTATACAGTGCCCAAAATTTTGCCCAACAAAATCAATATAAAGCCATCTTGTGACTCGCCATATTTCTTAATGACAGTACCACCAGTAGTCATCAGAAGTCGAGACGTATTTGGGTAGCCTATGTGATCACGATTTTGCAGTTTTCAATATTTCCACCCCAGATTGTTGTGCGAAACTTGCCAAAATTACTTAGCCAGTTAGCCTATAGTCGGGAGTTCGGGCAGCCATATAGACAGTTTCATCAATTCAGTGGACCTGGAATTCGGGCAAGAGTTGCAAAAGAATCACAGACATAAGCATGTTTTCAATTCCGTTGTACAGTTATCTCCCGAAAAGATACAAGACCAGGTAGTGTCATACGTTCCCAGGTACGGTATAGCCTGATATCATGTTTTTTAACATCTGGCCATTAAGGACGAACCTCCGTTACCTCCGATCGGGCAAGAGTATATGAATAGTGCCTTGCTAATACCCTTCCCCCTTTCTTTCCCTTCTATTACCAGTCCGTAACATTCTCCCATTTAGAGGAATCTACTTTTCTCCGTCCCAATGGGGTGAAATATTGATCATTACCCACAATCCCACGCGCTCTGTGTGTACATTGTCAGTGGCGAATGGCTTTGGGAACCCCCTTGCAAAACAATGTCGGTCTGATGTAAAGGAATTAAATGTAGATTCAGAAGGTTTATTGTCATAGCTATGAAAAAGCCATGTCCTTATCGGTAGTTTACCACGCCGTTTTTGAGAAAAATGCATATTTTTGAGTGGTTTTCATTCTGTTTTACTTATTCACTTATTCATTTGTGAATAGTTTGTTCTACTGCAAGACTTGTGATTGTTGATGTCATGATCTGCATTAGGCACCTAAGCATGGGGAAGGGAGATGATTTCCCTAATTTAATAGGCCTAGAGGATGTGATTGCTGCTATTCTATTTTGCTTCTTCATTTGTAAATAGTTTGTTCCACTGTAAGGCATGATTCTCACTACCTGCAGCGGGCAACAAAGCAAGCGAATACAGAGTATGATATGTTTTTGACTTCTGAGCATAAGTTTTTGCCACAGCAAAACTTTGGGTCACAGAACATTCCAATTTGTATTTGTTACAACTGTTTGTTTGTCAGTTTATCATACGTCTATACTCATGATTTCTTTTGTCGATTGATTACCTGTAAATAACATGATAAATCCCATACATCTAAACTGTCCGGTTTTCAATAAAACGTACAGGTATCGTGAAGATTTTATTTTATTTTAAATTTTAGATTCCCTTGCCTTAGGCGAAAGCAATCTATGCGACTATGCCAATCATTTAGCCATGTTTGTTTTTATTTGATGCGTAGGGTTTGTGGGGATCAAGTGTGCCGAAACTGTTGATATGGACTTAGGTTGTTTGTTAGCTAGAAAATAATTTACGCGCTTGTTTGTTTGGATGCATATAATTAATTATGTATATACAAGCTACTACGTTGGGTGGGAAACGCGCGAAAATTGAGTTAGTCGGTTTTGTAAGAGCCAATTCGTCTCATGCAATTCCCCATTCAGGTTAATTCGGGCATGTAAGCCTCTGAGCCTGAGCTAAACAGGCTGTTCAAACACATGGAATCCTTGTAAAGTTCGATGAGACTTATACATAATAGATAGCAGTGCTGTAGTCGAGTCCCCACCTTCTGAGTCGGATTCCAAGTCCGAGTCCTCACCTGCCGAGTCCGAGTCCGAGTCACGAGTACCCGCTATGGAAAAGTGTAGGCTACACTAAGAATATGAATTTTACAAATCTATTTTTACACTGCCTTTTATGCAATATTGTTGTGTGTTATGGTATACCGATACTCCCTGCAGGTCTGAATGGCAACCTGTGAGCCAGATTCGACCCACAAGGTGTTCCAGTCCAGCCCGTCAAGCAAACTGAGACTGGACAAAGAGGGTTGAAAAAATGCGCCAACAATCGTGAATTGTCAGAACTGAAGACATTTTAGGGGAAATTTTTGGAATGAAAGGGGAAGAAACACTTCCCTACACCTATTGTAACTAGTCATCTTACTATTACCTCATCTTACTGTTACCTATTAGGATAGCCGTGCAGTTATTATTCCAACGCCTCTTGCAGCCAGGAATGTCGGCAGAGGCCTCCCATCTTGCTAAATTTTTCAGTAGGCCTTGTTAATCAAGTGTGTGAAGGCTGAATTTTCGACTGCCGAAATCCCAATTTTCAACTTCAGGCCTGTGACAGAAAAATTTCGATTCACTGGCAAGGAAATGAACATTCTGACAGCCAAAATCGTAAAACACCGCACCCTTTGCTCGCGATTGTTCTCCTTTTATCAGTTTAATGGCCATGTGGTGTTACTCTATATATGTCAAATGAAGTACTCTAAACTTCGTATAGGCGGATAGGCAGGAATTGACGAATAGGTTTGTTTTGAAAATTGGTGTAGACGTGAAAGCTACTCCTACAGGTAGGGTTATTGTCTTTTCAATGATCGATCATTTAGTATTTCTATTAAGACTTGTTGAAAACTGTCAAAATTTTCTCGCGTTTATTGCTCTGCTCATGAAGTTCTACACAGGAAAAGAAAATCGCATCGACCTTTTCTGTAAATGTTCCGGGAGCCCACCCGACCATACACGCGACGACATACCTTTGGTACTCTTTGCATAGACCCTTCTCCAAATAGCAATTACAAAGCATTGTGGCCGGGGTAGTCTGAAGGTTCTGGTGTTGGTCCTTTTTTGCCACAGTAAAATGCCATTGGCAAAGGCGACGCGTACCAAAACTCTGTCCCACAATCTTTTGAAATTGCTATGTGGAAATGAGTCTATGAGAGCCTCTTCTTTACGAATGAGCCCCAATTGTGCAAATCGTTTCCGCTCCCGAGGGTAACTATTACCGAACGCTTATGAAAAGGGAGCATTGAGGATTGAGGATTAAGGAAGAGCGTTGAGGATACAGATTTTCCAGCTTAACAAATCAATTGTGCCGACAACGTGACATCACATCAGTGGGTGCGCTAAAAGAGAGGTGACTGACCGCATCTTGGTTACAGTGAAGATTGACGGCAAGCCCGTAACCGGGGGCAGGGGGGCGAAACTCCCACCTCCGGAAAAACTTTTCGCCACAAAGAAGATACAAAAATTATCATTGCCGTAATGCATGTTAGTATGTCTCACTTCCCCCTCCAAAATATTTCACCCCCGCCCCTTCAGTATCTTGTCTGGCTACGGCCCTGATTGACGGGCATAGACTTCGACAGTTGGAATCCTCTGGATTCAAACCCAACTTGATTTTTAGCTCATACATGCACCGAGCCCTCTGCTAGACCCCTTCTTGCAAACCATATCATCATCAATAATTCCCCACCCACCCACTCACATGCTCACTGTGTATTTAAATCGACGGGCCATTATTCTGACATAAGTAATCCAGTGGTGGTAAGGGAGTAAACTATTCAGACCAGTTGAAATTAACTTACGAACTTGAAGAGACAATATGCCCTTTGATAGAAACATACGTAGGTCTAAATTTCGTTTTTCTCCTTTTTGCCTTTTATTAGGCTATTTGAACTGTGGATTGCTAATGATGATATTTCAGAGTAAAGATACTGTATCAAGCTACGACTTACACAGCCTGGAAACTTGTCAATCGTGACAATAAAGGAAGCATTTTGGCCAAAACAATATTCTTATTACGCTTTATGAGCCAACGGATAGTGACACTCCGCTCAGATAATGTCACGAAAACCACCTTCTCTCCCGCTAAACACTTTTCAACATAGATTTGCGCCAATTAATATGGCATGATCTGATTTGTTACCGTACCCGCTCTGTCAGTCTGGATTGAGGATATTACAAATTAATGGTCAAACTGCGATACTTGTGACCATCTAGTGCGCATTCAGTGTCATTTATAGATAGATAAGTGTTCAGTTTATGTCCACTATTTATGTAAATACCCCGATCTTCCTGGGCTGCGCCCTTTTTATTCCATTTTGCCCTGTCCTTCTCTACTCTTAACCCGGGGCGTTCCGACGGACCACTAGACACCACACATTTACTGGATAGCTAACCATTTCAGAATGAAGCCCAGTGGCAAAATCATGGGTATGCGTCTGACTGTGGCCCATCTGGGTTCCGTAAGGACAAAGTGACAAGCTCAAGTGCAGCACCTTGGTACGTTGGCTGGGTTTTCCGCTACTTCTTAGTAGCTTCACCTGCATAGTAGACATCCATCAGTGTAGCTAGCCCACTCGATTCGGCAGGGAAGGGAAAATTAAGGTGCTAGTCCAGATTCCATGGTCTGAAATTTACTGAGAAGATCATTATCACCAACACGGCAAACGAGGGAGTAGAGTCCACGACAACCCCTTGGGGCCGCATATGTAGCCTCTGAAACTGGGTATTTACAAAATATTTGGCATTGCGAAACGAAACATTTACGTAATCTTGAAAAGGCAATGTCTGCGAAATAACCTGGTCCCAAAGTGGTCAATGTAACAATTTTAGTTCTCAGTTTGGATTCAAGAAGGCCGGCTGACCGGTACTTTTAAACATCGGGAGCTGGCCTGTGAGCCTATCGATGATGGTAGTGGGTGATCTCATTGGCATTTGAAATCGTAAGCCCTTCCCAAGCCGGAGGAGTGGTATTTGTTACAAGACGACCCGTCAGGAACACCGGACTGAATCCATCGACGAGCGAATGGAAAGCTCCAGAGAATTCAACTTCAACGCAGCCTTTCTAGAATTGTCTGGAAGTGAGAACTGTTTACACGGCCTGACGACACTTCTAAGAAATATTGACATTGTTTGTTTACTACCGTGCATACAAGGAACGTTCTCGTAATTGCTCGACTGTGTGCTCTGGAAGTTTCTATTAAGGAACGTTCTCGTAATTGCTGGACTGTATGCACTAGAAGTTTCTGTTAAATTCTGGAGAGTTCTCAATTGAAAGCCTAGCGTATAAAAGGCAGTTCAGCCACTGTTATAGGGGAGAGATATCATAACACTTCAACGATACCAGACGCCGTCCTACTCACCTGAAGCCAGCCACTGACACTGCACACTTGTGATAAATTGCCTTACGCCGTTTCTACACTGTGTATTGAGATCTTTATCATTCATCATCGCCTAGCCTTGTCGTTATTCGCTCGTGGAACCAGTTCCTAGGCTACAGCACGCTGCAGGTCTACTACTGTACCATCTTCGACGTGCATGCACTACCAGCCCTTGGACCAGACCAGAATAACATTAAGTAAAGGATTGTGAGTAAATCTAATTAATTATTGTAAATTTAAGTAAGATAGGGAGATTGTAAATAATCATTAAGTTATTGAATTTTAATCTCGTTCTTCTGTGATCTTTCGCTGTTATTGGTTTGACTTGCGACCACAAGCCGTAACAGAATTAGTGGCCTAACATCCGGGAACAAAAAGTACTAGACAATTCGAGAAATTCTGTTGTAAATCGTTAGCAACTGTGTTTGTCCAGACTTGTTAGTTGTTTGTTGAACGCTTGAACGCTTGATACAATTTCAAAATGCCATTCAACTAAGATAAATTCGTGGCTAGGCCCTCAGTCGAGGAACTAGATTCATTAAAGAAGTCTGAGATTGTAAAGGTCGCAAAACATTATGACATTAAATTTCAGCCTTTAATGCGGAAGGACGAGATTAAAAGATATGTTCTAGAATATCTTGTGGATGAAAGTATCCTACCGAGTACAGTATTGGAAACAGCTATCACTGTGCCAACTGACAACACATTTGAATTGAAAAGGCTTGAAATGGAAATGGATAAGGAGATTAGATTAAAAGAAAGGGAAAGAGAGGAAAGAGAAAGGGAAAGAGAGGAAAGGGAAATGCAAAAGGAAAGTGAGGAAAGAGAGGAAAGAGAAATGCAAATGCAAAAGGAAAAAGAAGAAAGAGAAATGCAGAGAGAAAAGGAGGCAAGAGAACATGAATTTAGGTTGAAGCAACTAGAGTTAGGGGTCATAAAAGCCTCAGAACCTAAAATAGGCTTGGATACTGGGGGGATTCGATGTTTCTAAGTACGTAAAATTTGTCCCCAAATTTCAGGAGGATAATGTGGAGAAATTCTTTAACCATTTCGAAAAGCTGGGTGAGCAACTAAAGTGGCCAAGAGATAAATGGTCCATACTCATCCAGAGTAATTTCACAGGCAAGGCTCAAGAAGTGTATTCCGCTCTGTCAATAGAGGACAGCATGGATTATGATAAGGTTAAAAAGGCCATATTACAAGCCTATGAATTGGTGCCCGAAGCTTATCGCCAAAAATTTAGAAAGTATCGTAAGGCGGATACACAAACTTACGTAGAGTTTGCTTATCAAAAAGAAAGGCATTTCGATAGATGGTGTGCTTCCAAAAAGGTCTCCACATTTGACGCCTTAAGACAACTGATGCTGGTCGAGGAATTCAAACGGTGTGTGAATGATGACATTAAGACTCACCTTGAGGAAAATAAGGCTGACAAGTTGAGTGAAGTTGCAAATTTGGCTGATCAATATGCACTTACCCATAAGTTTAGTAAAGTTGGTTAGACTCAAAACAAGGGTCAGTTTAGTAGGCCAAATAAGAAATATGGCAATAGTAGTGGCACAACAGGTAACAGTGGATTTCAGTCTGAATCCATCTCTCCAAAAAATTCTGGTAAGAAACAACCAGCTTCAAGTCGTCAAAAGAACGACCAGGTCAGCTCAAACAAAGCTGCCTTTAAACACATAAGTTGTGGTTTCTGTCACAAAAAGGGCCACACAATGGCAAATTGCTTCACATTGGCAAGATTAAAGGAGACTGAAACAGCTCCAAATGCCTTAGCCAATGTAGAGAACTCTTCTGAGGTAGTCGTGACTTTACGGCCTAATTCTAACGACCAAATTAAGGAAGAATACCTTCCATTCGTGTCTGAGGGGTTTATTTCCCTAGATGGGAATTCAGCTCATCCACCCGTCAAAATTAAAATTTTGCGTGACACAGGCGCAACTCAGTCGTTGCTTCTTGATGGAGTTTTGCCATTATCGGACTCTACTTCCACAGGGGCAAATGTACTTATTCAGGTGGTTGAGTTTGGATTTATTTCTGTCCCTCTCCACAAAATTAATTTGAATTCAGATTTAGTTTCTGGGTCGGTCATAGTAGGGGTCAGACCTACTCTACCTGTAAAGGGGGTATCTCTGTTGCTAGGCAATGACCTAGCTGGTAGAAAGGTAGTAGCCAATGCAATTTTGACAGACAAACCATGTGATTATAACAACACAGAGCAATTAGAAAAGGAATTTCCAAATTTATTCCCTGCCTGTGCTGTCACTAGAGCTATGTCACAAAAGCTCGCCATGGATGATAATCTTAAACATCCACCCTCCTAAGTGAGGATACAGTGGAACAAGTAGGGAATCATGTAAGGATGATAATCTTAAACATCCACTCTCTAAAAATGAGGGTATGATTTCTGAAAATAAGGATGATAAACTTAATCATCCGCCCTCTAAAATTGAGGAATTAGTTCCTAAAAATGGAACAACACTTCCAAAGGAGGAGTCAGAGTCTGGAAAAGATTCTAGTAAAAATATTCATGAAAGTGAAGATCCTTGGTATGATCTCAGCCAATCTTTTATGACTAATCTTAATGATAGTCAGGATTGTGAGTCTCCTGGCCCCACACATAGTGAGGGGGTAGAACAGGAAAAATCAAAAATGTCTGACACACTCCACAGAGACCAGTTGGCAGCCCAACAACAACATGATGAAGAGCTTCAGCCATTAATAGCTGGTGCACTCACTGAGGATGAATCGAAAGACGTCCCAGTCTGTTTTTATTTTAAAAACAATATTTTGATGCGTAAATGGCGACCACCTGATGCACCATTAGATGAAGAGTGGAGAATTTACCATCAAATCGTGGTACATAGGACTTATAGAAGGGAAATACTGAGTATTGCTCATGAAATGCCATTTGCAGGGCACCTAGGAGTCAATAAGACTTACCACAGAATTCTAAATCACTTTTATTGGCCAAAACTTAAAAGTGATGTGGCCAAATTTTGTAAGACCTGTCACTCATGTCAAATGGTTGGGAAGCCGAATCAGAATATTCCGGCTGCACCCTTAAAGCCAGTTCCTTCTTTTAAAGAGCCGTTTAGTAGAGTCATCATTGATTGTGTAGGTCCCTACCTAAGAGTAGGGCAGGGCATCAGTATATATTAACCATCATGTGTGCTTCTACAAGGTTTCCAGAGGCAATACCTCTGAGAAACATTAAGGCTCGGACAGTCTTACAAGCTTTACTTAAATTTTTCACATTGTTTGGGTTGCCTAAAGAGATCCAATCAGATCAAGGGTCTAATTTCATGTCTACTGTATTCCAACAGATGTTGTATGAGTTAGGCATAGACCAAATTAAGTCTTCGGCTTATCATCCTGAAAGCCAAGGGGCTTTAGAAAGGTTTCACCAAACATTGAAGAATATGATAAAGACATATTGTCATGATAATGAGAGAGATTGGGATGGAGGCATTCCATTTGTAATGTTTGCTGCCAGGGAGTCTATACAAGAGTCACTTGGGTTCAGTCCATTTGAACTTGTCTTTGGACACACAGTTCGTGGACCATTGAAATTGTTAAAGGAGAAATGGTTATCAGATCTAGGTGAAGACATACATCTACTTGATTATGTATCCCGCTTTAGAGATCGACTTCATGGAGCATGTGAACTTGCTCAGGTAAATCTAAACAGTATGTCATATTAATATGATGAAGAGATATTATGAAAGAGAAGAGTGTGACATTTCTAAGGATGAAAGTGTACATGATGTAAATAGTAAAATTAATAATACAGGTGATCAAGTGTGTGTTATCAATGCTGATCATGAACTCAGTAACGATGAGATCAAGGCTGTGTTCCTGACATGTGTATTAAGTTACAAAATTCTGATGTGTTGAAAAATCTCAACCAGAAATTAAGTCATCTGGATCACAAAGAAAGGTCAGAAATGAAATCATTAATCTATGAATGTGCATGCTTGTTCTCAGATCCTACTAGGACAAGTTTGATTGAACATGATGTTGATGTGGGAGATGCCACACCAATCAAGTAGCATCCTTACCGAGTTAACCCTAGAAAACGACAACATCTCAGGGATGAGGTTCGGTACATGTTAGACCATGACATTATAGAACCTAGTAATAGTGAATGGTCTTCCTCTTGTATATTGGTCCCCAAGCCACACGGTGGGTACAGATTTTGTACTGATTACCGAAAGGTGAATGCGGTCACAAGAACGGATTCCTATCCGATACCCCGTATCGATGATTGTATTGATAGGATTGGGAAAGCTACGTATGTGTCAAAGTTTGACTAACTAAAGGGGTACTGGGAGATACCACTCACTGAGAGGGCTCGGAAAATCTCGGCATTCGTGACGCCAGATGGGTTGTTTCAGTATAAGGTTATGCCGTTTGGTATAAAAAATTCATCGATGACGTTTCAATGCTTAGTAAATAACCTTACGTCAGACTTAGAAAATTGTGAAGTATTAGTTGATGACCTTATTGTATACAGCAACTCATGGGATGAACATGTACAACATGTTAAGGCATTTTTGGACAAGCTTGCCAAAGCTAATTTGACTGTCAATTTGGTCAAAAGTGAGATTGCTGGTGCCCAGGTGATATACTTAGGGCATGTGGTTGGTCAGGGTAAAGTTAGACCAATTAAGGCCAAATTTGAGGGCATTGACATATTCCCTGCCCCAACTGATAAAAAGCAGCTCATGCGCTTCCTAGGCATGGCTGGTTACTACAGACGTTTTTGTCCAAATTTCTCTGACATTGCTGCACCATTGACAAATTATTAAAGAAAAATGAAAAGTTTGATTGGACAGATAATTGCCAAGCAGCATTTGAATTATTGAAAAAGGCACTAATGAGTTCACCTGTGTTGATTGCTCCAGATTTTGAGAAGCAATTTAAGTTGGCAGTAGATGCCAGTGACAATGGCATAGGAGCAGTTTTGCTTCAAGCTGATGAGCATGGTGTTGATCACCCTGTTTGTTATTATTCTAAGAAATTTGACAAACACCAGAAAAATTATTCAACAATTGAAAAAGAGACATTAGCTTTGATACTTGGTCTTCAACACTTTGATGTTTATTTGGGAACTACTAGTTTCCCTATCACTGTATACACTGATCATAACCCTTTGACATTTTTATCTAAGATGAAGAATAAGAATCAAAGATTGATGAGGTGGAGTTTATTTCTGCAATCATATAATGTAGATATTAAGCACATTAAAGGGGAAGACAATGTTGTACCAGACTCTTTGTCAAGAATTTGATCTGATGCAGTACATTGAAAATCTCACTGTAAGTTTTGAAATTTTGTGTTAACTACAGCACAATGTGTATTGATGATGTTACTGTATTCATGTATCATCACCTTGCAAGACAAGTTGTATGTTATGATTATACCTTCCATTGAATTTTGGACTACATACTGTATATACTGTAGTTATTACTGTAAAGTTATACATTGTAAACATTGTAACTTAAGTTTTGTCCGATACGTCCAAAACTTTTTCAAGTGGGGGAGTGTTACAAGACGACCCGTCAGGAACACCGGACTGAATCCATCGACGAGCGAATGGAAAGCTCCAGAGAATTCAACTTCAACGCAGCCTTTCTAGAATTGTCTAGAAGTGAGAACTGTTTACACTGCCTGACGACACTTCTAAGAAATATTGACATTGTTTGTTTACTACCGTGCATACAAGGAACGTTCTCGTAATTGCTCGACTGTGTGCTCTGGAAGTTTCTATTAAGGAACGTTCTCGTAATTGCTGGACTGTATGCACTAGAAGTTTCTGTTAAATTCTGGAGAGTTCTCAATTGAAAGCCTAGCGTATAAAAGGCAGTTCAGCCACTGTTATAGGGGAGAGATATCATAACACTTCAACGATACCAGACGCCGTCCTACTCACCTGAAGCCAGCCACTGACACTGCACACTTGTGATAAATTGCCTTACGCTGTTTCTACGCTGTGTATTGAGATTGTTATCATCCATCATCGCCTAGCCTTGTCGTTATTCGCTCGTGGAACCAGTTCCTACGCTACAGCACGCTGCAGGTCTACTACTGTACCATCTTCGACGTGCATGCACTACCAGCCCTTGGACCAGACCAGAATAACATTAAAGACAGACAGTCATCACCCCGAAGTATATTTTTAGTGTATGTATATCAAAATTCTCAGTTGGCGACTGCTCTTTGATTGACATCAAAGTTTGAAAATTTGAAAGATGCAGAGTAGCTCACATTCCACACAAGGCAGAGAGAGTACTTTTATTACATTTTATAGCCCTGTATGCTCACCAGGACATGGCCTTAAGCAATAAAACAGGTTTATTCTTGCACAAGGAAGAGCCTCATACAGTAATGGGAGGAGCTAGAAGATGCATAGTTGGGAGAATTGGAACTGTCTGGGTTCATGAAAATTCCCCTTTAAGTAAAGGATTGTGAGAAAATCTAATTAATTATTGTAAATTTAAGTAAGATAGGGAGATTGTAAATAATCATTAAGTTATTGAATTTTAATCTCGTTCTTCTGTGATCTTTCGCTGTTATTGGTTTGACTTGCGACCACAAGCCGTAACAGAATTAGTGGCCTAACATCCGGGAACAAAAAGTACTAGACAATTCGAGAAATTCTGTTGTAAATCGTTAGCAACTGTGTTTGTCCAGACTTGTTAGTTGTTTGTTGAACGCTTGAACGCTTGATACAATTTCAAAATGCCATTCAACTAAGATAAATTCGTGGCTAGGCCCTCAGTCGAGGAACTAGATTCATTAAAGAAGTCTGAGATTGTAAAGGTCGCAAAACATTATGACATTAAATTTCAGCCTTTAATGCGGAAGGACGAGATTAAAAGATATGTTCTAGAATATCTTGAGGATGAAAGTATCCTACCGAGTACAGTATTGGAAACAGCTATCACTGTGCCAACTGACAACACATTTGAATTGAAAAGGCTTGAAATGGAAATGGATAAGGAGATTAGATTAAAAGAAAGGGAAAGAGAGGAAAGAGAAAGGGAAAGAGAGGAAAGGGAAATGCAAAAGGAAAGTGAGGAAAGAGAGGAAAGAGAAATGCAAATGCAAAAGGAAAAAGAAGAAAGAGAAATGCAGAGAGAAAAGGAGGCAAGAGAACATGAATTTAGGTTGAAGCAACTAGAGTTAGGGGTCATAAAAGCCTCAGAACCTAAAATAGGCTTGGATACTGGGGGGATTCGATGTTTCTAAGTACGTAAAATTTGTCCCCAAATTTCAGGAGGATAATGTGGAGAAATTCTTTAACCATTTCGAAAAGCTGGGTGAGCAACTAAAGTGGCCAAGAGATAAATGGTCCATACTCATCCAGAGTAATTTCACAGGCAAGGCTCAAGAAGTGTATTCCGCTCTGTCAATAGAGGACAGCATGGATTATGATAAGGTTAAAAAGGCCATATTACAAGCCTATGAATTGGTGCCCGAAGCTTATCGCCAAAAATTTAGAAAGTATCGTAAGGCGGATACACAAACTTACGTAGAGTTTGCTTATCAAAAAGAAAGGCATTTCGATAGATGGTGTGCTTCCAAAAAGGTCTCCACATTTGACGCCTTAAGACAACTGATGCTGGTCGAGGAATTCAAACGGTGTGTGAATGATGACATTAAGACTCACCTTGAGGAAAATAAGGCTGACAAGTTGAGTGAAGTTGCAAATTTGGCTGATCAATATGCACTTACCCATAAGTTTAGTAAAGTTGGTTAGACTCAAAACAAGGGTCAGTTTAGTAGGCCAAATAAGAAATATGGCAATAGTAGTGGCACAACAGGTAACAGTGGATTTCAGTCTGAATCTATCTCTCCAAAAAATTCTGGTAAGAAACAACCAGCTTCAAGTCGTCAAAAGAACGACCAGGTCAGCTCAAACAAAGCTGCCTTTAAACACATAAGTTGTGGTTTCTGTCACAAAAAGGGCCACACAATGGCAAATTGCTTCACATTGGCAAGATTAAAGGAGACTGAAACAGCTCCAAATGCCTTAGCCAATGTAGAGAACTCTTCTGAGGTAGTCGTGACTTTACGGCCTAATTCTAACGACCAAATTAAGGAAGAATACCTTCCATTTGTGTCTGAGGGGTTTATTTCCCTAGATGGGAATTCAGCTCATCCACCCGTCAAAATTAAAATTTTGCGTGACACAGGCGCAACTCAGTCGTTGCTTCTTGATGGAGTTTTGCCATTATCGGACTCTACTTCCACAGGGGCAAATGTACTTATTCAGGTGGTTGAGTTTGGATTTATTTCTGTCCCTCTCCACAAAATTAATTTGAATTCAGATTTAGTTTCTGGGTCGGTCATAGTAGGGGTCAGACCTACTCTACCTGTAAAGGGGGTATCTCTGTTGCTAGGCAATGACCTAGCTGGTAGAAAGGTAGTAGCCAATGCAATTTTGACAGACAAACCATGTGATTATAACAACACAGAGCAATTAGAAAAGGAATTTCCAAATTTATTCCCTGCCTGTGCTGTCACTAGAGCTATGTCACAAAAGCTCGCCATGGATGATAATCTTAAACATCCACCCTCCTAAGTGAGGATACAGTGGAACAAGTAGGGAATCATGTAAGGATGATAATCTTAAACATCCACTCTCTAAAAATGAGGGTATGATTTCTGAAAATAAGGATGATAAACTTAATCATCCGCCCTCTAAAATTGAGGAATTAGTTCCTAAAAATGGAACAACACTTCCAAAGGAGGAGTCAGAGTCTGGAAAAGATTCTAGTAAAAATATTCATGAAAGTGAAGATCCTTGGTATGATCTCAGCCAATCTTTTATGACTAATCTTAATGATAGTCAGGATTGTGAGTCTCCTGGCCCCACACATAGTGAGGGGGTAGAACAGGAAAAATCAAAAATGTCTGACACACTCCACAGAGACCAGTTGGCAGCCCAACAACAACATGATGAAGAGCTTCAGCCATTAATAGCTGGTGCACTCACTGAGGATGAATCGAAAGACGTCCCAGTCTGTTTTTATTTTAAAAACAATATTTTGATGCGTAAATGGCGACCACCTGATGCACCATTAGATGAAGAGTGGAGAATTTACCATCAAATCGTGGTACATAGGACTTATAGAAGGGAAATACTGAGTATTGCTCATGAAATGCCATTTGCAGGGCACCTAGGAGTCAATAAGACTTACCACAGAATTCTAAATCACTTTTATTGGCCAAAACTTAAAAGTGATGTGGCCAAATTTTGTAAGACCTGTCACTCATGTCAAATGGTTGGGAAGCCGAATCAGAATATTCCGGCTGCACCCTTAAAGCCAGTTCCTTCTTTTAAAGAGCCGTTTAGTAGAGTCATCATTGATTGTGTAGGTCCCTACCTAAGAGTAGGGCAGGGCATCAGTATATATTAACCATCATGTGTGCTTCTACAAGGTTTCCAGAGGCAATACCTCTGAGAAACATTAAGGCTCGGACAGTCTTACAAGCTTTACTTAAATTTTTCACATTGTTTGGGTTGCCTAAAGAGATCCAATCAGATCAAGGGTCTAATTTCATGTCTACTGTATTCCAACAGATGTTGTATGAGTTAGGCATAGACCAAATTAAGTCTTCGGCTTATCATCCTGAAAGCCAAGGGGCTTTAGAAAGGTTTCACCAAACATTGAAGAATATGATAAAGACATATTGTCATGATAATGAGAGAGATTGGGATGGAGGCATTCCATTTGTAATGTTTGCTGCCAGGGAGTCTATACAAGAGTCACTTGGGTTCAGTCCATTTGAACTTGTCTTTGGACACACAGTTCGTGGACCATTGAAATTGTTAAAGGAGAAATGGTTATCAGATCTAGGTGAAGACATACATCTACTTGATTATGTATCCCGCTTTAGAGATCGACTTCATGGAGCATGTGAACTTGCTCAGGTAAATCTAAACAGTATGTCATATTAATATGATGAAGAGATATTATGAAAGAGAAGAGTGTGACATTTCTAAGGATGAAAGTGTACATGATGTAAATAGTAAAATTAATAATACAGGTGATCAAGTGTGTGTTATCAATGCTGATCATGAACTCAGTAACGATGAGATCAAGGCTGTGTTCCTGACATGTGTATTAAGTTACAAAATTCTGATGTGTTGAAAAATCTCAACCAGAAATTAAGTCATCTGGATCACAAAGAAAGGTCAGAAATGAAATCATTAATCTATGAATGTGCATGCTTGTTCTCAGATCCTACTAGGACAAGTTTGATTGAACATGATGTTGATGTGGGAGATGCCACACCAATCAAGTAGCATCCTTACCGAGTTAACCCTAGAAAACGACAACATCTCAGGGATGAAGTTCGGTACATGTTAGACCATGACATTATAGAACCTAGTAATAGTGAATGGTCTTCCTCTTGTATATTGGTCCCCAAGCCACACGGTGGGTACAGATTTTGTACTGATTACCGAAAGGTGAATGCGGTCACAAGAACGGATTCCTATCCGATACCCCGTATCGATGATTGTATTGATAGGATTGGGAAAGCTACGTATGTGTCAAAGTTTGACTAACTAAAGGGGTACTGGGAGATACCACTCACTGAGAGGGCTCGGAAAATCTCGGCATTCGTGACGCCAGATGGGTTGTTTCAGTATAAGGTTATGCCGTTTGGTATAAAAAATTCATCGATGACGTTTCAATGCTTAGTAAATAACCTTACGTCAGACTTAGAAAATTGTGAAGTATTAGTTGATGACCTTATTGTATACAGCAACTCATGGGATGAACATGTACAACATGTTAAGGCATTTTTGGACAAGCTTGCCAAAGCTAATTTGACTGTCAATTTGGTCAAAAGTGAGATTGCTGGTGCCCAGGTGATATACTTAGGGCATGTGGTTGGTCAGGGTAAAGTTAGACCAATTAAGGCCAAATTTGAGGGCATTGACATATTCCCTGCCCCAACTGATAAAAAGCAGCTCATGCGCTTCCTAGGCATGGCTGGTTACTACAGACGTTTTTGTCCAAATTTCTCTGACATTGCTGCACCATTGACAAATTATTAAAGAAAAATGAAAAGTTTGATTGGACAGATAATTGCCAAGCAGCATTTGAATTATTGAAAAAGGCACTAATGAGTTCACCTGTGTTGATTGCTCCAGATTTTGAGAAGCAATTTAAGTTGGCAGTAGATGCCAGTGACAATGGCATAGGAGCAGTTTTGCTTCAAGCTGATGAGCATGGTGTTGATCACCCTGTTTGTTATTATTCTAAGAAATTTGACAAACACCAGAAAAATTATTCAACAATTGAAAAAGAGACATTAGCTTTGATACTTGGTCTTCAACACTTTGATGTTTATTTGGGAACTACTAGTTTCCCTATCACTGTATACACTGATCATAACCCTTTGACATTTTTATCTAAGATGAAGAATAAGAATCAAAGATTGATGAGGTGGAGTTTATTTCTGCAATCATATAATGTAGATATTAAGCACATTAAAGGGGAAGACAATGTTGTACCAGACTCTTTGTCAAGAATTTGATCTGATGCAGTACATTGAAAATCTCACTGTAAGTTTTGAAATTTTGTGTTAACTACAGCACAATGTGTATTGATGATGTTACTGTATTCATGTATCATCACCTTGCAAGACAAGTTGTATGTTATGATTATACCTTCCATTGAATTTTGGACTACATACTGTATATACTGTAGTTATTACTGTAAAGTTATACATTGTAAACATTGTAACTTAAGTTTTGTCCGATACGTCCAAAACTTTTTCAAGTGGGGGAGTGTTACAAGACGACCCGTCAGGAACACCGGACTGAATCCATCGACGAGCGAATGGAAAGCTCCAGAGAATTCAACTTCAACGCAGCCTTTCTAGAATTGTCTAGAAGTGAGAACTGTTTACACTGCCTGACGACACTTCTAAGAAATATTGACATTGTTTGTTTACTACCGTGCATACAAGGAACGTTCTCGTAATTGCTCGACTGTGTGCTCTGGAAGTTTCTATTAAGGAACGTTCTCGTAATTGCTGGACTGTATGCACTAGAAGTTTCTGTTAAATTCTGGAGAGTTCTCAATTGAAAGCCTAGCGTATAAAAGGCAGTTCAGCCACTGTTATAGGGGAGAGATATCATAACACTTCAACGATACCAGACGCCGTCCTACTCACCTGAAGCCAGCCACTGACACTGCACACTTGTGATAAATTGCCTTACGCTGTTTCTACGCTGTGTATTGAGATTGTTATCATCCATCATCGCCTAGCCTTGTCGTTATTCGCTCGTGGAACCAGTTCCTACGCTACAGCACGCTGCAGGTCTACTACTGTACCATCTTCGACGTGCATGCACTACCAGCCCTTGGACCAGACCAGAATAACATTAAAGACAGACAGTCATCACCCCGAAGTATATTTTTAGTGTATGTATATCAAAATTCTCAGTTGGCGACTGCTCTTTGATTGACATCAAAGTTTGAAAATTTGAAAGATGCAGAGTAGCTCACATTCCACACAAGGCAGAGAGAGTACTTTTATTACATTTTATAGCCCTGTATGCTCACCAGGACATGGCCTTAAGCAATAAAACAGGTTTATTCTTGCACAAGGAAGAGCCTCATACAGTAATGGGAGGAGCTAGAAGATGCATAGTTGGGAGAATTGGAACTGTCTGGGTTCATGAAAATTCCCCTTTAAGTAAAGGATTGTGAGAAAATCTAATTAATTATTGTAAATTTAAGTAAGATAGGGAGATTGTAAATAATCATTAAGTTATTGAATTTTAATCTCGTTCTTCTGTGATCTTTCGCTGTTATTGGTTTGACTTGCGACCACAAGCCGTAACATATTCAATACCCTCCCTTCCAAAGGGCCCGGTAGTTATTAGGAAGGGCCATTATAATTCCGAAAATCAGTGAAAACCGTTATTCAGAAGTGCCGTTACTCCGAACTAGGGGATTTATCTCGAAGGGTAGTTACCCCGAAACGAGAATAAGAGGCTTGATATTCTGTGTTTATTATTCCGAAGAGTCGTCATCGCAAAAAGAAGGCTCGGGTTGCTTTCTTCCGGAGGTTCGTTATCCCGAATACATGAGTGTCGGTATTCGAACCGATTTGTTCAAAATGCACTTAAATTCATTCTCTCAAACATTGTGCTAGAATCTGTCACGTAAGTCACGTGATTTGACGACAATCGACAAAACAAATATTTACCCAAATTTCAAGTTGGTGGCAAATAAATTCGAACTGAAGCGGGACCCCAGTTAATTAATAAAGTGAGTAATTTGAATAGACAAAAATGAATACAATAAAATTAAGATCTGACCCCTTTCCTCTCTCTCACACTCCTTGTCATGCTCCCTGAACTCCTTGTTCGTCCCTGGTTCGAACCTCCTAATCACTTGCCTTCGGGCGCATATACCCTGTCCTCATTTTTTAAATTCCTCACCCTTGTATACTTCCCCTAACCTGCGCCTTCCTAGCCGTAAGGTACCTGTAGTGTCTGATGTCCAGGTCTTCCAAGCCCTTGTCTCTCATGAGAATGCCTGATTTCCTTCCCAACTGCCCTAGCCCTACCCCTCTTCATCAAGAACACCCCCCTTCCCCTCGTTAAAAAGTCCGGGTTACTCTTGCCATTTCGTTTTCAGTTATAATTTCTCTCCTTTCTCTCTTTTCTCTCCTTCAATGGCATTTTTAACCTTGATCCACCCCATTTTAATATTTTGGTGTAGGCTGTACGGCATATTTTACTGCTACTATTACTCGGGATGGGGCTACTTCAGTACTGGTGATAAATCGAAGGTAGCATCCGCTAGGCGAGATGCTGAAAATACCATGTCAGCGTGGAAATTGCCAGGTTAGTAGGAACATACTCCCTCACTAAAGGCTTGCCCTTTGGTATACCACGAGCCCGCCCTCTCATCTCATGCTGATTCCGGACGGCGGCTGATTTCCCGTAAGACTTTATTTCAGTCCAACATAGCTTTCATGTTAGGTGAGTTCTAAACGGGCCTTAGCTTCACCCTACAAGCGCAGGAAACTGTTTTTATCGGGAGGGGGATCAATATTTCAAATCACTGTTTCCGGTGGATGGGTGTAAGCCGGAGGTCTATCTTTTTCCCCTTAAGAAAATTTGGTCAGTGCAATATTTTTTTAATTATGTGGGCCCTTAGATGCAATTACATTGCCTCATGTGGATTTTCTTTGAAAATAAATGAAAAAAAAATGGAAATATTGTTAAGTGGACAAATACGGGGTAGATCATAGATTAAAGGGGCGTGGGCTATTTCATTCCACGATTTTTCTCTACCAGGAGCCCTCCACAAATTGGCCGCGCCACCGAGATCCCCCATCGGGGATCTGGGCAAAAAAATCAGCCACTGAATAATTTTGAATAAATTCGAATTGATTGTGACAAACTCATTGTGCTTGGGAACAAAGTAAAATCAAAGTTTACATTTTTCCACCAGAATTGCACATCTTGATGGCTGCTATCAAGCCTTGTAAGTGCCATTTTCGGCCATCTAGGATGTATTACAATCTCAATTTTTGGGGGAGAACGCTCCGCGTCAAACATTGTGGCGCTCCGCGGGTAGCAAACGTGATTCAAACTTGCAATCCAAGTTCGGCCAGCTGAACTAATCTGTCCTCACAGAAATGTGTTTGAGAATAAAATAAAATCAAAGTTTACATTTTTTCACAAAAAAATGCACATCTTGATGGGCTGCTATCAAGCCTGGCAAGTGCCATTTCCGGCCATCTCGGATGTATTAAAATCCCAAATTTTCTTGAACGCTCAGCGCCAACCTATGGTGGCGCTCCGCTTAGATAGTAAACGCAATGGCATACACAGGGTGAGGCCATCGGACCAGGACCCCCTTACTGATGCCATTTTTCCCTTTAGTTCCTAAACATACGTGATTTTATTAACACAAACTTTTCTTCAAAATGTAGCATATGTGGCCAAAAATTGCATGTAAGGACACCTAATTTTTCAAAAATTTTCAAATGGGAGAGAGACACCCCCTCCCCTTAGACCCCTCCGCTAGGCCGGCGATCACACAACATACTGCCCCCCCCCCACGTTAGAAAAATCCTGGGTGCGCCACTGAGTAAATGGGATTTAAATTTGAAACCCTTGGAACAAAAGTCAAGCCTGTCCAGTGCCATTTCCGCCGATCTGGGATGTATTAAAATCTCAAATTTTCTTGATACGCTCCGCCCCAAAATATGGTGGCGCTCCGCTTAGATAGTAAACGGGAACCCCACAAAAATCTCTAGCCCCCCCCCCCCCGAGCCTTATGCTCCTATGCATTTCTTCTTCGGCAAATGTAGCCTTCGTTTCACATAATACTTTAGCTGATTACTGACAGTGATTCCATGTTGTTTACAGTACTTTAAAACAGAGGGCGTTCACCCATTTCGTAATACACTTTCACAGCACCAAGCAGTTTACGCGCTATTTTGTAACGGTTAACGATAACCCCAGGAGAACCGTACTGAGAGTGTTTGTTTATAGACACACAAGAAGGTGGCCTATTACGCAATCACCTGGTGAGCAATTGTATTTTGTGTTGAGTGTGGTATCTTCAGTGTGGTATCTTCAGTGTGGTATCTTCAGTGAGCCCCGTGTCCGTTTCAGAGCATGTAAACAGCAATGTGGTACCGAGGTGCGAATGTCTAAGTTTTTAGGGTAGCTAATTAATACTCGGCCTACTGTTTATAGGAATATACCGAAGCAAATGGAAATGAACACACTCAGAACTAAATAGCATGCATTAAAATATGCATTGTGAAACATGACAAGATGCCGGGATTTTTCACAAAATAGACATGCAAGTTGTAGAGCGGAAAATGACAGTAGATGTACAGTAGCAGGTAAGAATAACGTTACACTTTGGCTAAACGTCGACCGGACAACTTTTGCATTGTAAATAGGATATCTTGGCCCTAGCATTGTATATTCTGTGAGAAATTAATCGGTTATGGTGAATCAGTGAATGTTTCAACAAGTTGGCGGGCATGTTAGGCCTCTACTTTTTATGCACTATTTGCACAACTGTAGTGGTGTGGAGTTCTCAAATAGGAACTAGTTTTGGTCAACTGTGACCACAGAGCCATGGTTAATCACCTATAAAACGTGTGCTTAAATCCGCCCAAGCAGACTCTACAAATTTCCTTATAGGCCTAGACTACTTCTCGTTTAAAAATTGGTGACTACTCTTTCATTGACATAAGTTGAATCGTAGCGTTACCCCGATTGGTCATTGATGACTCGTGTATTGAGCCAAAGACAAATAGTAGACATCTTACGCTCGATTTTGGGCAAATTTAATTCAGTACCGGCAGTACGGTCTCTGTCTAAGATGCACTTGGCTTAAGTTGCGTTTTTATAATAAAGGAGACTGAGAATATGGTGAACTTTGCAGTATTTTTTTTTTTCTTTTTTTTTTTTTTTGCTTTGAAATCATTTTAACTTAAAGCGTATGTCTGGTATGGTTGAGGGAAGCAAATCATAAGCATTCTGATGAAATTTGCATTCCATTCCTACCTGCAGACTTTGTAGGTATTTGTTAATGAAGTCGTCACATTTTCAAATGAATTTGAAGCAAGCTCACTAGCCAGCATAATGTCACATTATGCTGCATTCTTTTCTCTTTTACAATCTAAATTTTCTCCGTCTGTGATCTCCTTGTCTTCGCATACATGAAAGACACGGGGAGAGCTTAAAAATTTTTTTACAGTCCTTAAGAAGTCAGATCCACTTCTGACTACAATTCGGTTAATTCTCTAGCCGTCTAAGGGCGTATTCGAAGCTCTTCCAGTTCTGTGATACACTGTGGTGAAAGTCCTATTTATGAACTTTCATTCTTATGGGGAACTTTAATGTCCCTCCAAATAAAACAAAATTGTGCATCAATGAGAAACTGATGACCTCTGTTTGAATCACCACCATTTTATGTTAAAAATGAAACAACTTCCATTTTTAGCAGTAGGTAAAAATTTTCAGTTTTACGAAGACGTGTAAATTTAATCCCTCTTTCACTTATCAACGAGAAAGTTTTGTCTCACTTTACTTTACCATCGATTTCAAATTAAGTATTGTAACCCAAAAGGATATTTGGTCAGAGCAAGAAGTTACGTAGTGTCTGCCAGTGGCGTACCCAGGATAGGTGGCATTGGACCATTGCCCCCCCCCCCCCTCACTTCATGATGCCATGTTTTTACTTTCTAAAATTATGTAATTTTTTAACACAAAATATACTTTAAAAGGTAAGATATGTGGCACCAAGGTGCATTTAAAGACACCTAATTTCCAAACCTTTTCAAAGGGGAGGGGAACCCTCTAAGTTCCCCTTCCCTTCACGCGCCCAAACTTTCGCGTTCGGCATCCTTTCGACAAACCGTCGGTTCTGGTGGGCTCCGGGTTGTTGGATCCCTAACGGGAACTTGGTCCAATGGTGTACACGGGGAGGGGACATCGGACCATGACCCTCTCACTGATACCATTTTTTTTTTCCTTTAGTTCCTAAACATACGTGATTTTGTTAACACAAACTTTTCTCCAAAATGTAGCATATGTGGCACCAAATTGCATGTAAGGACACCTAATTTTTCAAAAATTTATAGAGAGGAGACCTGGAGACACCTCTCTCCTTATACACCTCCCCCAGACCGGCGATCATACAACATACTGCACGGCCTCCTTAAGAGAAATCCTAGGTACGCCACTTGTGTATGCCTGTCAATTTCTTCCTCGTACAGCTTTTTCACTCTGTTCCCCGGTTAAAGCGTCCTCATACATACTGCAATTTCACGAAATTTGAAAACAGTCACCCTGCAGAATTGATGAAATCCTATCCTAACATACCTACTGCATTTTTAAATTGGACTATAACCTTTTATGATCCTAAAATCAAATCTGATTCTAATAACAAATTTTGTAAATTGGAACCAAATAATCAATCCAGGTGAAATTTACTGCCCCACCTTTGTCATATTTTTGCATGTGCGCAGAGGGGTGGGGACGGTTTCTGTTCCTTTGGTACCCAACAAGTAAGGAAGATAAGACTAACAATATTGTATTATATTCATATCATAAATATGTATCTTATGTCACGTATGCAGGTGTCTTGCAGGTCCAAAGACTTCGAGATTCAGTGGCAATGGAAGGTACGAGGAACATGCAGCTTACTACCTCACCTTTTACAATACAGTACGAGTCGGTGCCTTTGATGCCGCGGTTGGTATTACGCTTGCAACTCACTAAAAATATCGTATTGCAATCTTGAAATATCCCTACTCAAGGTTAATGATTGTGGGGTCGACGATAAAAACTCATTGGACGCCAATTGACTACTCAGAAAGAGTGACTTTAGCAACTGTTCTGTTCTTATATTACAGTCATGTTGTGTGTGCTATCCATACGATCTTAATGCGAACGGACCAGGCATAGACTATAGGTCCGATTTAAACAAAGCCGAAGAATAGAAAATAAAAAGCAGCGACGCTGCATTACTCAGTCGACAATGAAGAGGTTTAAGCAAGGTTATCATGAAGTGAATTCCCTAATACACGGATAGTCATATGTTGTACGGCGGGTCATCACTTTCAATATTATTTGTCTTTGTGTGAACTTGTTTTATTAAAACTTAGCTTCATGGGTGAGCGCGATTAATCTTTGTCAGACTATACCTTGATGTTGCATTTTTTCGGAAAACTGTCGGCTACCTTTGTCTCCCCAAACCCAAGCCAAAGAAACTACAATCTCGGGGAGAGAGAGATGGAATCTACTATGTGGTTCTTCTTCAGACTGGCAGAAGAGACCATAACAACTAATAGAGATGTCCCACTGACGAACGGAGGAAAATTTTTCCCCACCCGTCCTGCTAACGTTTCTCAATTTTTCTATAGTGTTCTAAGCAGATAACGTTTTTCAAAAAAATCTTCCTCGCATGGTTTCTAATTTTCATCCCGCCGTCATGTTTATTTATTAGAAATTAATTACGAATGTTTGTACTTTGAACGGAAAGTAAAAAACTTTTTTTTTTGAAATATTTAAACTATTAGTTAATGTATTTCTCTGAGGTATAATAGTTCAGTATGGATGTACTGAATATGTAAGCAACAGCCAATTTTCA
This sequence comes from Holothuria leucospilota, assembly GCA_029531755.1. NCBI lineage: Eukaryota > Metazoa > Echinodermata > Holothuroidea > Aspidochirotida > Holothuriidae > Holothuria > Holothuria leucospilota. The sequence continues at coordinate 76,216,448 of CM055961.1, read as the reverse complement.
TAGCATCTAAACTGTACATGCTATGTGTATTGGGTAAAGCAACATATGCCACGACTGAGGTTACAACTGTATATGGATACATGTTGTAATTATGTATAAAATAATTAATAATTTTGCACGAAATAGAGGTGTCCCGCCGACGAAAGGAGGAAAAATTTTTTACCGCCCGTCATGCTAACTTTTCGCAATTTTCCTAGTGTTCTAAGCAGTTAACGTTTTTCAAAAACTCTTCCTCGCATGGTTTCTAATTTTCATCCCGCCGTCATGTTTTATTTATACGAAAATAATTACGGATGTTTCATGAAAGGTAAAACACTTTTTGAAAATTTCAAAAATATTAGTTAATGTATTTCTCTGAGGTATAATAGTTCAATATGGAAGGACAGGATGTGTAAGCAACAAATACCACTACTGGGGTTACAACCGTATTTGGACGCACGTCTTTTATGTATAATAATTTTGCACTGAATAGAGATGTCCTGCCGACGAATGGAGGAAATTTTTCCGCCCGTCGTGCTTACGGTTCGTATTTTTTCTATTATTTTAACCATTAAAACATTTGTCAAAGTCTCCTACACACGTTTTCCAATTTTCATCTCGCCGTCATATTTCATTTATAAGAAATTAATTATGAATGTTTCTACTTTGGACGGGAGACTTGAAAACACCTTTTGAAATATTTCAGAAATAATAGTTTTTGTATTTTTGAGGTTAAGTAGTTGCTGAAAATTATGCACCAGATACAACTAGTTAGGTTACTCATGTATTTGGATACATGTTATGTCTATGCATAATTATTTGGATTGGAATTAGAGATGTCCCGCTAACGAATTTAGGTAAATTCCTCCCCCCCCCCCCCCGTGCTAACGTTTTGCAATTTTTCTAGTATTCTAAGCATTCAGAGTTTTTCAAATCTCTTCCACACACGGTCTCCAATTTTCATCCCGCCGTCGTGTGTTTAATGTTCAGGCAACTTTTCTATCAGGAAAAAAGCAGAACAGTAAAACTTCCAAGATAACATAAATATTTTCAAGAAAATTTTTCAGTTTCTGCATACGAAATTCATAACTTGAAATATTTTCAAGGAAATATTTCCACCCGCTCAAAATTATTTTTTCACCCTAGAATTTAATATTTTTACACGCAAAAACTACGTTTATCATGACCTCATTTTCCATTACTTTAACATAGAATTTTTTAAGGATAAAAGATGAAAAAGTAAATTGAATTTGAGGTAAAAAAAATTTTTGCTGACGAAAAATTAAAAACGTTATATGAGTTTTTACGACTCATTTTTTTCTCAGGAAAAAATACTAAATGGTGTAAAATGGTCCCTCAAAAGAGATCTTTTTCAAGTAAATATCTCGGATTACATAAATGTCACATCTTGATTTTAGTTGTAACGCTGTTTAACACAATATCATGGCTGCCTACGGACTGACACTTAGAGAGCGTCAGAGAAATATTCTTGAAAATTTCGTGTTTAATTAAACTGCTTAGAAAAATGTGTTCTGAATTTTATACCTGCTTAGAAGACTATACAATTATTGCTCATATGCGGATACATTATTGTCAATCATTAAAATAACGGAACCACTGCCAGTAATTACTTGACATGAGACTTGGATAGAGACTTGGATAAAGACTGCGTCCCGGTAGTACGTTTCTGCAACCCAATTAAGCACTGTGTTCGTCCTACAGATATCTAAAAAGGTATTTCATAACCTTTCTATGACTTTTACATGATAAAATCAGGATTCTCCATGATTACTTCTTGCGAGCATTTTTTTTATATATATATTTCAGTGCTCTTTTTTCTGTAAACTGAACAGTTATCACACAAAAATAGCGATGCTCGTGCAATGTGTATATTATCATCAACAGACTGTAATTAATCTCCACCTTGTACGCAACTGTTAATATACAGTGCAGCCGATTAACCACAATGTACCGCTGCGGTAGCCTAGTGGTAGAGCATTTGCTTCGTACGCGGGAGGTCCGGGGTTCAATCCCCGTCCGGGTCATACCACGGTCGTACGCGGGAGGTCCGGGGTTCAATCCCCGTCCGGGTCATACCAAAGACTTTAAAAATGGTACTAACTGCAGATGTGTGCGTAATGCTCCGCACAAGCATTGGAGTTAGGAATGCCAAATCACCAAAAATAAGAACACCAATCTTCCTTCACTCAAAAAGTTTGAGACAAACATACAATTCTGAATCTGTCAGGCTGGCTTCGGGGGGCTACTACGATTCAAAGTGAATCACAAGCTGCGGCAGATCAGGTCCGTCCGTCTGGGGCCTTTCATTAGGTGGCCTGGACTAGTCTCACTGGAACTATCAAGCTCATAAAGTTCTAAGGAACTAGGTGGAGCATTAAGGAAGAGATTTGCATAACCACAGTGTAGCCATGGAGCTAACACTTGGACCAAGTAGTAGCTCCATAATGTAACCAAGGACTTGAAACTTCCTTCACTAACAGGAAATTACAGTCTGATACGTAAGGTGGGGGCGCAACAGAAGAACTGAAAAGTAGAGAGCTATGAATTAGAGCCAGAAACGGTACATGTGGACTTAGAAAGACGAAGTACATGTCGCCAGAGAGTCCATTGGCCTAAAGTTGCACCTACACAGCCCTGTCCACCTGTCCACAGAGATAAACATCTCTATTTTATCTCTGCAGCAAACAAGTCACCAGGAAGTGCTAACCACAAGTTCCCCATGCATCAACAACGTCAGAACTACTTTCTAGTGACCACTGGTCTGTCCATTGTTCCTGACAACTCCCTGGTGTGAGTCTACATGCATCACTGCACATCTTAACTGAACAGGGAAAGTTGGCTTTGAATACACTCACACATAGTCACTCTTACATAGATTCAGGCAATTCATGGGATGCTTTATGTATAAGGCTACCTCAAACTGAGGTGACTGAAGGGAGATGAATAGGCTGAATAGGCTGGATAGCCTGCAGTGAATAAGATTAGTAGGTGTCTATTCACTTCAGTTTGAGATGGATTGACATCACTGGAATCATGTAAATTCTGCATTTTATGAGTGCAGGAATGAACTTTCACATCACAACTGATTGCAATTATTTCAGTAAGACACTTAAGCCCAATGTATTTAATTAGTACCCATCCCCTTCCCTGCCTCACACTGAGATGGAAACTGCAGTTTCTTCCCCCTCCCCCATAGGACTGCATGTCATTTCTGCACTTTGTAAACAAAAGAATATTTCTTTAATATTCAAAGTTTAGTGCTTACATGAGGTAGCACACAAGGGGAGGTGAAGACAGGGATAGTTTATTCAGTAGGATTGTTTTAAATAGTGGAGCGTCCTCTCTCCTATTTATGAAACTTTTTTAGGAATAATTTGATGACGTTGAGGGGGTAGGAACTGATCCAGGAATAGGGGTGGTGGAACTGACTAAGGGTGTGGCTGTATCTACCCCCTGGTGCCATGGCAAAAGATTCCTTAGAATGAACCATTCCTAATGGCTTTTATGGCCAAATATAAAAGAAGTAGAGATGCTTTATACATTGTATGGGACAAGGCAAATAAGCCCTTCACAAAAGGAAGTTAAGGAACTGATTACTTTTATATGTATATTATGTTTCCTAAAAGTTTTACCCATTTTTTTGCTGCCAACTGTCCACTTTGTAAACAACACTAACTGTACATTGATCAACCTAACTCCTCCCACACCCACCCCCTCTCCAACATAACACTAAGAAAGACCCAAACAGACAGGAAGAATCAACATCAATATTTTGTAACCTACATCTTTATTAGTTCAACTGATAAAAATACGAATAGCTACTGTACATAATATAACACTCAGATACACTATATTGATATGAAAACCAATGAGCACAAACTTAAACATGACAAAGGTGTTAAAACAGATATTAAAATTTAAAAGCATCTTCAGGAAATAGAAGAGTGAAAACCTTAACTTTGGTTTTCTCTTAAAAACTTAAAAAGGTTAAAACTGTGTCAAAACTGTGTATCCAGTGGGCATAAAATATTTTTATAATTGCATACTTGGCTTGAAAGAACAAGGTGAAATACTGTGGTCAAGCATATGCACGGTATTATGCAGCTGCAAGAGGCGAAATGTTTTTCTTATTTTTAAACAAAAAAAAAAGGAAACATACAAATGTAAAAACTGTCACACATGATAGATATAAACAATCTGCCAGTTTTAACTGCTTTTTCACAACACTTTTGCTTGGTTAGTGGTCCACCTGCTACAGTACCTTCACACTAATTTGCTGACATTCTTTATGATACACAGAAAAGACACAAAATTTCCCATAATTATCAGCTACACAAACTGTACAAGAATACAAAATATAAAATACCATACACATTGCCATCAATATTAAAAAGTCTGGACATTTAACATAATCCATCTGTAAGCACACATGGCAAGGAGTAAGTGCTAACACATATATGTACGCAACAAGTGAAACCAGTTATAAAACTGCATAAATTTTAGCACATAGTAGTACCATGAGTTGCATCCTTATGAAAAAAAACCACAGTAGACTATGTAGTAATGAATAAGCAAGGCAGAGTTTTAGCTACTCCAGTATCAACAGGAAATAGAAAAGTGAAAATAAACTTTCTGGTTTTCTCTTAAAAATTTAATATGGTAATTATAAATATCTGACAAGGTGTCAAGACTGTATGTATCCTGTGGGCACTTCACAATATTTTTTTCATTAAATACTTGGCTTGAAAGAACAAGGTGAAATACTGTGGTCAAGCATATGGACGGTTTAATTTGCAGGTGAAGAGACAGAACGTTTTTTTTTATTTTTAAACAAAAGAGGCATTCACTTACAGACATAAAAATTTATACACATGATAGATAACAAACTGGTTGTGTTGTGACTGCCTTTTCACTATGAAGTACTTTAGCTTTTGCTCAGTTAGTGGTCCACCTGCCAGTTAACCAATGCTACAGTACCTTTACACTATTTGCTGACATTCTTTATGACATACAGAAAATGATATGAACAGTTATCAATACCAGACACAAATTTCATGTAAGACACAAAAGTTATACTTAACACAAAATTTTCCATAATTATCAGCTACACAAACTGTTCAAGAATACTAAATATTAAATGCCATGATTATTAAAAACTCTGAACAAAATTTAACATAATCTGTAAGCACATGTGGCAAGGCGTAAGTGCTAACACATATCTGTATGTCACACAAGTGAAACCAGCTATAAAACTGCATAAATTTTAGCACATAGTAGTACCCTGAGTTGCATCCCTTAGAACATATCGCGTACATGTCCGTTAGGGAAATGTTAGATGCTTCCCCGGGCTTTGCTAAGAAAGCCCTGGTGATCCGTCTTGCTTCCTCTTAAGCGTGCTAATTGATTTGCTTGCTCGGCCGGCCAAATGGCTGCTCAAGTTTCTTTGTTTAACGCTATTAATAACATGCAGTGCCAATTTAACAATGACTGCAGCCAAATCTGGTGCTAGTGGTCCCCGTGTCCTTCTCCACTGAAGAAGTCATGCGAATAATCGGCTAATAAGCCATGCCCAAGATTTTTGCTCACAGAGATTATGTTCGGTGATTGACATGGAGAGCTTGGTCTTCAGACTCTAACCCAGATGTTCACCTTATGAAAAAAATCACAGTAGACTATGTAGAAGAACTGAGAGAGTATGGCTGAGTTTCTAAAAACATTAACAAGATGCATTTACATGTGTACTTTTCTGTCGTTTTGTAATGTACCTGCCTTACTTATTCCATATAAACACCCAACAAATTAACACCAAAAACAAAGATTCAAAAGAAACCATGGTAATTTGATGTGGCTGATTCTAATGAAACTAAAACTACAAGTAAAGCAAATTATTCACAGAAGAGGGTAGAAATACCACCAACCAATACAGCAAATATTCTGCCGAGACGCCCTTGTTTTGTGCGTCACTGCTAGCCAGCTGTACTACCTAGCTTACTCCTGACATCCCAACCACACACCCCCTCCCAGTTTTTCATTTCTTTTACATTCACATGGAATAAAGAATGTAAACAGACCATCTAACATTTGAAGAACCTCTACTCAATATCACTAAATGTAACTTTAAGTATCATGCAATGACAAAACACTGACCATGTGTAATTCAAAACCTCGCCTCGCCTCGCCTCCCCCACTCCAAACATCTTTCCTTTTTTGTTCCATCCACAGAAAAAAAAAGATTACAATATGCACCATTCAGCACAAGAAGAATTTCCACTTGATATCACTAAATGTAACCCTAATTATCATGCAATGACAAACAATGAACATGCACTGTGTAAGTTAAAATATGCACTTCATAGGAAGGTTCAATAATACTGTCCAAATATTGCTCATACATAATATTGCATACATAATCAAAAAGTTAGTTACTTCAAACTTATGTTAACTATGTTTCACAATGACTGGAACAGCAGTTAACGTCTGCTGTTAACACTTGCAACTTTGAAACTACGAGCTGCTCTGCCCCGCCATTCATTGTAGTTGCTTTGTTTACTCCTAGGAGTTAATGATTTAAAACGCCTAAACAATCGGCTTAACCGTTCCTGGCTTCCAGCAAAAGTGGCGTTTCTCTGCTCATTTTCTATTTTCCAGTTCTTCCACACATAATGCAGGCCTGGGTTTCCTGTTATATATTGTTTGGATTTTCTTTGCTTAATCCTTTGCCTTGACTTCAAAAAAAATATCATTCTCTCTTTCCGCCCAAAATTTTTTGCTGCCAAATTGTAACTTGACGTCATACTAGAAGGAATTTGAGGTAGTTTTAACTCAAAGTCCTTGATATCCAGCTTATTGTTTGAATCAATACAACATGTCACATATGTTTAATCTAGGACTGGGTAGGCAAGTTTAACAGCAAGAAAGAAGCAAAATGGATGGTTATGTATTCTTCAAGGGGTTACAAGGCAGCTACTAATGGATGAAGTCACAATTCATCACGGCCAAGTAACACATCCCCTGATTTTTAATTCAAAACTTTTCAGTTATATTATGGTATCGAACAGTGCATTCAACATTCTAACAGTTACTGTAATATCTTGAGAACCGCACAGATTTCAATGCAAATTTCTCCAGAAGGGTTAGAATACTGTTAGTACACTTCTAACATTTCAAAACTTACTCCAAGCTTAGAGCCATTTTTTAAAGCATGTATATCAACATCAAAAATACTACGGAGCATAACTACAAACACCTTTTTTTCTTTGACACTGCCTTTGTAACACTCCCTTTCTGAATGATATCATGAAATGGACCTAAAGGTATGGTGACATGCCACCAAGAAGAGCTGTTTCAATTGTCAGTAAAAGAATTACAGTAAGTCCTCCAATGAAAGACCTTTAAAAAAAATAAGTTAAAAGGACATTTCAGTGTAGGCCTACAGTGCATTAGGCTATCTTAGGTATTGAACTATGTGGCACCAGTGTTCGCACTGAGGAATTGAATCGGGGGAGGGGAGGCGATACCCTTTGCTATATTTTGGGAGGGGGATTTGCAATGTGAAGGACGGATTTCCTGATTTCAATTCAGTGCACGGTGGGCACATAGCTTAGGTTCTATTGTTATTGCATCTTGCTACCTGTACAACATGGTGCCTTCTACATTAATACTGGAAGGTGCACAAGAGCTGTGTTATTGTTGGATGAATTTCGACTCTGTTCCTTCCACCTACCCTTACTTTGCATTTTATTTTGGGGGGCATTTTGAAAACAGCTGCGTGAATCCTACAGTCCCGTACCTTAATACGAACACTGAATGGCACATATGTAATTATAACATTAGGCCCTGTTTTTTTTCACCCCTTTTTCATACCGAGTTTCTGCGTGAAAAAATGAGCAAGTTGGTTCACACAGAAAGGGAAATAGTGGCCATGCATTCAGTAATTGGACTACTAAAAATGCAGACTTTATTGATTAGGGTAGTAGAGGGGTTGTTTTTACCCAACCACCCCCTTATTTTTTTCACCCTGTCTTACTAACTGTAAACAAACAAACAAACAAACAAATTTATTAATTTAAAATTAATTAAAAATAAATTTAATCCCCGTTGAACAAGTGTTTTTAACTGTTTTTCCTCTGAGAACCCTTGGGAAAATACATGAACCATGACATGTATCCACAAGAAAATAAACTTTCTGCAAAATTCAACACAATATTGCCAGCGCACCTGTCTATGCAACTTCATCATGTGACAGGTGACAACTGGCTTCTAATAGTTTGCCGATCACATGCAGTTCACTCCTACCATTTTCAGAACATACAGTAATGCATAATGCATAGTGAGACTGTGGACACCTGAATGGCCATATCACCATACATATATACCCCAGGTTAAAAACTGCTACGCTATAGGCTATGAGAGATAATCTGAAGCTTTTTTTTTCACTGTTATGATACCTGTCTGCCAAATTTGTTTTAAACTCTTTACTACATAAAATCAATGACTACTTTTTTTAACAATCAAACCTAGTGCAAACAGAATACTGCTGTACATATAAACACTTGAGGTAAATACCATTCACTCTTTAAAAGTGATAGCAGTTTACAGCATGTTTCAATAGGGAACAGGACAATACAAAATGAGCACACAGCTAAAATTACATACTGTATGCTATACAGTATCAAGTTAATATTGTGTACAAAAGCTTGAAATCCAATAAAACATGGAAGGTAGAATGTGAGATATAGCGAACAACATAAAATACCACATTTTACAGTATAATCACTCCTACACCATGCACTGTCCAAGTGTCAAAAGTACTGTTGCAATTAAAACTTTGAGGACACATGGTGACAAAAGGCACAGTCAATGGAGAAATACTGTACACTTAATAACTGATTGGACTGAAAGACACATAACAAAATTTGTGTTTCAATTCTATAATGTCAATGCAATCATCATCTACTTGTGTGCCAACTGTGGTGATCTTCCCCTTCCCTTGTGGCACTTTCTTAAAAGTAAAATGTCCCATATAATTGCAACCATGTGAAAGTTAGTGTGCAAAATTACCTGAAATAGTCTCATCCTCTAGTTTTGTGACAAGACAAGCCTTCACTTTAGTAAGTCTTTGTCCGTGCTCATGTCGTTCATCCACTACCGTCCTCTCAAATCTGTCTACCTCCACGACATCAACCGTCTCTTCCACACCATCAATACATGCTTTCACAGCATCTCCCTTGCAAAGGGTTCTTAACATTGCAAGATGCCTCCTGTTGACTGAAGATGGTCTTTTACCAATGTCGGCTGAAATAAGATTCAAATGTTAAATGTTTCATTTAACCACTTCGTTATCATTTCCTACATGTCAGTGTTTACACTAAGGTGCACGATTGCTCGATTAAGTTTCCGCACTGACTTTCCATGTCCTGCAACAAACATAACTGTCTGCAGAAATTCCTGCAAGGTTTCCTCTGTTCTATCTAACCCCCCCCCCAAAGAAAAAACTTGTGAAAGGGGTGAATTCCCCACACATAGAGCTCTAGTGTAAACACTGCTACATGTACAGTATGTGGATGTGGTTTTCAGATCCATCACTGGATTTAAACTTGGGGCAAGAGTTCTGTGAGATATGGGAAAAGGGAAAACAACAACTAAAAAAGGGAAAACATAGAAAGTGTCTACAGTATTTCACAAATAACTAGCAAAAAATACGAAAGAAGTCAAGAAAAACAAAAATGTTTTTGTTTTTACTAGTTATACAGTTCAAACTCAACTAATGATAATGAAACAAAACAATGCTCCATAGAACTGTTGTCCCTAGCTTTTAACACAATTCTCATTCTTGAAGCTAAAAGTGACTGTCTTCCAGTGAACAAAGTCAGAGTCATTTGTTAAAAATCCATGACCATGGGTTGGATCTTGAGTGAAAAAGGTAAAAAAAATTCATTAATTCACAAAAATAAAAATGATCAAAAAGCTAGCGGAAATGATCATTTTGCCTACTCCTCATTCAAAATGAGGTTAATGAACCCCTTCAGTGTAACACATATGGTCAAACTGATAACCAGTGGCATAATATACAGTACCAGTCAGTGATGGCACCAGCATTTCAAAAGTAAGTTGGAGGTGGTTGGAATTGAGAGCAAAAGAAAATGTTGGGGGAACATCTTCGCGCGTAACGCAAAACCAACCGCAAATTCGGAGTCAAAATGCGATGCATCGGAGTCGCAGTGCGACACATCTTTGGGTGGTCCATGCTTGTTTCCCTTTCTAGAAGAAGGGAGGTAAAATCTCCCCTTTCATTTTCATAAAAATATAAAAAGAAATTCAATATCTTAGTTTCTTACTTAAGAAGAGGCACTTTTGCAGCAATGTTTGAACTTACATAAATAAATGCCCTTTAAAATCCTTCAAATTGCACCTTATAGGGGCCTTGAAGCAAGCTTTTGTCCCCCTGAACCCACTTATAACTTCGGTTAAGGACAGCATCAGTTTGGACTTGGGATTAAGCCGTAATAAATCCCCCCACCCCCTTTTCTTCAATTTCTGGCAGAATCTCTGACTTGATTGACAAACCTTCTGGAAGGCGGGGTATAATTTAATTGTACCGAGTGTGCAGCTCAAGCAAGTTAAACCAGAAGGTTAGAAGTTGAGGCGAAAAACAAAAATAGTTACAGCTACATGTCAAGTAATAAAATAAAAAAAAATAATAATAATACTGTCAAGACATGTAAGCCAAAATTTCAAGCCCTTCCTTCCCAAGTTTTTTTTCCACAAAGGTGGTGATAAAGGTGTCTAGGCCCAGCCTAATTTCACATACGAGTTGAAATTTGAAAGATAATATATGAATGATAAAATTCTAAGCTTGAATTTCGACATTTTATTGAAGGCACAGATGTTATGTCGCATTTTATGGTACTATTTTTTGCAGCTATTTTTTATCACTTCAAACCTCTAAAAAGTTCCGAAAATTTGAAATAAAATCATCAACTTAGGCCACTTCGAAAAATTTACTGTAGCGTTCGAAACATTTGTTTATATCAGAATACAGTGTGCATAACAGTGTGACGTCACACAGAGCTTTCGATTACTGTAGTTCCTGTAGGCCTATGCATGTACGTGTGGCAACTGCCTCTGAAGACATTCGATACTGACGTAACAATGTAGCCCATTAGCAACCTGATGTAAACAAGGTTCCTTAGCCACACAGTAATTTTTTACAGCGCGAAAAAGTTGCTGAATATATTGCAAAGTTCTGGTACTTTCCAGAAGAGCTCAGTGACAAAAACAACTGCAATAGGCCTAGGCCTGCTCCTGCAAAATCTGGAGAAGAATGTTCATGGTAGTAAATTAAGATTTTAATTTGCTGCTAGGATAACGTCAATTTCAACCATCATTAAGACGGCCGATCCCCCCCCCCCCCTCCCGCTATTTTGATCGATCGTAGTAAGTACTGTGTATAGAGAGCTATAAGCGAATAAACATACACAGTGCTTTACTGAGGAGTAGGCCTAGCCTTGGCTAAGTACTGAGTAGGCTAGTACTAACGTAAGGCCTAAGTTTCAGTAGGCAAGGCCTTACTAGGCCTCCCTTAGCCTAATACTTTTTTACGTAGCCTAGGCCTAGCCTCAATTAAGGCCCAGACAACGGAAGCTTGAACACGTACCTCCGAATACCTCATCAAATTTGCGGAAAGGTTCTATGCCTAGAAGGGTAGGCCTATAGGCTACAATGAACATGCACAATATACAGGTCCAGGCCTAGGCTAATTAACGTTATTCGTTAGCCTACCGTAGTCATTCTTAGCAGGGTCAACCGGCTTCCTCACAGAAGAAGGGGAGACATCCACGTCAAACTCTGAGCCCCATCCAGAAAACGAAACATGGTATTTTCCAGTTGTAACGTTCCTTGCAATAATTTACCCGTTCTCCCACCTTCCAAGTTCGTCTACTGCCTGCACTTTCGTTCCGATACTAAATTCCATGATGTTTTTAGTGCTTTTGAGTGTTTTTAAAACATACCGTGAAGCTAACTTGTGCAGTGCTGCATTGGAAATAAACTTTTATACTGTACTACTGTACGTACGGACCAGACGCGCGCAGGTACACTGTGTGCTGTATGTACTACACTGCGTATAGTGTACTACGAAGTGGCGTACCCACGCTGATTTGTGCAACCGGCTGTATCAAGGACAGACTTTACGTCCGTACGTACATAAAGTAGTTCCCCAAAAGAAACATTTGCTTCGGGAAAAATGGAATAAAAAAACAGAAAACACAATGATCGGGCATCAAAATTTATAAATAATAATTCAAAAAAAATATTACTTCAAAGTTTTGATCATCACGCATTGTTTGCAATGAAAATTATAATTCCAAAAAGAAGATGGGCATGGGGAGGCTTTGCACGCGGAATTATATTGCTACGTGAATACAAGACCATATGTTTCATGCTCAGCCAAGAAAAGCCTTGGTGTGCTAATGGGATTATTGTCGGGAGAAGCGGAGCACGGTGTCTTGCTAGACGATGACTCATGCTTTATAAACAACCTCAGAAATCCCCCCCAGATAGGCGTACACCGGGATTTTGGTTCTTCAGAAGGTGCAACTTTACAGTAATGGATATTCCAGCAGCATGTATTGCAATTATCTGAATTCACTTGTAATACATGAGTGAGTTTTGTTCGATTAGTAGCATTCGTTTATAGCCAAAGGTGTTTCCTTTCGTCCACTTGAAAGCTGCGACTCAGAAATTTTCAGCTTATACGCCAAACAGGCCCTGCTTGTGAAAATTTGTACTGATCAATTATCATTACTAGTCATAAGAGCCTATTTTCACCTTTTTTCCTACGATAAAGATTCCTCCATCTCCTTGAATGTTTGAACTTGCACTCGAAACTAATTTGGACTGTCGTAGAAAAATGTTTCTTTTTTAGGAATTCTGGAATAATCATATCGAGTGTACTGAAAGTGCAGTTACTTAAATTACAGAATAGGCTAAAATTGACTCTCAGGTGTTTGGATCAGTTGCATTTTAGGCATTAAACAAACAGAACGAACTTATTTAGTTGCGTTTTTTAAGTATTATTGAACTATTCTGTCCATAACAAGTCAGTTGGCAGTGAAATTTGGAACAAATGCAGTTTCCTTTTCTTATTAAACACTTAACTCAAAAATCAGTCGGCTATCCTACGGAGCTAAGATGGTTGCTCACAACCCTTTATTGTACAATTTTTTTTGAATAAGGACGAGCTTGCAAGCATGCCATAAACATACGGTTTTTGTATCTTCTCTAAGAAGAGAGAAATTGGGTATGTGTGAATGAAGTTAAACTGTAAAAACTTTTTAAATGCTCTGAAAGAATAATGTAAAATAATGCCATTACTTAATCATTTCTCTGATATTGTATTGTTTCATAGGCATTATTATGCCTGCGTAAATAATGATAGTATCTCAACATTTTGCATTATATTTAGAAGTGCTGTCAATTGTATTATATTTTGACAATGTACACTGAACGTTTGATTAAAGGTATGTGTAAATGTAAATGTCATTCCTGCCTGTTTGATGTAAAAACGTTAAAATTAGTCACAATTTCCATCCAAAGCCATCATATATTGACAATTTTACTAGACGATTACTATTTTTGCACTTATATCATGAATAAATATGTGCTACATGTACAACGCTGTGACGTGGAAAGAAGAACTGCTAATATGTCTGTCATGTCATCTTTTGTTTTACCTTCATACCAAGGACAGCTTAATGTTGGCATATCCCGAGGGTTTAGTTTGAAGTAGCTTTTCAATTCTTTTAAAATGTCCTAAATAAAAGCAAAACTGGAATAATCTGGTAAGAAATCAACAGATAACTAGGCATTCCTGTACTTGTAGGCAAGGATGTATCGAAGCCCCTTGCAGTTCAAAGATAACACAGCTTAGACGTGCAAGGTTATTAGTAAATGATAGTTGGTGAGCTTGGTACAGATTTTACTACTGTCTGTACTAGTACCGATCACTTGTAACGTTGTAGAACCTAAATGAGACAAACCCTTGAACAGTGCTGTGTGATTCCGTAGCATTGCAACACAGCCCTTGTGCATAATGTCCATGATGTTCGGGGACCCCTCACGCTCTCAAATAACAATATTTTTGCACCAACTTCTTCCATCAGCTACCTTTTACATGTTACACATGCACGTAATACTCTTACCCTAGCACACTTTTTCAAACAAATGTAACTTGAAGCTGAAAATTAGCTGCCTACTCCGGTCAATGGCAAAGTATGTTCACATACATCAGTATTGTACATACATTTTTCCTTCCCACGGAATGCTACGCACAACAATTCCTCACCTTCAACATCTTGACTTGTTGAAATAGTCACAATTTTCTGCAGTATAATAGTTCTTTCCTGGAACTGACCCTAGTTGTATTCTGACAAGCAAACAGTATGGAAATAAAACGAAAATTCCCCCCAAATACAATTCTGTTTAAAAAAAAGAAAAGAAAATTTCTCAAATTTTAAACATTCCCCATAGGCCACATAAGTGGAAGCAGGCTTGTCCGTTGCACCAACAGTTCAGTACTGTACATGTACTGCACGGACTGCAATGATAATCTGCCATACGCTAGCACAACTGTTCCAGCCTTTTACTGTCTCAGCGATAGACGACAACAATTTGGACGGAACAAAGCAGAGCAATCAACACAATCGAAGCTGTGGCTTTGATTAATTCACAAAGGATTCGCAAAAGAAACACAGGCACTGTGCACTACTCCAAATCATAACTTAACATAGGTAGTGAGAAGATGAAAAGATGGTCAAACCTTGAAGAGGTTTATCTTAGGAACGGTAAAATATATTGATACAAATCTAACAGAACTTATACCAAAGAATCTTAGTTTAACATGTAATACTGTTGAGTAAAGCAGCTGTGTTTGTTAAATGTCCACATAGCTTAATAGAACGTCTTATTTTAATCTGGTAAAATCCACCACAGACTCAAACAGAGCCCTGTGTTTGGATATTTAAAGGTTTATCCATTTCACACTATTTTTATCTTATTTTGAATTACAACCTATCATCCTTTGTATCTGCAGGTTGAAGTACATTTGAAGAAAATCTGCATATGTCCATGGAGCTAATGCTTGGAGTGTATTTCAATGTATGTCTAGGAAATGAAACAATAACACTCCATTAAGTAACTGTGACTGAAAAGTGCAGACAAAAGGAAAAACTAAAAGGACACTATAATAAATTGCAGCTTTAAATTCCCCTCTTTATATTACATTTATCGGCCTTGGCTTAAAACATCTCACAATTTCCTTAACATGAATTGGTAGATACGATGTTAGACATAAGCTAATACATTTGCAATGAAAGTTTCTCAGCGAAATCTTCAAACTTTGTGAGCCCAGGCAAGCTTCCTGTGCCTCTCTCAGTCCCCATCCTCCATTCACCAATTTTGTGTCTACGTCATCTTAACAATAAATAAAAGACCGATAGCTCACTCAGAGTTGATACAGCCTTTGAAGAAAGAGTAATGCACATAAGGGAGCTATGATTGTCAGAATATGGAATAAGAACATATCTATTGTATTTGAATACCAAAAAGCCACTCAAAAGTGTCACATAATTACAGCTGATATAGTAACAAAAAATTATCACAAAGGTATAAAATCTTTTTATGACAACAACAATTACATTACAACATTGTAGGAAAGAGATTCATCTAAAGTTGCCTTGGGCTAGTAAAATCTTTTAAAGTCACACCAACCGAGACCTATACGAAAATAACTTTGTAATCTAATTCAAAATTTCCTAGATGTAACTTCAACGTTATGAAGATTTGTGGCAGTTACAAATTAGAGAAATGTATATATATACATATATATATATATATATATATATATATATATATATATATATATATATATATATATATATATATTTTATTTTATATATATATGTATATTTAAAATATGTATGTATATATATATATATATATATAACGCTAATTCCCACCTTAAGGGGAAATTGTTATATCTGCTTGTACATAGGGCGAAAAAAGGATAATAAAATACATAAGAAATAAATTCGCCCTAACGTCTAAACATATAGTTAACGTTATTTCAATGGCCAGCCATCCGTTCGTGTTAACAGCTAGGTGTCCGTAAATTTAACAACTTTGAAGTAATGGCATCTAGTTTTTAAATCTAAGAGGGCGCCCTTGTAAATTTACGTATTCCTATAGAAAAAGTGTGTGGAAACGTTAAGGCGAAACTTATATTTCACCCGAAAATGTTTTTCCCCTTAAGGTCGACTTTTCAACAGCAACTTTCCCCCTAAGTGCCGAATTATAGAAATATATATATATATATATATATATATATATATATATATATATATATATATATATATATATATATATATACATATATATATATATATATATATATATATATATATATATATATATATATATATATATATATATATATATATATATATATATATATATATATATATATAGGGTCAAAGTACTGCGTAGCACTTATGAAGTAGGTAGGTAAAAATGAAGTAGTAAATAGTGCTAAAAGTTTGTGAAAAATTCCACGACGTTTCGGGTTTAAACCTTTCATCAGGTGGCAAAAATGCCCGGTGGTCAGTTATGACAAAAACCTTTCCAACAACAACCGGTTTAACGTTCATCAGCATTTTACCTGTACTTCAGCCAATGTTGTTTACGTTCTCGTAGGTAAACGCTGTAATATACTGTACGTGGGAGAAACAAAACGTCGTCTTGCTGACCGAGTCACCGAGCACCTGAGGTCAATCAAACAGAACCTCCCAGGGTTCCCGGTAGCCACACACTTCAACCCCCCGTCAACATGCTCGATCCGTGACTTGATGGTTTCGGCGGCCATCTCGTGTCGAGGTTCCGATCATGACCGCCTAGCTGCCGAAAACCGCCTAATCATGAAACTTGGAACCCTGTCCCCACATGGTCTGAACGTTAGACTTGAACTGTTATAACGCAGCAATTCCTGCATTTTTTTTTTACTTGTGGTAACCACTTAACACTGTTTTCCTAGCCGAGGTTTACCGTGCCCAATTTTATTGTGTATTTTTTAAATTGTACGTTTGGCCGTATCAACGATCAGTTGCATTTTTGCCACCTGATGAAGGGTTTAAACCCGAAACGTCGTGGAATTTTTCACAAACTTTTAGCACTATTTACTACTTCATTTTTACCTATATATGGATATATATATATATATATATATATATATATATATATATATATATATATATGTATATGTATATATATATATATACTCTTCAGTTTAATGCTATAGATGGTGTAACTGCAGGTTCCTCTAGTGTTTGATACATCCGAAAGTAAGCTGTAGAGAGCACGTATATTGCGAATCATCCGATGTGCAAACTACCATGCTTGCCAATTTCCTCTTGAAATATCGGTGGAATTTCTTATTTTACATTTTAATTAACTAATGGAAAACTTAAGTATTTTAAAATTGTTTTGCTATAATGCTATATAAAATCATTTTAATTGCGTTATGGAAAGTTAAGATCCGAGTTAGTGTATGATGTGAAGACCGTGATTATTATTTTACATATTCAGTAGATATAGGTCATTATACTTACCACATACGTTTCAGATCCATTTGGACGCTCTGAACAGAGGATATTGAAATAATACAAGCACATACGTTTCTTGTCTAGAAATGTGCTACACAGTACATGGTGCTCGAATATGAAATTTAAATTGTACAAAACACAAAATAGACCGTTTGCAGTGTTTAACAAGTACCATGCTTGACTACACTTAGAGTGAGGAATTATCGAAAACATCGAAAACACTGTTTGTTGTGTGGATCGAGTGGACTACGGTAGATCAGCAATGAGAGAAATAACATCTGTTTATGATGGATTAAATTTATATAAAATTACTCACCCAAGAAGAAGTGAACTCGTTTAGTTCGTCACTGCTAATGCCCTGAGAAAGGCAAGTCTAGATTACGAGCAACGCTGAAACTTTTGTTAATGGTTAAAGAAATATGGAAAAATTGTAGGCTAGAAACGTTAAAATATTGCTTGTTACTGGAATATAGAAGAAAAGGGTTAGGAGATAGGTAAACCTGGCTAGTTTGATTTTAAGACATGCACAAAGGATGAGGGAATGCTCGTCAGGTAAGTGTAATGCTTGCTTTTTCTGGAAGAAATTCATTTTTTTCTCCCAATGGAATATTGTAGAATACCCTGTAAGTCGTCCAGATTTGCCGCAAATGTACAAAGGCGTAGAAAAAGGGGGGAGGCAGCGGGGGCGGAGGCGGAAACCTCCTTTTGCCCTCTCCCTACTTTGGATGACGTGCTGCCAAAATACGTTTTTTTTACATACCATATACTTTCAACTCCATCATTATATCATGTGCTCCAAAGTTTGTCAAGCATTGCACCATTTTGCATCTAGGGCACTCAAATGGTCAAAAATTTCCACTGGGAGGGGGACACGGGAGTTGCTCCCTTAGTCCCCTCCCCAGGACACTGATCACCAATATTCACTTCCGCCCCCACTTTTAAAATGCTTCCTACGCCTATGATGTAGTTCACGTAAGAACGAAAACCGAGTGAGGAAGGAACGACTTGTGCAAAAAAAGAATGTGCCATTTCAGGTATAATGCATGTGGAAGTTGGTACTTTAAGAATCAGTTATTAATCTTGTTCATCCCACATTAAAAGCATTGTTCAAATGGCTCGACACTTCTATCACTATATCACTGTATATGCCTACAGGACCCGCAAAAGAGAATTCAGCTTACGAAGTTCTTCATTAGGTAAGTCCGAATACTAAGTGTTATAAATATAAGATATAATTTGTGTATGCCTAATATATTGTTAAGGGAATAAATCACTCACATGCTAGAAAATCCATTTACGAAGCGGTCTCTGTTTAACACAAAGTCGTGTAGCTTATTGTATCTTACAAGAAACAATTATGGTTGACAGGTCTGAGGAACACGTGCGTCTGTATATATACTTGGTTTAATTGTACTAATGATTCTAAAAACTTGTACATAACGACATAAACGCGATAGAGCCTTCGTTTTCCCTGCACCGATTAAGGCTAGATTACCGCACTACGGTCTTGAAAAGTAAATTAATTAATTTTAGAAATACAACAAGATTAAGAAAAATTGGTCAGCTTCGGTAATCATGTTACATTTTCGTCTTGGTAATGACCTAATTTGATTTTTAAATGAATGAAAGGATTGGTCGATCGTGAAGGCTTATACGACCAGAATTAAGTTATTAAATTATCATCACAGAAAATATGATCATATGGCAGGTATTACTGATACGATATGAAGGCCAAATATGGCCTACATGAAATGTCTCCTTTACCTGGCCCACATATGGTCCATGCATAGCTACTCTTTGTCTGGCACGTATATGGAAAATCCATATAAACTGAATAAAAACTGCCAGATATGGAATGTATATGGGGCCATTACAAGAATTGGGTACATATAACATGATATACGTAAAAATGTATATCAGTGCCATATAAAATTTATCTGCAACAGATATGGATCTGATCTCGTCCAACCACAATGTGATATTAATCAGAAATGTGGTCCACATCTGCAGGTCCAATGCTGGGTTGTACCTTACCATATACATGCCACACTTTGCTTTAAGCATAAGAAGTCTTTCTAAGCCCAGGCACTTTTCCCACAGTCCCTTCGGTTTTCATGATTCCACAGAACTGACAGTCGTGAGAGTTGGCAATGAATAAGGAAAGTTTGGCAACAAATTAGGAGATATGCCCTTCAATACCACTTTATTTTATGGACTTTCTCAAGGCTGACTGGTAGTGGCTATATTATGACACATGAGTTTCTTCAAAAGTACACATTTGTCAATAATATTATTCTAAAAATCAGATTCTGTGGAAAATTTACGCCTTCCTCGATGTGATTTTTGTCAAATTCAAGCCCCCAGAACGTGAAAAATGATAGAAAAAATGTAAGCAATAAATAACAATAGCTCGACAGCTGAGCGACAGCTGTTCGACAGCTATTAAACCTACTCCCTGCAGTCAACAGAGTTAGCACCACAGAATTCTGTGGTTAGCAACGACTTGGTAAATAAAATGGAATATTTGTATAAAACGATCTGTAAGGTCAATAAAACTCAGTCAAGTGAGGGAGTGGGTGCATCTAGAGAACACCTCGTTTATGATCTCTGCTTCTTTATGACTAGATAGATTTTAGGATGACGGGTATTTCATGGGATTGTACGACTGTGCTTTCTGTGAGATCAACTTCTCATGTTAGGGGTATTTACCCACCGGCAACCTTCCGGTTGAGGATAGTGGAAGTGTGTTTCTGTAACTAGTAGGTTCCGGGGCCCGGTGGGAGTAGAAGGATAAATGAAATGCCCCTAGCACACTTTAAGATGGAAGAGGACCTTAAAAAATTTCTAGCACTTTGAGTCAACTTCTGACCGAGCTCCATGCAGTGGCCAGGAGGCGAAAAATGGCTCCTATAAAGGATACTGCTCGGCAGGAGACACTGCTTGTATAAGGGCAGGATGTGGTATTTTCAATTGATGACTCACCCCTTTTGTTGGATAAGGGTGGCAGTCGCTAGGTTCTCAGATACGCAAAGACAACAGCTGCTGCCGAAGGATAGAGTAACGAAAGTGAAAGTCTTTCTTCGGCAAAAGTTGGCGGCATATTTCAACCCTCCACGAAAGCAGTGTGAAAGTACACATCCTTAAGGTCCAACGACGCCGTCTTCATTCCTCCCTGAAGGGAGGGCAGTCCATGCAAACCATCTGAAATCATATGTAGGTATTGAGTATCCTCAGGTTTATGCTTGGTCTCCAAGAGCCAGTCTTCTTCGAGAAGGAGGAGGACAAACCACAAAATGGGTCCCTTCCTCTTCCGAAATTTCGGAGACAGCCTTCTTGGAAACAGGTTTCTCTGTAAGGAGAAAGACTTCTCTATATTGCAAGGGCTTTACAGAGTTTTGTACAGCTAAATATTGAAATTAGGCGTCAGCCTCCCTGAACTGGGTGGTGCCTCAAATTCTCTACGGTAGCCACTTTTTTGCGGTGGATCATCCAAAGATTCTTAGATGACAGCGAAGAGCCCCAAAGGCTGGAACCCTCGTCAGGTGGGTACCCCAATGTTTATGTAAAGTACTGTATCAGGGGTTGGAAGGTTACGAAGGACGGTATGTTTCCAATCGTAATCGGCCGACGAGCTTAATTGTATCTTTCATAACACGAAGAACCTTGAAGGTTTACAACCCTGTCTGTTAATTAGATTCTGTTTCGCAATAGAACGCACAGAATAATCCAGGGAGCAATACTGGCATGTATAGCCTAATTGTCGTTAATGAGAGGACGATGTTGGAAGATTTGGACAAAATTGTCCAAAAGTAGTAACTTTTTGTTTCATTTTTCACTGAGATGGAAATGTGAGTGAGTGTGTAGGGTTCTGTTATTTTTAATTTTATAATATCTAACCGTAAATCTAGCATGATTTGTTGTGAAATAAACACCAAGGTTTTGTTTGTTTTGCAATATAATGCATTAACTGTTTCTTTCACTCATTTAGTATCACATTTTGTCTCAAGTTTGGTAAGAGAAGCATCTCTTCACGCCATTTAGAAAATGGCGGTACAGATGACTTACCGCTTTCCCCTCGTCAAACACATTCTGGAGAGAAAAAAGGGTGTTTAGCCTGTTTTACTACATCTAAAAATCTTGTTTACATCAGTGATATATCGTACGTAACGTATCTATACAAGACAGCGACTTTGAATCCAAGATGGTGGTCAGCCAAGGTGGAAATTGTTGTGGAAGCGAGCGCTTCTCTACATCTATCCAAATGAAAATGGGCTCTAGACATGTTAATAAATTCTACCCAAAAAATTTAGCAATTTTTTATAGGAGCTGTTTTTTCTGACCTTTTACCTAACTATTAATGTGCTCAATAAATAAAAAATTACAATAAAAGAAGAAAAAAGAAAGGTTTTCTTCAATGTCTTTCAAATATAATCAAAACTCCTTGTACTTTCAGGCGAAAAACAGAGAAATAATGAACATCAAAAAGGGTCAAAATATAGAAACAAAAAACATATTTTAAACTTTTCCATCTGGAAGGGGAACAAAATTCAGCTCTAGGTTACACCAACAGAAGTTGCCCTCACAGTTTAGCAGCCAGGACAGCTTTGATCAACAATCAAAAAATTAAGATCTTGTCCCATACCAATATCTAAAGCACAAAATTGCAGACTAGCGGCCAGGTGCTAGAACAACAGCCCATCCAATACTGAAACTTCAGGGAGGGCAATGCACTGGTATGAAAAGATGTATTATCTTGAATGGCTTACAAAGCCACGAGGCAAGGATGGAAGCAGTTTTGCTGGGTCAGAAAGCATGACAAGGCGTGGTTAAAAGATTTAAACAGCTCTCCTTCCCCAAAAGTCGACAAAAGTATTTACATTATATTATATGGGAAACATGCATACATTACATTAACCAACACCCCTTTTGGCCGTAGGAGGCTTATCTTTTAAGAAAAAGATAGAGGAACACATCTCAAAACATAACAAACACAAAACCAAATTAGATGAAGAAAGGGAATAGTAGAGGGATTTCATTTCAACTTAAACAATCCATTGGAACGGAATCAAAGTTTATACTGTTCAACTCGACGCTTCACTGGAAAGAAGATTGAAGTCGGTTCTAGTAGAGAACAGCAAAGTTTCCAGAGGCAATCTTAGTTTCATTATGCGACAAAAGTTTTATCACGTGTTTCTTTACAGGTGTGTTGACATTCAAGTAGACTACCAACAATTTGTAGGCTGAGCGGTTCACAGGCGGAATGCTTACAATCGAGTAACCCGCGATAAGTAAACTTTACGCCACTAATAAATATCACTGTCTTTGTCCATGCAAGCATACGTATTAATGGCCTGAGTGAGGAAACATCAGTGTCTGAATGGTTATAGCTAAAGTTTCCTGGACATATTCCGGTTCCATTTCCTCTGTGTAGCCAGAAGGCTTATCAAATGTTTCCCTTAAAACTGCTAGTGACTGAGTGGAATAACACAGCTTAAGACAATAAAAGTGTATCAGAAACTGCTGCCATTTTCGAGTTTTTTCCCGTAAACAGCATCTGAAACCAGCTTTCAACTTTTGCATAGTCCTTGCTAAAAATGCTGCAAATTTAGAACTTTGCCGCCACTTTCCCTTCTTTGAACGTACATCCAAACACCGCTGCCCTCAGCTTAAGCCTGTTTCTTCTTTTTCGTATCATAAAGCTTTTTTGCCTGAGTTGATCATCTCCCAAATGATCTCAAACAGTCCAGAAAAAAATTTCAAAACAATTCTGTAAATTCTTTACATAATTTTCAGAATCGTAAACACACTGTTCAAGGGGCTTGATACGTCAGATTTAATGCTAAGTTTACCTTTCGAACAAACATTAGGAAATATTTGCTGTATTCAGTACTTATTTGCATAGGTAGTTACTCATCGCATTCACTTTACTCTTCATTTACATACATACTTAAGATTTAAATTATCGTTGGATTTAATCTTTCAACAGGACTATCCGACTGGGGATGATAGGCAGATTTTGTTAGTATAACAATAATTCGCATATTTCCTGCAAATTAGGCCAAAACTACTCTCTGGTCACTTTGTATCGAACTGTGAAGCCAAACAAGCAAAAGATTTTTTTATTACTCAGCAAAAGTACAGGCCTCCTCGTTTGGAAGGACCTCAGCTCACCTCATGATGGTGAAATGTTCAACTACAACTAGCATAATTTGCTCCCTCTGGATTACATTGACAGAGGGCCCAAAATGTCAATAGCCTCTCTTTACACGCAAAAGCCCACAAAATTGAAACCCACTGACAAATGTCTTCACGATAGTAAACCCAATAGTGATTTGCTGTACTTTTGGTTATTGTACGGACCTGTTCTACATTCTAATGAGTAACTGTACAGTGGGCTTTTTAGTCTGTTCTTTGCTCATTGGACCACTTTCTGCCTAAAATTTACTCCCTGCCCAAGGTTGCCATGACAAAACTCACGATAAAAAACACCAGCTATTAGCTTTAACTAACCCCACAGGAACCAACAGGCCTTAGTTTCTCTACTTAGGACAGTTACCTTATGGTTTGCTTGTAGTTCCTTTTCAGCTACTGAAAACCACTGGTTGAAATACTGATCCGCTTTTGGGGTTGCTTGCAGCTCAGCTTATCAGCTTAGGCCCTCCACACACCTCCTGTTGCTCTCCTTAGCCTTTTTTTTTGTTTTTTTGTTTGTTTGTTTGTTTGTTTGTTTTTTGTTTGTTTGTTTGTTTTTTTTTTGCGGTTATTAAGAACACACCTTTGTCCAGAAGGTGATATTAAAGCAAAAATCGCTTTCTTAGTACAAGTACTGTGTTTGACTTAAGTTTTGTAAGTTGCTTGCATACGCCATAACATGTTCTTTGCCACAATTACTAACCTGAGACAGTGCAGCTTCCATTGCGCTATTAATGACATCAGTATCAACTAAACATTGGTAGGAAAATGAGGGTAGTTCAGCCTAGGCGTCTGATCAAAAGTGCTTTGAGATCTTCAAAAGCCTTAGTATGATCCACTTGAACACAACCTCTATTTGTGTAACTATTTGTCGGGTAGCAGCTATTTAGCCAAAATTCTTGAAAAATTTCTTAGAATGACTTCACTGAGCTAAAGAGTTCCTCACCTCCCTAACAATGCTAAGGAAGGGTCATTTTCTAATACTTTCAATCTGTTCAGTGTCGCTACATACGCACACACTGAGCATAATATACCCGAGGTACTTTACTTTCCTTCTGAAAACATTTAGCGTAATCGAACTTTCAGTAGGTTGAAAGTTTAAAGTTTTCAAGCGACATGATTTCTCGATGTTGGAATCGAACGATTAGCTAAAAATCATCCAAACACACTAAGCACGTGGCCCAACAAAGGCAGGCCAAAACATTATCCACTAACTTTGCAAAAGTCTGGGGAGCATTTGCTTGCCCAAAGGGAAACACTTTATGCTCATAAAGTTGTCTCCCAGTACTGAAGGCAGTGTAAGGGCTGTCCTCCGGAGATACTTCTACCTGCAAGCAGCCACAGGCTAGGTCCAAGGTACAAAACCCCTTAAAACCTCCCAATCCCTCGAGGCATCCTCAGCCGTCAGCAGGAAATATAGAGTTTGTGCATTTTTTCGAAACATTAAGGAGTAAGTTACACAGCAGAAATAAGTTATGGCGTTGCGTTTTTATACTCTGCCTTTAAAATCCTGTAATATCTCTGTCAATAACTATGGTAAAAGCAACAACGCAATATTTGTATCACGCGCTGTTACTTTCTTTCCGTACCAAGAGCTAAATGAATGGCTTCGGTCAAGTTCGCAGGAGATCACTCTCCCTAAATTCAATTTCAATGGTTTTACCTTAAATGTATGAGAAACTAGCAAATTTAAGGCTTTTCCCCCCGAAATTCAATTAACATTTTATGACCATCTTCTTAACATCTAGACATGGATTATGGATTTTTCCTGACAAAATTTCTCTGCTGTGTGAAATGGCAACTGTTTCAGCCAGGGTTCATTTGCAAAATGTGGTTGTTGCTAGCTGTTTATGATATAAAGGATTCACACGTCCACTACCAAATCGACGGCATTTACTCAGGAGTCATTCTAGAATTTTCAAGAATTTTGGCTAATAGCTGCTACCCGACAAATAGTTACACAAATAGAGGTTGTGTTCAAGGGGATCATACTAAGGCTTTTGAAGATCTCAAGGCACTTTTGACCAGACGCCCCAGCCTTGAACTACCCTCACCTTCCTACAAATGTTTAGGTGATACTCATGCATTTAATGGCATAGAAGCTGTACTGTCTCGGGTAAGTAATTATGGCAATGAACATGTCATGGCGTGTGTAAGCAAGCAACTTACAAAAATTAAGTCAAACCCAGTACTTCTACTAAGAAAGAGCTTTTTGATGTGACCAAATTTGTAAGTAGTTTTAAACATTACCTTCTGTACAAAAGTGTGTTCTCAATGACCGCAAAAAAAAAAAATAAATAAAAAAAAAAATGAAAACATTAAAGGCTAAGGAGATCCAACAGAAGCTGTGTGAAAGGTCTTAGCTGATAACGAGGGTGAGCTGCAAGCAACCCAAAAAGTAGACCAGTATTTCAACCAGTGATTCTCGGTAGCTTAAAAAAGCAACGGCAAGAAAAACATAAAGTAACTGTCTTAAGTAGAGAAACTAAGGCCCGTTGGCTCCTGTGGGGTTAGTAAAAGCTATAGCCGGTCTTTTTTATCGTGAGTTTTGTCATGGCAACCTTGGGCAGGGGTAAAATTCAGGCAGAAAGTGGTCCAATGAGCAAAAAACAGACTAAAAGCCTACTGTGCAGTTACTGGTGAAAATTTATCACAGATCTAAACATTAACCAAAAGTTCAGCAAGTCATTATTGGGTTTACTATCGTGAATACATTTGTCAGTGGGTTTCAGTTTTGTGGGCTTTTTCATGGAAAGAGAGCCTATTGATATTTTGGGCCCTCTGTCAATGTAATCCAGAGGGAGCAAATTATGTCAGTTATAGTTGAACATTTTACCATCATGACGTGAGCTGAGGTCCTTCCAAACGAGGAGGCCTGTACTTGTGCTGAGTAATAGAAAAAAAATCTTTTGCTGGTTTGCTTCACAATTTCGATACATAGTGACCAGAGAGTAGTTTTGGCGTAAATCACAGGAAATATGTAAATTATTGTTATACTCAAAAAAAATCTGCGTAACATCCCCAGTCGGATAGTCCTGTTGAAAGATTAAATCCAACGATAATTTAAATCTTAAGTATGTATGTAAATGAAGAGTAAAGTGAATGCGATGAGTACCTACCTAAGCAAAAAGTACTGAATACAGCGAATACAGCCAATATTTCCTAATGTGTGTTCGAAAGGTAAACTTACCAAACTTACCATTGAATCTGACGTATCAAGCCCCTGCACAGTGTGTTTACGATTCTGATAATTATGTAAAGAATTTACGGAATTGTTTTGAAAGTTTTTTTCTGGACTGTTTTAGATCATTTGGGAGATGATCAACTCAGGCAAAAAAGCTTTATGATACGAAAAAGAAGAAACAGGCTTAAGTTGAGTACAGCGATGTTTGGATGTACGTTCCAAGAAGGGAAATTATCGGCAGAGTTCTAAATTTGCAACAATTTTGGCAAGGAACATGCAAAAGTTTAAAGCTGGTCTCAAATGCTGTTTACGGGGTGAAAAAAACTTGAAAATGGCAGAAGTTTCTGATGCACTTTTATTGACTTAAGATATGTCATTCCCCTCGGTCACTAGCAGTTTTAAGGAAAAAATTTGATAAGCCTTCTGGCAACACAGAGGAAATGGAACTTGACTATGTCCAGAAAACTTTACCTCTAACCAATTATCCAGACACTGATGTGTCACACTCTGGCCATTAATACGTATGCTTGCATGGACAAAAGAAAATGATATGTATTTTTGGCGTGAAGTTTACTTATCGCGGATTACCTGATTGTAAGCCTCCACCTGTGAACCGCTGGGCCTACAAGTTGTTGGTAGTCTACTTGAAGGCCACCCACCTGTGAAGAAATACATGATAAAACTATTGTCTCATTATGAAATTAAGATTGCCTCTGTAAATTTTGCTCTTCTCTACTAGCAACGACTCCAAGGTTCTTTCCAGTGAATTGTTGAGTGGAACAGTATGCACTTTGATACCGTTCCATTGGTTTGTTTGAGTTGAACTGAATTCCCTTTACTTTTCCCTTCACTCATTTAACTTGGTTTGTGTATATTGTGTTTTGAGATGTGTGCCTCTACCTCATAATTGAAAAGTAATCCTCCTCCTGCCAAAAAGGATATTAATTAAAGTAGTGTATGGATGTGTTTCATATAATAATAAAAAATACTCGGTGTCGACTTTTGGAGAATGGAGAGCAGTTTATTTAAACCTTTTAATCTCACCTTGCCATACATTCTAACGCATCGTCCAGGGCGCAGTATAAACCTTTACATCTTCGCTTCATCAACTAACAAAGCCATTTAAGATAATCCATCTTTTCATGACAGAGCATTGCTTTTCCTGAAGTTTCAGTATTGGATGGGTTGTTGTTCTAGCACCTAGCCAGCTAGTCTGCAATTTTGTTCGTCTTTTGATAATGGTAGGGGACAAGTTTTTAATTTGTGATTTTTGATAAGAGATGTCCTGGCTGCAAAGGTTTGAGGGTAATTTCTGTTGGTGTTACCTAGAGCTGAAATTTGTTCCCCTCCCTGTTGGAAAAGTTTAAAATACGTTATTTGTTTCTATATTTTGACCCTTTCTGATGTTCATTCATTGTGTGTTAGTTACTCTGTTCGCCTGAAACTACAAGGACTTTTAGTTATACTTGTAAGACATTGAAGCAAACCCTCTTTTTTCTGTTTGTTATTGTAGACTCATTTAGGGAGCACATTAATAGTCCGGTAACAGGTCAGAAAAAACAGCTCCTGGATCGAATTGCTAAACTTTGTGGGTAGAATTTGGTAACAGGTCTAGAGCCCATTTTCATTTGGATAGAAGTAAAGAAACACTCGTTTCCACAACAATTTCCACCTTGAATGGCGGCCATGTATAGGTACGTTACCTACGATATATCACTGATGTAAACAAGAATTTTAGATGCAGTTAAACAGGCTTAGCACCTTTTTTCTCTCCAGAATGTGTTTGACGAGGGAAAAGTGGTAAGTCATCTATATCGCCATTTTATAAATGACGTGAAGAGATGCTTCTTTTACCAAACTTGAGACAAAATATGATAATAAATGAGTGAAAGAAACAGTTAATGCACTATATTACAAAACAAACAAAAACTTGGTATTTATTTCACAACAGATCATGCTAGATTCACGGTTAGACATATTAAAATTAAAAAGAAAAGAACCCTACACACTCACATTTCCATCTCAGTGAAAAATGGGACAAAACGTTACTGCTGTTGGACAATTTTGTCCAAATGTTTCAACACCGTCCTCTCATTAACGACAATTAGGCTATACATTCCAGTATCGCTCCCTAGATTGTTTCATT
The DNA here is from genome assembly GCA_029531755.1 of Holothuria leucospilota. Taxonomy (NCBI): domain Eukaryota; kingdom Metazoa; phylum Echinodermata; class Holothuroidea; order Aspidochirotida; family Holothuriidae; genus Holothuria; species Holothuria leucospilota. The sequence continues at coordinate 76,187,272 of CM055961.1, read as the reverse complement.
GTGAAACAGAATCGAACTAACAGGCAGGGTTGTAAGCCTTCAATGTTCTTCGTGTTATGAAAGATACAATTAACTTTGTCGGCCGATTACGCTTTAAAACATTCTTTCCTTCGTAACCTTGAAAAATTGTCCAAAGGCGTATGACGAATATGAATGACGAAACATGCCGTCAAAAATCTTCCAAAGTCGTCTATTTTTTCCCGGGATACGCACTTTCTGTCTTTCCCTTTTCCATTCTTTCTTCATTTTAGATCATCCCTAAAACACTTTTTTTCTAAAATAACAATTACTTTTAGCACATTTCCTCAACAAGTGTCAAATTATGTGGTGCTAACAGGTTCCTATTGGTGAAAGAATGAGTGAGGACGCACTTTAAAAATGCAGCAAGAATCCGTCAGTATGAAAATATGTGATGAATTCAGTCACTCACAAGGTACAGTACTTTGGCAAATTTTTGATCATGTGTTATGGGAGTGAACTAAAACTAAGTCAAGGTAGAAGTAACAGTAAAGTGAAGTAAAGGGGCCTGTTCAGGACAGGTTCTCCCCGAAGGCTATCCAAACCATGCAAAGCATCCTGCTAATTGTCATCCCTTCCTGACCATTTTTCCAGGTGTTGGGCGCTTGGAGAAGCTGCTAGTAATGGGACCAAACCATGCTCAAGACTACTGCTTAAATATCTGGTAAATGATGTCTAGAATGACACAACTGGCACCAGTTTCCAGCCCCAGTTCATAGCCCTTGCCTCTTCCATCGGAAATATACAGATTTTCAGAAAGTCAAAGTCCATGATACTATCAAAGAGCGATTCAGAGATCAGGAGGTAGACTTTGACACATGTCTAGTCTGGACAAGCATTGGCAGTAAGAATAACGCTAAATTCTATGGTCTTTTCGAGTGGACCTGCCTGCTCTGCACTAGGACCCAAGTACTCATTCCAACCGCTGATAAAGTACTTTACATAACGCTTGGGGTACCCACCTGACTAGCGTTCCAGCCTTTGGGGCTCTTTGCTGTCATCTAAGAATCTGTGGGTGATCGACCGCAAAAAAGTGGCTACCGTAGAGAAGTTGAGGCACCACCCATTCCATGGAGGCTGACGCCTAATTCCAATATTTAGCTGTACAAATCTTTGTAAGCCCTTGGAATGTAGAGATTACCGGAAATGTCCGAAGAGGAAAGGACCCTTTTTTGTGGTTTGTCCTCTTCCTTCCTCGAAGAAGAGTGGCTCTCAGAGACCAAGCATAAACCTGAGGATACTCAATACCTACATATGACCCCAGAGGGTCTGCATGGACTGCCCTCCCTTCAGGGCGGAATGGAGACGGCATCGTTGGACCTTCAGGATGTGTACTTTTACACTGCTTTCGTCGAGGATTGAGATATGCCGCCTATTAGTGCCGAAAGGAGACTTTCACCTTCATGGCTCTATCCTTCGGCAGCAGCTGTTGTCTTTGCTTCTCTGAGTTCTAGCAACTGCCACCCTAATCCAACAAAAGGGCTGAGTCATCAATGATGAATCTCACATCCTTCCCTTATAAAAGCAGTGGCTCCTGCCGAGCGGATCGCATCCTTTATAGAAGCCATTTTTCGGCTCCTGGCCACTGCACGGAGCTCGGTCAGAAGTTGACTCCAAGTGCTAGACCTAAAGTCCTCTTCCATCTGTAAGTGTGCTAAGGGCATTTCATTAGCCCTTTCACTCCCACGGAAAGGATGATTCCGCCCACCAATCACAGTGCGAAAGTGGCCCCCGCTGCCCCCTTTTTTCTACGCCTATGTACATTTGGGGCAAATTTGGACGAATTACAGGGTATCCTGGGACAGTAAAGGCAGCCATTACACTAACCTCACCAACATACCCTCATCCTTTGTGCAGGTTTTAAATCCAAACTAGCCAGGTTTACCTATTTCCTAATCCTTTGTTTTTTTCAATGTTCCAGTAGTAAGCATTATTTCAATAGTTTCTAGCTTACATTTTTCCATAAAAAAATAACCATTAACAAAAGAATCAACGTTTCTCGTAATCCAGACTGGCCTTTTTCAGAGCATTAGCAGTGCTGAACTAAAGGAGTTCACTTCTTCTTGGGAGAGTCATTTTATATAAATTTAATGCATCATAAATAGATGTTATTTCTCTCATTGCTGGTCTACCGTAGTCCACTCGACCCACACAACAAACAGTGTTTTCGATGTTTTTGATAATTCCTCACTCTAAGTGTAGTCAAGCATGGTACTTGTTAAACACTGCAAATAGTCTATTTTTTATGTTGTATAATTTGAATATCATATTCAAGCACCATGTACTGTGTAGCACATTTCTAGACAAGAAACGTATGTGTTTGTATTATTTCAATATCCTCTTTTCAGAGCGTCCAAATGGATCTGAAACGTATTTGGTAAGTATAATGACCTATATCTACTGAATATGTTAAATAATAATCATGGTCTCCACATCATACAGTAACTCGGATCTTTACTTTCCATAACGCAATTAAAATGATTTTATATAGCATTATAGTAAAACAATTTGAAAATATTTAAGTTTTCCATTAGTTATTTAAAATGTAAAATATGAAATTCCACCCATATTTCAAGAGGAAATTGCCAAGCAAGGTAGTTTGCACATCGGCTGATTCGCAATATACGTGCTCTCTACAGCTAACTTTCGGATGTATCAAACACTAGAGGAACCTGCAGGTACCCCATATATAGCATTAAACTGAAGAGTATATATATATATATACATATACATACATATATATATATATATATATATATATATATATATATATATATATATATATGTTCCCTCGGTACGGCTCAATTTTTCTCTCTCGTACTTTCTCTGAACCTTTCCTGCTTTGATAAGGGCTATGCTCTATCTAGGATTGGTATAAAAATTCAAGATCGAATGTACTACTATTTACCTTTCGACCTATATATATATATATATATATATATATATATATATATATATATATACATATACATATACAGAAAGTATCACATGGGTAACATGCACACAAATTCTTACCAAAGAAGCCCCCAATTGAAAATAAGTTTCGCTTTTAAGCAATGTATGTTTCGTAACTTTAGAATTAAACCCAGTATTCTACAAAGTCAGTTCTAAGAGTTCTGTAGGCTGAGTAAAAAAAGAAATAACTTACTTTCATTAGGCTATCTAATAGTGTAAAATGTTTTTTGTATTTCTCGTTTGCAGAAGCTGTGAAGTCATTTTTGTCCGTGTAACTGCCACAAATCTTCATAACGTTGAAGTTACATCCAAAAAATTTTGAATTAGACTACAAATTTATTATCATATAGGTCTCGGTTGGTGTGACTTTAAAAGATTTTACTTGCCCAAGGCAACTTTAGATGAATCTGTTTCCTACAATGTTGTAATGTGATTGTTATTGTAATAAAAAGATTTTATACCGTTGTGATAATTTTGTGTTACTATATCAGCTTAATTATGTGACACTTTTGAGTGGCTTTTTGGTATTCAAATTCAATAGATATGTTCTTATTTCCTTTTTCTGACAATTATAGCTCCCTTATGTGCATTACTCTTTCTCTAAAGGCTGTATCAGCTCTGAGTGAGCTATCGGTCTTTTATTTATTGTTTAGATGATGTAGACACAAAATTGACGAATGGCGGATGGGGAGAGAGAAGGCACAGGAAGCTTGCCTGGGCTCACAAAGTTTGAAGATTTCTCTCAGAAACTTTCATTGCAAATGTAGTAGCTTATGTCTAACATCGTATCCACCAATTCATGTTAAGAAAATTGTGAGATGTTTTAAGCCAAGCCTGATAAATGTAATATAAAGAGGGGAATTTAAAACTGCAATTTATTTTAGTGTCCCTCCGTTTTTCCTTTTTTCTGCACTCTTCAGTCACAGTTGCTTAATGGGAGTGTTATTGTTTCATTTCTTAGACATATCATGGAGCTACACTCCAAGTATTAGCTCCATAGACATATGCAGATTTTTTTTCAAATGTACGTCAACCTGCAGATACAAAGGGTGATAGGTTGTAATTCAAAATAAGATAAAAATAGTGTGAAAGGGATAAACCTTTAAATATCCAAAGATAGGGCTCTGTTTGAGTCTGTGGTGGGTTTTACCAGATTAAAATAAGACGTTCTATTAAGCTATTCGGACATTTTACAAACACAGCTGCTTTACTCAACAGTATAACATGTTAAACTAAGATTCTTTGGTATAAGTTCTGTTAGATTTATATTAATATATTTGACCGTTCCTAAGATAAACCTCTTCAAGGTTTGACCATATTTTAATCTTCTCATTACCTGTGTTAAATTATGATTTGGAGTAGTGCACAGTGCCTGTGCTTCTTTTGCGAATCCTTTGTGAATTAATCAAAGCCACAGCTTTGATTGTATCCATTGTTCTGCTTTGTTTCGTCCAAATTGTTGTCGTCTATCGCTGGGACAGTAAAAGGCTGGAACAGTTGTGCCAGCGTATGGCAGATCATCATTGCAATCCGTGCAGTACATGTACAGTACTGTACTGTTGGTGCAACGGGCAAGGTGCTTCCACTTATGTGGCCTGTGGGGAATGTTTAAAATTTGAGAAATTTTCTTTTCTTTTTTTTTAAACAGATTTGTTTTGGGGGAATTTTCGTTTTATTTCCATACTGTTTGCTTGTCAGAATACAACTAGGGGCAGTTCCAGGGAAGAACTATTATACTGCAGAAAACTGTGACTATTTCAACAAGTCAAGATGTTGAAGGTGTGGAATTATTGTGCATAGAATTCCGTGGGAAGGAAAAATGTATGTAAAATACTGATGTATGTGAACATGCTTTGCCATTGACCGGAGTAGGCAGCTAATTTTCGTCTTCAAGTAACATCTGTTTGAAAAAGTGTGCTAGGGTAAGGGTATTATGTGCATGTGTAACGTGTAAAAGGTAGTTGATGGAAGACGTTTGGTGCAAAAATGTTGTTATTTGAGAGCGTGAGGTCCCCGAATATTATGGACATTATGCACAAGGGCTGTGTTGCAATGCAACGGAATCACACCGCACTGTTCAAGGGCTTGTCTCATTTAGCCTCTACAACGTTACAAGTGATCGGTACTAGTACAGACAGTAGTAAAATCTGTGGCAAACTCACAAACCATCATTTAGTAATAACCTTGCACGTCTAAGCTGTATTATCTTCAACTTCAAGGGGCTTCGATACGTACTTACCAACACGTACAGGGATGTCTTGTTATCTGTTGACTTCTTACTAGCTTTTTCCAGTTTTGATTTTAGTTTGGACATTTTAAAGGAAGTAAATAGCTACTTAAATTAAACCCCTCGCGACATGCCAGCATTCAGCTGCCCTTGGTATGAAGGTTAAACAAACGAACGATAACATAACAGATATATTAGCAGTTCCTCTTTTCACGTCACAGTGTTGCACATGTGGCTCATGTTTATTCATGATATTAGGCAAAAATAGTAATCGTCAAGTAAAATTGTCAATATATGAGGGATTTTGATGGCAATTGTGACTAATGTTAACGTTTTCAAAGGTTTTAACATCAAACAGGCATGTATGACATTTACATTTCCACATACTTTTAATAAAAAGTTTAGTGCACGTTGTCAAAATATAACACAATGGACAGTACTTCTAGATATTATGCAAAATGTTGAGATATCATTGTTTACGGAGGCATAATAATGCCTATGAAACAATAAAATGTTAGAGAAATGAAGTAATGGCATTAGTTTACATTATTCTTATTAAATAGTAAGATACTTTACATTTAAATTTAATTCGGCAGCAAACCTAAATTAATCCGTTACGAAAACAATGGCTTTGGATGTGCTTATTGAAACATTTACTGGTAAATATCTCAGAGATCGTACTCTTTCAATTTCTTTAATATCTAAAGTTTCTGAAACAATCTGGTAGCCTAGGGTCGACCTAGATACTTCTTACCCAGCACGTGTAGGTCCCTGCAATGAGCTGTATATACCTTATGCAGCTGATTGTGGTTTTTCATCAAGCCAATAAATGTGCCTTGCTTGAAGTATGGGGAAACCATGAGGCAAACCAAAACTTGAAATAATCCAAACAGGCATGTAAGTTTTAAAACTCAGGATAGGCGTACCAAGGTATGCTTTCGATAAAGAGATTAACAATTTGAAATTGTTTTCAATCATTGTACTCCAGAAATAAAACATGCAGTGCATCAAGTTTACTACCATCTCTCTTATTTCCTTCAATATCACTTTGAGCGTATTTTAGCAGTACCATTTTGGTCGTAACTGTTGGCAGAAATAAATTTTTCCTTAGAAACAAGGGTGGACCACTACTACAACACCCAGGTCCAAGGTTGGGCTATCATATTCTAGAAAAAAAAAACATTTGATAAGTTCAGTGCCAGCAGGCAATGAAACTGTTATGATAACAGAAGTTAGCATGAATTAAAATGCACAGTTTTGTGCGTACCTGGGCAAGCGATTCCGCTACATACGTGACAACAACGACACAACAGCAGCAACAAAATTAGTATATGGTTTTTTTTTTCCGGAAACGCAGTTCCTAAGACTGTATGAGTTGGGTACATCACCATCTTACACATCTGTCATGCAATAACACATTGCACTTTGTAGGTATCAGTTCGTCAAAGTCAAAAAGGTGCGATTTTAAAAACTCACTATTGCTAGTAGGAAAGCCTTTCAGGAATATACTGTTACTGACTAGGAAAGAGCTTCACGGCAAAAGGCTTCCGCTAGAGACCAAATATGATTCGTCTTGTTTGAAAGAATAATGACTTTAGGTCGCTAGCTTTGAAAGTTTTGATCTCCTTCCTTCCGTTTGTGGTCAGTTCGGCTACAAAAAATCCTCGATCAACTTATTAATATAACGATTTAATATGTATTTTATAAAAAGCACCAAAGAAAATGTGCACTTCGAGGTTCGGGATTAAAACACAGGTTAACAATAAATATTTTCAGTCTTTGGAGATCCCCTCGGTTGAAAAAGTGAAGTGCTATTATCCCTCTCTGGTGGAATCAAGGAGCCCTGTTACAGAACTGCAACCTGGTTGACTGTAGTTTTTATTACCCTTGCTCAAAATGTTTAACCAGAAAGTTTCATTCACATCTCTTTTTACTGCTATCTCTTAAACTGTTTTCTTCAAAGGCTAGTCATTTTATCATTTCAGAAGAATGCTACCTTAATCACGTTAATTATTTTATGAATGAAGAAAGACAGATCTGTAAAAAGCTGAGCTGGTATTACACAGAGAAAGTTTAACTTCATTCACATACACCAAGTTTCTCTCTTTTTGGAGAAAATACAAAAACTGTGTGTTATGGCATGCTTACAAGCTCGCCCTTATTAAAAAAATCGTGCAGTAGAGGGGTGTGAGCAAACTATCTCAGCTCCGTAAGATAGAAAACTGATTTTAACGTTTTAAATTAGTGTTTTATAAGAAAAGAAAACTGCATTTGTTCTAAAATTTCACTACCAACAGACCTCTTATGGAAAAAAAAATAGTTAAATGAAACCTAAATAAAGCAACTGAATCAGTTACTTCTTTTTTAGTGACTTAAAAAGCAACTGATCCCAAGAGTGGATTTTCGCCTATTATGTAATTTTGGTAATTGAACTAACAGTACACTCGATATGATTATACCAGAATTAAAAAAAAGACCGTTTTTACCACAGCCAAACCAAGTCTCAAGTGCAAGTACAAACATTCAAGGAGAGATGAATCTTTATGGTAGAAAAAAAAAAGATGAAATTAAGCTCTTGCGACTCCTAATAATAATTGATCAGCATCTCACAAGCAGGAGCTGTTCGACGTTTCAGCCATTTCTGGAACATTCAACGCGGAGGAAAACACCTTTGGCAATAAATGAATGCTACTAATCGAGCAAAACTCATGTATTCACCGCAAGTGAATTCAGGTGCTTGCAATACTTCGGTTTTCAAAGTTCACATGCACCGTTTGTAATTTTTGTGTAATTCATAGCTCTCTGTTTTTCAGTTCTATTGATGCGCCCCCACCTGATGGGGGTTGCACTGTATAGTTGTGTACAAAGTGGAGATTAACCACAGTTGATGATAGTAATAGGTATTGCTTCTTTGGTGTGATAACTGGTCAGTTTACTGTGAACAGAATACTGAAGTATATAAAAAAGGCTCGCCAGAACCGGTCATGGGGAACCCTGGTTATGACATTGTGATGTAATGTCATAGAAAGGTCATGAAACAGCTTTGTAGATATAGTTCGAACACAATGTTGGAGCTGCAGAAACGTATCATCGAGATGCAGTCTTCATCCATGTCTCATGTCAAGTAATAACCGGTAGGGCTTCTGTTATTTTATACATTGGCTGTAATGTATCATATGTGACACATATATTACGTTTTCCTTCGTTGTGTGAAGCCTCAGTTTCATAAACTACCTTTCACACCTTAGGCACCAACTTGGTAATCACCATCTTAGAGAACACGCTGTACTACTGGATGCACAAAAGTGTGCATATGCGTATCCTCTGAGCAGGTACACTTCGGTTTTTATTACTATGTGACGCTATGTCCATAAGACATATACTGAGTACTTGTCTTTAAACTGTCTGACCGATGGGAGTCTGCATCGCAACATATTAAGACTTAATGATAGACCATGTGTCAATTTTGCGATGTGATTATAATACCAGTCACGAAGTAAAACATATCGTTGTATAATTAACAGTCAATCTGTTTTGGTTCATGGTTATTACTGTGAAAAAAAATTAAAATATTGGCAGGCGCAACAGCAACAACAGTGAGAATGTGTTATCAAATATATATATATATATATATATATATATATATATATATATATATATATATATAGTCCAAAAAGGCGCATGGTATCAGGCACTACAAAAAGTACACAACAAAAACCCAACACACGAGGATTCAGTTTAATTTTCGGGCAGCACTGTACCCTTGAACACAACTCGTAAAACACTAAATCAAAAAGCGAAATGCACAAGCCTAAAAACGAGAGAACAGACGAGAATACGAACGTACAGACAAGATTACACGCCCTAGAGAATAAAAAGGCCTAAAGAAATGAGAGCTCTAAACTGGAGGAAAAGGTAACCGACAGCAATAGAAGTGAAACCAAGCGGAAACAAGAAATCGAAAACTAAAGCTCAATCCCGTTTTTGTCTGCTAGCACGGGTTTGGCAGTAGAAAGTATCAGCGATGTTAAGGCCGTGAGGAACCAGTGTATTAAGTTTCCAAATCCAGTGTCTTTCTTTTTCGTCTAACTTACGGTCCAATTTACGACAAGTTATGACAATTCATGATTATTCAATTTGTACTATGCCTCAGGCTTGACTCAGGATCTAGTGAATAGAGTGGTTCAAATTTTGTCAGACTTTACCGTTAATAGCTTCTGACTCTAGTAACTTTTTGTGGGCATGAATAGGGTACGTTTAAGGACTTGTGTGAGGAAATCACTACTCTCTAGGGAAATATTCGTGATTAAATGCAGACAATCTGATGTCGTGTCTATATTCTGCTGTCTTGACAACAATTATTTATAATAGTAATTAAGGGCCACAAACACACTGGACTCGAAAAAGCGGCCAACTTTACAATATTTATGGTAAGCCTGCGAATATATAGATATATTGTATTTAAACACGGCGTTTTTCGTTGCTTCAGTGTGTGTGTTTGTGAGGAGTGTGTGTTTGTCGTTTGGGGCAAAAAGACACAGACTTTGTCAAGTTGAACGTTGTTATGGTGCAAGACCCCCCCCCTCCCATAAGTAAAACCTAGGAAATTGAAATGTGTATTAGGCCTACATTCTTTTTGGGTTCGGTGTGAAACATCGATCAAGCAAAGACCCTTTGGATGCATTACTGAATAACAAATACAAATCAATTTGGCAGTTGCGCCACATCAGTTCGTTTAACTCTGTTCTGTGGCGTATACTTTAATCAGATAAAATTGATCTTTTTATCACATTCATACAAGATTAAATTGCTTTTTTGTTTATACAAAATCCAAAGTACATATGACTGATACGCAATGCAAACTTTCGGGGACACAAGTAAGGCTTGTACCATTTAGCATATGGTAATGTACACATGTTCATTTTCATTACAGTTAAGAACCAGAAACCCAAAGGCTTAGTGATTCCTTGCCGAAAGGGGGAGGGGGGTGCTTTGTTACACCAGGGTTCATCTCTCAAATTTATACTTCTCTACTACATCATTTTTTTTATGATGTGTTCACAATTGGACCCCTGCTGACCTCACATGACCTTTAAACCCCACCAAAACTTGAAAAACAAAAAATGAAAAAAAAAAAAAAAAAATACAAACAAACTAACATGTCAAGTGGATTTGTCTGTGCTTCCTTCCTTATAATGTCATGTCATGTTTACAAAGTTTCATTTTCTGACCTCTGGTGACCTCAAATGACTTGTGACCTCCACCAAAAACAACAGGGTTTCTCCTCTCAACATGACAAATTTATATACAAATTATGAAAAGCGTCATTTATCTATGCTTTATATCTCGAGATATCGTGTTAACAAGATTTTTAGGGTTTGTTCCCCAGTGAAACTAGATGACCTTTGACCCCCAAGAAAACAATAAGGTTCTTCCCTTAGCATAAGGAATCTACACATTCAGTATGAGATATCGTGTTTACAAGGTTTTGAGTTTTTACCTCTGGTGACCTCAAATGACCTTTGACCTTTACCAAAAACAACACAGTTCTTCCTCTTAAAGGAGCTGAGTAGTGGTGTACTTCCAAAATAAATAGATCATACCAAACGAGATGATTACCCTCTGTGCGGGGCTAATTTTAAAAATATTAATCCTAATGCGTTTTATATTCTCATTTAAAATAATCTTGCAAAGTAATTTTGCAATAACGTTCCTATACTATTTCTTGGGTTATTTGATTTTACACTTGCAAGATATTTTACAATTTGTTTTTGGAATTTCTAGTTCGTTACTTTTTCTTCTGGTACCGGCAATTTTGAATCGTTTCCATTTGTATCGGTTCTGATCGATGCGTCTACCCAGGCATGTAGTACACAAAACTCACAACGTACGTACGTATGTAGTATATTAGCGTTACTAGTGGCATCATCTGCAGGAGGTTCATGAACAACATTGTGGATTTTGCAGGTATTGAAACTGGTTTTTTTTATCAATGAGTTTGTTTTTCGTGGCAGACCTAGCCTAAGTTAGGCTTACGTTACTACTGTTAACGACAGTAACAAGTGTAGGCCTACCGTTATATCAGACACACTGCATGCATGGCTTTGATAAGTATCGGTATCGGATCGAATCGATTAACCAAGAAGCATAACCAGATGTGACGTAACGAAGTCGGCCGGTCCGAGAATTTATTCTGTTCTGGCGGCTACTCAGCTCCTTTAACATGACAAATGTATATACCAAATATGAAAAGTGTCGGTCATTGCTCTCTTGAGATATCGTGTTTAAAAGCCGCTTACGAGGTTTTCGCAGTTTAACCTCTGGTGACCTTAGATAACCTTTGACCTCTACCAAAAACAATAGAGTTCTTCCTCTTGATATGAAAAATCTGTATACCAAATATGAAGAGTGTCGGTCATTGCTATCTTGAGGTATCATGTTTACAAGGTTTTCGGGGGTTTTTTTTACCTCTGGTGACCTCAAATGACCTTTGACCTTCACCAAAAACGATAGGGTTCTTTCTCTTAACATGACAAATGTATATACTAAATATGAAAAGTGTCGGTCATTGCTGACTGGAGATATCGTGTTTACAAGCTAAGCGTTACATACACACAAACCTTCGGCAAGGAATCAAAAAGTCCAAACATCTCACCTGCTTGCTCTACGTCAACTTTCGATGTATAACGTATTCCTTCATAAGCGAATATCTTCTACCCTAAACATACTAAATTCAATGAAAATTTCAATAAAATGCTGAAATTTATCTTTAGCACATGAAGTCCAAGTTTGGGTCTGGAGTGTACTTTTAGCAATTTGACCCTGCATGCCACGTTAATTTCCATCTTGTTTAGGCGTTTCCCTCGATTAAATCGCACACAGTTTACATGAGATTGTCAAAAATTGGAATGTTGTCAAATTAAAAGACGTTCTATTTTGGGGTCTCTCCGATAGTTTTGGTCGTAATTTCCATCCGCGCTGTTTTGGCAGGAGATGGGTGATCTTCTCTTCAGAGTCAACTGTCTTTTCAACGTCGGTGGTGGCTCTGAAGATTTGCCCTCCTGTCCGAAGAATTTTACACGAATGGCAACCGAATCTTTTCTCGTTGTGGGCTTCCACCAAGTATGTTTTGAGCTCGGGTAAGCTAAAGAATCTTTGCTTATACACCAGGCACCTGTACCCAGGGACTGCGGAGCCAATTTGAAGTGGGGCGGGGACTGATCATCGAAGGGGCCCAATATGTTCAAATAAATAAAAGCTTATCATCCCAGCTTAAGACGGCTCAAAGTGCCCACAGCAGTAAAAGCGCAGGGGTTAAAACCCCCGTAGCCCTGGTAATCCACCGAATACATTTCTTGGTCGTCAGACATATTCTACCTGAGAGAGTACCACAAAAAGGAAGACAACAATAACGTGGTATACATTTTACTCAAAAAACTATAATTTTCGAAAACGTACTGGTATATTACACGGAAACACAGGAGCATTTTAATAATTAGACTGCTCAACTTAGTTTTACTAGATGAAATAATTCGACCCTCTGTCTCGGACACTGGGAAATTGTTTCCAGTCTCTGGGAAGTGTATTCCATTTTGCAGTTTGAGACGGTCATGATGTACAACCCGTATTTTGACACCCCTTGACACTCTTTACACTAAATGTGAAGTCACTCACCCGGTTGAAGACCACCAACGGTCCTTCCAATTTCAATTGTAATTTCGGGCTAAGACCTTTTCTTTTGACGGGGTTGTACATCATAACTGTATCTCCCTCCGCAGATTCTTCTCGATCGGTCTTGTGGTCATGATACCACTTTTGGTTTTCCTCTGCTAATTTTAATTTGTCCCTAGCGCAGCCCTGAATCAAGTACAATTTATCTTGGAGATTCTTTTGAGATACTCATCGACACTTTCTCCTTCTCCATCCTCTTCATGCCTCTGGTAGGCACTTGACACAGTTCCCTTAGTTGACATCCACCACTTAGGAGAGCATTCCTCCAGGGTTCTGTTGAACCTCTCTACCATTCTGTTACTCTCTAGATGCAGAGCGGTCGTCTTCGTCTTTTTGATTCCTAACAGACGTCAAAGTTTTTGAAACAGAGCCGACCCGAAATACCTCCCCTGATCAGTATGAATTTGCTTGGGAACTCCAAAATCTGGAAAAAAGACTTACTTCAGTCTCGCTAACCGCCACTGCCTTTTAATTCGGAAGCAGAAAAGCTTCAATCCATTTTGTTAAATAATAGCCAGTTATCATGATGTACTTATGTTCGCGTTCATTGACTGGATAAGGGCCTAAGATATTTATCGTTACTCGTTCAAGTAATACACCAACTTGGAAAAGTTTCATACTGGCCTATTGTCTGGACGACTGCTGTAAAAACACGGCATGTCTTACACCAGTGTCTGCTGTGCGCCTGCACAAAAAAAAAAAAAAAAAAAAAAAAAAGACAACCGTTTTTGGACTTTGTCCATAATTCTTTTAATCCCAAGTGACCCGCATTTGGAATGGCATTAAGAGATTTCATGATTTCTTTTCTTAACTCAAGTGGCGCAACTAACTGCCAAGAAATATTTGCTTTCCAAATATCCTCCCGCCTCCTGTACAGGACGCCCTCTCTCAATTCTAATCGTTCCCATTGTGTCCAGTAACTTTAAAATCTTTACTTTCAAGTGAAATAGTTTCTTTACTCAGTCTTTTTCTACAGTATTCTGTCCATTGGGTAATTGTCCTTAAATCTTTATCTTTCATTTGATGACTCCTCAACCTTTCTGGAGTTTGTGTGTTGAGCCAAGTACTACCTACTGTGTTTACTTTACTATTACCTGCTTTGTTTTGTACTGCAGAAACTACAGGTAACGCCTTGAAATAATTGTTTTTTATCGGAATTATCTAATAGACTTTCACTTTGTTTATATTTGTATTTACCATTTCGTGGTGGCCGAGGTAACGGTTCGCGCCTGCCAGTTTCTGCTATTTCTTTCCTGGTACAGTGCTCGCAGAAACCCACACAAGTCCTGCGCGACGGCCCGTCAGTGTAATTATGCAGCTTTCCTGGCCGATGCTGTATTTCAAATTCGTACGTGCTTAATACTTCAAGCCACCTTGTTATTTGCCCCTCCGAATAGATAATTCGACGGACGGCAATTCTGTTTTCGTGACAAAGTACCGTCTGTCCTGTTTGGCATTGATTAACTAAAATATCAAATAACATTTTGCTAGCCTTCCTGCACTTGTGATAACACAGCCCAAACCCCAAAATCGATAGCATCCGCATCTAGATTTAGTTCTTTTGAAAAGGCTGGATAGGCCAGTATCGGCCCCGCAGTCATTGCCTTTTTCAACTTCAAAAACACCGTCTCACAACTTTTGTCCCAATGGAACTTTTGACGTTTTTCTGTCAAGCAAAAGAGTGCGGCAACAATGTCCAAAAATCCCTTAATAAATCTCCTGCAATAACCACCGAGTCCTACAAAACTGCTTGAAGCACGCCCTTTACGTCTTATTTAAGGACATACTAACATAATACTTGCAATAAATCAAGAAATATTTTTCGGGTCTTTACAATTATACGCGAAACATTTATTGTGAACTTTCGACTAGTTGCTTGAAACACAACGAGAAATACTGAAATAAACTCATAAACTCAAGCCGGAAAAACAATTGCGAAGACTGATTCTCAAACTCTTCATGTACGCAAAAAAAAAAAAAAAATGGATAAAGATGAAATGAAATTGAAACCAAGTACAAACAAAGTGAAAGCAAAATTGAACCCTCACCCTTTGGCAGTCAGATGGTATCTGCTTCAGCCAAAGAGGGCAAAAATTAGCACAACTCTCAAAGTTTGTTGCCTCTGCTGATGCGAAATTGACTCATACCGGCATTGCTAGAAAAATTTCAAGGAGAAACATTTTTTAGTCACTCGGTATCTTGGACAAAGTGTACTTGACCATGAATAGTTTGTAGGAGGGATATTTACAAAAGCCAACAAGAGGATTAGTGGCCACGGATGAAACGTGGATTTCCGACTACTTGGAAGTTTAGAGACAAAGCCGCCTTAACTTCATGTTGTGGAACGAAACCAAGGGTAGGGGTAACAGTAGAGTCAATCAATTGCTGGTTAAGAATAACCTTGGGAAGTCAGTGACCTCATCCTAGTCCCACATAACAACATCTGTTAATCCCTGGGGTTGTGGCCATGCTGCAACATCTCTTATCTTTTCTGGGTCAGTGCTTATGCATTCCCTGGATACTACATGGCCCAAATAGGTCACACGTTCTTGAAACAGCTTGCATTTACCGGTACTTAACTTAAGACTAACCCCCTTAAATCTGTCAAATACTTGTTTGAGTCTACTTAATACCTCACAGAACGTTACAACAAGGACGATAAAGTCTTCCAAATACACAACACAAGCCTCCCAATATAGGCCTGCAAGAACAAGGTCCATCAACCTCTCCAAACTGGCTGATCCGTTGCACAGGCTAGATAAAAGCACCCGAAACTAGAATAAACCTTTTCCGGTTAGCAATGCCGTCTTTTCCTTGCCATATGTTTGACACCGACCTGCCAATAACCACTAGCAAGATGTAGGGTACTAAAATATGTAGAACCGGACAGCGCATAAAGTGAATCGTTTATTCTGGGTATGGGGTACTAGTCATTCAATGTGACAGCATTTAGCTTCCGGGAGTCTACGCAAAAGTTTAACCAACTCTACAGGCGATGCCCAGGGCTAGAAGACGGCTCTACTACACCATGTTTTAGCATCTCTTCTAAAATTTCTTTTTCTTCTTCCCTGATGTGAACACTGTACCCTTCTTGCAGTTTGACGAATCGGTTTCGTATTGCCTGTTTCTATTCGATGTTCTGCTATCAAAGTCACCCCCAAGTCACTCGGGGACTTTGTAAATATCCCCGCATAAGTACACAACACACTTTCAAGCCGTCGCTCATCTCCATTCAGAAAAGAGCACACTTACCACATATCTGTTCTTTGATTTCCACAAACCTTACATTTTCAATGAAATTTGTAGCCTTCGTCTCCAAAACCTTAACCTCATCTACCTTGGTAACTTAAGCCGCTATCGTACCACAATATACTCTTACAGTCTCAGGCAATAGATTGAAAATCTTTAAAGGGACCGTGTCCTTTCTTGGTCTACCAGTAATTTCGCCGTCAATAGACCATGGCGCCCTACGAAACTTTCATCTGGCTCCAACATGCAGATTTCCAATACTGTTTCCTACTGGAGATTTTCCCTGCTACCAGCATTTCAGCCCCTGGGGCAATAACCACCGTGCTGGCAAACGCAACACTACTACATAAAATCTCCGAGTCAGTGTCTTTCTCACTGCTCCCTGTTGGTTTACCCGACCCTCCATCCCAGGACAACTCTGAATTACGAACATCAAGGCTACGAAAATAACTTTTTAGGAAATAAAATCCCATGATCGCATCGACCCCACTTTCTGCCACCCATACTTTGTGATTTACTACACATTATTATCTCGATTCGAAAAACTCCACCCCCAGTGAAGGAACGCACTCCCATCAGCAAGTTTCATTCCCACTGGTACTGTCTCTCAGCATTGACGATTGTACACGGGAATTGCATAATAGATACTGGGTGTTAACATGGTCTCATTTGCTACCCAATACACAAAGCATATCCAGTTTAAACTGACCTGTGTTACAGAAACTGTAACACGTGTTACGAGAATTGGCTGCATTTGCCCCTGACCGGTGTCTACAAGAAAGTTCACGACTGCACCATTTACGTAACCATCTACGAAGATTCCAGAACCGCTACCATACCAGCGAATCCCACCCATTCTAATTATGTTATACTCCGCAAATCCCTCATTTACAACCGAACTCTGGCCTACAAGCTAGGTTGTTGGGGTTTCCCTGCTTCCCCGCATTGATGTGATTCTATACGTTAACTCCAGTGGCTGTCTGTCGGTTAAAAACAATCTCTTTTAAAATGCCCTAATTCTTCCCATTGCCAACACGCTAGAGGTACCCTGCCTGTATTTTATTCACACCACGGTCTGCCTTGCTTATCGTTACCAGCTTGTCTAGCTCTCGATTTATTGACACGTGCCTCTGCATATTTGACCTTTTCAACTTTGTCTAAACCATCTTGGAGAACCTGTGCTAACGTCTCCCCTAGTACCCTAATTCTTTGGCGAAGGTAGCGGTTGAGGGACCAGCAACAATAGTGTCTTCCTTCTTTTCGGATATAAGAGCGCGTGCAGTTGGCCTTCTCAAATTGCCCTTTTTGTTTTCAACTGCAAACAGAGCCTGCCACTCTACCGCGACCACGAATACAGTATCACCAAGTTCGTCAATGAAATAATATTTATCGAGAGTTTCAATCCTGGTGTAAGGTGCATCATGGTAAGCCTGCATAGCCACTCTTTTCACATCCTGCACCAGTCCAGCTAAATTTCATTTGGCTATCTGCCCTTGTTTTCAACATCGCCCAATATAATTGAGTTTGGTCTGCAGGTCCGAATCTGTTATTCAGGCAGTAACAATTTCTGTAAAATTTCTGCGGCGAATGCCATCGACATCGCTCAATATCGCTCTTGCTTACCCCTTTAGACCTGCTGCTAAGTACAACGCTTTGTATTCCTGGGACCTTCATCTCACCTCAGAGATCATTTCGAAATGAACTAGGTAATCTTCCCAGTTATTCGTGCCGTCAAATTTTGCTGGAAGGACAAAGGGCCTTCCATGAGCAACTTGGATTCAGTCCTATTAACGCTGGGCTGAAGCTCTTGGCATTCCTCGAATGGATTTCGAGCAGCAAATTCATTCTGCAGTCTTTTCCTCTTGTCGTACTCTTGGAAAAAAAAAAACTTTCTACATTGGCACCGTATAGTGCTCGGTCATTATCTCCACTACCGGAAACGTCACATTTCGCAGAAACTCGGTACCTCAGATCATCCTAACACCTAAACAGGGTCCTCGTTTTACACCCAAGTTGCTGGGCAACTGCGTGCCTCGTGTGATTGGGGTGCTTGGGCCAACAAAGCTTCGAACATCGTACTCTGCTGACTGTTCTGCTACTCTTTTGCTCCCACCAAATCAATATCTGTACTTTGTCGTCTTACGCGACTTTTCGCTGCCACCTTTTACCCCCCTCCAGCCTCCGGTCTCACCAACTCTGGATTTGACTGCACGGTCTGCTATGACTGTGTTACTGAAAACGTTTCTCAATATAATATATAAGGAAGGTAAGTTAATTAATACGATTGAGAGACTGACTTTCAAACATTACTGAGTAGTCTCCTAACTTTTAAACTTGGCAACAATGTAGAATAATCGCCAAATTAGATACAACCCTTACCTTACAAATACAGCACTTGCATGGCTTGTGCAACAGATAATGGTCATTTACATAACATTCATCTTTTCTTCAATTGGAACACTGGAACTGAGTCACCGCTCGCGGCCAAATCCATATAAATTACAGTCTCTTGGCCTTTTATTTTTTTTTTTCGACACTCGGCTGTCATAGATCTCTCCCTAGCTTTTGCAGGCTTGCGACTGAATATCAGAGTGTATCCTCCTTGACCAAAAAGTAGTTTTTTATTCTGTCTCAGGAATAAAATCATTTACATAAATTCCTTCCATACGTTAATTTTACTTTAATTCCCAACCATAACTCTACCAAGAAGAAAGCTGTCAAGAAGAGGTTTAAATCAGTCATTTAAGCATGTATGCGTATATAACACAAACACTGCATATTCCACCTAGAACAAGTTTGTCACTTTTTTGGTACATGAATCATGTGATAACTAGTTCCTAGCAAAATATAAAAGGTAAACAACAAAGTAAAGTCAATTTAAACAGCCGACAGGAATCCTGGGCGTTCACCCATATTCAGGATCTTTCAAGAACAGGTTGGTTCTGTTAGAGCCACCACCTTATGTCAATCCAATTGAGGGCGCTCTGGGCGAATGGTCATTTCTTTTTACGTTACCGTATACTGCTTTTAAATAAAAATTATCCCCCCTGTCGTAAGCTCTCGTGGAAACTACTTGGGCACTCTTTGGAAATTGAAAAAGGGTAATTACAATAGTACCTTATAAACAAGCTCCTTCAACTTGTTTAGCAGAGCTTAAGCGGCTTTCCCCCTGTATCTCCATCATCAACCATAGGTTGAGCCGCGGACCACAAGCCGTGGTGGATTGATTCATGTTCTGAGGGCGTCTTTGGCCTCTTTATTTGTCTATGTTACCTTGTCAGTCATTTTAGTTTCCCTCTACCACTACGTATTAGTTTAGATCGACTTTTTCAGCCCATGGTGAGCATTGTTAAGGCCAATTTTGTGTACGAGGAATGAACATTGTAAACCATAAATATTAAATTCTTCCTTTCTCTTGTCATACCGTTTCTTTCCCTTATTAAACACCTTCCCTTCCCATTAGTTTACCATTTAAACTGAATTATCTTTCAGACTAAGCGATACTAAGATTTGTAAAGTGCATTAAGAGTCAGTTTGAATTCAAGGAGTCCATTCCTGCTAGTTTTTCTCTGGAGTTTTTTCCCAGAGGCTTGGAAACATTTCTTCCCGATCCCTTGACCCTGATAGATTTGCTGGTCTGTATGATTGCAATGAATAGAAAATTGCCACTTGCGAGCTAGAAATTTTTGAGCTGCCCGCAACGATAGAAAGTAGAGATTCCTCTGCTTTTCCCTGCATATGAATGATTTTCACTCATTTGCTCTTGCAATTTCCCTGCATTATCAAATTTACCAGGTATTTGTACGGCTTAAAATTAAAATAGATTTTGATCTTTTCAGTGTAGTTTGTGCCTGAACATTTAACGTTATTTGATGATGGATACGTGTGTTATCTCATTGACCTTCATTCTGAAAACTACCCAAAGTTGCCGTAATTTCCTGTCGGTCAATTTCCTATTCCTACAATGGAACTTGAAACGTTACCATTTGACCCACATCAGCTTCGTGCATTCATCGGCATTGTTGCTCTAGTTTCTACTATTGATCATTTATGTAATTTTGAAGGTAACAGTGGATATGGGAGAGATTAACTAGCTTGCATAAGGTTTGAATTGCATTACGGTTAAAAAGGACTTGAAATAACTCACTAACCAGTTTTCTTTGTCATATGCTAAGTTGGATCTATATGCCTTAATTACGTTTAGGTTTTATCTTCATCCAAATGAAGCTAAATCAGTATTCCCAAACATGAGGGAAATAAGTGCCGTTAGTTAGTATTGAATGAGTTTTTTTTTAGGGGAAGGTAATGAACTGCTGCTGACGGACGAGAATGTTCGCGAGTTTTTATTCCGTTTGATTAATTGGAGGTAATCGGCGCCTTTCTCTGCACCAGATTACACTTAAGACCACACATTATGCAAAAATTCTTAAAGAGGACGATTGAAAGGAGGATCTTTCTCTTAGCCACAATCCCCAGACGGGAAATTGAAAAACATCTCTGAGTGTTAAATGAGTGTTAAATTGAGTGTTAAATTGTGTTAAATGAAGATGTGTCTTTTTCTCCTGACATTCATGCCCCCACTCCAAAATAAGATACATACCGTGGGCACTTATAGCATAGTACGGGCACCCTTTAGCATTTCCTTCCTTTATTTCAATTATTATAGACTTTGATCCTTTGCAAGTTATATTTACATTACCCAGAGTAGCTCGATAAAGACAATCATTCTGGACTTTGTTCTTAATCACAAAATGCGATGCAGTCCAACACTAACCTAAAACGAATTGGTAGGAATGTCATTTTCAGCAATTCTGGAAGTCCCATAGCAACATTCAAAACCAAATTTTATTCCTCGAAGAACAGAAGAAAACAACACGAACGCAACTCTTGGCAAAACATTGATCCGCCATTTCATTTACATGGAAAGTAGTGAGTAAGTTTGTTTCAATAAATACCTTTAGTGCGTTTACTGTACTGTATTAACTTGGTAATAAAATGTGACCTCATGATAGTATTTACTACGTAAGCGGTAGATAGGTTCCTTGTTCACACATTTAATAGGATCTTTGATTCTCAAATCACTTTTACTAATCTACACTTTTTTCGGTTGTTCAAAGTAATCTAAAATAACATTTCTCCAGTTTGATACCATTTTTTCAATGATATAAAGACGTTTTCTCTAAAATGTTACATTCTTTGTCATTTGAATTTTATGTGTTGGGAGCAATACAAAAAATAGAGAGAAGTTAATTATCTAATTTTAGGGCAATATTGGGAATGAAAAGAATCTATATTAAATTGAATTTTTCATGACTTGTTACCACTTTGCATAAAAATATTTTGAAATGATACTACCTTTTGAAACGGTAAATGCATATTAAGGCTTCACTACCTCCCCTGGAAAGTAAACCTTCATCTGAGCAACTGCTTATAAAGAGATCAAAGCCTAAGTAAGTAACTTAAAAATTTCATTAAGGAGTCTCTCTTGAGATAAGATAAAGCTTATGGCTATTATTTTTACAGCTAACATAACTGAGAATAAGGACAACATAAATAACAGTGAATGAATCGGTTTACGTGCACGTTTGCCTTCAGAATGTTCAACACCCTGAGTAAGTTGTCTACTATATTTTAAGGGATAATATCTGCAAAGAAATTCAATATGCAGTACAATACATTTTACTTCTTGAAGAGACGTACATGGCTAATATAATTCCGAGCGTTTAGCAAGACAAAGAGAACTGAAGGTATCTTATGTATAAAAACAGAATGTTTACTAATTAAACGTAGCCCTTTTTACATATAACAAACGAGGTATTTTATGAACGTTTGCGTTTTTACATATTTCTATTTAAAGACGCCTGCAAGGCGGAGGGTCTGGGGTTAGCTGTCCAAATAAGGATAAAATCTATGTCTATGTAACTAACAAAATGCTTGCAAAGGCACAGAATTAGGTCAAGATTGGTTTGCTAATAAAGGAAAATTTCTGGAAGCTTTAACCCTTCTTGTGCTAAGCCATTCCCTACGCTTATTTCTTTAAATACCTTGATGGAATGTGTAGTGTTAAAAGTACACTACCTAATTTTAAATATCAATATTTCCAACATGCATAAAATTCTACCATGTAGTCATAAATGTTTTCCCCTAACTACATTTGTTGAGATTGCATTTTTATCTACTTGACATATGGTGAACCCTTTTAAGACTTTATGTAATCTGGTCATTTACATAACATAATCTTTATGTGCACAACAGTACAGCAGCCTTGGTTATTTGCACTATTGACGGATCTACAAGCAGTAAACAGCTTCATCGATAGTGCACTATCAGAACAACAAGCATTCCTGAGACTTAAAACAAAATTTGATCGATCAAGTTCAATGTTATTACTAGGTTATATTAACACTTGTTAAAAACCAACCAGAATGTCAACAAAAGAAGCAAAGAGTCAATGATACTCTTAAGAAGATAGTTAATTAAAATTAATTGCAATCCATTAGCAATGTTAATTGTTGCCGTTTAAGCACTTGACATCGCGATGGTGGACTTTGATGTTGCTTTATCAAAAACTTGATAGCAGGCTTTGATGGATGCCTGTACTTTCTGGTCTTGTTACCACGAAAGTGCGTAATTGGGCAAAGGTACATCGAAGCATCCCCTTTACTTACTTAACACTTGTCAAGCATTCTCATTGCAAGTCGAAATGGTTTTTACAGTGAAAATAAAACTAAAAGCTCTATTAGATGACCTCAGTTTGTTGTGTGTATTCCAGCTGCTTAAGTCTTGTTTTAAAAAAGGAAAATTTCATGAAATAATTTCATTAATTGCATGAAGCCCTTTAATGTAATATGTCACAATATGTAGGTTATTTCCCAATAATAGTAATTTATTTGAATTTTACGTATAGTACCTGCCTCTTGCCCCCCCCCCCCCCCCGCCCTTCCTTCCATTATTCAGAGTGCTTATTTGTGAAAAATGTAAATAACTATTGGTCAGCACGTGTTAATAAGTAAAGACTAGAATCTGATCCATTGTTATACCGATTGAACAAGTTACATCTCTTCAGTATTAATGCCTTTCAAGGCACAAATGTGCTTTTCAAGTCATTTTTCTAACGGTAGGCTTTAATATAAATTGCTACCCCGAGGTGTACTTAATAGTCGTATTCTGAAATATATCCATGATGCTTGGATTGTAAGGACTCCCGTAGTACCCTTCCTCTTCATTGAACTGAAAGTGAAATTATTAAAATATCTGCAAAACAGAGGAAAAGTAATGTTCTCACAAAAAGGTGATACTACTGTCTTTCTATTGATCTGCATCACACTCACGTAGATTATTTGATCATTCCCTATTCACCGTTATATTTAATTAGTTTTCTATGATAAAACTTAAAACTTCCGGTGAGTCCATAAATTGAAAACCGTTATTTCACCCTTTTGGAGGACATTCTGCACTTCTTATGTAATGTGTGAGTGTGCTTAGAAACTAAATATCAATGACTTTTCCTTCATTAGTTCATCGTCTATGCATTCAGCATATCTTAGCCATTTGATTCATTGCCGACGGCAAAGGCAGGGTGGTGTTGGGATTTCCTGGCAAAAGTAATTTATGCTACCAGGCGGGGGAGTTTAAGTGGCTCTTTCCATGTGTGTATTTATGTTTGTGACGCTTGGCTTGTAAACACGGTATCTCAAAGTTGCATTGATGGGTACTTTTCATACTTTATATATGATTTTGTCATACTAAAATGATTGTTTTGTTGAAGGTTAAAGTTCGTTTGAGGTCATCAGGGGTCAATGCAGGAGGGATCTAGGGGGCCGACCCGGCCCTGGCCCCCCTTTTTAAAATGAAAAAAAAAATCAAAGGAAAAAAAAAAGAGAAAAAAAAAACGGAAAGGAGAAGAAGAGGTAGAGAGAAGGACAGAGGGTGAGGTGATAGAGAATGAAGCTGTAATTAACAACCTCGAAGCATGAGAGTCATAGCGCACAGCAGATCAGTTTGAACGTCGATTGGGACAATTCACACGCATGGTATCTTGCTACACATGATTGTGTTTGCCACGCCTCGACTTGTTTGTCAAAATCTAACTTTGGTTGTTCGACAGAAATGGAGGGCCGTCGACCAATCAAACTGTTAGAATCTGACCACGCTCCTTTTTTTTTCCACTAACGAACTTATGGTTGTCTTTTCCAATTTTGAGGTTGGAATATGAGAGACAATGCTCCATTTGCAAGTTTGAGGCCGATTTTAAACCTATTCTAACCCCAACCTTGATTTTGACACGATTTCGTGGAATTCTGAAAATACGAAATGCCCATATCGGAGAGGAAAAAAAAATCAGGCGGCCCGGTCATTCAGTTTTGATACTATGTAATGCCTACAATAATACCATGATTACACAGCCTGGACGTTCCCCCAAGAAAATGACAGAGCTGCCAAGTCTCATGCATTTTGGGTCATTTTCACTTTCTCACTGAGTCCACGCAAAACAAGAAATTAGGTAGAGGTGAACATGCACGTGATAAAACATACATTTACGCCCACATGTCAATACAAGGTCCCTGGGTCCTGGCATCAAGTCGAAGTAAGATATGCGTCACAAATTTCTCAAGGAAGTCCCTAAATATTCACCAAGGTAGTACATGACTACTAAAGATCTGATAAGGAGCCTTGAACAGAATGCCTTGTAGTAAGGCACTGCACCTATGATAACTGTCTTCTGTTAATAACTTGTGGAAAAATTAATGTGTTTAGAGTTGAGACATGAAATTATATGAAGCAGAAAATGCAAAAATAAGACATGGAAAGTGCTATGTCTGGCAATCTAGGAGGTCTATTTTGTCAAAAATTTTCTTGTACGCTTCGCGCCAACTGATGGTGACGCTCCGCTTAGATGGTATAGTGCCATCAATTCGGTAGCGTAGCTACGGGGGGGGGCTTGGGGAGGGGGCGAGTCCCCACAAAATCACAGCCCCCCAAGCGCCCCCCACTGGCGATCTGGGAAAAAAAATCCACCCACTCTGAATAATTTTGAATACATTCGGATTGATTGTGACAAGCTCAATGTGTTTGAGAATAAAATAATATCAAAGTTTACATTTTTCCACCAAAATTGCACATTTGATGGCTGCTATCAAGCCTTGCAAATGCCATTTCCGGCGATCTGGGAAGTATTAAAACCTCAAATTTCTTGGAACGCTCCGCGCCAATCTATTGTGGCGCTCCGCAGATAGTAAACGTAATTCAAACTTGCAATCCACATCCGGCCAGCTGATCTAATCTGTCCTAACAGAAATGTGTTTGAGAATAAAATAAAATCAAAGTTTACATTTTTTCACCAAAATTGCACATCTTGATGGGCTGCTACCAAGCCTTGCAAGTGCCATTTCCGGCGATCCGGGATGTTTTAAAACCTCATATTTTCTTGGAACGCTCTGCGCCAACCTATGGTGGTGGCGCTCCGCTTAGATAGTAAACGCAGTGGCGTACACGGGGAGGCCATTGGGTCATGTTCCCCTCACTGATGCCGATTTTTTTTTAGTTCCTAAAAAATACGTAATTTTTTTAACACAAATTTTACTTCAAAAGGTAGCATATGTGGCACGAGATTGCATGTAAGGGCACCTAGTTTTCCAAAAATTTTCAAAAGGTAGGGGGACACCCCCTTAGACCCCTTCCCCAGGCCGGCGATCACACAACATTCTGCATCCCCCACCCCCGTGAGAGAAATTCTGGGTGCTCCACTGAGTAAACGGGATTCAAACTTGCAGTCATTAGACCAAAGGTCCAAACAGCTGGGCTAATCCCTTCCTCACAGAAATTTGTAATAAAATAAAATCAAACTTTACATTTTGTTCACAAAGATTGCACTTCTTGATGGCTGCTATCAAGCCTGGTAAGTGCCATTTTCGGCGATCTGGGATGTTTTTAACTCTCAAATTTCCTTGGTACGCTCCGCGCCAACTCATGGTGGCGCTCCGCTTAGATAGTAAACGGGAGCCCCCCCCAGAAAAATCTCCAACCCCAGAGCCCCCAAACAAAAAATCCTAGCTATGCCACTGCAGCAATCACAGGTCGACACAACCTTGCCCCCCCCCCTTTTTCAGAAATCCTGGATCTGCCCCTGCAATGTATGGAAAGCTTGGAAGCAATACATGTCAAGATTGGGGCGATTTATACTTTCAGTACATAGTATATAAATGTTTTGTATAGAAGGGATGTATTTCTCTCGGAAGGCAAACTTCATCTGTGGTTACCACGGGAGAAACTTTGTAAACCAGGTACTCTGCTTCCTACCACGATTTCTCAAAAAGGCTAACGTTTACGGATCTCATAAGTAGCACGCGGATGACATATATAGTGTACAAAAACGCTATAGCCTTTGGTGGAGATCAGAGGTAATATTAAGTCATCAAAGGTCAAAGGTTGAAAATCTCGAATAAAGGATATCCCATGGACCTTTAGTTGATGACTATAAACAGTTAGTATGTAGATACGCTGCATTCGAGAAGCCACTTTTTGCATGGAGGTCAAATGTCGTTTGAGGTCACCAGAGGTCAAAATGTGAAAATCAATGAACGCAATATTACATGAAGGTTAACTTTGAGAGATCTTACACTTAGCATATAGATTTCTCCACTGTATTTAACCACCGTTATAGAGGAAAGTTTATTTGAGGTCATCAAAAGCCAAATCTGTACCCATTATAGTTTATAACTTGTAATTATATGATATTTCAAGTAGTAAAACTTTGAGGGGTCTCTCATTTTGCACGTAACACTTTCACACTAAGTGCAAGTTGTATAGTAATTTGATAGAGGCCAATGGTCACGTGAGATCACCATAGTACAAACTGAGAAAATTATGTCAAAGGTCTTCGTGTTACCAGTAACCCAGTTTTAAAGTCTGGTGAGTGTAGTATATCTCCTGTACTGTAAATAGCTAAGGTGTCTCATTCAGGTGACGCACGGCACCACCTAGGTTGGAAGAATTCACATACATTGTTTTCCCTCACGAAACATAGAACAGACGCTCGGTTTTCACATGCATACGGATCAAGCAAAGGGAAAGTATGATGGCAAGGTTTATTGTGAATAATTATCTCTCCACGAAAGGTAATGTGCACATTAGGTACAGCATTTCCAGAAACCACGAAAGATCCATGCAATCATACCTCAAAAAAAAATTAACTTGTCCTCTGTATAACTGCCCAAATCTAGCCTGGAGGTCTTAGGAGGTAAGAGGTACATACCTTCATAGACAAAAGAATAAAAAGCCGCTGGTAATGGAACCAATTATGCATATTAGTAAACATGTAACACTCACTGTACGTTTTAACATATTAAACATACGCATGATCGTTTAGAATCATATATTACTAATGTCTAGCTTTTTCATCAATATCTGTTTTAAATGCATTATTTTATAGCTTAAGATACCGGTAGTATCTTTGATATGATGGTTACATCGTGCACATTTTGGGATGTGCACATTTTCGGATTTTGCACAAGGTTGCAAAATATTCAAGTCCTCTTCTAAATATTTTCCCCATACGAAACGAAGTAAATCAAAGGATGATCTACACTGCACCACCAGCTGCTCCTCAACTCGTACTCCGTATAAACCTCATGCATTGACGTCATTTGACATTATTTTGGAGGCAAAACAATGAAGCACATGACATGCACGCAGTAGACTTTGCACGCCCCTTTGGTAGACTTTCGCGCGTATGCAATTGTTTGACAAATCAGCTGTCTGTATTTTTTAGTGTAACTTGCAATGATACGTGCTTGCCTCCATGCGAGGGAGCACTTTCTGTTTTGTGACAACATATGCATAAGGTCTATTCTGAAGTAAGTCCTGCAAAACAAGGAAGTAGATATCAAACACATCAAGTAACCAGACAGCCCCAAGTTTGAGTGATTCCTTGCCGAAAGGGGATACTTTGTTGTTTTGAGGTTTATTCCTCAAAGTTATCCTACTTTAAATATCAAATTTGACAATATTTTCAACAGTTGTACCTCTGTCAACCTTACATGACATTTGACCTCCACCAAATATTGCATAACATGTTGAAAAAATTACCTCTACAAAATCCAGTGGCAGACTGTCAAGACTCTTAATTAAGTGTTTTCCTACCATTCTCAATTGTCCTCATGAGATTGGTATGCCTTGAAATCCTCTGTCAGCTTGGAAAAAGGAAACTTTGTTTGTTTCGGTTGACTGGACATTACTGATCCATAAGTTGTACAGGCAAATTGTGGCAGGCAGGTGACTAGCTATTTTAATCATGGAGGTGTTACTTTGACAAAGTAACACCTCCCTGTTTTAATGGCTGGATAGTTTATTGCTTGCTGCCAGGTTTACAATTATAACCCATGTGGAAGTGCTATTGAGTGGCAGGGAGGTGTCAAAGTAACACCTCCCTGGTTTTATAGAGGGATAATTTGCCCAATGACAAAAAAGAAGAAAGGAAAGGTCTTGGAAGGGACTCGAACCCGTGCCGTCCGTGTAGTACTTTCCACGACACCTTCAAAAATTTGTTATATGGTATGGTATTTCACATTTCATTTTATGGTCACAGCATTCTTCACACTTGTTCATAATTAGGTGAATAAACCTAAAATCAACAATTTCTGTAATGCTGCAGCAGTAATTCTCATTTAAAGTCACAAAGCCCAAAGGTTTAGAGAATCTTTGCCGAAAGAAAATGCTTTGTTGCATTGAGGTTGATCCCTCAAATTTGGCTTGATTACTTCATGTTAACAATGTTCTGCCGACCTCAAATGACCTTTGACCTCCACTGAAAACAATAGGGTTCTTCCTCTCAATGTAATAAATTTTTCTACCAAATATGAAAGCATCCATTCTGAAATGTCGTGTTTACAAGCAGTTTTAAGAATTTTGTATTTTCACCTTCTTTGACCTCAGATAACCTTTGACCTCTGCTAAAACCAATAAGTTTCATCTTCTGACTACAAAGCATGCACTCGTCAAGTAAGAAAAGTATCTATGCTTTATACGTAGAGATATCGTTATAACTGTGTTTTCGGTTAATGAAGTCTGAAGACCTCTCATGGCCTTTGGCCTTCGCAAACACAGTAGGGTTTTTTTTCTCTTAATACAATAATTCTTTATACCAAATGTGAGAAGTATCCACCACTGGTATCTTGATATATCAAGCTTACATTCAGTTCTTATAAGCCTAGACTCACGTCCTAATATTATTTATTTGATAATCTGTAATCTCGATAAATCACTTGATAAATCTTAAAATGAATAAATCGACCATAGTTAATTCCTCGTAAAAGCTACGTTAGATATTATACCTTATAAAATGAAATTTTGCCTTTAAATTCTATCATTAGGTAAATGAAGGAAATTAAATGATAATTTTGATGTCATTAAGGAAAGAAAGCTTCAAACAAATGTTGAATTGGAAGTCATACATGGTTAACGAGTTTAATTGTTGAGTTCCACAAGCGGTACCATAAGTTTCTCTTGTCAAGCTTAATTGAACGGCTTTGCCGAAGTTACATATTTCCAGTTAATAATTCATTGTCACTGGCCCAGTCTGAAAGTAAAAGAAGATATCAAAGGCGTGGCAAATCTCAAAAAAAAAATGTAAAAATTGTTTTCTTTTATTCTTGTTCACATAAGAGGTTTTTGAAACGCGTGAATGAATTCAGCCAATACTATTAAGGGATGAAACCGCCTTTTGTAATAAAAATTGAACATGTTTTAAAAGGTCTACTTGTGTGCACTTACTTTGAATAACTAACTTGTTAACTTTAAAGTTTCTTTTAAATAGCGCTTGAATATCCCTAATTTGGGCTTGCAATGTTTTATAATAGCTTCAAGCAATGTTATTATCTGAAAAATAGAACCATTGACAATTTCGTAAATAGAACAGAAAGTAAAGTAGAATGATTCTTTGTTCTTTGAGAACAAGATCCTTTACTTTTACTATTCCACTCTTATCATATTTGTAACTTCATATGTGCAGGTCAGTTCACAGACCATTCATGCACTTTTTCAATGTTCCTCAAGTAAAGTCACTTTACTTAAACTTATGTTATGTTTAGGATGTCATGGCTGGTAATTTTTAGTAATGACGTGACCTTAGAGAAGGAGATAAGCGTTCCATGTAATTTACGTCTTGTTTTAAGATAGACGCTGAACACTCCATATCTCAGCCAGCGTTTGTTTTTTATTTGAGTTGTCTTCTTTAACGATTGAACGTAACCAAACGATTAGAAGGATTTTTAGTGTCTTTGTATATTTCGAATTACGCCCCGTATCAACGTCAAAAAATATTTTCAATGCCAATGAGTGCTTGCCTAGGTCGCCCAAACGTTCTTAGCTTGAACTGAATCTGAACACACACTTGCTTGAATTAACACACTGGGATTCAGCGGTCCCGGAACGATGGGGGAGGGTTGGTGTAGGGGACATGCGGGAGCTCCTTCCCCAATGGATTTCCGGATTTTTTTTATTTAAATGAGCCTTAAAATCGTTTGAGCTGTTGATTTCCGTACTGGGTACACTGTTAAAAATAAATCTGTTAATTTACAGAAATTGTCTGGTAACAGAGTTTCCAAACAATTTCTGTAAAACAAAATTACTGAAATGTTCTGTATAATTTTATGACTTTTTGTGTAAAATTTACAGATCTTTAATGTTAAAATTAACAGAGATTACAAGTGAATCTGGAGCAATTATGTGGAATTTATTTCAATATTAAACTCAGTTTCTCCACGATTCACGTATTGTCCCAATGCAGGTAATGTGGCCAATCTCTCGGACTTTGGACTTAATGATCCTAGACTTTAAGGCCGAGAAATCTTTTTTTTTTTCGAAAAGTCCCCTGACTCTCTGGCGAAGAGCCAGGGGCGAAAACCAAACAGTACTCCCGAAGGAGTTCTGCTCCCTGAAGGAGTAACAACGTCCCCAAGGAACAAACTTTGACTTAACTGACCCACCCGACAGTGGTCCCGTTCAAGACTGGCTGAATAGAACAGGTCCCACCTGGGAGCTCCGCCGTCGTGATCACGGATACTCCTGCGCCAGGCCGAGAAAACAGTTGCATACATCTGGCATTTCTGCTTTATTACAATGATGTTTCTGTAAAAGGATCTCATATATCAGAACATTACTGAATTTCTGAATAATGTAATAATTGTTTATGAAATAAATATTACAACAATACCAATACATCACTTGTAAACATTTACAAGCAAAGCAAATAGTTAGTTACTCAGTTCCTGATAAAAAACGAGCACAAAAACATCAAGCAATGACGTAGCAATCATTGTAAAAGAAAAAAAAATATTGACAAAAATAAACTCCGCCTGTTT
Organism: Holothuria leucospilota; assembly: GCA_029531755.1. Classification (NCBI taxonomy): domain Eukaryota; kingdom Metazoa; phylum Echinodermata; class Holothuroidea; order Aspidochirotida; family Holothuriidae; genus Holothuria; species Holothuria leucospilota. Next base: position 76,155,733 of record CM055961.1, on the reverse strand, counting down.
AAGTTCAAGTTTAGCATACGTCATAAGCCGGTAAATTTACATATATTTTACAGAACGGTATGTTTTATAAAAAAAACTAAAAATGTTTCTAATTGAAACCAAACAGAGCCATAATTTTATTTAACTGTTTTTATTACATTAAAAAACATGTTTGTTAGCTAAATAACAGTATACTTACATAAAAGAGCAAAAACATAAATTTACTGTAAAAAAGTTCTGATAATTTACAGAATTTTTTTACAGCGTAGGGTAAGTGTGTGAGAGGTGCATTTTCATTATTTTCGGACCATCTTTCTCAAACTATTAACATTTTCGAACATCATTCGCAGACTGTCAAAATCTTCTTTCTCCTTGAGTCCAGTTACACCTCATTAATTTGCAATTATCACCAATGAATACCATCTAAAGCGTACCCGCATTATTCATTGGGCATAGGAGTAATTGAGGAATAGCACAGAATTGCGATAATGAAAAGCAGGAAAATGCGAGGAAAAACACTCACATTCACATTCACACTCACATTCCTCTTTCAGGCACCGTTTGTGACGGAATTGAAAATATCTTGGTGCAGAGTTTGTATGCAACTTTTTTCATGCAAATATTTTTACTGCAAATTTTCCGTGCCCTTCACGCTCATTAATCACGGATAGAGCTAAATACCTCATGACACTGTTAGGCCCATTACACGAAATTAATCTGTCTGAAACATTTTTCCGAAGCTCTGTAGGGATGGCGTCGCCTATAATGTAACATTTGCAGCATCATGTGAAAGATTTGAAGATGTATTTGTCGCGATACCTTTTTTCAAAACCATTATTCTGGCCTCCATGGAGGGCACCCATTATCAGTAGATGATGAATGTAAATACATGTCTTAAAAGTATTCGAAAACTGCTAGTTAATCTGTGACTCTGCGGCTCGTCTTACTATCCTATTGTTCGTCCCCGCACGCAGATTATGTGAGTTCTTATTTGTCGTGTTAGCATCGCCATTTGTAATTACCATCGGCCTTGGAGGCGACCCTATTTCGATCTGTACCAGCCTTGGAGAGGGTGACATGGCACGGCCAGAACATTACATAGTTAAGAAATATTTATTTAATATTTATTAAGTTTGTAGATTTGCCAATGTTAGCACCATTTTGCATCTCGACTTGGATGAACAAAATTTCTCAAGGGAGGAGTTGTCACTTCTCTACCTAGACAACACAACTTTTTATTCCATTTGACATCTCATGTATATTTTTTACACTCCAAAAACAGTTGGGTAAGCCTTTACCTAAATTGGGTCCCGACTCCACATGCCTCCTTCTAATTTGTTGAATAAGGAACTATCTAAGGTGCTTTCAAAATTATTCTTACTTGATAAAAAAGTTATCCCAAATAAGTAGATTTTAACCAACCTTGAGTAGTTCCTTACCCAACATTTTAGGAGGTAGCATATGGACCCACTTGTTTAAAGCCTATCCAACTGTTTAAGAGTTAACTGACCTTATGGGTTTGTATGGGGATGGATACGATATTATTTTCTATGGTACCCTCCTAAATTACCAAAATCTGGTGGCACAACTGCTGGGAGGGGATACAAATTGGGTGGAATGGATGTTAGATCATGAGTTTTTTTCCAGGAAAATGAAGTATTGAACACTTAAAGGTCTGGTACATGGAAATTAAACTTTTGGACATTTGATGTATTTGGCATTAAAATCCTAGAAAATAGACACAATGTTCAGTAAAATCCATCAAATATTTACCATTTTACAGGTTAATTTCTATTTAACACTTATCACGAATATACCTGAGCTACATATTCAAATTTGTAACGTTTAAAGCTGGACTATAGCTATATTTGCTATATCAACAAATATATATTGGCAAGAGGGATATAGTGAAAACATTCTGGGGATACATTTGACTCTTTCATCACATCTGACAAGAAATGAAAATAATGTGTGCAACATTTACAGCATTAAAGTCAATACAGGAAAATGTTTGTGGGAGGGTTTAGAATTCTCATTTTTAATTGGGATATGAAAATTTACCAAAACAGGAAACTGTACTGTACTTTACAAGGCAGAAGTTTTCTCAGTGTTGATGAAATGGTGATGCATTGAAATCATTGAGAACTTATATTGTTATTGCCAAGGCTTGCCTGTGAAATAATACACAAGATGAGAAATTTCAAAAGTCAATCCAGAAAAAAAAAAACACTCTGGATAGGGGATGAGGTAGTTGGGACATGAGAGGGCTGGGGGCAGGAGAAATCGCAAACCAGTTAAGACCCATGTGTTGAGGATTGTTGCTGAGGTGAAAAATGGATTCAAATTGTCATATAATTGTTCAGTTTCTCATCAAATGCCTTGTGAGATGCTACGTTAACTTGTGTCCATTTAAATTTTATGACCCCCTTGTACAGTATTCCAGTCTATTTGTTACCATAATTGTTACATGCAGATGTGTGCAGTGGGGAAGGAAATAGTTCAGGTTAATTTTTTTACATACTTCACTGTAGTAGGGTACAGAATTTCTTCAATGGAAATAAAAAAAAGGTTTCATTCTTAAATTTAAAAAGGAGGAACTTTACATTGAGTCAAATTCAAAATATAGTATTTAATTAAGGCTTTGAAGGCTTTGTTCTAAACAACTTTCTGATGATGATCATCATCATTATGTAGTTCGGTGTACATACTAAACCATAATTCAGCTCACACTTGAAACAAAATGTGACAACTATTGAATCTGAGTTGACAATAAAAAATTAATAACAATTTTTAAATTTAAGAATCACGTTATGTTACAAATTTTCATTTATATTAAAAATTCTGTACCATTGACACTACATTGCATAAATTTAACTTCAATCACATATTGCTCCGGCTTAGTTGCACAAGTACTATACTGTTGGAGAGTCCTATCTATCATGGAATGTCACTGATCATGCAGTTCGTAGAACCCCAAATAAGAGGTGAAGAAATGAGACCAGGAATAAATGCTGGACTTGACATTTAGCTGGCAAAGAAACAAACTTGATGACTTGGGAGCAGGTACAGGATTGTGTGAGGTAGGAAGGACACCACCATTAGACATCTAAATACAGTGATACTCCTTAGCTGATGGAACTGTCTAATAGTAGTGATATGTGAGCTAAGCAGGGTTCATAGATTAACACATCGAGGTAATTTATTTTGAATTTGGTTCTAACATTGCACCCATGTAAGGATAAGAATACTAAGTACTCACTGGATTGGGTAAGTATGTGGGTCCAATGGTTCTTTCTTTAAAGGGGTAATCTGAGATAAATTAGGTTTAGCTTTTTATTGGACATCTGAGGGGAGATTGAAGAGTAGTGTTACAGGTGGTCAGTGTAATCCTTCGCTGGTGTGTGTACACCCCCTCTTGCCCCCAGCCCCTCCCAGCTACCATGTCCTTCCCCAAAGTTACGCATGTGTCTGAATTTGCGTAAAAATAACTGATTATTTTTTGACAGAGAATTTAACAAAAAATGGGAGCTTTGCAATAAAAATAAGAATGTCATACAGCTTTATCTGGATTCCATTCACATGGACAAAACTTTCGTCCGTTCCATCCCATGCTCTTCCTTTTTTGGAAAATTGAATCATACCTTAAGTTAGCAGTGAGATTTTTTAAACCCCTTTCAGTCAGTATCACAAAGGTAATTGAACTTGGTTTACATATTGTAAATTAATTTCAACTCCTACTAAGTTTGATAATAATAAGTAAAACGTCTGATAAGCATGGAAACCAAGGCTTCATCGTTCCGTCTCTCGCGCCAATTAACATTTGTTGCTATAACAGCATGCTAAATCTTAGATAAGTTTCGATTGCATGGTTTTGTTGTTTGTTATTGTTTTTTTAATATCAATCATTAATATTTTATTGCTCAGCAACAATGTAACTAAAACAGTGAAAACCGTGCTCCAAATTCCATCCCTCGAAATTCAGCACTCCTGTTCGATAGAAATACAGACTTGCTTTTAAAGGATGGCGTGTATTTCTAATCCTCTGTCCTTCAAAGCCACTTTTCAAACAGAGCTTTTCTTAAAGATGTTTCATGATAACAAGTGCTTTACATACATTGGCATCATTTTTAGAAATAGGCACAACACGTGAAATTTTCATACTACTTTGGAACAATATCCTGGTTTGTGATAAATTCAAAATTTGGCAAAAAGACTTGCATATTAAATTAGCAAAATACTTCGCTTAAATCGGTGAAATATCATCATTGCTAGCAGTGAGAAGAGTTTTGCAAAGAAAATTAAAAACTAACCTTTATACCTGATTTTATTTGAAGAGATGCTTATAACCTAACAAAATACATAATTGTTTACCAGAGTTTATATAATATTTATATAATAATATATATTATATAATAAATATATATAAATATTATTTCAATTTATATATAAATTTATATATTTATGTTTATATATATTAAATGAAAAATAAGCAAAAAGTTGAAACTGAGAGAAGAGTTTCACTTATATATATATATATATATATATATAGAATGAAAAAATAAGCGAAAAGTTTCATATATATATATATATATATATATATTTGTTGAAAGATTTCAATCATTGCTTTTGAGCTTTTCTTAATTTGAAGAAGCTACAAGGGTTTATTGTAAAACTGTAACTCGAGAAGAAGTTTTCTATTGCAAAAAATATTTAATCCAACTGATCAAAGTAAAACAAAAAAAACTAAGTTTAGTAACACCGTTTAACTTTATAAGTTTTATTTGAAGGGATGCGCATAACCTAACAAAATACATAATTGTCTATCACAGTTTATATAATAATATAATTCATATAATATAGATAAATATTAATTTAAATTTATATATAAATTTTTATATATAAATTTATATATATATATATATTTATATATATTAAATGAAAAATAAGCGAAAAGTTGAAAATGAGAGAAAAGTTTTATATATATATACATATAAAATGAAAAAATAAGCGAAAAGTTTCATATATATTTATTGAAAGATTTCGTTCATTCTTTTTATTAAGCTTTTCTTAATTTGAAGAAGCTACAAGTGTTTATTGTAAAACTGAAACTCCAGAAGAAGTTTTCTATTGCAAAAAATATTTAATTGAACTGCTCAAAGTAAAAAAAAAAACTAAGTTTAGTAACACCGTTTATTTTTTTAGACTGGGTTGCGCAAAAGCAAGACTTTTAAGAAATTCCTGAATAGAAAAACTTTATTTTCTACTCAATTGCAAGATGACGACTATTGCAGCATTGTACAGCATAGCATGGTACTGAATAGCAGTAGATGGTCACCGTGGGTAGCTTTGAATGTTTTGGGAACTCAAAAGCTTTAAAAGCATTATTAACCGCTTCATTATTAAAAGTTTGTTTAATTCTATTATTAACTGTTCTAGCTAATAATATTGTACTGAAAACAAGACGTAATAGTAATAGTATAGTTCCTATAAAAGTAAATGCTACAAACTTTATCTCTCCTAAAGATCGACAAGCAGAATCAGTTATGTGTATTCATATTTAAATGTAAATTACTACAAAGACAAAGAAGTTGCCAATCGTTCAAGGATCTGTAAATGTTAGTCACTTACTGAATTGCCGTAAGATACTTACCGTAAATGATTAAGAAATGCTCCTCAACTTCTCTTATCATATGTATGCAGCTATACACGCCCTCGTCAGATAGGGACACAGATTTAATTAAAAGAGAGAAATTGCCAAACAGTAGGAAATTATCTCTGGCTCGGTAGTCAATAATAAACTCTCCAAAGTTTAAAATATTTTTTCCACGTTTCCAGACAAGCTCTGTATTTTCTGACCCTGCATTGCAAGGTAGCAAAACTGAGTCGGAAACGGTACACATGTATGGAAGTTCACCTGTTTTTCTACAAATCGATAACCCTGTATGAGCTGAAGTCAGCGAGGCCATTAACATATAGCCCAAGAAACTCAAATTCTTTAAAGTGATTAGCACTCGCCAAAGAAGGATAATCGATGTCCCAAAGTGATACACGGACAACTTCGCCATAGAGACTATTAAATTGTAAAATTGCCTTTGCAGAACCGAACTGTGTACATGTTTTCGTTCTTGAAACCTGTTTTAATTTTGAAAGATGCGCCGCACGAGTTACTTTGAACTATTTTTTATAAGTATATGATAAATACGGTAGCCTATAAAAGCAAGTACTAGTGCATAATGACAGATGGTTTTTGCTATCAGAACATGTTTTGGATAAACTTCCTGTGAATTCTTTTTAGATATTGAACACATTTTTAGCAAACGCTGACTACTTAACGGCATTTCAATGTTCAAAAACTTTGGCTTGCATCAGTTTTTTGCCCAGGGGTATATGGTTTTTCACACATTATTAAGAACATTTCTCACTATCAAAATTTTTATTTTTGTAGATTGAAGCAGGCCACTTCATCTTTGCATGCCATAAAGAATTGAACTAAACATGAGTGTCGCCTTCATATCTATAGTGCTGACTTTAAGTAATGGACTATGCAGTTATGGTAAGTGTATTCCTGGGCTGGTCTTTGTACTTCTAAGTCTCTGTGCTGAACAAAGAAACAGTTGTCGCTTAAGCATATATTTCGAATATACTTCTAATAAGTTAGAGTGTTACAAATAATTTTTACATATCGTCTCAAGGGAACTGTCACAGTGATGGAAGCAACTGGAAAAGTAATATTTAAATGAAATTTTGTTCATTTCAAACAGGAAGGCCAACTGCTAATCTGTCGACATGCATCTCACCCCAGTATCTGGAACTGGGGAAAGCAGGGAACATAAACTGCCTCTTTCATGAAAGCAATTATGCTATATTGTGGTATAATACAAAGGATTATTTAAGGAACGCTCCTATAATACACTACCAGGGATCTGTAAAAAGTGGTTTTGGATACGAATCAGGGGAGTATGATGTCCATGAAAACGGATCCTTGATTATAAATAAAGTATCCGCGAAACATGAACTTACCTTTTACGTGGTACATGTGCATTCTGTGGAAGAACGACCGACAGTAACCTCTGTTCACATCATTGTTATGCGTAAGTAAAGATCGTACAAGACAAAGAAAACAAAAATAAAAACTTAATTTTTAAAACGTGAAACTACCTACGAACGGCATTACACACGTAATGGACATAATATAAAACTGGCAGTTTTCATAGCTTTCATAATGGTAGATTCAGACTGGTAGATATCCCAACGCAGCTGTGGTTTTAACATCAAGGAGGGTAGAAGATTGTAGAGCTTGCACAGGAATTGCAATTCTTCCGCTATCCTTGTCCAGAGTAACAATAAGTACTAGCGTACACAACAGAGCTCGGCTAAACGCTCAGAAAAGTAGTATGTTTGAAGATACTGTTTTGCTTTAGTTTACACTAAAAAGTAACCTATCGAGTAAAAATCCACCTCTAATGTTAACTAGTTGAGACAGATTAAAAATGAGGAATGGTGGTTGCCTGTGCATTCTGGGAGGGGAAGAAGTGGGACTCAGTGCTCATATGGACCTTATGTAGTGACTTTAAGAAGGTAGACTTTTAGAGGGTAAACAATGGAGCACAATACACTCTGGGGGTAGACTTCGAATACAAGCATAATAGTCCCATATCCGATCTGTACACAAATCAGTTGTCTGCATCGGTTGGTGTCGGTTGAAACAACACGCGCTTGCCTCCATCGGGGCGCACTTCCTGTTTTGTGATGTCATAATTATACGGTCTATTGGATCGGCATAAATTTACGATTGTAACTCTTTCTTTTGTATACTCTCTATATTCAACAGAACTGGTCTTAGCAGTACAAAACTACAAGAAAAGAAGGAACTGAAAAGGCTTCTAGGGTATTTTATGCATACAAAAACAATTTCGAGGCCAATCATTGGCGATAAAAGCATAATTTACCGATTAGACGATTACATGCTACGAACCTTCTTGCACTAAGAAATATTTATTACGACATATTTTTTGTTGAAAACAATTGCATTATCGAAAGAGATATAAATTGTAATGTCGCGACATGCATAGTATGTACTTCCATTCAATCTTAAGTGACAAGAGGTTCTTACAAATCGGTAGACTGATAAGATAATGAAACTAATGAGATAGATCAGACAGCCAGATCTAGTAATATGACTAAGGATGTATAAGTTTTCTGAAGAACCATAGATCACATTAAATTGTACACAAAGTTACATGGAAACGCTATTTAATTCAATTGAGAAAAATAACTTGCTCAACTCAACAGAGAAACCTGTCGTACCATATCCTGTCTTTGGCAACTGTGGAAACAATAGATATCACTGCTATCTTAAAAGTGTTACACCACCCTTACAGTGTTCTCTACGTGGCGTTAGACCAAAGGTAACCCTTCAACTGGTAGCTAGAACTAAAGCTGGTGACAGGGCTATGTCTTCTGAAATGTCGCTTATTAGTGAAGGAGACACTTTTTTCATGTCTGTTGCTACAACCGATCCATTTTATTTCTCATCCCTCTTGGCATTACTTGTTTGTAAGGCGACCAGCCCACCGGGAATGTTACAAAATGAAGAATCGGTTGTTTTAATTAACAATGACAATAGAATTATATCTCCAGAAAACTCGACATTGACGCTGATCGAAAGAAATGCAAAAATGGAATTAAGTTGCGCAGATGATCAAGTAGGTTTTCTTGTTTGGGAAAAAGTGAGCGAACCAAGAGTTGAAAATCATGAAGTTATCTTATATTCGATTTTCATCGGAGACAGAATGACAGAAACTATAGATGACGACTTTTTCCTAGAGAGTTATACTTCATTAATTGTGCCATCTTCTGGGGTTAAACACGAAGGACTATATATGTGTTCATTTGGTGATGGACTGAGGAACAGCGTGGAAATTTATAACGTTGTCATTAGAGGTAAGTGTTTGAAGGAACCTTTACTTAATTATAAAACAATTGAGAGTACAAGTACAAAGATGGCATATTCCTGCAGAACCGTACCTAACGAAAAGAGGAGTTGGATGGGAAGTGTGCTAAACTATTCAGTGGTAGGCCTGCATAGCAAAGCTAGTGAAAGCAGACCGTAGTGCACTCAAAGAAAACTTAAAAACATGCTTTAGCCTTTCTTCAACTTTTTATGTTTTTTCTTGTCTGTCTCTGCTTAACATGGTTATTGTTATAGTTATTGTCGTTATTGTGGTTATACGTGTAATGAAAGATAGCCATGGTCAGCTTAATAGAAAAACTAAACGTTAGCAAAGCGAACACGATTAACACACTTGGAATTTTGTACTTTCGTTATTGTTTTCCTACGTATTGATGAAATAGAGACTTCTGGGACTGAAAATTTCAAGAGTAAAAATGGAAATTGATATCTAAAGCGCTTTCATGAGTAGCTAAATTAAATTTCGTAGAAATTATAACAAGTTGATAACCAAACAAGTACTTCATGAGTGATGCCCTATTAAACACTTTTATATCTTTCTTTCTTTTTTTTTCTTACCACTGAAGTACATCCCACACCACTTCATCCTCTCATAGAGGGTTGTAACCGTCAGCAGTATTGTGCATTAGAAACTAATCTTCAAGGAAGTCTGACCTGCAATGTTTACAAAATACGTCCTCAAGTTCAGTTGCAATGGAAAACATATTATGATAGTGATAGCTCTTTAATTTCGTTTACAAATCAACATTCAACAGTCAAACAGAATGGAGAGACTTTTGATATAAGTCTGACTACCACCTTCCACGTTTTACAGGACTCAATCAAAAGGGTAAGCATTGAGTGTACGGTTCCAGATGAGGAGATGTTTGACATAGACGTGATGGCAAGAGTAGACCTGATGATGAGGAAAGGTGAGACTATCCTCAATGAGTGACACGGATTTTTAATATCCGTAGGGTTGCTTTGCTTTAAAATCACAATGAGTCAATCTCATAGTTTTTACCACCTTTCATTTATTTTGATTTCTATTCCCATGTAGACCAGTGCAACTTTTTTTTCTGTTACATAAAAGATTAATCCTCTAACGTGTTGCGTTTTAACTTACACTGTTATGTTATTTCATGAATCAGACATCACAATGTTTGATGCAGTGTTGATCAGGTGTATTCGTAAAATAAAAAAAAAACTGTTAGCAGCTACATCAGGTTTTGTAAAAAAGACCTTCTTTCTCTAACTTACTGAAAATAGCAGAGTGTCAGCTGCACTAAGGGAACTTTATTCACTATTGTTGTCATTGACCTAAGGACTGATTTCAATAGATGTGTCCAAAGTAGTCAAATTAGTTATTTAAACTGAGCACGATTCATATATTTTGTATGGTTTTAATAAAAATGTCATGAGGTTGTTAACGCGAAAATCCTCTTTGTATCTTTGACATGCTAATTTTTACATTTGTCCGTTACCTAACTTTGGAAAGTGTAAGGATAAAAAACCTTTGTCAGGCAGCAGCAAACTTGATACATTGGGGGAGACGTCTAGCCTATCTTAATAGTTAATAGCTCCATAAAATTATCAAAATCTCATATTCAATACCTATATTATTCTATTCACATGATCCTTAAGCAACCGTTGATCCAACAGAACTGAGCGACATTTTAGAGAAACCCGATCAACTAATGTCAGTGCCAGTCATTACTGTTGTCATATCAGTTACTCTAGTGTGTGGAATTGCCGTCCTTTGCTGCTGTGAGTTACATTCCCTTCACCTACTTAATTGAATCTATTCTTTCTAGAAAAATGGTTGAAATAAGTATCAAAACTTGTCTTGTATATGTTACATGGCCAAATAATACCGATGGCAGAAAGTACATATTTCCGCTATGTGTAATAGAAATTCAATATAAAGAAAAACTGGAAAATGACTTCTTTCACTTTCATAATTCAAAGATCTTTTCTGCAAAAAATCAGCCTATTCCAAAATGCGTTCCGATTGCTGAATAGCAGACGTAAAGTAAACTTATTCCTGAACCTTTAAATAAACGAAAGAAGCAAAGTTACCTCTCTAATTCGGACATTCAGTATGATACAATCATTTATTTTCTTCTCTTTTCATGCACGTCGGTATTTTGATGCAAAAATCAAAGCTGAAAAATTACATAAGGTATGTCATATGAAGGTACTTATCTTAGGTCAAGTACAAAGTCAAAATGTGACACACAAACACTATCACTAGTTTGAGAAACATATTGTTTCAGGTATTTCCTGGATTGATACCGTACATTTGATTGAAACCCTTGGCGATGGGAAGATCTTTACATGTGTATTCTAGGGAGTAATTGATTCAATAGTCCGTAACCTACAACTGCATAAACACAGCCAAAAAGTTGGGGTGCTAGCAAATAATAGAAGCATGCTTTGTTTTTAGAATAAATGCTTGGTGTTTCGTTTCATTCCAAAATGTAATATTGCATTTTCCTCGCATTTTTAACTGATTATTAAATTATTCCGTCTAGATTATTCCAATGCAATCTTCTAAAAGGAACCGTGAAAGCACAAACGAAATGGATTTACAAATGTTGGGTGAGCATGACTTTATGGATATTTAGTATGAACAATCCTGTTACAAGGGCTTTAAAACCTTAGTTTCAACGTCGAATTGGGGAAGGGATACATGTTTTCAACGTCAGGTATAACCAATAATGCTTCTGTCAATTAACAAGTATTGTTTATCTTCCTGATGATAGGCTAATGACAAGTTGATTTCATTTGAACACAAATTTCAAAGACGCTAAATTAAAGACTCCGAGAGAGAAAAAACGTAAACCAGGCCTGCCCTTGTACTACCTAGTGACATATCACGTGAATAAAGTACAAAAACGCCAAAGTAGAAAATGACACATTTAAATTTAATTGATCTGTTTATTTTTCTCCACTCAGCTATGAAAAAGGAGTTTGTAAAGCAGATAAGGACAACATACAGCGATTGGTATAGCGCCGTCCAACCTATCCCTTATATTAAAGATAGATTGTACTGTATAGATAAAGTGTTTGTAGACAATGGCATGGAATTGGTAGATTCAAAGGGTGTCGGACAATTCAGTCAATGGAAAAAGTTAGAATCATATCACGATTTGTTTAGCTTTCCATGTGTTCACCCATCAAGACGCATTTTAGAGGGTGATCCAGGTTACGGCAAGACTACCGTAACTCTTCGATGTGCGTATGACTGGTGCAATTCGGTAAAAGCGTCAGCTCTGATGAACAAAGAAATACTGATTGTACTCCTATTAAGACAAATTAAGGGAGTACCATCTATTTACAGAGCAATCAAAGATTTTATTTTACCAAAAGATACCAAGTTCAGCGAACAAGATATCGAAAACATTCTTGGAAGTTGTACATCAGCTAGTTTTATACTGGATGGACTTGACGAATATCCTGATCAAGATGTTAGACCCCTCACTGACGTTATGAATATCATAGCAGGAAAAATGTTTCAAGAATTTGAAGTTCTTATTACAATGAGATCGTCATGTTTACCAAAGAAATGTCCTTCATCAACAAAACGATTTAGGTTATCTGGGTTTGACCACACTGCTCGAAGGAATTATATTCGTAGTACTATAGTAGGGGATAATGAAGAAAGTGTAAGGCATGTCGAGACATATCTTCGAGAATATCCACTTCTCAGTTGTTTTAGTCACGTTCCACTACTTTTCGTTTTGTTTTCTCATATGGTGCACGGAAATGAGACATTTAGGAATATAAATTCCGTCACAAAACTCTTTCGTTACATGATAACCGCCTTCCATAGTCACATGAAAAACAAAATGGAAGACGAGAACGTTTGCCAGTATGATTTATTTGAAAATGACCACCGCGATCTTGATAGAGTAGCATTTCATGGTTTACATGGAGGAAGTCAGGGAACAGTCTGGCCAAAAAAGGATTTATGTGAACAAATTGGCCAGACTTTCTATGATCAGTACGTTCGGACTGGTATCTTAATAGAGACAGAAGTGATGCATATTACTGATGACCCAGGTACAAAGATCACTGAACATGTGCAATACAAGACTGAGGTGAGATTTTACCACGAAGTCTTCTGTGAATGGTTTGCTGCTCATTATATAGCTGACTATCTTCAGCAGAATCCGAACGTTGATTTAACTGAATTCCTCCAACATCTAGATCCCGTCGATGTTCAATATATGTATCGTTTTGCATGTGGCCTTAGCTTCGACTTTGCTGAGAAAATCATCAAATACTTAAAGAATTCCGAAGGTGGGGATACATTTGCGATCCTCTGCACAATTGAACAAACTGAAAAAGTTGACCAAATTAAAGAATCTATTCGTCAGGTTTGCTTTGAAGGTGTTATCATCAGTGGTCATGACAGCTTGTCGCTTCAACGGTCATCTTTAGAATTATTGAAAATAGCAGCAAGAAATAAAGTGAGTAACTGTTCTTTCTTCTGAATGTCAACTTAAATTGTGAGAATATCAGGTAATCATTGGGTGACCAAATGATAATCGTCTGAAACTTTGTACCCGCTCAATAGGTTTTCTAAACACTAAATCATTTTGGGTTGGCCTTTGATCTGATGGATTGTCGCTTGTAAGGATTGTATAAATGACAACTAGATATGCAACCAGGATGAAAGAAATGGTGATATACTCTTTACATGTCTTTGATTATTACTTTGAGGGCAAGTAAAGTTAGCCTGGCTTTCATGAAATCCCACTTTATTCAATATATTCATTTTGTTAGTTAACGAGGTCTCCACACAAGAAGATATAACCACTTAATATGCAATACACAAATGTAAATATGTCGTAAAACCTATTTCCCCGTTTCCTATGGGTTATACGTGTAACAAATGCTTAGGAAGCTCGTGTTTAAGGGGTCTCAGACATCTTCTTTTCGATCATAAGCAGGATTCCATTAGTCGATTTACATTTTGTAACACTTCTTTACCTCCACTAAGCAAGGTCATTCTGGGGCACCTAGGTTACTAACTTTGTTGTGGTGAACATTTTTACACTTGGAAAATTTCAGACTAGCTGAAATAAAAAAGGTTACGGTAAAAAAGATGTTAATCGATGTGGCAATTTATGGAATATCAGCACAGAATTCCACTGGCCCATACACCTACAAATTTTGTTAATGATAAAACCTTAATTGTGAGATTCGCCATATGTTTCTTGCATTCTAACCCAAAATATTATGGCGCCAATGTCGGGCTGTTAAACGTTCTTGTAAACGAAATTGATTGACAGATCGCGATAGACCCTTCTAATGTGCCACAATGTTTGTGATTACATGAGTTCTTCAATTCAACTCTAAAGTCGTGTCTTCATCCCCAAGGGATAATTCAAAATAAAGCTTTGTAGAAGAACGTTACACCAAAGTACATAAAGCATAAGTTTATATCTCTTTAATAGTTATTGCACAGATTTTGGAACTCAGTTACAGCAAAATGCAAACCTTCCTATAAAATTTTATATCACTACAACAGAGCGGAATAAAATTATTACAAAGTTGGGTTTTTGAATAATATCTGGCTTAAAGAATGAATGCCCTATAATTTCACACCAGACAGTACAATTTCGCGCTGTAAGGTTACTTCTGGCCCCGCCTCTAATTGAAACAAAAATCCCTGTCCATGGTACCTCTAAGACAGAGCCACAGCAACCTACACTGAGTCTAATTTGCTCAAGTTCATACTAAAACACAACTGTGCGTGAGCTTAAGTGGGAACACAACTGCCTCAAAAATAATTTTTGACCAACCAGATTAGAGGTATTGTTTGAATAGGTGTCAATCAAAAAAAATTCATCAATAATATTTAGATAATTACTATAGGTCTATTTTAGGGGATGTCACAGCCCCTTTTATTCTCCTGTTGTCGATGTAAAAGTATTTCATCAACAGAACTATGGTAGTCATTTATGAGGAACGCTGTACTTGATTTTTTATGGGGTGAACATGGTACATAATACATTGCCGTTTTGAGGTAGCATCCATAATGTTAAAAGAAACTAAAGGAGCCCCCCCCCCCCTTGGATAAATCAAACTAAGATGCAGATAGAAAGAGAAAAATATTGATTATAAGAGTTAAAAGTTCTAGTCCTGACTAAGTTCAAGTTCAGCCATGGTGGAAAATTTAGATCACAACAACCTACTGTAAAATGTAAGACATTTGTTAGAAGTACATTAGCTTCATTAAACTGTTTGACCAAAATTTGTGCGCACATATCAGGGACTTACTGGGCAATTATTGGATAACATTAAGTGCTCGATAATATAGTAGCATGAAATGAACATCAAATCAATATTTTAGGTCAAAATTGTGTAATTTCTCCAAATAAGTGGGCTAATTTCTCTCGAATGAAAAACCAAAACTAGAACTGGGCTAGATCCTCGAGCCTTTTGAGAGATATACGTCATTTAAGCACATCCCAGTAGTAAATTCAATTAGGTGATGTAACCGCATTGCAAATAATTATTCTTGGTTGTGACTATTCTTTTAAGCTATGAAATGATGCATTTTTACGATTTTTCTGTAAAGATATAGGCGCTTGGTTTTCTTTGTGATTGGGATTCCTGCATAAGCCTAACAAAATAAAACACTAAAAGCATCAGTAAGCACAGGTTAACAAGGGAGACCAAAAAGAATCATTCAAAAAGAGTTAGAGTACATCAATTTGTCCTTCGCTGAAGAAACCAAATTATGCTATAAAAATTAAATTGATTTATAACCTGATGTCAACCTCATCTAAAGTTCACTAGTGCGATAGCAGCAATTCCCTGATATTACCTTGTTCCCAATGTTGCTTGCAATTCCTAACCTTCCTCTGTGATTTTGGCACTTGTATTTTCATATACGAGAAAGACGATTCTATGATTCCTTACCGTAATAAAGAGTATTACATGAAATTCTTTCTGTCTGGGGATTGACAGGCAGTGCTGGGCTTGAGCATGATAAAAAAAAAAAAACTTGGCATGTAATTTAAGTAGTACACCACCCCAAACATTGTAGTATTTAGTATCATAATGTGGGGAATCTACATTCAAAGCATGGGACCCCTTAAAGTTATTCTCCTTGAGTTGCCTTGTTTATGGTCTTTGCAATAAGACCTTTGCTGACCTCACATGACTTTCAAACTCTACCAGAATAACGACGCCCGTTAAACTTGAAGTGGAGGGTCCACATGATAAGTCAAAGTTTCAGTTCTTGAACAATTATGCTAATGATGTTTTCAACCTTTACTTGAATGACTCAAAATGAGCCCCCCCCCCCCCTCCCCAAACAAAAGCTGGAGCGATCTTCAATTTAATGTTGGACATTTTTAAGGGATTTTGTAACGTTATTCTTCTTAGAATATTCTACTTCGAGCTCTTAACAATTTCACTTTGAGTAATATCTATTGACATTTGACATCCTTAAAACCAAGAGGCTTCTTAAACACGATGTGGACCATCCACAAGCTGACATGTTGACAAGATTTTCACTGTTTTATACCCGGTAACCTCATATGACCTCGGACCATCACATAAAGGAAGAGGAGTTATGTACTCCATATATGACATCCACATTCTAAGTATGAAATCATCGACATGGTTCTTTTGAAAAATCGTATTTTGACCCTGGTGACCTTGAATGGGCTTTGCTCTCCACCAAAAACAGTGTGGTTCTTTTTCTACACTTGCAACATGTGTCACAAAGTATTCGTGGCTCCTATCTGGAAACATCTTGTTTACAAGGTTTCCAGTTTTACCTTTTGTTATCTAAAATGAATTTTTCCTCCAATCAAAAACAATAGGAATCATTTTCTTACTCTGGAAAATCTGCATACTTAGTATTAAAAATATCCGTTATTCCTATCTTACATATCATGTTGACATGTTTTGTTTGGTTTTTAAACTTTGTGATTCTAAAAGAAGCTTTCATCTCCAACGAAACTAATTGGAAATATTTTTAAAAGTATGGAGACTACTCATTTTTGCTATCTTGGCATATCGTGCTTACAAGGAAAGCATCACAAGCACACCCACTCATTCACACATCCGCGCTTACATTTACTCGTCTGCGTGAGTACAAAAACTCCGCTTGCCTTTGCAAAGAAGCAATGACTCTTTTTCAGATATAAATAGTTGTGCCAAACATTTCATATAGTGCCAGTTTTATCTTAGTTTTAAGTAAGTTTATTTGCTTTAAACCACTTCGTTCCTTATCTAGTTATTTTGTCATATTATAAGGTCTACTAAGTTTCAAAGTCTGCCAGAGCTAATTTGAATTAACTTCAATTAACGTCAGCAAGCCGGTTCCATTTTTATTAACGAAAATGTATTTTGTTATCATGCTTCAGAAATAAAATATTTAAATAACAACGTCATACAATCTTTTTTTCTTTTGAAAGTCATTAGTTTTAGCACCTTTTCATTTCACAGATTCCCATTGAGTATGTACGACTGCATAACTGCCCCAACCTGAATGTCTCTCAAATCTCAGAAGTAGCCATAAAAGTCAACTCCAACGTTTTCCTTTCTTCACGAATTCCAATCAAGAAACTTATGGTCACCCTTACCAACAGGGAAATAACAGATGACGAAGCACATAGTGTTTTAAAGTTTTGCTCTATGTGCTCTTCTCTGCTGCACCTTGTGTAAGTTCTGTGTGACACATCTGCAATCTTTCTTCCCACGCTTAGGTCATTGTTTAAGAGTAGATCCAAAGACATGAATGAGTGACTGATTTGCAAATATATCCTGTATACGTTAAACATCAGAGATGAAGTTACAAGACGTAACGCAACTTTTTCATTTTCTCTATTTTACAGGAATATTTTGTTAGTCATAACTGTAAAACAAAATTGATATATGTACCTGTAGGGGTTTTACTTAATATGTGGTATACTTGGCGGGGTAAAATCAGGGCAAAATGTAATAAGCAATTCACAACTTTATTGAAAAGGTCAAGGGATGAACCGGACAAATGATGGACTTTGGAAGTCGTCTTTTGACATTCAAAAAAATCCAGGTGGGTAGGACTGAGGCATAATACGCATATATTGTGTCCATGAAGACAAAAGAACAGCGCTAGTCGAAAACTGTAAAACAAAGTATTTGATTAGTTTTTGCAGCAAAGATTACAAATACACGATAATAACAAACGATAATTATGCCAAGACAATAAACTTTCTGATTGAAAACGAGAATATTTCAAACAAATCTTGTAAAACTAACGTTGACGTTACATTTTGAAGAACGCAAATTAAGGGAGAAAAGTGAAATAGTACTATCAGTGTATACAAAGGCATGGACATCAGCAAATTAACGTAGTAAGCACACTAGAACTACACTGTAAATATAAAAATAATCTAAGCTGTAAATAGCGTTTAGGTCAAATTTTTCACAGTAAGAAATATGAGATAACTAATAAAAGTGTTGACGCGCTTAGCATAGGCAAACGATTCGTCTGGCGGTCATGTTGCATTTGCAAAAGCAATATATGCCATAGAAACATACAACTCCAGGAGATATCCACTGATAGTTCTGAATTGCCTGGCATCCGTTTGAAATGAATCACATCATTTATATAAAATGTAACTTTAAGAAACCATCAAATTTAAAAAAGAAATGGAAATTCTACAGTAAAACCTAGTTATATGTACAAGATCAAAATAAAATGGTAAAGCAGAAGTACTTTACATATTTATATTTTGGGGCTCTCTGCAGGGTGGGTAGATTAAAATTACATGAAAGCCAAAACGCCACATGAGATGTACTTACTATAACACTTAAATTTTGCAATTAAAATTTTGCTTTACCGATTCTTTAGCTACACAGGTTGCGTTCTCCCTCGGTCATTCAATGACGAGTGTAGTCTCGCCACTCTCAGATCACGGGGCTGTACAGGTGGGTATGCTAAGCTATTTTAAAATTGTTTCTATTTTTACTCTAAAGAGTTGATTTCAATAATCAAGTTTACCACCCTCCTTTATTTTAAGCGAAACAAAGTAGTCCCTTATCATAAAGGTCTTAATTTTTTGGGTTAGATATCACACGAGAGCAGGAATCTTCCAGAAACTTAAAAAAGCCTTAAAGGAGGGAGAGGATAGGAAACTAGACGAAAGCAGTTTTACACTATTACACCACACATTTTGATGCATGATTAGTTGGTATAAATGGATTATAAACCTTTCGGCATTACAGTAAGTACACAAGGGTCATATGGTTCTTAGTTAATTATCTGCAATGTTTAGTCATGTGTTAAAGGTTTTGTCATGTCCCAGTCATTTGATTCCAACAAAATAAGAACATGTTCTTTCCACACGAGGATTGCCGTTACTGGTACATTTTCCCACACAGTTAAATGGCGCCTGTTTAGTGATTCACCAGTTTACGAGCTCAATCTCCAGGTTGGTCGATGGATGGTAAGCTTCTGTTTTCTCAGTATTTCATATTTTGTCGAATCCCTTGAGTACCTTTTCATTATAATGCCTTCAAAGAATTTAACGAATGTTGTACTTACTTATTTGTGGTATTTATCGAGTTGGTTGCATGTCTACAGTGCTAAGCACAAAATCATTACAAAAACACTTACCAAACATTAATATTTAATATTAATATTTAATATATATATATAACATCAGAGATAAATGGCACCCCTGCCTTTAAATTTAATTCAATATGTTCTAACTAACAATTCAGCAGATTAAGTACTCGTGAATGATAAATAGTGTGACTAAATCTCGTCAGTTTCGTGGTTTCTTTTCACTTGATTTTTAAACGTGATGCTAATATATTTAGTCATAAAACAATATATCTAATGGCATCGGTACTATCTTTCATTCAATGGCAGAGCCTCTTTATTACTTATTTCTTAGGATCAGGAGGGATATGAGCCGGCAACAGAAGTATTTGAAGAAATGGTATGAACATCAACTTTATTATGCCATGAGTGCAATGTAGTTTTTACTAGCAATTTTGAAAAGCGCAGAAGGACAATTAATGCTCTACAACGAAACTGTTGGAAAGAGCTATGCAGTGCTTAACAAATATATGAGCCTAGTTCTTTGGAATACAGTGCGCATACCTGGAACACTTTTTAGAGTATGTGTTTGGATAGGGGCAAAAGAAATGGTAAAGCTACTTTTCTAAGTATCACAATTTAACATGCTACTTGCGTAGGCCTATTATTTATCTAAGAAGCTGAAATGTTACAAAAACTCCCTTAAGGCGTCAAACTATTTACACCTAAAGAAATGTTATCACTAACATTAGCTAACACAATGTCTCCTCTTGAATAATGTAGCGTTTGAAGAAGTCTAGCTACATGACCATAACAAGAGAAGGCGATTACAAAGACGAAGTAAGTTTCAGAAGAGAACACAATTTTCATTTAAAAAAATGAAAAGGAATGGACCGCATGTAATTGTTACAAACATTATCCAGCATTTTTTCATTCTTCACATATAGCTAATTATTACCTATCTTTCAACTGGAGTTATCTGTTTTCCATTTTGACGCAGGGAATCGGGTTTTCTGAATAAAATGTCCCCAAAACAAACCAAAACAAGGAAAGGTGGCAAGGGATACGTTATTTCAATCGTTATTCAAACTACAGCTTGCATAAAGTAAAGATTTACCAGGAAAAATTACATTAATTGGTGAGGCAAGCAAAATGATTTCAGCAAAGCAACACCTTCTGATTTTACCATATTGACTACAAAAGTTACTACAGTCGTTAGAAAGGACTCTGTACGGTAATGCTTTCATAGCAGTTCCTTCCACAAATTCAGGCAAGCGGCTAATACGTACGAGGAGGCAAACAAGGTTCAGATATAACGAAACGCCGTCTGTTAAGAACATTTCAAAGCCAATATGTCTACCTTTGTTAGTTTCAGGGATTTATGCAACGACTCTTTTCTGAATGCCGCACCAATATGTGTAATGGCGAAAGCCTGACAGATATCTCATGAAACCACTGTAATCGAAATAAATGCGTTAAAGTTCTTTGTATTGATAGTGATTTGTTAAAGATGCGGCAATGTAAATGTGTCACACTGTTGATTGTTTAGGGTTTCTTCAAAAACTTGTTTTTGCAAATAAAAAACACAACTCAACAGCCAAAATTAAGCACGTTTTCGAAATTGAATATTTTGCAAATTTGATGTTACATGATGCTGAAAATATAAATGCTTTAAGTAAAAATTGAAGCTTTGAAATATATTTTACCTGGTGTATATTTTCATTTGCTGTGACCTACAAGCATTACTATGACTGTCATACTCTGTTATATATTGTCACGCATATGAAATTGCAATGATTACTTTTGAAGTAGTAGTAGTAAAGTCGCCCATTTGTTATTTGTTCTCTCTAGTCTGTGGAAGAACATTTTTATTGATTGTGTTTAATTATGTAAGTAACAACCATTGTAATAAATGGTTAATCAAGAGTTGTCATTTTCATTTTTGTTCGCAGGTGGAACTCTCACGAGCCAACTTAAAGTAGGTTCTTTCATGCTTTAAAATTTAACAAAAAAGCTTTTTCTTCCAATTTTGAGCAAATAGTAGTGCACGACGGGTCACATGACATACCGGAAATAACAGTGCAATTGGATGGTTGGTTTTCTCAGTAAAGAGCATACAGAAATAAAAGACGAGAATTCCGCTTTCGAAAACTATTGATGGTGCCTGTACAATGACCTATTGGACTAAACTAGTAAAATGCTTTACCTTCAACTGTTACAGCATTTACATGTTACTTATTTTACTTATGATAAGTCAATTACATACGTATCTTATTAGTTCATAAATTCTCCTCCTCTTGTAATAGTAATGCACTTCCTGATGTTAACGATACTTGTGAGAAGTTACAAAGTAAGACACATTGAAATACGAAGACGGAAGAATTCAAAGTAATTTTTATCCACAAGGGTACTGACAGATCTTTAAACCATCGAACTCTGATGCAATATTTTCTCTTTTCATTTAGGAGAGTTGCTGAGCAACGACTTCTTAAGAACGAAAGGGAATGACATCCATGTCAATGGATTTCCTTATGCGGGATGAGTGCCTATTGAAAGTTCGTCTAGGGATGCCCTAATGAAGTACAATATCAAAAAGCAGTTCAAAAGCTTAAACATATTTTGACTATGTTAAAAACTTTGTTAAAAGGACTCTCAGTTGAAGTGAGTGTTACGTTAACAGAACACTCAGTCGGAAAGTTGTAAATAGGTCGGCAAGTAAAAGAATCAGCAATAGCACTTACTATGCATCTGCAGACGTTTTACCAGTTTGTATAAATGCTAAGTGTTGACTTGTTGCCAATAGAAGATTGTTGTTCAGTCCTAAACAATCAACATTCAGCTTAATTTAAGAATTGTTACAGTCACTGAATTCTTCACATAAGTGCACCATTACGTAATTAAAATTGGAATTAATATCTCATGCTCCGTAGTTTACAAAGTATTTGTAGTATTAAATTTGATGAGCTTAAATGTCCCTGGACTTCCCACCAAAATCCATTGCTCCTATTTTAAGATATCTCATTGAGAAGTTTGTTAGTTCTCTTTATCTCTATTTATTCGATTGACGTTTCACAATCATAAAATAATAGGAACCTTTGTCGCAAAGGTACGCAGCGTATCCAATATAAAAATTATACTTGATCTACTATATTGAGGTAACGAGTACACAAAAGATTTACAAGTTTTGTCAGCGCTGGTGACTTCAGATGTCCTTTCAACTCCATTAAAATATTGTGATTCTTCCTCCTAGTATAGCAAAACTATAGACGAAGTATGTAAAGTTGGAAAATTTGGAAAAGGTGGAAAATTGTGAATGAGCTGCTAAATAACGATAATAAAGCAAATTAGCATGATACTTTTGAAATTGGCGATAACACAGTCAGTGACAAATGAGATATCGCCAATAGCTTTAATGATTATTTCGTAAATTTGGATCCTTCTATAGCTGAAAAAATTCACTCTGCTACACTTCCCTGTGATTACCTTGATGGTCCAAATCCTAGCTCTCTTTTTATTTTTCCAGCAACAGTGGACGAGGTTGAAACATTACCACTGATTCGCTAGATCTACGAAAATCAGCCTGTGTTGATAATCTAAGACCTTATATAGTCAAAAATATTGTACTTTACATTTTAAATCCTCTTTGTAACATCTTCAACTTGTCTCTCGGTACTGAAACTTTTCCTGATAAACTTAAACTTAGCCAAAACTATCCCATTTTTTAAAAAAAGGAAAAGCCAACACTCTTTGTAATTATCAGCCTGTATGATTCCTGCCTTGCTTTTCAAAAATCCTTAAAAGATTAATGTATAATACATTGAACACATTTCTATGTAAATTTAGTATACTACATGATAATCAATATGGTTTCTGGCCTGGTTACTCAACTGAACTGGCGCTGACCGACGCTATTGATAAGCTATACAGTGCCTTGAACAGAGTATTAAATATTGTATCGGGGTATTTCTCGACCTTCCCAAAGTCTTTGACACGATTAGTCATAACATTTTACTTAATAAACTCACACATTATGGAATAAGAGGTCCAGCTCATTGTTGGTTTTCTAGTTACTTGTCAAATAGACAGCAGTTCACAATTGTCAATGGGACATGGTCAAGCAAACTTTCTATAAAATGCGGTGTTCCCCAAAACTAAATGTTAGGACCTTTGTTTTTCACTTTGCATGTGGATGATATTTGTAAAATGTCTAAAAAGTGTTCCTTAGTTCTTTATGCTGACGACACGAGTATGTTTTTCACTGAAAGCAATATAAATGGTTTGAAAAGAACAGTGTTTAATAAGCTGCAAAAGTTTTATGATTGGTTTGCTTGAAACAAATTGTCCATTAATGTGGCCGAAATACGCCTATATTTTGTTCAATTATGGTAGGCCTACTGTTAATACTGATATAAATGTTTTTATGAATGGTATTCCCTTGGAGAGGGTTAAAAGTACTAAATTTCTGGTGTACATATTGATGTTAATCTCTCCTGGGGAATCATGCTGGCCATATTTCAAACCAAATTTCCAAAGGTATTGGGATTTTATCAAAATTAAAAGCACATACTGCCCCCCAAAATTACGACATCTATCTATCTTAGCCTTGTATTGCCCCATCTTGCTTACTGCTCATCGATTTGGTCTGTGCGTTAACACGCAGTAGCACCAACGAAGTGTTTCCTTCTTTAAATTGACCTAAGTTAGAGGATCTCATATTATTAAATGTAGCTACTTTCACCTATCGTTATCTAAATAATCACGACACACGCCATGTAGACAAACTTCAAAATACATTGTGTCGTAAATCTCGCAGTCAGCTCAGTCTTAGGTATAGATCTACATCTCTTTGGAATTTATTACCAAATCGTCTTTATGTAAACCAATCTGTTGCTACTTTCAGAAAATGCTTTTATTATTATTAGTTAGTATTAGTATTGAAGGGATAGTTGTTTTGTTTAAAGTACGTTTACTATTATCAGTATGACCGAAGGGTGTAATTGATTATCACTCATACGGGTTGGGTAGGAAAGGATTGGGCAGGGATGAAGTACATGGGAATGGTATAACAAGGTACCGAATGTTTTGGTTTTTGTAAATAAGCTTTCTATTTTACGCGAGTGATTCTCTTTGTTAAGCCCACAAGGGTTTTAAATTCACTTCCATCCGCATATTATTTTGTCCGATATTTCTGTCTGTATAATTTCGATAACGTGGAAAAACAAACAAATGAATGAATGAATGAATGAATAAATGAATGAATAAATGAATGAATGAATGAATGAATAAATAAATGAATGAATGAATGAATGAATGAATGAATGAATGAATGAATGAATGAATGAATGAATGAATGAATGAAGTGTCGATATGTCTTATACTAAAATATCGTGTTAACAATGATTTAGGCGTTTGACCCCTGATGAACTCAAATGATTCCTGACCTCAATCCAAAATTTTAATAAGATAAATTACGTACCAAGTATGAGAAGTATCTAATTATTCATGTGACACATGTAATATTTTTGAAGAAACTTTAGTAGATTTCCAGAGGTCTTTTTAAGAGTCATGTCACTACTATCAGGAAACGTGTTCCAACTTTGAAATTAAAGATATTTGCATTATCAGATAGGTGTGTCACAAGTGTAAAAAAACATTTCTTAGGAATTCGGGTGTTGAATTTAAAGCTTAAAGGTATGATTCTTTCAAAAATTTGAAAGGTATCCCTGACAAAACCTGTGTCCACATTCTAGCGAATACTTTTCCAAAGTTAAACCTGAAGCATGATTACGTTACAGTGTCGCTGAACTGAAGTTGTCTTTATACCTACTTATACAACGTCATTTCCTGTCCTTTTTAGTAGTATGTTTAATATGAAACCCACGTTGATCCATATTTCCATCGTCGCTATCTTTCGAATAAGCGTGAACCTGTCACTGGTGGTGTCGTTAGCTAAACTTTTAGAGTACAAACTCATACTCACCTTAGATTATCCAGTTTGCCTCGTTTGCAGTCAAGCTACAAGACCAGTGATTCTCAAACTTACTCAGGGTAAAGGCAGCGACCTGACCCCAGTCCTACCATGTTTGGGGCTGAGTTGAGAGAAAGCTTGATTTTCTAGACACCCTAGATGGCAGAAAATTACACTATAAATCACAAATCTGTTTCTACAGTTGAAAACCTGGCGGTGAAATGAATTTCCCCGAAAAGGAACTACCTAACTAACTTGAGAGTGGGGGCAGAAATCCGATGCTAATGGTAACGATTTTACGAAAGGAAGGGGAGATGTTTAACTTTTGGCGTTCGAAGTGCGGAAAACATTTTGAGTTTGCCATTGAAGACCCTAATAATAATCTTGAGTTTTTATTGAATTATCTGCCCTCCGTTAGTGCAAAACTAAGATATTTGTCTGTTCCGCTGGTCTTTTTTGAGGGAGGGGGGGGGGGGTAGAGGGTTCCTTAGTAAACTTAATCTTAGCTATTGAGGCTCTTAGATGAAACTGAGAATTCCTAGAGGAGGCAGCCAATATTTTAATACCGTATTAGCATGAAATTGAAATGTTGACATCCAAGATCCTGTAATCTCAATATCTGAGAGTAAATATTAACATATTTAATCAGAAGGTTTCAATACCTTAATCTTTCTATCTCAATATTTTAGCGTAAACTTTTAAAATATTAAATTACATGATTTTAATATCCTAATATTTTACTGTAAAGTTATTAAGATTTTGAGAACGTGTCAATCTATATCTAAATATTTTACGCTAAATAGTTGAAATAACAAGAGTTCGGATGAAATTATCGCAATATCTTTCTGCTAAGATAATAGAGATATATATTGAGATTATTAACCTTTGTTTCATAAATTTTACAAAATTTAACCTTAAAATATTAAGATTTTTAGATCTCAAATGTATGTAGACCTCCTAGTCTAACACAAAAATAATGTTACGCGAAAATATTGACATCTGAAGAAAGCGGGTGTTAATAGCTCGATATACTCTAGCAAAAAAAAAATAAGTCAATGAGATCTCTTTGTTTAGTATTTAAATATGGTTCTCTACAGTATTGTGATATCAACATTTTGGATGTGAATATCCCAATATCTTCCAATAAAAATGTTGAGACATTGAAATCAATTAATTCATTATCTATATACTAAAAACTAAAATAATATAAGGATATTGAGGTCCTGTAATCTAACATATTTATATATGTAGCCATAAAATTTAGATAACAAGATGTCGGATGTCAATATCTCAATATCTTTCAGTAACAATATTAGGCATGGAGATCAGGTAATTTAATATCTAAATATTTTAAATATATTGAGATATTACATCCCGGATGTAGCACATCAATATCTTCATGAAAACGTAAACAGAATCACATCTCATCTAAATATTCCCATGACACCTTGAAAGCTCTGTGCCACAGTTATCCTGTTCTAGTGGCCAGAGAACTCTGCATCAGTAATAACCCTTGTCCTGCACTTTATTAACCTCATGGGACGGTACCAAACACTCCAAGAACTCTCTATTACGAAAGAACACGCAATTGCCTTCCTGTCAAAACAATGCCTTCGCTCGTGCATTACAGGAAAAACAATACATTTTCATAAAAGATGGATTGGGCATGAATGGTGGTGAAAGTCGATTAGATGAGGTAGCAAAGGGTTAATGCTGGGCCCGGAATGATGCATGGTGAGAAAATAATGGGTCATCAGAATGTGAGGCATGGTGAAGTGAAAAGTATCAGTGATGACTGCATACATGGAACAAAAGTAAGATTTACAAGTGACTGAGATTTCAAGGATAGTTTTTCTCCTTGAGTGAATTTCAAATAAATGAGTGTTGTGAAAAATGACGACATTAACGTTTCTGACACGATATGTAATCATAATCATGCACCACCAAATTAAATCACTACAACACAAGTGAAGGAATCCAGACCGGTATTCTAAGACCTTCAGAAATAAGGGGCCCCGAAGACATAATTTTTGTCTGCCATTTACATCGTAATAATGGGGCACCACATATGTTACGGGCAGAAATATATTAAAGAATTGTTTTAAAGGAACGACTTCGAGATATCCTGTGGGTGTATGTTTCCAATCTTATACCGTACTGTGGCTTTTTAGGTCAGAACACTCCTGCCCCCTGTATTTTAAAATAAGATGAATGATTTGTGTACTTTAAATATTCTTTAATATTTTAATAATTGGCACATGAAATAAATGTAAATCCCTTTTTTAGAAGTACATTTGAAAGACACTCTAAAAAGTGTTTGGCAAGAAAAAAAAAGGTTGGGCGAAAAGGTCGTTGCCCCACTTGGGTAAATTACTAACTAGCTAACTGTTAATAAAATTTTCCAAACCTGTAGGTTACTTGTAGACATTGATAAGACCTCTTTTTGTTCCATTCACGAAGCATTTTTGCCCTAAACTGGTTAAACTGATCACATTTTGAACCAAACGCATTAATATGACCTCATATTTTTACATTTGACCACACATCCTGTGAGACGCTACAAAAATTAAGGAGCAATGATGACTCCGTCTCTAGGGGCATACTTTGCTTGAACTAGACAAAAAGTTGCACCCTTAGAAGTCCTACAAATGCATTATTGTACTAGAAGAATGAAGTAAAGGCAAGCCGTCTCTCTTCGGAAGTACGTTTAAAATAAAATTTTCAAACAACAGGATAATCGATTAACGAAATGACTATGGCAATGATTGCAGCAGTTCAAATGGTTTTGTGTTATAATGTGCTTTCGAAGCGGGTTTTTTTGTGTGGGCATTTCAAGTCTTGTTTTTTATTTACCCTATGACTCCTCTTACAATATAAAACTAGCAGTAAGACATCGTTACGTTACAGAAGTTAAAACTTGTAGTACAGTAATAACAGTTCCTATAGGTTTCACGCAACACAACGAATTATTCTAAGTTAACCTCATCACAACGCTTTATGTGTAATGAGTAAGGCGGCGCATTGCAGTTATCAGTAGCATAATAGCTACTAAATGAAATTGAGATATGCGAAAACCAAGATGATTACACACTAGTTTTATCTTTAAATTATAAGCTTGATTAAATACAACTTGGAAGGTGTATGGTTACATCGAGATTATTTTGGCACAAGTTCAAAGCTCAAGTACGAGATAGTGTACTTTCAGTTCATCTGTTGTTTTAGGATCATACATCATGATCATACTATACATCATACTATACATCATGTAAAGTATGGGCTACGTTGCCTTTTTCGCCTACATTTCCTAGGGATGTAGATGTTTCGGTGCTTTATTAAACAACATCTGTTTGCCATTAATAGGAACCGTATGCGCTTCTGACAACTAAATCGAACTATGTGTGTATTCAAAAGAGGTAACTTTTTTCTTTCTCTTACAAAGAAATAAAACAATCGTAATTTCAAAAATAGCATGTTATTGATAAGCTCAGGCACTGTACGCAAACGTATCCAGTATGAAATTATTTCCGTACTTTTTTTCTATTTCTATGGCCTTTAAAGAAAGGAATAGGCATACATTTTAAGTTGCGTTTGGGTTTAATTAAAGGATTAGGATGAGTTAACTGTGTTGTGTTGGACATTTCTGTTCCCCAGCAATTACTTACTGCTTTGTACCTGTCTCTAGATATATTGTTAAAAAGGCCATCACAGTGCTGAGCATTTCAAAACTGTCGTGACCCTCTACCAAACATCATTGCTTAAAAGACTCGTATTAATATCTTTAAAAATATTCTATGACTTACGAAAATTGCAAAAGTATTTTATGCCGTCGACGTTCAACAAAATGTCATTATGTAACAGTGTGTTCAGAGCTGTAGGTCAATAGCCACTGCAGGGGAAGGTTGTGCCACATAGGAAAAATATGTCATTTTCTTTGGAAAACTATAAAAGGTAGGATAAACTATGTAACCCCCAGCGCAACAGTCGCCCTGACTGTTCACTCCTTTTTGTTCAATTTAAATTGAAAGTTTTCAAATTTCTTCAACAAATGGCCGAATTTCTGATAATTAGCGGGGTTGAAGTGTCATATTTACTGGTACGTCTGGACGGCTTCTCTACCCCTTCTAGTAAGCCCTGCGGCCAGGAGCCATGTCGTGGTAAACAGTACAACTTTTACGAATATTTTGTGGCAGGCGTTTTCTTGAAAGGGCAAGAGGCAATCACTTTTACAGTAAGTTATCGGACTAGCCCTACTATGCCCTACTATGGTTGCTGCTGAGGCAGAGTTGTGAGCAAGTTACTCTTTTCTAGGTAAGTCAACTAGGCTTCAACTATTTTAGTGACTCGAGCCAAGTCATGGACTCATGTCTCTGTTTCAATAGAGGAAAACTCCCAGAATATTTCAAGTCAGGTAGTGTTGGAAGGTTCCGAGTCGTGAATTGATCACAAGTCTTTGGAGCTGGCATGTTGTTACAGGGCATAAGCGGAGTCCTAAGAATTATGGTTCGAATCCTTTGTTGAGCTCCAAACAACTTCGACCTGGTTAGAACTGTTCGCAGGAACGTTCGGAATTCTTCCGGAATTATACTGTGCTTCTACTCGAGAACCTTCCATTCTCTTGTGGAAAAATCTGATAACCTATAATTCTTTTTTTAGCGATGATCGCCTCTAGATTCTTCTTTTCGAGGAAGTTTCCTTCAGTGAATGCGTTATTTGCGAGAACGTACTGGAAATTTCTAGGGGAGGAATCTCTGGAACAAATGATGGTCAATATAAAGGGAAACACTCACAATAATTGGACAGAGAGAGTGAGACACGAATTAACAACCAGCCCCAGACGTTATTGTTCACTGTATATACTGAGAGAAATATCGACTGGACCATGCAGATCAGAAGCTTTAACATACCGTTGTAGTAGCAAACTGTTGCAACATTCTAGCTACTAGTGAACTGTCTGTTGATAAAGTCTTACCAACCTTGAACTGTTTAAAGGAAAAAAAAAAATATTCGCCAACGAATTAGCCACCAACGTCGTCCCTACCAGTACTACGAGCACACCCTACGGATTCGACAAGGCCTAGGGTTATAACGACGAGACTACTACAACTACAGTCAGCCAGGACTAGAGATAAGTAAACGGATTAAGTATTGTAAATATATGACTAAGTATAAAATTTAGTGTATTTTGTAGAAATTAAGGAAAGGGGTAAATAATAAACAGTTTGGAATCTTTATCCCATTCTTCCGGAATCTTTTCGATGTTTCGATTTTGTGATTTGTAGCTAGCCGTAACAAAATTGGTGGCCTACTATCCGGGAACTTAAACAAGTGCAGGCCTAGCCTAACTTTAGAATCTCCAAATTTCTAGAACATTCCACAGAAGAAATAGTCCTGTATTTATTTGTTAAGACCTGTTTGGTAAAAGTCAGACTAGTTAAAAATGTCATTCGATCTTGATAGATTTGTGGCAAATCCCTCCGATAGAAACATTTTGCTTGTACAGCACTTGAGACAGTGGTGAAGGTGCCAACAAGAAACAAAAAGCTATGGAACATGAATTTAGAATGAAAAAAAAAGCGTGAGCTACAAAGTAGGGGTCCAACCCAAGTTTTAGTTCCATACATCCCCACGCTGGAGGATTCTACCTCTTTAAATATTTGAAATTTGTTCCTCAGTTTCAAAGAGACGTCGTGGAAAACTCTTTCACGTATTTTGAAAAATTAGCTGAGCAACTCAAGTGGACTGTGGACAAATGGTCCATATTAATTCAACGCAATTTTGTAGGTGAGGTACAAGAGGTCTATTCCTCTCTGTCTATAGAGGACAGTACTAGTATGAGCTATGATGCCGTTTAGAGGGCAGTTCTCCAGGTTTATGAACTAGTTCCTGAGGTCTACCCACAGAAACGTCGAATCTGTAGAACGTCAGATGATCAAACCTATGCAGAGCTTGCTCATAAGAAAGAAAAATCATTCGATAGGTGGTGTTCTTCCTAAAAGGTCTCTGAATTTAAACAATTAAGGTAATTAATTTGGTGAAGGAATTTAAACGGTGAGTTCACGGTGACCTTTAAAGGGCACCTTGAAGAAAACAAGGTTGACAGTTTGAATAAGGCTGCAAATATGGCTGATAAATATGCCCTGACCCACAAGTTCAGCAAGGTGGGCATAACCTAATAAGGTCAACCTTAACCGAAAAACTATTTGATAGTACAGTAAAACTAGTGGATCTCCCTCTCAGTCTGGTGCTCTCTCTCTCAAAAGTCAAAGCCAATCCGGTTATAAAAAGAAACAACCAGATTCTAGTCGTAAACAAAACGTTTACTCACAAAGTGAGCTTTAATGAAGTTGTTTGTGGATTCTGTCACAGAAAAGGTCATACTAAAGCCAATTGCTGTAAACTGGCGAAAAGGACGGAGGCAGAAGCTTCAAATGCCTTAGCCATTACCGAAGAGTCCCCTAGAGTAGTCGTGGCTTTACGCCATTCGACTGACAAACTTAAGGAAGAGTACCTTCCATATGTATCTGAGGGATTTATCTCCGTAAATGACTCCCGTTAAAATTAAAATTTTGCGAGATACTGGCGCAACTCAGTCATTGCTCTTAGATGGGGTTTTGTCGTTATCAGACTCTACATCCACTGAGGCAAATGTACTTATTTAGGGGGTTTAGTGTGATCTTATGTCTGTCCCTCTTCACAAAATTAATCTGAAGTCGGATCTAGTTTCTAGGTGGGTCATAGTAGGTGTTAGACCTACTCTACCAGTAAACGGAGTATCTTTACTGTTAGGCAATGACCTAACTGGCGAAAAGGTTACAGCCAATGCAATTGTGATAAATAAACCCTCCGATTTCAATAACACAGAGCAATTAGAAAAGGAATTTTCAAATTTATTTCCTCCCTGTAATGTAACACGAGCAATGCCAAAAGGGCTCAGAGATGGAGGAAATTCCCATTTTTTTCATAGTATGAGAATTCAGTTCCTGAACGAGGAACAGTACTCCGAAAAAAGGAGTCAGAATCTAAAAGCGATTCTAATGAAATTGAAGATTCTTGGAATGACCACGGTGAGTCATTTATGAGTAATCTTGAGGATAGTCAGCATTTTGAATCTTCTTACCCTACACAAAATTGTGAAGGTGAATTAGTTAGTTATATAGGGGTTTAACGACACGCCAACACGAATGTGCTATATAGTGTCAGTTAGATAAAAAGGGTAATGGTGGGGTGAAATCACCTAAAACGAAAAAAGATTGGGCAAAATTCTACTAAAATGTCTAGACAAAAGCAAATGTGGGAGTCATGTCAAAATTTCCTGTAAAGGTTACTTTCTTTGAGAAAATCCAAAATGAGAGAAGGACCGGTGTGCTCACACAACGTCTTCAGGTTTGGCACAGTCTAATACTTCTGACGAATATGAGGGTATTCATAGCAGTCAACGAGAATGTGACTGAAGGTGACAGCACAATCACAGGGGGAGAACAGAAAAAAAAAACCGTTTCTTCAAAAGTATCTGATACTCTAAAAATAGACCAGCTTTCAATTGAACAAAAGAATGATGTAGAACGTCATTACTTATTAGCTGAGTCACTTACTGAGGAAGAATCAGAAGATGTCCCATTGTGTTTTATTTCAAAAAAGGTTATTTTGATGCGTACATGGAGACCATCTGATGTTGCCTTAGATAAAGAGTGGAAAATTTAACATTAAATCGTTGTGCCTAAGAGCTATAAAAATGTTATGTTAACCATTGCTCATGAAATACCATTTGCAGGGCCCCGAGAGGTCAATTAGACCAACCACCGTATTTTAAATCACTTTTATTGGCCTAAACTTAAAAGTGATCTGGTCAAATTTTGTAAAACTTGTCACACATGTCAAATGGTTAGAAAGCCCAGGTGTGGATCCAGGATTTTGAGAAAGGGGGCGCTCACACAGACGAGCCGACGAGAGAGCGCCGAAGGCGCGAAGCCACGGCAGAGTGTTTGGGATCCTCCCCCAAGAAAATTTGAATTCTAGATGCGCTTAGATGCGATTTCGCAGCATCTGGGAAGCATATTTTTCATATCTATATTCTCATTTTTTTTTTCATAAAATCGTTGGTCATCGAAAAAAGGGGGCTTGCGCCGGGTGCGCCCTCACCTGGATCCGCGCCTGAAGCCGAATCAGAATATTCCGGCCGCACCCTTAAAACCAATCCCAGTTTTTGAAGAGCCTTTTAGTAGAGTCGTTATTGACTAAGAGTAAGACAGGGCATCAGTATATATTGACAATCATGTGTGCTTCTACAAGGTTTCCTGAGACACTACCTTTCAGAAATATTAAGGCTTGTACAATTTTGCAAGCATTTATTAAGTTTCTCACATTATTTGGGTTACCTAAAGAGATCCAATCTGATCAAGGATCCAATTTTATGTCATGGATATTTTGAAGAAGCTTGAAAGAATTGAGTCAGCTGAATACAAAAGGTAAATCAGAGACGGCATCACTATTCAATGGGTATAAACGCTTATTTTCAGATAATTCTACTTGGACCAGCCTGATTGAGCATAACGTTGCTATGGGGGATCCTACACCCACTAGACAGCACCCTTGCCGTGTGAGTCCTCGAAAACTCCAGCATCTCCGTGACGAAGTCAGCGACATGTTAGAGCATAAAATTATTGAACCAAGTAAGAACGAGTGGTCTTCCCCATGTGTACTGGTCCCTATCCCAGACGGTAGCTACTGGTTTGGTACCGACTACCGCAAGGTAGATGTAGTCAACAGAACAGATTCTTATCCAATACCTCGTACTGATGATTGTATTATAGGACTGAAAAGGCAAAAAATGTATCAACATTTGACCTATTGAAGGGTTGTTGGGAAATACCACTCACTGAAAAAGCTTAAAGAGTGTCAGCATTTGTTACGCCAGATGTTTATACTGTCACAAGGTGTTTAAAAAAACTCCCTTGTGTAGGGGTCTTTTAAAACTCTCGTTGAATACAGCTCTCTGGGGCAATCAAAAACCGAAGACTGACTCAAAAAATCACACTTACACACCGCTTGTAAATTTAGAAAGAAACATATAATCTAAAATCTAAATATGTCTAAATGTGCTTGACTTTTGCACAAAGAAAATGCAATCGTAAATATCTCAAAAATTGGAACGCAAATTTTGTCCTCCAGACTCAGCTTTTAGCACTGTACCCGTTACTCTTTCACACGTATACAACCTCAACTTTAAATACCTACACCCATACACATACACTCGCACACACGCCCTTACATACAAATGGCCAAAAATACCTCATACTCCTCACTAATACACAAACAATACCCCCTGTCAACCTTGAACTGGTTCACTGTCACGTGGATTGGAAATTCTCTACAATGCCACGGGTTACCCTCAGCGGTGACGCTCGGTAGTACAATATGTCACTGGGTTTTCTCTGGTTCTCCCTACCGGCCTTATAGTATAGTCTTGGTCTCCGACACCTCGACTCAATAAAACGACGAACGACGTGGCCCTCGGTAGCTCACGCTGTACCCGCCGTGCCCCTCAAGTAGTATAACCAGCAGAAACCTCAGAGCCCCTGTGTGTGACTTGTTCCCAACGCCCAGTCAACCGGGGTGGTTGTCGCGGCCCTCAGCGGCTCACAAAAAAAAAAAAAAAAAAAAAAACATGGGTGGCCTCAGCGCCTACACCGTCTACCCTCGAGACTAGTTATCGAGAATGCCATACACCACTTCTCAGGAACAGAATAGTAAATTAGGCCTCAGAAACCTGAACCAAAACCAGAACCAGAACCCTGGGTATAAAACACCAAACCGTAATTAAGTTTGAGTTTAGACTTCCCAAGTGAATACTTCCCCCTTGTCCCCTATTTTGTGGAGGTGAGAATTAGATTCATATTCCCACATTTCAGCTTGTCTCAAATCTCTCGATAAATGGGTAACCCTAATCAATACTGCCAACATCCTCCAAATATGTCTCACAGACAAGATATGAGCTGAATTGCCATTTTACCGATATGCTTTACGGGACTATCAAATACTCCGCACATCAAAACAGGCACAAAAAGCTTTCTTACAATTACTAAGAAAATTGCACAAACTTACAGGTTAGGATTCCCACATAATCACGAACCTGGTTCCAACACAGAAAACTTCATGCTACTTAGGATATAGGAGAACATGCTCCAACAAAAACAACTCAAAAAAAGTCATGTGGTTGGACAAGGTGCCAATTAAAGCCAAGGCTGAAGGCATTGCCAATTTTTTTCCAATTGATAAGAAACAGCTGTTACAACCGATAATGTAAAAATCAATCGATAATGTAAAAACGACCGATAATGTAAGAAAAATACCGATAATGTAAAAACAACCGATAATGTAAAAAAAAAAAAAATACCGATAATGTAGAAAACTCTTTGACCGATAATGTAAAAAACATACCGATAATGTAAAAACGCTCGTCTACCGATAATATAAAAAAATTTTACCGATAATGTAAAAACTGTTCTAACGACGTTTTCATATGGAATTGGAAACTTGGTATTTTATAAAAAAAAGTCATACGTTAGTTTCAGAACGGTCGTAGATCATACCCCAGGGGAAGGGGCTCTCACCCCTATTTGACAGCGCCCTCTTGCAGGTATACTTCCCTTAAAAAGGTACATTGAAAGACAGCAGAAGAATTAAACTTTTTCCAATTGTCTAGGCCAAATCAAAGATATTATAAGCTTAGATTCCAAACTCCTTTACCTACACTGAAACTCTCAGTGACTCCTCAAGGAGACGCAAATATCGGGGCGGAAGTGTAAATTTGACATGCGCGCCGTTCTATTCTGTGATCTGCGATCAAAAATACGAACGCGTTACAGAAAATTCCATTGTTCAAAGAGGATAGCGCGGGTGCACTTTTGCAACGCGTTCTATACATTTGTCTGTGTATTATCCGGAATGCCTGACGCACACTTCTGCGCGCTTGGGAAACAAACGCGCTAGTTAATTCCCCGTTGTGAACGCGTAAGAAATTAAACGCGCTTATAAAGTGCGTTACTTAAAGATACCATGGAAACTAACTAATAAATATAGGCGAATAAGTCTGTGAACTTTAAACCAGTCATTGTGCGTTCATGTTGAAGTGTTCTTTTGTGTAATACCGTCAGTAAGAAGTAGCATTTTTGTAAGTGGAATTTAGTACTGGGGAGTGATACTTACATTTACAATGTTTCAAAATAAGAAGTATTAATACTTTTTGTAAGACATTCATTTCCCTGTTATTTTTTAAACGACTGAACAGTGATCAGCACCTCCGCCCCGATATACTGGCTCCATGGGGAGTCAGCGGGCCATTTTAAGTTTGGAACCTATGCTTACAATATCTTTGGGCCAAATACATAATGCGATCATATTTGTCCTTTATATTCTTAAAGCGGTCTCACTCCCCTGTTGTTCTGCACGCTCACCAAAAAGAACATACCTACGATAAAAAATATCATGAAAGGACTGCAACATATTTTATTACATAAACGTGGGTCACATTGGTGGCACAGCTTATTTGCATAGATCTATGGCCCAATAAAGGGCGCCCTCTAATAAAAACCAGATATTTCAAAAACTAAAGGGCTGAAAATTATATCTTTGAAATGAGTTTGTCCAAAAAACCCAGGAGTAATATTATCCTTATTCTGAAGGAAGGTTATTCCCTCTCACCCGTTCCCCACCCCAGGGGAATAAGGGGATGAAATCGAAGGTACTCACGCTTGATTAGAATTGCGTTCTAGAGGTTATCGACCACACTGATCACAGATCCGAAGTCAGTCATCCCGTCTCTCGGTTGTAGTGGAATGTGCTGACCGTCAAAAGGCCCACTTTTAGGGTCAGTGTCCCCAAGAGCAGATTAAAGGCATTTAAAAAAATCCAGTTTTTCATACTAGATGGTTACCAATTAAAATTTAGGAATATGATTTCGACTGCACTTGTTGGAGTGAAAGTTTTCCCTTCCATATATGGCTTCACTAATATGTGGCCGAGTTGCGTCTTACCTCCGGAGAAGGCTCCTATCTCCGAGATGATAGTGGGAAGAGGATTACCCCGTCAAAAGGTTATGCACTACATTGGCCTTCCCTTCCTGTGAGTCACAAGCCTGTTCTTTCTCCTACCAGCTACGCTGTATGCATTAAGGTACTGAAAAGTACTGAATCTGATTTTTGTGAAATCAAGTGTGGCGTACCACAAGGATCTATTTTAGGACCGCTTCTATTCATTATTTATGTAAATGACCTCTGTCATGTCTCCTCCATAGCTCATACCGTACTGTTTGCTGATGATACCACTATTTTCTTTGAAAGTGATAATGTAAATGTATTGTATTCTATTGCTTGTAAAGAACTTGATAAATATTGTAAATGGTTTGCTGCCAACCAGTTGTCTCTCAATGTTGATAAAACTAATTATATCGTTTTTAGTGCACAGCGTATGCTCAAGTGGGATCAGCATCTCCAAATGAATGGAAAAGTTATAAACAAGGTAGATTCCACCAAATTTCTCGGGGTACACATTGACTCTAGGCTTACTTGGAATGACCATATATTTTCACTTACAAGTACGATAGCTCGAAATGTGGGTGTGATTTCAAATTAAAGTATATTCTTCCCCAGCCTATTCTTAAAACCCTTTATCAAAGCTTAATAGTTCCCCACCTCTCGTATTGTTCCATTATCTGGTCTGGGACCAGCAATAAAAACCTTAATCGATTATTTATTTTACAAAAACGAGCTATTCGTCACATTGCCAAAACTGACTTTCGTGATCACACCAGTCCCTTGTTCCGAATACTTAATCTTTTGAAACTGAAGGATTTTCTTAGAGTGAATGTTGTCTGTTTTGCCCACAAGGCTTTAAATCATATCTTACCGCCTTCTTTTACAGATTTTTCCACAAAAATAATGAAGTCCATAGCTATAGTACCCGACAGGCAAATCATATCCACCACCACCCATGGCGCAAAAATTTTGGTCACTTAAGTCTGCGAACACGTGCTATCAATGTCTGGAATTCCCTCCCCCTCCATTTTCAACGACTGCAGTCTACCCTATTACTTAAGAGAAAATTAATTCATCAGAGCATTATGGAATATTAATTGTGTGTATATATATATATATATATATTTATGTAATTTCTTTAAATACGCATGAATACTTTTGATTACTGTCTTTAGTATATTGATAGACTTTATTTTTTTTTCTTTGCCTTTTGCTTTTGTATCTTTAATTTGGCTAATTTCTGTACAGGGAGTGTTCTACTTTGTTAAGATCTCTATCTTTCTAGAACACTTCCTTTCACAACTGCTTGATTATGTAAATAACTTGACCTTGTATATACGTATGTGTTTATCTGTGGTTGTGAAGAAACAAATATATGTATGAAGGTGAGAAAACGCATTTTGTCTATATATGCTTACACAAATTTTGAGACCGTGTTTCGCTTTGCCCCCGGGTAAGGTGCCTCTCTCTAACCAACCCTTAATTTACCCCTTCAAACTCGAAAGGTGATAGGCCTATGTGTACTGTATAACATAGGGAAGGCGTTTGGGGGAGGCTGCCCTGGTTGGGTTTGAACTGGCGATTTATGAGAGCAGGTCGAAAACGTGTGGAGAGGTCGGGTATATTGATGTTTGCATTACATGGCAAACATGCGTTTTTTAGCTTTGAATGCGCCCTGTATCTAGTAGGAGGGGCACACCCTAAAAACCCTCAAGGTTAATGGGTCCATGTGTTGCCTACAACAAGCTCGAGGACTTTTGGATGGTTTATCTAGGCTGGTTGTAATGGGCCTTTGAAAGAGACTAGTTGAAATTCGGGGAAAAATTACTACAGTTTGTAGTTTGTAAAAATATTCAAAAAATTGTCATTTTTTATGTCTCGTGAACAACGTCATAGCGTTTCGTCGTCTGCATGAACACATTTCGAGCAAGGGGAACACGTGTATCAACTTTCGTGCAAATTGAAGTAAATATGACAAAGTTAAGGCAACTAATGGGCCTACAAAGGGTTATCCCTGGGTTTACTAGGTAACAGAAAATTAGGGTTAGCCACTATTTTGCAAAGATATGGACCCAAAATTTAGGAGGTTAATGTTCCAATGTAGGCGCTTTGCTACTTAAAATTTGGTTTCTTAAAATTACTATTTCATCGCGTACACACAGACATACACACATGTAAGTAGGACCATATGGAATTGTCGTCAGAACAGTTTTTACATTATCGGGAAACTTTTTTTACATTATCTATCGGTAAACGAGCGTTTTTATATTATCGGTAATTTTGTTTTACATTATCAGTTCAAAGAGTTTTTACATTATCGGTATGTTTTTACATTCGGTTGTTTTTACATTATCGGTAATTTTTTGTTTACATAATCGATCGTTTTTACATTATCAGTTGATTTTTACATTATCGGTTGTAACAACAGCTCATACGCAAGCTTTGTCAAGCTTTGATTTATGACTATTAGATTTTAGGATAACAGGCTTTTAATGGGATTGTGCGACTGTGGGATCAACTTCTCATGGCGCACGAAATTAAATTTGTATACTCTGGTGATGTTCATTTTAGGCATTTTTACAAAGTTTAATCTAGCCTCAGATAAGTGAAATATGTTGTGGTTGTTAACAAAAGCAATCTGTGTTGAAAATCGATGATAAAGACTAAATTTCACATTTTTCCTTACAGTTTTCATTTATTTTTCTTTTCAGTAGGCCTGTAATGGCTCCACAAAATGGCTGGTTTTTATTTCGGATTACATTGCTCTTGCCATTGATCTCTTCTTTGGTGTTTGTTGAAGGACAATGGTACGAGCCTTGGTGTTTTTTAATAGAGTGTTGCAACAAGAAATGGATTCTTCAAGATTATGAAGGTATTGCACGTCAGAGTTTTTAAGTTACTGTGACATGCCACCATAAGGACTTGGTTCTATGTGGCAATTAAAATTAAAATCACTCAAGGAAAGACCTGCTGGAATTATTCCACCAAATGTCACCGTTCTCGAGATATGCCCATTCAATGTTTAACCGGCTATAAAACAGCTCTTGCCTATGCAAAGAGAATGATGTTGAGTGTTGCACCTTGTTATATTTCTTTAGTTTCC
The DNA here is from genome assembly GCA_029531755.1 of Holothuria leucospilota. Lineage (NCBI taxonomy): Eukaryota > Metazoa > Echinodermata > Holothuroidea > Aspidochirotida > Holothuriidae > Holothuria > Holothuria leucospilota. The sequence continues at coordinate 76,115,143 of CM055961.1, read as the reverse complement.
CCGTATATTACTTATCTTTTAAGAACTCATCAGTCAGGTTACCGTTTGGTGGGTGGTACTGATATTTTTCAAGGATGCAATTTTAATATTCAAAAAGATCCCTCAATATAAAACGATGTCACAAATGTCCTTTAAATAAAGATTCAAAATCCTTTTGTAGAACATAGGAAATTCTTTGCCAGATGGCTCATGGTTATTCATGATGTAGCTGGAAAATAGAAATTACCCTGTAAAATGGTCAATATTTGATGAATTTGATGGAAACTGTAGGTAATCGTATGTAATTTAAATTGTTTAATCTTTTTACATTGAACATCAAACTAGTTAATTCTTTATATTACGTATCAGACCTTTACAGCTGAAAAAAATAATATGCATAATACCCCTTAAGAAGTTAAAACATACGGTCTTCATATCAGACATGTGTTTTATTATATCTCTTATTTGTAAGAATCTATTTTTGTAACGGTACATAACCAGGCACTACATATTTATTCACAGGTTACAACTTTGAGGGAGAAGAATTGCATACCACAATCGCATCATTAAATGAGACTCCAGAACTGTAATTTTTTGCATATAATTAATGTAGAAATTACTTCTGTATTGTTTTTGTAATTGATCAAGAAAACATACTGCTTGCAGTTTTTAAGTCTAATACTATCTTATTGCTCAAAACGTGTTCATTTTTACAGTAATTTGTGTATGATACTTACCTAAAAAGTTTGGAGTTCTTATTTACCTCAAAATTTTTGGAGTTCTTATTATACTTAGACTTTGGAGCATATTTTTGTGCAGTAGCTGATTGTGTAGATGAACTGACTTTTTCAGTTGTGCATTAAAATCCAGTAGAGGCGTGAGATATGGTACTCGGCATTTGCCACAGCAGTACTCTCCAAGGGGAATGGGGATCTTTGACATTTTAAACAATCATCATATATTCTGCTTTACCTTCTTAGGCGTAAAGAAGACTCTTCAAGAAAATGTCTTTGGTCAACACTTGGTTCAAGATGTAGTCTATAGATCACTGAAGGGACATGTTAAATATCAGCCCGTTAAACCATTGGTTCTCTCATTCCATGGAAGCACAGGTACAGGAAAGACTTTCGTGTCCAGATGGATTGCCAATGGCTGGTTTCGGAAAGGAATGAATAGCAAGTTTGTCCACATCTTCTCCGGGACAAAGGACTTTCCTCATGCGTCCAATATCGAATCCTACGTGGTATATCTTTTACCTGTTATCATTAGTTATTGTAATGGACACTTTGCATTAATGTTAATAGCCGGACTGCTTTTGCCTCCCCTGAAGTTCTTTGATTTCTCACGTAGCATACTTCACTAAAATAAATACTTGTAAACCAATCTCAGGCTGATGTCATTTGCAAAGTAGTTTATGCCGACAATGAAAGGTACACGTAAAGGCGTTAGGTAATGACATCAGTCTCTTCCCATCTTCTCTTGTTTCAATTGGTAGATAAAAAAGTTTATATAAAAGCTGGCCTTCCACAGAAATTTAAACAATAAAAAATAGAAACTTGCATCAATATTCACCCTCACATATATCTGTGAAATTTACTTTCTTGTGTATAAAAGGAAAGATTGGGTAAAAATAATGACCTGATGACAGTCCTGTTACAAAAATTATGTTCAAATTGAACCATACAAGCATGTGCATGCAAGCAGTCGGGATTGCTAATTTAAGTTTGGGTTAATGCGTTAGCCTTGTACAGGCCTCTTCTAACAACTTTCCTTATCAAATAAATGGCCAATACAGGGCAATCTCGCATTACTCGTAGAGATTTAATGTGATATCATAACTGAAAAATCACACCTTTCCTGGAACCTTTTTCTTTGGGAACTTGCCAGCGTAGGGGTGAGACTCTACGTTTGAAACCATAAACTGTGTATCTGTTACTTAATCGAATTAAACTTTGGTCTCTGTATATATGGTTGATTGGCGTGAAGTGACATTTCAGCCCTTCTTTCAGTAAAAAAAAGTTACTGTCCTCTCCATAATGTGTACGTAGAAAATATGTCAATAGTTCAACTGTTGGGTAATCAACTGTGTAGAAAAACTGCACTGGGCAGGGCGTAAATGTATTCCTAGAAGTGATAGTGGTTTGTTGCGACAAAAAAAGTAAATACTGATACGGATGATCTGGTAACACCACACCAACGTCCAACATTTTGGGTAGCTATAAAACTTTCGTTTGGATTCAACAGCCTGTTTTGTACTATTGTTATTTATTTATATCATTACACCTTTGACTTCGATTTGGTAGATTGAGCAATATTATCTGCAGTGTAAAAATTTGAAACTATGGAAGTTATTGAACAGAATATCCAAAAATTACCACAAAACTGAAAGTATGGTATCAGGTTGGTTCTACCAAATTATATTTTTCTCTTTTAAATAATGATGTAAATTACTTTTGCTGTCGGATGAAAACGCAAAGTACCTGATCTTTATCCCTAACGTTTATTTGAACAACGATATATCATATCGAAAGGATCATGTGTGTTACTTCCGAAAGGGACCTTTGAGAATTCTATAACGTACGAACCTAAAACGTAGTCTTTTCTATCTTTTCACAGAATTTCTTGCATGGAGAAATATCCTCACATACCAGATCTTGTGGGCATCAAATCTTTATATTTGAGGAAGTAGATAGCTTTCCTCCTGATCTTTTACCGTCGATACGATTTTTTCTGGAATATTACGGATCCGTGGAAGGAGTAGACTATAGAAACACTATTTTCCTTTTATTGAGGTAAAAGGGGAATGTGACCACGAGTGGGGTTGCGAGATCAAAAGAGGGTTACGGTTATGGTGCAAGTGAAATTCATTTAACTTCTGAAGAGTAAAAATAATTAATTTGTTGTATCCTGCATATTGTTTGTTATTAGGTAGGAGGTAGGAAATAATAAACAAAATAAGAATGAGAAATCTCACTTGACTGTGTACCTAGCGTTTTGGTCAACGTAGATTTTTAAAATGCTAATAGGTAAATGATGTCTTTGCAAGAGGCTCCTTTAGTTACACCAACCCACACACGATAAATGTGACATAAAGTTTGGCACGGTTTTTATATACACGCACGCTGGTCAGTGCATGTGTGTGTGTGTGTGCACGTGTGTATAATTGCATGTGTTTTGTAACGATTAGCTTGTTAACACGATGTCTCGAATTCGGAATAATGGATACTTGTAATAACTTGTGCAGATAATTATCTTATTTTGGACAAAGTTCTTTTGCAGTTTTGGCGGTCTAAGGCCATTTCAGGTCACTAAAGGTCAAAAAGTAGGAAGCTCGTAAACACGATATATCAAGGTAGGAAGAACGGATACTTTTCATACTAAGAATGTGGATGTTATCAGTACATAAAATCTACTGGTTTTGGGAGAGTGTAGGTTATTTTAGGTCATCCGAGGGAACACTACACAAATTTTGTTAAGTTATTGCAAACACCTTATCTCAAGGTCGGAATAATGGATAAGTTTTCACTTTGTAATATATATATTTGCCTTATCAGTGAAATAAACCCTGTTGTGTTTGATGGACTTCAAAGGTCTTTAAGATCACCAGAGCCCCCCCCCCCCCCAAGAACTGCAACCTCACTAAAACGATATTTCAGGAAAGGAACAATTAACACACACACACACATATATATATATATATATGAGGGGGTGTGTGTGTGTGTGTGTGTGTGTGTAAGGAACCGAACTGGTAAAAGATCTGTGGTGGTTGGAAGGGTTCATGAGGTTAGTTGTAAGAGTCATTGGGTTTATGTGGTGACTGGACTTGATTTTACGGTCGGAGATGGATAATTAAGTGTCTAAAAACACTACTGAGGAGTTGCAAATACAGTGAGTGAATTTCAAAAACGGGCATAACGTTTCAGCAAAGTTAATGAACCTTTCCAATTCGATTCCTTACTCACAACTTTTACGGGCCAGACGGATTTGTTCCGACGACCAGGTTTTTGCTAAAGTTTCCAAGCAGATTATTTCTTTCTTTGAACAACGCCAGTATCCACAAAGGGTGCTCTCTAATGCCCTAAAACGCATACAAGGAATTGATAGAGCCTCTGCCCTTGCCCCCAAAACTGACCAAACACCCACCAGACGTATCCCGTTGGTCCTGTCCTTTCACCCATCTGTAACTCCCATTGTACGTGCCATTTACAGGAATGTAGAGAACCCCCATCAAAACATTCAGAATTGAAAAGAACATATCTAAGCACTTGGTCCGTGCCTCTCAACCTCAAGCAGTAGTGCCTAACACCCCAGGAACTTTCCCATGCAACCGTGGGAGATGCAATACTTGCCCGGTGGTCAGTTATGACAAAATCCTTTTCATTGTAGCTCCCAACAACCACCGGTTTAACGTTCATCAGCATTTTACCTGTACTTCAGCCAATGTTGTTTACGTACTCGTATGTAAACGCTGTAATATACTGTACGTGGGAGAAACAAAACGTCGTCTTGCTGACCGAGTCACTGAGCACCTGAGGTCAATCAAACAGAACCTCCCAGGGTTCCCGGTAGCCACACACCTCAATCCCCCGTCAACATGCTCGATCCGTGACTTGATGGTTTCGGCGGCCATCTCGAGTCGAGGTTCCGATCATGACCGCCTAGCTGCTGAAAACCGTCTAATCATGAAACTTGTAACCCTGTCCCCACATGGTCTGAACGTTAGACTTGAACTGTTATAACTCAGCAATTCCTGCATTGTTTTTACCAATTTTATTGTGTATTTTTAAATTATACGTTTGGCCGTGTCAACGATCAGTTGCATTTTTGCCACCTGATGAAGGGTTTAAACCCGAAACGTCGTGGAATTTTTCACAAACTTTTAGCATATATATATATATATATATATATATATATATATATATATATATATATATATATATATATATATATATATATATATATATATATATATATATATATTTAAAGATCGCATTACAATGTACTTCTCATGCTGGATATATAAATTTAGAATGTTGCTTTTGATGTAAGTAAGAGGTCTGTTTAGGTCACAAGAGGTCAGAAAACCGTCAGTTGTCATACTGACAGATTGTATCGCATCGTAACCAAGAAAAAGTAAGAGTTTATTTACTTGTAGCATTCCAATAATAATACTATGGAAAACAACGTATATCTGTTCACAACCTTATCCCTGGTACATTTATTAAAAATCCCAATGGAATACTTAATGAGGGAAATGTGTGACGGATGCTGTGACTATAAGATGAATGATTTTTACGATAAATATATCTCTGTTGTTATCCTGGGCTGAGATAGCGTATTGGAAGTGGTCAATTTCTCGTTTGACAGGCCGGGTGTGACCCACATTTAAGCACTATTTTTTTTTATTTTTTTTTTCATTCAGTAGTTGGCTTCTGTAATGTGTCATAGTGGTGGTATACATTGTTTAATTGATGGAAAAAATCCTCTTGTCTGGGGTAGAGGTAACGGGTTATTTGAGTTTACCAAAGTTTAAAAACCGAAAAACTTTTATACACTTTATCTCAAGGTAGGAATTGTAAATGCTTTTCATACTTGAATGTTGATGTTTTGTACTTGCAAAGAAATTAAAGATCATTTAAGATTACCGCGGTGAAACTTTAAAAACCTTGCAAGTTGCTTGCAAACAAGATGCTTCAAGAAGGGTATAAAATTGAGTTGTAACATACTTAGCATGTGGATGCCCCGTACTGATTAAAATAATCGTTTTGTTTTTGGTGAGGTTCTTAGCTTATTTGGAGTCACTAGTCGTATAGTGAAAATCTCGTGAAAACGAAATCTCATTAAGCTTAATTTTGACAGACCTGTAGCTAGTATTTGGGCTGCCCCATATTGCCTTTAATAATCCTCTTGTCTTGGTGCTAGTTAAGGTAAACGCTTCTATGTCACTGCCAGGTACTAATACATGGAATATGGACGACCCATGTTGTTTAGAAGAATCCCATTATTTTTGACAGATGTCTAAGGTCGTATGATTTCACAGAGGTTAAATTGTGAAAACTGACGCATATATTCACAAGTAGAAAAAGTATGAAAGTATGCAATCATTCCAAAATAAAGTCAATTTTTGTGGCAATATTCACTACACTTTAAACAGCTATTCTAGAACAAATGAACCATCGGTAATAATACACGCTTTCTTTGTCACTTTTTGCCAGTAACGCTGGGAGTGAGCAACTGCAAAGGATTACGGGAAATGTTTACAAATATAACAACAACAGAGAATCTATACAACTGGCAGAAACTGAGCGAGAGATGGTTTTGAGTATCTTTAACACAAAAGGTGAGTCTATTGATATTATAAGAGCAGATAGAGCTGGACCTCTTTAGCAAGGATAAAACCTCAGTGCAATGATCGTCTTAAGTTGATAATATTGTTATTATCAGTCCCGTTTTTCTTCAAATTCTCAAAAAAAGCAAATAAAAAGAAAAACATTAATCGTCTGCTGTTTGCATGAATGTGGACATTAAATATATTGAACTTGTTATGAATCCAAGTTTAAAGCATCAAGCAGTTTTGGTCTATTACACAAAGTTGAGTTATTCTTTGTTCCACATTCTCTCTAGTACCACGCTAGCTAGAAATTGCAGCCAACGACTCATACATATCCATTCCCAAACAAGGGAATAAAAGAAAATGCTTTTTAATTTTTCTCCCATACAATAACAATCATACGTTGCATCGTTACGGACTTTTTATTCTTCTCACCCTTTTAATTCTTTTTAATTAGTCCATAACACTTATTCCATCTTCCTTTTACTATTGCTTTTTGCTCGCTCACACAGGAGAGACAAACAGACGTCTAGTTGATAGACATTTAATAAGTCACTTGGTGCCATTCCTTCCCCTTGAGAGACGTCATGTTAGAAAATGCATTGAAGCAGAACTGACGAATAGACTAATTCAATCAGATTCAAAGATTATCGATGATGTCATAGCTGAACTGCTTTTTGAGGGTACGGACAACATCTTCTCTTCAAAAGGGTGCAAGAACGTTGCCGAAAAACTATCTTTTGTACTTTCCGATTTGACTTCAACCCCACGACAGGACTTGTAATGTCATCATAGGAGTTGGTCTTTAGATATTCAGTACTAAGATGGGTGTGTTATGCAGAAGACAGTAGTAAGACTGTAGCACGTTAGGCCTAATCTTGTTGTGAAAGTGATAGGAACTGCATTTCCAACTCTTTTGTGCACGAAATTCCTAAAGTACATCACAGAAAGTAACGTTACCATTTTTTAAAAACAAATCCAAGTTTAAATAATATTAAATATTGGATTTATACAAAATTGATAAGTACCATGACTTAGTCTCAAATGCACAAGTTGAGATACCAAAATCGTTCCTGAAATTTCATCTGAAATAGAATAATTTTAAGAGATGCAATTGTAACTTTAATGTAAACATTGAAATTACCGTGTTATTTTATTAACAGTCTTAAACTCTTATGACTGAAGTCTATGATATGACATTTCTGTGCTACGGTTCTTCATTGCCTGGGATAATTTCTCGTGGATATACGGATTAGCCCAGATAATGAATAGTTTCATACATGATCAGCTTCCGTACTTACTCTGTTTATTGTTTATACAAAATCGAGCAGACATGCGAGGTACGCACAAAATGAATCTTAGCATGCATGGGTAGACGTGCTAAGCTCACCTCTCAATTTTATAGTTTACAAAGAAACGCCTGCATGAAAAAAGTAGTTGTAAGGGCAATTTACAGATATCGAACCTAGTCTTTCTGACAAAATTCATTCAGTAACCTTGTGTCGTAAGACTGTAGTAGCTAAGGTTTCCATAGGTTTTCTTTTTTTTTAAAGTGAATTGCTTATTTTCGATCATAGCATCTTTTAACATCGCTTCAGTTTTATGGTGGCATTAACATTGTTTCAGGGCAATGAATCATAATGTAAAAATAACATTACTTTCAAATCCAAGTTAAAAACTAAAAACAATGAAGACGCTACACAATCTTCCTGGAGAGGCTTCAAATACATTTTAGTAGCACCGCTAAGACGCTAGCAGTGACTAGAGAGAACGTCTGTTTGCAATAGTTTCTCAATCAAAAATGCAACAATGACTCAATTGAGATAAATTGTGAATGCCTTCCAAGCTTGTTTGTATTTCACGATATGAAAAAGTAGTGACGTCGAAGGAGGGAATTACTTTTAGAGTGTTATTTTTTGGGAATCGCGTTGATTTCTTTAATGTTTGAATAAGATTCAAATTTTTTTTTCTAAAACATGCTTGTCCTGCCTTGGTTTTTGATGTGTTTTCAACCGACGTAGTTGATGTTAATATACCAGATGGTAATTGGAACTTGCCTTTATTTGGGTGGACTGAACTGCTAAGTTACGCTAAACTGATTCAGTCTGGAGATAAGGAGTGGTAGGCTAAGCCGGCCCAAAACAAAAGATATCCACCAGTGTAAACCAATTCATGCCCGTCAACAAGCTCAGTTGACTTCAACTCAAATTGACTCTTATTTCATTGTACTAGGCTAACAATAACAAACCTGGACTGAAGAGGACTATACCACTACACTCAAATAGAGCCAACTCGACTAAACTCAACAAATTTACGTTTAACATGTTTAACTAGACAAAGGCTAAGTTAAGACCCTTAACATAACGTGAAAACCCAAAATAAATGGAACTAAATAAGAGGATATCCTCAAAATTATTAAAGGAACCCAAACCAAATCAGCCTTACCCAAAACACATACTTACGCCATTAAACCCAAGTCAAACCAAATCAAAATATAATAAAGTAAAGTGAGCTAAACTGAAATAACTGCGCTGCATGCGGTCAGCTAAACTAAAATAACTGAACTGAAAAGAGTTAAAACTTGGCTTTGTGGGTGAGCGCGATCAATCTTTGTTGGGCTGTCTTGATGTTACATTTCTTCGAAACACTGTGTAGGCTACCTTCGTTTCCCCAAACCCAAGCCCAAGAAACTACGATCTTGAGGGTAGCGAGGGATGGAATCTATTATGTGGTTCTGCTTCAGACTGACAGAAGAGACTCTAACAACTATAGGCTACAACTACTTTTGACCATTCAAAGTTGCCGAACTTCATTTTGTAGATTTTTTGTTCCTGTAGCAAGGTACTGTACAGGGGCAAGATGGTGTCGAGGGGCTCTAAATTAAGCCAATGACAACTTGTAATTTCCTACGGGAGGGGATGAATTTTCCTAGCGGGGGGGGGGGGAGGCTACTGGTTTGTCCTATAGCTACTTAAATTTATTGTATGGCAGCTGCACGCTTATTGAGGTGATTACGATTACATACTTGCCCTGATGTGTGGTTAATTCTCACGACTTTGGTACAATTAAGTATCATATGTTGCTCAGAGTCAATGACATACCGTGTGATATAAATTTTCCATTCTCTTTCCTGTCGTTTACATGTATTACCAGTTTAGTACATGGGAAGAATGACGTCTGCTACTGCACTTGTAGTATGTAGTTAGTTACTTAGATGGGGTTTTACGGCTCAGTTTCTGACCAACTAGTTTAAGCACAAAGGTAGTTGGTTCCATTTTTAAAGTCTTTGGTATGACCCGGTTAGTTGTCGAACCCAGACCTTCCGGCTGCAAGTCGGATGCTAAGTTTCCCTTCGAACTTGTAATGCCTGTATGGCATGAGTTTTTATGTGGTGCATTCCTTTTATGGATACTTTACTGCCTGGTTTGCAATGTTGCTATTATTGCATGCCGATTGATACTTATAGCGATATCCAATGTCATTTGCTGACAATGGTGTTTGAGGCTACGTTGTTGTTTTTGTAATTATTAATAATGTTGAAAATCTTTTGGTTGCATGGTAACGACAGACGTTCTTCTCCACAATGGGCAAGTGCAAGTCATGGTGTTTGTGTACTGTTGGCAATTTGCATGTATGGAAACTTGGTAAGGATTAAAAGTTTTCAAAATCCCTTCCACACACGGTTTCCAATTTTCATCCTGCCGTCATGTTTCATTTATAAGAAATTAATTGCGATTGTTTCTACTTTGAACGGGCCGTAAAATCACGTTTTTAAATTATTTCAGGGATATTATTTTGTGTATTCCTTTACTGTATGATTATTGCTGTAGAGGATGTGTATTAACAACAGATACCACTAATTAGGTCACACATGTATCTGGATACATGTTATAATTATGTTTATGATTTTTCATTGATTAGCTATGTTACGCTGATGAAAGGAGATAATTTTCTCCAACCATCGTGCTTAAGTTTGGCAATTTTCCTAGTATTCTAAGCATTTAAGGTTTTTCAAAATCTCTACCACATATGGTTTCCAATTTTCATCCCGCCGTCATGTTTCATTTATACGAAATTATTTACGAATGTTTCTACTTTGAACAGGAGGTAAAACACACTTTTTTGATATATTTCAATATTAGTTTTCGTATTCCCTTGAGGTATAATAGTTCATAGTTGCTGTACAGGATGTGTAAGCAACAACTATTTAGGTTACACGTGTTTGGATACATGTTATGGTTATTTATAATTGCTTTGCACTGAAAAGAGATGTCCCGTTGCCGAAGTGAGGCATATTTGCTCCCGCCCTTCGTGCTTAGTACGTTTCACAATTTTTCTAGTATTCTAAGCATTTAACGCTTTTCAAAATCTCTTCATACCAAGATGATCCCACAGAACTGACGATCGTAAGAGTTGGCAATGAATTGGAAAGTCAGGCTACAAATTGGGAGATTTGCTCTTCACTTTCACTTTATTTTATGGACTCAAGGTTGACTGGTACTGGGTGTATTATGACACAGGTTTTTTTTTTTCAGAAGAACACATTTTTCAATAATATTATTGAAAAAATCAGATTATATGGAAAATTGGCACCTTCCTCGATCTAAACTTTATCAAATTTAAGCCCCCAGAACGTTATAAATGATAGAAAAAAGTAAGCAATAAATCACAATAACTTAACACCTGTTCGACAGCTATTAAACTTACTTCTTGCCGTCAGGATAGTTAGCACCACAAAATTCTGTGGTTGGGAACTACTTGGTAAATAAAATGGAATATTGAAAAATGATCTGCTAGGTCAATAAAACTCAAGTGAGAGAGTAGGTGCAGCTAGAGAACACCTCATTTATGAGCTCTGCTTTATGACTAGTTACATGTTAGTCTGACGGGTATTTTGTTGGTTTGTACGACTGTGTCTTCTGTGGGATCAACTTCTCATGTTCGACACAGGGTTTCCAATTTTCATCCCTCCTTCATGTGTCATTTAGTGAGAAATTAATTACAAAGGAATAGTGCTAAATAACTACAGATACCACTTAATAGGTAACACATGTATTTGGATACATGTTATAATTTTGTATTATTATTTACATTCGATAGATATGTCCCGCTGACGAAAGGAGGTGACTTTTTTCTCGCCCGTCATGTTTACGTTTGGCAATGTTCTAGTATTCTAAGCATTTAACGTTTTTCAAAATCCCTTCTACACATGGTTTACAATTCTCATTCCACCGTCATGTTTCATTTAATCTAGGCCTAAGAAATTAATAACGAAAGTTACTACTTGAAACGGGATGTGAAAACACTTCTTTGAAATATTTCAAAAATATTAGTGTTTGTATTCCTTCGAGGTACGATAGTTTCTTTACAGGATGGGTAAGCAACAGATACCACTAATTAGGTCACACATGTATTTCCATACATGTTTTAATTAATGTATAATTATTTTGCACTGAATACATATCCTGCTGACGAATGGAGATAAATTTTCCTGCCCGTCGCGCTTAAGATGCCAATTTTTCTAGTATTCTGAGCGTTTAAGGTTTTTTTCAAAATTTCTGCCACACACGGTTTCAATTTTCATCCCGCTGTCGTGTGTGTTAGATTGTGTTGAATGCTCAGACAGCTTTTTTTATCGAGGAAAAGAGCAGAATAGTAAAACGTCCAATATAACGTAAATATTTTTTTCAGTTTCTGCATGCAAAATTCAGACCTTGTGATATTTTGAAGGAAATGTTTTGACCCACTCAATATTATATTTCTTCCTTCGAACTTAATATTTTTACAAACTAAAATTACTTTCATCATGACGACATCTTCCAACACTTTACTCTAACAAAGCATTTTTAAGGATAACAGGTAAAAATAAATTGCATTTGACATCTGTTCAATAAAATTTTTGCAGACGAAAAATAAAAAACGACTCATTATTTTTTACAACTAATATTTGTTTCAGGAAAATGTAACTAAACCTTGCAAAATGAATCCCAAAAGGAGATTTTTTCAAGTAATTATCTTTTATACCCTAAATGTCACATCTCGATTTTAGTTGTCACTCTGTTAGTTTAAATGTAGACCACAAAAACAGATCCCTTCACAACAAGACAGTTTGCATCCTTGATCTTCAATTTGACATGTGTAAAACATGACAGCCGATATATATATATATATATATATATATATATATATATATATATATATATATATATATATATTGGTCGATAGAGGTTGTAAAAAGTGCTAAAAGTTTGCGGAAAATTCAACGACGTTTCGAGTATAGACTCTTCATCAGGTGGCAAAGAAATGCAACTGAACAACAAAGAAGTAGAAATAGAGAAGAAACACATTGAAGAAAGGCACGGCAAACCGGTCGTACAGAGCCAACACGGTGTAAAAATGCGCAAGAAGGCTGCATAAAACTGGTAAAAAGTAATTAAAAGGGGAACAAGTTAAAAAAGGTCCATTCTAATGTTAAGACCGTGTGGGGAGAGGGTCCCGAGCTTCATGATAAGCCGGTTTTCGGCGGTCTGACGATCACGGTCAGAACCTCTGCACATTAAGGCTGCGGTAACGGCCAAGTCCTTAGTTGAGCACGGTGATGGTGGGTTGAAATGTGTGGCGACCGGATAACCTTGAAGGTTCTGTTTGATGGACCTGAGGTGTTCAGTGATTCGGTCAGCCAGCCGACGTTTGGTATCTCCCACATTCAGGCAATTGCAGCGTCCACAAACTAAAATGTAAACCAAATTTGTGGAAGTGCAGGTAAAGTGTTGGTTCACACTGAATTTGTTGCCGTTAGAACCCAAAATATTAATGAGTGTGTTCTTGCCAACCACTGGACATGTGTTGCACCTACTACGACCACAGGGAAATGTACCTGGGGTGTTGTCAGTTGGTTGTTGTGGATGGGAAGCCCGAACTAAGTGCTTGGAAATGTTCTTTTCAACTCTGAAGGCCGCAATGGGGGGCTCGGGGAAAAGGTCACGGGTTGAAGGGTCTTTTCGAAGGGTCTCTACATTCCTGTAAATGGCACGAATGATGGGGCGTACCGATGGGTGATGGGAAATTACCAAAGGAATGCGTAGATTGGTAGATGTGTTAGACTTCTTACTCAAGGCCTCCTCTCTGTTTGTTCCTTGGATACTATGTAGAGCACCGGTAAGGATTTTGGTAGGATACTGACGCTTCTCAAAGAATGATAGTATATTTTTAGAAGCTGCTGAAAAATCAGAATCTTCTGAGCAAATCCTTCTGGCCCTTAAAAGTTGTGAGTATGGGATGGATTTGGTACAGGATTTGGGATGGTTGGAGGGATACAAAAGGTAGTTATGAGAATCGGTGGGTTTAAAATGTAGGTTAGACTTGATTTTACGGTCGCAAATTGATAATTGAAGGTCGAGGAAAACCACTGAAGTGTCAGAAATACAATGTGTGAATTTCAAAAATGGACTGAAGGATCCTACAAATTGGATGAAAGATTCTAAATCTTGACGGGTCCCTGTTGCCACTCCCACAATATCGTCAATATTCTAAGAAGGTCGACATACTGTAAATTACATTTAACACAAGTTCCTAAATAAATAAATAAATATATATATATATATATATATATATATATATATATATATATATATATATATATAACGCTAATTCCCACCTTAAGGGGAAATTGTTATATCTGCTTGTACATAGGGCGAAAAAAAGATAATAAAATACATAAGAAATAAATTCGCCCTAACGTCTAAAGATATAAATTAACGTTATTTCAATGGCCAGCCATCCGTTCGTGTTAACAGCTAGGTGTCCGTAAATTTGACAACTTTGAAGTAATGGCATCTAGTTTGTAAATCTAAGAGGGCGCCCTTGTAAGTTTACGTATTCCTATAGAAAAAGTGTGTGGAAACGTTAAGGCGAAACTTATATTTCACCCGAATTTTTTTTCCCCTTAAGGTCGACTTTTCAACAACAACTTTCCCCCTAAGTGCCGAATTAGAGAAATATATATATATATATATATATATATATATATATATATATATAAGTATATAGATATGTATATATATATATATATATATATATATATATATATATATATATATATATATATATATATATATATATAGGTAGAGAGACGTAGCGACTTTATATGAATGGGTCAAATCAACGCTGTATGAAATAGTCGCATAGACCATAGGCCATTTTTCCTCAAACGAGGTACTTGCCTTATAGTGAAATAGGATTTTAATATGTGAATGGAAAACTTAGCCTCAAGCAGGATTCGAACCAGCGACCTCCCGCATACAAGGCGGATGCTCTGACCACTGAGCCATTGAGGCCTATGTGGTAGAACGCGGTCAACTAAGCTTAAATACTGTCGAGTCAAGCTTTCCAATAATGGTACTTTTAGGCGGCATTGACATTAGGGGTACATATACGTGTCGCCTAAATGTTTACAACGTTACAACGTTATAACAACCATTCCCTGCATGTTATTTCAAAAGTTTTGAAACATATAAAAGTATCCTAGCGCCCTCTGTTTGGGGTTACTATAGGTAAGTTGCACTAGAATCCGATTATGTACTAATTTACTATTGAAATTTGGGGGTGTATATCATGCATGTAAAACATTGGTATGTTAGGTGTACACACCCTTATTGCGCAATACCAATACCAATTTATTTCTCTTTTATTTAATAAAACGTTGTGCGTACGTCACACAGGTAATTGGGCATATATTCAACTTGAGGGCGTTCCTGAAGACATTAAGGTATTTTTTGTCTAATTTTTACCTGCATGAATTTGCAAATATATTTAATTAACTGGTTGTCGTCCAAAGTGACCATTTTATACCGTGTCGCCCAAAGTGACCATTTAGGGTTATATATTTATATATATATATATATATATATATATATATATATATATATATATATATATACTGGTACCTTTTCACAAAGTATATTTAAACATATTCATCTGCTTCAACAATACTACCCTCATTATTATGTGGCAGTAATTAGTCAGCCAAGTGCCTTTTAACCTATCCGGTTGTATATAAATATTTGTCACTAAAAATGGAATGTCAACTTGATTAGTCACACAAAAGGGAAGCTTACTTCATGTTCACGCTGGGCCGTTGTTGTAGATCTTGGTCGCTTCATAATTTTTGAGAAGATTCATAACGCCTAAAACGTTTTCAGCTTTTACCACAGTCGTAGACAAAGATCATTTTCAGCCATTTTCGTAGATTGAATGTAGCTACTAAAACAAGTCACGAAAAAATCCTCGCCGAATTACAAAAGGCTATTACAACATTTCGTCATCTTTCCTCCTGAATGAAAAACTCTCTCAAATGTATTGATAACGTTTAACATACACGAGAATAGCTGTAGGGTCAATGCCTAGGTAAATTACTATCAAAAAAAAAATCTTTTGCAACCCCTCCCGATGATCACCTTGCCTACCAGGTACACCATCCTCATCACATTGGCCGACGGTTACTATTTGAAATTAAATCATGATAACAGACGTATGTCATTAGCATTTCAAATTCTACCTGGGGACGAAGGACTCTCTCTAGAAATGGTCCACAATGGCCACAAAAGCCCTCTCATTTAGGGAGAAATTCTCGGGGAGGACCATCAAGGCCAGTTCATACTTCTCAATTTTCACGGGCTATGACGTTGTAAGAATAATATATGGTCATCCCTTGCTTATCTAGGCACTGTTTCATAACGAGTTACGATTGATCTTAAGTTTGATCTGTAATGAAATTGTCCTATTGAAATAAAACGTAAAATCGAGCGTAACTCTTAATGAAAGGCCCTCGTCCAATCATGGACATAGCTCAAAGTTGATCAGTGTTAAACTTTTACAGCTTTATACTGTTGTATGAACCGGCCTTTAGTCCCCAGCCTAAGGGACTCGAGGTTAAAGGTTTCGCCAGCCATAACTTATGAAGACGCATCCTCCAATAAGAGTTGCTTCCCTGTCATTTGTGAACGTTTATGGTCACATCTCTGTAAGAACTACCCATACCAACGTTTCATCTATAATGAAAAGTATTATACACCATAACCTTCAACGTTCCATCGGCCTTACAAAATTATCCTTAAACCTATATTTTTGAAATACAAGTTTTCTCATTTTCACAGTAATGAAAAACGTTAGGGGTACCTTGTCCCAGATCACCGACAAAAATGTAACATAAAGGAAAAAAATATGTGGCTGGGGAAAGAAGGAGGGTCTTTAATGTAGTTTTTGTTAGAAGTTCCTAGCCAACAATAATGACGACAAATCACAAAGTCAATAAAAAATAAACTTTTCTAAATAAATACTTTTTCCATGGGCACACTAACGACGGAGACAGTGACAATGCGTTGATAAGAGGCCAGTAAGGTAGAAGGCAGCCGAACAGGTCGTTTAATCTAAAGCCTACTTCATGTAAAAGTGAAAAGAGTGCTGGACAAGTGAAATGATAATTAAGGGCCATGGCATTCTAGTTGAGTCAAAATGTGTGGTGAGATAAATGAAAAATGATTGTTTATTAGAAAAGTTAACCAAAGCAAATCAATTATTACTCCTTTACCCTGCCAATCATCTCATACAGTACCAGCTTAATTTTAAATTAAATGTAGAATGCATTGTATAGAGTTACTTTATTCTCTTTGCATAGTACATTTGAAGTTAAATTAACCCCTTGTAAATAGCGACCTGCGTGCGTTCTTGCACCGTCAAATGTAAAAGTCAGGAAAATAAGGTAAAAACAATTATGGCTGACGATTTTGGCTTGTATTAGTAACACTGGACCATCAGATTTGAGTCAGATTTTGATGACACTAAAATGACTGCAGATGGCCACAGTTATAAGAGAAACCGAGCTTCGTTTAACCACAGGGAAGTGTTTGTTAGTACTTCCCAGCCTTGGCGTTGCAAAAAGATGTTTTTCACAAATAAACCCTTAATTTCAAAGGCAAGATAAACATTCACTTGTTACTTTCTTATTGTTTCAGAGGACGGAGGAATATATATTCGATAAGTCAAAAGGACGCTCATGCAAATAAATTGAGACTTTCTGTTTTCTTAAAGACTCTGTGGCTTTAGCTACGTCCCATTCTTTCTTTTGTAAACACTGTTTTCTTTCAATTCATCTCTAATACAGGAAAGTAACTGAACAAACTAAAGTGTTGTCCGGGAAGATGGTTAAGATAGTGATGAGGGTAACGGTGAGGTGATGAAGGAGGGCAACGTCTCAATGGAGACAATAAATTAGTAATGAAATTTTATATACAACCAGGCCATTCAAGTGACTAGTCTGATAGCCACGGGGCAATGTACGCACGTGTGCAAGGAGTGAGACTAGACTGTTGAAATTGGTTTTTTTTTTTGAATTCTAAAGGAGAACAATTAGCTGTGGAGGCTCTCTTCATAGAAGACGGTTCACGTTTGTGATAGTTGACGTCATGTGACATATTCATTACTTCAGTTCAGACACATCTTGGTGAGGACACTCTTGTTTGTATCTGAAAAAAATAATCAATAAAAGTTTAAGTAAGTTTTACCATTTTTGTCCTATGATTTATGGTACCGTCTGATTAGGTTGTAAAAACTGTGCACATGACCAAAACCTTGCTTTCCCTTTAGGACTGTAACCAAAATAAGTAGCTATCAACAGCGTAGTTACTATTGACACCTGTTGAAGGAACACGTCAAGATCAAGAGATTGTATTGCAATAACAGCTGGCAGTATTGTTAGGTGCTGGTCCTTTTCTATAAAACTTGATTAGCAGTGTCCAAGCAAGTAAACAGGTCGAAGCTCTCTTTCTTTATGTTGTCTGATCTAAGATACCATACACTGAATTGTCTGCAGTTTGTTTGTAATTTCCTAAACGTAGTTATTATCTTATATTATTTACACTGAAAAAATCGCCAGTCAACAGAAATATGACAAACTATACAGGCATACATGAAAACATCTTTTACTACCCGTACTAGTCTCATAAGCTGAACTATTTTATAAACCGTTTTTGCATTGCTTTAAAGGAGGAGTTGACCTTCCTTTAGACTCCCTTTTATCACTAATTCCATGAATGCAGAATATGTAAGCTTGTTGCATAGAAAGTAACACTTTATGAGTTATTCGACAAGTAATTTCCTGCTATTTTTGCTTATATTGGAATTCATGATGTGGCTATAATGTATAGCTTAGCAAATGAATCTACTCATGTATTACTGAATGTGTATATATCAATTTCTTTTCACCTTCGGTCATGAAAAGGTAACTCAACAGGTATTTCAAATGAGCCAGTACTAACAGTGCTAGAGCGTCACATCAAGGCATTTGTAGGATTAGTTACATTGCTATTTTGCTTCTAGGTTTTATACACATTGTAGCTACTGTCACCACAAATCTTGGTTCGGTTAAAGGATTTTAATATGGAAATAGATTCTTTTTCTGTTTAACAGAAATGGACAATAACTAGTCAGGTTACATTGTGAAAAAAATGACTAGTCTTTGTTTGTATGTTTCTAAATGTAAAGTGTAAAATGCAAATAATAAAAGGATAATTTAATACGTAAATTAGAAAGTTGATTTTTTAGCACATTTACAAACACTTTGGAGAAGTCAGATGAAATGGTTGGTTGATAATTTATGATTTTAGCGAGAAGGAGTAAGTGGAGTAAAATTGAGGATAAGGTAGCCGACGGTGACACGACCATAATAAAAAAAAGTGTGTGTGAGTGTGTTGGGACGTTGAAAAAGCACCGGTTAGCCACCCATCCTTCAAATCGGGCATGAAACCTCCACAGCCCACCTTCTTACTTTTATTGGTTAACTCTAAATTTAGCCAGGATTTTTTTTTTTCGGAAAGTACTTATAAAACTTAAACATTTATGAAAAACTTGAGTGGCCATGTAATGCACTCTAAACTGTAGACTATTAACAAAAGCGTATGAAACCACTTTCATTTAATCCAACGGGGGTTGGGTATGGGTTGACAGTTCACTTATCGTTTAAGCACCGTTACCTTTTCCCTGGATGCATGAAGCTAAATTTTGCCAGAATGGGAGTCTACACCCCAACCCCTCAGCCTCCTTGTATCCGCATTGTGATTGGACCACATTGTGATATCATACTGTAGCGTTATAAATATTTTTGGTGCTCCCGTAGCCCGCGTTTTGTAGTACAGTGTATAACTTCTTAAGCGCAGGTCACACTAGAGCGATTCCGGATAGGATTACAGTCCGATTTTTGTGAGTTTTACTTAAAATCGTCTCCACCCCTGGTCGGAGAGAACAAGAAATTTGTCAACCTATGTAAATATATGATTCGCATCAGAGGACTAAGAAAATGAAATGTAAACTAATTATTTCTTGACGTCACATCGGCAGACAGAGTTTATCGGACACGAATGCAAA
The DNA here is from genome assembly GCA_029531755.1 of Holothuria leucospilota. Classification (NCBI taxonomy): domain Eukaryota; kingdom Metazoa; phylum Echinodermata; class Holothuroidea; order Aspidochirotida; family Holothuriidae; genus Holothuria; species Holothuria leucospilota. The sequence continues at coordinate 76,095,414 of CM055961.1, read as the reverse complement.
GATCGGATTGATTTTCGAACAAATACCGCTCTGTTGAGCGGTATAAGTTATTCAATGGTAGCAGAACAGTTGTCGTGAGACAAAATAGGATTAGTTATCGATATAGCGTGACCATCCTTCAAAGAAGGTTTGAATAAAAACTGTTGGTCCGATTTAGAAAAATTCGGATCGGATTTTGGAGTAAAAATCGCTGTAGTGTGACCCGCCCTTTACTCTCTAAAGTTATGAAGACGTGCTACAAAAAGCAGCTGTGTTAATTCGATGTTAAAGATAAAGTTCCCCACTAAAAGATATCTATTGAAATTATTTCAAATCCTTTTGCCGTTTTCAAGATATGACCCTACATTATCTATTATAAATTTTCTTTTTAAGAACTTAGTTAGTAAAGTTTGGTGATTTATAATAGCCTAATATTTTTCAAAAGACAATTTAAACTTCTAAAATAAACCTCCAAGGGAATATAAGTGAGTTCTTCTTTAAATGACATGAAGTTACATGTTTAGCCCATTTTTATTCATGATATGCTTGTAAAATAAAATTTAACCCGACGAAATAGTCAATATTTGATAGATTTTGATACGAATTGTGACTTTTTTATTTTGTTTTAACATCTGTAACGTAAGTTTCCTGTCACAAGACTAGGCCTATGTTGCAGCATATACTTCAACATACTAACTGTTTGGGATATCTCCATGGAGCTAATACCTGATCCTGGTAAGTGCTCCATGATTTTACGAGGTATATATCTAAAAGACGTAAACCAACCTTTCAGTGCATCAACACTTAGTTTTCAAATCGAAAATTGAAAACAATATAGTTTCCCTTCTGGGAACGTATCTCCTTGGAGGAGCACGACTCCTTCGGGGTAACGTTTCGGTTTTGCCCTTAGGCATCCAGCCGAACGGAAATTTGACAAAATACCCTCCTCGAGCCTGGAAATTGTATGTTTCTCGAAAACTCTCCCAATGTCGATACGTCATTTGACCTCACATTAGGGTTTGCTAGTGGTTGCTGCGGTAGGCCCAGAACATTCGATGAAGAGCACGCTCGCATTCCATGATACCGAAGATCAAAAAGGTCAACCGAATTTGGAAGTAATGTCTGCATGAGAACTCGTAAGAGTCTTGAATTGTCATATCTCCACTAGGGTCTATTAAATGCATTTCTCACGGATTTTACGTCTCGTTGTCATGACTACCTAACCACAATACCTACACTGTTTAGTAGACTACGTGATCGAGCCGGTCGGATACCACCTTGTTATGACTTTACATGGAAGCTGTTCTTCATCCGGCGGCATATTGGACGTTCAGTAGGGTATACCTTTTTGAATTTTATAGAAGTTAAAGGCGATACTGAAGAGGCCATCAGTTAAGCTTGGGTGAAAAAAATTAGGCATAGAATGGTTTCAACCCAAACTTAACAGGTCAGCGGGAATAACATTACTTAGTGTTAGAAATATTACGAGCTATATTCTGCTGTGTCGTATACCGCCTCTGTTGCACGCCATGCGCGTAGGGTTGGTGATCCTATTATAATGTCACTAGTATTATGTTGGCAACTTAGCATGAACATGTCTGCTTCGAGGAGCAAATTAAAAAAGGTTAATGATGGAAGTTTGAAGGGTTATGGTTTTGAAAATGTATTTTTGTATTAATGAAGACTAGTACCACTAAGGTTGTCCAGTCAAGTAACATGAAGTGCCAACAGTGCCATGAGGGCTGTGGTGGTAAACTTATATGGTAAGGTGTGGTGGTATGTAAGTCACCGTTAGTAAGTGTTACTACTTTCTATCTGAACTGTAAAGCATACGTAACATAAGGGATTGGCTACGGTGCTTTTCCGTTTCATGCAGGCTGCAGCTTTGGCCTAGCCTGACTGTTCGAAGATCACGTAGGCCAAGGCTCAGCCTAGTCTTACTTATTCTGACCTATACACTGGCACTGGCGGATCCAAGGGGGGCGGGCAACGGGGACCATCGCCCCACCCAAAGGTGGGCCAAAAATTCTGTCCGAAAATTCGCTGAATAATTAAGGAATGAACTGCAAAAGGGAGGCTTACCGGCAAATAAATAGTCGTGATTCTAAATTTAGCTAAATAACAGACAAGGCGAGCCGAGTCCGTTATTTAGCTAAATTTACAGTCTCAACTATTTATTTGCTGTTAAAAGTCTGCCTATTGCAGTTTATTCCTATTCTACAACCCCAAAATGACGGAAATTAAAGCTTTTATTCACGAAGTTCCTAAAATTTGATGAAAATTGTAAAATCTCCAGCAACCATTATGCCATATGCCGCGACAACAGATAACCAATCAAAACACGTTTAAATGACGGTCTCTAGGCGTCTCTTCAACTGTTTGAAAGTTCGACACTGAATGTGCAAATAACCAGTAGTGTACCTCACCATGGAACTTGATTCAGGGAGTAATCTTCTATTTATGTTTTCCTTACCAACTCCCTCATTTTTTCATAAACAAGTAGATACGTGCATCATAATTGCAAGCCTAATTCAAATATCTCATATTCAGATCTTGTCTTGTTGCAAAAATTAGCAATTGGAATGTTTGTTACAAAAGTTGCTATTTTTCCAGTCACTCACTTGCAATATGTCTAATCTATCTCTTCCTGCTCATCTTGTTTCTGTGATCTCGTCGATTGGAATAATAATAATAATAATATGTTGTTCCCCTCTTCTTCCAATGCACATTTGCGTTGCCTTTGTTGGTGTCTGATTACGAATCATCGGTACTCAGTCTTTGCATTCCTGGGTTCATTTTCTAGTGGATGGAAGGGCCTCCAAAAATAAGAAAAATACGTCAGAGGAGTGATATCATTTTGTAAATAGGAAGTTATCCCATATTAATGCACTTACTACCAATGGAAATGGCTACAACTTTGCTAGTGATGTGATGGGATGGGAATGGCGATGTCTCAGTTAACAAACATAACACAAGAATGCTGCTTTTTTGAGAGGTAGCATGTAGGCCTAGGTTCTTTTCTTCCTTTTATTGTGCTGTACTACAGCTGGGTTCTGAACGTTTCGATCTTGTATGAAATTCTCTGAATGAGTATTTTTTTTTAAAACTTGCACTCTGCAAAGGTTTATATTGTAATATGTTGTAAAGGATGTTGTTCAGCTCAGGTGCCCAGTGAGAGCGGATACCTTTGACATATGAGCTCGTTCGTCTCCGCGTTTTCATTCGGGCTTTCTGCATGGGCGGCTATGTTACGTTGTCTTGCGCTCCCTCGCCGGGGTTGTTGGGACACTAATCTTGCTAAAATGATTTAGCTAAAAAAGTTGTTTTTCAAACTTCACCTTTCTTTTTTTTAACTGAGTTATGTCTTGTTAAACACAAACCTCATTACCTAGAGCTTTTTTTCAACACCACGCGAGAACTTTCCTTCACTCAGGTTACACACAACAACACAGCTTATTACTTTCAATCTAGACTATTAAATGAATACATTAACATGCAAGTTGAACACAACGCCTCCTGTTGTATGTGTCTGTACAGTTGCAAGATGCATGTTTCTGAAAGGAGGTCGCGTCAATTCAAATGTCTTTATACTTTTAGCTGCACTGCATGGAACTGTAACGGCAGTACTATCCAGCCCTAAGCATTCGCTTTAATGATGACAAAAAAAAAAAAGAAGAAAGAACAAGGAATTTTAACGAGATCAGTTCACCATATTTTGTAGATGCATCCTCTTTAATGGAGTAGAATGCACATGGTGCATCTGTGAAAACTGTTTATAAGTTACTTGCATTAGACATAGGGCCTTTCAATGGCAGTATTGTTGGTTTTTGTAGTTTGGTTTAACAGGATTTTGTCAGATTTAGATTTTAATGTTTGGAAGGGATGCTCCAATAATTTTAGTCAAAGACCTGTTGTTCCGTGGTCAATGTTCTGATGTTTATCCAACTATTTACTAGGTAGTAGCCAAGGGACTGGCCAGACCATTCTGAATGAGGGAATGTGCCATGTTTTGCCGACTTAAGAGAAGAAAATGCCGGCAGAAAAAACGAAGCCCGTATTGCGAAACAAGATTATGTGGTCCAGAAGGCCGCCTCATTGCCCATAGTCGGGCCCAGAAGCAGCCCCCAGAAATATTTGGACCATTTCAAAATTGTGGGCTTTAGAATTAAGCATTTAACTATTTTTAATCAGACCTTTAAGGGAAAGAGCAGTGGCCCCTAACTATTTGGGAAACATCAACAAAAACTAGTAGTTACAAATTTCCTCGTATTTCCTTTACAAATATCTTTCAAGATCATCCTACTTTCTGATCTCAAAGGATTAGAATTCGGGACAAATCGGTAATTTCGATTAAAATATTCAGTCTAATAGATTGAGAATAAATCTTATTCGTATTAAGATTTTCAGTCCTAATTTATTTTTGTCCTTAATCCCCCTCTTTTTCATTGATTTTCAGTCTAAGGAACTAACAGAGTAATAAAAATATTCCGTATTCAAGGTAAAAGAAGCTGTTATTCTACATGCATTGAACAATTTTGGCATGGAGTCAGATGACTTGAACAGAGCTATTCATGAATTGGATTCCGGGCTACACTTACTCAAATCGGGGTGACTGTATTTTCCCTTTAAAGGACAGTATTAAAATATACCACTAAAACCACTATTGAAACACCTCTATAATTCTTACCTCCGACTAACACTCTATCAAGTTGCGGATGCAGGGAATTATAATGGAGTGGGGATGAGGAGGGGGTCGAGAACGGATAATTGTAAGAGTTGTGTGTGACTTTGGAACAGTATTTTCACTCAAGTTGTCAAATAGGAAGTAGGGCTTAATTGACGATGCGTCAAATAATACTGCATTTTGTAGAATTTAGAAGTACAGAGTCGGATACTTTGCATAGGAAACTGTTGTTGTACATACGGTTGGTCTCTAATTTTAAGTACCAGATTAGTTGGGGAAAGCAGAGAGGAGGCAATATGGAGGGGTAATGCACCCGTAGCTCCACCACTGCTTGCAGAACACTTTGCAAGCAACTGGGTGACAACATTTTAACAGTGGTGAATCAGGAATTTGCATTGAAACGCTTGTCAGGAGTTGCTATTTAGAAGGAGATAAAACGGCAGCTCTCCCCTTTGTACCCACTTAGTTGCCGCCAAGGTCACTTGCTTTGTATAGCATTTGAAGATACAATGGGCTTAAAGCTATTGTTAATATTTACCAAAAGGTTCATGTCGTCTGCTGCGTTGAAACGAAATGACAACAAATTTTGTCTCTATGCTAGTCGCTTTACTTAAACATTAATTTGTAGCTCCCAACGCGATGCAACGCTTATCACAATAGGCTAGTTAACTTTTATGTGACATTTTGATCATGCACTTGCCATTCGGAAATTGCGAAAGTTTGCGGAAATAAATATAGTCTTAAAACAAATTATAGTCTTATACCTCTCTTTATAGTCATTTACGCACTGTGCCAGTGTAAGACCTTATAAGTTAGTATTTCTGGACTCCTTAAGAATTAGCAGTCGTTTGGATATATTAGACAGTGTTTCTTACTTGACTGTCTGTAAAAACCTACGGATCAAAGCATTGTTCCTCCTAATCTTATTCATACGGTATAAGTAGCTGTATAAGGCTTAAGGAAAGCATTAGAAAAAAAAAAACAAATTTGTTACTACAGTTATAAATCTTTCTAATGTGCCAGACGAGCACGGCGATAAGTTGGCATCTCGAATGCCCGCAGTTCACATTAAGAGTAAATACATCGGTTGTGGGGGCGACTGGTCCAAATTGGTGTTTACAGTCTTTACATCGAAATCACTCCTGTCTCATGATATTCAAACACGCCTTAGCCACTTACCGTAATGCGATTTTAATAAAAGAAAAACTACGCTGCTGGGGGCTAAATACCCCATCTTTACAGAAAAGAAAGGTATAAAGTACTTCTAAGTTACTCTATAGAGGGAGATGCACACTTCTTAGCTATATAAAACTGAACCCTTAAAACGTTGCAACAGCGAAACCCAAAAGCCCGAAAAGCGCGCCAAAGTGTTTTAGGGTTCATATATAGGAATCTGTCCGAGTTCTTGGCAGCAAAAGCGGCAGCATATGCATATTCTTCCTACCATACTTTTCGCCCGGAACGGACCCTGCCCGTGTCACCTAGTGTCAAGGTGCCGTCCTAGAGGAGGGATCTAAGAGGGTGTTTGGGAGTGTTTGAGAGTGTCTGGGAAACTTTTGTTCGTTGAAATTAAGCGGGCTTAGATTTAAAATGATACTATTGTTAAGTGACAAGGTAAAAAAAGCACTGACATCAATTGTTGAGGTTATAAGACTATAAGACTTTATTTTGCCGAAGCATATGGAGAGATGAAAGTCAATCAGCGACGCACTGGGCTCCTCCAGCTAGACCACAAACACTGGTTGAACAGAAGCTATATATATATATATATATATATATATATATATATATTATATATATATATATATATATATATATATATATATATATGCAGAACATGCACAAAACAGTAATAAAGTGAATTCTCAGTCTATATACGTAGGATTTACTAACATTTACACACCATTTACCTGTGTAAAGAAAGGTGACTTGGCGTACCACAAAAATACTGTGAAACAGCATGCCAATGAATTAAAAGGACTATGAAACTTTCAGAAAATATCAGCTTATCCTCAACAAAGGAACTGAATATTCATAACATTCCAGAGAGATACCAGGACAGTGTACCACAAGGTACTTTCCGCTTTGACATGTTTGGTAAAGCTGTGACCTGATTTCATGTAACAAAATTGCCATTATTAAGTGATATTTTGGCTGTGGCATGGCACACCTTCAGTAGTGGTACCCGACCAGGAGACCGGCAGAGGGCTCATGTACAGATACAAAAGTTCCGGGGCAGATACAAAATAAGAACATTGGAATCATGCTTCTAACTGACTTCCATATGACACGTCAGGAGAGTATACCAATAAAAAAAAAAACTTATTTAACTCAATTTTGAATGAGAATCGAGATGTATATTTTTCAATGGGTAGTGACCGAGAGGGAAGTAAAGGTATAACAGAGTGGTACATAGGATTTAAATACTGCATGTTTTAAAAAGCTCATTTTCTGAAAATGCACTTTAATTTGAATAAACTAGTGCGACGAGAAATCATAAAAATAAAAGAGAATAAAACAAGATTGCAACAAGATTGCCATATAATCACCTCTTCGTGCAAGTTTCAGGTTGAACTCGAAGTTTTTGAAATTTAAAATAGTAGTTCTTACCAGAATAATTCCGCATTACCGTCCTAATAATGGTGATCAGGCAGGAAGTGTAAAGGAGGCAAATTTGTCAGTATTCCTATTGTTATAAACGTTTAAGATGGTATTTGTTGTAGAATTTCAAGGTTAAAGCGCAGGTAGTTCTCAACAGTGGCGTAGCTAGAGGGGGGGGGGGCAGGGGCGGTCGCCCTTCCACAAAGCTTCCGAAGGCCTCTGTCGGAAATTTCTAGTCTCTGTCGGAAATAAATAAAAACAATTCATTTGAAACACTTACAACACTTCTCATGTTTTTTAAGCAGAATCACACATTTTTTCTCAATGGAGTTGTTGCCCAATGGTTGTGTACTTTATCCTTTTAATGATCTTACAGATAGTCAACTTAATAAACTGTTCAGTGATTGTAATGTTTACCCTTGTAATGACAGGTTATTCAAAGATTATCTTGATAAAGTTGTAAATGAAAATTTTGCATGTAGTAATGTATCCAGTAATTATTATATAGAAAGTGAATTTAATGATGAGGTGAAAGGGAAAATGTTCATATTTCAATCTTTCACCTTAATATTAGAAGTTTACCTAAAAATCACTTAAATCTTGTCGCTTATCTCTATTCTATAGCTCTTAAATTTAATGTGATTCTGTTATCTGAAATTGGTCACCGTGACATCACCTATTTGAGTGGCATACTGACAGGTTATGACCTTGAATTTGTTCCTTCATTATTAAGATGCGGTGGGGTAGGCGTTTTTTACAGAACCTTTTTCAGAAAGCTTTATGTTAAGAAACCGATTATCTCTTCAAATATGAGCTGTTCTTGTCCACATTGCCAAGTTGAAGATATATGGTTAGGTCTAAGTTATGGGAATAATATTTGTTGTGTCTCTGCATGTTATCGCCACCCGAAGGGCAACATAAAACATTTTTTAGATTCACTAGAGGATACTTTGAGCTCTCCCTTCCTCCCTAAAATGTGCATAATTGGAGGCGATTTTAATTTTAATTTATTAAATGTAGAATCTAGTGCAATTTGTGAGGACTATTTGAGACTTATGTTATGTCACAATTTTATTCCTACGATTGTTTCACCAACCAGACTCAGTCAGTCCAGTGCAACCCTCATTGACAATATATTTGTCAGACTCCCCAATCAGCTACTTGATAATAACCTGTTATCCGGTAACTTATTTACTGACCTAAGTGATCACCTTCCCAGTTTTTGCATAGTAGAGGGGATCAATAATACAAATTTCAATAGACCACTTATTAGAATTTATAATGAAAACAACTTTACTAACTTTATCCTGTCAATGGAATCCTTTGATGTGTCATCTGTATGTAATATTACTGATGTTAATATCGCTTATAATAATTTCATCGATATTGTACAGTCTCAGCACAATATTCACTTTCCTCTAGTAAGAATGTCTAGAAAGAAATTCCACGACAAGCCATGGATTACACCTGGCATCATGAAGTCCATTTCAACCAAGAATATTCTGTATCGCAAATACGTTAAGAAGCCCACTGCTTTACTCAAAGATAAGCTTTCTTCATACCGTCGTATTTTACAGCGCACCATAAGGTCTGCTCAGTCATTGCATTATAAAAGTATTTTGACCCGGAGACAAGCGTCGTCTAGACAATCTTGGTCTGTAATAAACACTCTTATTAAAGGTAAAAAGAAAACCCAGTCTCCACCTGTAAATTCTATCATTCACCGCGGGCTTACTTATTCAGATAATCTAGGTGTTGCAAATGCTTTCAACGATTACTTTTCCTCTGTAGGTAGCACACTCAGCCAAGGTCTTTATTCTGATGTTAGTCCTGTGAAGTACTTGGGAAATTCCGTTCCCCATTCTGTTTTCTTCTCACCCGTAACTGAAGATGAACTCTATAAGTATGTTTCTGCGCTTAAACCTAACAAAGCTTCAGGCTTGGATGACACACCCCCTAAACTTATTAAGTCAGCAAGCCATGTTTTCATTCCTGCCCTTGTCCACATCTTTAACAATGTACTTCAAAGTGGAATTTACCCTGATGCACTTAAGATTGCTAAAGTCATCCCTTTGTTTAAGAAGGGTGACCCTACACTCCCAGAGAACTACAGGCCAATTAGCTTACTATCTTGTTTTAACAAGCTCCTGGAGAGTGTTGTTGAAAAGAGGCTTCGACAATTTTTTACCCGTAATGATATTTTTTATGATTTTCAGTTTGGTTTTAGGGAGGGCCATTCAACAACCTATGCTCTTTTGGAGACTGTCAACACTATCCGTTCTCAACTTGATGTTGGTAACAATGTATTCGGTTTATATCTTGATCTTAAGAAAGCATTTGATACGGTCGATCACTCTATTGTCTTAAAGAAGTTATATCAATATGGTGTACGTGGGACTGCATATGATGTCTTGACTAGCTATATGGATAACCGAAAACAATGTATTTATGTTAATAGTACCTACTCCGATTGTCTGAATGTTACTACTGGTGTTCCTCAAGGATCCGTACTGGGACCCTTGCTTTTTCTCGTCTATATTAATAATATTCATAAAGCGGTGCCCAGTATTTCTACTCGTCTTTTTGCTGATCATACCAATGTTTTTCTATTTGGTAATGATTGCCGGCAATTAATTGATAAAGGTATTCAGGCCCTAATACAACTTAAGGATTGGTTTGATTGTAATAAGCTTACCCTCCACCTTGGAAAAACAAATTACACTATTTTTCATGCTAAAGATACAAGCCATATCTGTTTTGATGATTTTAATTTTAATGGTGCCACAATTTGCAAATCGCCCAGTACTAAGTATCTAGGTTTAATAATTGATGATAAGTTATCTTGGGCGAACCACATCAGCGATCTATGTAAATCTTTAGTTAAATATATTGGTATTTTTTACAACCTTAGGGGAATTCTTTCTGATGCCATCGCCACTCAAATTTATTACTCTTTCATCTACTCAAAGCTAAGCTATGCAATTGAAATTTATGGTACAGCTAAGATGTCACGTTTAAGACCACTTCAGATCCTACAAAACAGGTTACTCAAGGTACTTACCAACAAATCTAGGCGCTATCCAACTGACCTTCTATACAGAGGAAGTAATCTGCTTAAGATAAGCAAAATCCATTCCTACTGTATGTATAGTTTTGTTTATAAACATTGTAAAAATAAGTTACCAAAAGCTATCTCTAATGTTGTGACCAATTCTAATGCTTCTGATTACTCCATCTCCACTCGTTATAGGAATTTATTTAATGTAACACATCACAACAGCCAGTATGGGAAATTACTACTCAACAATTATTGCTATAATTTATGGCAATCTCTTTCTCAGTCCATTAAATCTGCCACAACTCTTAAATCTTTCCAAAGTAAGCTCAAGGATGAACTTCTTAACAATTACCTGTAACTTAATTGACTTATAATCTTGTTAAGTGTCTGTACACTCCACCATATTCTTTTCGGTTGTCTCTCCTTTCTTCGTCTTCTTCCCTTTCCCTTTGTTTTCCTTTTCCCTTTTTCTTTGTTTCTCTTTTTGATTTGTCTTGTTTTCTTTGTTTTTTCTCTTACATGGTCACTAGCTTAGATAACAGTTTCTCTGTTTTCTAGTGCCCATCATATGCTGTCCGTAAAACTGTATCATAATTTTAATCATATCGTGGAATCACTTGTGACAAAGCATATAAAAAATAAATTTGAAATTGAAATTGAAAAAAAAGGTATGTCAAGGTGAAAATCAAATGTCGGCCTCAAAATTGCCCGGAAAACTATATATATATAAAAAAAAAAAGTCCCCAGAATTTCGAATCTTACAACTATCAAAATAATAATCTGTCGGATTTTTTTTTGCTTTGCCCCCCCCCCCCACACAAAAAATATCTAGCTACGCCAGTGGTTCTCAAACATTTTAAAAGTCTGGGGAGAATTTACGAAACTGCTAATAGTTTGCAAACGATTCGTCTTAGAAAATGGTTACAATACATCCAACACTCAGTGGAAAACGTACCTCTTCCTACCTTCTACCCAAAGACTTTAAAAATTGAACCTACTGTCATTGTGCTTTGTGCTCAGCATAAGCAATGGAGTAGGGAAAACAAGCCAGTGAGCCACAACTGGAAAAAAGGCCGTGGCCGGCCCGACTTAAACCAATTGGGTAGAAACTGAGCCGTAAAACCACATCTAACTCTCACTCATACCTTCTACAGAAGTCTATAGAGTAAACAACTTTGGGGCTCATAGAAAAACAGTGAAGAAAAAAAAACGAAACATTTCGAACCACAAATTTGTCACTGCCATTCAGACTCAAGTTGCTTCCGTCTACCACAATTCAGTTAACTCATGAAGGCCCCCAGTGATTCAACGACTTGATTTGAGCTCAGAGGAGGTTCCGTACAATTTTAGATTGCAGTATTGTGGAAAGGCGTACCCGAACTTTCCCCCTAAAACCATGCCCTGCTGCCACTCTATCCTTTTTTTTCTCTCTCTTGGTTCTCTCCTAATTATCCCTCCTTCCCTATCCTACCTTCATTTTGCCGACTGGTGTAAAATTTTGTCGTCCCACCCTGACAAGATATCACGTTGTCGTAAACAAGATAAGGCATGCCTCAAAAGCTTACAGCAGTGCAGTTCTGCTGGACGATTATGTTTACGTTTAATTTTTTTGTCGGGTTTTCTCAAATATTACTACACGAGTTGTCTGAAGCCTATATACATTCCAATTTCTCCCCGCTGAGATCCAGATCCCCACCGTGTACACACAGACTCGCACTCGCAATCGCAATTTTCTTTCGTGTTTCGTTCTATTTTCTCTTTTCTCTCTCTCACTCTTACTCTCTTCACTTGACCTTCTTTCTTTACTTTCCCTTCTCATTCCATAAATTCATGTTTCCTTCCCTTTTCTCTCTCCTCCGTCCTTTAGTCGGCCGACTTGTACATAAGTTTGCAGGGTTGGATCCGTGAAATTGAGGGGGTGCCACACCCCCATACCCCCATCTAGAGATCTAAGTATGTCTGGACATCAGTACATTTTGGCACTGTATATAACTGAAAGCAAATATCACAGCAGTTTTAGATCTTGCCATCATGCATAACATAGGCTTAGCCCAAAATAGTGCAATCCAGCCGTTATAAATGCTACGTAGAAGTGTAGCTTTTATCCCATCGCTCCATGATGAGATATTGTGGTTACTTTGCCAGCTTAGCCACATACAGGAATGCAAGTTGCCATAGCAACAAGGTGGAAGTTATATCGAGCCCGTAACCAATTGTGTACTGTCAAAGGTCAAATTCGGTTGAGCTTTATTTTTAAGATATATTTTCGAGGGCAATCATGTATTTTCCATGAAAATCTCATAGGTTATAAGAATACAAAAAGCTACTGAAATGTATGGTTGTCATAGGAAAGTGAGGCCAACTGTGAAATAAGCTAAGGTTAAGCGCATACCTACTTAAAATTTAAGGGAAGATTCTACTTAACAGGCAAGCTGAGTGCTTTCTTGCCAAGCACGCACGTGCCTCGTTTACTTTCAAAGATGCAGACAGAACAGGAAGCTGTTATTTGGAAGGTGATTTAACGGAAAGTTTAATTTATGCTAATACTCTAAGACCTATTAAATTCCGGGGAGATAATCAATAATAAGCTACTTATTCCGTTGATGAGGGAATTCTTTCTTTTATTCGTTATCTTCGATTTGATATCGATATGTTAGCAACATCATTCAGGTCTAGTAATCTTATCACGATTGGCTTACTCGGGACAATGCTTTGATGAGTAGGTTTACGCAGCCACCAGTTTGGGGACAGGTGCTTCAAAACTCGAAACGACTGGTTCATTGAAATAAATCAATGAGGTCTCCCCCTTGCAAATGAGCTGCAGAGGCAGAAGTCTAATTATTGTCACAACGATTCGGAAAGTTCCTGGACGTTTCCTGAAATGGCCAGGTATAGAATCATGTTAATATTTTTACATAAACCCTCACTGGTACACTCACATCCGTGTCACGGGGCGTCCAAAGATGCAATATCTTTTTTTTTTAATTTTCCAGCGACTGGCAATGGTTTTGCAATCGCGACAAACCCCCAGTTTTACTGTGGATGTAGCAGACGACAAATCTCTTTTGTATGAACTACCTAATCCCGTGTAAATCTTTTAGAAATGCCAGAGAGATACAAGAGACAGACTACTGTGTGACCTTGGCGGTGTTAACCTCACTTCAAAACGATGTATCTCCTGCCAAATAGCTCCCTGGACAGAAGATTCATTTCTTAGCGACGTACGTGCATTTCTCAGCTGCACCTGCATGATACCCAAAAGGTTCAGCCTGTACGGAATTTAGACTCAGAGATCCGTCCTACCACCCAAAAGCAGGTAGACAGAGATTTTTGCGTAGATAAAACAAGCTCATCAGATAGGTGCGACAATGGGAGGATTGAAACATTTAGGCCTATGATAAAAGTATAAAATTTAGCATGAAGTTAAAGTATGTTTTAAGAAAAATATTTGACACCAATTCCATCTCAGGTTAACAATGTTGCCCATTAACCAAAACGGCCGATACTGGTATGTAGGCTATTATACCTGTTCTTTGTTTAAATCTTTTGCAGAAAGAGTCGTTGCGGTCACAAAAACTTGGCATTTGGTTCAAAAAAAAAGGTAATGTTACTGTTAGGGTAACATTTCCAAATTCCCAAAAGGGAGGATATGACCGTCTTCACTTCAGCCATGTCACGTCTGATGTCTGCCACACGCCAGCGCTATGAACACAGATTCGTTACATGCCTACCAGTTTTAAACATCGTACTTTTTATAATCAAACTGATTGCACATGGGGTGTAGGATTATAATATGGTAGCCTGCGAATGTGACCGATGAGCACCGCTCATAATTTGAGATATATGCACAGTTTTCTTGCTTTCCACGTCCAGACACTGTATGTGGTAGGTAGGAATTTATTCGTTGATTTTTTTACATTCAAAATTTGCAAATTTCTCAATGTGACCTCAGAAACCTTCAAAAAGGAGGACAAATCAACGTCCGACGTCAAGCAAAGCCAGACGGAGGACACACTGCCGAAAAGCCAAACGAATGGCAACCCTAGTTACTGTAGCGACAATAGATAAGAGTCCTATGAGGTCACTGGGGGCTATGTTTTTAAAATGACCACCAATGGCTGTCGTTCTACGTATTGAAACATTTTCGTGTACGGTGTTGTTACCGTCAAGGACTTGAAAGTATTCCATTCGGCACACATTTAGAGTCCCCTGACTAAAAGGCCATCACATATATTCTCTATGACAATTATGGCAGCCATGTTTCAAACCATCTCGTATTAGCTTACATAGGTCAGGGAGTCCTTTAGACCTGGATGAAATATTTTTGGGTCATGTCATCCCCCCAGGACACCCATTTGAGGACCTCTCCAGATTTAAAGCTTAGGCTACTATGACAAAGAGTGGAGACCATTTTTGCTATTTTTTTCCAAAATAGTCTCCTTGCAAAGCTCTTTTTCGAAAGCTGCTTTGGTAATTGTGCATCAACTATTGTTTACAGTTGATCGTGATCGTAAGCTTATAAGTTTACCTTCCAATTTAGTTATGCTGAACTCGTCAAAAGTTCCTACCTACAGCTTGACCAGGTCACAAGATAATGCCCTCTGAAAATATTGCAAATAGATATTTTCAACAAAAATAACACTTCTTAAAATGGCCGCCATTGTTGTAACAATGCAAAACCGCGATTGCCCTGAATTCAAATATTTTTCTTATTGCATGGTCCTAGTAACTGTGAAACACATTTCATACGTGTATCGTAAAAGACACCGTTTTTCCACATACCTGCTTTATACCACTTTACAAAGAACACAGAATAGAGGGGCAATAATGCCGTTGTCAACAGTGCGTGCTCAGCGCGCACTCCTTGCCACTGAAAACTGCACGCATAGGCAGTGCAGAAACAGTAACTAGCTTTGTGTATCAATTCAAAGCACAGCACAGCACAGCACAGCACAGCACGCAGTAGAGCAGGTGATATGATGTATGGTGTCGCTAATACCAAGGTTAGGGATAGCTAAAGGTCACCAGTCTTAGTTCTTACTGGTTATTTGTTCCATTAGCTACGCCTGAGCAAAATGCGGCCCTGATTTTGTCTGAACAAAGTACCGTTACGGTGATACGAAAACATTCCTGCAGTGATTATTGCCATGTAGGCGTGTGTTCGTGTAGAAGTCTAACCACACCATTTGATAACGCACAACCAAATATGTTTTGTTCTGTGTACCGCAAACTGCTGTAGGCTCTCTGGCAACGAAATTGAGCAGCTTGGAAAGTCCTATAAAGCCAAAAAGGATCCCTTCTAGCAATCATAACATCTGGGTATGATTCAGACACAAAATACGAGTAGGCCTACCCTATTCTTTAAATACAAATGCCTGTAACATTCAGAGAATATATACAGGTCAATAACTGAGGAGCGTTTCTGAATTTGGAAAGGTTGATATCAGTTAAACTTTTTGTAGACCAGTTAGCCTACTTTTATACTACCAATTGCTGCAAATTCAGTGTGGGAAACCTAACAACGACCGTACTACTGGGTCATCAGACTTCAGTCCAAGTTAGGAACTACTAGCCTTGCATGGGGATGAGAGGCTACAATCCTGGACAAAAATACATGGGACAGCACCCCTGCTCCCCCGTTCAATGTTGAATTTCTTTAAATTCGGAATATCTTTGGGTTGGGACAACATTGATCGGGGGGGGGGGGGATTTTTGAAGACCGCGAACCTGTCGAAGTATTTTGCTACATTTGTGCCAAAGTGTCCCATCATTTTTGTCCAGGATTGTCTGAGCTACCATACACGTCAATAGGAGTATTGGTCAGTTATATTTAGGGTACATGAACACAGGTGAGATTCGATTTTTTCGTAGCGGTGTGCACATTCCCGAATTTAAGATGATAGTTGGAAACGGAATGTGACTTCTTTAATTGAGAATAACATAATATCATACCGAGCAGGATTTAAGTATGGGCCAGCGGGGCATGTGTCCAGGGGCTCCACGAAAAGGGGTCTCCACAAAATTATGTTATTGTATTTTTGGGGTAGGACCACAACCTTTGCCTTCCTTTCATGACTTGGCCCTTGTAGTCTTGTGGAGAATTATAGTCGAAGGAGCCCCCACGAAATTTTGTGCCCAGGGCCCCCACAAAGTTAAACCCGGCCCTGATATCATATTACAAACACTGAAAAAGAATATACTACGTACACAAAGCCCGTTTTCATTTTCAAAGGACTGTCACTTGTACACCCCTTGCCGCGGCTAATAATTTGATATAGCGACATCATTTCGGACGGTCTACCATTGACCTGACGACGGTCTACCGTTGACCTACACACTGTTTTAATGGGACTGACGGTCGACCGCACTCTTTTGGGAAGGGGCTTAATGCAAAAGAAATATTTACAGCAATTTTACGGTTGACCGTGGCAAATAACGAGTAAACTACATTTTAAGAATTACTTTATACCCATAAAAAAGTACAGTGATATCATCTATACATACTCCATCTTTGCATGTTTATGACGTCATCCTAAGAGAAAAAATATGCTCTAAGATAAGGTAGATCATGTGGTTTACCATAGTTCTGAAATAGCCATTGCACGAGGGCGCCCTCTTCCTTAGTCTCAAATTCCTGGAATTATTACTTTGTCCCCCCTCCTTTTGACGGAATGATAGAATCCAATCGCTCTGGCATTTATGCAATAATGTTATCAATGATTTAACAGGGTATTATCGTAATAGTTCTAATAACTCGACGAAAAGCTAAGAACTTCTGCACTTTGATATTATTTTCGAAAGCGTCCCTTTGAAATTTCATGTGAGCTTTCGGTTCCGGTGAGAAAAAGTTGTACTTGTCCATGACTATGAAATATTGTATACTGTGTAAAATCTTCAACTCAAGGCAGACATTTGGATATTAGGCTGTATTGAGTAAGCAAGTGTACAAAACAACTGAATTGTCGGCCCCTACACCACTTCCCTCCCCCCCCCCCGAACGATAGCATGAAAACAATTTGATGGATATACCTTTTTTACATGGTCCTCCTTAATAAACGTCCTAACGCAACTTCTTAAATAGGCAAATTTATACCTCCATTACTGTCAAATTCCACCTTCCCAACTTAAATCCAAGTTTCCTCGATTTTCAGATTAACAATTAACTGCAATCTTTAATTACTCATTATCTTCATTTTCGATCATAGCTCTCTAATTTGTCCTACAATTTATGAACATTTCTCTGCTGCAACGTATATTCGTATGCTCCCATACATTTGTGCAGTAGTTCAGACAATCCTGGACAAAAATACATGGGACAGCACCCCTGCTCCCCCGTTCAATGTTGAATTTCTTTAAATTCGGAATATCTTTGGGTTGGGACAACATTGATCGGGGGGGGGGGGATTTTTGAAGACCGCGAACCTGTCGAAGTATTTTGCTACATTTGTGCCAAAGTGTCCCATCATTTTTGTCCAGGATTGTCTGAGCTACCATACACGTCAATAGGAGTATTGGTCAGTTATATTTAGGGTACATGAACACAGGTGAGATTCGATTTTTTCGTAGCGGTGTGCACATTCCCGAATTTAAGATGATAGTTGGAAACGGAATGTGACTTCTTTAATTGAGAATAACATAATATCATACCGAGCAGGATTTAAGTATGGGCCAGCGGGGCATGTTATTGTATTTTTGGGGTAGGACCACAACCTTTGCCTTCCTTTCATGACTTGGCCCTTGTAGTCTTGTGGAGAATTATAGTCGAAGGAGCCCCCACGAAATTTTGTGCCCAGGGCCCCCACAAAGTTAAACCCGGCCCTGATATCATATTACAAACACTGAAAAAGAATATACTACGTACACAAAGCCCGTTTTCATTTTCAAAGGACTGTCACTTGTACACCCCTTGCCGCGGCTAATAATTTGATATAGCGACATCATTTCGGACGGTCTACCGTTGACCTACACACTGTTTTAATGGGACTGACGGTCGACCGCACTCTTTTGGGAAGGGGCTTAATGCAAAAGAAATATTTACAGCAATTTTACGGTTGACCGTGGCAAATAACGAGTAAACTACATTTTAAGAATTACTTTATACCCATAAAAAAGTACAGTGATATCATCTATACATACTCCATCTTTGCATGTTTATGACGTCATCCTAAGAGAAAAAATATGCTCTAAGATAAGGTAGATCATGTGGTTTACCATAGTTCTGAAATAGCCATTGCACGAGGGCGCCCTCTTCCTTAGTCTCAAATTCCTGGAATTATTACTTTGTCCCCCCTCCTTTTGACGGAATGATAGAATCCAATCGCTCTGGCATTTATGCAATAATGTTATCAATGATTTAACAGGGTATTATCGTAATAGTTCTAATAACTCGACGAAAAGCTAAGAACTTCTGCACTTTGATATTATTTTCGAAAGCGTCCCTTTGAAATTTCATGTGAGCTTTCGGTTCCGGTGAGAAAAAGTTGTACTTGTCCATGACTATGAAATATTGTATACTGTGTAAAATCTTCAACTCAAGGCAGACATTTGGATATTAGGCTGTATTGAGTAAGCAAGTGTACAAAACAACTGAATTGTCGGCCCCTACACCACTTCCCTCCCCCCCGAACGATAGCATGAAAACAATTTGATGGATATACCTTTTTTACATGGTCCTCCTTAATAAACGTCCTAACGCAACTTCTTAAATAGGCAAATTTATACCTCCATTACTGTCAAATTCCACCTTCCCAACTTAAATCCAAGTTTCCTCGATTTTCAGATTAACAATTAACTGCAATCTTTAATTACTCATTATCTTCATTTTCGATCATAGCTCTCTAATTTGTCCTACAATTTATGAACATTTCTCTGCTGCAACGTATATTCGTATGCTCCCATACATTTGTGCAGTAGTTCAGACAATCCTGGACAAAAATACATGGGACAGCACCCCTGCTCCCCCGTTCAATGTTGAATTTCTTTAAATTCGGAATATCTTTGGGTTGGGACAACATTGATCGGGGGGGGGGGATTTTTGAAGACCGCGAACCTGTCGAAGTATTTTGCTACATTTGTGCCAAAGTGTCCCATCATTTTTGTCCAGGATTGTAGCTACACGCTTTTTGCACTACTGAAAAGAATTTACCTAGATACACGTTAGACACATTAATAAAGTGAGTATATATATATATATATATATATATATATATATATATATATATATATATATATATATATATATATATATATATATATATATATATATATATATATATATATATATATTTCACTTCAACCTACCTGATCACAGTATAGATAACTTGAAATGCACTCTCATAGGTTCAGGGTTTAATTCCCTCATTTGCAGGAAAAGGAGGGAAATGCAATGGATCCTCAAGCTCGGGACCCATAAACGCGGCCTAAATCGTGATTTGGGTTTCCTGAAAGGCTATTCCTTTGTGGACACACGTCATTAAGAAATGCGCGGTTTTATCAACTCCTCTACATTTCTTTTAGGAGTTATCGCGCGAGTAGGCGTTGGCTTATACTTTTGCACTATTTTACTCTCACGCGTCCCACACTGGATCGCGCCCACGCCCCCACCTCTATTGCAGTCACGCGCTCTTTTTCTTTATTACGTAACTCTCTGTAGCGTTTCTCAACACTTTGTTAACGCTTTTGTTTTGTTTTGTTTCGATCTGTCTTCTGTTATATCATTAGCCACTGATGAAGACCCCAGGTGGGGTAGAAATATATAGCTGCTAATAAAAACATTAGTACTTCATTTTGTAAATCTTCCGTTTTGGATCGTTCTTTAATTTCTATATTTATATATTTATATATATATATATATATATATATATATATATATATATATTATATGAGAAAAATCCACGTATGTTCCATGTAACATAACAAATAATAAAACACATTCCAAAGATGACATAATAAGAGCACAGATACGATAAAAACAGCGTATATTTCGGACACTCCTGTGTCCTTCCTCAGCGCAAAATGAACAGTGAAAAATTACAGCATTTTTCAAACTTAACGGTAAAACAAGTACAAACCAAAACAAATGATAGACAAGCAGGTTTAGTTAACCTTGGCAGCTTGGGAAGGGTTATTGATTACAAAGGGGAAGTCACTTAAGATGCCAAGGTCCTTGTTCAGGCCCCTAATATGAGTTGACAGTTGAACGACCCACTTGCTCTCAGATTTGAGGCGTTCGTTGACAGATTGGTAATTTGAACCGAGCAAAATACACTTTAGATTTGAAATGGAATGATTCGGTTCACCACAGAAATGTTTAGCAACGGGAAATTAACAGATTTATCCTGAATAGTCTTCTTATGGTTATTGAATCTAAATCTGAATTTATTGCTTGTCTGCCCGACATAGTTGCCTTTGTCGCATATATTACAAAAGAGTAAGTAAACCACATTGGGTGTATCGCAGTCAAGGGGAGGAGGACGAACAATGCACTTTGTGCCGGGAGGGGTAAATTCTTTGTCTGTAATAATAAAATGACAGACCTGACACCTCGGTTTGCTACATTTTGCGTTGCCTATGTTGCGGGCACCAAGCAGTCGGGAAGATGTGAGTAATGTTTTGAGACTGGGGGGTTGACGTCTGGCAGTTAAAGGGGGGTCATTGAATAACTCAGATATAGAAGAATCAGACTTAAGAATACTGTAATCTGAACGTATGGTTTTATGTAGCCGTTCAGTTTTGGGAGAATAATCAAAGACAAGGGGGATTCTAGAATTTTCAACCTTTGGTTTATAAGTCAGAAGTTTGTCACGTGGGTAAACAGAGGCCTTACGTATTCCTTCCTTGATAATGAAAAGGGGATAATTGTTGTTGAGAAAATATCCAACAAGATTGCATATGTGCTTGTCGTATTCAGACATGAGAAGAGCAGATACGTCTTATTCTTAGACATTGTGAAAAAACAATAGCGCGTTTAACGCTAATATGATGGGAGCTGAAAAAATTAAGGTAACCGTGAGTGTCGGTAGGTTTACAAAACTTTTTTTCATTTTGTAATAACTTTCACTCTTCCATTAAGTTCACTTTTGATTACTCCGAGACGGAAATCTCCTTTCTTGATGTGCTGGTCAAAATAGGCAACAGTTCCATAGCGACCACGCTTTTTTGTAAACCTACCGACACTCACGGTTACCTTAATTTTTTCAGCTCCCATCATATTAGCGTTAAACGCGCTATTGTTTTTTCACAATGTCTAAGAATAAGACGTATCTGCTCTTCTCAGTCTGAATACGACAAGCACATATGCAATCTTGTTGGATATTTTCTCAACAACAATTATCCCCTTTTCATTATCAAGGAAGGAATACGTAAGGCCTCTGTTTACCCACGTGACAAACTTCTGACTTATAAACCAAAGGTTGAAAATTCTAGAATCCCCCTTGTCTTTGATTATTCTCCCAAAACTGAACGGCTACATAAAACCATACGTTCAGATTACAGTATTCTTAAGTCTGATTCTTCTATATCTGAGTTATTCAATGATCCCCCTTTAACTGCCAGACGTCAACCCCCCAGTCTCAAAACATTACTCACATCTTCCCGACTGCTTGGTGCCCGCAACATAGGCAACGCAAAATGTAGCAAACCGAGGTGTCAGGTCTGTCATTTTATTATTACAGACAAAGAATTTACCCCTCCCGGCACAAAGTGCATTGTTCGTCCTCCTCCCCTTGACTGCGATACACCCAATGTGGTTTACTTACTCTTTTGTAATATATGCGACAAAGGCAACTATGTCGGGCAGACAAGCAATAAATTCAGATTTAGATTCAATAACCATAAGAAGACTATTCAGGATAAATCTGTTAATTTCCCCGTTGCTAAACATTTCTGTGGTGAACCGAATCATTCCATTTCAAATCTAAAGTGTATTTTGCTCGGTTCAAATTACCAATCTGTCAACGAACGCCTCAAATCTGAGAGCAAGTGGGTCGTTCAACTGTCAACTCATATTAGGGGCCTGAACAAGGGCCTTGGCATCTTAAGTGACTTCCCCTTTGTAATCAATAACCCTTCCCAAGCTGCCAAGGTTAACTAAACCTGCTTGTCTATCATTTGTTTTGGTTTGTACTTGTTTTACCGTTAAGTTTGAAAAATGCTGTAATTTTTCACTGTTCATTTTGCGCTGAGGAAGGACACAGGAGTGTCCGAAATATACGCTGTTTTTATCGTATCTGTGCTCTTATTATGTCATCTTTGGACTGTGTTTTATTATTTGTTAAATATATATATATATATATACATATATAAATATATATATATATATATATAATATATATATATATATATATATAATATATATTATATATATATATATATATATATATATATATAATATATATATATATATACTCTCTAACACGGTGTTAACGGAAGTAAGTACTGGCTGTGAGACATGTTACTTCGTAGATTGTCCTCTTGTTCTTATTGGCACATCGGTCTTCCTGTTCTACTCAGCTGTAGGAGTATGAATTGTGTATTATCAGAATCCTTTTAAAAGACCGATAACCTATAGTATGCATCTTTTAAAAGCTAAAACTCTTGATAATGTAATAACAACTGATCGTTATTAGAATTTATCCACAATTTTATAGAATAAGCCGAACCTTGTTCAAGCTGAAATGAGTATAAATAGACCATAAAGTCGACACAACAAAGATAAATTATGTAAATTATTAAAACAGAACATGTACGGCTTGTGCTATAAATATCCAAACGTCCACGCTTCTTCTTTGTAGATTCTGATTTGGAGAAAATGTGTAGGCCTACAGTTGTTGTAGGGAATGATAGGGCAGTACAAAGATATCGCACAGATGGAAAAATTTAGTAGTTCCTTTGCGCTGTAAACATATGTAATGGTTGTTTAATTTTTTTTTTTTTTTGGTAGGAATAGATGCGCAGTCTAAACCATCATAAAAATGGAGTAATGTGCAACTTCAGAACAGAGGCAACGGCAAAACTAGGAATTTGAAAAGAAGATCTCAAAAAAATTTGAAGATTGGGACTATCGTAAAAGAGTAACTTTAGGGCGAGAACAAACTTTCATGTGACATATTAATTTTGTATTATTGAAAGAAAGCAGATTTACTTTGACTCGCAAAACCACTCCCAAATGACCAGCCAAGGTAGGAAGAAAGTAGCCTTTACTAAAATCTAATTTATGCAAGCGATGTCTAGCAAATGTGTACATCCTCTACCCGGAACGATTGCCCTTGAACGTGAGTGAAACGGAACATGACCGGTATTCTGTTCATGTGTCTTCCGAAAATAACATGTCATTCTCAGCGACGCTGAGGGGCTAGCAAGAGAAAAGGAAATTATGTCTCTTTTTCTAAAGTGATAGTACCAGAAAACTTAACAAGTATATGTCAAATGGCAAAAACGGCTGCAAAATTTATGAACATTGTAAAGCTATTGCAAAAAAAAAAAAAGCGCAAAATCTTCTGTGCCTGACACATCTTTTATCTCACCTCAGTATTTGTAATTCCTTACCGAATATAAAAGGAATCTAACCAATCACGCTTACAAGTGTGTGTATGGGTGTGCAAGTATGTGTGTTTGTGACCCTTGGCTTGTAAACAGTCCTGTACGAACAATTGCTAGTCGGTCAATCCAGAGTGGAAAGAGAGAATAACAATTTTTAACAATTACTGTATCGGACATGCCTAAAAGTTGTAAAAAATGTTATTTTGGGTCACTTGCAAGTATGTCATGTTGGCTACACATGACCTTTGCAAGGATGACCCAGCCTTTCACATTGTTGCAAAAGGAACCACTTTAAGACATAAACAACATTGCGTTGCTAAATTTTGGACAAGCAATGAATTGGCGAGCGTTGCCAAGTTGAACCCAACCAACGTTTGTTTTCGAGGTTGGCAGACAGCCAATGCACCAGGAATTTAAAGTTCCGAAGGAAATAAGTTTTGAGTGCCAGCCAAGTACAAGAAATATTATCTCACTTAAATGATCCTGGCAAACACGGAAACTATCACGAGGTGGTAGAATCGTATGTAGAGTGCCTGCAGAGGGACTTTCCCTACGTAAGTAATTACTTCTTGGGGGTGAATTGTTTATTGTTGTATGGGTAAAACGATCCGAAATTAAAAATAGGATGGTATCAAAATATCGTAAGGTTAAAAAAGTGTCTCTCACTAACAAATATGTGGTGATGAAATTTCATGCGAGACCTTTGTAGAAATGATCAAACCTTTCTTAAGAACATAAATTTGCCAAAGATGAAGTTCCAGACTTCTTAAGGCCATTGGAGGCTCTCTGTCTCCTTTGGTAAAAAACAAAAATACACACACACACACACACACACACACACTAACAAACTGTACAAAAAATTACGAAAGTGACAAAATTATGCCAAAGAACGCAATGAGCCGTGTTTCTCGACTGGGTAGATCTGCTTGCCAGTTACTATCTCAGCCGTATAGACCTTATGCATTGACGTCATGCGACGTTATTTTTGAGGCAAAGCAATGAAGCACACTGCACGCAAGACGAAATTTGTGCAAGCGCGCGTCGTAGAGATACGCGTGTATCCGACCGGTACACAAACCAACCGTCTGCATTTGTTGGTGAAAGTTGCAATGATAGGCGCTTCCCTCCATTGGAGTCGACACTTCTGCTCTGTGACATCATATGCATAAGGTTTTTAGGCTAATATGGGTTTAGGGCAATGATTTTATACACTCTGTCCTATCTCACATGAAATACATTTATTTAATCCGCTGCAATGGGAGCGCAGGAAACTCACTGAGATATCTGAGGCATCTTTACATGGTTTGTTCTATTTGATTTTATAAAAGTTATCTGTTAAGACGTCTCCTTCATATTAAACTTTACCTATTTCGGACGATATTTTTAACTGTTTTTTTTTTTCGGTTAACAGGATAAGAAGGTATACCCATTCGGCAGCTACGTCACTAGAAGGTAGTCATTACCATCGTATTCGAAAATATTATCATCGCATCCAATGCGAAATGAAACCTAGTAAAAATTAGTTTCGTCATCTAAGGTAATTCTCGATTGTTATTCATCTAGTATGAAATGAATGAGCACAATTGACTGCATTAAATTTCCTTGTGGTTCATCCACATAATAACCGGACTGTTATTTGAGCACTTTGTGTATGCTAATTCAGCAATATGTAAAATCCTGAAACTTTATCCGTTTTAAACTTTTGGCACCCAGCCAGGACGTATCCATCGTTTCCGATTATAACATATCTAGACATCGGTGTGCCGCATTGAATGTAGACAGTTCGTGTTCGCCCATGGCTGTTGTACAATGTACTTTCTTGTATAGGATACAAACCTTAAACATAATTCAGTCGTTGTTGCGATATTTCCTGCACCAAGGATATTGCTTTGTTTTATTGCGCTAGATGTGTTCAGATTCAACAAAAGAGGAATTAGTGAGTATGAATTCTTCGTTATAGAAAAACTTTTTCAGACATCGATGGTGTATTATAAGTTTTACTTTCATAAATGCAGTTATCAATTATATTTTATACTACGATAAAACTGAACCCTGGAAACAAATACATACAGCAGGTTGTTGTGTCTTCTGAAATTATTTTAAATTCTTTGGAGAAAACCATTCTTGAATCTAATGGCTGATACTGTGCTGGAACCTAGGTTGTGAACATGCTTTTTTCTTACTCGAGATAGTTGGTAATATTCGAAAGTGCAACCTACTTTTCTAATAGCCATGTATGAAGTATATTTAAAGGGGTAAACATATTTCGAAAAATTGGTACCTGTTTCCTTCTCGTGCCTACGACAATTTGCTCCCTGCAGTTAGTTCCTGATAATGATTAAGTTAATTTTTGCTGGGAAAAAAGGCATGGCGTTGAGAGAATATCTTATTTTTAACCATTTTAGTATACTGTTTTACTCTATGTAACCTGCTTTCAACAGCGATCAGCAACTTATTTGAAGTACTGGCGTGGTCAATATTATTGTGTATGACAAGTTTCACATCAAATTGTATAAATTGTGTAAGAGATATATCCCTCACTATAGAGCTGCCTTCTACATCATGTTAGCAGTTGTTTTGTTCGATAAAAAGGAGGGGCAGTACCATGAAAACTTTGAGCATTCTTAATCTGGTGTGTTGAATTCTTTCAAGGTCTCAAAGTTATAGATTCTTATAAAGATTGTTCTTATAGTTCCTCTTCCTAGTGATTAGAGGAAAATGAGCTGTTGGAAAAAATTTGAAAGGTGTCCTCTGCCTAGCGATAGATTTCACCCAAGTTTTTCGTAAGTTGCATGGACACAGATTGGCCATACCCCTATTCAAGGTCTATTGAGACAACGCAGGTAAGAAATAATAGACAAGGTTATGTGGCAAGGGTTGGAGTGTTAGCCAAACAAATAATAAAGGGGGTGGAACTGTTATTTTGGGGTTGGTTGAAAAATGTTAAAAGAGGAATATAAACACTATCCCAAGAGCCTTCCTTGGCTCCACCCCCTCCTTTTGGTGTGATATAGCGCAGAGGGTGATGTGTAAAACAACACCGTGATAGGCGTAACCTTGTGAATACCAATCTTTTTCAGTATCTATTTATAAAAGCGAATTTTACTATTGCAAGGTCGATGATCATTGCACCGTTTTGCTGTTGTCAAAGCCAATTAGCGTGGATGGAACGTATGAACGTTCTTTGGTGAAAAAATTTCGTTTTGAAAGAATAGCACCCAACCAGGATGACTGAAGATATCTATGTTTTTTATTGCAAATATCTTGACATCCGTTTCCTTTCCAGTCTTAAAAAGTAGGCGCGATTCGAAGGTGGATCAGATTGCAGCCAAATCGCCTCTTTCCAGCAAGCCTCTGTGTAACATGAGCGACCCCTCCCCTCCTAGCAACCTTTTTACCCACCCTTCCTGGAAATATGGACTATTCGTGGGGGAAAAGTCGGTTACAGTGTTTTTTTTTTTTTTTTTAATGCGCAGAGAGTAACAACGATGAACAAAGTACTGACCGCATTTCCCCGACTTGCACTTATACAAATACTGCATATTTAAAAAGAACCTGATGTAAATGTGTTCTCCAGCTTCCCTGCAAGTTTGCTTTGGTAAAGATCCCATGGTCGGGAGTCACAACATTACGGCTCTTTTCTGGTAATATTTCCACTGCATAGCTAACTGCATAGTTCACCCGTGCTTCTTTTCCTGGAGGTCAATTTTTTTCAATGTGCGCGCGTAGCATGTTATAAAGTCGTTTTCATAGTTTGGTCTTGTACGTCGTCTTTGTGGTGGCAGAAAGGGCGGGAAGGGCCAAAAAAATAAACCTTACGTATAAAATTGTTACGTATCGTGGGTGAAGGAGCTCTGGGATAAACAAGGACAGAAAGAAGATTTAAAGACAAAGAAAACCTTCAGAGAGTTAAATAACTTGTAGTCTACATATCTTTAAAATTACGTCCCATGCCACCCAGGCGGTTTCCCTTGGACAACTGTTACGGGATCGATTGGACAAGCACAGGGCCAATCTCAGCCATCCCACCCAGAACAAGTAAAAATTTCCTGGCTTAGGATTGTTTTGGATTTAAAATTGTCTGGGGAAAGGGTTGCGTAAGAATTGTCCCAAAGGAGTTTTCCGAAAGGAGATTGTTTAAGAGAACTGTCCGGGGATGGGGAGTTGCCCGGGAACTAATGGGCTCAGACTCAGAGTAGCTGTAAGGTAATCGGATTGTACGTTACGGGGAACCGTATATTTATTTCTTTTTGTGCTGGTCGGCATTTAAGAGGTGAAAGCTGTGGGTGTCTCAGGCATCAATTTAGTATGTGGGGGCTCAATCTGAGCCTACGCCTGACCCTTTTTCGCATACTATGGTCTCCTTATGAAGTGATTATTTGTTACAGTTTCTGCCGGTGAAAACGTTGCATATACGTATAATCCTAGTTATGATCTTATATCACTCTGCAATAGAGAATTTGCTTTAATATCCTTTGTTTTTCTTCCCAAATTTTCCTAGGAAAGCCCCATCGAATACATGTAAACAGAACTCACTGTCTTGTGCCACTCCCCCACCCGGACGAACAAGCCAACCCGATTGCTTCAAATGGTGGAGCATTCCTTGCCTATTGAAAAGTAACCGCCTTCAATGAACTAAGTAAAAGAAGACTTTATGTCACCTTTTACCTAATTTGTCATTTTACAGACTAAACTGAATTTTTCTTCATCAGTTTTTAAAACACAAAATAAAGAATGTGCACAAACCTTGCTGATAAACTCGTTAACATTTGTATCGTTGTCACTACATTATCTTCAGGCACTGTTTAGTAGTGTGAAATGTACATAAACCTTAAATACAATTGACGCAACATTGCCGCAGAATTGCAGGAAAGTTATAAAATTAGATTTAGCCCTTTTGTTTGCTATCATGATATCATCAGTAAGTTCAGGCCCACAAGACACACAGCAATGGAAATTCTTATCTTTCTTGAAAGTGTTTAAACATTAATGCATACGGAACCTGCAAAGTCTATCCTTTCATCTTTATCCTCTATTAAATTTCTAATGCTAGAAAAAAATACGGGACCTTCATTGTGTATTCTTAAAGATCAATGCAATTACCGAGAGGTATATTTGGTAATGATATCAAGCGTTTAACAACAATTAACGGAGGAAATTCCAACACTATATTACGTACCATAAAGCTTTATTTAATTTCAGGTGTTTTACGACCATGAACTTTCAATTGCCAGATAATACTGGAAAATGTTAGAGATAACAAAGGTCAACTATGGATTGTGGAACTATAATTAGCCAATATTTTGGTTCCGTCTCTCAAATCGAAGACTAGGTTAAACGTATGTTGACTAATGTTGGTTTGATTATGCCATCAAAATCCTAACCACACTACTTAGCACGCCTTGGTCTTACCTCGAGAAAAGTAAATCCAACAAACTAATTCCTCTGTAACTTTACGTCGTTAACTATTGCAGTTAGTTGATATTTTTAAAATTGAGTTTCTAGGCATATTTCGGGGATAAAATACGAGAGTATCATAAAATTAGGAAACGTTTTCTCTTTTCCTCAATCTAAATTTCATCTAAATAGCATGTTACGTTCAGAAGCTAAAAATTTTTAAAGAAAATTTATATCAATGCATTGAATTATGCAAAATGCGTGACGTCAAACAGGAAGAGTAATTAATAAAACACCTTTTGTATTTCTTTATAATATTGAGACATGTTAATGAAATATGCAGACAATTTTAGAGTTAAATCACTTATTTGCACAAAATTTTAATCTCAACCTGAAAAGAGTATTATGAAATGTTTTATTGGTGTCAGGTTGTGAGGTCAAATTAGAAATATCTGGTCTAAAGAACAACGAGAGCTCTTTGGAGCAATCTGCGGCTATTACACACCGTTTTGTAACCTTGAAGCAACTGACAAAATTAAGCAAGAATTTGTTTTAGAACTAAACAAGCCATTGGTGTGGTGTTTAGTTTTTCGTATGATGAAAATTTATTCTGTGCCGTTTTTAATCCTGAAATTGTCACTGGGATAAACCTTTACACGTGTAGCTGTAAAACGTAAACTCTTTAATGATCTCAATTTTGTATTTTATTTTAATTTATAATATTAAGGATTCACGAAGTTCCAGGTTGACCTGTCCTTTCACCTTGCGACAACAGTTGACTTTCCGCCAGCCAGGTTTGATACAGTCAAAGGTAATAACACCGAGTTACTAGAGTCTTAACAGAAGAGGGTACCATAACTCCCAGTGATACATAAACTCTCACAAGTGCTTTGGAGTCAAGTGGACAGGAAGACATGGCTAGTAAAGCGAAAAAGTTATGTCAAAGAAACCAAACATTTCCGGGTGAATTGTCACCAGAACTAGAAGGTAAGAACTGTAATAAATTACTCCGAGCAAAGTATTCTTGGTAAAACTATTGAACCTGTGAATCTTTTTCAACTATCAAAGGATAAGAGTACGAATCTATTGTTTACTGAATACATTCAAGAGAATCATCAGCAAGTGTTTATCAAATTAAAATGTCATCTTTACCTCCTAGACATTCAAAAAAGTTTGTTGTGTCGATAAGTTCTTCGTTTGCAGCTATTATTTGCTAAACTTTCAATTGACCAGAAACGAGACTGAGAGGAAGCTCTTTTTTTTTTAAAAAAACCAACACATTACTAAAGATAACCCAACTATTTATCGCTATTAAGGCTGATTACGTTTAGCAGAAACATATTTACCCACAGTGACTCGTAACGTTTTTAAAGGACAGCGATACTAGTAGACCCCACACCTAGCTGTAAAGAGGGCGTACTTTGCTGGCAAAAATTAAAGGAAGAGTGGCACCCAAGTTGTTGACTTGAAGCGAGGATTCACCCATGTTAAAATGTCATCCAAACAATGTTTCCACTATAAACGAGTTTACAGTAGTAGCTTACAGTAGCAAAGTACATTAAATATACTCTGGGACGGATTAATGATCTTTTTGAGGCGGGAGCGGTCAACTATTCGTAACTTGAGTAATGGTAATTACCATGAGCTACCAGCGTATACGGTTGCAATGGAATCTAAGGCCGATACTACACGTTATATAAGGTCAATTGTACATTTCATGCACATTCAACATACAAATTTCCTAGAACTTCAAATAAGGACAGAAATTGTGTGTTTTCGACAAATTTTAACTTCAACAATGTAATTGTGTATTGTGGAAATCAAAGGTCATTAAAGGATACCAGCGGTAAAATTGTCAGAACCTTAATAATTCATAAATATTTCGAAGTGGGCAACCTTGAGGGACCTTATACTTATCATGTAGATCCTTAACTTCGAAATAAAGACGACTATTACATTGGTAGGTATCAAAGATTATGAAAAGTCAAATGAAAACCACATTAAAGGCTCAGAGATATCTAATACTTAAATTGTGGAAAATCCATTTTGTTTACAAGAACCTGATTGTTTCGGTGAAAAGGATTTGGTCATGTGAGTTCACCAGAGGTCAAACTGTGGAAAGCTCGAAAATATGATATCACCAGAAACCACATTTTAGAGGTAATACTTGGTGCGGCAAAACATTTTCTTTCGGCAAGAGAGGACTGCCCACAGTCTTTCTCGGTCATATCCCATCATCCTATTTATAACAAGGCCATTGTTCGTCGTAATTGAAACAAGGCACTGCAAAGTGATTGGAGTGCTCGTAATGTTATGTACGTCTGCTCGCATCTCACGTTTTAAGAACAATCTCGAAGCTTCTAAGGAATTACCCCTTTGCCAACCTACCTCGAAGATACAGATGGGTCGGAGTGAAGGTTATAAATGTAGTCCCACTCTCAAGGTTGCAAAATTTTAAATTGATTGAACTTGCATTAAGATAGCCTTTAAAGACAGATACTCATTACTCAAAGTGTGATCTTTACTTGGGAGAAAGCGAAACCATTGATTGGTGACTGCTATTTGATTGGCTCTCAGAGTTAAAAAATTAAAAAGATGCAGACTAGCTTGTATTGCAAAACATGCACAGAGCGCGTTCTCATTGCACATTAGGTCCTTGTGTGCCCACCACGATATTGCCTTCAGCAATAAACTAGCTTTGTGTCTGCATAAGGAGAAGCTAACTGCAGTTAGGCGGCTAGATGTAACCTAGTTGAGAGAATCGGAACTCTCTAAGATGATGAATATCTCTGTCTTTAAGTTAAGTTCTAACAGAGATCACATGAGCTGACCCATATATATATATATATATTATATATATATATATATATATATATATATATATATATATATATATAGAGAGAGAGAGAGAGAGAGAGAGAGAGAGAGAGAGAGAGAGAGAGAGAGAGAGAGAGAGAGAGAGAGAGAGAGAGAGAGAGAGAGAGAGAGAGAGAGAGAGAGAGAGAGAGAGAGAGAGAGAGAGAGAGAGAGAGAGAGAGATAAAACAATTCTTTAGGATACGCACCACCGAACATGGGAACCAAACAGGCCTGGAAGTATACAAAGTGCAATGAACCCTCCCTTGGCACCCTCACTCCAAAAGGCCTCAATTTCAAATTCGATTTACTTTAATCCGCCCTTCTTCCCCGTAGACGGCTTTTTGTCGTGTGTATGAATTTGTTAACGCCCGTCCTTGGTTCATTGCACTTTGTCTACTTTGGTTCCCATGTTCGGTGCAGCGTATCCTTAAGAATTGTGTTATCTTTCTTGCCTTGTCAGTTGTACCTTTTCTTACCTTGTTGAAGGGTTTAAACCCGAAACGTCGTAATTTAATAAAACTACTTTTTGCATAGTATTTACCATGTTCTCTACTTCTTTGTGTTTCTACCCTCTGCAACGCAGTACTTCGACTTACATATATATATATATATATATATATATATATATATATATATAATATTATATATATATATATATTATATATATAATATATATATATATATATATATATATATATATATATATATATATATATATATTATATATATATATATATATATATATATATATATATATATATATATATATATATATATATATATATATCGTTTAAAATACTATGTTCGACATATTTACTTGTGATTAATGTTGGTATCCTTTTTTCTTCCACGATGCAAAATAATTTCACCTGCGCCATTTTTACGCAACCGATCCTATACAATCGGTTAACCTTGGCTTTAGAAGCTTGCGATGGCAAATTATAAAAGATCATATATAAGACGAGTTCCTCTGATGATGTATGAAATGATTTCAACATCCGACACAGATTTCGAAAATAAAACCCTTCCCATTAAAGGGACATGTTAGAGACACACAAGTTCCTTCATCCCCAGCCGAATATAAGATTTTTCACTGCATAATGAGGAACATTTAACCTACTTTTATGAGCAAACTATACTTGTGGCTTCCTTCCCGGCAAAGGGTGCTAGTTGTTAAGGGGAAATCGTTATGCAGGGTGGGAGAATATGTTTCCTCTTTTCTGAGATTTGTGCATTCACGCCAACCCTCCGTTCGAACACTTGAACTACATGTGGCAAGCTAGAGTAAGCGTCTTTTAGTTTACAGTCTATGGATTGAAATGCTCCAGTTTTTTTTTTTTTTTTTGAAATCTGGTGACCTGAAATGATATCTTGTCACCTTCAAATGCAACAGGACCATTGCCATCGAAGTGAAAAGCTTATATACCTAGTACGAAAGGTTCTCGTCATTGGTATCTTGAAATAACTTTTAACAGGCGGTTTACAAGTTTGTTTGTACTCTCTCCTAATAACAGGCTTTTTTGTCGAAATATGAGGAATTTATATCCCAAGTGTGAAAGTATCCATCGTTCCTCTCTTGAGATGACGTAAGAAAATGTGTTTACAAACTGTTAGCAAGTTTTCGAATTTTTTCATCTCGGGTGACCTCAGATGACCTTTTCTGGGTACCAAAACAATAGTTTTATTCTATTAGCCACAACCCATCCATATTCTAGATATGAAAAGTATCTGTGTTTCCTGCCTTGCGATATCGTGTTACAGGTTTTCGGATTTTGACGTTTGATGACCGTAATTTACCTCTGACCTCTACCAAAAACAATGGGAATTTTTCAGGAATTTAGAACTATAGGCCATTTCGGATTTATGCAAATTAGGCATACTGTTCCTCTAAAGATTGTGGTGAACATAGTTATCCTGGACTAACTATATGAAAAAACACCACAAAATCGATCAAGGTGGGTACGCGAGTGATAGAG
This sequence comes from Holothuria leucospilota, assembly GCA_029531755.1. Classification (NCBI taxonomy): domain Eukaryota; kingdom Metazoa; phylum Echinodermata; class Holothuroidea; order Aspidochirotida; family Holothuriidae; genus Holothuria; species Holothuria leucospilota. The sequence goes on along the minus strand of CM055961.1, from coordinate 76,061,322 downwards.
TGGTTTATTCTAGTTGCTGAGTGTGTAAAATTGTGTTTCACTATTTCTAGGTACCCCGGCTTTCCTTTCGCTTTGCAAGAGTAAGCCGGCAAAATTGGTTGTAAAGCAGACGAAGAGCCCTCGGGATTTCCAGTTAACTAGTCAACTTTACTTAACAATACTACCAAGGTAAACGCAAAGTTAGGGCAATGATTTTGATTACCTTTTGTTCTCTTCTCGTAGGTAAAAATTCCACATTGGGTCAACGATAAAGCCACAAGGCCCGTATATAGGTTAAGTTTGCCCGCGAGGAGACATTTCTTAGAACATTTTAGAGTGAAATTTTAATACTAAACCTAGTGCCACAAGCACCTTCCTGATTGCATGAAGTAGACAACTCCAATATGGAATTGAAATGCAGCAAATTCCTTTTGTATGAGAAAAAATACGTGCATTCCTTCAGAAGCATACTCCATGGCGAGAGAAAGGTTTTGAATGCAATCCTGCGTGGATACTGATTACATCATTAGCAGATCGTCGTCTATAGATGTCCTGTATATAAACTTAAATTACTCTTAAAATGAAGGAGGCAAATGGGTATCACAAAACATGTTGATGAAACTTTAAATGTCCTCACCAAGTGGATACTTCTATGCACATTTGAGCTTCATAGTTGCGACATTTAGCTGATGAGCTTTCCTAATTTACTCAAATTCTTTTAACCTTAACCTGCGTCTAGTCAAGTCTGAAGCGTTTGAAATAACCATTTGTTCCTTTTTCAATTTTACCCTGAACAGGAAAGTATATCTCGCTTGTAGAGGCTTTAAGAAAGACGTACAGGATGAGTTGTCGTCGTGCGCAACCCGTTGCTTTTCTGCAGGACCAGTGCTATTGTGTAAACGATATATTTGTGGAAAGCAAAATAGAAGTAATTGACAACACAAAGTCAGACGAAGATCCTGGCAAATGGTCCACCATCAAGTCACGTCACGAAATATTCACAGAGTCATCGGGTGAAAGGTATATCACAATTGAAGGACAACATGGCTTCGGAAAATCCACGCTGTTGATGCAGTATGCATATGACTGGTATACAACTATCCCGATGTCACCTCTCAAGGATATTGACATCTTCGTTTTGCTTCATCTGAAGAATTTCATAAGTGGGTCTTCTATAATTGACGAAATCAGAATGACGCTTTCTGGAGACGTAAGACTGTCTTCGAAAGATATCGAGGACGTAATCACTAGTGGCCACTGGAAGGTATTGCTAGCCATAGATGGATACTACAAAAACTTGACAGATATCAGCCAAGTCCTATCATCCCGCGTCCTTTCTGACTGTAAAATTGTCATCGCCATAACCCCACAATTTGGTTCGTCGTTTGAAGATAAACGTTTGCCTGAAAATATGAAACACTACGTTTTAAGAGGGTTTGATCAACATATGCAAGAGGAATACATTGAAAAGGCCGCAACTTTCAAAGTAAGGTTAAGAGAAGATAGACAGCGTGCCATTGAACTATTGCGAAGAAATATCAATTTGTCAAGTCTTTGCCAAGTTCCCTTCTTTTGTGCTGCTTTTTTTCACTCGATCTGCTTCGACAAAGGAGAGCAGGAACTTTCAAATCACATCACCATTAATTCAGTTACCCGTCTCTTAAGTTACGTAGTAGCATGCTTTTTCAACCGTCCTAAAAATACAGAAAATAGAATTAGATGGTCCAAGTCAAATTCAAAAGAGGATCCGATGCAAAGGATGCTAATCTCCAAACTGGCATTTGATGGTCTCATGTGTGCTTTCAAAAAGGGTCTCTGGGCAAAGGCCGATTTAGTCGAGGAGTTGGGTCCAGAATGCTACAGTAGATACGTTACCACAGGGATTCTCCTAGAAGAAGAAAAGAAAACTCTCGATTTGGAAGCTGATAATAAGTTAGTCGTAACTACATTCGCCCGTTTTGTAAACAGGGCATTTCAAGAGTTTTACGCTGCATGGCACATCGTTGATCTAGCCACGCATCAAGAAGCTGACGAGGTAGTGGGTACTTTAATTAAGCTCGCATGGGGGTACCCCGAGTACGTCCTGCAATTTGTCTATGCTTTAAACCCTATCGGTGCAAAGGTAGTGCAAAAGTATTTGAGAGTTGCAGTTGATATTGGCAAATATTTTGCTATACTGTGTCCAATGGAGCAACAAGATGGAGATATCGATGAAAAGCTAGCAGAGCTATGTGCCCAAAAGTCTGACTTCTATTATAGTAGAGACAACTGCGTGGAAGTGTACACAATAAAGTTGTTACAAAGAGCATCTGAACGAAACGTAAGTTTAAAATATCTCACCTACTATTCCTGCTATTAACGTACGTGTTTCGAGGATTTTAATTTATATTGCCGTGATAAACGGTACAATATTTTACGATCTAGTAAAAATTTCCGCACATCATTTTTAACTTCACAGTACCGCAGAGAACAGCTGACAATTGCAATATACGGAGTAGACTTATAAGTTTTCTTGTAAATGCAGCAATATCTTAATGCCCTTGCCATTTCTGAAACGAACACAGCGGTAGATGCTTTCTACGAAATGAAGGGTAGAATCATTTCGAATTCCTAGAGAAAACACATAACCGTTAAACGTACATCTTAAAGTCCCAGTACGATTTTGTATAAAGAAATACTTAAACCGCCAAAAAACGCCATAGCACGAGAGCCAGATATACGAAATTGGTAACAGTTTAAGAGGTTCTAACATACCTAGAAGAACAGTCTTTGCTTCTTTTGGGTGTAATCTTTGTCCGGAATGCAAATGTTGAATTCGGATTGCCGACTGAAATTTCGAGTTTCGTAATGAGCCTATCAGTCAGGAGAATGAACCAATGACAGTCTGTTTATTTATGAATATTCATGAATAAACAACTATAGGTGCCTTGCCTACATGCTCAACTGTAGTGAAATGTACGCACGTAAACAGTGCCGAGCATTTGCTTGTATATTCGACGGATGGACTACACAAACAGCCTAGAACTATACTCAGGTTAGTGTAGGCTTAGAATTGAATTGTAGTTAGAAATAATTACCCACGCCAACAAAATTGTTGCACAACTAACGTGAAAAAGGAAGAAACCCTCACCTGAAATCCTAAGCAAGATAACGTTGCCTGGCACAGCGAGGCAAAATACAGGCAGGTTATACGGACATGCACACCCGCATCCGGCCGCCAATGTCACGCAAGTTGACTGCTTGTGTGTTACGACCCTATAGCTACATTCTTCGTGCATCAAGCACACATGTAGCCTAGTATTCGTCGTTGATTAGTGCACAATGAAAATACGGTAAGCGAGTGCGTATGCAATAGATGTACTGACACTGGCTGCGTCGTGCTGTCTCGCGTGCTGGACAGTCGTCGACATGATGTGATCTCGAAGTAGCTGAGTAATGAATATTCATAATGATCTAGAACTTCCCACCGTGATGAACCTTGTGCATATTGAAACAGCCGTTACATTTACAGTCACGATTTGTTAAAAACAATCTTTCTCTTCCGTAAATGTCTTTTTTTCTGCAACAAATCTTTTCTTTGGTTGTGTTTGGGTTTAACTAACCTTAAGCACCACTCATTTCTCTTATCCAAATTCGTATACAAAGTCGTATTGGGACTTTAAAGCAGCTTTTGCAAGGTTAAAACATGTTACTATATTTTAGTACAATGTGCAATAACGTTGTTGGGTACGTCATTCAACTTCAGTCAGCAAGGCTGTTGCATTTATACATAACCTATCGAACAATTCACAAACCACAGGAAGCATACTCCAAGTAGACTTTATATTTCGTTACTTTCATAAAAATCTTGTATGATATAGAACAAAATATACTTTTTATGCCCAAAGTATATTTCTTTGAGTAATTTGGTGACTCTGATGAAAGATATCATTTTAGCTCACTTTAAGATTATATCAAGTGGTGTAAAATTGGCAATATACATCAAACATTTGATCACCCCGAAAATGCAAGCGTGAGCAAAAGCCCGTATCCTGCGAATTTTAAAGCTATGTTGATGTAAACATGAAATATAGTGCAATATGATTTTTATATGACACGCATGGTTTTGCAAGTTTTTTTTATCGCCTGAATGGCTGCATTAGACCAATGTTGCAAGTGCTGTTAGGTTTTGGAAAACGTTTTCCCAGGGTTGTCGTATTTGAGTGCTTTTAAACACGTATCCTATGTGGGCACATCGTTGTACTCACTGATTTCTCCTAACAGTTAATCCACTTGGGCTGAAGAAAAGCACTGCCTTGGTCTCTTTAATAGGACCAACATTTTTCCATGGCTATAAAAATAAATACCCGGCTCTTTCAGTTTATATATATGGAATGGGTTCATTAATGTATTAACGGGCATCTCGGGGCAGTTGTCTCTATCTTATGCCACATTGAATACAGGATGCGGAAATAAGTACATGAAAAGGAATGGTCTACACTTGGATCTTACGGCTCAATTCCATCTGGATTACAAATAAAATAACAAGCAAGTTTTTTCGTCACATTGCTTGGATATGAATAACATAATATTTTGCCCCAAAAGTTCGTTTCATTGAATGACCTGATTTTTTCTTTATTGTTGTTGTTTAGTAAATATGTCATTGTGGCTGAAGCACTTAAAAACCAAACAAATTTTCCAAAACCCAGTAGAGCCGACCCGGGAGGAGGTGTCCCCAATCTACTATTAAAAATAACCTGTTTTGGTAAAAAGGAACCGACAGAGCTTTATAAATTTTTGTAGCGATAGGGTGATCTGTTTTCGACTGAGCGATTTATCTTCTTCGATCATAACCTATCTAAAGTAGTCCGAAAGCCATCTCAGTTTTCGTGATTGCTTTGCAAGCTTTCAAAATGCCTTTAGTGAGACATTATTCTTCGATACCATTCCAAAAGTACTGTTAAACGGTGCCGGGACCGGGTTAAGAACAGTCATAAGGAGGAAATTTCGGCTAGTTTTAGCATTTGTCCCGATTTTGTAATCCAAGCTTGGAGGCAATTATCGGGATAATAGTACAAAGAATTATTCAAGTCTAAAGTCAGGTTTGCATCACGAGGCCAAACGTGGCAATATTTCATTATGGGCAACATTTGTAGCGTGGTTAACATAGCCAGAAGCAAATATCTGATTACACAAGCTTATGCAATGTCCGTAAAGAGCATTTACAAAGAATCAGTGTTACAAAACATGCTTAGTAATTGTCTGCCCCTTTTTGTTATATCTGTACTGCCCTCTCGGCTATCTCCCATATGGAAGCTTCACATCTTGAATCTCGTTTAATTCTTATGAAAAAAATGTCAATTGCGTGATCTAGTCTTCTCATGTTTCATTTGGATGTCAAAATCAAAAGAAGCATCGTACTAACGTCTCCATTTGACCTTCCATAAGGTCCTATACTTGTCCCGTAGTACCAGCGTGGAAGGATGCTATGACTGAACCATTTTTGACTCTAAGCCACATTAAAGGAAATTTTCAACGGGGAAGGAGGGTCGGGGGACACAACTTCCTCTTCTTCTTAGCGGACCCTCTCCCCTTAGAATTTAAGTCTAGAGTGACATTTCCGCACTAGTTTACAAAGGGAAGGTTCAGTTGGGGAAAAAGTATTTAAAATACATTTTTGCACACTTTACAACTACTTGGAAAGTGTATCTAGGATTCGATTACGACATCATCTTTGGGCATGCCACCCCTCCCCCCCCCCCCATCAGACTGTGGCGTTGACCCCAATTATTATAATATTGATATGGACTCACTTTTTTCTATAAGAGTAAGCGCTGATTTGAACCTCGAATTTCGCATCTGTTGACATTTGTACTTCAATTCAAAGTACATTACTCTTCCCCAGATACCAATTTCCAAGGTCTGTCTCGTTGACTGCAAAACGTCTATACATTTGAGAGAGGATTCTCTCTTTTTCTCCCGTGTATTACAAATACCGATACTGGACACACTTCAGGTGCTGGTGATTCATGTGTGGTTTCGCGGGAGTTGTGATCTCCGTGTAAGGTTCAAAGACATTCTTGAATATTCATTGAGGTGTATCAGACTGAAGACCATCAAGTAAGCGGGCCAATCATAACTTCAGGAAACTGTTATTAAGTATCATTTGTCTAAGCAACCAACCAAGTAGCTTTTGTAAGAAATAAACCGCATTTGGCTCACTATTATTGCTGAATAAACCGTCGAGACTCCAGATTTGACAAAATAACGGACGAGGCGAAGCCGAGGTTGTTATTTTGCAAATTTGGAGTCGAGACAATTTATGAGACAATAATAGTCAGACAAATGTGGTTTGTTCCTATTTTACCACCAAACATGTTTGAAAAACTTCATTTTTATCAGTGTTTACGTCTACTGACCGTATGTTGTGGGATAACAGGTCAGTGTTTAACCAATTGGAATGCAGGATTTTCAAAAATGGGTGTCTAGAGGTGGTAGAATTGCGTTTAAACCCGCAATCACTTATTAAGCATGTTATATACTACACGAATGCCCGAGAATTTGATATCTTGAATTTGTGACTTTCTCCAGACATAAAAGTTGTATATATCTAATGTTAATACTCCTCTAGTAGCAAAATTAAATAAAAGAATTATTAGACTAGTGTGGGTAATTTGTATAGAGATGTCTGGAACTGCTACGACACTAGAAATTTGAATTTATGTTTACGCAGGTGTACCACATTAATTGTTCATCTGAAACAACCCGTTCCATTGGAATTCAAATAAGGCATCGTATGGTTGCTAAGTTTTACCATGTTAAGATTTTCATATGTTTTCCGATGCATCCATTACAACCATCGTGTATACAACCGCTAATTCAGATACTGCTTTTCTTAACAGAAAAGTTTTACATTTGTGTCAAATATTTCACAGATGTACGCATATGATGTCAAACCATTAGTACCGGAAGAGTACAGGAGCTTGGCGTCCGTGAAGTACCTCCCTTCGCTGTGATTTGCGAAATTCCGCAACAGCGCCCTCAACTAATAATGTCTATTTATTATGCATAGTGATCTCACCATTTGGGAAATGACGTCATAGGCAGTTACAAGGGCCCCAGTTGTTTCCACCTTGTGCACGGTCAAAAAATATCCCATCTTTAGCTCCTACTTGAGACCTTCTTAAACTCAGACAGTCTGAGAATTAGCAGCACATTTTTCAAAGGTTTTCGGAGAAATTAGAGCGATAGACTAAGTACTTCAGTTAATATTTTCAAACGTAATGATAATTATTCTCTTAGGATGTAATCATTATGGCAGATTCGCAAAATAATAATAAAAATATAATCATCCATCAACGATAAACGGTAGTCACTGCAAAGGAATCAAGTTAAATAAGTCGACGCAATTACTTTAAGGTTGACTCTGAGAAGAGAAGGAGTCAACTTACTGCTAGAGAAATGCACATGAAGTCTTTTCTTTGCCCCAAAAATGTGTACACCAATTTTAAAACCCATTACAAATAAGATTAAATCAGTTTCAAACGATAAACACTAGTTGTTCACAAAAGGGTCAATTGTCCAGGGACTTTTTATTTTGTACTGTTTATCGTGGCGCTATTTCTTTTTAAAAGACATACTGAATTGTTTTCTTCTCCCTGTTGTTTAAGAGTACTGTAAGGAATATATATATATATATATATATATTTCTCTAATTCGGCACTTAGGGGGAAAGTTGTTGTTGAAAAGTCGACCTTAAGGGGAAAAAAATTTTCGGGTGAAGTATAAGTTTCGCCTTAACGTTTCCACACACTTTTTCTATAGGAATACGTAAACTTACAAGGGCGCCCTCTTAGATTTACAAACTAGATGCCATTACTTCAAAGTTGTCAAATTTACGGACACCTAGCTGGTAACACGAACGGATGGCTGGCCATTGAAATAACGTTAATTATATTTTTAGACGTTAAGGCGAATTTATTTGTTATGTATTTTATTATCATTTTTTCGCCCTATGTACAAGCAGATATAACAATTTCCCCTTAAGGTGGGAATAAGCGTTATATATATATATATATATATATATATATATATATATATATATAAATATATATATATATATATATATATATATATATATATATATATATATATATATCTATATAGATGTATATATATATATATATATATTCCTTACAGTACTCTTAATGGAGTACTTTTCAAGTACTCCATTAAGAGTACTTGAACATCCTCCAAGGAGGATCCTTGAACATCCGCCATCCTCCAAGGAGGATGGCGGGTTCAAACCCTCGGTACGGCTCAATTTTTCTCTCTGGTATTTTCTCTGAACCTTTCCTGCTTTGATAAGGGCTATGCTCTATCTAGGATTGGTATAAAAATTCAAGATCGAATGTACTACTATTTACCTTTCGACCTACACATTCTAACTTCGATCTACCAACCTCGACCTACTGATTATTCATCCCGCTTGGGACTACCATGGTAACCTGGAGAGAAAATTGAATCACACGAGGTATTTGTAGCCTGTTTGTCACTTCTGTGAATCACAAGCCGAACTGGTGTAGTGGTCACAGACTCTGCCCGGAAAGCGGAGGATGGCGGGTTCAAACCCTCGGTACGGCTCAATTTTTCTCTCTGGTATTTTCTCTGAACCTTTCCTGCTTTGATAAGGGCTATGCTCTATCTAGGATTGGTATAAAAATTCAAGATCGAATGTACTACTATTTACCTTTCGACCAATATATATATATATATATATATATATATATATATATATATATATATATATATATATATATATATATATATATATATATATACATATATATATATATATATATATATATATATATATATATATATATATATATATATATATATATATATATATATATATATATATATATCTTATATATATATATATATATATATATATTATATATATATATATATGTATATATTGCCTCCCCTCCCGTTCCACCTTTTCAGTAATTCCCGTAAGCGGTGCAATCGGACATCAATTTTTCACTGGTTTTTCGCCAAACCCTTTCACATGGAGAGCCTACTCTATAGAATACAGTGGTATTTAACGTGAAGCTCGTTCCTTCCAAGTAGAAAGCAATTTAGCCTATGAAAAGATTCTGCCCAGGCTGATAATTTACCTTTGAGAGCATCGATGGCCTCTAATCTTTAAGCAAACTGTTGCTTTTGTTGGACGCAGTGGACGCTTGGCGTCCGTGAAGTACCTCCCTTTGCTGTGATTTGCGAAATTCCGCAACAGCGCCCTCAACTAATAATGTCTATTTATTATGCATAGTGGCAGTTACAAGGGCCCCAGTTGTTTCCACCTTGTGCACGGTCAAAAAATATCCCATCTTTAGCTCCTACTTGAGACCTTCTTAAACTCAGACAATCTTGGACAAAACTCGTTGGAACACCCCTGCACCCCCGCTCCCTCGTACAGTGTTGGAGGTAATAATGTCAATTGAGATGCACCGCTTTAGTTTGGACACAACGTTGTACTGGGGGACGGGGGTTTCGTAAATCGTGCGCAACACTGTACTGGGGGACGAGGGTTTCCTAAATCATGCACGACATCATATTGTACACGGTACAACGGTTGGAGGTGTTCCATCAGTTTTGTCCAAGATTGTAGACATGTCTGTGCCTTGCTAGTATATATCGAAACTTGGATGTGGTTTTAAATAACATAAGAAACTGTGAGCATGGAAAGGAGATATTAGTATGACACGGAACTTCACAAGATAAAAGCGGGACCTACCTGGTAAATGACGTGTCTTCGCTGCTTCCGCGTTTGTATGTTCCTCTGTGAGTAACACAAGCTCCTTACTCACGTTGAACTATTTCTCAGTACCATGCCAAGTTTTAAACTAATGGTTTAGTATAAACATTTTTCTGTTGAATTTTGGAAGTATTTGCGCTTGCGTATTTGTACTTGTATTGCAAGGGCTGTCCCTTAAACTTGGGTGTATCCCTCCTCCTGAGAAAGCAACACTAGTCTTCCTATTAAGATCTATTTTGCCACAGAGAAGACTTCATCGAATACTCAAGCGGCTTTTGAGAAAGCCAGTGCAAAAAAAAGTGTAATTTAGCGTTTTCTCTTCTTTGGCAAAATTTCTCCGATTTAAAGGACTGTTGGGGTGAACACTGATCACTGGTCACGGTTTGATCTCCGTCATGTTAAATATATTCATAGTGTAATTGAATGTCAAGTTCCCATTTGTCATTGAGAAAAAGAATGATTTCGGTAAATATATTGATCGTCCTCATCTGGAACAAAGTCCGTGTAGCAGCAAAAATGTACAGGGATATAGTTTGTCAAGTGTTGAGTACCATTTTGTTGATGGATAATTAAATTGTTCCAGTGATGAGAGTGAAAACACGTTGCATTGGATTTAAAACCTTGTTACTAACGCACACTGAAGAGGCATCCTAGGGATGGTGGGGTTCCCCCAAAAGCCTGACATTTCTTGTTTGGAGCCCCTTCTTAGAAATTAGTTTTGGTTTGACTGTTTGGATGATGGTACCTTGGTTGTAATGCTCAAACTGATATGAAAAGAACTGATGTAGATCACTTTAAAAATGACAACCCACACTGCCTTGCCTTCTCTTTCAAGAGGAACTTTCATCAAGAAGGAGACACTATGACAAAGTTTTGTATCCTTTCAAATAAGGAACGCTCGGCGTTAGGAGATATGTCTACCAATGGAAGCATTTTAGAACATACTGTATCAAACAATGCCTTACCGGGAACAGTGATAAGGTAGTGTCTGGCATGAAAAAGTAGTGATAAAGTCCCACCAAGAAGACGCCCACAGAGTGATCATTTGGTAGCGCACCTTCCGTATTTGACCGAAAAAAAGGAAAGAAAAATGGTGGGATTTCTGTTAATTCATGCTTCTATGACTGAAAGACAACACAAGGTTGTGAGGTTTTCATATTTGGAGCTTATGTTTGCTAAGAATCTGTAGGTCGATAGTTTTTATCACGGTGTTCAATCCTCATTTATTTAATCCACATACAGTAATGAATAAAACACAAAAAGACTCAAAGATGAAACTCGTTCCCCGCAGCCATTCATAAACCATTAGCCAGGGACTGTTTAGAAATAAAAATTTGACATGTAATATTCGAACATTTCCTATGAAACAGAACAATTTTGCGTTATGAGTGGAATTTTTACACCATACTGAGACATTGCGTAAGACACCGATACTTCATGGTGAGCGCGAGAGATTGCGCCGAAATGCGTGACCCTCACGCTGAATGCTTGAGAGTTGACAGACCTGCAGCATTAGCAATATTGTATTCTACGTAACAATTTTTTTTTAAATCTTCACTTAATCTTAAGTATCTAAATAAAAATATGGAACACATTAAACTATTGAAGGGCAGATAGGACCTATGTGATAGTCAATAGCTCGGCTTAATTTATGGCATTGGCTGTACAAGTTGAGGATAACTTTTTCTTTTTTCATTTTGCAAGTGTATCCAAGACAGAATAAAAGTCTATGAGATTGGTGGAATTTTCCCTCTCGATACTCAGTAGTGGTGCTAGCCCTTGTAACCTCTCTACTGTCATACTTGAGCGTTAAGTACGACTGAATAAGTTTTAATCTAAGAAAAGACATCTCTGTTGAAGCACTGGAGGCAGGAATTGTTAAGTACATCCGAATAGGGGTAACAATACTTGGAAAAACATGAACAAGATTGTTATCGTTCAAGTAATTCAAGACCTTTCCTGTTGTCTTAGGTAAATTAAATTTTTGATGCCCTCTTTCTTCCACATTCGAAACATGTTACACAAAAGATTGTAGCCTACTCTTGGAGAACATCTTCAGATGATTCCATGTCATCTCTGTGCAATTCTGTTAACTCCTTAGGATTTAGGAATCCCTCGTAGGCCTCATTTCTTCAACTTGAAACACCCGCACTGTAGTTTACCGTGTCACATGATGATCTGGTGTCACAGATGGCGAATTTCCGAATTTTTCATATGTTGGAAATACAATGACGTCGGTTTAAAAGAACGAATTTACACGTTTTGTTATCACCTTTTGGTAAACTAGGAGATGAACAGCAGTATTTGAAAATGTAAGACTTCTCTTCTTCAGTGGCGGAATTGTTTCTTACAGCCGTACTAAAACTATCACTACCACTTCCACTGCCACTACCATTACCACCACCACTACTACTACTACCACTACTACTACGACTACGACTACTACTAGCAACTAGCAAACAAACGATACAGGCCAATCACTTCTGTGAAACAACATTTTCTTCTCATTTCAGTGATGTGGGTGCAAGAACGTATTTGGATTCTGAATCTCGAATCAGGAAAATGGGAAGTAAGTAGATAGTAGTGAGGAAAGGTATTGTACAACACCAGAAGTATAAGAATGAGCAGTAGATCCATAGGCGTAGGAGTCCAAGTTGATTGGGGAGGGGGGCTGTAATGACATGCCCGAAAAATAAAACCAAAAATTTTTCGGACGCTCCACGCACTTTCGAAATGTAAATGTTCATATCATATAGACGTGCAGCGGTTATCACACGCATGCCAATAACATACAATAATATGCCGTGTTAATACCTGCCATATTGTTTTTAATTTTTGCGGAAGTCGTTACAATAATAACGATATTAATCAGTGGCGTAGCCAGGACTTCTCTCATGGGGGTGCGAGGCAGGCATTATGTTGTGTGATAGCCGGCCTGGGGATGGGTTTAAGGGGAAGGGGTTTTCCCCTCCCCTTTGAAAATTTTTGAAAAATGAGGTGGCCTTACATGCAATCTGGTGCTACATATGCTCCCTTTGAAGTAAAAATTTGTGTTAAAACGTTTACGTATTTTAGGTACTGAAAAATCAGTATCACCTCCTCCTGTTTGAAAATTTTTGAAAAATTATTTGTCCTTATGTGCAATCTGGTGCCACATATTTAAAGTAACATTTTTTGTTAAAAATTAACTTAATTAGAAAAAATCGGCATCAGTGAGGATGGGGCAATGGCCCCTCAAATCTGATAATCATAATATCGAACCAGTAAAAACACACTGGTGAATTAATACCGAATATACAGGTGCTAGAGCAATTCAAATCAGAACTTTATTTTAATTGCCAAGGAAGTTTTTTTAACTATTGATTACCTCTAGCTACATTATAACATTACTTTTCTTTCAGTAGGTACTCGAAAAATTCTCACCATATTGCCCGAGTTTTCACAAAAAGAATTTGGGTTGGGGGGCAGCCCCCAGCCCCTGCCTTCTACGCCTGTGAGTAGATCCTTAGTCTGAAATCTCAATCTTCGTCCTATAATGTTGTCTCACTAATTTTCAAAGACACTTGACGTGTTTTTTCGGAGGATAGTAGGCATATATATTACCATTACCATTGCACATTTGGAAGTCTCCCATGACCCTTCGTAGGAGCTGCCGAGTCAATGGTCGTGAAAGAGTTAATCTTCTTTCGGTAATATTCGGTCTTGCTGTACCTGATGATGCAAGCTGTGCTTGCGAAACATTTCGTACCTTTAGAGTGTTCTCGTCATTAAATACGGTATCTTCTAAACCCATGGTATCTTGTGTTTGCTTGATCTTTTTTAACTTTTTAGCTACTTGCGTACTGTGGAGGAGTAGCATGTGTTTGGTTTAACATTACCACAGGCAAATAGTATTGCTTACGGTTCCACTACTCTTCATCTAATGGATCGTTGTGAAATATTGATGTTCCCTCATTGGTCATTGATGGAGTGAAGGAGTTAAGTAAATACTTGGTTGTAACGAGTAAACGGGGTGGGGTGGGCGGAGACGCAGGGTGGAGAAAAGAAACAATTCAGACTAAACAAGGAGTTTTTCCAAGACGGAGGTGACTCAGAAGTTGAACTTTTACCCTTGATTGGTGGGGATATGGGCCCCTTAGAATTGTGCACCTCATTCTAGGAGGGTTATATGTTATTTGGTCAGTACATTGTATCTATAAATTTACTGAAACACACATTGATTTTTTTGGCAGTTGTTGTTACTAATTTTGTTCAAATAAAGAACTTACATTTGGGGGTTTACTGGTATCACATACTAAGTTTCAAGAGTATGTCAATGGTTTTATATTGTATATTATCTTTAAATGTTACAAATCGTCTGGCATTTGATAAGAAACTCAGTGACATTAAACCATGCTAGATGTTCGATCAGAATCAAAACTAAAACCCCTATTAATGCCAGTTATTCACAACTTACTTCTTAGAAATAATAAATGACAGAAAATGATATTAAAATCCACACATATTTATAGTAAAAAACGGAGAAGGGAGAATGTGGTTATTCATCAGCTTCAATTCAGCAGCTTTCCAAAGCACATACGTGAACTCTGTGTAATACCTTTGTTTGCCCACGTTAGACTAAGGCTTATCACCGCTTGGCTGTGACCATGTATTGTCACTAAATGATTTAGGCGCGATAAAAACATAATACATAAAGAATTGCCGCTATTTACTAGCTACATTTTAATGAGATCTGCCATATGCTAGCAGTAGGGAATGTTACCATTTCAGCTCAAAAGCTGAACAATTTGTAAATTTTGCTGGTTCTTCTTTCCGAAGGCATATCAATGTACTTTTTCTGTGCCATTCTTTTTTATCTCACTTTACTTCCATAACCTGGAACAGCCTTTGAAAGAGTTCTTTTACATCTGGTCCCTATAAATATATTTTTATTTGAATTGCTTTACCTTTAAATTTCTGAGCATGTTTAAATACTTCCTTACGATACTATATTCTGTTATAGTTAATAAAACATATTATTAACTCTGATATGAAATTAAAACAAACGAAAAACCTTAATGCAAACTTCAACTAGGAAGAAGAAAGTGTACGTTATTAATTGAATTACCATTTATTGCAGGGGAAATCTTGTCATGTTACTTTTACTCATTTTTACAACAACAACAACAGCAGCAGCAGCAACAACAACCACCACAACAAAGGATTCCCTGATATCCACAACATGTCAGGTTAACTGAGTTTCTGTACATTAAGCAATATTTGTAAACTGTTCAAATAACACTTCAAAACGTATTAGCATAACTTCAAGTATGCTATTAACCTTGATATTTACCTCTCGCTGATCTCGTGGTATCCTTATAAAGGACGTTTTACCTTCAAAAGTGTCATTCGTTCAACAAAAACAAACAATGTGAGTAGCACTTGTTTTAATTAGCAGAGATGCCACTAACTAGCCATCAACGTCGTTATGATATGATACAGTTGTTATGATTGTTATTCGTGCAATTTCAAATTTTACTAACATTACGAGATTGCAAACTAGCCATTTCATCAAAGTGATGTCTTCATATTTTAACAAATTTTCTCAGACTTACCTGTATATTGTTTTTACATTTTCTTTTCTAGAAGGAAGAAGATGGTAAAGAAATGACAGAGAGTGATTATCAACGAGTGGTTAGTATATTACTACAGAAAAAAGTCTTTGTAAAAGACAGAGAAAGATATTTCGTTTGGGTTAATAAAGATATTGCTTATTGCGGCTCATCAAATTGAGTGACCTAACTCATGACGCTAGAAACGAATAGCAAGTTTTAGCCATCTCTAGTTGACCACTCTTAATCCAGAATCTATCAGAGAACTTCCTGTTCAGATATAACGTTAAAGGGGTTTGAACTCTTTTAAAGACTGTTTGGTCAAAAGAGCAAGTTTGCTTGTAAAAGGGATTTACTGTTGCATATATACAGATAAGTTTCACCCGGGAAAAGCCTTCTTCTCTGGTAATACTTGCTAAAATTTCCTATTCAACCCTAGCAGCATGTAACGGCGCGAGAAACTTAAGCAACCTATTCTCCAGACTAGCAATTTAAATGCAAGTATCAGTATTGTGGGGTATATTTCTACATCCAAATGCGTGTCAACTTGAATGTATTAATACAAATATGTGGATAATGATTATATTAGCTTGCTGTTTTGTTTCAGCAACGGTTCTGAACTTGCCAAATCAAGCATCTTTTCAATGGAAACAAATCTGAAAATTTTGAGAATAGTTAGATTAATTCTCTGTAGCTCCATGGATGAACAAAGAAAATAAACTGCTTTATGCCTCTCTATAGCTACGTTGAAATAATGTTAAGAAACCTTTTTTGAGTAGTGTTTTGATATCTGCAAAAACAAATTACTTTAAGATTAATATATGTACCGTTTGTATCACAATGAACCAAGATGGCATTTTGTTAATATACTCCCCTTTAGCGGTCATTTCAACATATCTGTACGACTTAAAACAAACCCATATATATGGTTATGTGTGTAACAAACCAATTATGTAAGGTACTAAAGTTCACACTACAATACATATTTGTTGGAAAGTCTTTAATCCAGTTTAAAAAACGCTCGACGTCATGTATTTTTTAGCACATACGTCAGAATGGTCGACCTCAGACGGAGTTAGTGGTTTAGGGGTGGGTACAATTCAAGCTATACAGTTGGTTACCTTGCTTTTTGCAAATATTGCAATAAACGGAGGCAACACATAGCCCAAACTATGGCCCTGTGGGAAATAAGTTGGAAAATAATATGTATTAATGAATGTTGTATCATAAGAATGGACAATTGTAAATTAGTAAAATAAGAAAGAAGTGCAAGTATAACCATTGCATTCCCCAGAAATGTGAAAACACGTTTGCAGGGAAGTTAGTGCTTATTTCGAGAATCGTTTGCGAAAATTTTTATACTAACGATTGTTTATGACATTGCTAAGAATAGAGTTTGAAGCACCCTAACGAAACTTTTAAAAGTCCCCTAGAATACGGTTACAGTGTAGAGGAACATTTATTCCGCCTGGGTATGTTTTTAAGTGTTTTACAGGATTCAAAACTCTCTCCACTTTACTAGTAAAAGTTTGCGGAGTAGTATGTTTATTTGTAAGGTTTGTGCGGGAAACAAATTGCATATTGACTGAATATTCGTAGCATATATATAGTGTCACATATTATTTCCTATCCACAAACATTTGTAAACCGATTCCAAAAGACGTCCATGCCATAGTAGGTTACAGTCTACCCTGTTGGTAATTTAGGTACTCGCTTCTGTCAATGTGAACTAGCCAGGTGATCCAAATTATTTTTCATAGGACAAGTATTCCAAGTATAATCAAACTTTGTTTCACTTTTCCTTTAGATCGATGGTGAAACGAGAGCAGATGAAAAGGAAAAGCAATCGGTAAGAAGACTACCACTGAGTACACCTTTTTAAGAAGGCAGAATAATTTTCCAAATCTAATGAGCATCTTGCATTATCCAAACAATAAGTTTTCTATCTACTCAGCATTTCTGAATAAATACATGCACCACTATTTATTGGGACTTCAATATCACTGAAACAGTACGCATCTAGACATCAACAATATTTTGTAACTCTTTGCCGCATTAAGAAGAAAAACGTACTTACTTGTTTTGTAATAGTTGCTATGAAAGGCAATCAGGCTAGGACAGTATAAGACCTAGTTTAGTACCTGTGAAAATTACATCTTGTAGTGGACTTCGCACATAATCATAACAGCAGAAGAGGTAACGAAACGGCGAACAGCTGTATGAGAGTCTTCTCCAAGGGTGTCTTTACAGGTTTGGTGACATGACTACATACTTAGATAGTTGATGTATTAAAAACTTTAAAAATGCAGAAACCATCGCAGTTCCCATCGCAATCTATTAAATGTCGACCATTTTACAAGGTAATTGCCATTTCACACTTGTTTCGTGAATTAACATGTGCTAAATATGCAAGTTTATGACGTCGAAAGATGGACTGATTAAATATAGCTAATTTTAGCTTTTGTTTTTTCCAACCTTCATTTAAAGGACACTTTTATAATTGGTATCTCCTGAGGATTTTTTTTTTTTATGAAAGTTAAAATTGTGATCTTCAAAAACATTGATATTACTAACAAAACTGTAAACTACCTGATTAGTAATTAGGAGATGATTTACAAAAGATTAACGAAAGAAATGCAAACGCAGCACACCACTTCTATTCATTATTTTTGCATAGGCAATGAGTTACTTCAGGAACCATGAAACTTTAGAGAGGAGTATCATTGATATTGAATTAATTCCAACAAATCTTTCACTGAGGGACTTTATCCTTTATCTTCCAATTAAACATAGGTCGTCTGGTGGCATTTTACCCTACCGTTGATATTTGTTTGCTAATTTACCCCGAAACATTCTAGGAGTACATGCATATAGGGGTTCTGATCTGCTTAAACTACAGGGCCTTAGGCGAAATCTCTAGGGGGCAGTTCATGACACTATCTAAGCGGAGCACCAAGTGACATGCCTATACAGATAATTGACCCGGGCAGACCCTTCTGTTTCAGCTGTGCACGAGTGTAATCCTGTAACACTGAAGGGGAAGGGTACATGTAAGGCTCGGCGTAGGTGTAAACTTGAATTATCGCTTGCAAAGCTTTGAATTCATTATATATTTACAAATTGTCATTATTTGATTATTTCGTGATATTCCCCCTATTTTGGGGTTGGACGTAAGTCAAGCGTTGCTGTTTCTCTATACTCTTTAAGACATTTTTATCTTCATGAGGTGGCCTGGATGCAAAACGGTGTTATCTTTGGTAAAGCCTCATAAAGATTTGAATGGATTTTATGTTTAGGAATCCTCATTCATTAGTGATTTGTTACTATTTGGTTAGGTGTAATTGAAAGGAATGTTGCCACAGAGGAGGGATGACACTACTACCCTTACAAAAAAATGTGGGGCATGCCACATGTGAACATGCATAATCACATGTGGCAGGGCATAGGAAAATATATAACTGGAAAAGTGAGGTAATGAGTGGTGACACATGTGGGATTGGAACCAATTTGACTAAGAATATTCTACTTTACCCCACTTTGCCACATGTTTGCCTTTGTAAAAATGTATTTAGGTTCTCCACTCTTTGTCACGTGGGGCAAACTGCGGTAATGCAGGTAAAAACATGGCACCTTTAAAAAGTGGGTCAAATTTTTATTGAAATCACACATTGCCCTACAAATAATCACATAAAACTCACTATTTTTCACACCCAACCATAGTTTTACACAGTATGACACGGTTTTTCCAGTGTGTTATTGGAACTTTTACCACACAATTTTTTGTAAGGGTACTCTTTGAGAATCTTTTCTTGTACTAAGATCCAAAATGGTGTTATCTTTGGTTGAGATTTGGACTGATAACATTATCTGAAATTTTAATTATTTACTGAATTTTTTGCCTTACAAGGCTGATCCCCGGTGGGAGTTCCTCCCTAGGGCTCTTAGTACGTCACTAGGAGAGCCACCTTGGTTGGCGCGTAACTGCAGCAAAGGCCTTGCAAGAAAATGTTTGGTCAAAATGTCTTCCATATAAGGGGACCCGATACATTTAAGACTTTCAAGTTGCATCTTACAATCTTTACTTTTAGATTGCTTGCTTAATAAACAAATTTAAATGTCAAGAAGAAAACTTAGATTTCATTTAAAGGGAAAATTTGAATTAGTGTACCTGGGTATGCTATTTAATGAATGGCATCTGAGAATTGTGTTACAGTATGTTTTTCACTGGGTTGTATACTTCACAAATTGCGTGGACCCCTTGGTATACCTTGAATATGCAGTATTTATGTTCTAACATATCACAAACTATACTTAAAGTGAAATTAGAGGATTATTTGTGAGATTTAGTGGCTGTTTCAAAACAAATTGCGGGAACTACTTACGCCCTTTAAATTAAAAGTGTCTTTACCAGCTCATTGAGGTTAAGTTAACAATTAAAAGTGATCAAAGGCTATTTATCTTCAGCCAGCGCATATGCTGGTGTTTTCAAGCAGTGTATCTTGTAAGAGGAAGATGGTTCATTTGTCAGGAGGAGAAACCCGCGTCCACAGCAGAGTTTCGGGGACCTCCTCGAGAAAATTTGGGGGAAAGGGACCCTTATATGTCATTAATTGAGACTTACGTGCCACGTTGGCAGTCTCAAATTTTGGAATATTAACTGATCGAAAAATTTGAAGGTACGCATACTATAGTTAGTACTATTGTATCTAGATCAAATGGGATCATTAACAGACACTACTTGACCAAGTTTTGACTTCCCTGTTGTATAGGCGAGTAATGCATCGATTCCTCAAATCTAAAACTTATCCTTGACTACAGGGTATTTGCTGATCAAAACTTCCTTAATAATAATACCCAGGATCCAAAAAAGTACCCTAGGTAAAGTTGGCAACAAACGTAGTGCAACAGTGTCCCCTCAATTACAATAACCAGGATCCAAAAAAGTACCCTAGGTAAAGGTGACCACAAACGTGGTGCAACAGTGTTCCCTTAAAACAAATTGGGAATTTATGGAAAGATGAACAAAATTTTGATTATTTTATGGAACAAAGTTTGAGAATTTCGGATTTTACTGCAGAATATTTGGCGCTTTTACCAAACTGCTCTCCATGAGAGCTAACGTAAGTGAAATGTCTGGCAGACTAGACTACTTTACTGTGTCTTACCTAATATAATAATATTAAAACTTTCTTTCTGAAACGCTTTATGTACGACTGTTTCCTTAACATCTTAAAGGTGCATCATTTTCAGGTTACTTTTCTTGTAGGTTATTTTGCCTTTTTTCTTGTACCATGTTGCATTTGTTTGTATAATATGTTAGCTCTGAGAATCTAAAGTTATACTAAAACTTTTGCAAGTAAAGAGGACTCCGAGATGGAAGCAGACAAGAGATGGAAGAACACCACCGGGCTTGGAAGCTTTCGGTTTTTAATCAAATTTTGTTAGCCAAACTGATAAAAGCAACCGTTTAAACTAATATCTTGAGCAAAGATAAAAGGTACAAAATTACCTGATCATTAAAAAGAAAAAAATGAGAATCTGAAAGAGAAGAAATGCTGGCAACGTCCCAAGGATCTTAAAATAAATGAAAACAGTAAAACACTTAAGAATATGAAGTAATAAAAACCAACCGTCAAAGATAAAAGAGGTAAACACAAACTGAAAATGAGGTAAAAATTGATCAAAGGTTAGGCTCAAAGGAGAGGGCGCTCAAGGAATAAGTTTTAAGAACTAATTGACTCTCTTGTGCTAGTTAAATTTATATATATTGTTGCGATCAAAGGGATTGATAGTACGCAACAGAGCCATCCAGTTAACTTCCCGCTTTGCTAAAATATGTCCACATTGTTGGTGCTATGAATTTGTTGAATAATTTATAATGAAACGAATATTGTTGAGCATATGTGGATTAGAATTAACATTCACAGCTTCGTCAGATCTACCTTTCTTATGAATGAAATATGAGCTATGGTCGCAACGGTAGGGGTGACAAATGTTGAAATCCAGATAAGTGTTTGTCGGTGGGGTTTAGAGTGAAACTTCCGTCTACCTCTAAACGCACAGGTCAACTGACTTATCTGCATTTCAACAGTTTTCGCCCATACCATTGCAAACATTCCATAAGTTTTTAGTTAGTTTATCAGATACAAACGTCTCTGTTCGTGTCCTAAGTACTCCACAGATAAAGCCACCGAACTTTTTGATTTGTTTCCCAAACGGGGGTACCCATTCAGGCTCCTCAGCCACAAATTGGATAGGGTCTTCTCAATCCCCAGGTCCCAATTACTTTCCTACCGCACTAAGTCATTACTGAACGTATTCCTCTAGTGGTCACGTACCATCCCAATCTCCGTACACTTTTCATAAAATATGTCAAGCAATCCTGGAATATTCTAAAATCCGACCCCATGGTTGCCGATCTTTTTGACACTCCCCCAGTAGTTGCTTATAGGCAGCCACGCAATATTAAGTCGTTATTGGTTGGAACTTCCCCAAGCCCTATAGGTATGGACCCAGGAAATGAAAAGTGTAATAAACCAAGAAGCCTTGTGTTTAAAGACATTGATACTCAGGGCCGGAACAATCTTTAGAAGGGGGGGGGGCGGCCAGAATAGTTTGGGGCCCTTTCACTTAAAGGCCCGCTATCTAACCGGAGCGTCATCATAGGTTGGCGCGTAGCGGGCAAGGGAATTTTGACAGAAGATGCTTCCCAGATCGTTGGAAATGGCACTTCCCAGGATTTGCAAGTTACATCTAAACATTTCCAATTATGAAATCTCATGTTCTAGAAAGTGACTATTGTCAAAATTTAATTTTCTTTTTTGTTCTTACGTTGTTTTTCCTAATACAATAATCCGTTTTCCGTATGGGAAATATATTCCCGCAAACTTTTCCTTTTCCAGTTGTCTAATGGGGGATATGTATTTACTTTTGTTCCAGTTGAACGTTGAACCCATCATGAAATGGGCATTGCATTGTAGACAGTTCATGTGAGCATCTGTGCTACACAATGCATTACACTAGATTATAATTATTCTCAAATAATTTAATCAAAGTTCACACAAATACACATATCAATACGTGCTCAGTTTCTCTAAATTTTAAGTCTTATACGCAGTCGGTGTCAAGGGTGAAAATATCGCTTGTTTCCAGCCGAACAGCGTCCATTAGACACAAAAAGAGTGTTACAAGGCGCCACTATCTTACCGAAAGTAGCGCCAGTCATCCTGGCAGTCCCAAGGTACAGATACGACCCCAAAATAATGAAGTTGTATTTTACTGCTAGTAGCCTATAACATAATCAATCACACTGACACACCAGATGGTATAAACTAGGGGCAGTGTAAATGCTGTCTTGGAATTGGATTTGCATAACGTGCACGGGTTTAATCCTCGGATCTAATTGTGACTTTAAATTTGAACTACATGAAAATGTAAATGTGCTAATAATATTTACCGATTGTTGGATGATTATGGATTATGGAAACAATGTTCACGAGCTGAAGAATTCCTCGGTTGATCACAGTAAAGTAGGCATGAACCACATATCGATGGTTGATTGCTAGAACGTCATCCAAATATCTATAGGATGCTAATTTGTTTTGTACAAAAACGACAGAATTTACTTTTGTTACACTGAATTCATGGAATCTGTGGTTTCAAGTGTGTGAAAAGTTACGAAAATGCCGTAGAATAAAGACCTGCGTCTTTTAAGGCCCCATGTATTTATGGAAAGACAAATTTTGTTCAGTGTGGCGTTCCGAGCAAAGGTCCGTATGTTACATGTTGACCAATGACTGACGGACGGTAAAGCAAGTTATTCATTTTTTAGACACTGAAATGTGGGGAACCCTAAATGTGGGGATCGGACCCTGGGCCCCGCCGTAAATCCAACACTGTTGATATTGCACCAAACATAGTTTATAACGCCACGACACATTATTGAAACTTAGAAAATTCAAAATCAACTCAGAAAAATAATGTTGTTTACATGCTTAATTGTCCCCTCGTCATTGGTAAAGCTAGCACAAATTTTATACTCCGTTTCAATAACAAAAAAAAAAAAACAGTATATGTACAAACAGCACTGGCTTTTCAGTAGCAGAACACTTTAATCATTCTACTCACAGGTTATCCCCCTTAAATGTAGTATTTTGTTTGTCAACATCAAAGCAACCCAAGAGAGAAGCAAGCGATTGATAAAAACGATCCTCCAACTCAAAACACACACTACTGGTCTCAATAGAGATCTTCCTTTAATGAACACCCATGCACGAAGTACTGGCAATATTTTGTATTTTTCTTTTCAAAATACTAGTTGGCATGTAGGCTGTGTATCTGCTCTTTTCCAGTGTTTTCTTTTTAATCGATATATATATATATATATATATATATATATATATATATATATATATATATATATATATATATATATATATATATATATATATATATATATACTCTGTACATTAAGAGGTAATTACATAAAATTACTACTTGAATAAATGAAGTTTATATAAATTATTAACGATTTGCTGAAACTAATTGTTATCAGTGACATTTTAAATCTATTTAAAGCAATTTCGTTTAAAAACGCAAACTGATATTTTTAAAACGTAGGCAAAAAGTACCTTTGACTAAAGGTTTTGTATTATTAGAATAATGTGTCAAATAAGTTGCCCTCTAGCCATCTTCATCTGAATGAAATTAAAACATATATTTTTTACACTTCTAAGCAACTGAATTGCGCAATGAAATGGTGAACTAACCATATAATTTTTATAATTGGCAATGGTACAACAGCTATTTATAAATATGTATGCTGTTATTCATTTTCCTTAGCTCAGTGTTGAAGCAAGACGTGCCATAGCTGTGAGACGATTGGTAAGTTATTACAGAATACCCTTTTACCAGAAAGCAGAACGGATAAATTAGTTATAGAAATGCCCGTATAACAGACATTTTGGTTGTAGCAACGTCCTATTTAGTGTTGTTTACATTAATATGTGTACCTTTCCTTTGCTACTATTACTACCACAGCAAAACCAAAAGCAACTACGAATCAAAGCACACCGATTCTGAATTGTAAACTGGCAAAGACAGAGTGTTGCGTTCCAGCAGCACCCTTAGAAATTGCATTAGAAATTATCGGTCAATACTTTAAATGCAATCATCGTATGCCAAATGCCTTATTACTAGTGTGTATCAAATAACACACAGATGAAGCGGTATATCATCTAGAAAATGGTCCGTCATTGCCTCAAAAGTCAATTAATTTAACTTAAACTCCAAGGTAGGACCTAATTACGACCCGACATGTTAAAACTGTGAAATATACAACGCAATTTTACCTTTACGTTACGTTTTCCTTACAGTGTTCCAAAAAAGTGAGGAGGATCACATTCCTAAAGACAACAGTTTGTTTTAACACAAGTCCCTAAATTCTTTCAAAGTAAAACTGTATTAATGGCGAAATTATTATTTCGAGACAGAAAGCTGTACAAAAATTAATCGTTTTAACTCGCATGAATTGCAAAAGTAACCAACTTTGTGCAAAATTGGAAAACAACTAATATTTACAACTTGAAACTGAGGGAATACTGTATAATTTGTGTGGGACTCTATGTATGCATAATCATTTCAATTTCTTCTTTTGCATTTGAGGGTTCCGCAATCATCCCCAAATATATTTAAGAAAATCACGATACCTCTTATTACGATTAGCGATTGTACTTTGACCTACATTTACTCAATTAATAGCTTATCTGAAGTCGATAAATGGCAATTTGTGCTGTCAGTTGTGTTCCCAATTGCTTATGCAAAAGTTAGTGAGTATATGGCTGCCGGAAGTGAACGTGGGTGCAAACTGCTGTATCTTTGTGTTTGTTGTTCCAATTGCAGCACAGGAAATAACTCAGTTCATTAGAAATTTAAATTACAGCGTGTGAACGATTTAGCGGGTTCGGCCAAAAAAAAATTATTGGGTTCCGTTTAAAAAGGATTTTTTTAAAACATGGGATAATTTATCCCATACAGTCATAATGTAAAAGGAGCTGCAAATATTGTAAATTGTGTTGTAAAGATTTCAAAAGTATGGAGATTTGAAAAAGTATGGAGATTTGTAACTTATTCCTGTCACTTTCCTCAGCATGGAGCTTCTAGGTCAGAAATCAACTACTTAACTCTTCGAATGCTGTCTCTTCAGAAACGCTGAACATGCTAATGGATCTGCAAACAAGTATTACAATTGGATCATAAATTATCACGATAAGAAAAGTGGAATGATTCCACTTTAGTATATACAAGAATGGAGGAGAAGACTTACTTCGCGTGAAAAACATGTAGAAAAGAACCAGAGTGTTATCAAAAAAACATTAGAGGTTTACATTAAGCAACATTTACATTATTTCAGCAAGCAAACCGTTGTGAGTCCTTTGAAATATTCACTTCCGTAACCGCAACATGGTTTGGTTTATTATGAGTAACTTAAAGGTGATCAGTCGTCTTGAAATATTCTTTGTGACGTCAGCCTTTTCTTGACATGTTTCTGCAGTCGTCACTGTTCAAGGATACACCGTACAAGTAGCTATGATGACATCGGTATAGCTAGTAGGTATACAGCTACAAGCCGTCTCTTCTAGCTTACCGATTAGCTATACCATGCTTGTACGGTGTATCCTTGAACAGTGACGACTGCAGAAACATGTCAAGAAAAGGCTGACGTCACAAAGAATATTTCAAGACGACTGATCACCTTTAAACTTATTCTAGCTGAAGAAAGTCATTCATGATAAATACAATGTGTACATGATATTAGTATAGATGGAAGAACTGGTTAGATTGCGTGATAGTTCCGTACGTTGTAACCATTTCTCTATTTGCAGTGAAAACGACGTTTTACGAAGTTAAAGAATGCGAGCATGTAAAAAAACGCTTAGTTATCGGGAACGGGCACATTAACAGATACCACAAAATACGATTTCAGGAGAAACGCAATTCTTCGAACTCAAAAAATGTAGCTTAAAAAGGCCCGTTTCTGAAGAGATGGAGGGGGGGGGGGGACCATCCGTCTACTATGCACACCCAGCTGTTTCTCCAGCTGTTTCATGTACAGTATGTTTGTTGTCATCTTCGCTGTGTCTTTTGCAGGCTAAACGGGTTTGTCAGGGGCTGAACTCACCGACGTCAAAATGAAGAATATTGTTTCTTCTTAAAGCGGTGAAAACCGCATTTCAACAGCATGTAGCCTTTGGAAGAAACTAATTTGGAAAGGAACATTTATGTTCTATTAAACAGTACATTATGAAAATGTTCGGTATTGTAACGGCACATTGGCAAAACATGGCATGGCATTTCCTCATGCTATTGACACCTCTTAGGCGAATATTTAACAACATGTTTGCTACACACTACATAGGGTGTTCCTTATGTTTTCGCTAGATCTACATGTAAAAGTATTAAAACGTTCGAACGGTATCAAATTCAAAGGTCAAAACACTAAATGATGACAGTATGAAAAAAAAACACTAAAGATTTGCCCGTATAATTTTAAATTACCTTGACAAGAACTGGAGGTATTTGTTGAAAAAATAACCCATCTTTAAACTGATATATCTTCAGATAGTTTTAGAGTATTGCAACGTAGTGAAGAAAAAATGATGGGATTTTTGTTTCCTTTGTAGATGGGAACCTAGTGAAACCCCACTGGAATATGCCTAAAGGTGACATTTATACACCACCGTTTAATGTATGGAAGTTACAGTATTCGCTTTGAATCATCTGTTACCTCTTCATACCTTGAAGGTCTCGTAAATATATTGAACAAATATTTTCATCCAGAGATATGATTATTTTACGTTCGTGCCCTGTAAGAAACGATTATCAGCTCCACAGGCTTCGGGACCTTCATCGACGGCTTTCAGTTTTCTGCCGTTAAGATATTTATCGCTCATTTCAAATCACGTTGAAGTTGTTGACATATTTTTGTACTTTACCTTTACCTGCTCTTGCGTTTGTAATCTGTGGCTATAAATAATCCTTTATACGTTCTTTACTCGTTCATAGGTTGTTATTTTACTGATTTTACGTGTTATGTGTACGATCATTTTCTACTTGTAACTTTTGTATTTTTAATACTTAATATTGTTTGCATTTGCCTTAGGGCTATTGTTTTTAGCAACCGATTTCCATTGTATTTTAGCAGATAATTTCAACAACGTTGGTCAAACATGATTTTGTATTGAAAAGTCAAAATTCGTTATTTTTAGGGAATAGGATCAGACAGGCATATCTCTTTTTGTTTTTAGTAAACCATCGTTACCTTTGACTAATAATCACTGATAATGGAATAGTTTGTTATGAGTCTTTATTTACGCCTACAGATTCAACAACGAATTAGCTTTGGGAATTGTTGTTGCCTGTTCACGGCCTTTTAAAATTATATGTACACTTTATAAGGAGTAAGAAACTGAGTTAATTGTTCTGTAAATATCCATTTTGCTGAAGGTATTGCTTGATCTTAACAGGCTTTGTAGATATTATGAATAGTTAGCATGCTTTTTGTAAATGTTGCATATACACAATGATAAACATTCAGATTCTCATTGTCATAAACTGTTTAGTTTATCAACATTGCGTAGCTTAATTATTCAAAAATTGCGTTTTAATCAAACAATTTTACCTGAAATGTGACAAATAATCGTGTTCTGTATTTTCACAGAGGTTATTGCTGAACGGTACACACTTCTTCGCACTAGAGTTTTTAAATTTGCCAGACTTAACTTGTATCTTGTAGTAAGGGCTTTTTATGAATAGGAAAGAGAAAACAAGTAGTGGAATTTACGTGGTTGGTGTACTAAAACAGAGAAAACTATATCTTTTTGAAAATGCTCTCTAGGCAATTAGGACAACTTTTCTAAAGTTCAGAAAAATCTGAACATATGAAAACAATATTTCATTACACCTTGTAGTTTCTGTGTGAAGCAATTCTGTATAAATATCTTCTATTGCATGACATTTCGCTACTTTCTGGTAATTGCAGAAGTATGCGAATTTTTAAATTCGATTGGACTTAAGTGAGAAAGACAACTCTACATCATAAAACAACAAATTTCTGGAAAAAAAGAAAAAGCAACGTTTTTCACTGGATGTATTTTTATATTGTAGTTCCATCACATATGGCATGAATTTATTAAACGATTCGCAGATTAGGTTATTGGCGTGACGAATTTGACACAATTTTTTGTTCAGTTTATTCTACAAAAGGTCATCGTATGTTCTATTATACCTTGACATTGTCCTCCGTTTTGGATTTTGCTTGATGGCTCAACGTATTTCAAACAGGTTGGACATGTGATTGTAAAAAGTACACCCCAACAAATCAGTTTTAGATTTTTTTCAGGGGAGGGTAATTAACGTAATAAGAAAGACTATTTTGCGATTGTAAGTATATTTCAGTGTAAGTTGAGAAAAGGTAATGCTTTATCACGAAAACATCGAGTCATGACTGCTCTAATACATATGATATTGTTTTGATGTGCCTTTGACGTTATATACACTTTTTACATCTAAGCCATTTGGGTCAAAAGTGTTCTTATAGATAATTGTGGAAATTCTTACAAGAAAAAATTAATTCTGCAAATGTTGATTATTTTTATGTTTCTTGTACATAAATATATTTATGCAAAATAAAGATACACGAGTAAGTTTTAAAAGAAGTTACTCTGTGTTCAACTAGCTACACGGTATGCAGACATGTACAGTTTATCTAGGTGTGAATTACATAGGCTTTACTTACATGCAGGCAATCCATAAGACTATCATAAATAGAATTATACATTAACCCTTTACCATAAGGTCATTTTTAATGTATTTAAAAGGATTATATTTCAGGATTTTTTTGGTGAATTTAGAAAAATATTCTCTGTAAAAACCTGTATATCATTGGAAAGAGCAAAGATGGGGAATTTGAATGCATATTTTATTTATGTAAACTAATTCATTATGTATGCAAATATGCAAATGAGATGACGTCATACGGTTTTTCATAGGAAACCCATACATATCACCATTATTTTGTATGTTATGGTGCAGGAGATTGTTTAGCTACCTTTTGTCTTTCATTTGATACCAAATGTGAGGAAATTGAACCAAAAATGAGGAAGATATGCCCATTTTCCTCTTGCCATACAGCCCACACTGAACTAACACACACTGACCTTATGTGACCTATACACAGAACGCTATGGCTCATTGCACAGTGGAATGTAAACAACCTTGGATGTAAACAGAGCTGCGTGGGCTTCGTAAGGTAGCTCTAAATGGCCATTTTAGTGAGTAGAAAAGTCGGAGGGGTGTTGTGGGTTACAATTTTTGATATTGGGAGGGGATTTTTGGGTCAGAAATGCATGTTTTGGGTCAAAATTTACGCATTTTTGAAAACTGAACATGTTTGGACCTTTGAATCTCTCTAACTCACCCTACCCTTGTTATTTATGCATATATGATGGTATTTTTAGGTAAGGAGTCTTGTAAGGAACATTTTGGCGTTTGAATGAAAAAGATTGGACTTTCCGTTGTTGAGTTATGAATTTCGGCGAGTTGCAGGTTTTTGGGGTTGAAATGACCAATTTTTGACCAAAATGACGCATTTTTGGGAAAAATACTTAAAATATCTCTAAAATCCCTATACCTGGCATCTAATCACCTCTCATGGTGTTTCTTTAGGGTCTAGGGAATTCAAAAAAAGTATACTGAGTAGTGTGACCTTTTCCTAAGTACCTGAAATGATTTTTTGTAAATTATGCTCAATTTTTAGCGTTTTTTGAATTTTTTGGAGAATTTTTGAATGTAAACAACTATTTATCGATGTTTTGTGAAAAAACTCCTACTACAACCCCCCCAAAAATGGTGGCATTCAATAGATCTATTTGTTGGCTTTATTTTGGTGGTTAAATGAAGGCTGGTGGATGTTGCATGACAAAGTTATGATTTTTTAAAAAAATTTCTCCGACGGGGGTGTCTCAAGCGCGTTCAGCATGTTAATGTACATATCATGTAGGCATGCAGCAGTTATAACACGCCAATAACATGCCAATTACATACAATCATTTGCCGTGTTACTCCCCTTTCATATTGTTTATGATTTTGGGGACCGAAAGTCATTACAATAATAATGATAATAATCAGTGGCGTAGACAGGATTCTCTCATGGGGGTGGCGGCATGCATTATTATGTGTGATCACCGGCCTGGGGCCGGGAGTTGTCTTAAGAGAGCGGGTGTCCCCCTCACCTTTGAATTTTTTTGAAAAATTTTGTATGCTTAACATGCAATCAGGTGCCACAAACCTTCAAAGTAAAATTTGTGTTAAAAGATTTACGCGTTTTAGGTACTGAAAACAATCGGCATTCGTGGGGCATATGACCCAATGGCCCCGAAATACAACACTGATAATCATAATATACACTGAACTATTAAAAAACACACTGGAGAATTAATACCGAATATATAGGTGTTGGTGCAATTCAAATCAAAACTTTATTTTAATTTCTAACGTTTTTTAAGCTATTGATTACCTTTAGCTACATCATTCACCTGAGAAATACTAGCCCGATGCTCTCCATATAGCAACTTCACGGTTAATTGAGTCAAGTGTAAATAGTTCTCAGATGCCCTACTGACTAAAGTGCTCATTGACTGACCATAGTGAGATAAGAGCAGACAGGCAGCACAAAAGTTTTCTTATGTAGTTACAATGTAGCTTCATGTAGAAGAGTCTCCTGGCACCTAATCTGCAATTTTGTGGTCCACTGGGCCAGGAATGTGTTATCCGAGTGCTCAGCTAATGAAGCAGAAATACCCTGAAAAAGTCCTAGCATCGGAGCATTGGAGAAATTTGCGTAATAGACAGTATTATTTTTCTTTCAGTAGGTTTCCGAAAAATTCTCAGCATATTGCCCGAGTTTTTGCAAAAATATTTGGATGGGGGTTGCAGCCCCGCCTCATACGCCTATGCAATTATCCCGACAAATTTAGACTACACGATGACATATTATTTTTCTCCTCATGTTGTCTTTTAGTCATTTGCATGCTTCATGTTACACGATCCAAGGTCGGTCGAATGGAAACGGATGTTATTGCATCGCATCAGTTTTTAAAGGCAGTGAAAGTGACAAGATTTGGTAGTAAAGTGACTTAAATTCGTTGTCTTTTCGAAGCCACTCAAATTTTTGCTAAACTTCCTTCTATCACCTCCACTACATAGTTTCAATTTCAGTTTTAATATGCTGATATTGTAATGTACAAATTGGAATAATTTGATTGATTGGTAGCTATTTTCATGTTATTGTACGCTATTTTTGGCTAGCCTTGACAAAATAAGTAAGAGAAGAAAAATTGATAAAACTGCAGATTTTCTTAATAAAATGAGAAATTTAACCTTCATGCAGTTTAGTTTGATATGATTATCGGCTGTCCATACTTACAAGTGCGAATCTAACAACGCCTTCCCAGCCCACCCACCCCCTTTCCACTACTATTTGCTTATTGCAGAAGTCCCCTTAGCTAAACTAAAAAGCCTGTGGATATTTATCACAATCCAGGAAGCTACTGCAGTGCAATCAACAGTGCTTTAAACAGGCCTAAATGTTTCCTTTATCACTATTTTTTTTTTAAAAAAAAATGAATTTTGCAACGGATGCAGTTACAGGTTGCACTGATATCAATAGTTGTTGCGCTGTGGTTCTCTGTTAATATTTAAAAATGAAATAACGGTGCAGCTTTGAAAACTGATGCTGCCTATAAGCTGACTTTTGCAATCATGGTTTCTCTTTTTGCAGTTTCAGAGGAACGAAGCAAATTGTTTAGCTCAATTGCTCTGTAAATATCCTGAGTGTTAAAGGTGTTTTCCAATCTTCATACGTATTGTGAGCGGTCGACATGCTTGAAATAAATGTTCCTTTAACTCAATGATAAGCGTTTTGATTCTCATTTTACAAGGAATTCGTTCATTCATACTGCGTACTTTAATTAGAAACGAACGATAAAAACAGCTTTGTAAAACAAAAGGCGTTTTCTTTTACATGGCGTAAAATGTATAATACCATACGTGGACAAATAATCATCTTTTATATTTTTACAGAAATTAGTTCTAAAACTTGAACACCTTCTTGCATGAAAGCTGTTTAATTTACCAGCCATGCCTTGTTTTTTAAGGTATGACACGTGATTATGGATAACTGGATACTAATGTGGTTGATGTACGGTAAAGTTTACTAAAAAAAGAAATTGGACGTTTTGGATGCTTTGATTTTCCTCATGAAAATGCCTACGTGGTTATAAAGCTGACTTCAATGAGGTCGAGAATAGTTTGTGCATATGACACATTTTATAATTTTATAATGCAGCCTGCCGTTTCTGAGTTACGTAATTCCTGTAGTATTGTAGTGTATTGCGTTTCGCTAAACTTTTCAAGACGATTCTTTCTTTTTGGAAAAATGACCATCTCTAACATCTATTTGTATAAAGTCAGGGATTAATATTTACACCGTGAAACAACACATTTATGCATAAAGCGAAGACGATTTTATATGGTAACATAATCGCGTATGACATATACTCATTAAATGTATATTTTGGAATTACACATGGATTCGACGCTTTTTTCAATTCATTTTCTAACCTTTCATTGAAATCTTTATTATTCGTTGATGTTTAAGTTCTTGCTTTTTGAATGTTCATTTTATTTCATCCAGGATTGATGTTTGATTCAAAAAAGTGTTCCATCATAAAAAGTATCGCTTTAGAAATCGTGACTTTTTAAATACACAGTTGACTGTTCCTTGTTGTTTAATTATAACTTTTCTCTTCAGCTATGTTTTCCGCACTTCACATCACAGTCATTTACAACAAAACTAAAGCTGCGTTGATTTCAAGCATTTCAAGCAAGGTGTGGCTCAAGCTTTTCTAAAAAACAAGAAATCCTTATAGAGCGAAGATAATCATAATTAAATAGTAACTCGATTTTGATATGAATATGTCTGATGATAAGCAGTTAATTAGCATGTAAGTTGATGATTAAAAATAAAGTTTGGTCTCACTCTCAATTTGTTGTTTATATTATGGAGGGTTCACTGCACAAAGATTTCTACCAGTTATTGTATAAAGTGGACTTTACGAGGCAAGTGATTGGCATGAACTAACTCTAGGGAGCGAAGTTAATTACGCTTGTTGTTATATGAGGTAAATCACACATAAAACGATTGATCATGTAAGACGAAAAATCTTTTAATTTGGCGATCCCTAGAGATCTTAATGAGACTTTCAGTTGAATGTGGGACGACAAGGCAGAGAAGGTGAAAGTCGTCGAAGACAAACCTTAAGCAATTTGGAATCTTTGCTAACTGGGTGATCACTATGTTTAATTTTAGTAACAATAGATATTTGTTATCTTTACGGAAAGGAAAATCAAAATCAGAAGGATGTATTGCTAACTTTTATAAATGAGAATAAAAGTATATCAGAATATCGCATACTTATATACTCTAATGCAATTGTCATTCTTACGGTGTTTTCCCAATTATTGATGGTTAATGAACTATGTGGGATACTTCCTTTTAAGGAAAGGAGATGGATAAGAATAACCAAAGTATTGAATACGGTTTGGATTTCGTTATGACAGTATGCTTGATGCAAAATTAATACATGCAAAGTAAGAATGCACGAAAAGATATTTAGTTTACTTTCCTTTAGTGCCTTTTTGTCATTTGCATGTGTCATGTTACGCGATCCAAGCTCGGATGGAAAAAAATGCCACAGGTTTACATAACATTAATTCCGATTTCAACGTACTTTCCTGGGTAGATGAATCGTTGACATGACCTGCCCAAAGCAACGCAGAGACTTCAATGATCTTCCCAACCTTAAATTGGGTTGATTCGCAGTGCCTAACAAGGTTCTTTGTCTTGTGTTCATTTTACTCTTTGTTAGGGTCAGGATTAGGTTAATAAAAGGATTAGGGTTGGCGTTATCCAATTATTACTAATCTTGTTCAGCCTGCGCATTGCCCTCTTAAATCAGGGCGAGATTTGCTCTGAGACAGTTATTACACTAAGCAACAAAAAATGCATATTATATGTAGGTTTCAAAGGTGCTGTTTTTTGCTCTGGTCTCTCTGAGAAACGCAGCTAAAAAGTATCCATACCTTATGATAAAACATAATTGTAAAGAAAGTCACTAGACGTTGACTTTCAGAAATGTATAAATACCGGATTTTCTAGGACGCAGATAGTGAAGCAAGCCTAGAATTATTACAGAAAACAGTAAAGAAGCAAAAATAAATTTGAGTCACGATTTCAAACATTTTGCCCCCTCCAGTCAGACTATTTAATTAGATTTATCTCGATATCAACTACCTATTTGTTTTATACGCAGTATAGCCTTTCAAAATATTTAACTCTGTTCATATCTACAGAACATAGTATGGTGACTGAAACTGCAAATGTGAAGATATTGACCGAAAATATTATGGACCTTATGCACTGATGTCAAACGATGAGATTTTGGAGGCAAAACAATGAGCACGCGTATGACGTTTGGACGCGCTCGTAACGTAGTAGACCAAAATGTGCATCCGACTAGTATACAAATCAGCTGTCTGCATTTGTTGGTCTGAGTTGCAGTGATACGCGCTCGCCTCCAATAGGGTGCAGTTTCTGATCTCTAAAGTCATATGTATGAGGTCATACGTATTATGTGTATGTGTAAGGCTATTTATCATCATTTCTACACTTGATGAATCATAATAGAATCTGAATTCACCACAAAAAGATTGTAACAAACGAATCATCCATTAACTAAGTGCTTCACACCGGGTTCTTTACTGCCAGTAACAAGATTTGGTTTATAACGAAATTATTGTTGTTCGTATTTTGGGGAACCAAGTGATATATGAAACTCCGGTTCGAACCCTTACTAGTTAGCTTTTGTCAGATTTGTATCGCAAGATTTTGTTAAATATTTTTTTTTAATTATATCATGCGTTCGAAGTTGTTTTCATGACATTATAAATTATCGTAACGAAGAAGTTCCCTATTTTCTTGGCTTTGATTGTTTATTCATAAGGCCTTCTTCTGCAGAAGCTGCTCACCTCGACACTTTGCACCATATTACTAAACACTCCCTCTGCATTTGATCTTTACGTTGATTTAGAAAATTTGTTTTCTAGAGGCAGAAACTTAGCCTAAGACAATAGAATCACGTGGGGATAATCTTTCACGGGGCAGACCTCGACCTCGAGCTCATCTATAAGTGGGTTTACCCCACTTCAGAAAAATGTGTTTGCACGTTGGTTAATGCTGTGGAGTGAGGGACGTTGACCAGCTATGATTGGTTGTTACTTCATGACACGAATGTATAGTCACACAGTAAAACTATGTGATATTCAACAGTATAAAAGGTTAATGTATTTTGGGTAATTAGGCTGAGAGAAGAGCACTCTCTCCTGCTAATTGATCCCTAGCCTACGTCACGCAACTAAGAACCTGAAGGCAGAAACTCTAGAAGCTGATGTCCAAGTTTATACTTGCTTGAGTTTGTTCGGGGTAACAGCAACGCCGGCATAACACTAGCGCAGGCTCGAAACTAGCGTCAGTCAGATACTCGAGAGGCCCGACACCAGAGCAGCACAATACCTGTGCCGTGATCATCCCAGCAGGGCCTGTGCCCTAGGCCTCACTACTACTGCTGCTACTACTTGGGTCTCACTTATGTAGAGTTTGCTACGATTAGTTGTGTGTTGTAAAATATAAGTGTATCATCATTTTCATATCACTTGTCATAATCTAGTAACCTAAAATTAGAATGGTAAACTTGACACCTGTCCCGTTTTCTCTCTCTCATTACACCTTTCGTGTACACCCCCGTTCCAGTGTGCCGAATACCAAGCCATTTCTCATCAGCCCCCTCCCCCTCCTGTGACAGAAGTAGCCAGACTCGTACGAGGGTAAACGTTACACTATGCTTGTCTTGACAAAATAAGCAACAGAAAAAGAAATAAGTTTATCTTCAGTTTTCATTAGCTAAATAAGAGTGTCTA
This sequence comes from Holothuria leucospilota, assembly GCA_029531755.1. Classification (NCBI taxonomy): domain Eukaryota; kingdom Metazoa; phylum Echinodermata; class Holothuroidea; order Aspidochirotida; family Holothuriidae; genus Holothuria; species Holothuria leucospilota. The sequence goes on along the minus strand of CM055961.1, from coordinate 76,024,857 downwards.
CCTTCATTCAACTTTCCTTGCTTAGGCTTCTCTACGCTGAATAGAAAGCTTTAATTTGCATACTTATCTCTAATGTAAAAAAATGCCAGTAAGTTGTACTTTCTCAATAGTGTTAACGGAGGGTGGAGCATGGGAGGAGGAATCAGAACAATATCAAGGCAACGGAAAAATAAAAATAGAAAAAAAAGAATGAGGAAACTTTAGACAGAGGAAAGGCAAGGGGAAAGAAAGAAGTTAAAGATAAGAAACATAAAAGAAGAATACATACGAAAAGGAAAGGCAACAAAAGAAGTAGAAACGAAAAAATGATGAGCATAGAGATTATTGATGAATGGAGAGAGGGGAATATGGAAATTTGCTCGGTATCGAGGTAATGACGATGGCACTAAAGTTGTGACTTAGAATGATGGAGAAGAGTGACTCGGAAGAGAAAGGATGTTGGAGAGAATGTAGGCTGGGATGACTAAATTAGAAAAGGGAGGTAGTCAAGCTGACTTTGCAAGTACAGAGTGGAAATGACGAGGGAGGAAAGAATGGGAACGAAGCATTTAAAGGTGAGCGGTACTGAAAAGAGGCAAAAACAAAAAGGTATAGTAAGCAGTCTCGTAAGAAAGGAGCAAAGGACTCGATAGGCAGCAAAAAATTAAAAAGGGGGACGGGAATTGTGCCAGAATGATAAGAAGGGGCTATCGGCCTATGTTTTATAACTTAAAAAATTATACTTCATATCCGAGTCTAGAAGTCCCACGATTTGCTAAAACAAACCAGTTGATCGAGGTTACATTCACTTTCCTGTCTTGCCTTGCCTGTCTATGTGAAGTGGCTTGGATGCAAAATGGTGCTATCTCTCTTTAACGTCATAAACCTAACTAGGATGTATAGCCAATAACCTATTTTGAAATCCGTTCACCTTTGGCAGTTTTTCTCTTTCTGACCCTGATTACAAATGGCTTACTGAAATTACAGCGTTTCATTGATTTACGAAAGTTAACATGACCAGTCATACCGTTATTTATATCATTGAACTACATAGCCTACCTATTTTCAAATAATTTCAGAGTCGTTCTGGTAAGTTCATAGTACCCCAACGTATTGCTATATGGGACACGATTCTGCATCTAGGCGTCCACATTTTTGTATAAAAATGATCGCAAAAAGACAAGGATGTCCGTAGCCCCCTTTCGACTTATTTTGCAGAAGAACACTTATGTTTCCATCCAAACCCACGCGCGTTTGCAAAATAATATTTACTGATACGTTAAAACATAATTACCAACAAATAATTATTTCGATGACTGTGATCTGTTGGGATATTTTGATATATCCTGTCACTCAAAATGTCTACCATGCTACTTGGTGAGCAAGACAGGTGCTGTTTGTAAAATTGCAAGAGGGACTAAAAGGAAAATTGATGGGGATAATATGTGCTGACGAGGTTTCCTATACTTTAATTCTGCTAGTTAGACTCCTATGAGATGATACATTGTGATCAACGAAACCTACTCTCTCAGACCAATTGAAAATTTTCATGTTTCCTTCGAATGCTTAATATTTCCTAAAAACCTCTAGAGCTTCTAGGATCTCTCCAGGGCCTCGGGGAAACTTTTCCGACCACCAGCGCAACCAGCTGTGGGCAGCGGCCTATCTACAAAGTACCTAAAACAATATGTCATATGGACGGTCATTTTGGTTTTGTTTCCCGCACTAAACATTCCGTATTTTGAAGCCGTCTTTTCGAAAGACCTACAGACCCTAGACCCTTGGTCTACCTTCAAGGAAGTTAAGGGAGTATCAGATTATTGTAGACTTCGTGGACAAAAACAATTATAACAGATTATAACACTGAGGATGCTAAATGAGCGTTTTAGAATCCAAGTGTAAACACTTTTTCATATGTTCGTAAGTACCTTCCGGGGAGGATGCTGAGGGGATGGCTGCATGTAAGGCGTAGCTTAGTTCCAAAATTCTACTATCGTTGGCAAGGCTTTCAAGTTATTAAATTCTCACAAATTTCAATAATTAGTAGACTAGTATTCTTCCCTGCTTTGTGGCTGCATGGACGGCAAGAGGTGCTGTCTAAGAAAACAGGACGACATCCTTTACGCTTTGAAAATTTTTTGTCTATCAGAAGCAGCTTGGATGCAAATGGTGCTATATCTCTAAAGCGTCACAAAATATTAAATTGATTATATGGTTAGAAATCCTCACTACTTAGTGTTTTCTTTTCTATCCTGGCAGGTTGTAATTGGAGGAGATATTGCCTATGGGGAGGGATGACACCTCTAATCTTTGAGAAAATTTTCCTACATCATAAATGGTGTTATCTTTGGTAAAGCGTTGAAATTTTAAAATGATCTTAACTTTTAATTATTTACTAAAGTCTTCGATGTGGCATGCATGGCACCCATATTGGGCTGGTCAGGCTGCAGGCTTCTCCCTGGCCCTCTTAATACGGCACTGGGGAACCACCATCGGTCGGTGCATTGCGGTAGCGTAGACCTTGGAAGAAAAAGGGGAAGATGACACATTTGAGATCTAAAAGTCAGTTGCATCTAACCATTCCTCACATTTAAATTTCATGCCTTAAAAACAAACTGTTAAGATTGCAAGAAGAGAAGAAAAGTTTTGAATTGATTTCAAGGGGAAATGCAGTCACCCCAATTTGAATTAGTGTACCGGTGCATCTTTATTCGTATGAATGGCTGGAGGGATTATTTGCCATATGTTTCTCAATGAGTTGAGACATTCACGTACGGACTAACTCATTTGTTTACCTTGCTATGCAATAATAATGCTCTAACATATCATGAAAGCCACTTCAAGTGAAATAAGTTGATTTTTGTGAGACTTAGCTATTGTTCCAAAATAAGTTGGCGACGACTGTTGACGCTATTTAAAGTAAACGTTTTATAAGCTCATTGAGTTTAGCTAATAAGTAAAGGTAATTTGGCTATTTCATCTTTAGCCAGTGTATATGCTGGTGCATACAAGTGGTGAATCTTGTGGGAGGAATATAGTTCATTCGTCAGGCATAGAACATAAGAACGCGAGAATGGCAATTGCGATTTCCCAGGTTTTCGGGGGCCTTGAAATAATAATTAAGACAGAGGGATTTTTAGCATTCTAGTATTTTGTTTCTCAAGTAGACCAACTTTGGAAATTTTATGGGGGTCCCCAAGCAGGCTACGGCCCCGGTAAACAGGTCTGCATGAAAATAATTCTTTTGAAATAAATCAGTCTTATTTACCTCCAACTAACATCAGCTGTTCCGTTTAGGTGTCGTAGCATGACCGTATTATATGTCTGAGAGTAGAGTCGAGTAAATAAAACCAGAATTGTTTCCAAGTTTAACACATTTTTGCCAGACATTTGCCGGAGTCTTATAGGTTATGCGGGTATACGTATGCGTAGTTTTTCACCACAGTAAAATGACTGGCAAAAAGACGTACATCCCATAATGCTTTGTAATTGCTATTTGGAAAAGGTTCTATAGGAAGGTGAAAAGAAAATGGCTTGTTTCATGTGCAGTGTACGTCTTAAAACCATTATTACTCACAAAAGCCTGTCACCCAAGGATCTACTGATGTGACATTTAATCTCAGTGCGTAGTTCGCAGCATACCAGTGGTTTAGTATCTAGTCACATAACCCGGTAGGCCCTAGGCTCATAATGGTACGTGCTTTGCAGGAAGCAGTAAAAAAGAAGGCCCACTCTCCGGCGGCCTTCGTGCATAGCAATTTACATTACCAAACACCAGTATTATGTATGAACATTTGATTCAGTAATATAAGCGACTACGTTCACGTCCGGAGATGCTGCGCAAACTACGCTTCGCAAAGGCAGTATACTCGTTACCATGTATATATTTCGTTTTGTTCCGTTCACCTGAAAATACTGTATAGTATGAGGTTTGTAGACGCACGACACTCGCTACTACCTACTCATAGTACAGTGATCTGTAATACTTGTATCTGCCCTTTGTAGCACAACGCATGTTCAGTTTTAAGCACGGGTACTATCCGTAGTATTCCTGAACGTTTCTTTGAAAATACGTAAACGTGAATATTCGCTATTCTTGCAAACTCCGGAATACTTTCTGAAACAGGCATTTTTAAACTAACGGACTTCCGGTAATTTTGAGGTAAAGCAGAATTACGATATACTAGTGTAACAGATTTTTCATGCCGGCTGAATGAATATGTCCGTATACCGGTACTTTACCGATACATTGGTATTCCGGTGGACCCTAGTAAAAATTATCCAGTATTGACGTTATGCTTCACAGATATAAATATGCTCGAAGATACCAGCAAACAGAAAAATGCAAAGAGCACAAAGAAGAAATAAAGGGAAAGAGAAAAAGAAAAAAGAGAGGAAAAATGTGGGCTACATACAAATTTAGTCTCCTTAACGAAAAGTACCAAAATCCGAGCCACAAGCTTATTTGCAAATTACTTTTATAACCCATCCAAGTTTTTATGTGGAGTCTTATGCGTTTGATGCACGCTAATTGTTATATTGTGGTTTTCTTGTGGTTAATCCTTTCCATATCGAATAGTTTTGTCTCATTAAGGTTAAATCAATCCCAAGTACTGGCGTAGCATACAGATGGCTGGCTGGCTGGCTGGCTGGCTGGCTGGTTGGATGGATGGATGGATGGATGGATGGATGGATGGCTGGCTGGCTGGCTGGCTGGATGGATGGATGGATGGATGGATGGATGGATGGATGGATGGATGGATGGATGGATGGATGGATGGATGGATGGATATTTTTTCTATATCAACTACTTTTGTGTTTGGAGATTGTGCCACTGATAATTATTTTCTTGAATGCGGCATGATAACTCTTGAGGCTGGTACTTGTACGACCCCTCACCCTTCAGTATGCCACTAAGCTGTGTCCATAAGTTTGAGAAGGACTTTATAAGCTGAAAGTCATCAAAAAAGAACACGTTGTGGTTCTGCAGTTGGTCATTGTGGTTAGGTGTCGTTGCCTGTAGTGTGCAACAATTATTGACTTCAGTGAGAGTTAATCCATGTGAAACTGATGATGGTAATCGCTGGCGGCCAGGCTTGAAATGCTTGGTTTTGGCAGGGATGGTAAAGTCATGAAATAACTTAAAGGCATGTATTGCTTAAACAGTGGTCTGATTTAACGGAGTACGTCCACCTCTAGTTATCACTGTTTGTATAGGTTAAGTTATCTAAATAAGGGGTTGAGGAAGAAACTGAGGTCTATATTGTGCGGAGGACAACTGCATATCTTAGTACTGATGCATAAGTAAGTCAAAGATCGGTAGATCTGAACGAAGGATATTAACGTGGCACTGTGGGAAACGAAAGACATAAGGCATAGAGTTCTAGTTTCAAATTTATCTTGACAATGCAATTCCATGCAGTCTTAGCGGGTTGAAATGCTTTGCACTCGTGGTCCATTTTTGTTGCATTTGAGAGTGGCCATCTTAGGCGCATTCTCTCAAGAAGTCTCAATTTCCAGGAGCGCACTGTCTGAATCATGTCCTTGGTGCCTTTACTATTACACTAGTAGACGGTCACTTAGCCAAGTCCATTTATTGCATATGCCAAGATTTCAGGGTTAGAATGCATTTTAAATTCTATTCCCCAAACTCTAGCTGTTGCGTACTATTATTCTTGATTACCATGTACCGGAAAACCGCATTTTTAACCACATTACCCTGGGAACGACACAAGGCCCCCGTGTCTGTCTTGGGCACTTCCCGGATAAGCCACAAGTCGTGAGATGTGTAAACCGAACTATTCTGCGATTGTATCCTAAAAGTGAAATAGTAAGCCCAGCACTTTGCTCATGACCTTGAAGTGTTTAGACAATAATTTTATATGAAGGTCCCCTTCAACATTACCAACATTTTCGACATGTACTTGTGATGAAGCCAACGTTTTATGATCAGTACACGACGACTGAGGACTACAGGTACACGACGACTGAGTCTACCATCGCCATTAGAGCACAGTCTGCAATATGGAGATAAGGATGTTAACCCCGAATAAATATTGCTAAGTAAAGAAGCTTTTATTCAAGTGGATTAACCAAAGGGTACTTTTGCACGCCCATTAAATTTTGTCTAAAATATGCCACTCAATATGGAAGTGTAAATACGAGTACTGTCTGCTGTTTCGGTTGTACTATAGACTTTGAACTTTGTTTTATTTATCATTAGGTATCAACATCAACACTTAGCACATCAGCAGTTTTGAACTTTGATCTCAGCAATGGAACAGTAACACATTGCATCATTGTGAGCAACGTTGTACCGCTTAATGGATACTGAGTGACTTCAACTGAAGATTATATAAGCAGTTTTAATTTGAGTTTTCTTACCAGAGATAAAGGTAAAAAGGGGGTATATTTAGCTAACGGTCAATCGAGTTCGTCGTCTTTACAATGCGTTCTAGTAAGAAAGGTATTTTTTCACTACAAATACAATTTCTTACATTAATATTTCGTACAATCAGTCAACTTAATTTTATTCAGTGATGCTCCTGCTGTCTGAGTTGCGTTAAGTTATATGTAGTTTTGGAATTACATGGAAAACTCATGGAAGCGATATTGGTAGAAAGGAGTTACGTCAGCAGTTTACAAGGCTGTTACAAACAAGGTCAGGCAATAACCTCCCAATTGCCGTGTCCTGTGCCTTTTTTAAGTGTTGAAAAACAAGAAAAATATGTTAAATGTAATTTTAATTAAGTGTAGAAGTGGGAAAAGTTAACAAGTTGCTATGATATTTCCGTTTGCCAGAAATATGGGTATTTATTGCTCATAATGTTACTTGATGCTGGGTTTGTTTAATTGTTAACTTGTATACACTTTTCAGTAAAAGGTAGGAAATTTTTCTTAGTTTCCGTAATGTTTAATTGTAATAAAGCGATCCATTGAAGTCTTAGTGGAACCAAAATACACACCAAAGCATTGTTTAATTGTTGCAATTTGGTATAGTACTAGTAGACCCGTTTGGTGCCATCAGGAGTAAGGAGCTAAGTTGATAATGCCAAAAAACGACGGCATTACCTGTTTGCCTTGTCACCTTGTAACTGTTACCTCTATTTCCATTCGAAAGCTGACGTTGTCAAACTAGCATTTATGTCACATAACCTTTCAATGCTTGCATATAAGATCATTTTGTACAATTTTCTATGCTTTGATGTACCCCGCATAATCATAAGTACGTTCTATGCCAGCACTATGCCCGCCATTGGTGGAGATTATATTTCAGTCTGAGAATTCCAACTAATCACCATTATATCAAAATACACACCAAATGACACTTCCACTGTTCCCAAAAATGCACTTAGTCGACAGAAATTAAAACGTAGTTATGTTTTTAACCAATATTGTGGAGTTCAAAATACCATCCTGGGGACATCTGATTTTAATTGTTAGCAGAATAGAAATCCTACTACTTCATGAGCACAGAACGTTGTAATAGTGACTATATTAAGAAGAATAAAGCTTAAAGATGTATTGATATCCTTCAAAGTCTCTACCCCAAGCGCACTTAGTCCTAACTCAACCAATGCTTTTACTCTCAATATTAGGAAACAGTCGAGCTACACTTCAAGAAATTCTCCTACCTTGCTATCTTTGCATGAACTACGTGAATCAAGCAGATTCAAGTTTGATATTATGTTAGACAAAGTTTATTGAGAAACCAACTACTCTGGGGACCGGTTCCACAATTTGACTTTGAAACAACCAACATGAACACCTCTAAGTCTGTATTACTTCTACTGGCGTATTTGCTCAATGGATTGGTCTATTGTGGTAAGTGTTGTTTTTTTTCTGTGAGTCTGAAGGACTTTTAGTATGTTTAGACATGTATCATTGACTAGTGAATGACATCTATGATGGGACTGTTCCGAATTATACTCAATTAAGCTACTCTATTTAACAGCATGGCTGATTTCTCTCTCTAATACCACCACTACACACGTGTTATCTTTTATATATAGATACCTTGCCTAGCATACACCGACTGAAGTTAATCATTCTTTGTTAACAAAACGATTTAGAAACTATTCTCATCACTGTTGTCCATTATAAGGGCAGGTGGGATAATACACAGTCATAGAATACATATAATTGGAAAAAAAGTAAATAAATTCTCAGGTATGTTTTGCTACTTACAATCTCATTCCATACATACTAAACTGACTGTGTTACAAAAAAAGTCACACTGGTATGAAATATGCCGTAGAATGTATCGGTAGTCTTCTATAGTTACAACTGTCTCAGTTTCAAAAGTAATAAATCGGTTTGTTGTGTTCCCTCTGGAGTAGTTAAAAGCAGGACCGTAGCGAGCGGGGTGTGTGGGGGTTGTCACACCCCCAATATTTGGTCGCCCGTCGGCAAATTTTCGGTCTGTCGGCAAAAAGTGGATAGGGAAAGGAAATGAAGAGGAAAAGAGGAGAGGAGGAAAAGAAGAAAGAAGAAGGGAAAAGAAAGGGGAAGGAAGGGAGTGAAAGGAAAGACGGAGAATGAAAAGTAAAAAGGGAAAGAGAGAACGGGCCAGTCTACTATCGTCTATTTCAATTTTCGGCTCTTTCGATTTTCGGTTTTTCATCTAATTGGCCCATTCAAGTTGAAGGTCAGTCGGCAAATTGATTATGCATGTAACGGCTTTATACGGTCGTATCAACGGCCGTCGGTGTAATTGGACGAGTGACTGAGTCCGTCGGCAACTCGGGGAAAGAAAGGGTATTAACTGCTTCCGTATAGGTGCATTATTTCGGGTCATATGACATTCTTGAAAAACCACTTTCTGCACATTATTCCTCACTTTTATCATCACCATGGGGAGCAGCGCCCGAATACGCATAGAGAGGGTATCCTTAGCCCGTCTTGTAAACCCTAACCTTGACTTCAAACACATTTTGCAAACTTTTGAGGATGAAATTTAACCACATACGACCTGGAAAAAAATATTGCGTGCTGCATGCCTTCCCTTCACTGCAATCTCAGGCTTTTAACTTTTGAATACAGAAATGAAACAGATACAGAGCCGTCTTCAGATCCTGGCGTTCAAAGCATATTTTGAACGCTTGTGTTAAGATTCTGAACACTTTTTCTCCCTTTTTGAACGCCGAACGCCTATCAACTTATCGTATTTGAACGCATGACGCGTCTAGTGTTCAGATGCTGAACACATAGTGTTCCAATTCTGAACGACAGGTTTAGCTCCTGAAGTATAGTGGCATAACGGGAGGAATAAACCGGGATCTTTGCATTGGATAATGTATTATGAACCAACATGTACCTATCCTGCATGAGACTTAATTTTGTACCAAGAGATTAAGCTTACTGTAAACCTCAGAGCTTCCGGGGGCGAAGCCCCCCGGACCCCCACCAGGAGCCCTAAGGCCGGTCCACCGTTTTAGCCAGCCCATATTTGAAGGACAATGTCGCACAAAAAATATGACAAGCAAATTCTCCTCGGGTGTTAATTTTGAGGTTCCTCATTAGGGCAGAAATTCACTAAAATATTGCACCATTTGCGATCTAGGCACCTTTCAAATTCCAAAAATTCCCCCCTCCCCCTCCCCTTAGACCTCTTCTCCAGACCACAGATCAGTAAATATCGCATTGAGAAAACGTCCAGGCTAAAAAAATTAGCCGGCCTCTTGATCCCAACCGCTTAAACTATAGTGGCCTGACGAAAGGGATAGCCTAATACATTAAAATTAATAGGAATATTTGCATTTGATGATGCAAAATATATGCATGATGAACCTAAATATATCCATCCTGAGACTTAATTTTTCACCCAGAGATATACTTAAACCTCAAAGCTTCCGGGGCTTCGCCCTCCGGAATCCACTAGAGGTCCTTAGGCGGGTCCAGTGTTTTAGCCAGCCCCTTTGTTGTGCGACAATGTCGCATAAATGGCGACAAATGTCGCACAAAAAAATCTGACAGGCAAATTCTACCTGGGTGTAAATTTTGAGGTTCCTCAGTAGGGCAGACATCCACTCAAATATTGCACCATTTACGATCTAGGCACCTTACAAATTCCAAAAATTTCCAAAGGGGGGGGGTACACCCCCCCTTTGACCCTTCCCCAGGCCAAAGAAAAGTAAATGTCGCATTTAGAAAACGTTCTAACTAAAGCACTGGCGGACCTCTGGATCCCATCCGCTTAAACCTATAGCTGCCTGACGAGAGGAATAGCCTAATACATTAAAATTAGTGGGGATCTAGTTTGTATTTGATGATGCACTATGAACAAAATTATATCCATCCTGAGACTTAGTTTTTAACCCAGAGATATACTTAAACCTCAGAGCTTCCGGGGGCGTGGCCCCCTGGACCCTACCAAGGGTCCATAGGCGGGGCCCTGGACCCCAACCACTAAAGCTCGTTTTCGCACTAGGCTACGCATTACCAGATCCGTCGGCAAAACATGATCCCCCCCCCCAAAAAAAAAGATAACACCTTCGCTACGCCCCTGGTTAAAAGAAGGTATGTAGTTTCACACAACTGGAAATGTGGCCATTAACGCGTCCCCTTTCTGGCATACTGACGAATCGACAAAACCCGAATTTCACGAATCTGTGGTTTTTCCATTTTCCATAGTGACTAACGTTATCTCAGTTGGAGATTTTTTGCTTAATTAATCGTTTATATGTCTTAAATTGTAGTAAATAAAATATATTAAAATGTCATTTCAATTTTTAATTTTAAGATATACAGATTCGGGGGAAAATTGCATTCGTCACTAGGCCAAAATGACCTAATATACAGATTCGTCACTACGCCAGTTTTCGATTCGTCAGTACGCCAGAAAAGGGGACGAACTGTCCTTTTTAGGGGCACTTTCTTGGTGACCTGTGAAACAGTGCAACGTACCGTACTAGTCTAGGCATGATCTAATGCATAAGGCAACGAGTAAATAAATACTGGACACGTTACACTTAGAAAGGTCGAACTTTGCATCAAAAATAGAATATGTGTGACGAGAGCATGCATACACGTTTGCAGTCTTTTCAACATTCTTTGGAGGCCCTTGCAGAAGCATTGGTAAACAGCGAAATTACCTGTGAACATTGGTCAGAATTAAAGTCTGCAAATGAGAAGAGAAAATAAATGTTTCAGTATAGGGTACTTTGATACGCTGTCAAATTCCTAAGAGCGTTACAATTTTTGTATCATTCCCTTTTCCAACGAATACAGAGCTTTCACAGTTTTGTTTTTGCTCATATTTAGAGATCGTTCAATCAACGGAAGAAAGTGACTTGTCAGCTACAACCAGCAGAATTCCACTGCTGATACTGATTATTTTTGTTCTTCTGGTTTTGGCTGTTTTGCTGTTTGGAGTAATATTCAAGTGTTGTCGTAAGTCTTGTACAACTTCTTACTTTTTCTTCTTACTTGTCACTTAACTTCTTTAACTCAGGCGGAAAGCGTATTAGTAGAAGATATATAAAAGAGTAAGTCAACTTTTACCTTAAAGGGGCTATTGCATTTAGGAATATGATAATAATTGTAAACTGACTTGTGCAGTCAGATTTCCCAATTTAGCTCACATACAGTAGTTTGTCAGTATTGTCATGAGTAGAGCATTACTGCAAGCTATTATAACTTTGATAGTGAAGTGTACTGGTGCTAGAAGTAAACTAGGAAGAGAATTTTTATTGCCTGGTGTCTGGGAACAAACTTGGTGTCTCTTACGATTAGCTTGTTAGATGCAATATAAGTTGGAATTAAAAGAATCTGAAGCAGGGTTAGAAAATAGCAGTTCCAGTTTCCTGTTCTCGAGGCATGCAGTAGCTTGACAAAGTGTTTATTTTTTAAATTGCTTTAAAAACCCGTACAAAGAAAAACTGATCAGAAATCTAATCAAAGGTAACGGACAGATTTCTTGTTCTACTTAGCTGAATTTTAGCTGTTCTTCTTGGCAATAGACGAGTTGGGAAACTTCGGGCTACAATGCATGCTGGGAAGGAAAGTGTACCACAACAGAGACTGCATGTGCAAGACAGATATTTTGTGTAATCACGCACAATTTTCCAGTGTTAAACTATGGTTCTCTAGACATCAATCACGGATTAAGGAGAATTTTCTTTAGAGGAAAAGTTTTTTCAAAGTAAATCTCTTTAATTGGGACCAAAAGGGTTGGGTAGTATGACGGAAACTTGTGAAAGACAAAAAACATTTTCTCAAAGCCTTCGTGTCCGTGCGCAGTTATCCTTGACCTTGATCTGTGGTAGTACAATGGTACAGCAAAATCTAATTTCCCAACTCGTCTATTAAAGTGGTAATATTTGTAGCTGGCGATTTTACATAGACTTGGTTCTTCAACTTTGTTTTCAGGGAAACGGAATCGTGGCTACAGTCAAGTACAAAACTTGCAAGCGGTGAGAATATATGATTAAAATACTTTTACTTACGTAGAAGCAAACTTTTTGACAACCATATAACTCTCCAGGAGAGTTCAGTTAGTATACAATGATGGGTGGTGCGTGAATGTTTTTAAAGCAATTATCCTGGAAAACGTGTGAGAGTTTCATATTTGTATTGTTTAGATCTGATGCGAAACTTCAACAACACTCATTCAGGCAAAAATTATGGTAAACATATTATCACCTGCTACTTTCGTAGATTATATAAACAATTCACACAGAATTAGAAACTGTTTTAGTCAGTTAAATGGTAAAAAGTTTCACTATCTTTATAAAGATTACCGGTATAGTAGAAACATAAGCTGGATCCTTATAATTGTTTGCAAACTTAAAAGAAAATATTTGGTTTGTTTGACAGAAAATTTTCATATTTCTAACCATAATTAATGGATAAAGAACAATTCAAAATAAGGCAGTACAGTAGACTTCTTTTCAAAACATGAGGCTCCCACAGGAAGAAATTTAGTTATTTGTTGCACAAAAAAAAAATTGTTCACCCAGACTTCCAAAATTAAAGTAATGCACCATCCATTATTCTTGCAATGCAAAATATTTTGAAAGGGTAAAGCGATTGTTAGAGGGTTTTGGTGAGACTGAACGGTGTATTAATGATTAAAGGTATTTTCTTTGTATGCAATGTCGGTGAATTTTAAATGCAATATATAAATAATTTTTGTTTCCACTATTTTGTTTTAGTGCGATTAATTTCCATTGGATATTACTGACCAACAAAATTCTTCACCCTCATGTTTTTTTATTGATGTATTTTAGGTTGTGTCAATCCGTCAAGAAGATGATACAATGGACGACAAACAAGCGCAAATCCTTCACGCAGATGACACAATTGTCAAACAAGCGTCAATCCGTTACAAAGATGATTCAATTGACGACAAACAAGCGCCAATCCGTCCCGCAGATGATGCAATTGACAGACAAGCTTCAATCCTTCACCCAGATAATACAATCGACCACAAACAAGCAGGTACTGCAGCAACCACTTTTTGTGCATTCTCTTGGAAAACTTATGGTGCTATAGGCAGGGAGTTGTCCAAAAAACAACTCCCTGCAACTCCCTACTTTACACAATCTTGCTTGTACGGTACTTGCACGTACCACGGCCCGTGCTATCAAATAGCTACAGTGATTTGAACAACAGCAACCTTTAATGTTATTAAATGATGACTTTGTAATAGAATATTATATTAATTTCGCAAAAGCTTGAAATCTTAATTGGAAGGAAAGCTCCCACCTTCCCCTGCGTCCCAGTTACCCCAGAGTAGCTCTTAGCTGCTTGACGAAGGGGAGGTGAGACAGCATGGTAAAGGCAAGAGAAAGGTGACTAGCTAAAAAGATGTCGAAAGCAAAGTTTTGTCGGGCACGCAGTGCATGTGGAAGATTTGGTATATCCAAGGGAAAAAATGTAAAATTCCGAGTTTTAGCCTTTTGCTTTTTCGTAATGGAAAGTTCAAAATTTGGGCATTTTTAAAGCAAACGAAAATTTGGTTTTCCAATGAAGAATTTGCCTTTCGCTAGAAGAAAATCATGTTAACCGTCAGGTCGATCGCTAGCCATTTGGGATTTCATGCTTATCGTACCCACTATACTCAAACAAAATTGGAAAATTAACGTATGAGAGCCCTTTCCGAGCAAAGAAGTACTTTTTGAGAACCTTATTTTTGATTTAAGGTGCTAAATGCTAAATGGTGCCATCTTGGGAAATTTTTTTAACTGCTAATATGTTTGGAAAATATCCATAATTTAGTTAATTCTACCTTTTGATCAGGTGAAATAGGAGAGTACGATATATTGTCTAAGAAAACGGATGTCGTCAACAAAACTCCTCAAGATCTCACTCTCTTTAGCTTTGTTACTACTTCTTATCCGGGCAGTTGTCAGGCAAAAGTACCTGCGTGGAGTTCACAAAAACATTCTCGGACTATCACAAATTTTCCTTTGCTTCATTGTACATTACAAATGGATTTTCAAGGGTGACAGAGACCGGTATAGGGTCTCATAGAGCTTTGCATTAATTCAACAGAAATGGGGCACGAACATGATGGTTATTACCTGACATCCAAATGACAGTATTGAGTATGACACCAAGTACTCTACAACGATGGTATTTTTACTAATTTTGCACCAGAATCTTCACGAGAGCCTTTCAGTAATTTGATAGTTTGTAAAGGATTTGCAAAAATTCTGATAGTTTCAGAACCATTTGTGATAGGGAATGATTAAAATAGATCCATCACTGGTTCGAAAACACACTTCATCCTACCCTCTAGATCTATAGCCGTTTGGGATCATTTTAAAATTTTCAAAAAAAAAATCAGAAATTGATTGGGGTACACGCACCCATATCCCTCTGCCTGTATAGTCGAGTGTAAAGTTCAGTTTAAAATACCTGCTCCTTTCCTTCTTGCAGAAGATATAACCAATATGAAGGAAACATTTGTAAGGGAGTTGAAAGACACTTACAAAGACCTATACGATGCAGCACAACCAATCCCCTACATTAAAGATCGTTTGTACTGCTACGACAAGGTATTTGTAGAGTGTGGAGTTGAAGAATTTGTTTCAAAGGGTGAGGAAGAAGTAGGAAATGAGGAATGGATCAGGATGAAATCGTGCCGAGACATATTTGGTAATCCCAGGACAAAATTGTCCCGACGTATATTGGAAGGTGAACCAGGATATGGCAAATCTACCGTTACGCTACAGTTTGCGTATGACTGGTGCTTGTCCAGCCCAGCATTGACACCACATGACGTGGATATTTTAATTCTATTGCGTTTAAGACATTTAAGCGGTGTAACATCTATGTATAAAGCAATAAAGGAATTTCTCTTGCCGATAGACTCAGCTATAAGTGATAGTAATATTCGAGATATGATGTTGGAAAGTAAATCAGTTGTCCTTCTTCTTGATGGGTTCGATGAGTATCGTGATACTGGTACAACATCTGATATCATCAACATAATAACAAATAATATTTTTCAGGATTTTGAAGTTGTCGTAACCACCAGATCATCATCTCTGCCTAAACGTCTTCCCCCGTCAACAAAAAGGTTTAGACTAACCGGGTTTGATGACAATGCACAGCGATATTACATTCGTAAGGCAGTAGTGGGCAACGATGACAAACATGCACAACAAACTAAACGACATCTCCAAAGCAACCCAATCATAAACTATCTGTGTCAGATGCCGCTTTTCTGTACTATATTTTCTCATATGGCATATGAAAGTGAGCAATTTCGAAAATTAAATTCTGTCACAAGCATATTTCGTAATATGATATCTTGCTTTCATAGTTATACGATGAACAAAGTGAAAGATAGCGACAAGTCCCAATATCAAACATTTGTAATTGAACACTCTGAACTTGACAAAATATCATTTGAAGCCGTGAGTAGAGATAGCGGGAAAATATTGTGGCAAAGGGAACAAATGTGTGAACAAATCGGGAAGGAGTTTTATGAGCACTACGTAAGAAGTGGTATATTAGTTGAAGATGAAGTAACTGACAACCTTGATGATACTGGCACAACAAAATCTGAACATATAAAAAGTAAGACCCAAGTAGTAAGATTTTATCACAGAATATTCTGTGAATGGTATGCCGCTCACTACCTATCTGATTTTATTGACGAGAATCCAAACGGTGATTTACAGGAGTTTTTTAGACATCTTGATCCTTTTGATTGTCAGTATATTTACCGTTTTGCATGTGGTCTGAATCCCAACTGCACTAAACAGGTTGTCAGTTATTTACATGATGTCGAAGGTGGAGAGCAATTTGCAATTCTGTGCATCTTGGAACAATCTGGGAGATTTGATCAAATTGAACATTCAGTTCGCGACATATGTTCTGAGGGAGTAATAATCAGTCGCTTTGACAGTCTGCTGCTTCAGCGGTCTTCAATACAATTGATTGATTTAGCTGCAGGAAATGGTGTAAGTACTATTTCTTTGTTAATATAATGGTTATAGTGTTTGTGAGGATGATGCGCCACCACTTGTAGATTTAAAAATATACTTATACAAAATTGTTCTTTAACATAGAGCTGTTTATGTAAGATAAATTTCTTCATTCCTTGGTCTTATCTCAGCTAGACTACTGTTGTACCTTATTATATGGCTTACCTAATTCTTCTCTTGCCAAATTGCAAAGAGTGCAAAATTTTGCTGCAAAACTGATTTTCAACAAAAGCAAGTCTGATAGTGCCACTGAGTGTCTTAAAGAACTCCACTGGCTTCCCATTAAATACAGAATCCTTTTCAGACTCTTATGTATGTCATATAAATGTGTCAATGACCAGGCCCCAAATTACTTGTCAAGTTATTTTATCAAAAAGGAAAGTGGGTACTCGCTTAGGTCTAAAGGTGTTTATGTTATACCGAGAACTCGGACGAGGGCCTTTGGTGACAGGGCTTTTTCTGTATCAGGTCCAAGGGAATGGAACAACCTTCCTGCAGACCTGCAGTCGTGCGATTCCTTCACCATTTTTAGGAAAAAGCTCAAGACCTACCTGTTCAGAAAGGCTTTTCAGTAGTTCCTCATCTCTATTTATTTTATTTTTTCAATTTATGTATGTATTTGTTTTGTAAAGCGCCACTGCATATATCTTTTATAGAAGTGTGCGCTATAGAAATGTTATTATTATTATTTATTATTATTATTATAGATAAATTTCTCTTTTAGAGAAACTGTTGGAACACCCCAAAAGATCAAAGAACAGGTCTGGAATGCATTTTTAAAAATTATGAAGTTACAGGTATATAGAGTCTATGCGGAAGTTTTGAAGGGATCAAATTTTCTGTTCCAATTGTCTCCCGAAACCTCTAACTTCCCTAACTAAACGATAATTGGAATGATAAAAACAAGGAATGATGGAAAATCCCAAAAGAAATCCATTTAAAGAGTTTTCGTACTAACCAAAGGATTATTCCACTTTTGCGTTCTGTCTAGTAATTATGTAATTTATTTCCACCATTAGTAGCTATCGACTGTTTGCATTTAGCTGATTCGAAACAGCCCAGTTTGGTTCATATTAATAGTTGCATAAATATTTTCTTTTTTTTTAGATCACTATTGAAAAATTAATCCTTTACGATTGCCTCCAGTCCGTCGACGTTTCCGCAGCCGTTATCAGAATACATGGGAGTATGGTCCTCACTTCAAGGATTCCTGTTAAATGTCTATCAATCCATTTGTGCAGTAGAGAAATGTCCGAGAAAGAAGCCATTTCACTCCTTACGTTTTCGTCAATGTGTTCATCATTAATTCATTTGAGGTAATTAAGTGGCTAAAGTCGTGGGTCTAATCGGATGGCGCCAAACATTATAGTGTATTAATATACATAATATACCTATGATCTGCATGGTAGTAACCATGTCTAGCCGTATTGATTGCTATAAAATAGACGAGTAATTCAGAGGTCCTTAAACAAAATACTTGGCACTTCTAAAATAATAAATTTTAAGACAAAGCTCAGAGCAGATTAATATGTATTGCATGTCATTAATCAAATAATCCCTAGCAAATACACCCTTACGAGGATATGCTGAGGCACAGAAAAACAACAAATAAAAGTGGTTAATTTGTTGAGAACGTAAGTCCAGTGGCGGCGGAAGCATTAATATTTAGGGGAGGACGAGCGAACCAAAATCTGATTAAGTATTTAAAAAATGCGGGAAATTATGTGGTCGTCGTCCTAGGACGGGTGTATGGGAGAGGCGTATATAGTGTCCTTATACATGCGGTCTGATGTTAAATTTGTTATATTTGGAAGTGAAATAACTTTCGAGAATTTATATTAGTTTGGTTCGACGGACCACTCCCGCTACACCACTGAGCCCTGGGAAGTGTAACTATAAAATATTAATACCATGGTGGGATTATTTTTATTTATACTAATGAGAAATGGAATCAATGAAAGACAAACAAAACTTTTCTTATGGTATTATACAGGGCTGTCAACTTTTAGTGACTGGTGAGAGTGAGATTCGCTGGGAGACTACTGACGCGAAGCGCTACCATCAGTTCGCGCGAAGCGTCCCGCCAGGGGGACTTTTTGCCAAAAACACCCCTAGATTGCAAGAAATGGCACTTCCCGTGCCTTATTACTGCATGCCCAGAATTGCCAGTTTTGAGATGCTTCATATTCCTGGAAATTTTTGAGTATACATTTTTTTCACATTATAAATAGGCCTACGAAAAATTGGTATGTATTGCTGGCAGCCTACAATCGAATATAAATATATCCTGATAGTAGAGGTGGAACGAAACCCAATGAAAATCATTATAAATGAATGAATAATTCGTTCCTGGGACTATGGTTATGTCACTATTTATTAGCAATGTACCACACTGTCAGCTTACTGCAGACTATGATCAGTTGAAGAAGGAACTCAGGTAGCGTGGTAGCTGGCGTTTTACCGACATCTGACACACCGTTTGCGTTATGACTGGATTTTTTTACACCATATTGAGACATTGCGTGAGAAACTGTGCTTCATCGTGAGAGCGTGGGATTTCGCAGAAATTCGTGACTCTCACGCGGAATGCTTGAGGATTGATAGCCCTGTCTTATAGGCCATTCAGACCTGTTCAAACTGATAAAACTTGGAAAGTATTTACTCTCTAACTCTCGTACGCAGGACCATATTATGGCTTAATGTCATTTTGGAGTCAGTAGAAAGGCATAAGGATTGCAGTCGCTGCTTGTATTTGACAAAATACTAACTCGTGTTTCCTTTTTGTTGAAGAACTTCGCGCATAGCTCATGAGTATCTAGTTGATCTAGAGTGGACTGATGAACATGAGCAAGTGCAACTGCATTAAATTGCACTTGTGTCATGATAGAACGTAATAATCATGTTTTCAGTCTTCAAAGTGTGCTTAATGACCAGTTTCACGTTCACAGATTCAACTAATCGGACCAACAGTACCGTAATTACAGAACATACGTTTGGTAGGAGTGCTCTTACTTCTGTGGAGCTTCACGCGGGGCTCTGATGCATTCTTGTAAACTATAGTTACTGACTAGTTTCTTCCGGTAGTAGGCGCAGATCCAGGCATTTCGAAAAAGGGGGGTGGGGGGCTTTTCTCCTAGATTAACATTGGGCTAATTTTCGTGTATTTGTTATTGTTGATGTGGCAAGAGGGGGCCTGAGGCCAGGAAATCCCCCCTCCCCCACTTGGATCCGCTCCTGGGTAGACTGCAGGTTCTGACTGAAAGCCAGCCGCGTTGAGCTCTTTGTATTCACTTATTTCCTCATTTGCTCAAAGCCGGAGTCACGGGGACGTTGTTCTTTCATGATATTATATTGGGTCCGATACAACTGGAATTGTGTATGGAAAAGTGTATAAGGAACGCCTAAAAAGTTAAATGTCTTAGTTCAATCGTCAACGGGCAATATTTGGTTGCTACGGAGGACTGCCATTCATGTTCTTAATTTTCGTACATCATTATTTATGTTTATACCTGCTGGTGTTTATTTTAATTTGGTTTAAATTGCCCGGTTTCCTTACAATTCTTAGGGGTCCGTCTCCACACTGAAAAATTTAAGGGGGAACGTGTTTCCCCTGTCCCCCCGCTTCCGCCGTTTATGCGTAAGTTACCTTAATGATGACATTTGACAGTCTAATAGTTTTTCCTTGTGATAATCTTAACCAAAGACGAACAACAAATGGCCCAACCAACGATTCAGTTTAAAACAAGAGCCTCATTTGGTTACACATTTGGTTACACACTGAACCGATGACAGAAGATCAACATTTGGACTTCTTTTATTCTTCCAAACATCTATGTACCTCTAGGGCAAATTTTGTCTTCCTCAATTAGAAATCGTTTGTTATATCATCGGTAAGGTTGTTGCAAATTGTCTAAACCAAAGCCAGAATTATTGATCGTTTGAAAGCAAAGAATCCTTATCCCTTGTTGCTTGTGAAGTTATCTTTTCTTGAGAAATATTACTTTTCGTTCAATGATCACCCATTATGTGTTGACTGTGAAGCATTTCCCTTCCCCCGTTGGCAATCTACTATTATCCTTTTGTTGTATGTGGGTAAATTATTGAAAGTATCGTAAATGTCCAGACGTAGTGTACTACCAAAACCAACAATGGTACTGAATACCTCGACCAGAAATATATTTTTGACAAAAGTAAAGTACGTTAGATGTTTTGAATACAGTAGATTAAAATCATTAAAGTATTTTCTATTTATACCTTTTGAAATCGTAACATCTACAGAACAGGAGAATGTTGACATAAAGTAGTAACATGTGAACAAACTAATTAAGAATATTCCTGGTTAACTGTCATTTTCAGTTTAGCGTAAAACTTTGTAAAAAGAAGATGTTCAAAGTATTATATTACGTTTTTTGGCAGCTATTATGGATGTGTACCACCTTGTTCTTTCGAGAGTTGTTCTGTTCTCTCAACGTTGCGATCGAGGAATGTCAAAGGTGAATACCACCTACATTGATATTTATATCAATTTCGCTTCATTACTCATATATTCAAGTACGCCTATGTGTACGTTTCTATAACACTCATGCTACGAACTACCAACGTACTAATCATTTCAAGTCTCTTGAATTTCTATAGTTTCGTGGAAGTGGTACGACAATGAACCTACATACATCTTGAATTTGGATTCAGGACTTTGGGAGGTAAGCATATAATCACACATGAAATTCAAGGCATAACCACCATTCATTGCATTTGTCATGAATGACGAAATTCTTCTCAAAGAAATTAGGCCATGACACAAAGATCGTGACAGCATTTTCGTCAAACATGTTACTAAAAAGTCAGCATTGCGCAAATCTAGTAACAACACTGTGCATTTATGACGTTACATGACAAACATTCAGCGATCACAAAGATTTTTATTATGTCTACAAATGAAGAGCATGTGTGTAAATTGCCAACCTCGAAATGTTGTCTGATTAAGAGAGTCGTTTCTCGTTGGGTGATTTCTCGGTAAAGCTGTAGAGCAGTAGTGCAAAGGCCTTGAGCTGGAACGTTAAATAATCTTCCCAGGAGTAGGACTTAGAGCTATTATTAAATCTCTGTCCTGTCATCTCTGAACGCTATTGGTGAAGGGAAAGAGAAGCTCATTAGAGGTGAACGAAGAAGGAATATACTAACGACTAACTAGTAAGGCTTCCTGAGTTGAAATTCACCAAAGTAAAATAACGGTGTTGTAGGTTATAGTTTACATACATAAGATCTTGGGTTCTATTTAGCACTCACGGCACAATTTGTTTGTTGCGCCTGTTGCAAGTAGATGGTTTATGTGAGACCTGGGAGAGTATATGATTGACCTCAGTGCCACTCCTTTAGGTAGCCGGTTTTGTTTCAGGTGACAATTTTCCGACTGTCACCATGATAAAACCTTCCTTCGCTTAGTTTCAAACACCTAAATTCATGTAAGAATTAGGCGCATACTTGTGAAAAAACTTGTAAACGGTTCACTTACACATAATACTTTGCTCTTTTTGTAGAACGAAACTGATGGATCAGAATTGAAGAAAGACGATTTTGAAAGAATGGTATTCAAAATATTTGTAGGCTAAAAAAACTTTACTTATTGACAAGAAAAACATTTTAAGCCTAATTTCCAGTAACAGAACGGTTTCTATCCTCTTTGGAGAAACTCTTTAAACAGGAAAATAAGGGATTTTGGATTTAGGCTTCAATTGGTGTATATAACATACAAATGCAACTAAGCATAGTTTTGTGTTGCCTGATTAGCAGATATACGTATTATATTAAACAACATGAAGATACTTCGGGTAGGATTTATACATTTTGACAAGGTTTGATCAAAGCGTCTGAATTCATAATTTAGTGGAACTTAAAAATTTCCAAGATGGTTAAATTTTAATTCTTCTATCATCAGTCATTAAAGAATACCGAAGAAAGGGCACGATGGACGGAAGAAAGGCACATAGGATGGGTTAGTTGCTGTAATATAGTTTTCTTAAGACAAAACCAAGGTAAAAAGTAACAAAGTATGTAAACCTAACTATGTAACAAATTACATGTTACATACAAAGAAGCAGTGTTCCTTATATTTTATAAAACTCGAAATCATTCATGTTTCAACTCTGGTTCGGTCTTACGAAATCAGCGTTTCATTTTCACAATTAATACACTCTTAGCGAAGTAGGAAGCAGTGTCACAATTTACAGGTAGACTCTTTAACAGTTAAGTCACAGAGTGGTCTCAAATAATGAAATGTGTATTACACCGACTGCATTGTCAAGTGGTTAGAGGATCCGACTTGCAGCCGGAAGGTCTCTAGGGTTCGAATCCTGACTGGGTCATACCAAATAATTAAAAAATGAAACCTTCTGCCATTGTGCTTGGTGTTCAGCATAAGCAATTGAGTAGGGAAAACAAGCAAGTAATCCACAACTGGAAAAAAGGCCTTGGAAGGCCCGACTTAAAGCAATTGGTTAGAAACTGAGCCATAAAACTTCATCTAACACTAACATTCCATCAAATTAAACGTTGCTTCATATGAACAAGGTCCAAAAACTCGACAATTTTCGTAAACAATTCCATATAAAATATGGAGTCAATTTTTGCATTATTTGCTCACCCTTTTGCGATTTCAAAAGACTTCGGGTTTCTCAAGAAGTAACAAAGCGAAGTATGCGAATCATGTAGGCAGAGTGAAGGGTGATACCAGACACATGCATTGGTATGAGATATGTCGTAGACAAACGATTCATAGAGTAAAAGTTGAACTGATGGAGAACTCCAAAGTTCACAAAAAGAGGAAATGATACTGAGGGCAGACGATTAGCAGAGAACATGAATCGAACGATCTTCTACTTAAAATAATTTCGACTAGTTTCTTTTCAAAATTTGCATACTTTTCGGCAACATTGACCTGTACTTTGTGGTATCCTTATCTGGTAAAATGGAGAGTTGTTCCATGTAAAATCAAATGTTCTTGGAATTACCGAACGATTCAGGCGATCATGCAGGACAGGGGCACAATTGTTTTTGCTTGACTTTGATTTTATTTTGATCAGTCACAATTCTTGTTTTAACAGTAAAATTTAACATAAGCAAAACTGGTATTATATGGACTTTGAGTAAGCCAAAGTAGATCGAATTTAATTCAAAGGTTTCACTGTCATGAGAAAATGAAGAAAAGAGAATTAAACTTAAGATTTATCAAGTCAAAATCCTTGTAAATGTTTCATGATAGATTAACTCCGTCATCTACTACTCCTATTTTCAAAACGAGATTGATTCTAAAATAACATGTTGCATTTTTAGTTCAGAAGGACACAAGTCTAACTCCTTAGAAGACTAAACAATTTCAAACTATTTTTGTCTCCTTTATTTTTTAGGTAGAACAGGCAAGAGCAAAATTCGGGTAATATGGCTTGAATTTCTCTAGCAAGAGTTATACTTGTTAACATAGCAGACTTTAATCATTGCTAAATACTCCAAAGGGGTACATGGGAACTGAGTTCAAACAACGGGCTAACTTAGCGGTGGCGCTACTACTATATTGTTTATACTCACAGTTCCATTGATCACTTAGGTGCATACAGTAATGATTAAAGTCTCTTATTGAAGAGTGATTTGTGTGATTACTGACAATATTATCTTGTTTACCAATACAAACTAATTTAAATTATTTGAAAGACTCCAGTGGATTCCCCATAAACATAATACTTAAGTAAATCCCACAAAATCAATAAATCAACATTTCAGGCGAGTACGGGACCCCGGATGGGAAAAGTATCAGTGGTTGAAACGGGCTAAGTGAATTTGCGTATTTTATTGGCTTGCCAGTCAAAGAATTTTGGCTGGAACAAATTTGCCTATTAATCGGTGGTAAAGGTATGCTTAACAGTTATCCGCGGCGACAGAAGACTTTCACCAGTTTAATAATCTGCAACTCATTCAGATTGCAATGTAAAAATGTGTACTATGAAATAGCTTAAAACATTTGGAAACAAGATAACGGTCAAGCGAGCCTTAAAAAGCCTCAAATGCAAGTTTTAGTGTGTTGAAATATTCCCCCAAAATATTAAAAGTCATTTACATTGCATGTATCTTTCATTTGATAATTCAAACATTTACGACATGTGCAGCCAGTGAGATGCAGAGATGGCAGAAAAATGAGGAAAAGGGTACCTTAGCTAAGATAGAATCACAATTGGTAAAAACATTCGAACACCGAAGATGAAAATATGTTAATTTTGTGGAAATGTTTAGGAACTTTTTATATGGATTGCGTCTTCCAGCTTTCGATATTCGTAGTCTCTACCCTGAACAGGTGAGATAGCGGTAGTGGGAACAAAGAACAAGATAATGCATTTAACATAGCTTTTTTCGTCTTGATTTGTATTGATTCCATGTCTATTTTAACAGGAAAGACGCTGCCAGACAAAACGAAGATGACAAACTATGACGGTTAGGATGACCATGATTTGTGTGAAACCACTTGGTGGCAGACATTACCGGATGTAATCTCTTTGACGGGAAGGCCAGAAAATCCTTCTTTAAGGTGTTTAATGCTAACAATTAAAGTAAGGGTAGGCGGCGCTAGCATCTGACGTCAGATGGTCAACACTCCAAAACCCCACTTTTAATGAAGACACACTTGTTAACCGTTTAGTAGAACACAATTTCATGCTCATAAATGTAAAAAAAAAGACCATACGTAGTCACGAATCGACCATAACCTTTTAAACGGCGGAAGAATTCCTAAGTACGCCAAGAATGACTTCTCAATAATAATAAAGATTTATAATCCGGGCCTTTCAAAATAAGACTCCGAAATAATAAAGTTCAAAATTTAACGCCTTATGAGAAACCTTACTAGAATGTCTCTCTTGGCTACACCTGTAAAATTTTCAAAGGAGTCTTTTTTGAGAACGGCATTAAACTTTTGCTTAAATTACAAGAGGGAACGTGCTTTCTGAGAATGAAACTCTAAACCCCCACAAATATGCTAAGAGTATTAAAGAAACCGTCGCAAAGCATTATTTCTCGTGGGAAGAGTTTCTCATATAAACCAAACTTGGCTAAGGAGACAATACATGGTACTACCGCTAAAACCCTTTCAACGCAACTGGAGAGAAAGGCGACCCCCGGTGGGACTTGTCACAATCCACAAGCAAAACTTATTAATACAATATGACATTCCCACAAAACTGAATGATATTTGTTTAATTTCACATATGTATTCCACAAGATCTTGCCACGGCTAATAGAATGCCTCTGTGATAAGTGTAAGTTGCGCTGCCAAAGAAAAACTCAATGTACTTTACAGGAAGTCTTTCAGGTGTTACTTTTCCGTTATTGTCCTATCATGGGACAATGTTGATTGGGTACCCAAGCCATTTTTAGCGGTTCCCTACTGATAAAGCTATGCCATCATATGGATCAAAGCAACAGAAACCGGTCTAGCCCGGTCATAGAAACCAAACCAATAATAATCAACCCCCGGCATATAATCTTGAAAAGATGCCAATCAAGTCTTTTGTATGAAATCACGGTTTCAATTTCGGACCTTTCCTTCAAATGTGCAAGATTTACCGACTATCCATGTGTCGTCTGATTGTGCAACGCCTACCCTTACTTTACACATTTTTAATTATCATTGCAAGAATTTAGGCATGAAGCTATTAGCCCAGTTTATTGTTCGCACCATGAAATGGTAATCTTGCTATAACAACAATAAAGCAGCGAAGTGTGCCCTATCGATTATTATCAAGAACCAGTGTTATATATTGCAAAATAAACATTGTCACCTACCTGGGCAACGATGAACGTTACATCTACCCTCATGACTTACTTCAACCAGTACTCTCGCACGAAACGCACGGAACGCGACAGACAGAGGTTCGAGTCGTGGTCGTGGCTAAATTCTCCTATGATTTATTTCTTAATTTGTTGTTTCCCTTGTTGAAAAAAATCTATCGCCAGTAGTTGGGAATGATTTAAATATATGATCGAAACTAATTACTTATCTTTCGACTAATATCTAAACCAAGCTCTCTCCGAAAGGAAATGTTGGCAACAAACCATGCGGCAGAGCTAGATGTTACTTGCATGACCACATGATCGTTGACCAGAGTTTGAATTTAACTCACTCCGTGTGCACCATCAGGCACGGGCGCTTCATCTGTGACTGTGAAAGTGTTATTTGTACCTTATTTGCAGTGAATGTCCCGAAGGTATTAATGTCGGTGAGACCTGGACTAAGCTTGAACTTACATTTAATATTCATAGTTTTAGCATTCGCAAAAATCTGAAGGGCTTTCCCGTTGGCACTCATTTTTACAGGCCTGACCACCCCCTTCAACACCTTTAGTTGCAATTATGGCAGGGAATTTTAAATTAGCCGACAGAGGAAAACTGCTGAGGTAAAAAAAATAAATAAATGGCAATGCAAAGTAAATGGTCTTTGCACAGATTTATCATTGGTAGCTAACCACGTCAACTTATTCCAAGTTAATACTAATTAAACGAACACCACACAGAATTTTTTTTCCAGTTTATACCCTTTTGTCTGTGAATATTCGAATTAAGTCGAGCTTTGAATTTATTTTTCTGTGACGTCACGTCATGCATGTCTTTCTTTGAAATCGTACAACTAGGCAACCATTATGCTAAGGTTATATCGAGAATATTACTACACGCAGACGTAGCTACACCAAGCTCTCACCGAAAGAAAACTTTGACCACACACCATGCGGCAAAGCTAGATGTCATGTGTGTGAACACCACGGCAACCGCAGCATTTGCACTGACGTCACGGTAACAAGCTAACTGATGGAGTCTGCGTACACTGTTACAGTGCGTATATATCATTCACCCATGTCAAGAGCAAGAGTAAGAGCTTAAGTGGAGGTTGTTTGCTTTAACGCCATAGCTATTTAATTTATACTAGCCCTTTTGTTCGCAAAACTGAGCACTGCTTTAAAGTCCTGTAATTTGGAGACATAAGTCATGATTGACAGCGAAGGAATACTGATAACACAAAATTTATTATCAAAATGTTCGGTCCCGCTGGGACCTTCCTCAGCAACAACTAGACTGACAAACTGGTGCAGGTACGAAGTGACTGTAAGAATGTACAGAAACAGCAATGAAAGACTTAACACCTAAAAAAATAGCATTAAAAGTATAGAAAAGATGCATATTATAGAATAGTTCGGAAATGCTCAGAAATCAAAGACAGGAGGATAGATACATGATAAAACAAGAATGTAAAATGTGCTGTTATAAAACTGTCTAGAGAGTTGTACAAGCGGCATAAAAAGCAATAATAACGAAAGTTGTGAAAAATACCTAGGGGATTAAGGGGGGGGGGGACTGACCTAAAAGGCAAGGGGTTAGTCAGACCTTGCAAAAACGATACAGAGTAACAAGTCCTTAATCTTTGTTGATACCTTTGACAAAGGAATTAATTCTTAAAATCTATTCAACCAATTTACCTTCCTCCTTTCTCATCGCAACCTCTACACGTCACTTCATAACTCTTCAATTTCATTCAAATTAGGGTTTAAAATGAACGTGCGATAAAATCACCGTCACGGATATGAATAAAGCTCCAATTATCAGCACACAATCAAAAGTAGTCCCGAAGGCTGTTAGCTTGACCATGTAGATTAGAACAGTCGAATTAGTGAAATATACAGCAACAGTTTAAGCGTTTTATAAAGTTTAGTGCGTTAGCCTGCGTAACCGATTGAATTAAACGGACAAAAGTGAAGAGCAATATTATAGCCCAAGTCGTTGCAGACGACTGCGAAGACCACGATTCACAAAAGAAAGACATTTATTGACAGAGATACGTGTATACTATGCTATGTTATGCTGTGCTATGCAATGCTATACTATACTATACTATACTACATTACACTACACCACACCACACTGCACCACACCACACTACACTACACTACACTTTACTATACTACACTACACTACACTATACTATACCATACCATATTATACGGGGTACATCCTGCCAGTGTTAGATTATTATAGTACTATATGGGGGGACTGTAGTAAGGGAAGTATGCAACAAGTAATGTGCCTAAAAAGCAATTAGAAAAGGCAACTGTTAATGATACACACACCCTGCAAAATCCTCTCACATTTCTGCTTGTTTTCTTGACAAATTAAATTGGCAAACAACGGACAGGCGTATTCAAGAAAAGCGATTAACAATTTTATACAAATGCCTAAATGCACCGGCACTTGGATAGTTGAGAGAGCTTTTCCAGTTCACAAGGGATACACATTCATATGAACTAAGATCTTCAACCCCAGATGGTCTATTTATAAATGGTGGAAATACATATTAAAATATCATAAAAAAAGACTTTTCTGTTTGGCTGCAAACGACTGAAACGAAATATTAACTCCAGAATGTTGGGATGCTAAAACTTTGAATTGTTTTAAACGTCTTATCCATGCAATTATTTAACTCCTTCTGAATTATTTTGTTTCACTCTTGATGTGTATTCAGGTCATGGATGTTTTAGGTGTTTTTATTTCATTTTTGAACCGCCTGGTTGTTTGAGCTTGGTTTTTACTGTTTACTCCTGTGTTTTTATGTTTCATTTTTTGTGAGCTTTTATTTTTGCATGCTTTACTTTTTTTCATACCTTTGTTTGTAACTAGATCCTCGGGTTGCATTAGCCTTATAGCTAACCGAACCTCTCAACCCTGTTTTGAATTTTTGAAGGAAATAAATAAAATAAATAAATGTGACGAGGTCAGGAGGCTCTGAAAAGTAGGTTTGTTACGAAACCAAGCACCCATCTTTCAAGTATTTAGAAATATGTCTAGACAGAAATATTTTGAACTCGAAGTCCCTGATAGAGTTTATAGTTAATCTCATGGGGCCTCTATTAGACCAAAGATGGAGCCAAATTATGCTTGCTAGGAATGGGTCTTTTTAAAAAAAAAATGGTAAAAGAGAAAATGACAGAAAACGTCTTATCTGGAAAAGATATTTGATAATATTTGGGCCTGTGGGATGAAGGGGAGCAGTACTTTTTAATTTTTCGAATTAATTTAATTTTCCCAAATGAACAAATGTTTACCTATGCTATGACTTCATTCTCCAAAGTGGTTTACCTAGATTAAGGAATAACCTTTTGCAAAGTGCTGTCGCTAGATTACTTGGTATTTACAATATTCAAGTTTTTGCATGTCTAGAGGTCAGTAAAAGACAGCATTTTCTTTTGCCAGGCTCTCTGTATTAAACAGTTTTTTTTTTAAATGAGGATGATTGTAACAAAAGTTTTTAAGAAAACGATATGAGTGAAAGGGGTTTCCTAGATAGAGGTTTTCAAGGTTACCACCAAGAAGGCTGGGCATTCTCTCGTATTTGTTTACTAAAAATTAACAAAACTAAGAGAACCTCAACAAGGCCCAAAGCCCCATTTGTTGTTACACACAATCCTCGGCTATACACTTTACAAGAATTATATAAAAGCATTTTATATTCTTTCATTGTCCGACAAAAAAGGCAAGATTTCTGAGCTACCACGGAAAGTTATTTACAGACAGCCCCCTCCCAATTTAAAACTTACTTGTAAGAGCTGTGTTACGCGTCAGGTCATTTTAACTACGGATACCTATAGGTGTGTGTATCCTATTAAACACTCGGGACGATTGACTGTAGTTGCATTGGGGTCATTTACCTTGTAAAAATGAAATGATTGTTGTAAGCAGTAAATTGCAGAGGTGATGGCCAGTTACGCCCTTTACACCGGAGCCACAGGTATGGATTGAGAAAAAAAGTTAACACTTCTCTTTGGAAACGTTTTCACACGGCCTCCATACATTTTAATTTAGTCGCCGTGCAATTGTTCGAGGACCTTACAAAACACAAGGAGAAAAAGAAAACTTTAGTAGAAATACCAACTTAACACGTTTGCACTGATTGACACTCGAAGAGAGGGATTAACCTTCGAAGGAGCAACAGACCGTAACTCATATTAGGCTTCGGCCTTTTAGTATCGTTACTTAGGGTAGTTTTCTTATTACAAATTTCCCTACGAACGGCAGTCGATCAGTTCGAAACGTGTTTTCTACACTTCTGTTCAAAGTTTTCTAGTGGATAGATTTAGCCAGTGTTTCTATTTGTCTCGCCCCTGCTCCAAAACTCCCATAAACACATTTGTATAGAACAGAGCCTTCTTAGCACCACCTAAGTAGTGCGCTAGTCAGGAGGACCAGAAGAATAACCTCTTGGTGAACGCACAAACGTCAAACCCTGATTAAAAGTTTTTTTTTTTTTTTTTTTTTCTTTTACGCCATAACTATTGAATTTATACTAGCTCTTTTGTTTGTAGAACTGAGCACTTTGTTAAGTCTTGTCATTTGGAGACATACACCATGATTGACATTTGACAGCGAATGAATACTGATTAAACAAAATTAAATGTCGAATTGTCGAAATGTTGTCGTAATCCGTAAATACATCTGTTTCATGATGCAAATTGTTGCTAGGAATGCAAAAGAGATGAATTAAACTCAAAAAAAAAAGAAAAAAAAAACGTTATTTGAGTAGGATAGACATGTGCAGCTACCAAGAACTTTGCTATGCTAAACTTAACCTGCCAGAGAAGTTCTAAAAGACACCGACCAAATAATTCCCGAATATGTATGAATAACGTTGGAATTCCAAATCTATTTGCAACGTAGAGAAAAGACTTTGGTATAAATCAATAAACAGTAACCACTTTAAACGAATGCGACTTATCAACTTTATAGACGTGTAATGCTGTCAACAGGCATGCTTCTATTTTTCACATGTTTTCATGCAACTATTGCCTCAGTTTTATTTGTGTTAATTTTATACTAAATTAACACGTCTTTCTGTAAACCCCCATTTGTCTAACGACAGTGATGCAAGGGGAAATTGTTGCCTTGTAGTACTTTATCAGAAGAGTGTACTCCAACAGGCTCAATGGCTAGACTTGTTCCTTGGAAACAGTTATAAAATCGCACTGGAGTACATGTACATTTCCGTGGTTATTTATTATCAATTTTAATACGTTATTGTGTACTGATTTATGTAATATGTGTTAAAATCTCTGTAGTAAATGCAGAAGCTAATTAAAATTATTGCTTTTATCAAAGATGGCAGAATGAGGCTAAGCGATTCATTATTTTGGTACACTGTCTAACTTTCCGCACAGTTTTCCTTTTGATCCTTTTAAATCTTTTTGAATTTCTTTTAAACCATATCAAAAATGCATCCCGTACTAGACGGTCTTTACTGGTTATTCATTGCAAAAAGAAAAAGAACTCTATAGGCTAACGAGGAAAAAGCCACCAAATTAAAGTTTCTTATGTGTTAGTACCAGGTACTTAACTTGGCTGGCAGATGTGTAATTTTGTCAGCAGCAAAAGAGTAGAAGCATTTGAGATTTGTGAAAATGTGCCGTGTAAGGCATAGTCGTAGTACAATGTGGTTGGACTGTTTTATGCTGGGATGTGTTAGTCTTCCCTCACTCTGTACGTTGACAATGCCTTGGAAAAGAAAGCGTGATGTACATATACTATACCGTAACAAGATATCATTGGCATCACATCTCTTCCTTCCGGTGTGCGAGTTCTTCTTGTATTGGTTTATCCGTAAAAATTCATAATGTATATTCAAGACATAAAATGATCTCATTGAGATTCTTTGCATTATTAAATATGTGTATATTTTTCTCGGTGATTCATTGTATAGGATTCTGAATGTTGACAGCTTTTCACTGATGAAATGCTTTATGTAAAGTTTGCCTGTGCATTTGTACTGAAACAAGTACAACAACTATGATTTTTATGTAGATAATGATTTACCAAAATGTAATCTACCCAAGAATAATAACTGCTCCCATTCAGACCGTGGGATGGCTCACTACAAGCAAAAATGTAGATTTGATGCAGGCCCCTCCACCAACTATAATACGACCATAGCGAACGCCACAAAACAACAACGTTTATAAGTCAGTGTCCACAACGTCATCTTCCTACGACTTATAGCCAAGCATCGCCCTCGGGCCACGTACTCCACAAGCTATTTGACAAGAAGCTCCAGTTGCAAGCCGAACATGAAAAGCCTTATAAGTGACTAAAATGAATGCATTCCCTGCGCCCTTTACCCTCTGTAGAGTTGAATCGGTTTTCTGTAAAAGTTCGGATCCTTGCACCTAATTATGGAACCCCGTATGAGGTAACCATGACGTGAGTCGCCTTCAAAGTTTCTGTTGAAGTCTAGATATTCATCTTCAATGACGTATATTGTTTCGTTTATTCGCTCCATGGTATGGTATATCAGACTGGAGATTATATCGTTTGCTAATGCAAGATGCTCTCATTTTAGAAGTAGTAATTCCACTAGTGATTACAATTTTTTCTCTCGCTTAGTAAATTTTTAATTCTTTTTATTTATGCCATTTACACTTCAAATACTACCTGACTAAAGACAGTAAATCTGGTATTTATATTGTGCGGAAAAGTCTTTAGAAATGAAAAAGGATATCGAAGCCTACTGTATGGTAGTCTTTTCCCATTCGTCCGTTTTATTGCTTACAACAGAGTTGTACAAAATCCAAGGAAAGTTCGAGCCCCTTAAATTGAATTGTCACAGCAATATCCACAGCTACAGCATAAGGTACTCTGGGATCAGAGAAATAGCTGTAAGCTAGGAACACCAAGTGGACGGCAGAAATATTTCCCATGTTTCTCAAAGTTGTTGTACTTCTTAAAAGCTGGGTGGTTTGTTTAATTGGCATATCCTTTTTTTCCTTTATTCCTTTTTTCCGAAAGTCGATGGAACGACTACTTGTCGATGTGGAGACTGACTGGTCCGGCCAGAGGGGTGTCACCACACAGCCTCCCCCCCCCCTCCACGATTACTACATTTGAAATGATGCAGAAAATGTATCCAATTGGTACACGTACTCACTGGCGTATTCAGGATTTTTGATGGGGCTAACTGCGGTGCCTGATCGCAGGCCTGGGAGAGGGGTCTAAGAGTAGGGGGTATCTCCTATTTGCGAAATTTTTGAATATTTAAGCACCCTAAAATGCAATCTGGTGCAACATTTAGCATCATTTGAAGTCAATATTTTGTTTTATTACAAAAAATAAATTGTTCTGCAAAGAATAGGGCCCTGTACTGTCAAAAGAAAATTTTTTGTAAGCAAATCAAAGGTTGTCAGTACATTGGTGTAGTCGTGTAGTCAGGCGTTTTCCAAGGGGTAAACACTAGCCTAAAGTATTCAGCTTTTTCCGGGGGTGTTGGTGAAACTTAGTCATAGGAAAATGCCAGACAAATTACCAAAAATCCTTAGCGTTAAAAATGAACGTGGTCAATAGTTTCGGCTCCAGAATATTGATAAAGCTATGCGACGAGCACTCGCATAGTGAGGGTTAATAGCGGGGATATCTGCAATAAGACAAATTTTGCAGTGCAAACAAAGATGCAATGGCATAGTCATAATTTTTTACCACGTGTACGGGGAATGATGAGGTTAGTAATATTTGCCATATAAAGATATTGGTAAAGAAAACAAAAGATCATTGGGTGCACTTTCAGACCTGATAAATACTTTTCGGATCTATAGCAAATTTGAAAAATGACGGATTGAGTAAGGTGGCACAGAACTTACTTTGTTGGAAGTAAAATTTCAAATTGAACTTACCCAGTCATAATTTCAAATTCAATCGCCGCGCTGACGTAATGGCAAATCTAAATAAAGCATTAGCAAAAGGGCACCATCTTCTTCAGAACAGCTAGCTTGGAAAGTTTCCGTTACTGAGACAATTAACGATAATACTTTTACCATATTTAAGGAAATAAGTCAAAAATCGAATTGATTTACAAATGGTTTTGCATTTTTTTGGTTCATTTTCAAGGGACTCAAGTAATTAACGTTGAGGAATGATTTGCACTTTCTTCAGGTGTGTATGGGTAATACGTATATGTTTATTTTTTCAGAATTCGATTGGGGGCCATCCCCCCTGGCCCCTCTCTGGCACGCCAGTGCGCGTAATTTAAATGTTAATAAAGCTAGTATACCTCGCATTCTTTGATGTGTCGTAATTTTATGACAAAATTCCCTTTGTTTCCGTCCTCAGAACTGTACCATAATCTAGGTCACTGTTTAAAAGTCATCACCTAAAACCGAAGTGTGGTTATATATTTCGCCCATATTTAATCCACAATACAAGAATAGTCTTAGAAGAGTAATTTCACAATTAATATTCAAAAAAAATCTTTGTCATTATCATTCACAGCAGTCTAAAATTTCTAATATCGCCAGGGGATATGTAGTTTATAGAAATATGAAAGGGGCTTATTGAGTTGGTTCACGAAATTCATGATTTGTTATCACACCTGTTGATTTTTCCTCACATCCTAATGGTAATGGTCAGATTAAGACATTTTGAGAGCATCTGACACACAACTGAGACCGCACTGATTGGGTAATTAATGATTAAAACCATTTATTACAAATTCGTGACCAGACGCCTTGTACCATTTGGTATTAATCATTTGTAACTCCTGTTCAAAGACAACCAATAAGTGAGGCTTATACCATCTTGATTGACAGACTTACAACTCCTCTTACCAACAGCTGTCATAATCACGGCTTCAGTTACTTTTACATGTTGTATATTCAAGAAAGGCTAGTCTATCGAAGGCTTGGACAAGCATAGTGAAATACAAGCACTTAAGCCCATAGAAACTACAATTTCCCACACTTTCGGTTACACTAGGAATTGATATATGAGTAATGAGGCTAATTAGAAGCACAATTATGCAATGATTTCCTTCACACTCGTCACAAAATAATATATTTCAACTCAATGAGCCCCTTTAATGTAAATAATCTAAATTATATCGTTTAAAAAGATTTATCACCGCTTGCAGCAACACCTCTAATTGAACAAACTAAATTCAGCAAGGAATGATGAAAAAATAATAACAATTACAGTGTCATGTATACATTGTACAAACTAGACATAAGAATGTATTCTTCTTTTATGTTGTTCGTTGTAGCTCCATAAATGTAGCTTACATGTTATTCCAATCTTTGGAATGTTGTTGTACATTCCAACAGTTACAGTGGAGGCCGAAGCTAAATAATATGATATTTGTGTAAGAAAAGGTTGACGAAAATTATTTGGAGTTATTTGCGTAATGCATTTGTGTCTCAAATGAAAAAAAAGTTGTGGTACAAATACCGATGTGAACGTAACCTTGAAAGTACCAAATCGAAATCATTGGCAGTATATTCTAACAACTAATCACAAGCTAAAGTTACATTCATGTCCCATAATAGCATGACGTCTCTGCCTTTTTGCATAAATCAGCCGTTGTACCCTTCACACCAACCTCTACTCATTTCTCTCTAATAAAATGTCATTGTGAATAACAAAATAAGGCCTTGCGATGGAGCAGCAAAGGTCATTTAACAACCTTTCAATTTTGAAGTACTACTTGGTGAATAATTTTGGAAGAATAACAAAATAGGCTATAAATACGTTATAAAAAAGGAAAGTTTTGTAAACTTAATCACTAGGCAATCATGTAAGGTCTTGCCATAAAAAAGGCAATTCGTAAACAGATTGAGGAGATTCCCCCTTTAGGGACAGTCTAGATTTTGCAAAGTCAGGATAACACTTTATTCATGGACGCGGCCATATTGCCTATTTTGAACACACATCTAAGTATTCTGTGCGTACATTGCCAGTGTTGAAAAGGCTTTGGAATCCCTTGCCAAATTTGCCGGTAAAAGGAACGATGATACATGTATATTGGGTAGGTCTATTGCAATAGCTTCTAGCATATCACGTCCAAAATCGGTGATTACTCTGCCGGTTTTTTTGTTTTTTTATTTTTTTACAAAAAAAAAAACAAGTTTGTTAGTCGACTTCTTGCTTTCTCAACCTTGCCTTTTGTTAGGCTTGTAAAGATATACAATGCGTTGCATACGTTTTCCATTGTTGGGTAGAATTTTGGTTTTTCCTCAAACGGGAGAATTTCTCTGACTCGTAAGGCAATAACTTAAATTAAACATTGTTTTCTTCCATATCACCTGCTTTTAATGCCCAAGGGGTAGTTAACTGTACAGCCCAAAGTTTTATAGTAATGATTTATATATGTCATTTATCCTCACACTATGTTTTATATACAAGCCAAGTACGAGGGAGGAATTCGACAGTTTCAGTGACCTACACTTTTGCTTACATAGATTGTCGATAATAATCATGGTGCTCTTACTATTTGTGACTTGAGACAATAAATCATATTCTTTGAATTATATTGAGAAAGCATTAGCAGCTTTCTTAACTGTTGAACATAGTGCAAGCATCCCATTTAGTCAGGTCTAGCCTGGTCTAGTTGCTTCTTGTACAGCAGTGTATCTATATCTCTTGTGGAATCCAAAAGGGCTCCATAAAATTTCAAAAAGATTACTTTTTTCATAAAATATTGTAAGAGGCCTCTGAAATGAAATCCGGCTCAAAACCTGTCCCATGGATGCAACTGTGCCCTTTTATCAAATTTCTACAAAACATCCTAAAAACGATATGTATATTTGCAAGCCGATGTGTCTTGACTGAATAATACGACTGCCATCAAACACGCAGTCCCATCTTAAAAAGATTTACCTGGTTTTTGTTGCTATTTATAGACAAAATACCAACTACGACCGAGTTACATTGTCTAGTGACATCGGCAAACAACATTTGGGGGGTTGCAGCAAGGCATTACAAACGGATTTAATGAATAGTCCACAAACGACGTATTGTCCTCCGCTAGACTCAGTTCCAATTCCACAAGTGCTTGGTTCACTTTCATCAATATAAATCGGTACTCGGAAGAAGCTGGATTGATTGGGCTGGACTCCATAGGATCTTCTTTGACGTTGAAAATAAGAGGAGGGTTGTGTGAGACAGCTGGTCCTACTTTTCCTCCACATTCGGGTAGTCCTCCTTTAAGGAAAATAATAGTTTGAAACAAAAATTAAACAGTTGGAGCACAGATGGTTCTCACTTACACCAAAGAACACATTTCCATCCCTAGCTTCTTAACTTATGAAATTCAAGGACACCGTTTAGGAGTATTTGGACAACCAGAGATGAAATATTATTCTTCCGCTCAGCCTTAGTTACCCTTTTCTCTTGTACCTCTTCAACTAAGAGTTGTCATTCTTTTTCATTCAAAATTTACTAGTCATCAATTTGGTCTACTTTTGAAATAAAAAAATTTAAAACAGAGAGGTTTTGCACATCTTGTGACCTCCGGAATTCGGACTCGATATCATTGAGACATTACCTGCCTGAAA
The DNA here is from genome assembly GCA_029531755.1 of Holothuria leucospilota. Taxonomy (NCBI): domain Eukaryota; kingdom Metazoa; phylum Echinodermata; class Holothuroidea; order Aspidochirotida; family Holothuriidae; genus Holothuria; species Holothuria leucospilota. The sequence continues at coordinate 75,987,053 of CM055961.1, read as the reverse complement.
CGACCAAACGGTGAGTAGTTGAAAGATTTTGTGCTTTTTGTGCTAACTAGAATCGAAAATGGATACTTCCAAATTCTTAATGTGGACTAAAATATGAATGGGTACAGGTATTCTTATAGAAGTCTTCACATATTAGCTTAAGACTTTTGGAGCGAATTAAAATGATTTGAATAACTTCATTCAACTGGAAATAATAGTATCTTTGTTGAGACATTTTTAGACTACCGTTGTCAGTTTTGTACACCTTAGGATTTAAATACAAGTCTCTTTTCGATGACGAGATTTAATTTCTTAATTAACTTAACCCTTTTAGCCCAGCATGCATTTGGTATTGTCTTGCAATTTTGTTCAGACTATTCTATCCCCCTTTCTCTCTATTTTTACCCCTCGAGCTGTTTCATTTCCTACCTATACTCACAAGACAGCCGAGTGAATAATACTTGTGTAGTAAGAAAGGCAGATTCGTGTTAGGGTATTTATCACAAATGCTCTCATAACTGTGAGTTTTCCCCATTGTTTACATTAATCCTTCTTGTATAGCTTTGGAAATGTGTGTCAATGCTAAACCATAATTCTTCAAGTGACTAAACTGCTGACCATCCAGATTTCCTGCAGTAACACGAACTTCCGCGCTACATCTTAGAGGTGTACAACAATACTTAATTGTGGCAATAACGTCGTAACCACCTGGACAAAATAGTCCAATCATCCTAAGCCAAAATTACTGACTCTGCAGGTCTCACCTGTGACATACACTGCTTTAAATTGGTCTACTCGCACAGCACCCATTTTCCTATTGTCATCGTCTTTTTCGTATCCATTCAAAGGATGAAACAGTGCCTGGTATTAAGGAGAGGCTTAAAAATTTTAAAGTTAGCAGAATCATTGGACCCTGTATAGAAATTTTTCAGATGAGAATGTTTTAGATTGTTCAGTGTTGCTTCGATTTCATCTACATCGTCAAACATTTTTTAATTTCTTTGTAATTATCACAAACGTATTATTTGAAAGATGTTATTTGTTTTTGAATAAAATATTTAAGATTTACAACGCAATAATATACGTCTCCCTATTGCTTAAAGTTTACCAAGATATACTTTTCTAAAGTGCAATCATTTTAATAGTTTTCCCTCAAATTGACTATATTTCGAACCTATTAGTACATTGTGACTAAGTGAAAAATATCTACTTACTCTCCTTTGTAAAGAAAATGGTTTGTTTAGGACAATGTTGGTGATATCAATACCATCATGTATTCTATTGCCAGGCATGTCAACACCGGCTAAGGAAGCCATTGTAGGGAAAATGTCCATCATGCTGACAATCTCATCAGATACCCTTCCACCTTCAATGGTTCCTGGCCAGTAGGCTAGAGCTGGTACTCGATGACCACCCTCCCAGACAGTTGCTTTGGAGGAACTTCCACCACCTCCTGCATAAAGCAACAATGTAACATTCTGTTTCACGTGTGCTGCAAATTCTATCTTAAAGCAGAGAAGTAAAGGTCGATTGACAAAGAGATTTCAATCATTATTCGAATACATTTTATTTCACAGTTCGATTGATTAGTAGTGACAAAAGAAGATTCTAGGTACTACCTGAACATTAAAGTTGCAATGGTAACTTGAAAAGTCCCCAAACACCAATTAATCGAGATTTAGCAATATCATGCTATAGCTGTTATAAACATGGTCCAAACAAAGCAGGAAATAGTGGTCGCAAAGCTCAGAAATTTGAATATTTGAAGATCTTACACCATGCATTCGTGTCAAGTATAACGTCTTTGTGTAAAAGAACCATACACTTGAACACGACATGACAGAAAAAAAAATTGTTTTCAAGAAGGAATGTCCACCACTATCTGGACAGATTTTTTGCCTAATTCCTTGACACACGTTTGACAAGTAGTCAGAAATTATTGACAATTATGGAATTCTCAGTTTCTGTTCCCAAGAAAACTGTCTGACAGACTACTCGTTAATCTTTCTACAAGTTATTGGAAAATAACCATGCTTGGCATGTTCATGGATTCTACCCCAAAGAACACAAACGTAGTTCATAAACCCATTAATAAACATGAAATTTAAAATTTCATTTTAAAATTTAAACTTGTTTATTGATTGAGAGCCATTTTACATGACTTTAACTATTTCCTTCGACCATTGCACGAGACTTGCCCGCCAACTCACCCATCTCCTTCATTAAAGAAGTTAAATAATGGAACCAATTTAAGGAAGCACTGAAAGATATTCCTTAAAAACATTGTATAGAATATTCTCAGCATTTTAAAGCAGAAAATTTTCTCAGCCATTTTGTCCAGCTTTGAAATTTAATTACCGTGGAACTTCATATGCCTTAGTCTTGGAACGACTAATGTGAATCTACTGATTCAACACATCTTAGTTGGTAGAATACCCTTCCTCAAGTAAATTTAACAAACAGTTTTCATCCAGGGTCAGCTGACTTGGCTGAAACTTGACTTTAATGGGGGTTGGCCTCGATTTGAACGAAGAATAGCCAATCGCAGCAGTAAATCAGCTTTCTGCAGAATAAGTTGCATTAACTGAAGGAGCAATATTAGTTTTCTTAGTAAAGTAAAAAAAATGCAGTATATTTTTATAAGTCTCCAAGGCAATGTAGCTTTCACCGTTTTATGACGTTAACAAAATTATTGCAATTAATGTAAACATCGTCACTCACAGCTAGACAATTTTAAAAAGTGTTGATTAACAGATTAATTTATTTTGGGTTAGCTGTTGAGAAGGTCAACTACAATAGATGAATGTAATGTACACCATTCTATTTCTTTAGAGAGTGAAAATGGCACCACATCAGTCACAGTTGATAAATATCAAGTTTTAATCTGAAAAAAGGCTTTACCCCGGCTTGTATGCACTTGAAGAGCAACTTAAGTCGTTTTTGTGTCTTGTTTGGGTAAACCTGCATGAGACAGTTGGGTAACTACTCCTAGAAACTCTTCGTTTCCTCTAATACTATCACACGAAGCGAAGTAGATGGGAATACCTGCAGTTTTTTGCCATTGGCCAAGAAATGGTCCAGGATCACCACCATAATTACATTCCCACTCTGCCGGCCCATTGTCACCTGAGTATAAATGGTATGAAGTAAGTGATTGTCCATTTGTATATCTATTAATTTCATTTAAATCTTTATTCGTAAGAAAATCTGCTCATGCTATCATGTGTGGCATAGATAATGACACTATTAAATAGGATACCTTTATGATAGGCTTGTTTAGGGTTGTTTTTATAGAGAAGTATAGATAATATCTGTCATTGCATACTTATTTTATAATGTCTCGGGACACATCACGGTAAAGTTATTTGTATAATCTTCTTTTGGAGACCTGTTTGGTTGACATTATGTTACAACTCTAAGATACGTCTGAAAGAATACTTTTATTCCCTTCTCTCTCTTTAGGGATGGATAGAAACTGATGCTTCAAAGCTGTAAAGTGTAACGAATTTATCACTCTTATATGCATGAGCATTTATAATACAGATGAGAAGTTAACTACGTCTCACTTGCCACCCAGATAAGAGTTCTTTCTGCTTCACCATTTTCGGCAATTACATTAACGATCGTCTTTATGACCCAGTCCATTTCCAATAGTGCATCCCCATATGGGTCACCGCGGGCTGACATTCCCGTGAATGCTGGCATGTGGTAAAATGGTGCAAGCATGTGCTGAAGACCGACGTACAGTAAAAAAGGTGTTGATATTTCCCTAAAGGAGAATTCAGATGTCATCATAATTTCTTTTACATAACAAAACGTTTGAGGGATAAGTGGGGTAGATACATGTTACTTAGTTTGGTTTGGTTTTGTTTTTTTTTTTTTCCTCTGACCAAGTATGTGGAGTTAAATGCAGACGTGTAGGATGATTTATGATATGGATATCAATACTTTTGTATGCTCCTTTACATTTCTTCCCTGCTGCATATGTAAATGACGAGTGACGTCATAAATGAAATACGATTATTCTGAATACTTCATATGAGTAGCCATAAAAAGTTGTGGAACATTCATAGTTGATGTTGCTGATACTTATACAGCACAATTTTTGTTGATTTTGGGGAATTGAACGTAAATAAAGTAGTATAGCTAAGGATTGTGTTGACTATGTTAAGAACAAAACTCACAAATAACATTATGGGAGATGAAGAAATCATAATGATTGTCAACAGCGATTCTCTCTCTAAACCGAGAATAGATCGATATTCGGGTAATTTGATGTTATTGTCCTTCAAAGTAAACAGCACACAACTCTGGTTGCGTTATATAATTCGTTAACTATCTTGCACTTTAAGAATGTATTATCTGCTGAGTATTCGGAAACTATACATTAAGTTAAAGGCTTCGTGTGAAATAGTATTTCTAATCAGCAAAAATGATAATTGAGTCCAGAAGGGTCGCAAATCAAGGCAGAATGCAAATTGGGCTTGGATTAGTACCATAGTGTCAAGGCAAAGCTGTGTATTGTCATTGTCCCTTACTGATTCTCTCCCCTCCCCCCTCCCTACCTTACCCATTCGTTCTCTCAAATTATTGCAGTATAGAAATTAAATCTCGTAATTTCAAATAGGCTAAGGATATGAGACACAGTGAAAAAGACAAGTAAATAAAATCTGTCCTTTCAAAATTCTAATAAATTAGTATTTTAAATCGATCTATTAGGTGTAGTTACTCGAGGGTGAGAGGAGTAACCAAGGGTGCCAAGAATGCAGTGATAAACAAAAAAGTATGATAGCTCACCTCTCTGTGATGAATATTTCAGCTGCATGAGTGTAACGTAGAGAGAGGTATGTCATATTTAATGGCTGCTCAACAATCTCTCTGCCGTTAAGCAATGGGAGAGCTGTAACGATAATTTTAAACCTTCAAAGTTGAAACCGTCTTTCTTTGTTCATAGATGATTCACTGGAAAAGGTTCATTTTGGCTTTAAATATTACAGTGTATAAAGTAAGTAATCATGAGTCGATCACTGCATTCTACATGCCAGTACAGCGTGCAGGCGCGATGTGATTGCAATGTAAGGATGATCTGCAATGCATTTGTTCAGACAATATCAAAAAGAATTTTTTGCCTTATTATTTTGATGTTCAAAGCAAAAATGTTACTCATGGCCAAATTTTCAAGTTTCAGTTCAAGTTTCAAGTATGGTATAGAAATTTGCAAAAATCACCAAAAATGGTAACCAAGTGTCTTTGATGTAGCTCCGATTAAAAATTTTGATAGAAAAGACATTTTTCTTTAATATTATTTGCATAACTGTTCTTGAATGTGGTAATTATAGGATTTTATTTGCTTGTTTTTTGTAGCAATTGACTCAAGATTCCTTCGTAAGCATGGTTACATGTTCTGCCACCTACATTTCAAACTTCATTGTCTACGGATTACGCTATCTGAACAACACTAAAATATAGCACAATAAGGAAAACATATAAGAAAGTATTACTGCCAAGTTTTATTGATTTTTGTAGATATTTTAATATTTTTATGGTCACAATGTTCGTTAAGTGATCGACTCATGGTACGCCCAGTATACATATAATGGCACACGAATTATCTTACTTAAACAAAAGTCGGTTTGAAACTTTCCTGAAATACTACCGAAATTGTTCATATTGTCCATATCATTTATGGGCCTTCTGTAAAAGTATCATTCTTCTAAATATCCAAAGATAATACATATATATATATATATATATATATATGCCTAGCCTGTTTGCTTGTTACGTAACATTGTTTGAGTAACACCAACAGGGTTATTCACGGCTCACAAAATCTTGGCTTAACTAGGTTGTAAGCAAATGAACCTATCCTTACAACATTAGATTTTTTCTGCATCGGCATCGAGGCGAACTCCATGCCATATTCTGAAGAATCTTCCTATTCTGAAGCTGCTTGCGCACGTACCCTCAAAAGTTGTTGTAACTATATATTCTTTTGACATAAGAGTATTAATTAATGCAATTGTATGGCTTCACTATTCAATGAGATATTGCCAACAAGCTATCATTCAGCAGTATATATATATATATATATATATATATATATATATATATATATATATATATATATATATATATATATATATATATATATATATATATATATATACTGGTATACATTTCGTGTCCTGTTGTCATGAGGAAAACTAGCCCGATGCTGTCCATATAGCGCCTTCACGGTTGATTAAGTCAAGTGTAAATAATGCTCACATGTCCCACTGACCACACTGCTCATTGATTGACAACACTGAGATAACAACACAAAGCTACCTTATGTAGTCACAGTATAGCTTCCTGGAGAAGAGCCTTCTGGTACCTTATCTGCAATTTCATGGTCCACTGGGCCAGGGAGGTGTTATCTTAATGTGCATTTAATGAAGTAGAAATACCCTGAAAAAGGCCCAGAAATCAGGGTTTTTGGAGTATCGGAGAAGTTTGCCTAATGTGATGCCTGTTACGTTTACTTTTATATAAATATATATAATGCTGAATGATAGCTATATATATATATATATATATATATATATATATATATATATATATATATATATATATATATATATATATATATATATATATATATATATATATATATATATATACATACATACATATATCATTTTTGTGCTCGCTCGTCTAGCCTTATTTTGGAGATTTATCTCCTGTTAGGTATTTTTCCATTCTTATTGATCTTTTGCATCGGCCCCGTTTTACGGTAGAATACTTCTTTTCTTGGAGAATGCGTTGCGCAGTTTTTTCTATACTTTAAGTGTAAAGCCATGGTGTTTCTTCTCATGGTGGTTGTAACTGGACAAAGGCACTGATGTGCCAAAAATTCGTATTTAGCTTTCTCAAATAGGAAAAAAGCATGATTTTTGTTATATTTCACTGTAAACGTCTTTATAAGTATGTATACATATATACATCACTTACGCATACATATATTTATATATATCCTGGCTTCCTTGGTGACTTCATTTGAAATTTTGTTTAATCACGTGATGAATCAAAAAATGAAATTAAATTAAATTAGATCATCCCAGTTAGTTGCTAATGTATTCTTATACTTACCTTTGTTTCTCATATTAAATCGTACGATCACTTCTTTCATTCTTTTTCGTTCATTACACTGAAATCTTTTTAGAAGAAGAATCTAACTCTGATCATAGAGCAACCCTGAAAAGCTTAAATATGTAATTGGATAGAGTAATGACTGCAAACTGGGTAATGAGCATAGCAAAGCCATATCATATCTTTACTACCAAAGAAATAAAATAACCTGGAAAGTTGAGTCCCTCTTCACCTTGACAGGCATACCATGACACAGCACTACATCTAGGCATTTCTGACCAATCCTTTGGACATGGAACTCGATCGTCGACAGAAAAGCCGACATCGTCAGCACAACCCATACCGGGACTGTATGGTAACCCAAAGTAAAAGTCAAAACCTGAAGTGAAATGTTTCAGGTTATTTCATCAATAGTTGTGATAATACCCGAGAATAATAGGAATGAATACTTCAAAGGAAAACAAAATTTAAACCTTTCGGGTCTTCATGGTTTAACCAAATGGCAGTAAAATTTGGTCCTTAGCACTAATTATTCACGCTCTTAAGACCTTAAAATGTGTACCTGAACCGGATCGAGAAGGAAGCGGTGGCGATTACCTAGTCTAATATCAAGGGGAAATGTTATAATTTGTCCTTTCGTTGAACGCATCTACATTAAGGAATGTTGGTCTACTTTACAGATAAGTTGAATTTAAAACCCCATCGCACATTATTTTTTGGAAAATGAAGTATATAGTTAAAACGGTTTTAAGAATACATCACATCATTACTAAACTTGAAGCTAAAGGGCAATAGCCCTGGATTTGCAACGTTTAAATGTAAAATTTGTTGACGTTTCAAAATAAATTGTGTTGGGTTTTCATATGTAAATTTAGCACCGAAGTAAGCACGTGTCTCTATTCCAAATTGCCTGTCTAAGTTGATTTCCATGTGTGTTAACAGAAAGTGGGCACCGTAAGAAACAACAAAATAAAGCCAGGATATCCGTTATATGATTCATTGCCTATAAAAATAGTGCTTATCTCTTCTTTTTTATTCTCTCTGGGGAGGCGGTGAGGGCGTTGCCGTGTAGTGTTGTGTAGTGTCAGGATGTGCCTGGCATGTAGGGGTATCCACCATTCCTATCTTGACAAACGTTTTTACCATGCGTTTGATTATTAACCTCTGGTGATTTCACCTTGCCCTTAAACTCCACAAAAACGAAAGATTAGTTACAGAAGACAAAATTGAAGTAGTAATTGTCTAAGTGTGATAACATTCCAAGCCGGACGGTCAGAGGGAAACCGAGAACTGTCTAGTACACAATCAACAAACCTGTTGTTTATCAGTTATGTCCTCTAATTATGTTATGATCACGGTATACCCTACCTCGAGTGCCCTGAGATGACCTTTCACCAAATTATAATCCAGAGCGTTATCTTTCTTAACATGGCAAATCTACAAAATTAGTATAAAAAATATCCATTACCGTTGTCTCGAAATGTCGTGCTTTAGAGTGCTTTGGTTTGGACCACTTTCGACCTCAAATGACCTCTGACTTTAAAGGGAATACAAGTTTGTCCTGCTCAAGAAGGCAAATTTTTTCCTCAAATTTAGAAGTGTCCATCATCCCAGTCTTGAAATATCGTGTTTACAAGGTTTTCGGTTTTTGATTTATGATCACCTCCAATGACCTCTAACTTCCGCCAAAACAATCTCCATCGTAATATGCAGAATTTAGGAACTAAGTATGATAAAGGTACATCATTCCTATGTTGCGTTATCATACTTGAAAACAATTTTCATGGTTCTATTGGTTTAATCGACGGTGACTTCAGATAACGCACCAAAAGCATTTGCAACTATTTTCTGATTATAGCAAATGTACATACCAAGTTCAAAATGTACCTTGTGCTTCCTATCTTGAGATATTGTGTTTACAAGGTTTTCGGTGTTTGACCTCTGGTAACTTCACATGGCCCCGGATCTCAACCAAGCACACTAGGGATTTAACTATCAATATTATAAATCCATATAGCAAGTGCGAGAAGTATCCACCATTGTTATCTTGAGCGTTTATTCTCTTGCCTTTGATGAATGTCGTGATTTTGCTTTCAATTTGCTGCCTTAAGTTTGTTTGTTGGAGATACGCAAGTTCACAAGTACGGCTTTAACTCATGCATAATGTTTTCTCGTATGAAAAAGTGGCCTAATGCGTAAACTTTTTATCAAAGTGTGATACTGCACAACCGCTTTAAAGGTATGCAAAGACTCTTTTATCTCCCGATGTCTTACAGGGAATCAACGAGTTCTTCCAGTATGCAGAAATAGTCACTTGGTTCTCACACTAAGTATCAGTCAGCGCACAATAGTATAAAAAGCAATAAACTAATGCTCTTGAGCTAACATCTAACGCTGAAACTTCTTGGATCGTAAAGATAAGAACTAGATTATTTTGCTGCTTTTTAAGATAAATTTACTTTACCGTTGTCAACGATAATTGTTCAGCTCACTGTGATCCCCTTATCCAAACTTCTTACCTCTCGAATTTGGATGGAAGTCACCTTGCTGACCCAAATGCCATTTTCCTATCACTCCTGTTTTATAACCCGCTTTACTAAACGTTTCGCCGAACGTCGTCTCGTTGATCGGTAGCCCACCTTGAGTTGTTGGAAACGGGACATTAGTGAGGCCTGTTCTTGCACCTAGCCAGCCAATTTTCATAGCATGTACAGTAAATACTGTACATGGTGGAATACCGTTTCCAGTTTTAAACTGTGCCATGTTATAATTTTGTAACACGAGAAACGCTTAAATATCACCAATTTTCCCCTAACCCTAACCCTAATACTAAGAATAACCCTAACCCTCCCAAAAAATAAGAGTAAATTCTGATAATTTTATAAGAGGAATCGAACCCAGAACCCCGAAAATCATGGCCAATTACTTATCTGTAAATCACTCAACCGTATCGTACCATTAACAGTTCTCGTAACACGTGTTACAGTTTCTGTAACACAGATCAGTTTAAAACTGGACATGCTATGTGTATCGGGTGACCTAGCCTTGCTGTCAATAGAGCCGCCCTTGAAGGAGCGCAGTTTGAACCAGCGGCATTAAAGTCTACAAATCTAAATAATTACATAAGTCAAAAGAGGTCTTGTTTGATTATTCAATTTAGTCGAAACCTTTTTTCGATAGAGTTAATACATCTCATGAATGGAAGTAATCCTTTTGCCTTCTGCCTAAATTTTCCACTTTTCCCCCCATGTTCAATGCATTTATTTTAAATAAAAGTTGAAAAACACCATGTAGATTCAAAATGAAACCTGTAGCAAATGTCCGTGAGTTCCGAATTGGCGTGAGTATATACAACAATAGTGTCTCACTTGCCAAGTTTGGGATTAGGGTAGATGCGCGAATGAAGGTACTGGAAGTTTATATTTTTAAAATAAAGAATGTTAACAAAAGTGTTTAACTCTGAAAATAATGGACAGTTCAAGCAGAATGAACAAACGTGAGCGTAACACGCAGTTGCCAGACTTAAGTATTAAATTATTCAACTCTCCTACGTTCCAAATACTTTGGAAAGATCTCAACAGTGTCTATTTGCAACTTATTGCTTAAGTAAAATTAATATCTATAAGATAAAGTAGCGAACTAGCCAATTCAATTAATAGATGATTTCAGTAGATGTGCATAGGTTATAATACAGACGGAATGTATATATAGGCGCTTCTTGTTACCACAGTCTCCATAAAACACCCACTAGAGGGATTTCATGTGACGTCACGCGCAATAGATTCCCAGGCACTGAAGGGCAAAACACACACGCAGTAAGCGTATTTACAGCGCACGCTCACGGCATAACCATAGATAGTACTGTGACACAATGGACGCGTATCCGTCAAAACAAAAAAGACGCGCGATCTTGCCCTTCAAAATTGCGTCTAGTTGGTTAAAGTCACGTGACTGAAATCCCTCTATAGTCGGTCCTTGACTGTGTTTTACCTGATACCGTTAGCTGCCATGTAATCCACGAATGGTGTGCTAGCCGTCAAATTTTGTGGATTCCAAAATGAAGTAATGTCACCGAACCCAACATCATCCATTAACAGGATAACGAAATTAGGTTGCGTACTAGGAGATCCGTGTGTTGCTGGAATAGCACATATGGACAAAATAAACATGCAGATAGTCTCCATGCTGTTGCAAAATAAAAAATAATAACCAAAATTAATTGACGTGGGAAGGTTTTCATAAGAGTGAATTTAATGACTATAATTCCACTTTTTAGTCTTGAATTTTCCTAAGGGTAATGATAGACATTTTTAGACCAAATAAACTAATTTAAAATTACTGACAACTGCAGCCCTCATTGCCATCGGTTTTGCAGGCACTGAAAATTGATATTTATTTGTCTTTCTACAATTGTTTTCAACCAAGAGCGTTTATTGAATATGTTTAGAGCATGACCCCAGTAAGGAAGAAAAAAATCACTGATACTGGTTGAAGTTTCAAAGAGTACAAAAAAGTGCAAAGTATGTTGAAAAGTACGTGATGTCTCAACATTAAGAAAACGTATTGGAAACAAGGTATGGGCGACATAAATAGCATTGATTGTTCCATTGACATATTACCCTATTTTCACTCAGCCAATGTTACTATTCTATTGGATTAGCTAGGGTAAACGTATTCAAAATTTGTTTACTTCGAGTCAAACTATTTGGCTACGACCCCAACAGTGTATCGTTTGAATAACTAGCTTACTTAGGGAAATAAGAAGCTTGAAGTAAAAGTTCTCTGCTCCGATTTCTTTTTTGGATTTGCTTTAAAATTGGTTTCCTGAGTGTAATTGATACTCATGGTTTTAAAACAAAAGTTTTTTTTTCCTGTCAGCAAAAAAATGCTATAATGATCGTGTCAATACAGTGGCGGATCCAGGGGGGGGGGTCGCCGGCGTCCGGACCCCCCCTCAAATTTTCCAGAGTGCCCTTTTTCAAAAAATGTTTTTTTTCACACTAGTAAAAAAAAAAAAAAACGAGACAGTTTCACAGGTAATGACAGTGTTGTCCAATTCCGAGGAGATTTTGGTTACCCCCATCCAGTATCGATCAATCCACTAGTCTAGCCATGTATCGCAGAAACTTTCGGCAATATATTTGACTACGGTAGCCTATATTGGTCGCCCCGAAACCCGAACAGTGCAATCGTTTTACAGAAAATGTGACTATATAGGGAACACAACATACAGTATTTTAACCTCCTCCCCCAGTCGAGATAGCGGTGGCGCCAGGTGGGGGAAGGGTTCATGCCCCCCGTCGGGGAAGGCTGGCCCCCTATCGGAGAAGTTTTACAGTTTCGTAGGGGAGTCTTAGTCGAAAGTACGCAGTCTCCGACGACAACTAATCGACGGTTTACCTGTTTTTTGCTCTCAAGAGGATAATTTCCGTAATAAAAACCCAAAATTTTCGGCGCGCTACGCGCGCTGTAGAGTCACTCTATTTTTTTCAATAGTTCCGTTCCACATAGCAGGATAGCACAAGTCCTGTCCACCTTACCAAGTAACATATGGGCAGAATACATAGTTTATGTAAAGGTCGTAACTTTCATCCCATATCGCAAAGCCTAGTTGGTGTTCTATTGTGTGTGTCATGCGGTACAGTCAGTTGGTGAGCGACTTACGGAGCAAAGTCTGGCTATTTCATCGTGTAGTCCAGGTGGTTTCGATACAATGTATGTTACACCCGATACGGTCTACAAACCCTACAGTTCTTTTTTCGTTTCGTCATATGTCTTATGTGTAAGCCTATCAAAAAATTTCGCCCTCTTCGCGCGCTTTTCAATTTTACGATCCAGATTCAAAGAACACTATCAGTGCGCAACTCGGATCATGAAGTATTAAGTGATATAATGCAAAATATACCTGCAATTGCATGGGGTAATGAGGCTCCCACATTTGCCCTTCTCATCATACCCTCGAAATAGGGAATGTCGGAACTTGGGGTAGCTGACATGGCCCGGCCCCCTGTTGGAAAAATTCTGCCGCCACCCATGGTCAGTTTACTTATTTTGGCTTTCATAATGGTAATTTGTGGGATAAAACCCAAAATTTTCGGTACGCTTTGTCCACTCTTCCTCAGTTCAGTTATACTTATAGCTAAATATAGTACAAACCCTCTCCCCCTTTTCAAGTTAATAAGTAGAACACATGGATTTATTTAAATGTCGGGAATTGAATCGCATTTCGCTAAACCTGGTTAACGTTTACTTGTGTCTGTCGTACGGTACGACTAGTGACTCGAGGAGGAAAGTACAATAAAGTTATGCCTGACAGGGCCCAACTGTCCGCTCAATTGTTCTATATAAGCTTTAAATTACTAAAAATTCTTATAAGTGCAGGCTTACCCAAAAACTTTTCAAGCGCTTCGCGGGGTTGCAATTTCACCTTGTAGATTCCAGGTTTTGATTCCAGTTTTTTTTTTTTCATGTGTTTTGGTTTATCCTTTCTTTGTCAATATGAGGTAAGTTGTGAAATCGCTGACGTTTATGGGAACCAAAGCTTAAAAAAAATGAATGTGCCCTTTTTATGTTGGACCCCCCCCCCCTCAGAAAAGACCCTAGATCCGCCCCTGCAATATATTTATACGTGTCACGGAACCTGCCTTATATGCGTTCATTGAATTAGGATTCTTCCTAACGAAGAAAAAAAAAGGTTTGGTTGTGTCATAATGAACGAGCTCCCTTGTAAATTACTCTAATTTTTGGATCTTTCGTCCAAAATTTTCTGTCTTATAGCAAAAGTATTTTTCTCATCGATGATGATAGGTTTTAAGAAATTTGCCAGGAGTTCCATTGATAGTTGTGGCTACGGCAATATGTCCTTATGGGAGATTGTCGTAGATACTTTTCAGAGCTTCCTGTAAAGTTTCTCGGAGGCATAAAATGATGTCGTTCTCTTTCCTTTTCTGATGCATAAAGCTGATTTTGAAGTTTTATAGTTAAATCAGAGTAGCATAAAACAGAGTGTAGTAACTGTAGTTATGAAAACTTTGCAGTACTAGGCAATAACAAGGGAGGAGAGTTAGGAGTTTTATTAAAAATGTCCAGTAGAAGCAATGGCAATATGGCTAGGCATACGAGAAACTCCCAGTAGACAAAAGAGTAACTTATATTTACCTCTGTATCTGCATGTCCATCTATCCTCACCGGCACCGGCACCGGCACCGGCACCGCCACCGCCACCGCGACCACCGTCACCGCCACCGCCACTATATGCAACCGTGTATACACATAACGTTTATATTCTTTTGAGAAAGGACATCAAACCAGTGTTAACTAGTACTTGGTACAAAAGATTGGCAAGAAACGCTAACCGACTCATGAATCATCTCACACAACCTTGTAAAAATCGTACGTGTGAATTGTTAAGCATGTACAGAACGAGGAAAAACTTCGTTTAGGAAGATTGTCAATAATGGCAAAGCAGTTCTTTGATAATTCCCAGTGGAGACTTAAAGAGATCCAGCAAACAAAATTAAAGTATTTCCTGTCTTCTGTAGGCATAGTCCTTAAATGTAGAAAAGGCCAACATATTGTTAGCGGCAATTGACAAAGTGACCATATGTGTTCCCCAAATTTGTCTTCATGAAAAACGGAAGGTTCGTTCTTGCTGACTTTCTAATTAAGGTGAGCATCTGAAATAATGGTACCTGCAGTTTATAAATGCTGGTAGTTCCAGTCAGCCGGACTTTGCAAAAAGCTTGAATTAGGCTGCATACGAATTATAAACAATGGTAGCATGCAGAAATTACCATCATACAAGAAATTACCCAGTATTATTGCAAGCAAAGTGCAAACACGTTTTACTTTCTGCCAGTGGTAGGGCCAAGAGCATTTCTGTTTTTACGAACTACAAGACTAAAAACTTCATAAGCGTCTTATGTAAAAGAAAACTTTTACATGGATAAGCATTGAAAGACCGTCAGCTTTGCATGGTCTTAATTTAAATGACGTATCATGCACTGCACAGCATGACAATTTATTTCAGGCAAGGCACAAGTTACCTGTAACGAATTCACTATCATTGTTGAAGAGACTATCAATCCTGCTATAAGGTACACAACAAATAAATTATTTTACTTAGTTGTAAATTCTTTACTCTGACATGTGTATTTCTCAAAATGCCGGTCTCCCAGTCATGAAATACATACATTTTTTCAATGCGATGAATTAGGATTGAAAAGGAGGCAAATCGTTGATAAATCGTATCAAGTAGGAGCAATTTGTATGGATAATGTCAGGCGACAGTGGAATGACACCTCCTCGAATAGTCTTACAGGTTGGCTCTTATTCGAGCTTTAGGAAACGTAAAGATTGACGTCATAGAACAGCCGGAATTAAATTTTATTGGTTTTAACGTAAAGACATCATTTTTTATCGTTATAAAAATGTGACTTACATATTTTGAATACCGACGTCAACAGCACGTTCTATGTGAATTTATCTGGCTCCGGAAAAGCTTTACTACACAGGAATATCTCTATGGGCAAAAAAAATCGAAACTTCTACATTTATTGTTTAATTTTGTACAAAGTTCGCTGGAAGGATCTACTTGCCGAAAAACTAACCCACATAAATTGAACTGCACTGTAAAAGTTTCACATTTACATTCATCATATTCTACAATCCAAGGGTGTACCAGAAAGTGAAACCATTTTTTCTTAAGGATTATTTCCTTTAAAACTATATTTTGCTGGGACCCAGTTTCTCAAATTGTTATTTGTTATTATACAAGAAGAAACCTAAGGGTAACGGTGCACTCGAAAAAAAGGTCCATTTGTAACGAAGAGTATAAAGAGTAGCTGTAACAGAAAATATATGATTTAGTGCTGTGCAAGAGACATAAGACGGCGGTGAGAAGAAATAACAAAGCAAAAGCAATAACATTTTATGCCCACATAGATTTCAGAAGCATTAATAGGTAATAACAATGATATTATGCATATTAGTGCATTAGGAAGGAAAAAATAGACGAGACGTATTCTTTACAGAAATTTAGAAATGACAAACTAAAATCATTTTCATAAATACATGCCTATAGCTTTGATTATTGGATTTGCTCGATTATTAGATTTTCTCAGCTTGTCAGTTAAATTTGCAGCTGTTGACTAGGCGTATATTTTTTTCCTAGTGCGATATTTCTATATTTGAACACGGTAACTACGACACCACCCGGCGTATTTCATTGCAGTGAAAATCTTGACTTGCTCACAAAGTGGAAATTTTGACTATTTCCCCCAATTTATCCAACTTAACCGTGTTCCAATATGGTAGATCAGGGAATTTGAGGCAAGAAGAAAGTCTTTCTTGTAGCATGATAGTTTGATCTGTCTTAATTTAAATAGTCCAGACATGGACGTCGCTACGATAGAGGAATAAGGTGCCGCAAATATTTGAGCTGTTCATCTTCGTTTCAAACCATTTTCATTGGCTTTGATCAATATATGCATATTTATAATACATATATATATATATATATATATATATATATATATATATATGTATATATATATATATATATTCACATATATATATATATATAACACTAATTCGACATGTTGGGGGAAATCGCGATACCGTGATTTCGTTAAAGCGAAAATGAAACAATAAAATACATAAGCATATATTTCCCCTAAGGTAAAAGAAACTGCTCAAAAACATAATCAACGTTATTTCAATGGCTCGCCATCCGTTAGTGTTAACGGATAGGTGTCCGTAAATTCGTCGACATTGAAGTAATAGTATGTAGATTGTGTGATGGAAAGCAAGTTACCATACGGTTACGTATTCCTAAATAAAAAGTTTGTGTAAACGTTAAGGGAAAACGATTTTTTCCCCGAATGTACATTTTCCCCCTAATGTATGTTTTTTTCACACGATATTTCCCCCAAGGTGAAAAAAAGGCAAATATATATATATATATATATATATATATATATATATATATATATATATATATATAGATATATATATACGCTTTATATATATATATACGCTTTATATATATACGCTTTATATATATATATACGCTTTATATATATATATATATATATATATATAAATATACATATATATATACATATATATATATAATATATATGTATGTCTATATATATATATATATATTTCACTAATTCGGCACTTAGGGGGAAAGTTGTTGTTGAAAAGTCGACCTTAAGGGGAAAAAAATTTTCGGGTGAAGTATAAGTTTCGCCTTAACGTTTCCACACACTTTTTCTATAGGAATACGTAAACTCACAAGGGCGCCCTCTTAGATTTACAAACTAGATGCCATTACTTCAAAGTTGTCAAATTTACGGACACCTAGCTGTTAACACGAACGGATGGCTGGCCATTGAAATAACGTTAATTATATTTTTAGACGTTAGGGCGAATTTATTTCTTATGTATTTTATTATCATTTTTTCGCCCTATGTACAAGCAGATATAACAATTTCCCCTTAAGGTGGGAATTAGCGTTATATATATATATATATATATACATATATATACATATATATACATATATATATACATATATATATATATATATATCGAAGTTACTATTTCATGGTTATAAGTATATCATTACGTCATGAAATACAACTGTCCGTATTACCATTGTGCATCAGGCTTTAGTTGGATGTTTCAACAAGTTGTATTTTGTTGTCGTCGTTTAACAGATTATACTTCAGTCCTGTGATCATAAATAATCGTGTTTACAGGCTAGTGTCTAACATTTTTTCTTAATTCTGTACTTGAAAGAGAATGCCCTGTCCGGCCTACGTAATAAAAATTGAAAACATAGTTTATTTAAAGTCTCGTTTGGATCAGGAAAAGATTTTTAGAAGAAAAATCATCAATGTATAAATATAAAACAATGAAAGGCAAACAAATTTCTAATAGCAAAGGATAAAGAGTAATTTAGGCAAAAGTTAGCAGTAACTTATTGAAAGAATTTCTCATATTCATCATGTAACTAAGTGGCGTAAGATTTGATGTTGCTACAATTTTTTGAATGATTTTTTTTCTTGCAAATGCTTTTGTAAAAGAGGCAAAATCAAAAGATTATTAAGAGTGATCTAAATATATTGCACAATAAACCAAATATAATGCACTCTACATTTCGGGTGCTCAGCACACATTTGTACTGTACAGATGCCGTTTAACTCAAGTTTTTAACACATATTTTAGGTCAGATCATGACATTTTTGGGCACTATTTTCAAGAAAATTTGAATCTATTTTGCATTTCATTGACGAACCGTTGAAAGCTTCAGTCATTTGACTGTAATAAAGGATAAAGGCGGTGACATTGTCAATATTGCGATCAAAATTTAGCGATAATGGAGTTCAAATGTCTATTTTTAAGAACACTGTCGTTATTTATAACTAAATGACAGTCAAGTAATTGATATGACCACTATTCAGACTCAGTTTAGTAATCTAACAAACTTAAAATGCAAACTCAAGCGCAACATGTGACAAGTACTATCGGAAAGCGCTTTTTATCTATTTTTATTGTGGTATAAACTAACCTATGCTGATCACGTGATAAAAAGAGTAGAAAAATGAGGGTTGATTTGAACCGTAACTACCCTGTAAACGAAATGTTTGCACAAACTACTTTTCAATAGCAATTTCTGCTTGTGCAAAATTACCTACAGTAACTAAGGAAATCCGGTGAGTCTTGTTGAGTGGCATTGTCCAATGTCTGTTTCATACGCAGACACCAGAAATGCATCCTGAGATGGCGTCATATTTATTTGGCGACTTCAAGCCGCCTACCCTCATTAGCTCAGATACCATCTGGCAATAAACCCTGCAATGTATCACGGTGCCAAATTTGTAAACATATAGTCACGGATAGTGTAGTTACCCCCCCCCCCCCGGGACACAAATCAGCCTATATCCCGGTCCTTTCAAATGTGATTCTGCCAACGTAGTGTATCTCCTTTTCTTCTGCAATAAGTGCTCTCAGGGCAACTACATAGGGGAGACAAAAAACCCCTTCCGTCTTCGTTTCAATAACCATAAACAAACCATACGTAGTAACTCTAAGGCCCACCCGGTTGCCGTCCATTTTAATTTGCCATCCCACAGCCTTATTGACCTAAAAGTGTGTATCATTAAAGGAAACTTCAAAACCGATTCAGAGCGAAAAGCTCATGAACTGAAACTAATCCGCAAGGTCGATAGTCGCAACAAAGGACTGAATAAGGAGTTTTCACACTTGGGTACATTCTCCTGTTTGCATTGAACTTGACTGTTTTTGCATCTAGTCACTAAGCTTAATAACGCTGAAGAAGAAGCAGGGCTTCAAAAATTTCGTTATCTTTGATTTACAATGAAGTTGGTAATAAAAGCATTACGTCTGTGGATTTTATTTGTCTATGTCCTCTATTTTTACTACCAACACACGGATACCTGTATTATCGTGCAATTTGGTATATATATATATATATATATATATATATATATATATATATATATATATATATATATATATATATATATATAATATATATATATATATATATATATATATATATATATATATATAATATATATATATATATATATATATATATATATATATATATATATATATATATATATATATATATTATATATATATATATATATATATATATATATATATATATATCGTGAATATATATGGCCCTAATGTTGACAATCGTTCACCCTTCAACAACATTAAAAATCATTTGAGGAATCTTAACTGTAACCTCATCATTTGGTGTGGTGACTTCAATTTCGTCATGAAAACCCTTTTGGATAAAATCGGTGATGTTCCTAAAACGAATTTTGTTAGCTTGCTCTGCAGTGTACAGTATAATGCATGATTTTAGTCTTCTTGATATCTGGAGAGAACTTAATCCCAAGACAAAGCATTTCACCTGGCATTCTGCTATTGACAAGGCAATTCATTGCAGACTGGACTTCTTCTTAACTTCAGCACGCCTTAAAACATCTATTTCTAATGTCCAGGTCAGCCCTGTTTAAGGCTCTGATCACGACTTGCTTTCTCTGGAAATTCTTCTTGGCCAGAAAAGAGGTCGTGGTATTTGGAAGCTGAATACCTCTATTTTACAAGATGTTGAATACCAGAATTCGATAAGACAAACGATTTCTAAAACAATTAGAAATCATTCAAATCCAAATCCCAATTTTTTTTTGTGGGAAATATGTAAATTAAATATTAGAACGGTTTCTATTAGCTATTTCAGTTGCAAAAGTAAACGACGCCAACAGGAAGAAAGAACTTTGTTAGAGTCCATTATCGTCTACGAATATAATTATTTTTTGACACCCAACGTTCCGCGTTCTACCACATAGGGGTCAGAGCATCCGCCTTGTATGCGGGAGGTCGCTGGTTCGAATCCTGCTTGAGGCTAAGCTTTCCATTCACAAATAAATATCCTCTTTCAGTATAAGGCAAGTGCCCATGTTAGAGGAAAAATGGCCTAAGTCTCTGCGCGACTATTTAATATAGCGTGGATTGACTCATCCATATAAAGTCGCTACGTCACTCTCCCTACTCAATACTACATGGGACGCGTTCTTATGGCGTAACAATGGGAAACTTAACCCAACAGGAATTTAAGCTCAGGATCCACCTTGGAATATATCAAATTAAAAAATTAACTTCACTAAGGCAGTAACAAGAGATGGGGAAACATTACCCAAATCTATGCATAACTATGTAGTTCGCATTTAAGTTACCACAATTATAGTTGATAGGCCACAGTTTTTGTTCCTATTATTCGTGTTCCGTTGACTGTGTATTCCTGATGAATTTATTTTTCTTCAAACAGAATAAGTCTTATTATTTGTCAATTCAATGGTTTGAAGAAGACTGCATAGTCGACACAAGTAAAACTTTTCTTCGTCCATGTGGTTTTAACCAGTGTACTTGCATTTTTAAGCGACATCGTTCCATTTCTTATTTCTTTCATCGGTAATAAGCACTCATTGGTTTAAACAACAGCATTCCAGCACGTTTGTATAACAGTTTTTGGATTAGTCTTACCATAGCAAACCATGTATCCATGACCAATGACCTACAGTCATACAAATTCATTCCTATTGAACAGGTGGAGAACACGTTACAATACAAAGTAATGTTTTTTTTCCTTGGGGACTAGCAACATTACACTAATGAGTGAAGTCATCCTAAAGACACTTTTAGATGTAGCAGCTGACAAGAACCACAGTCTTTACTGAATCTTTCTTACATATCTCAAACCGTGCTACAGCGAGACATTGGTGAGAGTTAGCTGGGCAAAAAACTGTCTGAAATAAAGGGCAAGCGTTGGATCGCCATCTCCTTCAGTTCCATGCTTCATCATTGTATTCAAAAAAGGACTGTCGGTTTTTTGTCGTTATGGAGTAATCACCTGGAGTTTTTTTATTTTTTTTTTATTCTGCAGGCTGTTTTCTGTTCCATAATTTTCCAAAGTCAAAACAGATGATTTCATTGTACTCGAAACCTCATATTGTGGATATTAGAATCGTGCAAGGAATTATATGGACTTTATAAATACAGATCAACTATTTAATAGATTTTGTCCTTGAATATAAAATAATTTCAGATGTAAAACCTGAAATTTGCTGTTTCATTAAGAAATCCCATATTTCTGATTACTGGGCTTTTTTGTTGTAAAGATCACCATTTTCATCGTCTCGGCGGTGTTTAAAATTACAAAATTAAACGTTTTGAGATAAAGATAACTAAAAATTCAAATGTAATTTTGAAATTTGATGTTATTTGATAAGTGAGTCGCAAAGTAAACTAACGGAATACAACGAAGATTGAGAGTACCGTTTCCACATTTTGGGCTTAAAACCTATACGGAAGTATTTAGTTTCTCATCACAACCCAGTTCTACATTGCGAACAAATAACAGTCACGGCTATGAGGAAAGCTCCACTTATAACAACCCAGTCAAATGCAGCACCAAAAGCTGTCAGCTGGATGACATAGGTGAGAACAGTCGAAATTGTGGAGGAAACTGCAACGGTTTTGGCATCGGTTAAATGCAGTGCAGAAGCCTGGACGGCAGTTTGGATTAAACAAACAACTGAAAAAAGCAAGGTTAATGTCCAAATTATTGCGGACGAGGAAGTAAACCACGGCTGTAAAAATAACGAGCACAGCAAGGTGAGGGGAACTCCAATAGCTCCATGAAGGAAATTCAGCAGCATGAAATAAAGCTTTTCCATTTTTGATAAGTTTTTAACAAACATCGGCCATAAAGAGCTAAATAAAGCTGAAACAGAAACCATCAAAACAGCTTTTAGATGATTTTGCTCATAATGCTCCATTCCACCAAATAAGAAAGCTGGTTTACTGATTAAGATTATTCCTGCAACATCAACAACAAGTATTATTACATCAAATTTGTCAACATATTCTGAAAGGCACACATGGGCCATAATAGCTGTAAAAACGACGGTCGCTCCAAGCTCTATGCCTGTGCTGTCCCCAACTTCTAAATAAAGAAAGGTGTAAGCTGTAAAAATCCAGGAGAAAGAACCAGTCAAGGCACAAAGGAAGTACACTGTAGTATCGTAAGCGGTAAAGGCAACCGTTTCATGCTGGAATGTGCTGGGAGCAATGCAAAATAGATGAATCAAGCACCGAAAGAAAACTATTTGAGTTGGATGGACGTGGGAAGCCACCAATAGTTTTCCTAAGCTTAACTGAGTAGCAAGAATTATTCCGTATGAAACTGAAAATATCACACCAGAATATTTACGAATAATGTTAAAATATGTATCCATTTTGTCAGATTTGTTTCTTTTCGCGAGCTACAAGAGGAAGTCCAATTTCAAGATGTGGCGTTCGACTGAAATATTTTACTTCTGTCTTCCCCATTTACTCTTTCTAACTACTACGCGAAATGCAATTGCTGACAGTGTCGCCACTTTACCAAGCATACTTTTCGAGAATATCTTGTAAGCTGTCAAGTCTGTTTAAAACGGCATCTGTGAAGTTGTGTTGAGCGTAGTTACATCCTACGATGCAACACGACACAACTTGTCCATTTCAACACAATTCCCACTCTGACCAGTTAAATCTCTTGAAGCGTCAATCCAAGTCATATATGCATATGCATTGACCTTTCGTATATCTTCCAAAATTAATTTACTGGTTTGCGATATTTTCCATTCACAAGCACTGGAACAGAGCATTCTTGACGATAAGCGTGGCATTAAGATAATAATGTTTGCAACAGTTATTGTCCACGGGGTCTTCGCACTTCCCATATGTAAGTAATAATATAATTGTGAAGTACCTACAATTGCAAAGAATGACACTGGTGTAATTTAGCTGTACATGAAGAGTAGCAGTCGTCGCTGGATGACACGTGTAATTCTCGTAAGTTATCTGACACACTCAGTATTTTATAACAACTTTCATTTATAACTTAGAATTTTTTAAATGTGTGCCAAAATACGATCATTACAGTTTAGGTACACAGGTGTTACCTACGCCTACATGACAATTATTCTTCAAGTATTATTTAACTGTTTATTGAAGTGCGTATGAAAAAAAAAGTTTGATAAAATGTAACTTGCATTAGGAAAGTTGGTTTATCATTTAGGTATTATTTCAGGTGACGAGCCGCAACATTTTAGCTGTTGATCTTTTACAGCACATTATCTTCATTTCAGCTTTGTGACAGTGTAGGGCTGTAGGCACTAAGGTGGAGGATTTGGAAGGAAGAAAGACCAACTTTATCCAAGGCAACAATTAATAATTTTTATATTGGAGTATATTCGGCATTTTACCTTCCTCTGAAAGCTTGGCACGTTCTTTGCCATTCTGTTGGTTAGATTAAACAGAAAGTACAGTAAGAAGTTACCTTCTAAAATGTCCCGTGACAGATCTTGACCGTATCTACTCAATTAGAAAGCATCCGCGGTAAATCTGGGCAAATACTTGAAAAGGTGTGATGTGTGGACAATTAGGTGGAGGATTTGGGAGGAAGAAACATCACCTTTATCCAAGGCAACAATTAATAACTTTTATATTGGAGTATATTCGGCATTTTACCTTCCTCTGAAAGCTTTGCACGTTCTTTGCCATTCTGTGGGTTAAATTAAACAAAAAATACAGTAAGAAGTTAACTTCTAAAATCGCCCGCGACAGATCTTGACCGGATCTACTCAATTAGAAAGCATCCGCGATAAATCTGGGCAAATACTTGAAAAGGTGTGATGTGTAGACAGTAAAGTGGAGGATTTGGAAGGAAGAAACATCACCTTTATCCAAGGTAACAATTAATAACTTTTATATTGGAGTATATTCGGCATTTTACCTTCCTCTGAAAGCTTGGCACGTTTTTTGCCATTCTGTGGGTTAAATTAAACAGAAAGCATAGTAAGAAGTTACCTTCTAAAATAGCCCGGGTCAAATTTTGACCGGATCTAGTCAATTAGAAAACAGCGGTAAATCTGGGCAAATATTGACAAGGTGTGTTCCAGAACATTTCCAGAACTCATTTTAAAAACAAAACCGATAAAGAAGTTTTATCAGGTTTCAGTCAGGTTTAAAGTTGATTAGGGTAAATTCTGACTGTCATCTCAGAATGTCAGAATAGCGTCTGCTTATTTACTTTATAACATCCCATTTGCTCATTCATAACTTGATGTATATTGAATTTAGTCAAAAGTTATTCAAAAACACTATTGTTTACTTTATTACATACTTTCAATCAAACCTGAAATGGAAGACTTTTTTGCGGACACCATTGAGGAACCAGTAACTTGTGGCAAAATTTAATTTTGGGGGTATACTTTAATCATTGGCAAAATTTTGTTAATGTTATGACATCTACTAACCAACATTTTCATTGTTTACTACAAAAACACTGAATCTGAATATTGTGGCGTAAAAGTTAGCATTTCCAAGACGTGTTCTCAGACTGGTGCAGGCAGCAAACCAACAAAGAGTCTTGAAGATATGATATCTTCATGATGGTAAAACAAATATTTCAACAATGTAATGCTAATAGGTTACCTCATTCTGTGTTATGGCTTCTCATGAATAACACTTTTTTTAATTTCTCAATCTGAATATTTCTGGGATAATTACAATAATTAGTTCAGATATTTTATGATCTCGGAAGAAAGTTAACCTAAGCATGAGAGAAAGTGCGTAGTATAGGCCAAGGTCAATCTCGTGTATCTGAACGTTTGCCCAGCCTTCTCTGTTGCTTCCGTACTACTTATTTATATTACTTCATTGGAAAGAGCTAGCATTGTGGTTTTACTCGGCCAAAATTAAAATGTAAGTGTATAATTTGTTGCAAATTTTGGTAGAATTGCTCATTTTTGTCAGATGATAAATGAGGTCTCGCACATCAGCAAACACAGAAAATAGCTACCACATAATTTAGTTTAATTATGAAGTGCAAGTACGACTCAAAGGTACATAATCGCATTTAGCTTACGCAAAGCAAAGTTTTATCCACCGTAATGATTTCACGCTGTAACTGAAACTCCTAAGGTAATTACCAGTCGAATGTACATTGTCTTGAGGTTTGTTATGACATATAGATTAAAGAAGCCATGTCTTATGTACTGGAGTGCATATAAGGTTGATAAAAGGATTGCCTGCTCTCTATAGATGGCTCTTGCTCTTTGTTTCAGAAAGGTTAGTTTGTTTTACTAGTACAGAATGAATGGTGGAATTAAAAATCCATTAAACGTACCAAAATAATAATTTGCTAAAGAGTTATATTTATGATGATGGAATAATAACACTGACTATATTAGATTTAGGGATTAACGAATAAAACAAAATCAGCAAAATTAGTTTCAAGAATTATTAACGAACCATTATTAGTGCCTTTTCGTTAGTTATTGACATATGTCGTAATTTTGAAAGTTTCATGAAAGCTGTTCACTTAACACAAATTCAATTTTTCATGTTTAAGATCATTTTTTTTATAAGCGTTCTGTTGACAATTGCATGGGATGTCAATGTGCTTCAATGTGTTCCTCCTAATTACATAGAAAAAGCTAGAACTACGTGTTCTTCAGTTCCAATGAAACTACTCGAAATGTAAATACGGAAGAGTCAAATTTTCGGTGAAAATGTTGCCCAAATCCACTTATTCTATCCCTCTACTGTACATCCAGAAGACACTGTCTTATATTTTACGAACTACTTTTCCGCAAACGCCTATCTTTGATAATATTGTCTTACATAAGTGGGCTTTATACTGCACGCCTTAATTAAACTTCCCGTGCTGTCTCTTTCCAAAGTAGCACTACCCTGATCGAACACAACTAATCAACGTAAAATTACATTTCCTCAAAATCTAGCTATTTTTTTCAATATTAAACTAAAACCCGTCCTATTAACAACAACCCGGTTCAGTGAGCACTCACTTTCATATTATCGCAAGTACAGAAAACGATACCAACACATTTCTCTTACAGCAAACTGCACCTCTAATCTATGAGCACATCTTATGGAATGATTGGGATCGGTGAGCAGCAACTGTTTACCCATACTGCCACAAGCAAAACCAATGGGCAATCCATGCAGTTGCACATCTAATCGCCCCCAAATTCTCCACAAACCTTTTTGTTGAAGAAACTTTATACTGTTTCATTCTGTAGCATACATTTATGCAAATAATGGGTAAAAACTGCCCATTTAAACTTTAAACACTTGATTTTCGACATATGATGCCAACAATTGAGAATGCGAAAATTTAGGCAAAGTTGACCTTTAGCCTCCATTTTTTTTTCTTTGACTCCACCCTTAGCAACCAAAAATCACATTCTACTTTAAAACATTTCATCAGTTCTAGAATGTCATTTGGTTTTATTACTATTCCTAGCATACTGATAGACAAATAATAGCAAAAACCAAATTTTGAAAAAAAACTAGACCTTCGACCTATGACGTAATCAAATACCTATGCACGTGTTTTCATCGTCAGGTACAAAGAATCCTTCATTTAAAAAATGATGTTATCAGTCCTAACAGTTCATGTGCTTTTATTACTTTTTAAACATGTTGGCTAGAAATAATGGCAACAATCACTTTTTTTTATCAAATTTGACCTCTGAAGTCATCAATTATCCATGAGTTTTCATGGTCAGGTACCTACCCACCAAGTTTGAATTTCATCGAACTTATGGTTTAGGAGGAGTTTGCTGCACACTTGTTTGTTCACACACACACACTCCCAAACACACACACACTCCCACACACACACAATCTTCAAAAAGATTCCATAGCGCCTTCGGCAAGGAAAGAATAAGTAGGAGAAAAAAGGAAGACCCGTCATATTCAAAGTTCAGTAAGATGCAAATTTTGGAGACGAAAAGAGGTATCAAAATGAAATTCATTTTGGTACCTTTTTACGTCGCCAAAATTTGCATCTTACGAAAATTACGTTACGATTCGTAACGAAAATTAAATTAAAGGTTCACAATCGATCCCTAATCAATTGGAATTTATCAAAATTAAGTTTTCGGAATAAAAGTGTCGTTGTCATCGTCATCTAATACGTTGTCTCTCACCGCCGTCACTATTTAGATGTCATTGTCACAAGTATTACGCGTTTGTTACATTAAAATTGTACAGAGAAGGTAGCCTAAAATGAGTCCCTTAACTTGAGACGCACATATCTTGCAAGCAACAACTAATGGTTGTTTTACTTTTACTCCAACTCTTTATGTAGCTTCAATTATTCCCCTAAAAGCAACAATTTCCTGAAAGCTCAATCAAAGGTAGGGTATAGGGTCTTTTTGAAAGAAAAAATATTTGTGGAGCCCGTTCCAGCCACACGTAATATCTAAAATGAGCTTGACTGCTTGAAAAAAACACTTGAGGCTTACTACGTCAAACTTTGCTCTATAGATTTGATAGCAGTTCTCTATATTAGAAAGAGCAAAGCACACTATACGATTACGCACGTTGACTTAGGGTCACGCGTAATGGTATGTGGAAGCACATAACGGCTTCTCTTTATGACTGTTTGCTTACAACTATGCAAAAGTAGAAGAAACTGAATACATGGCATTTCTCGACTTTTGCAAACGTTCATGAAATCTGTTTTTATCAATACATGTATTGTTAGTCCCTGAGGATGTGGAGGGTACATTACTTTATCGGCAAGAACCTCGAACTTAATTGCAGTGATCACTCCGATCACTGCGATTTACCGTTCATAGTGTGGACAAGATTGCAACGTGCTCAACACTTTAAGACATAAATATTACGAGAACACATCGAAGAAGTATGAGGGTACCCAGCTGCGATTCTTTAAACAAAGAACTCTCTAGAAGATTGCAAATATTTTTGCATTCCTTTATTTTCAACCTCTACCACCTTCAGCCATCCGTTATTAAAAAATCTGCATTCTGATTGGTTAAACACTGACCTGTTATTCCACAACACACGGTCAGTAAACCATAAAACTAATAAAAAAAATGGTGTTTTTTACACGTTTTTGGTGATAGAATTGGGATAAACTACATTTTTGTCTCATAATCGTCTCGACTAAATATGTAGCAAAATAATAGACTCGACTTCGCCTCGTCTATTATTTAGCCAAATTTGGAGTCTAGGCGATTTATTCACCAGATAGTGGGTTAAATGCGATTTACTCCTTAAGTATAGGATTGAGTGGATATCATTTTTTGATTCACCCAAGGAATATTTAAACATTCTAACGATAATAAATAGAATGATTTCACAGGAAAACAGCAATAGGGTGTCTGTGGTGTAAACTAATATGAAAAGTGTACAATATTATGAAGAGAAAAGAAAAAAATGGTCTTCTGTCAAACGTTGTAACTTCATGACCTCTGTTTCATGCCAACGTTTGCACGAAAAGTGCGGAAAGATGGATTCCAAACTAGACAAACAAAGCAAAGGGAAAATTCACCAAAATGTTAATATCATCTTCCCCTTTAACATATCAGAAATGTACAGTAGCATTAATGTCCTAAGTGGTTTTAAACTGAAGAAATCAAGTAACTCCATTCGATTCATATGTACGGTTCTCAAGATATAATGAAATAAGCTACTACGTTCGGTATCCAAAGTAAACTTTAAGCGAGCAAGCAGCGATCATGATGCTCCCTCTTCACATATCCATGTGCCTCTTTGTTTTCTTTTTAAACTATTCGTATATCTTGTGTTAAAGTTGCGGTAGTGTAATGAGTTACCCAAGTGTGAAGTTTTTAAATATGCTACGTCCCTTAAGCTGAAATAACATCATATAACGGTCAAAATAACAAACTTGGTATAGCATCCAGAGTTGTTTCTTATTTTGTAAAATTTTGAATCTCGATGGTTTATTCACTAATAATTCTCCCCAAAATTCGGAGTTTTTTTCGGAGAGCTGAGAGAGCTTATTGTTGGAAACCCACAATCCCCATAGCTACTAAGCTGCTAAGCATCATAGCTAATAAGCATTGGTTAGATTTAGTCTATGAAAAACGTTTTGATTCTTTTGTGTTTAATGCCCATCAACATCTCACCGTAAGAGTTTTAAACACCTAACTGTAATGGTTACACATGTGAAAATATCCAAGACTACCCCAGTGATTTCCAATTTACTCTTACCTTGGTGTTAGTGCGGGGACCCACCGGGACCTTGGATCATACTCGTTCAAAGTGATGCTTCGAGTCCCGGCGCCACTCAGGCTGCTCTGTCATTCCTGCTGGCATAATTGACAGTCACTTGGTTAGATTACTGTTTTTGAAAAGGTTACCGAACACTTTGATTAGATTTTGCTCGGCACATCGGAATAATCAGTTGACAACTT
The DNA here is from genome assembly GCA_029531755.1 of Holothuria leucospilota. Classification (NCBI taxonomy): domain Eukaryota; kingdom Metazoa; phylum Echinodermata; class Holothuroidea; order Aspidochirotida; family Holothuriidae; genus Holothuria; species Holothuria leucospilota. Next base: position 75,957,078 of record CM055961.1, on the reverse strand, counting down.
GGGGTGAAGGTAAAATAAGAGCTAGTGATATAACATTGATTTTATCGTCGTCATCGTAGACGATGCCGCCGCCATCGTCGACATCATCGTCATCATCATTGTCATCATCACCATCGTCACCATCGTGTTTTGCATTGTACAACTAACCATTTTAAGTTTTTTTCCACCAATTTATCCTAAGGTAGGATATCTGATCTCCGGAATCTCTGTTAATACAAGTAACACAGTTCTCAAGCAGTACACGTCTGTCCAATGCCTTGGCACATCGTCTCCTTGTTGTTTTCTCTATCTTTGTTCACTAGTCACGTGAGTCATAAAGGTCCCAAATTATTCTACGTTCATTAGGCAATTCTTATGATGACACAAAGACTCGTAGAAACGATGAAAATGCATCTTCTGGTTTGTCAGAATTTATTCAGTGCAAAAATATGTCAAGCAATGTACAGCAAAAATGTAAGGATAAACAATCTGTAATGTTGTAAAGTTACCCGTGGTCTGTGTCGATTGTCTTCGGGCAAGTTTATTTCAATAACCGTCATTACAGCCTAAATACGACCCACCCGAAAATTAACCAATAACAAGACAGGTATATAATTTTACTTGAATATTTAGAAAACCAAATTACTAACAGTTATTTCATTTGTTGAAAAAGTTATGATGTTCAACCTCAGCTGATACCAAAACTGCTGATTTCCTGTTCTGCAGCATAGTTTGGCAAATAACCACTAGCTAACAACTGATCATCTTTGTAGTAAAAATACAAAGAATTGTCCTGCTGGCAGCCACTTGGTGGACCTGACAATAAAAGAAGTAATTTTCTGGAACACACACATATAAGTTATTACTCCAAAAGTGGTCAGTGGAAAAACGTAGTTTGCTAGCAGATGTAGGGGTCTATTATTTTCAAAACAGACATAATGCTTTTTGGTAGCAAACATTTCAAAAATATTTCACCTTAAGGAAGGGATTGAAACCTATGCAACTAAGATTTCATTTAATTCTTTTGGGAAAGTTAAATATATCTCTTATCCTATATTCTTCGTAGTTAAAAAGCATAGCGAAACCGATCCCTACACGGCTGATATAGTGTTAAATGCATAATATGAAGAGCAACCGTGAATTCAAGACACCATTCTTGCCACGATTTTTAGTTTCAAAAGTTGCAAGTAGGATTCATGTATAATATATCAATAGTGGCAAACTTCCGGCTTTCTAAAATAGAGAGAGTGACATAGTGGTTTGATAGTTGTTTTAAATGACTTTTTATTTTTGCAGTGCGAAGTATGGAACGCATTTCATTTTGCCCCACAGGGGATGGAGGTAAAATGTAACTGTTTTACAGTTAGTGTTACATCGATTGTATTCAGAAATTGAGGTCGATTGCTTTCAAACCTGAATTTACCAGCAGCGTTCTTGCTGGATAACTTACCCGGATATTTACGGATCGAATCTTTTAACTGTATGTGGTTGAGCTGACGTTTAGGTTTTTCATCAGGTAAATGATCATTATAAGTTTTTTTACGTTTTGATGAGTGAAAGTGATGATATATCAAACAATAACTCATTCTATTAATAAATGATGACATGGTCTCATACTATAATGCATTCATCTAATATATAATGGCATGAGATTTCATACTCTAACGCATTTTATTACAATTGATGGCATGAGATTTCTACTCGTATTCCATGTTTCATCATTACAATGCACGCTTACGTGGAAAAGAAATATTGCACTTTCATTCACTTGTCCCTTTTCACATATTTGATTTTTATTGAAGTTGCATTTTGGAAAATATTCTTTGAAATTTCCTCCTTCCTCATAATCAATTTAATTATTCCAAATAAAGTACATGTACAAATAAATAAGCAAGGCTGGTATATGTATTATGATTACCAAAGAATCAAATACATGGGCAAAAATGAAAATAAATGTATTTCCATGTCATCTACAAAGAATCAAACTACATTCAAATTGCACAAAAGATGAGTCTTTATACTAAAACCTCAAACGATATTTCATCGTATTAACTATTTGTGATTATCATGTTTAGAAAATTACTTGTCACCACTTAAGAGAGCGCATTACATATTGTTTACCCTTTCTTTCTATGCACATGTCACAATTATATATTGTAAGAATTTGCTTTCTAACTCTATTAAAATAAAACACCTTGTCAGAAAGAAACATCTGTCTAGACATTTGGTAAACAAATATGTTTTGTGGTAAAGGCTTTCAATGTCCTCACAGTGCAGGCTTACCTTTGTAATCAGTTTTCCTAAGTATGCTATCTACTCACCTTACTAGGGCTTTATTGCCTGAAGTTATGCTTAACGAAACAAATTTTACACTTCCTGCAAATGATTATATTATTAATTTCTAACTCTAACACACGTGGCAAGGAAAACGATATTCAACTACGTCATCACATGAATTGAAATTCAAGACCTCCACAGTACAATGAAACTAGCGTGTATAATTTTCGATATGAATAATTTCGATATGATTCTGAAGCATGTGGCGTTGTATTTTGATGCCCTTATACATTAATATGAAATAGCTATAAACCAGCGATTGTAATTCTGCTGAAATGAAAAGTACGTATTCTGGTCAGGACTCCATTCCGTCTCTCTACCATGGAGCTAAAGGAACTTAAAAGATGCTTACATCAATAAAAATAAACAATATTTAGCTCAAGTGAGAAAACACTGTAGACGTTTGATTTACAAACAGAATGTTTTTTTTTTTTTCCAAAAAGGTTTCAACCAATGACCTCTATCCAGTCATTGAGATATGTCTCATGTATGAAACTGTTTTACTTCTATTGAAACTAAATAAGAGAACGATACTTTCTACTAACTTATCGATTAGCCAGAAAAGCAGTGTACCTTACTTTGCTCAAATGAATTGGTTTAAATACGATTATCTTCTGCACGCCCATTGCAACACCAAAGGCAACCCCGCAATAGAAAGCAGTGCATTGAAAACGAAAACTTTGGTTGCTGAGCCTGTTATGTCACTGATGAGTCCTGGGTGCAAGAAAATATTACAATAAAAGGTGAAAGAAAAAAATAAAACAGCGTCATACCCAAAGCTTCTATAAGATAGCTTCTTTGCGACTTGAGATGCATTTATCATTCCATAACAAAAAATCAGTTCACCATCAGTCCTTACTCCATCGAAGTTGTATAAATTTAGTTTTAGCAATAAAAATGCCAGTGGTTTCCATTTTGAAAGATCGTGTTTAGAGTCGTAGTCTCATACCCTTTATCTGTCGTTTTCTAAGGCATCTTTTATGAAAAATGAAACATACAAATTTTATTATCCTCTATAAAAGTTTTAATTGGTCAACAATCAGTTAAATGAGCAAGATTAACTTTCCATAGTTACAATAGAACCATGAACTAGATTTCCAGAATCTCTTCGTTTTAATAAATCTCTAATTATCCAATCCGCCGCATGTTCGAATGTGACAATATGCTTCCAGGAAAGGAATATAAGCTATCGCATGCCTTTACAAATTTCACAATTCTGATAAGAAAATTGCAATGAAATTTTCAAGGAGATAAATTGCTTGGGAAATCCCTAGGTCTACAAGAAATAATCCATAAAATTCAGTGAAAGTGATTTTAAAATCAACGTACCTGACGTAAAACCTGCTAGCTGCATGGCTATACCCTCTATGAAAGAAGCTGTTACAAACGCTTGGTGAAAGTGAGATTTGCACACCATAGTGGGAAGTAAACCAATCAGACCTGAACTGTTTACTCCAATACACGCACCACTTACAAACGTAAATAAAAGTATCGGGTGAAAGCTCCTTACAAGGGCACAACCCGCAAAGCAAATAGCATTACAAAGTAATGGTAAAAGAGTGCTTGTAAATGCGTTCATTTTCTCTGTGCGAAACAATTCCACAGCTACCAGCTTGCCACAAAATCCTCCAATTCCACCCGTCGATGAAAGTAGCACCGCTTGATCAGGGTTTAACCCTGCCGATGTTCCTACTGACACTAGGAAGAGTCCCCATGACACAAATATGTAAAACATCAAGCCTTCAAGAACCATAATGCCTGCCAGATTCTGGTGATTAAACATCGCAAACCAGGCTCGAACATATATTTGAAAATTGTTTTCCTCCTTTTCCACATATCTATTCCTATCCACGTTATTTGCTTTGGAGAATGAACATGTCTCTTCCTTGTCAGGCTGTTTCGCTTCAACGGCCTGAATTTGTTTCAAATTCCTAACAGGCTTAGATACTGCAACAGCAGAGACAATAAAATTTAACAAAAAGTCTCCGAAAAGAACAAGTTTATTATCAAGACCAAAAGATGTTTTCAAATACTGAAAAAAGACAGGAAGTGTTGCCAATCCGAGAAAACTAGACAGTGCTGCAACAGAAACGGCGGTTCCTAGATTATCGTGAAAGTGCTCACAGAAGTTGAGGTACCCAGCAAACATATGTAATCCTAGCCCAATACCTGTAAAAAATTGAAAACAAAATTTAACGTAGTTATTTTATTGATTTATTGATTTATTTATTGATTTATTGATTTATTTATTGATTTATTGATTCATTGATTCATTGATTCATTGATTCATTGATTCATTGATTCATTGATTCATTGATTCATTGATTCATTGATTCATTGATTGATTCATTGATTCATTGATTCATTGATTCATTGATTCATTGATTGATTCATTGATTCATTGATTCATTCATTCATTCATTGATTCATTGATTCATTGATTCATTGATTCATTGATTCATTCATTCATTCATTCATTCATTCATTCATTCATTGATTCATTCATTGATTCATTCATTCATTCATTGATTCATTGATTCATTGATTCATTCATTCATTGATTCATTGATTGATTCATTGATTCATTGATTCATTGATTCATTAATTCATTCATTGATTCATTGATTCATTGATTCATTGATTCATTCATTCATTCATTCATTCATTCATTCATTTATTATTTATTTATTTATTTATTTATTTATTTATTTATTTATTTATTTATTTATTTTGAGCATCTTCTTGTACTTTCTCGTAGGCTATCGGAAGTAGGAACTTATTTGTTAAGCTCTTACAATAAGCTTAAGCTCTTACAATTTCTTGATCCTGGGCTACCAGGATCTTCACCATAGCGTAAAATCAAAATTTTTTGACAGGGACCTATTCAATAAGCCTAAAGTGTAGTTTATGATCCATACAAAACAATATCAACATGATCCTAAATTGCCATCAAGACCAAGTATCATTCTAAGTAGCTTAACATGTTGAAAAAGATTTGCCACTGACAAAAATCAATGGCTTCAAAAAAATGCAGAAAATCTTTCCCTTTTAGGAGGTGAAAACCGCATTTCAATAGCTCGTAGCGTTTGGAAGATACTAATTTTCAAAGAAATGCAAGTTTTTCTCAAGATAAAGTGCATTATGGGAAATCTGTGATGTCAAAACGGCACATTTATTTGACAAAGTATTGAATTTCTTTATGATATTGACACTGTTGTAGGGAATATTTAGCAACTTTGCTTGTTATGCCGTACATATGGTGTAGATTCATGCTAAACCTGCATGGAAAGATATTCAAACCTTCCAACAGTATCAAATTTCAAGGACAACAGGACATTCAATTATAAAGGAAAACAAAAGAAATCTGAGGCAATGTGCCCACTTTACATAACATTTTGTGATCTTGATGAGAACTGGAGGTATTCTTTGACAAAAATAAGTAGTCTTTAATATAAGATATCTGGAGTTACGAAAAGAGTATTGCTACGGGATTTAGAAGGCATAAACTGAAAATGTTTTCCCTTTCACATGAGACCCTTGTGTAAAGCCACTGGAAAATGCCTTTAAGTCGCTCAATATGCCGTTCAGTGACAACCTCGGTGATGTCCAAGTAATAATGATTTGTGAATATTGTTTTTTGCAGTTCAGGAAAACATTAAACTAGTCCTTCAATTTCAGAAATTTGGTAATATGTACATTTTCTAATTGTACTTTTTATTAAGTAGTTGTAAGGTATACGTAGTACTTAGCTTTACATTTCCCTTCAAACTGTAGTCAGTAAGAAAGAATCATTATTTGTCATTAAATTTCAAAAACCTTTCCCTCCTTGTCTTAGCTTTCAACTGTTTGCAGTGTCAGTGGCGTAACAAAGGGCAAATATAGCTGTATATCTAAAGCACCTTGGTACGCTTTCATTCCCTTTCCCAGTAGCTAGTTATGTCTTCAAAATAACGTTTCTTGAAAGACAATAATACGCCAATCGTCTAAACATCTAACATCACTTTTTGCAAACTACAACGTATTACTGGAACTTTATTTGTTATTGCGTATAACACAAAAAGACCGTCAATGTGTGATGTACCCACAAATATTTAAAGTACATCATGTCTAAAATCCTACCAATATAGTTTTGATCATTCTAGGAAATTTTAGTCGGCTGAAAGCATACACAAAGCTGGCCACACCTCCATGTGCTATAAGGACAAATACAATGTGAAAGTGCTCCCTCACTTACCAGCAACAGTGTATGCAAAGAACAGTTGCCACACAGATTTAAGACAGAGACCGCAGTAAATGTAGCTAGTCCCAATCAGGCAGCCTCCAAATACAGCTACCTGTCTCCTTGTAAACACACGTAACAAAAGTGATGCGAAAGGACCTACAAAGACGAATATTTTCAGTTACATTCATGAAACATTTCATATCCGCTGAGGATTACCGTCTCCTCCTTAGGATGGTTTACATGTTACACAAAGCATGGTACCGGATCTGTCACCGATAGGGTGTTTAAAGATAAAATGTAGACATGCGTATAACTTTAAAGAAATCGACCATTTCATCATTCTACATGAATCTTTCAGTTGAGACAGGTTGAGGTAGGAAGAATTTTATTAGTAAATGCTAGCTAATGTTAGGCTGACAAGTTATTTATTAGTAAGAGTATGCTCTAAAACTGTTCGAAGGAGAGTTAAACCTGATAAAAAAGGCACTTGCAAGAAGTATGATCATATATTTATATATTTTGACAGGAATTACTTTTTCAAGCATTGGCCGTCTTTGAATTGTATTTAGTGAAACAATATGCACTTGCAAGAAGTATGGTCATATATTTTGACAGAAATTACTTTTGAACAGGTATTGGCAATCTTTGAATTGTATTTAGTGAAACAATATGTACAATATGATGAGATTAATTCAAATGTGTTGTGCAACTGACGTTTAGAACCTTAAAGTAATTGACCTTTACAGGTCGAAACTAGAGGAACAGAGATTTAAAAAAGAAGTCGTTAATGACTCTCAATCAGCAATTGGGAAAAATTATTTTTTTCTTTACTTTATTTTTGATTAAACAGAAGTACAGGAGCTTTATTTCAATTAAAACGTAGGTATTCGTGGATGACAATCCCAGCTGAAAAATTCCAGTTGGGTCCAGTTCAAATTTGAACTGGACTTGAACTGGACTAGCCCAGATTTGAACTGGACCCAACCGGACTCAAAGGGACTTCGACTGGACTGGACTGGAACCAGTTGATATTAATAGGACTTTTTCTTTTATCACCATTACATAGACAGGTTGCTTAAAGGGAAATGCTGCGTTTAAAAACATATCACAAAATGACATCAATGCAATCCCATTGTGGTCTTTTCCCCTCTTCAAACATGAATCACACATAACTTGCAGCAGATCAACACTAATCTCACAAAATATGGACAAAAAGAGCAAGAACTTTCTAATCGTACCAGCTCATTATCCAACGATAAACCTCACCCACATCGCAACGTTTTATATTGCTGCATTTTAGAGTGGTTACATGGGGTCATATTTATTTACACCCATTAAGCAATACGTGTTGACCTTGCTAATCCTGTGCTTTATGCTGAAAAGAAACTATCACAGCAGTTTCCGGACGGCCTGTGCACTACTGTGGGATATTGCAGCCCACCCAGGGAGATGCAGTGTCATCTCCCTGGTTCACCATACAGTTCACCTCTCCCACAGTGAACACTATTCACAGGACGTTACAAAAATGGTATTTTATCTATGGCAGTATTATTACCTCGGAGCAGCAGCTCCATTATCTGTTGAACAGTTGAAGGCTATTTCGTGATGTTTTTCGAGTGGCATCACAGGTTCGTAGTTTTCGTTTTCTACTAGGGCCTAAATCGATAATACCAGTTAAGCATCAAAAATCTCTTTTACATCCTACTCTTTCGAGAGTGAAACAACCTGCTAAGGACCAATTCAAATTGCAGTAGCCTACTTTGCGAATAGTATACAAGGGAGGTGGTAAAACCCCGTAGTATAATTACTGTAGTTCAATACACATAATGTAGCAATAATGCTCAGTAGTTCGTAATTTAGGCCTACGAACGTTCTGCAAATGCCGTGGAAGGCGTCTGTTATTGTCTGACGTACGTGATAAAAAGGATTTGATTGGTGGATTTCAAATCAGGGCTTGCTTCAAATGCATTTTGAAGTAAACCATCGCATCTGAAATACTCCTTCATGGGCCACACGTGTTTGGTCCAAGGTTTAAAGGGTGTTCAATAATGCAGGGGACTTACTGTGATATACCAGTTGAATTTCCCACTGGACATACCCAATTTCCAAAACAGTCCAGTTGAAATGGTCCAGTTCAGCTAGACCAGTTGGATGCAGTTGAAGTGGACTGAACTGGACCAGTTCAACTGGACTCTTCAACTGGACACGCTCAATTTCCAGGACAGTCTAGTTGAAATGGTCTAGTCTAACTGGTCTAGTTTAGTCCAGTCAGTAAGTATCACTCCATTTGACTTAAGGCAACCACCCCAAAGGAATACACGAGAGCTCCATCCAAAGAACACTATTGCCTTTTCCATTTTTAATTTTTTTTTTTTTTTTTTTGATTCGGCCTAAATAAGACATAAAAAAGTACATTTTTCATGGATCAAAGTAAAATAAAAAAAAATTAGGTGTCCGCTACGCATGCCCTTTGCGAAAAGAGTTTGTCATCACATAAGGATTTACGGTAATGGCACTGAATTATTAATGAAACACGATAAGTTCTCCATGTTTGAAATAATGATGTTGATCTCAATATCCTCCATATAACGCAAAATTAATGTCCTTTAATCTAGAATTGATATTCTTGAAGTACATCTTTCATTTAAAATCTAGTCTAGATTTATTTCTTCATAACGAAACACAGTCAATTGCTGAAGGTAGCTGTCTGATTCTGCAAGTAGGGTCGTCGTTCTGAAATATTGAAAAAATAACAGTTTGAGTAACATACATTCTCATGGTCGCGCGAAGAATAATGACTTCTGTTGCTAATTTGATGTTACCAGCATTATTGGGAAAGCAGCATTATTGGAGAGATATTAGGAATTATTGTTCCGAGTGTATGAGTTAGGTCTATGGGGCCCCTCTGTTCATTAATTCTCTCCATTCAACACATTTTTTTCTCTACAGGTTTGGTTTCATTGATTGTTTCTACCGAGACAGGTAAAACTACTCTTTTCATGCACATTGCCCCACTAAACTATGTTTTAATTTCAACAATATGAATTGCTTTTTATCAGACGATTTTGTGCCCCTTCGCGGGGACCTTCAGCTTTCTATTGTCATTTACAGAAACCGTTTTGTTATTTCCGGCCTTTTATGATAAAGTGAAGGAAATATTTGTGGTATTTTTGACCCCATAATGAGCCCAATTTGTTGCTAGCATCACATATAGATATAATTTTGAGGTGTCTACCCCATGGGCCCCTCCCCCTCCCAATGACTTACACAAATCGCAACCCCTGCATAAGAGCCTGAAAACAATGATCAATTCGGAGACTGTTAGCCTTTACTGATGGTCAACCTTGTCATGATACCTCTATTGTAGCACCGACCGGTACAATACCCAGAAGAAGTAAGCATTGCAATAACCTGCAACTGTATTTAACTTTATTGGGTTGTGTACAAGGGCTGTGTGCAACACTTAACAAGTACTCATCAATTATATATGTTTTCTTGTCTAGGACGAAAAATGACTGTTTTCGGTGGCTGTATCTCGTAGTGCCCAGAAAGGGAATTCTGATTTTTTTTTTGGTTGAATTGATACCTTTTCCAACGGAAAACTCTTCCGGGCCACAGATATCGGTAGCCTGGATATTGTTCTTGGAAGGGTCCATGTAGGAATCACTAAAAGTGCCTTGAAAGTAAGGAGCGCTCTATCGGAGGACAAAGAGCCCAGGCAGGGGATGGTTTAGATCGTTGGGGACCAAAGGCCTTTCAACTTCGGAATGCCAGTAATGCGCGGGCAAAGGGACATTTTATAGGGACGGGAGCTTATGCGTGATGCTATCACTGTGGAAAGCCACTATTAATTTGCACGTTGCGTACTACGACTTTTTGCCAAAGATACCCCAAGCCTACAGTAATTTGCACTTCTTAGGTCTTGCTAGATGTATTGAAAAAATGTTTACTGTATGTTCACAAATATTCCTACTGTTTTCTACAGAATTAACGACAGTATGAAATATTTTAGTTTCATATTTTATGCAATGTAACGAACTATTTTTCAATTAATATAATAGTCCCTCTGACAAACGGACCCCGGGGAACTGTTCCCCATTCCTCCCATTAAGATAGACGCCAGTTAATGGATTCGTCTATAGAGGCGTCTAGCTGGTGGCGTCCAGAGGCAATGCCGGGTGTGGTGGGGGTAGAAATTGTGGTGTGTGGGGGGAAAGCTAGAGGCCGGAACCTCCGGACGCTCAGGATTATTTAGAACTGCGTAAGAGCTGCGCCCACGGAAGGCATAAGATATTTAAGAGTTAAAACCATAAGAATGAAACATTTGGCTATCTTAAAAATCATCGGTTGTGCACTATGCAGTACAGAAGAATCACATTTTGACCATTTTAGTAATAGCCTCAAGCAGAAATAGAGGTCATTTTAATGATGAAGGCGGTTTGGCTTGTGGGTGGTTACTATGTTCATGGAAGAATTTGTTCGAAAATGGAAAATGCACATGTGCTACAAGAAGTAATCACTGAACAATGTGTAAAAAGGGTGCTCTGAGATCACCGAAAAAAGACATCATTTTGAATTCAATATTATCCATTACATAAAAGAATCTCCTACTTTACCGAGCCAGTTATACTTTATTTCATGTCTCAGTTTTGTCGATGGTCTGGGACAATGTAATCCTCAAGCTTTTTATACTCTGAAAAATAAGATAGTTTAGAAAGTACAGGTTAAAGCATAATTTTGTAAGGCCGATAAAAGGTTGAGAGTGATGGTGTATAATACATTCCAAAATAAATGAAAAGTTGAAAAGTATAAATGAAAAAAGTTTAAGAAGGCTGCTGCATTGTTTGGAGACACATCATCTACATTGTGTAGTCAAGTATAAAGAAGTAACAACTGTCCTTATTTCTCCAATAAATTCAAACTGGACTGTAACCAGCATAACCCTAGAATACAATATAAATGTATCGAAAACAAAAGATTCAGAGAGCCTTTTACCAGAAGGATAAGCCAAGGCTTTTGTATTAGTACTTTTCACCTACCGCACATTAGCGTGAATCGAAAATGATAAAAAATTTTAAGCAGGGTACCTTCTTGTACTCACTGCTTCTTTTATTGTGCTTAGACAGGCATTTTTAAACCTTTGTTACATCAGGGAGTTGTTAGGACAAACTCCCTGGTTACATTCCATTTTATTCGTTTGGTACGACGATAAGTAGGCACTGTGTTTGTTGCGGTGGAATCCGGGGATCAGAATTCCTCTTCCTCCGAAGAGTGAGACAGAATTTGAAGACTGGATAATTTTGCAATGAAAAGTGAAGGAAAACTTAAGATGTTTTGCATTTGCGGTTTTACGGCACGCCCTTTTTGAATGTGCTCGTTCAGTATTACTTCACATGTTATATTTAATAAAATAACAAATTATCACACTGAGATACTTTCTGGTCTATGCAGCTGGCACATTCGATGCCATTTGAAGAAAGTGGATGAACAGTGTAGCTATTGCCTACAAATCTGTACAAACAATTCCTTACGTGGATTAACCCCTAGACCCTACCAGGGCATACTTGGGGATCCTTGACCATGACCCTATGGGGAAAACTTGTTGCTCCATCGCCGTCCTCCGTCTCGCTTAGTTAAGGGTCCACGAGTGGATAGTGATTATCAAAACGTCCCTATTCCCCGGATGTTTTAGAATATCTGAAATTTATATCCTTTCTTACACTTTGTTACACTCTAAAACGGTGTTTAGGAATAGAAGAGTTTTCTAAAAACTTTTTGCCCCACTTAAAAAACATGTTAAGATGCTGCTAAACATTCTAGTAATTGCTACACATTTTGTGTTTAATCACTAAACATATTTAGAATTTAAAAGTGTTTAGAAAGTTGGAATCGAAAAAAGTGTTTAATTGCTAAACAAGTACTTACGAGTGTACAGATCTAGGACTTGCGCAAACATGCATTAACATGTGCACATCGTTAGAGCATAGTATACCCAAAATATCTATTTACTCTCTTTTGCTTAAAAACCGTTTTAGCATTACGTCTGAGTTAATATTGTATAAGGTGACTTTCTACAACCTACACTCTGCAACTTCAAATAATTTATGCAGGCTTCAGACTTAAGTTATCGTGCTTAGCCACACTCACATGTACCCGTATTATTAAAATGAACTTGTATTCGTATTTGTAATCATAATTCTTTTAAAATTTCGTACAACTTGTGGTTATTGTTAAAAAAAATGCAGTGGTCGTACCTACCACCAGACGCAATACACTATTGATCGCATTCCTTGCATTGAACTTAAGTTGACTGTCGGGTAAACTTCATCTCCAAATGATTTGATCAGTTCTGGTGACTCTCTTCTCGGTTCCTCTTATTCCTCATATCCAATATTGTCTGCCACCGACAACAATGTCTACACATACCAGTATTTTCTTCTGCTGGTTCTAGGTGACGTTAACACTTTGCAAGCGTTTTTTGTATTGGACATACCAGTAAATTTGAACAAAGCTATGTATCTGATTACAATATTCTCCAAAACCTATGTAAAATTAACAAGTATTATTAAGTACATGCTGTGAAATTTTGTCCAGTGCTTTGGATGCAAAGATCTAGCCCCCAACTACGGTCAACGAGCGTAACTAATTTACATATTTCTTTGACTAAAGTCCAATATATGTTTTTTGTTTGTGAGTGAAAATATGTTGCAAATATAAGAAATAGCATACGTTACCAAAGTTTTCTCATTGCCATGAATTGTTAAGGTCAATTATGTATCTCATATAGAAAAGAGAAATTACTTCTTTCGTACAATTAACTAAGGGAGAAGAAACATTTAACAATTGATTTGCATTCTGTATCGATAGAGAACAATTAATTATTCATTGGTCTGTTCTAAGAAATTAGTTGAAAGACAGAGAAAATGTATTTGCTGAGCGGTACACTGGTATTCGTCCTTAAAGAACAATTTTAACATCAATGATATTAAGCATGGTGTAGCCTGTAGAATAGTTTTGCGATCGATCAGCTAAATGGTCGGCTAGGGCGTTGCTTTGCAGAGGGATAATTGGAACTTTAACCGTGCCTTACGACCACATTTCTTTAGGTGCAGTATTCATGACGTATGCATGCGAACATGTTTTGATGTCACAAAAATAATGATAGTCAAGTTTGTTTAATTGACCTACATCCGGACTTTTTGATTTATTTTACAATAAACACAAAACAGCGTCCCTTTTCTTCTCATTTGTATTAAATGGTAGGAGAATCCGTCGCGTAATCACTGTCTCATGGGTATCACATATTCTTACTTACTAGCATCGTGGAAAGAGGAAGACAAAAAAGACAAAAAAGAAGCCACTCTGTTTATACTTCATAAACTTGATTTAAATTGAAAGTGATTGCAAAATAATCTGAGTGCATAAAAAGTAAGAGGAGCTGCCTCCTGTTTTATGTTACCAAGTTAATAAGTAACACTATTCTGGCTGCTGTACTGTCTTGGCTTTTGTGTTGTTAGTACTAACAACCTACATTTTCAAAGATGTTCCCACTAAGAATATCCCGTTTACAGCTTTGCAGGGTATGTTACGGTAATTAACGGTCCAAATTCCATTCCAGCTACCAACTAACTATGCTATATAGGTACTCGCACGACAAATCGCCCAATAACTTAGCTTTTATGCGTTGGTCAAACCTGGTCGGCAAAGTGGGGCAAAAGGGCAATGCCCCATTATTTCGTGTGGTGAGCTATAAACAGACACTGTACTATGCAAAGGTAAGACAATGTATTTATTTTGATCATGAATTTGTTATCGATATGACTGGTAATTGCAGCGTGTATGCCTTAACTGGGATGCCAAGGTCGTGTTTTAGTACTAGTTTGCTGATATATATATAAGACCATGAGATGCCTCCTGTTGACTCCATGTTTGTTTTAGATGTAAGTTAGGGCACTGATGTCATTGGATAAAAAATCTGTTGTCACTTTTCAGTGAATTACTATACACACATAGTGTCAAAGTTACCAAAAGGGACGTCAACTAACACCCCCCCCCCTCCCCGGGAAGAAAAGTCATTAAAAACTCAACAGTTACACAACTTTTATATTACGTTGGAAGTTGGCTTTGCTGTAACTTTCAAGTTAAAATAGTACTAAAACTTCCTACAGCTTTTAAAGACTCACATCCAGTTAGTGTCAGTATATGAGTTATTTAGCACTTGTCGTCCGGCATCCATATTAATCGGATAGTTGAAGTAAATTTCAGAAGTTTTTTTTTAGCGATAGTGTTTTTCCCTTTCCCAACTGATAATAGCTTGAAAGAAAAAGACCACGATATACCATTTTTTTTTTTGGTAAAAAGTGATAAGTAAGTCAACGACTGTTGAAAAAAAACGTGATGAGTATTTCACAGGTAAAAATCCCGGTTCAATGCAAGGCCAGACAGTCCCTTGTTAAAAATATGACTATAACGCCAGACACTTTGCACTGAAGGCCTTTATACAATCCCCGGTATAGTCCACTCTAAAGATACAATCCTGGCCAAAATTATTGGGACACTCTGTAACACCATGCAGATATTTCCATAAAATCGCTTCCCTTCAGCCCTCCTTAATGTTGCCAATGCACAAGTCGCATTAATTCCCTTCGCAATGACCTTTCGTTCTCAACATTGTAAAGGGGTGAGGGGATTTGTCCCAGCTAATGTGGGGCAGGATTGTAGAATATGGCTGTATATGCCTCAAAACCGGTAGAACTGCCATTCTTTTAACTAAAGGGTAGAGCTTTAAGCTTGCATCAAAATGCATTATTTTTCATGTGGACATTGCTTAAGCCTAAGGAGATATCCGCATTGAATTGAATGGCTATGGAGTTGAACCTCCACATTTTTACCGTAGTCTATGGATGACATATTCTTCACCCTACTAGTAGGAAACATATTAAAAGCATTTCTGCAACTTATGGTTTCGAGGACAAATTGAGATTCTGTTAAGTGCACCCACATCTTATGTACGTCTGATTCTTCTCGAGACTACAATATTACTGTTTATGTGCTTGTGTCAAATACCTAATTTTGGGGTAATTGATATGAAAGTCCGATACCTCCGAATAAATTTCAAGTCATGAATAACGTCAGTTCCGAAACCATTGACCACATTGCGTGACAAGACTGCACGAAGATATGCGTTTAAAACAAAGTTGATGAAAAAATGAGTTAGACTTACATAGTTGCTTAAGGTAGATTTACATGTACTTGCATTTCTGAAAATGTACTTGCTCTGACAAGAAGTAATACACTTGTTCTAGTACTTATCATATTGTACTTACACTACGTGTCTGATATGATTTCTCGCCGTCACACGTCATAACTAAAGGGGCTATATGACCACTCCTGTTAATTCCATTGTACACAATAATCTTGCCACTTGAGACGATATAAATGTAAATGTGAACTGTTATCGATTAAATAATACACACCTACGGCCATTTTGCCTGCTATCTGTCTGCTCTGGCATTTCTAGTTGTAAACACTGTAATGTTTTAGTAATAGTAGTAACCAGTAAAAATGAAGGAAGAGATAAAACCATCCTTTTGTGAACAGTAAACACACTTAGGTATTTTAAATTAACACATTTCATTATATAGATGATGATTAATCCAATCATATGATTGATTTCGTTCCAAGAATAAAAGACAAATATTTGTGATTAAGTCCATCGTTCGTTGCTTTTGTTTTTGTGGAGGTGAAGCCCTGAAATTGTGTGCATTTGATGTAAATGATAAGGTGCAACTTCTGAGATCGGCTTTACAAAATTCTGCCGAGGGTTTGCTTTGTATTAGCGGCTGTTTAACCCTAGCTGTGAAGTTAGTATCTTCGTCTCAGTGGAACCTCTGAATCAAGCCAAAACAAATTGGAAACTGATCGGGGATTTTCTCTAAAGCCCGGGTCACACTGCCACGACAACCCCGACACGACGGCGACCACCCACCGCGTCGATTTACCCAAATTGTCTACGACGGAGAGTCGCAGGTCTCGGGTCAATTCTTTATTTTTCATGAGCCTGAGGAATTTTTTGAAGTGAATGCTGGATAATAATTTTATTCAAGGGTGCAAACTATATATAAGAAAACTTCTTATCCTTATATAACATCATGGGAATTTAATGTGCTTTCATTATGCAATGAAATATTTTTAAGGTAAATTGCATTTTGCTGCTGCGATATCCTTCTTGTTATGTATGTTTGCTGGAAAGTTATGACATTTTTCTCATGATGTCATCGTTTTTTGTTACTATAATTTCTGCAAATTGTCTTTGCCACTGCTGTAGCTCAAGGCAAACTCATAGTCTGGGGGAAGACAGGGAAGGCTCCCGCCAAAACCTTTTTTGGGTTTTTTTTTTTCAAAAGCTTTTTAGCAAAAGCTTTCAAGTAAACATTGCATAAATACATCTTAACATTTCTCGCCATTGATAGTTTTTTCACTGTTCACGAAAGTATCTCGCCTCTTCCAACTTCAGTACCTCTTCTGGCTCCAGACCTGTCATAGAAGCGATGTGTAGGGAATGCTAGTGCTAATTCTCTTTGATTTGAGATGTCAGAATGGCTGCCCCTACCTGGCATGTTGTTATCAAATAGTTAAAGTAGCAGAAGAGTAGAAAAGGACATGGGCAACATGTAGAAAACAGTATCATCATACTAGTATTACACCGCTAACGCCGTTCGTACCGTGCCTTAATAGCCCAAAGTTGCTGTGAAAGTGTAGTACACAAGGTCTGGGCATGGTAAACATGTTTGGATGTTCCAAAACAAAAGTTATAAATTACGGTAACGGCATTGCCTTGTGTAATCTAAAGAATCAATTTTACAATCTACTTAGAAAATGTGTTTTATCTTCATTCTCATTTAAATTGGATAGTAGGTTTGTGTTTCATGTTAAATCACTGGATAAGGTAACAGCTCATTTACCGACATAAGTTGCAAACCAATTTAGGGAACTGTTTTGATAAAACATGAGATCATCTATTTTAATGATCAAGAAAGTAGAGAAAATGCGAAATGATTTCCAAACAACTCAGGAAGGTTTGAGTGCGTACTAACAATGAAACCGTTTTGAGAGATTTGACGACTACGTTAAGCTTACAGAATCATTTATTTTCTTCAAGGTGTACTTTTTATTATCGATTACCTGATATTAGTCACTAGCAGATTACAAATGACAAAAACTAATGTGCACAAATGCGTCCTTCTGTGGATTAAAATTTATGAAATATTCAAAAGTAAATAAATCGTCCATATTCGGTTTTTATAGTTGTTTTTGCTTGATTCCTTAACTGAAAATGCTTTAAAGTTCTAAAAACTTCTAGAGCCATTCGTCTTCTCAATGTCGCCAACAATCGTCCCACAGCCAGAAGGCGGATATCTACTGGGGAGGGGACAAATAGATATTCTCACCCCAGATTTGACAAGGTGATGCCAAAAACTGGTATCCCAACCAGATTTTCACAAGCATACACAAGGGACTGCATCTCGCACATCCATTCTACAAACATAGTTGTCTGCTGCAGCATGACTACTTGAGGATGATTTAAAATAATTTCCAAGTTCTATGAAACTCCCCCATACCCTATCCTCCTAAACCTGGAAAGGTTGTCCCTGATGGATTGACCGTAACCCCCAGTCTAAACTAAAAAGATAAAATGCCAAAGGCTAGAAAAAAATGACAAGAAAGGGTATTTTTATGTAATTAATGACTCTTGTAATTCCAATTCAATTAAAATATGCTAAACTGCATTCACAGTGGCTACAAAATTGCGTATATGAGATTGAGCTATATCTATTTATCTTCAAATGAGAAAACTAGACCTGCAAAAATAAAAGTTGTGTATTTTGAACTTTTTTCAAATAAATAAATAACTACGGCCACCATCTGGTAGAGTTGATGATGTATATGCTTATGTGTGTTAACGATGTAAATGGTAAGGGTTCCTCGTAGCATTAAAGCCAGTATTCCCCTTTAAGTGTCCAAGAAGAAAGTAGAATGAAATTATTACTCACTAATTGCGAGTAAAATTTTGCTATGTCTTTCTAAACATCATTTGAAATCGCAAGAGTTGTTCATCATACTTAAAGTCACTTCTCCTTTAATATCTGCCTTCATATTGGTATCCTTCAACATTGCTTTACGGGGATATCTAAAACGTAGCCCTAAAAGAAATTATGACAAGCACATACATTGCCCAGCCCCAAGATCGACGATCCGTTGGGAATAATCATAAACTTCCTTCTAAATTTCTGGTCAATGTGCTTTCTTTGTCTCTCTTATCATGTACGTAACAAACTCTGATTGCCTAAAGCATTTCTCACTCGAGCAAGTGCAATAAGAGCAAACAATTATCTAAAAACGGGTGCGTAATAAATATCATGATTATGTTATTTCATCCTCGTAACTTAATATGAACAAGAAAGATACATCTTTGTGACCAATGTAATTTTAATATTGTATATTAAGATGTTCTCTCCACTGATAATATTCAAAATTAAGAAAGTCTAAGAAAAGGTTTAATGTGCAATTCATCTTGAATCCGTGAAAGTCACTTTAATCAATGTCAAAAGGCTGAAAGTGGCAACGCATTTATTTCTCTGCATGTACGATTTGCAAATGTGTAGAATTGGTGCTTTATATATGTTGACGACTTCACAAATATGCTTTTGAGAGTCATAATCAAACTCGAGAAAGAAGATACGCAGATACTCAAATGCATTTGAGTTATCAGTTTAAAGGTCACCATTTTGACGCAAACGCACATACACATACCTAAGCGCACAAAAACGATTGAAAACTTCTAGTCAGAGGTCTAACTTAATGTCACTATCATCAAAAGATCTCATTTTTATACCTACTTACAGAATTACGATTGTTTTTGCAGACAAAAAATAGTTTAAGACAAAATGTCTGTGCATACTTTACATGTCAACTTTCCCTGTTCGAATAAAAAAAGATTGAAATACAAAACTTTAGCATTTACGATTTCTAATTAAGATGTCCAGCTAGCACTTCAGACCAAGTAACTCTCATATTTCTACAACAAAATGAAAGAAATTGATCATTTAGTATATGATAAAGTTCTCGAACTTGTTATGGCTTGGTATAACACTCAAAACAGCACGTGAAAATTTCAGAAGAATGATGTTAAAAGTTCTTAAACTGATCATTTTGTGACCCTTTGGTTAAGTCTTATAAACCATCTAATTAGTGACTACTAAGACGATTGAGTGCAATGTTTGCATATAACTACTTTTCTTTAAATCATAGCCTATAGAGAGCGGATGGTCCCCCAACCTTTAATTCTGTAACAAGAGCTTGTGCTCCTATGTTGAGGCAATCCGTTTTCTATGGTCACGTTATATTTAGGGTGCACAACTAGTTGTGCGAAGTTCGCTACGGCTGCTCAATGACAATATGATAAACGCTTTGCTCGACATACTAGAAGATGACTTTTTTCCACAACGAAGAAGATATAAAACCTGAATTTGAGCGTACAAGAGTCCAAATTAATGATTGTAGGTTTCACACGAGTTTTAAGTCTGTATGGGCCACGCGTGACGTCAGCTGCAACTTTAATAATTTGGCCCTAACAATAACACCAGTTGACTTACCTTACTTCAGTAGGGCATGTTCCCTTGCCAGTCCTCCTCATTTCTCTGCACCAAGAACACTTTTTATGTTGGATTTGATCTGTGACATTGTTTGTGACTTCTCTTTAAATTTCTAAGTCTACATCTGTAGCGTTTGTTACTGTTGACTTTCCCTTTCAGTGCATGAAGGCGGTGTCAAAATATGCAATCTTCCGGCTTAATTAAGGCCTATCAAAACTTACTCAAAAAGTTAACAGACTTCTTAATCAATTTTTGAGGCCTCCTAAAGCAAGAGAAATAAGAATTAGATATTCCCATTTACTAATAAAAGATGTCAATTGTAATGAGTGGCAGTAATGGTGAAAAATGACGAAAGCGACTCCAAGCTGCTTTCCTTTGTTAAAAAGGACTCACCGTGATCTGTCGGTGATAACCGCTGTATAGCATGCAAGTCTATGCTGTTGGACCAGTACCATACCCAATTCTAAATGTTCTCCAATCGTCTTACAGTTGTTTTATATTGGGAATATGCATATTGTGGACTTGAATATAGGAAGATGACAGCTTGATCTGGATGATCACTGTAGCATACTTTTTCAGTGCGGCCGGGTTATTGTATAATATCTGTGACTCTATCAGCGTCGTCCAGGGGCAATCTGGCAGCAGCCGGCCTTGTACACTTACGCGCTCTATGTACGTATATACGTGCATAGTTTAAGTGCGTATGCTTACTTTGGAACTAATCCAGATTTCTTCTTGTTTCACGTTTTTTTTTACTATCGCCTGGTATGTTGAGGAAGACAAAACTGAAATTTTAAATAAATATTGAGAGAATATTTTGTTCGATCAGGGGTTCTAACAGCTTCTATACTGTACCACTAAGAGTGTACACGCCTACATACATGCGTGTACACTGCACGAAGTTTGTGCACTCTGAATACCATGTTGACCGACGTTTTCAGAGAACAATAACATCACTTCAAAACTAACAATAGGTTGCAAGACCATCCGTCCTCCACAGACTATGTTCAAATCTGGGCTGGGCCAGTAATAGCACTGGCAGAGTAGAAAACTTCGCAAAAAAAACTTTCTCTGTCAAAAGATTCTGCTTTAAGTAGAGAATCTTTGTATCCATTTTTGATGTCTCGGAGGTTCTCTCTGCTTCAGCTTGGTCAACGTGTTTATTCATATTGACCCCCCAATTCTCAAGAAATCTCACTCTTTCTGGGCACAAAGAGCTTTGAGAGAGTTCCAGCACCTTTTTGGGACTTTGAACTTTTATGTAATGAGCAGTATGTATTAATGCCCCTGTATAGTTTGCTACCAAACTGTAGAAGTCAGTACCAGGTTTTTGTAGTTTAATGTTTAAGCCTTGTCAGTCTCAAGTTTACGGCAAGATTAGCATTACAAAGTCATTTTGAATTAGATATAAGTTGGCTCTTTCTGTGCACTAAGCTCACAAATGTTTATACAGTTTGCGCTCAGTGCTGTTTACTTGAGAGTCCAATTAGCCTCAATGTTTTCAAAAACAGACAAGTACGATGATATTAATAGTCATCACATTTGTATCATTGCAGGGGTAAACAATTACCTTATCAATCGTAGGTTGAAGGAAAAAACATATTCGAGATGCGGTGAAAATTTTGAGATTAAGGCAGAATTTTACGGTTAAGGCTGTATAAAGTTTATTTGAATACTAGCAGAAAGCTTCATATCACAAACCTGTTACAAATCAGCTAAGATAACTCACACACTTATTATAAAACCGTTCTAATGGTAAATACCAGCAAGTGCTTCGTTTTCTATACTTGAATCCAAGCGTTTCTGGTTTAATACTTTATGCTGTTTTCAGCCACTGATTTTACAGTGTGAGCATGTCAATATCTCCTGTTTTTAATATTGAATGCATGCATGGCTCTCCTTTGATATTACTTCTAGTAAGATAACATTTTGTATCCAAGCTAATTCTGTTGCTTACTGTAAAAGAGTGACACTTTTAGCAAAATTATCGACATGAAATGTAACCTAAATTATGACATCTCCCCTTACAAAAAAATTGTGTGGCAAAAGTTCCAATACCACACTGGACAAACCGTGTCAGACTGTGTAAAACTACGGTTGGGTGTGAAAAATAGTGAATTTTATGTGATTTTTTGTAGGACAATGTGTGATTTTAATAAAAATTTGACCCACTTTTTAAGGTGCCATGCTTTTACCTACATTACCGCAGTTTGCCGCATGTGACAAAGAGTGGAGAACCAAAATACATTTTTACAAAGGTAAACATGTGGCAAAGTGGGGTAAAGTAGAATATTGTGTGTCAAATTGTTTCCAAATCCACATGTGTCACCACTCATTATCTCCCTTTTCCAGTTATGTATTTCCCTATGCCCTGCCATATGTGATTATGCATGTTCACATGTGGCTTGCCGCACGATTTTTGTAAGGGTCCTATTGCTGTGGTGAATGATTGCCATTCAGTTTTTAAATTGTTCCTCCTTCCTTTATTGTTGTTGTTTCTACAGGGGCTTTGGAAGCCTGCGTCAGCTATGTACACGCTTAAAAAGGTTTGGTCAAATTGAACAGAATCTGATCAACTGGCAATGGCCCAGAATCCGGTCAAATATTTGACTAGATTAGATTTAGATATGATCAGAACTGACTAATGTTTGAACCAGATCTAGTAATATTTTTGACCAGATCATACCTCTGTAGAATGTATCATATCATGTCATAAAGCATATAATGCTTGCTCAAAGTATTAGATGATTCCTTGATAAAGTATTGCAAAAGGCAAAGCGGACAACGACAGTTAAGGAAAGTTACCGAAGGTGTATTGCTACGATGGAAGACAGATTATTCCTATCTTGCAAGATTTCGCATACAAAGATATGGTAAGTTGTCAACAGCGAAGAGAGATTTTATGTCTTGTGTTTTGTACTTTGAACGTTCTGCATACTATGAAATGGTAAGGAAAGGTGAAGAGATGGCAACGGAAAAATGCAAATAAAAATAGATATATGTATTGATTTCTTATCACGAAAGTAATGAGCAATTGCAAAAAATGAAAATGTTATCAAGTTACTACTGTACTTAGTACCTAAAAGCATATGCGGCTAGTGCATAGATGGCAAACTTGGCAGCACTAGCTAAGCGCCATTAGTTGGATAACAATGGGACTCTTTCTATAATGTTGTTGTTATTTTCCTAACGCACAGACTCATCCAAACAATACGTTTATGAATCATTCATCTTTAAGCGCTTCTGAAACTTTGATTTCACCGCAACAAAGGGGCTCCTTCTGTCAAGATCTTGCGAGGTTACAGGACATTGTCCTGGGACCTAGGAATTGTTATTATTCTTTCTCTTAGATCATATAGGTACAAAAGGAGACAGGTGATACTACTTAATCAGTGTAATTTCAAATTACCTTCGGCAACTTTATATGTCAGGGTTAACATCCGGTATTACGTCTTTTTTTATTGATTTGATAAAAGCTCCTCGGCCGCAACAGAGCTTGCGAGCACATTATACGACGACCTTGATTTCACATAGAATGGTATTCTAAAGCATTTAACTGCTTCTGGCCATCGGATTGGTTGTTTGCTTACAACTCCGCCCAAAGTTGAAGATACTGAGTCAATATAACTTAATTTCTGATTTTTGCCAACGTTTAGGAAAGCTGGTCTCATCAAAACCTGCAGTCTTATTAGTTAGGATTACACAGGTTACATTACTTTATCGAAACAATCGTTAAATTCAATCGCAGTGTTCAGAGTCGCACAAGGTGCGACTCTGAACGTTGCTTCGTTCAGAGTCGCTGAGTGTTGAGCACGTTGCGACGTGCTCAACACTCTGCGAGTTAAAATTCATTACCAGGACACATTAAAAGGATGTGAGGGTACCCAGTGGGAGAGTTTGACAAGATCGACACGTCGTATGTTACAAGTTTAGTCCAAACAGAAACTGTTACGTTATAAATGGTTGCATGTTTTGGTTCTAGAGACAGAAAAATCGTCAGGAGATAGCGAATATTTGTGCCTTCATTTGTTTTCAACGTATAGGTTTGAGTGGATGTGATTGTCAGTTCACCCCCAAAGTATTTGAGTTTCAAACTGTAAAAAGCAATGACTTTTCCGCATTAACACAACCGGTCATGTAGTGTAAAATGACAGTACAAAAATACAACAAAGACATCACTGGTCTTCCACCTAAAATTATCACTTCACAACTTCTAACTAAATACAGGTCAACGTTCGCAAGAAAAAATATGGAGAGTTTAGATTCTGATGCCTCCAGAACTGAACAACTTACAACAATGTTAATATCATCTTCTTCTTTAACATATCAGACATGTAGATAGTTTGAATCTTCGTGAAAAAGAAGGACGACTTTAAGCTATTATGAATATTTAATGCGTTAAAGGGTTTACTAAACATAAGCAACCACGCACTTCATTCGACTTCTTTGTAGTGTTCTCACGATATTGTGCAATAGGCTATTACGTTAGTTATCCAAAGTAAACTTCAAGAAATCAGTCGTGATGTCTCCTCCCCACATTTCGGGGGGCCTTTCTTTTCTTTTTCAACTTTCGAATCTGTTTTAGAGATGAAATAGTGTAATGGGCTACCCCTTAGCGAGTGTGAAGTTTGTATAATTGCACGTTGTTCTATCATTCCAATAACAACAACATCAGGTAATGGAATAGAAAAATGTTACTAAATCAACATCAAGTAACGGTGAAAGTAACTTACTTGCATCGCATCCAAAGCTGTATGTTATTTTGTCAAATTGGATTCTCGAGTGTTAATTCATTGATAATTCTCCGCAAGTACAGAATTTCTTCTTTTGTAAACGACATACAACTACGCAGCTAAGTATTTCCCTAGAGTCAATTCTACCGTTTTTAAGGCTATTATCACCTGTTTGCACTTTATAGTCGATTTATGAGGAGAATTATAAGTCTTCCATGCAGTTCAGATACGGTCAATACGACTGTGAAGGCTACAGATAGTAATTTAACATGATATAGTCTACTGGATGTTTGGAACAAATATGAACACTACACCTTTTCTCGTTCTATGTTGAAATTTTCATTCTTGATTTTTAATGTGACAACTTTAAGGTATAAACAGTTTTTTTTTTGTGAGAGAGAGAGAGAGAGAGAGAGAGAGAGAGAGAGAGAGAGAGAGAGAGAGAGAGAGAGAGAGAGGGAGAGAGAGAACTCTGCATACAGTGTCTGGTCTGTAACCGCAATGACCTTCCACATTTTCGACATTCAGCCTTCTAAGGTGTTGAAATGAGCTTGTACTATCCAAATTTACACTAATGTTGCTAATTCTGAGAAAATGGAAAAGGTAATAAAGTTCGTTTGTAAGGCGTTTACTTGTATAAACTGGATATGCTTGAGTCAAATGGAGTTATTTTAAGCGATGTGGCTTAAAGTTGCGACCGAATAATCCATTGATTGAATGGTTTCTCTTTACAATAAGGAGTATCCTCCATGGTAATTATTTTTTCTGTCCTAATA
The DNA here is from genome assembly GCA_029531755.1 of Holothuria leucospilota. Classification (NCBI taxonomy): domain Eukaryota; kingdom Metazoa; phylum Echinodermata; class Holothuroidea; order Aspidochirotida; family Holothuriidae; genus Holothuria; species Holothuria leucospilota. Next base: position 75,931,376 of record CM055961.1, on the reverse strand, counting down.
ATACAAACGTTGACCTACTTATTATTCAAAGATTTCTAATCCAATAATTAACAGCGTCTGATGGATTACATGGTAATGTCTACGGCGGCCTGCATGTGGAGAATGTTCCCTGCATATTTTAAATGCATATTAAATTGCATTGATTGTAAACATTGATTTCATTGTAGAATATTTAAGCACCCTTATGGAAATGTGACTATTTGCCATATTAATAATGTTATATCTGCAGTGGTGCTGTATACAAAGTGTACGTGGAGGGATGGCTATAGCCCCCAGAGAACGTCAGATGTCGGCCCCCAAGCCAGTCGAATTAGGTCTCCAAATTTGAGGAGCGAAGAAGGAGAAGGGAGAAATTTATTAGGGTGAAATTCATTTAATACGATGGATTGATGTAACCATGTCCAATGAAGGAAAACGTTATTAAAATACCTAAAAGGATGCTACTTGAAGCACATTTTGTGCACACCTTAGTTGGGTAGTTGCCTTGTTTTAGTTTTCAGTAGGATATTAGATTCAAAGTATTCTTTTGTTTTGTTCCTCAGTCCCACGCAACCATTACCACCTTCATTACCACCAGCAAGTCTCCTGCTTCTCCAAGCTATCTTTATTCAAAGCAAGGCTAGTGTTGAAATGTGATATGTAAAATAAGGCAAAACAATATCATAACATCTTGAAGGACTATTTTGCCTTATTACATCTTGATATTCAGATTAAGATGCCTAAATTTTTGATTGATTTTAGTGCTTTTTTACGTACGGCAAGCGATTAACATGGGAGGTCATCTGCAATGTACAGCAATATTGCTGCGAGAACTAACACAACGATTAGCTTCCCAGCTATAAGGCGTTTCTCTATTGCAGAGAGCTAAAACCCCGAAATAAACCCTTTAAAATTCACCAGATTTCATCTAAGTCAGAGTTTTGTAAACAAAAGAGAGCTATGTCTCTCTACTTCAAATCCAGTTATTGCAATCTTTGCTCACCAAATATAATTAAGCATTACAAATGGGTATGTAAATGATACAAAAATACATCTGGGGACTAGTTGTCTTCGGTACCGAATTGCCCAAAGACAGAATAAAAACTGTACAAGAAGGACTCTTGTTCCATTTGTTTTTTTTTTAATCTTGGGAACATTTAGTGTTGTAGATGTATTAGCTAGTCTCAACACCGACAAAGCTGTACCACTTTCAACCTAAGGTTACACTGGAGGATTACTCGGTGTAATTATGCCGAAGTTTTGTTAATGGGTTGCTCCATGGGGTTGACTTCGTTTCTGTGTGCAAAGTGCAGGTGTTTTTGCATGTATTTCAAAAATCCTCCAGGTCTAGAATGCGGGAACTCAACTCAAACATTAGGGCTTATGTTTCCTCATCCTACCTTGTCATCCTCATGTTTTGAGTGATATGTATACATCTAATGTTGGTAGGTTTTGTACGGCCCTCGAACGGAACCTTCCTAATAACGCGATGATAATGATAAATTCTAGACGTGAATATGTAATTGAAGGAAATTTTTATAAACGTTGGCAAAGTGAAGTTAGATAAAACAATATTAAAATTTCAACGCGTTACGTGGTCACACAACAATGATACTTACTCTCATTAAAACATTCTTCCTACAAGGCAGTTGGAGTTTTATTGATCAAAAGTCAAGTGTACCAGCTATCACAATTTATCTTTCCACACCAAAATCCCCCTTGCATCATCATATCAACTGGACATTGGTTTTATATAGCCTATTATTAGAAAAAATTCTAGTAGCCAAACGCCCGTATAAGAACAGTTATTTCTAAACCAACAACAATTCCTAAAGGAATATGGAAAGGGTTAAACTCATGAGGAAATGTAATGATGTAGAATCCAGTTATATATGACTGTTGATGTTTTTGGTCTGAAGAACGTCTGAGAAAAGTAACGCAGGTATAGCCAATACCCAGGCCGAGAGGTGGCGCCCTGTAGAATTAAGAAAGGAAAAGACTTCCCGCGCTTCCAAGGGTCGCGTGACATCTGGCCATGAGGCAAGCAGGTGTGTTGTAGAGTACTTTTATAGGGATTTGGTGCAAAGCGCGGGGCACTCGTGAGATGAAGCTAGAACAAGAAGAACGTAGAACTGTGTGCAAGACTTGACTGGAAGAAATAGTGCAGAAACTTGTACAGTCAAAGGAACGTTTGGTGAGGAATTTGTGGTGGTTGTTGTTCCTGACCTTGTCCCCTTTTCTCGAGCACAGAGACATTATTCCGCGAAGGCGTTCCTAGAATGTCAGAGTATAGGTGATAGCCGGTTTGGCGTAATGAAGGTTCAGCCGGCTGAGGGTGTCAGAGCCCTGAAGGCCGGATGTTTCAGCGTACTGAAGGATAGTTGGCTGAGGGTGTTAGCGTACTGAAGGCTGGTCTTCAGCTCGCTGAAAAACAAGTCCTCTGAGGTTGTCAACGAACTGGAAGACTGGTGTTTCGGCTGTCAAGTGGTCAAGGTGCTGACAAACCCGAAAAGATTACAGCTCAGATCAAACTGTCACTCTGGATGATGTCACCAGTGTTCTTATATCGAATAAAGCTTCAACTTCATGTGACCCCGACAACATATTCGGATGGTTACTTAAATAAAGCAGCGCTGCAATAGCCCAAATTATGTATATGTTGTTCTTCCAATGTTCAGAACTGTTTATATACTGCTCGAGTAAAAACGAAGTAAAATATTTCTTTAGGCAAAGTTTCTCATCCAACTAAAAACAAGGTTTATTGTCGAGTTGTACTAACTAGAGCTATCATGAAGCATTTTGAGAATTTCTGCGTATCGTTGTGGCAGATCGATTGAGGATGCGTTCTTGTTGTTGGACACTTCTTTACAACGGCATAAAAACACGCATGATATACCCCAGGGTATGGTACAACTACATAAAGACACTTCCGGAAATTACTAAAGGGTGTGATACCACGACATAAAGTCACTCTTGGAAATTACCCCAGGGTATGTTACAACGACATAAAACACTCTTGGAAATTACTCCAGGGGGTGCTCCATGAAAACTGGTTTAGATTTAATATAATTTGTTGTTGAAAATTGTAAAAAAAAAACTGTGAATGCTTAAGTCAATCATAATGAAATGTTGCTTGACACCAAATTTTCTTTCTGATCGAAACCAGTATGTGCATCTTTATGTTGTTAGCAGTGGTAGGCTGGTAACGACCACTGGAGTTTCAAGGGATTCTTACTTGTCCCCATTACTTTCTGTCATTTATTCTTACGTTCTCAATATTATTATATGTATGTCCTGAACTACAGGGGCCATGTTGCACTAATTGGTTTGTGTAACAAAAGGTCTCGCTATGTGTCTCTAACTATAAGCCTAAGGAACAGGAGTAATTGTTGATTTTAGGTCGGTCCAGGACCACGAACTTACTGTTAATAATCCTATTGAGATTGTATCGGATTTTAACTATGTGGGGATCACGTTCAGTAGTACTCTTACTTGGAATACCCACGTAATAAACACCGTGTTAAAAGCCAAAGAGATGCTTCACTGTATTCGAAAACTGGCGGGTTTTGGTCTTGAATATAAAACACAGCTTTGGTTATTTCAAGCGGAGAGTTCTTAGGAGGGTAATCCGACTTCTATAGACTCTATAGACTTCTATTTGAAGCAGTGTTTTTTCCTACCGTTATCTTTCCTTCTTAAATTCTTACTTCAATACCTAGATCAACTAACATCAGTGATGCATTGTCAAAATGATAACGAGAAGAAACACCTCTTACGTTGGACTTGCTAACTTATCGTTGCCACCCGTCATGCAAAACTGTGAAATTTTCACACAAACGCTGATTCCATTTAGTCAGCTAAGAATTTCTTTACAGCTTACGTTTCGAATATGTTTCTTAAACGGGTTTAGTCAACAGCGAATTAATAATACGAACAAAGAGACCTGTCAATCAAATGACAAAGCTTGACAAGAATTAAATCATTTTCAAGTACATTTTATCTGACAGATTTGGTCGTTGTATCTCCTTCCTAGCAACTCCCTGTTTCAAGCTATGGTGTTTTCATAATTAGTTTATTGTGCACCAACTTGGCTATTATCTTGCAGCAGAAGTAAGAATAACCATCAAAATCAGTACTTTAAAACATCTTCTTCTATTAAAAATAATTTTATTGATCACGTGAGCTCTGAATGTGCCGCACGCATCGTTTGATGACTTTTTTCATTATATTTAACCACGAAGAGACTATCGGATACCGCTTTGTTGGACTGATCGTTTTAGAAATTTTACAAGAATTTTTAAATTTTTAAATTTTTTAATCAAGAGATAGCTCTTGTGAGAGATGCTTGTAGTCCATACCAATGAATGGTTCTTACCCTTACTGTTATTATGATATTCTGTAAATCAATTTTGAAGAATTTCAAAGCTTCATTGTAACTCCCCACACTCTTGCAAATATCCAAGACCATCTGCTTCTTTTCTCCTTACCCCCCCTCCCCCAAGATATACTTGTTTACGTTCCCAGGTCAGCTTAGGGGCTTCTGTGACATTTCGTCTTGAAAGGCGAACCTTTCATTGACAATCGTTAGGTATGATACCTGTCTTTATAGACTTGACAACGCTAGTGTCCCAATCATCAGGAATAAGGGAAAACTGGGATTTCAGAAATACTTGAAACTTATTTGTTAAATAAATGTTTAAAGATTTTCGAAGGAAAACCAATCAGATGAAAAATTATTAATAAATGACTTTTATTTCATGCGTGGCTCTCGATTCAAATAGCTCTACAAACCTCCGTCTTGATGAAAGGTTTGTTGGACTTGGCGATATCCATGTCAGAGAAGACAATGTATATTGCTATTTTTGAATCCTGGTCGAATTCTTAAGGAATATATGCCATCAAGATAGCGAGTTTAGGTAAGGATGTGTATGCATGCGTGTCTGTATATGCGTTTGTATTTTAGAACCCATATCTCACAATTTCAATTATGGATTCTGTTTATACGTTCTTGATAAATCTTTGATGTTATGAGGAAGAAACCAATTGCATTGGACGGAGATCAAAGGTCATCTGAGGTAATGATGGCTTAAATTACGACAACCCTATAAAATGTTTTTAAGCACGATGTATGAAGAATGGAAATAATTTAAAGCGTCTCATGCTAGCGTGTGAATACCCATATTGAGCACAAGAACTATTTTGTTGAGGAGACTAGATGTGTACTAGGTGATCACCGCAGGTCAAGAGTTTGAAAAACTCTCAAATACCATAGATGATGAAAGGTAACACTGATGGATCTCATAGTCACTGGATGCTCCAAACTGAGTTAAAGGATGCTATTTGAGTTTGGGTCAAAGGTTATCGGGGTTAAAAGCAAACGAGTGTAAAATACTTTAAATGGCTTGTGAACATATGATCTAAAGAGGGGTAACCTGCAGGGTGTGGTATTTGGTGGTATTCATGCAGGGACGTCGCCAGGGTATTTTTATGGGGGGGACAAAGCATGAAATGAGTGATCGCCGTCCTGGGGGAGGGGTCTAAGGGAAGGGGTGTTCCCCTCCCATTGAGAAAATTTTTGTTAATTTAAGGTTGCTTAGATGCAAAATGATGATGTCTTTGGTACATATTTTGAGCTAATTATATATAACTGGAAAGTTCATAATTTAGTAATTTTAATTTTTGTTTTGGGAAAGATGCTTTTCTGGGAAGGGGTGTCCCCTCCCCTTTGAGAAATTTTTTATTAATTTAAGATTGCTTAGATGCAAAATGGTGATATCTTTGGTATATTTTTGGAACTGATCATATATGGAAGAAAGTTGTTGTATTTAGATCTGTGTCTTGAAGTTTTACAAACCTGATGATTTGCTTCTTTGCTAAAAAAGTTGATATTTTATAAGCCGTCCTTTCTGAATTAGATGATTACCTTTGAGAGATTCACTATGAATGCTATCTGTTGAGTCTAGGGCGTACATAGGAATTATTTCTGGAAGACGGGGAGGGCGAATCGGAGAAAACGAGTTGGTTGAGGTAGTGCAGCAAACCTCCGCGTGGGACGTCTACGGGGGATGTGCATCCCTTAATAGGTGGCGATTTTTGAAAGTACATCCACATGTGTATGTAATATGTGTGTTGTGACGCCTGGCTTGTATACACGATATCTCAAGATAGCAATGATGGATTACTTTCATACTTGGTATAGAATTCAAATTTAGAAGAACTGTTACAGTATTGGTTTTAGTCAAGGTCAAACGTCATGTGATGTCACAAGGGGTAAAAACTCAAAAATTTTGTAAACACAATATCGGTACGTAGGAAAATATAGATGCTTTTCATATTTGGAATTTGGATGCGTTAAAATAAAACAATAAACCCTATTGGTTTTGGTAAAGACCAGAGGTGAAAGTATGAAATTCTTAAAAACTGCTTGTAAACACGATATCTTAAGAAAGCAGTGATAAACTTTGTTAATACTTGGTATATAATTTTATCACATTCAAGGAAGACCCTGTTGTTTTCAGTAGAGATCAAGGGTCATTTGAGGTCATTAAAGGTAAAAATCCGCAAACCTTGAAAAACACGATATTTAAAGACAGGGATGATGGGTCCCTTTCATATGTGATAAATAGATATGTTACTTTAAAGGAAAGAGAACCATTTGAGTTTGTGGAGGTCGAAGCTCATCTGACGTCATCAGTGATAGAACTACGAAAACCTTTTAAACTAAATTAACAGTAGATGGGTGGTACCTTCAAATTGTGTCAGGCGTGTGGCTACAAACGAAAAGCCAAGGTTGAATTTTGTGTCATTCCAAAGATAAAATTATAGAAAAAAACATTCATTTATTCACAAGCATGACTATTACAGTAATAATTATACTTTGCATTACCTTATTTTGAACACGTGTAAAAGGTGCTGTGACTATAAGATGATTACAAATACTGTATGCTGAACAAGTTCTTTGGTGTGGTAGTAGATTAGAGCTCGGTTTGTCACACAGGTCACAGGTACGTTTCCCTTCTGAGATATGTTCCTTTTTTCATTTTTTTTTTTTTTTGTTATTCACCTTTTGATAGGGTTCAAAGGTCATATAAAATCAGCAGAGATCAAGATGTGAAAGCATCGTAAACAATGAAAAAGTCACAGAGTGTAAATTTGAGGGATGAACCAAGTCAGTGTAAACAAATCATTCCCTTTCAGCAAAGAATTACAAAGTCTTTGGGCTTTGTGGTTTTTAAACCTATTAAGGAGTGTAAAGATTACAAACTATTAGCTAGTGATAAACCTTACGAGGACTTAAGCTCTTTATTTAATACTTTCAATTCGATTTCTTATCCTAGCGACATCATTCACTTTAACAATACTACTTCAATAAAGTGCTTAAACATAACAATGCTTTGATGTGTAATTTGGAACCGCTAACATTATAATGACAGTATGTTTAAATTTAAAACGACTGGTTAATTAAAATGATCAATAAAAATAATCCTACCACAACTAAAAGACCATTTTTAAAACAGATAGAAGCCTAATTCTTTTACCGCATTACAAAAATTTTCCTCACGTTTCCTGAAACAACCGAACATAAATCTATTTTCATATTTCCAACTAAAATCAAGCCGATTCGCGACAATAGGAAAAAAACATACTAATTTTTACTAGGCGACTGACAATGTCAAGGCAATAGATAGACAACAATCTTCTTTGTGCAAATTTTCTAATCCGTCTTGGGTCTTATAGAAATCTCAACTAAAGACTAATCGAATGATTACTACCAGACCTTGAATGCGCACACCTTACTTCAAAGAAAGTTTCCGCAGGCTATCTCTGTTCGAATAACTACTCCCTGTCGCATGTATAAACCTTCTTTAACGTTAAGCAAAAATTACAGACGGATTCCAGCCACTTATTCAACAATGAGACAAAACGACCTTTTACCTCGAAGTATTTGGGGAAACTGCCGTACTACGCATGACTTCTGTATGCCCACCTTAACACTAAAGGCAACCCTGCAATTGACAACAATGAATTGAAAAGGAAAACGTTGGAAGCTGATCCAGTTAGGTCACTGATGAGTCCTGTGTAAAGACGATACAGAGATCATTAATATGGAATATACGTATAGGCTACAGCATTACCAAAGGCCATGTGAAATGCAAATATACATGAGCAGGGTAAATATTGTGTTCTTCAACTCAACTATTCAGGGACAGACATTATTATTGTTATGAGATGATTGCAAATAATTGATTAACCTGAAATTAATAAACGTGGTTTTCAAATAAAGTTTCACAAAACCTTAGGATTTTACATTTTAAAACTAATTTCTAAAGTGTAGACATTATTTTGATTCCATACGAATTGAGTTGAGGAAGTAAATTTTAATTACTTTCAATGGTCATTTCATGAAGTTACTTAAGTTTGAATAAAGAGGAGTTGTAGAGAAGAAACAAGTTTCGGGACTCATACGACCCAAATTTAAATGATTTCAAAGAGGCTAAAGACAGTTTAAATCACCGTCTCTGTCCCGATTCTTGAACGCAAGTTCGTTAGCTTGGTGTCAAATGTCGGCGGTAGATGAATACTACAAATCACTCTACACAGTATTACAGTACACTACAACTGTGCAGGATGAATAGTTACCGTACCGTGAACCTTCTGTAGCGTAGACATGTAAACAATAGCTAGCTAGAAGTTACGGTCCTTCTTTTTAATGCCCAGCCTCATCTCTAAAACGATGTATGATATATGTATTCAGTCCACCTTTCAACAACGTCTGCTTATATGATAGCGTCATAATAGGCACAAGAACTACTTGATATTTGAAATTTTGACTAAAACTTTCTTTGTGGTGTCCTTTTATGCATATTTCTTAGAGCGTTTTTGAATGGGGATAAATGAAGGGTCTCAAATGTGATTTGAGACCTCTGATGACGTCACTACAAAGGCGGCGGACCTCGGCTATCGTCATGGTCCGCTCAGCCTCTGTGATAACGCCATCGTTGGTCTCAAATCCCATTGGAGACCGGAAAACCTCGCATTTATCCCTTAATTGAAAGCTAGGCCGGAGTTATTCTGAGGCCATATATATTTATCCGTGAAAATGAATACATCCAACAAAACCCCAAACACATTTTCAGAGAGCTAACTAATCGTAGATGCCAACACACTGCGAAAGTCAATGGTGCAAGCGTCACGATGGAGGTAACCTCCCTTACAAAAAAAGTGTGGCATGCCACATGTGAACACACGTAATCACGTGTGGCAGAGCATATGAAAATACATAAGGAAAATGTGTGGTTATGCGTGGTGACACATGTGGTATTGAAACCAATCTGACACACAGGACCACGCTTTTCCCTGCATGATTGTCACACCTTGAAATCTGGGCCAAAGTGGGGAAAGCTGTCTCAATTTGACACATGGGGCAAACCAGGGCAAAGTGTGACAAACAAGGCCAGTGAACGAAATCGAACTATTGAATTTGCTTTACTCAGCACCACACTTCTTCACACTTTGCCTACTTTACTCCAGTTTGCCTCCTGTTACATGTGTCAAATCGTGATTTTCGATTTTCCACACATTGCCTCATGTCCAAACTGTGAAAATGCTGGTCAACGCATGACACTTTGGAAAAGTTGGTTAACTGTTTATTAATGACACACATTGTCACACAAAAAATCACAGACATTTCACGCCTCTCCACACCGCACCATATTTTTGCACAGTTGCACACAGTATTTCACGTGTGGTATTGGAACTTTTGCCACACAATTGTTTTGTAAGGGCTATACAAAATAACTTAACATGGAAGAACGCTATGGTGTAACATTGTGCATGTACCAGGGAAAGGATTGACTAGTAGTCGATTTAGAACTGGTTGTTGAGAAACCATAGAGTTCCTATAAAGAAACGCGACGAGAACAAATGATGTCGATGGACTTAATAAGTCAACGATTACAGCATTTTTCTTCCCAATAATAATGACAGTTTTAACGGTCTTAGTATACAACAGGACTGAACAGTAGTACTAACGCGACTTCACGACATTGCTAAAACAACTTAGTCGGACACCTAGGTTCGTCGTAGTCGTCGTCACTATCATCATTATTATCATTAACAGCAAAACCAATTCAGGTTAATACAAAATTTTTGTGCTCTTCATTTCTTTAAATTTTTGTCAGGAGTTGGTGTCACAGGTTCTTTATGACGTCCTCTTGCAACAATCCTAATATATTTTCTATAAATATGATAATTTTTGTGACTTTGAGAAAAATACTCAGTGGTTCTGCTTGGTAAATAAGAGTCTTAAATTTGAGATTGCGGTGCACGACATACTATCTGAGAATCGCAAGAACTTTCATAACCTGGAATTTTTGGATCACTAATTCACCTTTATTCAAACCTTTATTTATTAAACGAATGAGTGAAACAGAACCCTTGTTGAAAAGAATATAAACAAACCCATGCTGGTAGAAATTAAAGATATCTGATACAAAATACTTATCCAAGAGATTGATTGGGTGCGGTAGGTCTTATGTATCAAATCTTTCCTATACACCAAAAACAACGCCAAATGGATACTAACATAGAACAAGTGGGTTTAAATCAACATACCTGACGTAAAACCTGCAAGGTGCAAAGTTATACCTGCGATGAAGGTGGATGTAGCAAACGCCTGATGAAAGTGAAATTTACACACCACAGTCGGAAGTAAACCACGCAGGCCTGAGCTGTTAACTCCAATACACACACCACTTACAAAAGCCAACAAAAATATTGGATAAAAATTTCTCAAGAAGGCGCAACCCATAAAACAAGCAGAGTTACAAAGCATTGGGAAAAGAGTGCTTGTAAATGCATTCATTCTCTTGGTGTGAAATAATGCCGCAGCTATTAGTCTTCCAAAGAATCCTCCAATTCCACCTGCCGTTGAAAGTAGTACCACTTGGTGAGACCCTAATCCCACTGATGTTCCTACTGACACAAGGAAAAGTCCCCATGACAGATATATGTAAAACATTAACCCTTCAAGTGCCATAAAGACTGCAAGATTCTCGTGATTAAACATCTCACACCAGGCTTGAAGATATGAGTATAGTTTACCTTTTTTGTTCTTCACACAATCATTTTTATCCACAGCATTTTCTTTGGCGAATGGACATGTTTCGTTTTTATCCGTCTGCTCTACGTCAACGGATTTAGCTGTTCTCGGATATCTAAGAGGGGTAGTAACTGCAAAGGCAGAAACGATGAAATTATACAAAATGTCTCCGAAAAGGACAAGTCCGTTATGAAGACCAAAAGACATCTTCAAATGTTGCAGAAGCAGAGGGAGTGTTGCCATCCCAAGAAAGTTAGACAGTGATCCTATAGAAACGGCAGTTCCTAGATTATTGTAAAAGTGGTCACAAAAGTTGAGATAACCGGCAAACCTGTGAAATCCAAATCCAATACCTGATAAAAAATTAAAAGCAAAAATGACTTCGTAGCTTGAGCGTCTCTTGGTATTTTCTTGTACTACATAAAGGATGCACCTGGTCGCAAGGCTATAGTTATATAGTAGACCTTGTAATTCAAGATAAACTGATCTTAAGCCTATTAGAGTCCGCAGGAAAGAAATTGATTGAAACTTCACTACACGCACTCATTTACTGCAGCCAAACTATCATCAGGGAAATAACTACTCCCTGCTATCATATAGTTTACAATGCATAGGCATCCATAGCCGTTGAGTGATTGTAGAAATTTAAAGTTCCAATCAGTGAGCATTTTGGTGGTTAACAAACGATGATGGTGTGTGAATAGTGGTTTGTGTACTGAAGATACTTAAATACATTCTTTTCGGTCAGGAACTACCTTAGCTTTACTCTCATATGCCACTTTACAGCTTTCATTACCCAGTGGTTATTTGGTGCCTTAACCCCGAATACTTAATCATTCCTATGGAGCTTTCCCAGTGAGTTATGGCCTAAAAATATATCTCACTGTTTTGTATACATTTCACTTTATCAAAACTCACAAATATATTATTTTCCATTATTGAGGCAATTTATGGAAGGCTTTTTGCGTTCCCAGAACAGCCTGGAAAGTTGATATGTAACAGAGCATAACTGATTAATGAGCTGTTTGCTATCTCTCTGCCTAGAAACAATCACAACAGAAACTCACAAGCTCCAACGTCAGTAAGTTATGTATATCAATTGTCCATCTGGACGCGTAAAATAACCTGGAATTGTCAAAACGCTTGTTCAAAAATCATTTGGCACTTAAAGCATAGGCATTTGTAATACAGACAAAACACTGAATATCTACATGTAAACTTTCAAGTTATTTACATCCAGTTAATAAATTTTATGCTTGGGTTTTTAGTTTGGGAACTAAGTCAATGGTTCCCATTTTTCCATATCAGATTTAAACAGGCTATGGAGCCACACATATAGGTGTCCGCTTTCGTGACGTCATATTCTTGTTTGCTGAAAAGCAAAATAGCTATTTTTTCAGTTTTCCGATGATCATGAATAGTTTTCCTTAGCTGGCCAATATACTTGTCTCGTTGCTTTAAATGAAAGTCTAGGTACAGCTACACGAATGTAACGGTAAAGTGCGAGTAAGCTGCATCGTGCAAGTACTATTACCTACTCTAGGCTTGGTAGGCATTGTCTGTTTTATATTTTATTTTTATTTTATCTCAAATTTCTAACCCTTTGGTAGCATTGTTTTTGCAGTGAATGCGTCAAGATGTAATGACATTTCCCCATCCCCTACCCGAAACCACTCAAGAAAAGCACACTCTGTTGCACATTTCGCCTTACTCTTCATTTTTTCTGTGATATATTCAAAAAAATTTTTACTCAAATCTTGAAGAGCCATATGTCTGCAGAAGTCACGACCTTACAAAATAGTACTTTTGGAAGACGATAATTTGGGGCTAAAGAAGTGTACCTCGCAAACAGCATTTTGCAAAACGTAGATATGAAGCATCGGTCCTCGGTACCTTCATTATATTTTAAATGGCAGGTTGTCAGATGCCATATGCAGATTTATTAGTTAAGGTATGGCGAAGGAATTTATGTATGTGACGTCACGAAACAGACAGAGCACCCTTAACGGAGGCAAGTGCGTGTCATTGCAACTTACACCAAATCGTTCATGTTATGTGCTTCATGATTTGCCGTCAAAATGGGGTCGAGTGATGTCATTGCATAAAGTCTATTATACAGGGCTGTCGCCCCGAGCAGCAAGAACCGCCTTCCGGACGAATAGCATTGATAATCGGTCCATATATGCAACACTTACCAGCAACAGTAAATGCGAAGCACAGTTGCGGGACAGATTCAAGCCAGAGACCGCAGTAGATGTAGCTGGTCCCCACCAAACAGGCTCCAAAGACAGCTACGTGCCTTCTCGGGAATACTTGCAACAGAAGTGATGCTAAAGGACCTAAGCAGAAATATCGCCAGTTAAATCCATAGTACATTTATACTAATGAAGGATTGCTGCGTCCCTGTAAAGATGATTAATATGCTATGCATAGTGTATGGTATCGGCTTGGTCAGTGAAAAGGGTCGTTGAGGATAAAAGAACGAAAGAAACACACTCACTTTAACAGAACCGAAAAAATATTGCATTTTTATTTGCATCGTTCCGTTTAGATAAGTTGAGGCAGAAATGAAGGAATTAATATCTTCCATCCAAGATATCAGACTAAAAACATGATGTATCTGTGGTATATACCATTAAAACTGGATGTAAATTTTAAGGCACCGAATCAAAATATTTTTACGTATTTAGCAAAATTACGTGCCTCATATCTGTAACGAAAGGAAAATTGTTTAATCCTCAAACTTCCAGAACAACAGAAAAAGTTTTTAATAAGAACCTCATTTAATCTGGCCTCTTACTAAAGCGTTGACTTTTGCAGTTGGCAAAATAGAATACACCATGCTATAAATCTCTTTAATATTTTCAAATAAAGGCATACGTAGGGCATTGCGGTCTAAAAGGAACAGAACTCACCGACCAAAAATGCCACCCCACTTTGTAGAGAAAACGCCAGGCCAACAACCGAGTTAGTGGTTTCTAGTCGCTCAACGATGTCAGGTAGGATCACTCCATTTGATTTGAGACAACCACCATCAAGGAAAACGCGCAAAGCCCATCCAAAAAACACTATCGCTTTATCCATCTTTGTTTATCTTTGTTGCTGAGAAAATCTAATTTTGTATTAAATGAAAGAAAGTTCAGATAGTAATAACTGTATATATTTTGACGAAGGCAAGTGCACTTTACCATGATCCGATGGAATGTTCTGAATATGTAATGAATCGGTATTAATGTAATTGTTGCAGAAATTATATTGCCATTCTTCCTCACATAAGCGCGTATTATTGCAACTTTCACCAACAAATGCAGACAGTTAATTCGTGTACTGGGGGATACGTGGATTAGTTTACTACGTGAGCGTGTGAAATCTACGTCGTGCGTGCCACGCGCATCATTGTTTTGCCGCCAAAATAATGTCATGTGACGTTAATTCATACGGTTTATAGACTTATTTTAATTTGGGAAATGAGCACCTTGGCACGAAAACATCTGACAAGTTCGCTTCTGTAGCATTTAGTTTGCCCCAAATCGTAAATATTTTGCCCCAGCCCGCAGCCCACCCCTTGGTCGCATTGTGCAATTTTGATTACCTTTATGCATAACATATAAGCAGGCATAACTTTGAGCCAGATTTCAGCAATCGAACCCAATCGGGCCTTTTTTCGATTTTTTGATGCTGTTCAGTCACTATTGACCAAAGGGTTAGTAGAATTTTGTGCATTCGGGTTGAGGCTTAGCATGATATTTATGTCTCACCCTCGCCTTGTTCCTTTAGTGGGAAGGAAATAACAGACAAAATTGGCATTCTCACAACAAAAAAATGAACGTTACACGGGTATTTTTAAAATAAAAAAACAAAGAAAAGTCCTTTTCTTACATTTGGATGTGAAAGATAAAAAACTTCTACTACGTAAGCCGAGAGAGCTCCTGCATACACGATATGGCCCCAAATTTTGATGCATTTTATGAGTTCAACAGTAGAATATGCTGCCTGGACTTATACGCTTTAGCCCTTGAAGATGCTTCAAATGATACTCAATTTCGTGACAGACATATGTAAAGTTATCAATATCTTGCTGAAAATATATGCACGGTAAATAAGATGTACTGGGCCGTTTTGCAGAACACTTAGTAGTATTACTTATTGCATAATGTACTTTATATTTTCCATTGCGTACCTTTTGCCAACATCTCTTCTGAATAAAGTTCATAACGGTCCAACTATATTACATCACGAAATCAACATCACGCTTGCTCACAGGGCGGAAGGCTTGAGTAATTCTAATCAAAGCGTATATGATCTTGCCCTATTCCTAAGAATGAATATACTGTTTGTAAATAAATCTTTGCATGTAAATATTTACTATTATTATTGTTCTCAAAGTGGTTTCAGGAATACCTCGGTAACCGTCGTCAAAAAGTTCTGATAAATGGAACGCTTTTGAAAGATTTCTTTTTGAAATCCCACAGGGCAGTTGTACAAAGCCGATGTTCTTTATTACATACTTATTCCAACTTTATAACGTGCTGTATATAATGTCAGGGCTGTGCTGATGACAGTCAATTCTGTCTACACTCTTAAATTACTGGGCAATGGTTTTTTTTTGGGGGGGGGGGGGCAAAGGTAATTGCTTATATGCACTTGTATTGTACTATCCAATTACTGCTTCAACTGGCGACAAGCTTTTATTCAACGGTTGGGAATATTTTCGCTTTACCTACTTGCTAGAAATCATAATGTTTGCTTAAGGTTGGATGAAACCTTGACCGCAGTTTTGGCGTCGAACAACCACACGCGTGACTTGATTTTGTTTCACATTTCTTCTTATAATCAAAAATTGGTTCCATAATCTGAAAATTCCTTTTGACATCTTTGACATTGGCAAAAGAGGAAAACTCTTACATTACGTATGACCATTAAATCAAGCTCAATTTCCATAAAATTGTTAAAATACTAACTAGCACACATTTGAATCAAGTTCGACTATTCGGACTTATTGCCAAACGGCTATCCAATGAGGTTTCAGAATCTTATATATAGCACACTTTGGAATATGTATACATAATAATAGCCTATTATGATAATGCTATCTTTACTCCAGTGTTGGAACGATACGGAACTGCTACATTAGTTCTCAGTCTGCTGGCTTGTGCTTTAATTTCAAAAGCACCATTTCACAGTCACTTTTAAACTTTTTTGTTTTGGACATATACGGAAGTCGGTGACAAACCAAACAGATTAGGCCAAGGCATTTGAAATGTACATCACGGGAATTATAATTTGATTAACATTAAAGACATTTCCTAGTGCAAAATAAACGACACTAATTACCATACTTGCTCTGACTTTCATGATCTCAGTTTCCAGTGATAGGGGTCTTGATATAATGGGTCAATATAAATTGCACAATAAACATCCAAATATATACTGCCTAGGAAGAGGTTGATGTCCTTCCCAATAATTAATACAATTTCAACAACTGTTGTGGAGAAAGTTCACCAACTCTCCTGGGAAAGAAATGCCCAATATGCATGCATGCTATTCTGAAGAAGGGAAAGCACCAACGGTTAGGCTAAGATGGTAAACAAAGCATTTGTCCAACAGCTTAATGAAAAAAGTGCCCAACAACTAGGTATCTTTTGAAATGCTCATTTACTGAACAGTTGGGTAAGTTTCCTCCCAACGGTTGGGTTCAAACTTAACCAAATTTGGTTGGTTAAAATTTTGCCCAACTGTTTTGGTTTTTGAAACGATGCCCAGTGTTGGTCAAAACGTTGGGCAAATTTTGCCCATTTTTAAGAGTGTACTTACCCTTAATCCTAGTGATGATACTGGAACAGTAAATGTAATCTCCGCTTTAGAAAATTGTGTCGCCATTGCGGGCAATTGAATTCCAGTTGACACTTTTAAATTGAACGTTACTAAGACTTAACCTGTTGTTTTCGGCTCAAAACGTCAACTTTCTAAACCTCCTGAGATCACTGTTTAGGTTGGTATTGCAGTTATATGTACAGCGAAGTATACCGGTAACCTGGGTGTTCTTTCTTTGACAAGAATCTCTTACTTGACTTGCACAATGCAAATACCTGCAAAAAGGCTTCGTTTAGCACCAATACGCTTTGACATATTTGTAAATATTAGATGATGTTACCTGTAATTTCCTTTTCATGTTTTGGTGACATCATACTTAGACTATTGTGTTGCCTTGTACTTTAATTTCCCGTCATATCGCGTAGCTAATCTTTGAAAGATTCAAAACACAGCCGTACGACTTTTAACGGGTAATCCAAAAATGCGGCAATATTTCATCTATGCTTTATAATTTGCATTGGTGTCCTATCAATTTTTGGATTATTTTTAAGATTTTAATTCTTACTTTTAAGTTTATTTACCATCTTGTCCCATCTTATCTCGGTAATTTAATTGTCATCGTCATCGTCATCGTCATCGTCATCGTCATCGTCATCGTCATCGTCATCGTCATCGTCATCGTCATCGTCATCGTCATCGTCATCGTCATCGTCATCATCATCAGATCGATCGATCGATCGATGGATAGATGGATGGATGGGTGGATGGATGGATGGATGGATAGATGTATGTATGTATGTATGTATGGATGGATGGATGGATGGATGGATGGATGGATGGATGGATGGATGGATGGATGGATGGATGGATGGATTCATTGCATCAATCCCATTCTGTGCGTTTCCGCGGGCGCCATGTTATTGATCTGAATTTTGTTAACGTACAAATCTAGGTTATTTGTACATTTCCTTTTTCTTCATCATAGCTGTTATCTGCTTCAGGAAAGAAAAGGAAGCGTAAACTTTCTTGGCGTTGGGGTTACTGGCATCGGGTCGGTGGACTCGGCCACTCGTCAGGCAAATCCTGGCGCTACCTTCTGCATTGCCCTAATTTCATGATACATGGGACACCCCTGACTTGAGACTACAACACTTCAGCATTTTTGCCAACTTGGAAGAACATTTCACTCTGGAGAAACTGACTGAGAGTGACAAGGCTGCTTGTTTAAAATATGTCAACCTTTTTGCAGTTGAGTGAATTTAATTTTGTCTAAAACTGGGATTTCCTTAATGTAAACTTATATTCAGTACTGTGAAACATTTATCAGAGTTGTTCTAACCCCCTATAATTATATATGTAAAAATTCTCAAAGTTTAGGTAACTCCTGGATCCTCCTTTTAGGAGAGGACGACAAAATCCAAACCCAGTACATTGCGACCGTGTCTGGGAAAAGGTGCTAAGGGATAAATATCATTTTGATTATGGTTCAAAAAATTCGGTAACACGGTAATTTATAAGGGCCATAATTTTCACCCGGATACTTGATTACATGCTCAGTCAATTAGCTTATAGTGTCGCGTTGAGCCTGCGAAGAAATTAAAATTTGAACAAAGCTTGTCTGTAGTTTACAGTTTATCGCAAAATTTCAATTTCTAAAGCATGAAAGATAAACTTCAACAGCGGATTTTTTGGATACTCCCTGCAAACTTTAAAAGTCTACACGGTGCCACTTCTGCCAATCTAGGCGGCATGCTTGAAAAAGGTTGTTCCGTATGCTACACGCCAACTGATTGCAGATATTCGCTTTGATTATGTCATGACCCTCCACAACACCCCATCTACTCTTTAGAGAAAAGTTTAGAAAAGTTGCCCTGGCTACGTCTCTGCCCATTCCTTTTAATATAATTACTGAACTGTTTTAATCTGGTGCAAAGATCTGAAATACGACCACAATTGTTTTGAAGGGCTGATGAAAAGGGCAAACATGGCCGTCGTATTGTCCCTGATCTCGTTCCACGTGTAAAACTTGCACCTTTATATTACAGAAATATGAGAGGGAAGATAAATAAGCTTCGCGAATCATCCAAATTTGTTTCCTTTTTGAAGGAAACGACAGTGGAATTGTAAAACGACTGACCAACGCGGTACAGACGTGATCATACCTCGTCGAGACCTTGTCTTCCCTGATCTTACCTCGACCCACCATTTTTTGGCACCGTGTAGACTTTTAAAGGTAAAAAAATGAAAATTGTAAACCCCCCAGCCTGTTGAAAAAGTCCATCTACAGTACCAATTCGTCACAACGATTTCTCATCTACCTAGCACGAATGACCAGTGTAATGGTACATGACGTATCTCAAACTCTCAAAAGTGTAGGATATCGTTTTCTTAAATACCGACGTGTCACTACACAGCTTGCTTTTGTCATTTACGTCAGTCGCCAGTATGCTTGAGGCTTGAAGGCTACAAATTGTAGCAAACCACATACATAAAAACACACATTTGTCTCTATACTACTTCATGTATACATGGAGTTGAAAGTTTGGGAAAAATTGGTATCCCAAACACCTTAGATTAATTAAGGAAAATTCCACTTGAAAGCACAGACTTTCCTTTTTGGGTTGCAAAGAAACAACAGATCGAACAACCGACTCTCATAGCCTGTACAGCTAAAACTGATAATGGCTAAGAACCATTACCTTTTGGTAATCTGAACATTTTTTATACAGTCTTCTGTAAAGTACGAAATTCAACCTTTCTCACGTAGTAGTTGTTTTCTGGTCTTTGTCGTGCATTACGGAAACGAGCTAGGATCTCCAATAGAGATTATTTGTTCAAAAAGCTGATCTGTTTTTGTTTCCTATGGATACACATTTTTCATCGTTTTCTGAAGACAAAATATTAAAAGTTAATCAACTAAAAATTTAATACATCAAGGGCGCTCATTGTATACATTATGTTACGAGCTGGTACGACATTGTACAAAAGTTTTGGCTCTGTGCACCCATCGCTCTCCTCTACGCGATCAGGAGTTTGGATTTCCTTCACTCGAATCCTTGCACTACCCTGCTGGAATGTGAAACTTGAGAAGAATGACTGATGGAAAGCAATACATAGCCAGGGGAGTGCCATTCATGGCAATGTTTATATATGGTATTATAGTAAGAATTTTCTCGTTTAATGTCAGGTCGAACGATGTTTTTGAAGCACTTAGATAATGTCGTGATGGTCTGTTTTCTGCAGATTTACCTGAGCCCTTCTTGGTGTAAATTTTCTTCATAAAAGGCCTCGCTTCTTCCCTGTAAAAATGGGTCTGTACAAATTTTCTCCAAAAATTCGGCGTACGGACATCACTGGATCTTACTATTCTCGCCCATAGGTAAACGTAGAGGCCAATTAGTACAAAATCCTAACAGCCATAGATATAAGAGTTATAAGGGTGGAGGCGCCGAACATAGATTGTGTTTGACGGCGTTAGACTTGAGAAACCCTACCGGCACTTCTTTTTCGACGCTAGTGGAAGGAAAAGTTAACAGCCTGCGGCTGATTAGAAGCAAAATATCCTTACCAGTTAGATTAAGCAGCACATTGCATAGCATATGATCCAAAATAGTTGGTAGTGTAGCTACAGATGTCAAAAGTCTCTATACGTTTTGTTGGTTTATAGCAATAAGCTCACAATCTAAAATTCTGCATAATGCAAAAAGTTAATTCCTTAGGCCTATAAACGGCGAAGCAAATTATTAGGACTTGTTCTAGACCAGGTTAGGCCTCAGAAAGTTCACAAACAAAACACAAAGAAAAAGTAAACGGCACGAGTTACTCCTTCGGGCCTTGGCTGTCTCCTTTACTGACCAATATTAATGTACTCTGCCTTGGTACGTACATAACATAAGCTGCCAATACAAACATATGCAGTAGACGTACAGTGTATGCAACATAACTGGCATACTTCGGGCCCGTAGCCAGCTTTACTTTTTAGAGGGGCAAGTGTTGTGATTTGGGGGGGGGGATAAAATTTTTCACCAGATGAATTATTATGCAGTTTCAATTTTCATCGGGTGGGGCAAAAATATTTTGGTGGGGCATTGCCCCGAAATCCTCCCCCCTCCCGTGGCTACGGGCCCGCATACCTTAATATGCAAATGACCTTAAAGAGAAAGTAACATCAACAATTTAAAGTACGAGTGCAGAAAATTCTCCTCCGCAATGGAGAAATATTTCCAATCACCAACAAAATGAGCACAATCAATGTTATTGACCAGTTTTAAAATTTTGGAAATAATTCACAGCTTAGCCCACATACGGTATGATAACAATAATCTTTCGGTAGCTTTGCTAATACAGCTAGCAAAGGATTATAGATCAAGCACTGGGACAAAATACCGACCAGAACGTGTAACATAACCTTCTTGATTGACTCTAACATCACAAGGATTCATAACGTCATTACAAAAGAGGTTACTTGCCTCATCCTTTCGCTATTTTTGCACCTGAACTTCTTGTTCCGGGGAAACAACATTAGGGAAAAAGTTGTTCCTATGTCAGTCATGACATGTGCCTTTACATTAGCTTCTGCTACTTAAGACCCAATAATGATAAAATAATCATTGAAACTCTCAGCGATATTGTTATCTCTATCGTTATCTCTAAATATTTCACAGTAATGAGAACATCTGGAGAAACGGATAATATGATTGAGCTTGTTTCGATAATTCTTGTATACTTTTTGGTTCTTAAGAGATGAAAACTTTAGATAGGAGCGTAGACGCAATATGCTTCTTTCTGATAGATGTTAATATTCCTGGAGTAACCCATGAGTGTTTTTTCTGCGTTTCGTGTTCTTTTTCACGTTTAACTGGAAAACAAATGTTGTTATCTAGATTGAGATGATAAAAACTATAAGACTATCATACGCCAGATCAGCATTTGCAACTTGTAGAACATGCCCCCAAGTTTTATCCGCTTAAGATGAGGAGAAGGTCTTTGTTTCAGGTTCTATAGTCTCTAAAAGTGATAGAACTGTTTTGATAACTTTTTCCTTAATAACCCTGAGGAATACAGAAAAATGATCACTAAGGTCAGTGAAAAATACACCAGACATCATACACCGATTGATATGTGTGAAAATATTGTCAATCAATGTTGCGGATGTGCCATTTTCTCTTGTTGGCTTGTTTACAGTAGGTTCAAAACCATGTGACATAAGGTTATTCAGAAAATTAGATGTGCTAATACTGTTTAGCATATAGATATTAAAATCTCCCATGATATATGCTTGGCAGTTTCGACCACTAATTGTATTGAGAAAATCATTAAGATGGGAAATAAAATCATTTATAGTACCATCTGGCGGCTTATAAATAATACCAATAATGACCTATGGAAGGGTCACGTATTTCAATAAATAAAAGTTCAATAGTATCATTAAATTTTGACATGCCATAACGTTTTTTGAAAGTAAAGTTTTTATGTACAAATAAACCCACTCCATCTCCTCTTCTATGGTTATAATGTGATTCTTTTATGAAGGTATAATTCTCCATCTGTAATAAGGAGGATACGTCATCGGAAAGCCAGGATTCAGTGAAACCAATGATAGGAAAATCATCGTAGAGTAATGACCGATATGCTCTGATGTCATCAAAATTTCTATTCAAACTTCTGCAGTCATGATGAAGAATACTAATCTATTGTTATATGACAGGCTATTATCCGAATCTATATCGCAATATTCACATAGGCCTGTTGAAGAAACAAGCTCTTCCGATCAGTTACTCAGCGGTTTCTGCGTCCTGCAGTTCTGCAGTTCACATGGTTTAAAAAGTGAGTGTAAGGCGTTGTCGAACTCATTATCATCTTCGATAAAAAGGTAAGGTAAAGTACCTGATACGTTCTTAAAAAGTCATCTGGAGAATTACTTCGATGTTTATGGAGACTCATCAAGATTAGTATGAAATGGAAGAGACGCCGAGAAGGGAGTGCAGATCCTAAATAGATCCTGTTGTAACTGGTTCTCTCAAATTAATTTGAAAGTATACCGTGAGTAGATTCAATATGCAGTTATTTTCACTGACTGGTCTCTGATTGCGGAGTGCCAGGATGTGACGATTTTGGGGCAGGTGCCCTATTAAGTTCCCCGTTTATATAAAGCTCACCATCCTAAAACGTAAACGCTTGCCTCCTCTGTATGCTTCGCTCATAACATGTCGCAGTTGTGATTTCTTTTTGAAGTATTCGGATGTCAGGTCTTCTGCGATGAATACCCCGACCTTCCAGAGCTCGCCGGGCCTTGGTAATCACACTCTGTCGTTGAGGTCGATATAAGAACTTCGTGATAACGTGTCTTGTTTTCCTGTAAACTGTCTACCAATTCGTCTACACTAGTAATTTGTAGGAGGACTTGTTTAACTTCATTGATGGCATTTTCCTTTGCTTGCTTAGGGATACCCCCAAACCGCAGGTTGAAACTTCTGGAGTAGCGTTCTGCTTTAATTTGGGCGCCATGCAACCACTGTATTTTGTCTAATTTGCCCTGTGTATCTCGTTACGTTTGTGCTCCAGTTGATCTAGGCCAGCCCTCAGAGTTTTAGCGGTGGCATCAAATCTAGTTTGACAGCATTGAAGCTGCTCAACAGACGTGTGCAGAAAACGTAGACTCGGTTAAAGGTTTTTGTGTTGTCTCCAGGGCAGCAATACTATCTTTTATGTACATTTGGGTAATAAGGATTTCGTCTATTTTGCGGTACATTGGAAGAAAAGCTGAATCCATTGACTCATGTAGGCCCGTTACGGTGTCATCTGGGCTAGTCACGCTCGAATTGTTCCGGGTGCGAAGTTTGGGAGCCATATAGTTGACTGGCCTAGCTTGGGTTTTACATCTTCTTTTTCTCTGCAATTTTTTGTTGCTTCTTGGTGTCATTTTTCGAAACTTTGACTAGTTCCTGAATGAAAGAGGGCACACCACAGTTTCAGCCTTGACTTTGCCACGGTAACTTTAAAACTGACTTTGCTGAGAGCCGATGTGAATGGCGGTGAATATCTGAAGCAAAAGGTGCCTTAAGTTAAAAGAACTCAGCTGGTCACCAGACGAGTTCTGTGACAGATCTTGACTTTCTACTTCCCATTTTGACTTACAACTTAAAGGTGATCAGTCGTCTTGAAATATTCTTTGTGACGTCAGCCTTTTCTTGACATGTTTCTGCAGTCGTCACTGTTCAAGGATACACCGTACAAGCATGGTATAGCTAATCGGTAAGCAAGAAGAGGCGGCTTGTAGCTGTATACCTACTAGCTATACCGATGTCATCATAGCTACTTGTACGGTGTATCCTTGAACAGTGACGACTGCAGAAACATGTCAAGAAAAGGCTGACGTCACAAAGAATATTTCAAGACGACTGATCACCTTTAACTGGAGGTGCCAGGGAGGTGCTTTCCATTAAGAACACCTTGCTTTACACATTCCGTTCTAAACAACGAAAAAATACCTCAGCGTCCAAAAAGGTCTTATGACGTTACGCCAATGGTAGCCGTAGTGTATCCCAAGACTTCTACGATTTCCCATAGTACCACTTCCTTTCGAAACTGATTGCATTGCAGAAAAAAGAGGTAACGGCTTGGAGGAACGCCTTTTGGAAGTGACTTCCTCTTATCTGATTCACGGGCAGATGAGACCTCCTTTAAAACATCTGAACGCTCTTTCCTTTGCAGCGCCTTCTTCAAAAATTCTACCAAAAAGTGCAGATTACTTTCATTTCCATCTCTCTTAAGGGTCGATTCCATTCTTAACTCTTGCGGGAGACGGTTAAGGATAACTGGTGTTAGAAACAAACCGTTTTTGTCCCTAGTGATTCCAAGGGCTTCTAGGCTTTGAACATGTGGCATGTGCTCAAAGCTCATCTTGCATCTTCCACAATAAGGGAACTGTGAGCCTCCCTTCTAAGTGTGGGGTGACAGGTTACAAAGTCCCTTGGTATAGGAGAAAATTATCTTATCAGTTCTACTGTATGGTTCCTCTAGCAAGTCACAAGAGGTGTCATAATGCTGAGCCGTTGACGTCCCTGGATATATGCCTTGGCGTAACCCTCTAACAATGCCTGTAGATATGCAAATTTGATGACCGGTGGTAAGTCAGATTCATGAACTATGCCTTTGGAATCGTCCCAAAAGGTTGGTCACTCCACGTTTCCTGAAAACTTTGGAAGTTCCCATTTTGGCAACGTAACAATCCAGGATTGTAGATAGGTTACTTAAAACTTATTCAACGTATCCTTTGTCACTATCTTGGTCAATATCCCCCAGCTGACCTACTCTGGGTAAAAGTAATGGGCAACGACGTCGGCCTATCCATATCTGGCCTAAAGTAAGTCTTTGTTTGAGGGTTTCTGAGTTTATCAAGCATTATCATAGCTGTGACTCTACTTTTGAATACCTTTTCTCTGTAGTCAGCGCCAGAAACAACATCTACCTCGGTATCCTTAGATTCAATTAACATCTCCATTGACGACTGAATATCATCCAACTTATTTAAACGAAGGTCAAATTGCAGCAGGGCTGTCTCAGTCTCTAAAATGGTAACGCCCTCTTGCTTACACAGCTTATCAAGGTCCCTACATAACGTATAACCCAACCACGCTCGGCAGATCTAGCCTTTCCGGGCCTTTTCAAGCTCCATTTTCTAACCTAGATGAGAAAACTGTCAGCGCGGCAACCTCCGGGTTTCGGCACCAATTTTTTGGACCACACTCGGCCTCAGAAAGTTTACAAACAAAACACAAGGAAAAAGTGAACCCCACGAGTTTCTCCTTTGAGGGTTCGGCACAGCTACAACCAAAAAAGAAGAACTCCTTATTCTTTCAAAAGTCCCTTCGACTCTCTGATGAAGAGCCTAGGGGCGAAACCAAACATTAATTCCGAAGGAGTTCTGCTCCCCAAAGGAGCGACGTCCCCAAGGGGCAAAACACCTAACTGACCAACCTCTCGACCCTCAGATCTCTCCGAAGGACAAATTGACTGACCATGCGTGGTCCTGTTCTAGACTGGCTGGCAAAGACAAAGTGAACTCCACGAGTTTCTCCTTAAAGGGTTCGACACAGCCACAACCAAAACAACCCCTTATACTTTTTAAAAGTCCCCTCGACTTTCTGGCGAATACCCTTGGGGTGAAACCAAACATTACTCCCGAAGGACTTCTGCTCCCCAAAGGAGCGACTTCCCCAAGGGACAACAAACCTAACTGACCAACCTCACGACCCTCAGATCTCTACATCACGGGTCTGTCATGTCTGGTCCTGTTTTTAACTGGCTGAAAAGATCAGATACTTCACATGATCTTAGACTGGCTGAATAGAACAGATACCACGGATACGCTACCCTGAGATCTCCACCGTTGTGATCACTGATACTACACAAATCCTTTAATATTAGTTTACTCTGCCTTGGTACGTATAACACAAGCTGCCAATACAACCATATACAGCAATCATACAGTGCATGCAACATAACTGGCGTATCTTAATATGTAAATGAGACTTAAAGAGAAAGTTACATCAACAATTTAAAGTACGAGTGAGGAACAGGACTAACAATTGATGCCGAAATTATAAAAGATAGCCAAAGGCTTAATCAAATCCTGTGACACGGGAAGAGGACTTTCGTTAAAGACATTGGTATCCATCTGTTGTGTGTCAAACTATGTACTTTTACATTAAAATATTGGTGTAAATTATCATTGATATGACAAAGACAAATTAATAGTTGGCTCAAGTTTATAAGCACCAGGATTGTGATTTTACTACGTCAATAGAATAATACCTGGAAATTACTATTGGTTTATAAGAAAAGTAGGTAACATGTAGCCAAGTGCACCAGGGGTAACGGTCAAGGCTCCGGATCAAAGGGCTGTGAGTCCTTTATGCCACAGTGTCTTGTTGAGCTAGACCCCTCACCCTTTGAGTTCAAATCCACCTAGTTGATATAAATACTAAGTTCGACTAGGATATTATTAATCGAAGCCCACAGCTTCGATTGTAGGGATTGCTTTCGGGGATACGACTTTTTCGACTGCTTATCCGGCTCGGTATACTTTCTCGTGCACACAAGTTCAACATTAACGTATTGGCACAGCGAACAGCTACGCACGCGAAATGGCAAATTTTTCAAAATCCATTCGTCTACGTATACTCGTATGGCAAATTTTTCAAAATCCATCCGTCATGAAGTAAACACGTTCAACATGGACGTATCGGCATAGGGACAGGTACGCATACGAAACGCGTGCTGCTTACTAAATTCCAACCACCTAACCGAAAATGCTTAATAGATTGTGTAATTTAATATGATCGAGTGGTTAATAATTATAATGATCGTAAAATAATATTCAAGCATGTTTTCAATACTTTTAAACATCAACGATCAACTAAGAAGTGCATTTTTCTAGTCCCTATTTCCGTTGGAAACATATTAACGTTTACCCAAGTGTACTACGGATACATATACGTAAAATTTACACATGTAACATGTAACAGAAGTTGTCTATACATGTACGTGACGTGCCCAGGCAAGGCGATGTGCAAGTGCAACGCGGTGTGTATACCGTATGTGTGCCTGGCAACATACAAACAAGATACGTGCAGTGTCCTATCCTACCTAGTAAGTAGTATCCTGAGAATCCCAGTGAACGTACTTTATTCACCATGGATGTCAGCAGCCTCTATACTTCAATCCCCCATCACGCTGCTTTAGCAGCCATACGCCATTACCTTGATCAACGCCAGGACCCTAGCATCCCTACCACCACCTTTCTTCGCTTAACTGAACTAGTCCTCACACAAAATTGCTTTCAGTTCAATGGTCGTTTTTTCCGCCAAATTAAAGGAGTAGCTATGGGCACTAAACTGGGACCTTCTGTGGCCTGCCTTACCATGGGCCACTTTGAGGAGCAGTTGTTCTCACGATACACCGGGATCAAGCCCATACTTTATAAAAGGTACATTGACGATATTGTTGGGGTCGCAGTGGGTCCTCGAAACGATTTGGAAAAGTTCATTAACTTTGCTGAAACGTTCTGCCCGTTTTTGAAATTCACTCACTGTATTTCCAACTCCTCAGTAGTGTTTTTAGACACGGAACTATCCATCTCCGACCGTCAAATCAAGTCCAATCTCCACTTTAAGCCTACTGACTCTCACAACTACCTCATGTACCCTTCCAACCACCCCAGATCTTGTACCAATTCGATTCCTTTCTCACAACTTTTACGGGCCAGACGGATTTGTTCCGACGACCAGGATTTCGCTAAAGTTTCCAAGCAGATTATTTCTTTCTTTGAACAACGCCAGTATCCACAAAGAGTGCTCTCTAATGCCCTAAAACGCATACAAGGAATTGATAGAGCCTCTGCCCTTGCCCCCAAAACTGACCATACACCCACCAGACGTATCCCTTTGGTCCTATCCTTTCACCCATCTGTAACCCCCATTGTACGTGTCATTTACAGGAATGTAGAGACCCTCCGTCATGACCCATCCACCCGTGACCATTTCCCTGATCCCCCCATCACGGCATTCAGAATTGAAAAGAACATATCTAAGCACTTGGTCCGTGCCTCTCAACCTCAAGCAGTAGTGCCTGACACCCCAGGAACTTTTCCTTGCGACCGTGGGAGATGCAATACTTGCCCGGTGGTCAGTTATGACAAAAACCTTTCCATTGTAGGTCCCAACAACAACCGGTTTAACGTTCATCAGCATTTTACCTGTACTTCAGCCAATGTTGTTTACGTTCTCGTATGTAAACGCTGTAATATACTGTACGTGGGAGAAACAAAACGTCGTCTTGCTGACCGAGTCACCGAGCACCTGAGATCAATCAAACAGAACCTCCCAGGGTTCCCGGTAGCCACCCACTTCAATCCCCCGTCAACATGCTCGATCCGTGACTTGATGGTTTCGGCGGCCATCTCGTGTCGAGGTTCCGATCATGACCGCCTAGCTGCCGAAAACCGCCTAATCATGAAACTTGGAACCCTGTCCCCACATGGTCTGAACGTTAGACTTGAACTGTTATAACGCAGCAATTCCTGCATTATTTTGACTTGTGGTAACCACTTAACACTGTCTGTTTTCCTAGCCGAGGTTTACCGTGCCCAATTTTATTGTGTATTTTTTTTAAATTGTACGTTTGGCCGTGTCAACGATCAGTTGCATTTTTGCCACCTGATGAAGGGTTTAAACCCGAAACGTCGTGGAATTTTTCACAAACTTTTAGCACTATTTACTACTTCATTTTTTACCTATATATATATAATATATATATATATATATATATTATATATATATATATATATATATAATATATATATATATATATATATATATATATATATATATATATATCTGACTGCCTAGCTTTTGCTTGTGAATCTTTCTTATTGCTAGCCTTTTCTCAGTCATCTGTCGTTATACGCTGATGAAGAACACAGGTGTGTTCGAAAATTACGTACCACTGTATATTGTACATATTTGCAATAGATCGAATACGTGCTTCAAAATGTCAACCGGCCTGTTGGCCTTCTTAACGTCTACTGTATTTTTTGTTTGGAGCAGACGTGGATTCCATCACCCCATATATATATATATATATATATATATATATATTATATATATATATATATATATATACATATATATGTATATACATATATATATATATATATATATATATATATATATATATATATATATATATATATATATATATATATATATATATATATATATATATATATATATATATATATATATATAGCCCAATCTACATTCAATAACATTAGCCAAAGGTAATTTTAAGTTTCTCGTTTTTTTAACTTCGTGTTAGTTTGCTTTGTTACAGTAATGATAGCGTCCGTTTTTTGCCCCGTTGGAGTAATAGGAACGCTAATGTAACTTATAACGTTAGGGTTATAGTAAACAAACCATCTGTGGCTCGCAAACAGTTGGGAGTGCTTCGTAGTTTCTCCAAGTTAATGGTACACTATAATCATCCATGGTACTACAGCGTAGAAGTAGTAGCCTACTCATGCCTACTGTAAACTGTTCAGTTCATGACATGTGCATTTTCGACTTAGGGCCTACAGTCCTAACGTTAGGAATGCAATGTGGACTAGTCATACGGTATAATTGCAGCTTTTGTCAGTAGAGCTACGTACTGTATGGCAGTCTTGGGCTTCGATGTACTTGCCTGCAAGTTCAGGATTTCTAGTTCAAGGTTGGCCTGACATACCAGTAGGGGATATTACCACACATTCATCTGTTCCACGTTACGTAAACCTATATAAAAATCCTCGCAGTGCGGCTTCAGATGTCAGTGGCTGAGTACCCCCGTTAATCAACCAGGCATTCCGTTCTGTAAGGGTTCTTTTTGAACTTCTTTGCGCACTTTCAGTATACCAGTCGTAGACAGGTCATGAGTCCCCTATTGTAACAGCGACACTGGTAGGCCTATTCACACGACTTATATGCTTATTATTGCATTTACGAATATTTTCGTACTTATTTTGGACTTAAGCCTATACACTTAGGCATGGTTTTGTGTCTTTTTGTAAGATGGATGTTCCTCCGATATGTGTAAAGATACATTTTGAAAGTCAGACATACTGCTGCTAAAATATCTACTCGTACTATTACCCGCGAGTAAGATATTTACACGTATTTGTACTCATTACCTGTAGCATTACACTTTTTCTAGTACTCATCATATAGTACTCACCTTTCTTTGTCAAACGTCCCCGATGTCCCAGCTGTAACTGAAATTACTAGTCTGGTACTGGTAACTCGTATTGTATAAATTATCCAACCACCTCAGAAAACGTTAATGTAAATAATGTCTGTTATCAAACACAATTTTAACACCTACCAGTATTTTCCTCCAATGTTTTCGCTCTGCTACTTCAAGTTTCAAAACTTTATAAATGTTTCTTTCACTTCCTGTGCAGTTAGTCAAATGCTTTTGGTTCAAATGATGAAAAGGTACAATCGCTTTTGACGGTCTTTACTAGCTTTCATCTTTTTCCTTGTCAAAAGTTGTCCCAGTAACAAAATTAACGTACTGGCGACTCATAATATTTACCATGAATAAATGGTAGTTTACACGTACTTCACCATATCCCTCTGAATTTCCGTAAGGGTGAACAATGTTTTTCTCAGAGACGAGTTTGCTTCTTTAGGTTGAGATGATAAAAGACACAGATTTTGTAAGAGCTCAAAGAATCCTATCGAGGGGAAATCAGCGCACTGTGTACAATGGATAGAAATTTAGAATTTGCAGATGTAAAGAGCAGCTTGCAGATCACTTATGTTCGTTCCAGGTAATTACGTCCTTGTTTAAATTTAATAGTGGTAAGGTACTTATTGGCTTTTGCAAGTCATATTCTCTTACTTTAAAAAAGTTCTCTTCAGTATTGGAGTACAAAAAGACGTGCAAGGAACGGAACATAGTAATTTTCCCACTTGGGGTCTAACTCAGTCACTCACACCAGTGGACTAATAAAAGCAGCATGATTGTGCACGTGCTATATGTAGAGAATAGTTACCGGCAGTGTTCAGTACACAAAACGTTACTTATGGCTAGAAGTTGTTTGTAAGTGCAGTATTCAAGACCTTGGCGAACATGTATAAATGCTGCGTAAGGAAACGTGGTCAGTTTGCTTCCTTTGACTTCCTCCAATAAACTTTAGAATTGCTGTTGCAATAGGGTAAGGTCGGCATCCGTAATATTTTTGTACAAACCTTCGAGAAAAATCCGTGAGTACAAAAAGAAATCAACCGTCTATCTTTCAGACATTAGGGTACAAAGCAAAATTTATACAAAACATTCTGAGTTTGTGTATACGAAATAGCATTTTCCTTAACTTTGTTTACTAGCCACAGAAATAGTTAATAAACATTCCTCATAACTTGTTTGGTAACTAAATGCCACACATGCGTTTCATTAACTATCTTCTACATTTCAAAAGTAGTACCTACTGAGGACATACTGATAACCCCTTTTAACGGACTAATTAATGTAACAGTCGTTATTTTACTCGATTAGATTCTCGAAAGCCGCTTACTTTACTAGACCCTCATGGGACCAACTCAATCACATACTCCCTTACGTTACCTGAAGCCCCCAGTATCCTAGCAGAAGGATGTGATCGAACTGCCAAAGTAGCCGAACTACGCGTATTGTGGTTGCAATTTTAGTAAACCGTACTAACGTGAGGTCGCAAACTCTGCGACGACACGGGGGGATCCACGGGAGGGGTCCAAGGCCTGGACTCCCTCTTTTTCCCGAAATACGACGTGCGAAGGAGTCCGGACCACCACCCCCTTTTTCAGGAGTAAAAATATTTTCCAGAGAGGCTACGACAGTCATAGTTGCTCTACCGTATTCACCAGAAGTAGCTGTTGAAATGGCGTAATGATCAGAAACTTATACGAAAACTTCAGCAAGTTTTTGCTTAATCTATCGCCTCTCCCAAAACACCTTATTACTATCTCTATGCTGTTTGCGATTTATCGGCTGTTTATCAACGAATTGTCTGAGTGATGCGACGGTATTATAGGTTTCGGTTTATGGAAATACACCCTCCGCCAGTCATCAAACCCAGTCAGTTACGCTCATAGAGTAGGATATATGATTCCTATATCCTACTCTATGGTTACGCTTATATCGAGTGGAAGAAAAGAAGCCATAGTTCGGTAAATAACTGCCATTTTTTCACAATGAATCGGCCTCTCTAAAATGATCAACTGCCACTTTCCTAGATTAACTAGCGACTGTACAATTCAGGTGAAAATGTCATCACAGAGACACTAGAGCTCTCTGCATTTGTACCAGCCTTAGGCTACAGGATTGGTTACATGATATTCCCCACTTAGACAATAAAATGGGCTGTGAAAGAACAACTTTTTAGCGAAGTCAATACAGCATGTTTCTCCTGACACCCAAGAGCCGGTTTAGGTGGGCGTAGTTTTCGCACTCAGCTAACTGCCTTCAAATAGTACTCACCCGCAAAGGCCACATTACTTTAAGTTAAAAAACATACCTAGGCCTAGGCCCTATATATATATATATATATATATATATATATATATATATATATATATATATATATATATATATATATATATATATATATATAAAGAGGTCAAAATACTGCGTAGCACTTATGAAGTAGGTAGGTAAAAATGAAGTAGTAAATAGTGCTAAAAGTTTGTGAAAAATTCCACTATTCCACTATTTACTACTTCATTTTTTCCTACCTACTTCATAAGTGCTACGCAGTACTTAGACCTCTTAATATATATATATATATATATATATATATATATATATATATATATATATATATATATATATGCAGCTAGCCGCCAGACGAAACTTGCACGCAGAGACTCTGCAGTGTAGCGTGCGTCAGTAGCAGTTCCACTACAAACCAAGAGTACGACGCTCTGCCTGAGACGCCATTTTGTTGACAGCAAGTACAACGGGAGGAAACAGTAACAGAGGTGAGAATGCCACATAACTCTCTGAAGTTGTGACCCCGACGTGATACGCTCCATTCAGCAACCTCCGGCCTCATTTAACGTTATCTACATACACGCTAACGTTATACACTATACATCTAGCCTTCAATTTCAAACTACATTTACGGGGCTTTCCATTACGTACGGTTATTATTGTAAACATAACAAAATTTGCTACTGTCCATTTAGACATTTAGTACAGTAGCTTAGCTAGGAAAATTTCCATGGGGGACGCTGGGGGTGGGGGGGCTAACAAAATTCATGGGGGAGGCTTGACCAAAAATGTTGCAAAGCTTATTAGCCCGTAAGTTATGAAGGTGATGGTTTCCAGACACCAGGGCGTCCGCCTATGGCGTCACGCCCTGAGCCCCCGCGCAGGCGTAGCCAGTCGCTTCGTGCCCCGTCAAGCCCGGGTGCCCCAGGCGCATAAATGGAGAGCCAAATCGGGCAGCAGCTCATGCATGAAGGGCCGCATGGGAGATTGAACGTCGAATGCGGACTGTCCTAAGGGTCAATAACGCTGCCGCCTTCACTGCTTTGTGACATGGTCACCCTCATTGAGTCAACACAGCTGGGTTGCCAACAGTTTTTTCCAGGGGCACAGATTTTTTATTTATAGTGCCCTGTCCTGATGGTAAAATGGTAAACCATGCCACCCATGACCCACCTTTCAGTGTAAATAACCAATTACACTGAACTCCATCATACACCAAACATACACCAAACATACACCAAACATACACCAAACAAATCAAGCAAACTAGATTCAAAGTTGCTTCTATAAAGTATAGGGAGACCGAATGACAGGAATACTAAAAAAATATATTTTCAAAATCGCATGTCATAAAAACATGTCCTCTACAGCCTATACAGGTATTTTGGCAAGATATGGAATGGATACACATTGTAACAATTAGTCTTTAGTGATGATTCATTAGTCCTATGTGATAGAGAATAATCACACGGACATGACGGGTACTGCCACTACACTCTTTGAATACGGTCTACATTTTGAGAATCCATCCATCACGCTCAAACCTATCATGCCAGAACTGGAAATTATTCACACCGGCTTTTATTTCAGCATTCGCAATCACATGACTTAGAGGCGGAGTGTCTAGAGAGTCCTGTTCTGTAAACCGTATGAGACCCACCTTCTAGTGAAACAAGAAATGACAGTGCAACTCCAATTCCTCCGCCATATCCAACAAATCAAATCAACCTACATAAAAAAGTTGCAGAAGATTGCATGACAGGAACACAAAAAATATATATATATATATATATATATATATAAAACCTCTACTCTATAGAAAAAAAAACAAATATTTACTCACTCTGAAACATATATTACATTTTCATGAATAACGTTCAACTGCACAATAATGGAATGGATAGGCCTACACATGGAATGGATACACTCCACTCTATAACAATAAATATTTACTCAGTACTCACTCTGAAACATATATTACATTTTCATGAATAACGTTCAACTGCACAATAATGGAATGGATAGGCCTACACATGGAATGGATACACTCTACCCTATAAAAATAAACATAAATATTTACTCACTCTGAAACATATATTACATTTTCATGAATAACGTTCAACTGCACGATTTTGGAATGGAATGGATACACACACACATGTGTATGTATATATATATATATATAAATATATATATATATATATATATATATATATAATATATATATATATATATATATATAATATATATATATATATATATATGTATTTATATTTATGTATGTATATATATATATATATTATAGAGTATATATATATATATATATATTATAGAGTATATATATATATATATAGGTTGAGTCGGTAAAGCTGAAAAATCTGGGCGAGGTGAAAAGGCAATGTTGACTCCACCGGGATTCGAACTCGGGACCTCCCGAGTATATATATATATATATATATATATATATATATATATATATATATATATATATATTACAACCCTCCCTTACTCTTGAGTGATGATCCATTAGTCCTATGTGATGGAGAATAATAACACCCAGAAGATGAATACTGTCCCACCTCACATTGAATAAGATCTTGAGAAAGGTTCAAAACCGTCACTCCTACCAGAACTGGAAATCTGTCCCACAATTCTTTTCTTAATTTCAGCATTTGTATCTGCCTTCTCAAGACCGAAATGCAGATTGTCTATATAGTCCTACTCTGACATTTAAATGGTAAACCATGGTACCCACTTTCCAGTTCCATAACAAAGGACAGTGCAACTTCAATCTTATCAAGCAAACTACATCCAAAGTTGCAGACACCTAAGAAGATCGAATGAAAGGAACACAATGAAAATACACTCTAGTTTCACTATGAACAGCTAGTAGACCAGATGTAGTAGAGGGAGTGGAGGAGAGGGGTGAGCTGTGAAAATCGCACTCCCAGCGCCAGCGCGGGAACTTCCCAGTATTTCATTGTTCCTTATCGACTCAATCGAAATCGTAACTGAAAAAAGACATCTCGATGATCTCGCGGGAAATTTCGATCCACGGATTGTCGTGAGAAGTAGAAACACTGTCTCGAAGTCAGAAATATGCCAGTTTTACAGCCGCTACTGTCTGCTAGGACTCCGAGTTAGGCCGCGCCGCCGCGGAAACCCGGCAACGACAGAGGGGGGGGGGTCATTCTTCACATTACCCTTTTCAAATTGCTATTTTGTACCACGGTGCTGGCCACTCAGTCAGTCAGAACTGCTCTGGTGGGCCTAGCCCCATTTGCCAATAACTGTATTTTTTTTACATGCCCCTGATTTCCAGTGGGGAGCGTCTGGGAGGGCGTGGGATTTTGGTGGGGGCGTGCGCCCCCCAGCCCCCCATAGCTACGCCAGTGATTTAGTATTCCTTTTGCTGTAATTTATCAGACGCATTCTTGCAGAGCATATTAATAGAGAGCTACGAGCAGTTCTGCTAACAGTAGTAAACCTGTAGAGCCTTGTTTGTTTATAGCAAACTCCAGGGCACACAACTTTGATCACGATACTAGGCCCTCCGAGTATGCCACACTAGATCTAGCCTTTATTATTCGTACGGGCTAAGTTTAGTGATTTATTACAGCCCACCTAAGCGAAGCTAAAGACCTACAACCATCAGGATTATTTATTTATTAAGGTTACTGCAGGAATCAACAAGTTTGTGTACGATTCCTGTAGGCGTAACAGGGTACTAACTGTAAACCAATTAAGTTCGGACGACTTGGTAAACATCCTAGAAGACTTCAAGGCTCTTTAGCTTCTGCACCTTACCTACCCTTAGCCTTAAGAAATTCCAGGATAGTAAGAATCCGGAAACACATTTTTTTAAGCGAGCCCGACCTTATAGCAGCTCGAGCCTACTTTGGCCAAGTGTTAGACGAGTTCAATAGTCGTATAGTTGTCTTAAACAGTCTTACTACTTACACAGTATCCTTGCACACTTTAATCCGTAGGTCATCTGTCCGTAAGTGCTCGGTTAGTTCCAGAAGTCGTAAACGAAAGACCATCCGTTCGAACTTCTCACTCTTGTATAACGGATTGCACGCCTCCTCAAGTTTAAAGAAACGGTGATATACTGCTGTTTTATCATCCTTTGAAATGGATATTAAGAGAATACACCAACAGTAGCTTTATTCTATACTTCTATTATACATTACTAGGGATCATCACTGTACCATAGCAGGGGCGGATCCAAGGGGGGTTTGGGGTTTAAACCCCCCTTTTGATTTTTGAGGATTTTTTTCATTTTGTTTAATATATTCTTTATTTTCCCCGTATGATTTGAAGGTTATTTTCAGTTACAACAATGCAATTAACATGCCATAATAAGTTTGCTGACAGCTTATTTTTCCTTCTCAGTATCGTCATGATTCTCTCTCATTCAAAATCATTATAGAGTCAGTGAGTCCTTCAAGAGGAGGTCCAGCTGTATGATTAGTTTGCCAAGTTCAACGAGGTCAATTACACACTTCAAGTGATTGTTTTCAGTTCTAGCTGTTCATAACAGAGATACACACGAATTAGACACACTAGCGGTAGGCTTGATCGTATGCATGGGATTTCTGGTTGTCTCGTTATCTAAGCGGAGCGCGACCATCGGTTGGCGTGGCGTGAACTAAGAAAAATTGACCCTTCTCAGACCTTACAATCTAAACTTGGGCCATCTTCATGTTTCATGTTTTGTATGTTTGCCATTTCCATGGAAACATCACGTTTCTTTTATACCCTATGTAGTGAATTGTGAGGTTGCAGTTTGTGCATACTCAATGAGCCTTTCGTATTGTGTACATTAATTAAAAATAATTAATTAAAAAAGTCCTGCCTGCACCTGCTTTGGATTAAGTCAGGCTTTGTTGTAGTAAAGGACAATAGGTTACTATAAAGGGTGAAGACGAACATGTGTCCAGCCTCAGTTCTTGCCTAGACGCTCAGTGGTATACTACTGGCTATGCATGCAGTACTGTACTTTCTGCAGAATCTGACGTTTTGGGTGTGTCCCTAGTATATTTGTGCGAAATGTGGACCCAAAGAGGTATGTAATTGTTTTTGTTAATCGCAAAGCTAAAACTAAATGTATCATGTGAAGTGTAGATGGTTGGGATGTATTTCAGTAATTGCAGGTTTATTGCGTGAGGTTTGCGGTGAGTCAGGCTATTGGTTTTGCGAGTCTGAACTCACATAGGTCTATATATTTGTCACCAGGGAGTGGACAAATTTATCCTCAATGTATGTTGCGGCATTGCTGTTATATATTTATGACACTGCAATTTACAGGGTACATGGTTTAGTGCAATTGGTGTTATTCGTATTTGATGTAATGCTTATATTTTTGTAGGATTGTCTATTTTCATAGTTCGTAATATTGATTGATCTATTTTTGTATTTTTGTAGTTTCACGGAATATGCGTAGCAGCAATAAGAGGATGGAATCAGCTATGAGAAGTATCGTATAATAATAGATTTTAGTCAGGCTGCAAATTATTCCCGTCGAGCCTTTGGTGTCATCATTTACGTTATCTCTTTGCGGGCCTTCTCCACGAACGGCTATACCCTACCTTGCTGTACATACAACCATGTAGTCTAGAGGCAAGAAGGAAAATATGCTCAAATACCGCCTACAGGTCACTGACACTTCCCATGTGCAAGAAACTCCAGGCAAACACCCACTGCTCTGCATGGAATAATGTTTAAACGTGATCTTGGTCATAACGTACTCTTGGATAAAAAAGGAATATATCTTGTATATTAATAGTAGTGACATAGTAGTTACAGTACTCATGTGCTAGAGCTGGGTCCCGGGTTCGAGTCCTGACTCAATCACAGTACCCAAGGCTCTCTCACTGTTCCCCAGTAATGAAAGCGAATTTTGGATAACAATATCTTTCAGAACAATGGTAACTTCTTTAGATGTATGATCCCACTGAAAAGTCTATTTTTCCCTGAACGTCTTTACATCCAACGGATGTCCAAAGTATAATTGGTCTTCTCGATTTCTGATAATTTTAAGTGATTCCAATTCAACGACAACTACTACCAGTCAACACAGCATTTGAATTTTTCAGCGGGAGTACAAGCGAAAAGCTGGAATCGTGTTCCCATTTTTTAAAACAGGCACTACTGGATGCGATTTCATGGCATATGGGAACCAAGATTAGGTAAACAAAAAGCGTTAATCATACTTAGTGGTACCCGACCGTGACGTAGCTGTGCAGGGGTAGTACGTTGGCAGGGTTGGTGAAATGTTTCAATGTGGTTGAAATAGTAATGATTTGCAGTGGAGCCGTCTAGAATGCACCTGCAAGAAACGTTTCACTATGAGTTGAATTTTGAGGCCCCAATACCAAAATACTTGCAGCAGATTTCAAAATGAGAAACCACATTTTCTTTATTGAGCACAAGCGAGCAACTTTCAGTGAGTCACTGTGAGTGCCTAGAGAGAGCACAACGAATGACTCAATGCTCCGAACTCCTGACGCCCAAGATCGTTATTGGGCTGTTGAGCATGCATCTCTCACACGAAGGAACACAACTTTCTGGCAGGACATTTATCCTAAAATTTCTGACACAGGGAATTTCAATGAATGCTTGTTATTACCATGGGCGTGGATCATGGGGGGACGCATCCCCCTCACTTTTTTGGAAGGGGGGACATTTCCAAAAAGTTCCCTCACTTTTGCAAAATGATGAAAACTAAAACTGTGAGGGTACAAAAATAGAGCGATTTGATCGTATACGAGTAGCAAGAAGGGAGCGGATTGTGACATTTCTGTGAATCTCACCAATCAATATTTTCAGGCACATTTTGATAGTATTAACAAATGCTTTTCGATCAGAGGAGTATCTAAGCGCATATGAAAAAGCAATGTGGTATTTATTAGGTTTAATACCCCCAAAAATAATGATGATTTTCATGGGATATTTCATGATCGTACGTTTTGACAATACCCACTGAACATCAGCCAATACAATCTCTGATTTTGGATTGAGACATGACGATGACAGGGTCCCAACGTTTTATATAAAAGGTATAAATAATATAACATAGACTACGAATTGTCACTACATTATAAAAGCTAAATTGCGCCCAAATATGGCACCATTTGCCATATAGACACCTTGCAATTTCCTCTTTTTTTCAAAGGGCAGGGGACACTCCTCCCCTTAAACCTCACCCCATCCAATAAGATCTTTGATTTTGGTTTGGAACATGACGATGACAGGGGCAAAACCTTTTACCTAAAAGGTGTAAATAATATGACATAGATCGCGAATTGGTACTACATTTAAAAGCTAAATTGCGCCCAAATATGATACCATTTGCAACTGACATCTTCCAATTTCTTTAAAAAGAATTAGTCGCCAGAAAGTAAAAACATGTTGGATTACTTACCTGGAAACGAAGATTTTCTCGAGGAAAAATATGACGTCAAAAGATGCAAAATATTGCACCAGATTGCGTCTAAGGATACCTGGTGGTTGAAAAAAATTTCAAAGGGGAGGGGTCCCCCTCACCTTAGACACCTCCCCCAGGACGGCGGTTAACAAGTGTTGAAAAGTCTCCCCACCTTTGGAGATGGATCCACGCCCATGGTTTTTACACGGATTAAAGAGCCTAGGATACGTGTGGGAAATGCCATTTTCTGCAATCTGGGGCGCTTCTGGACAAAACATTTTCTCTGTACGCTTCGCCCCAACTCATGATGCCGCTCCGCTCAGATAGTAACTATATCGCAACCCCCCCCCCCCCCTTTAGTCAAAACCTGCATCCGCCCCTGCATAGCACTCGTAGTTTCACTTTTCTTTATACTGTACGTATGTTTCATAAAAATTTATGCATTATGACTGACCCTAACTATGATGGTGATAACAAGGGTAAGGGCACCCCCTTTTAAGTTGTAGCATTTAAACTACCTCAATTTTGGCCTCAGGACGAGGAAGTCTGGTTGGCTCAGGCTGCGGCGCACTTTGCTACTAGGGGTATCACGACACAACAGACAAAATACACCTATGTCGTTGCTGCACTAAGTCCTGAGTACGCACTAGAGGTACAAGACTTGATTATAAATCCCCCGCACGAGCCCCTTATACTGCATTTAAGGAAGAACTGATAAAGTGTACTTGGAGGCTCAAAAAGCGTTACTTAATTACCAAACACGTTGGGGCAATAACCCGGCAATTGAATGAAAAACTTTCATTGCAATACTCGCGTGGTCGTAGTCGGTCCAGGTCTGACTCTTCTTAGCGTAAAGGTCGTAGGTCCAGGTCAAATTCTCCCCATGCTGGGAGCAGTGTTTTTATCATTGGAGATATTAAGCAAAGCACGCATTTGTGTACCACCATATTTTTAAAGTCAGTCAAACCCCAACGCCAGCATGTAGCGACGACTGTCTTGTCTCGCCAAAACAAGAGTCGTCAGTTTTATGTTCGTGATCGTATTACGGGCACCAAATATTTAAGTGACACAGGTGCCGACGACAGTGTATTACCTGTATCTAAGTCTAACAAAAAGCAATTTCCAAACTTTTCGTTTGAAGCTACTAACAAATCGATCATAGATACATATGGCCAAAGATTAGTGACTGTAAACCTACGCCTAAGACTTTCATTTCTCTGGGTATTCACCATAGCTTATGTAAAATGTTCAATACCAATTGCCGATTTCCTAGGACGCGACCAGCTATTAGTAGATGTCGGGCGTAGAAGGTTGATAGACTGTATTTCCTTTCTAGAGGTCACTGGAGCAGCTTCTAATTTCAACCTCCCTCACCTACATGCTTCCTTGTGTCGGACCAAACACAACCACACAGTTTGTTAAACCAGTATCCACAACTTACAAGACCTAATTATAGGAAAACTGGAGTAAAACACTGATTCACTGGAGTAACACATCGCATCATAACCAAAGGGCCTCCCTGTACTGTCAGGCCTAGACGGTTGGCTCCTAACAAACTTAAAATAGGTAAGCAAGACTTTGAGCACATGCTCCAACTTGGCATCATTAACCTGCCAAAGGAGATTGGGCCTCGCCACTGCACGTGGTGCATAACTGGTGATTGGCGCTCTTGTGGAGATTACAAGGCTCTGAATAGATTCACGGTACCAAATAGCTACCCAATTACCCACATCCATGATTTTACAGCCAACGTAAGCGGTACGGAGATCTTTAGTAAGATAGGCTTAGTACGGGCCTATCACCAGATCCTAGTCGAACCCAGTGACATTCAGAAGACGACTATAACAACATCCTTTGAATCTTTTGATTTGGGCGCATGCCCTTTGGGCTCAGATCGGCAGCGCAAACCTTTCAAAGGTTCATGGATGAAGTTTTACGGGGTCAACCATTTGCGTACGCCTATATTGATGATTTTTAATAGGTACTAAATCTCCAGAAGAAATTTTCCCACACCTCAAACAGTTATTTGAGAGATTAAGTGAGTATGGTATTGTAATCAACCCTGTTAGTGCACTTTTGGAGTTACTTCCCTAGACTTTTTGGGTCATAAGGTCGATAGTTCAGGTGTGCAACCTCTACGTCATAAGGTACAAGCCATGCAGGATTTTGCTACACCGACGAAACTCACAACGTTACGGCGTTTCTTAAGACTTGTAAATTTTATAGACGTTTCTTCCCTGTGCGTGCCTCTATTTTGCAAACATTGACAGACTTACTTGCAGGTTATCGCAAGGAATAGTCCATTACTTTGCAATGAGATTCACTTAATGTTTTCAATGAAATTAAGTCTGCCTTTGTCAAATTTACACTATCAGTTCATCCTAATTCCACAGATGAGTTATGTTTAACGGTAAATGCTTCAAGTGTTGCTGATGATGGTGTACTGCAGCAAAATGTAAATAATGTATGAAAGCCTATTGCGTTTTTTTCACGTAGACTCTCACCTACACAAATGAGGTATAGTATCTTTGTAGGGAGCTGCTAGCAATCTTTTCAGCCATTAAGTATTTTAAGCATGTGCTTAAGGGTCGTGAGTTTTACATACTTACCGACCATAAACCATTGCCGTATGCCCTACAAACAAAGAGTGATAGGCATTTGCCGCAAGAGATCGGGCAGTTTGATTATATTGCCAATTTGCAGCCGGTATACTGCATATTAAGGGTACTGAGAACACAGTTGCTGACTCATTATCAAGCAGCACATCTACCATCAGTACTGTCACTCCCAATTCCTCTTTTAACTTCGAAGACATTGCAGCTGAACAACAGAAAGACGATGAGCTCCAACAGCTACTAAGATCGTCTTCTTTGGAGGTTCAGGAGGTACCACTACTGGGATCGGACAAAACCATTCAATGCGATATGTCCACTGGCATACCTAGGCCGTCCCCTCTAAGTTCAGACATGCTGTTTTTCAT
Source organism: Holothuria leucospilota (assembly GCA_029531755.1). NCBI lineage: Eukaryota > Metazoa > Echinodermata > Holothuroidea > Aspidochirotida > Holothuriidae > Holothuria > Holothuria leucospilota. The sequence goes on along the minus strand of CM055961.1, from coordinate 75,888,008 downwards.
ACACTGCACGATCTGGCATATCCGGGTATCGCTGCTACACGTGAGCTTATTTCTACCCGTTATGTATGGGAAGGCATGAATCGAGACATCAATAACTGGTCGAGATCATGTTTGAAATGTCAGAAGTGTAAGATTCAAAGACATGCACAGAATGTTTTAGAGTCATTGGAGTTACCGGGCTGACGATATACATATATGCATCGTGAGACCCCTACCTCCTAATAATTTATTATTCGTATATGCTTACCATTATTGACAGATTTACTCGTTGGAAGGAGGCCTTTCCTATAACTGACATCACTGCTGAAGCGGCTGTTAAAGCCTTTATTAACCGTTGGATTTTTGCTTGGTATGCCATCTATAACAACCACTGACAGAGGTACGCAGTTTGAGTCTGCACTGTTTCAAAATCTAAATAACCTATTGGATGTAAAAGATTCAGCACCACCTAATATCACCCTATCGCAAATGGAGTAGTAGATCGATTCCATCGCCAGTTAAAAGGTTCACTTAAAGCCTGTTCATAACCTCATGCTTGGAGTAAAGCGTTGCCTTTAGTCTCATTAGGAATTCGAGCGGCTTTTAAACCTGATGTTAAGTGTAGCTCAGCCGAAATGGTTTTTGGTACCACTTTAGTGTTACCAGGTGAATTTATACAACCATCAGACTAGTCAGCAGAAACAGACAGTCATTTAAAAGACTAAGATCGCATATGTCACAATTACGTCTAGCCATAACTAGGCCTACATCACGTTCTACCTACCAACCTGACAAGTACTTGTCACATGTGGTGTCAAGAAACCTTTAGAAGCACCCTATTCAGCCCCGTACAAAGTCGGTGAAAGGAAGGATAAACATTATACTATTAACTTAAATGGACACTAGACTACTGTTAGCATAGATAGACTTAAAGTGGCTCATTACAATGATCATCATAAGTAAGTAAGATAGTAATCCACTCTCCACATCACAATTGCCACGGGGAAAAGCCCCCATGACAGATATATGTAAAACATTAACCTTTCAAGTGCCATAACGACTGCAAGATTCTCCTGGTTACACATCTCACACCAGGCTTGAAGATATGAGTGTAGTTTACCCTTTTCGTTTTTTGAACAATCATCTTTATCCACAGCATTTTCTTTGGCCAATGGACTTGCTTGGTCTTTATCCGTCTGCTCTGTTTCAACGTATCTAGCTCTTGGCAGATTTCTAAGAGGGGTAGCAGCTGCAAAGGCAGAAGCGATGAAATTATTCAAGATGTCCCCTAAAAGGAAAAGTCCGTTATGAAGACCAAAAGACATCTTCAAATGTTGAAGGACTTTCGGGAGTGTGGCCATTAAAAGGAAACTGGACAGTGATCCAACAAAAACGGCAGATTATTGTAAAAGTGCGCACAAAGGTGGAGATAACCGGCACACATATGAAATCCAGTGCCTCATAAGAAAGTAAAAGCAAAGGTGACTCCGTAGCTTGAGCGTCTGTTGGTATTTTCTTGTACTACATTAAAGAAGCAACCTGGTCTCAAGGCAATAGATATATAGTTGACCTTGCAATTCAAGATAAACGGAATTTAAATCTATTAGAGTCCTCAAGAAAGAAATTGATGGAAACTTTACTACACGGACTCATTTACTACAGCTAACCTGTTACCTGTTACATAGTTTACAACGAATTTGCAGCCATGGCTGTTATATGATAATAGCCCTTCAAAGTTCCAATCAGTGAGCATTTTGGTAGTTAAGATGGTGTGCGAATAGTGGTTTGTGCACTGGGAAGACTAAACAAATTCCTTTCGGTTAGTAATTACCTTAAGTTTTACTTTCATATTCCACTTCACAGCTTTCGTTACCCAGTGGTTATTTAGTGTCTTAACCCCGAATCCTTAGTCACGCCTATGGAGCTTGAGTTGCGACCTAACGGAAAATAAATGTGATATATAAGCTGTTTTTATCAGCCTGCTCAGAACGTTCAATAATCACATCAGAAGGTACCAAATTTCAACATCAGTGAGTAATGTACAACAATTGTCCATCTGGACGAGTAAATTAGCCCGCAGTCTGTAAAAACGCTTGTTCAAAAATCATTTGGCAATTAAAGCATAGGTATTTATAATACAGACAACACACTGAATATCTGCATGTAAAAGTACAAGTTATTTACATTTAGTTCAATAAAAAATTGTATGTTACAATTTTTAGTTTGGGAATAAAGTCAATGGTTTCCAGTTTCTACATCACATTTGAACAGGCTTTGACGCCACACATAAAGGTAACATGAATTCTGTTCGCTTGCGTGACGTCATATTACTATTTGCTTAAAAGCAAAATGGCGTCCAGTTCCTCGCAGATCATGAACAGTTCTCCCTAGCTAGCGCGTAAAGTTCGTGTAGGTGTATCTAGACTCCCTTTGAAAGCAACGAGTGCGTAAGTGCGTGTAAGTGGCATCGTGCAAGTATCACTACTTACTCTAGCCTGGCTAGGCATTTCCTATTTTAGCGCACGAGTGGTGGCTAAGGTGGCCAAAATTTGTAAGCTGTTTTCGAATGAATTCTGGATATCTTGTCTTGGAAACATAATTATATTCTCTTAGAGAGCCTCATATTTTGCTACTTTGGTTACATTTCACACGTTAGAATGGCTATAGCTTTGACCTCATTTGGGAGTATATTTATAGTTACTAGCCTATCAACGCTACTAGTCATTGTTCAGCTTTTGTTGACCATACGCTGAATATGCTTTTTGGTACATGGAGTTACATCGATGATAAAACTTCAAATTAGATTTGTGACCTGACAATTCCGTTGTAATTTTTTGATCGACAAAAGGGTGACTTGGCACCTTGGCAGTCCAAGGTCAGTCACCTAGTAGGCAAGAAGTAGCCCAATGTCGTGGTTCTGGTGATCTTCTGTGGTACGGTTTTCTCTTTTATTTAAAATAATTGCAGTCGATGCAATTTGATCAGTCCATGTAGTTTAAAATCTCTTCAATGGGACAGAAAGATCCTGCAATTTTGCAAACACGTAATAAAATAATATTATTGATAGCGCTGTATGTATCGAGATGTGGGTTATAGATATTTTTATGATTGTAAAAAATACTTATACTCATTATGGGAATCTGCAAGGTTGATTTTTTTGTTCACTACCCCGGGTAAACGTTTAAAAGTAAACGTCTACTTATATCTATAATGTGAATAGAAACACCTTGATTGTACCAGTTAAATGGGATGTCCTTATTACAAGTCAGTAAATTGCATTCGCTAGTAGCTCATATTACATAGTAATAAAAAACTTTCCTTTGTTATTTTAACCTAGCACTTTTACGATTTGTTTCTACGTTTTGCGCCAACAACACATTTGCGCTTTCTAACATGTCTGTCTCTGACTGTCCTTATTAACTTTATTTCCTCAGTAACAGAGGTATAATATCATACCTTCTTGGCCGAACGCTGTACTATTTGCTATTACATAACAATAACGACGTTTTGTACTTTTCATTTGTGAGCTTGGTCACACGTAAGATTTACTTTACCGATTAATTGGTACGATTAGCAGTCTTCCTTTCGGTCTTACCGACAACACAGATCTTTGTATATTTATTTTTGCAGTGATATTTATCATACTTTGCTAAGAGGCGACTTTGTTGGCCAAGGGGCAACTTCGTTAGGGGGCGACTTTGTAGGGGGCGGCTTGCCTAGGGGACGACTTGACTGGCCCCCGTAGAAAAGATACTGAATTATTTTCAAATTTCTAAATTTTTTGGTGGCATTTTTTCAGTGAGTTAGTCAAAGGGTAATAATAGTTCCCCATCCCACACTTCAAGGAGAACTCCAGAAAAGAATGTACTCTGCTGCATTTTCCTCCTCAGTCTACATTCTCCAGTGATATATTCAAAATAATATTTTCTCAAAGCCTAAAGATCGAAGAAGACGAAACTGTAGCGCTAAAGAAGTGTAGAAAGCAAACCGGATTTTAGAAAACATAGATGTGAAGCATAGTCATCGGTACGTACAGTATTTTCCTTTGTATTCAATGGGAGGATCTTAGATGTCATATGTAGTTTTGTTATCTCTTAAGATAGCAATAGACCTGTATATGACGTCAGAGAAACAAAAGTGAACTCCCAATGGAGTTAGAGTTGGATGAGGTTTTACGGCTCAGTTTCTAACCACTTGGTTTAAGTCGGGCCGGCCACGGCCTTGTTTCCAGTTGTGGCTTACTGGCTTGTTTTCCCTGCTCCATTGCTTATGCTGAGCACCAAGCACAATGGCAGTAGGTTCCATTTTAAAGTCTTTGGTATGACCCGGCCAGGAATCGAACCCCAGACCTTTCGATTGCAAGTCGGATGCTCGAGTATCATTGCAACTTACACCAACAAAAAAAAAATGCAGACAACTGATTAGTGTTCCGGTTGGATACGTGAGTAGTCTTCGACATGCGCGTGCGAAGTCTACTTCGTGCATGCCATGTGCTTTATCATTTTGCCGCCAATCTGACGTCGGGTGACGTCAATGCATAAGGTCGAGGAGACTGTCGCCCTCACATGCAAAACGCGTGTTTCGGACGAATGGCATTAATAATCATTACATGTATGCAACACTTACCAGCAACAGTAAATGATAAGAATAGTTGCGCTACAGATTCCAACCAGAGACCGCAGTGAATGTAGCTGGTCAAGACGAGGCAAGCTCCAAAGACAGCTGCCTGTCTACTCTCAAATACATGGAACAGAAGTGATGCCTCACAGACCTAAACAGACAAACATCACCAGTTAAATCCATAGATCACTCATATTCATGAAGGATTCTTGTGTCTATATTAGGTGATTGATATACTACACATAGTGTATGGTATCGGCTTGGTCAGTGAAAAGAGTGGTTGACGATAAACGAACGAAAGAAAAACACGGCGTAACTCTTACAGAACCGAAAAATAAATACACTCGTTGTATCCTTCAGTTTAGATAAGTTGACGTAGAAACGAAACAATTAATATCTTCTACCCAAGATTTCAGGCTAAAAGCATGATATTTAAGCGATGCTATACCCTTAAAACTTTCGACTAAAATTTGAACAAAGCCGGATAACTACGGCACCGATTAAAAATGTTTTCATGTGTTTAAATATATACATTTCCACATATGTGTAAGGAAACTTACGTTCATTGTTTAATCCTGCTATTGTTTAATCCTTAAATTGCTAAGAGAGCATAAGAAGTGTCGAAACTTCATTTAATCTCACCCCTACTGAAGCGTTGACTTTTACATTTGGTAAAATAGAATTCACCATATTATAAATCATTTTAACATTTTAAATAAAGGCATACGTGAGGCATTACCGTCTAAAAAGAACGGAACTTACAGACCAAAAAATGCCACTCCTTTTTGTAAAGGAAACGCCAGGCCAACAACCGAATTAGTGGTTTCTAGTCGCTCAACGATGTCAGGTAGGATCACCCCATTTGACTTGAGACAACCACCGGCAAAGAAAGCGCGCAAGGCTCATCCAAAAAATATCGCCTTATCCATCTTTCCCTATCTTTGTTGCAGAGAGAGTGTAATTTTTTAATTAATAAAAGTAGGCTCAGATGGCCACCACTCCATAAATATTGATGAAAACAAATGTACTTTCCCATGTTCAGATGGTATGTTCTGTACTTGTAATAAATCGGTAGAAGTGTAATTGTTACAGAAAGGATATTGCCAAATAATTATCTTCACATATTTCCGAGTGATCTTACGTAAATCAGGAAATAGCATTTTTGAAGTTCTTCTTAATTCTAATTTTTGTTTACTGCTTCTTCACAACAAAGATGACCCAATTGCTTAACTTAACCGGCAGATTTTGCGGTTATAGTGTTTACTACTCCAGAAGCATTGAAAGCAACTCACTGTTAGCGTCATAAATCCTTAATCGGTGAAACGTTAACCGTAGATACAATAGTCTTGTCAGGTAACGCGATCAGTTTACTTTTAACTACCTCTTACCTGCATAAGCTACAGCTTATATGCACATGACGTCACAGAACAGAAAGTATGCCCTCCCATGCTGGCAAGCGCGTATCATTGCAACTTTCAGCAACAAATGCAGACAGCTTATTCGTGTACCGGGAGTTACGCGCGCGCATGTGAAATATCTATCGTGCGTGCGACATGCTTTATTAAAATGATACCAAAATAACGTCGCCTGACGTTAATGCATAAGTTCTATAGACTTTTTTCAATTAGGAAAATGAGCACCTTGGCACGAAAACATCTGATAAGTTCGCTACCATAGCATTTAGTTACCCCAGATCAGTGGATATTCTGCCCCAGCCTCTCAACTCCCTCCCCAATGCTCCGCCTTGTACGTTTGTGATTACCTTATGGATATTTTGTAAGAAGGCGTCGACTTGAGCCGTATCTCATCGATTGTACCCAGTCTAATCGATTGACCAAAGGTTTCTTAGAATTCTGTGAATGATAATTCTTAGAATGATAATAATGTCTCACCTCGCTTTATACCTTTAGAGGGAAAGAGACTAACAGAGAACATTGGCATTCTCACAGAATAATACAAAAAGTAAATAAGTATATAAGTATAGAAAGAAAAGGAGTAAAAGACAAAAAAGTACCGTTACATAAGCCGTGGTAGGTTCCTATGCAGACAACATGAGCCCAACTGTTGATGCGTTTTATGCGTTTAACGACAAAACATACTGTCTGGGACGTGTACGCTTAACCCCTTGTGGGTTCTTCAACTGATACACGATCACGTAACAGATATATGTATAGTTAGCAATATCTTGCTGAAATGTATACACGCTAAATAAGATGTCACAAGCCATTTGGTCGATCACACAGTACTACCACATATCATATAATGTGCTTTACATTTTCCATGGCAAACCTTTTGCCAACAGCTCTTCTAAGTAAAGTGTATACCAGTACAACTATATAACACGACGGAATCAAAAGCAAGCTTGCCCTCAGGACGAGGTGAGTGATTCAAGCCAGTCCTCCTTTCAAGGCGTTTATAATTTAACACTATCCTTGACAATAAATATACCGTTTAAAAAAATTGCATGTAAATATTTACCAATATTACCATTGTTCTTAAAGTATTTTTATGAAAATCTCTGTAACCGTCCTCACAAATTCTGATAAATAGAACGCTTATCCAAAGATGTCTTTTTGAAAAAGGTGTCCCGTGAGGCACTTTTGCAAGGCCCATACTCTTTATTACCTAATTACCTTCTTATCCCATCCTTATAATGTGATGTATAGACACCTACCTAGTTGGCAGGGCTATGTTGATTATAGTCAGTTCTATCTTGCCTGTAATCTCAGTGATGACACTGCCAAAGTTGATCCAATTGTGAGAACCCTGTGAGAACGTACGAACATGAGGTAGTTGTGAGAGTCAGTCTTGAAGCCCACTGACTCTCACAACTACCTCATGTACCCTTCCAACCACCCCAGATCTTGTACCAATTCGATTCCTTTCTCACAACTCCTACGGGCCAGACGGATTTGTTCCGACGACCAGGATTTCGCTAAAGTTTCCAAGCAGATTATTTGTTTCTTTGAACAACGCCAGTATCCACAAAGTGTGCTCTCTCTAATGCCCTGAAACGCATACAAGGAATTGATAGAGCCTCTGCCCTTGCCCCAAAACTTACCATACACCCACCAGACGTATCCCGTTGGTCCTATCCTTTCACCCCTCTGTAACTCCCATTGTACGTGCCATTAACAGGAATGTAGAGACCCTCCGTCATGACCCATCCACCCGTGACCATCCCTGAACCCCCCATCACAGATTTCAGAATTGAAAAGAACATATCTAAGCACTTGGCCCGTGCCTCTCAACCTCAAGCAGTAGTGCCTAACACCCCAGGAACTTTTCCTTGCAACCGTGGGAGATGCAATACTTGCCCGGTGGTCAGCTATGACAAAAACCTTTCCATTGTAGGTCCCAACAACAACCGGTTTAACGTTCATCATCATTTTACCTGTACTTCAGCCAATGTTGTTTACGTTCTCGTATGTAAACGCTGTAATATACTGTACGTGGGAGAAACGAAACGTCGTCTTGCTGACCGAGTCACCGAGCACCTGAGGTCAATCAAACAGAACCTCCCAGGGTTCCCGGTAGCCACACACTTCAATCCCCCGTCAACATGCTCGATCCGTGACTTGATGGTTTCGGCGGCCATCTCGTGTCGAGGTTCCGATCATGGCCGCCTAGCTGCCGAAAACCGCCTAATCATGAAACTTGGAACCCTGTCCCCACATGGTCTGAACGTTAGACTTGAACTGTTATAACGCAGCAATTCCTGCATTTTTTTTTGACTTGTGGTAACCACTTAACACTGTCTGTTTTCCTAGCCGAGGTTTACCGTGCCCAATTTGATTGTGTATTTTTTAAATTGTACGTTTGGCCGTGTCGATGATCAGTTGCATTTTTGTCACCTGACGAAGGGTTTAAACCCGAAACATCGTGGAATTTTTCACAAACTTTTATCACTATTTACTACTTCATTTTTACCTATATATATATATATATATATATATATATATATATATATATATAAATATATATATATATATATAAATATATACATATATATATAGAGAGAGAGAGAGAGAGGGGGAGAGAGACAGACAGATAGATGATATATATATATATATATATATATATATATATATATATATATATATGTATATATAGATATATTTCAATGCCAAATCAACTGATATTTGCGAAGTCCTGATGGTCCCTTTGCGCACCTTCTAAGCTTAAAATTTCTTCATAAAAGGTCCCGCTTTTTACCTCCCTGAGTATTGAAAATGATAGAATTGTCACTTGGAAGAACAGTTTTTTGGCGATTTTGCGATCTTATTCACAGTTTACTCCACTGGGGATTACTGAATGGGCCAACGACATCGTTCCCTACAGGGCACTCTGTTGTCGTTCTTGGCTGCACTCCTGCAAATGAAGATTAAATTCAGCGACTATCATTACCCATTTCACTCACCGCACATTTGGAATGATAGCGCAAGTAGTAGTCATGCATGAGACGTGAGCTTAGTTCAGCCTCATTATACAAAGAGACCAACCTGTCGGAGTCATGTAGTAACGCTAATGGTGCATGTCAATTATACCGTGTATGTGCAAATGCTACACGTGGATACATTAGTCATAAACACTCAGAAAGGCATTTCACATGGGGGAGAACGGTGTTTGCTCTGACATTTTCCTAATGTGCCAAAGATTTTGATACAAATCTCCTCCCCCGAAAAACTTTTTTATCTTTGTGGGCAGTGATTTTACTCGAGTGGGGGGGGGGGGGTGATAACCCCTTGTCTCGTACGCCTATTAGGTAAGTGAACAAAACTCAGGTTCTCAAATTCGCCACCAACATAATGCATAGTTAATTCCCTAGGCCTATAAAAGCCAAGGTAAAACATTTGGACAAAAACTAATTATGCCGATGTTACCGAAGCTAGCCAAAGGCTAAACCAAACATAAGACATGGGGGTGTGCTTTTGTAGGCGTCATTAGTGTCCATCTGTAGTTGTGAAGACCTGTGCACTTTTAGAACAAAATCTTTATGTAACTTTACACTAAGATGACAAGACACATTAACAGTGAGTCCAAGTATATATTCTTTGAAAAAGCATTAGGCTTATGATTTCCTAAAGCAACAGAATAGTAAGCGGAAACTGTTCCTGGTCATTAGCAGTGGCACCGCCAGGCTTTGGTGACCTGAAGGGGGGGGGGGGGCGCAACAACAGATGATGTCGTAATGGCACTTCAGTTAACCTCCCCAGTCTTCGCCAAATGCGTGTGTGCTCAATGCGTTCGTATACAGAGTGGGGATCCTTCCTTTGTCAGGTGTCACTACACTAAGTTGCCGTCCTAGGGGATGGGTTTAAGGGGAGGAGGTTTAAAGGTGTCCCCCTCCCCTTTGACAAATTTTTGTTCATTTAAAGGGGAAATGCAGTCACCCCAACTTGAAGTAGTGTAGTAGACTGTCCTGTTTCATGATTGGCTCTTTAGAGTCATGTGACAATATTTTTTCTCCTCAAATGTGAAATTTACAAGAAGTAACTGATTGGTTTACCTTGAATATGCAATATTAAAGTCCTAACATATTATGAAAGATACTTTGGAGAGAAATAAGAAGACAATTGTGAGATTTAGCTGTTGCTTCAAAATAAGTTTGGGGCGACTGCTCTTGACCTTTAAGGCTGCTTAGATGCAAAATGGTCCTATCTTTGTGATTTTGGAGCCGATCACATATCTGTATGACTGGAAAATGTCCATAAGTTAGTGAATTCTTTTTTTTCCGACTGGCTGGATGTTTTTTCCAACTATGTGGCGACGCTTTAAATATTCCCCCTTTTTTGCTCCCTGCATTTGTATACAGAAGTGGGCATCTTTCCTTGGCAATACATAAAGGTGATGTCCTGGGGGAGGGGTCTAAGGGGAGGGGGTGTCCCCCTTTGAGACACTTTTGCTAATTTAAGGTTTCTCAGTTAGTTAGTTAGTTAGTTAGTAAGTTAGTTGGTTAGTTGGTTGGTTGGTTGGTTGGTTGATTGGTTGGTTAGTTGGTTAGTTGGTTAGTTAGTTAGTTAGTTAGTTAGTTAGTGAGTGAGTGAGTGAGTGAGTGAATGAGTGTGTGAGTTAGTTAGTTAGTTAGTTAGTTAGTTAGTTAGTTAGTTAGTTAGTTAGTTAGTTAGTTAGTTAGTTAGTTAGTTAGTTAGTTAGTTAGTTAGTTAGTTAGTTAGTTAGTTAGTTAGTTAGTTAGTTAGTTAGTTAGTTAGTTAGTTAGTTAGTTAGTTAGTTAGTTAGTTAGTTAGTTAGTTAGTTAGTTAGTTAGTTAGTTAGTTAGTTAGTTAGTTAGTTAGTTAGTTAGTTAGTTAGTTAGTTAGTTAGTTAGTTAGTTAGTTAGTTAGTTAGTTAGTTAGTTAGTTAGTTAGTTAGTTAGTTAGTTAGTTAGTTAGTTAGTTAGTTAGTTAGTTAGTTAGTTAGTTAGTTAGTTAGTTAGTTAGTTAGTTAGTTAGTTAGTTAGTTAGTTAGTTAGTTAGTTAGTTAGTTAGTTAGTTAGTTAGTTAGTTAGTTAGTTAGATGAAGTTTAACTGCCCAGTTTCAACCAACTGGTTCAAGTTGAGCCGCCACGGTTTTCTTCCAGTTGTGGCTCACTGGCTTGTTTTCCCTTACTCCATTGCTTAAGGTTTCTCAGATACAAAATGGAGCTATATTTGGAATATTTTTGGAGCTGATCATATATAGCTGGAAAATGTCCATAAGTTAGTAAATTTTAATTTTTGGCTAGGTAGAAAGGGGAGTATGTTGACTAAGAGAAGAATACGTTGTCAAAAAACCGCCTGAAGACTCCTTTTTGGCTACTTTACCGCATTCTATTCGGACAAAGTTTTTACCCAAAATACGTGCGTGGAGTAGACAGAAACATTGTTGGACTATAACGAAATTTTTCCTCCCCGTCATTGTGCATTATAAAAAGGCATCTAAGGCTGGCAGATACCTGTATAGGGCTTCCTGGAAGCTCGGGATCAAGTACATAAAATGGAGCAATGACATAATGCTTATTACCTGACATTCAAATCATAATATAGATTATGACGCAAAGCACTTTACAGCTATCGTATTTTTACTAATTCTGAAGGAAAATCCACATGAACAGTTTCCAGCAATGAAGAACGGGCAGGGGGGAGAGTACAGGTGCAGGAAGTTGATATTAGACAGGTATATCAAAAGGGGTGAAGGACAAACAAGCTCGTTTTCAGAATGCTTTTTTGTCGTAAGTGTATTAAAAATCACCGTCTATAAGCCAGGAATTTGTAAAGGGGGGCGAAGCCTACAGACAGACTCTCAGCGCTTGGCGCCACCGTGAGTTGGCTCAAAGCGCAAGAAAATATTGGCCCAAAATGCCTCCTCGATCGCTGAAAATGGCACTTCCCAGGCCTATTAACCCCATATAAGTAGGAGAAACAATAGCAACATTGTAAAAATAAACATTACAAATACCAAAAATATGCTCATGGGGCGGTTATCTCCCTCGCCCCCCCCCCCCTTTTGACTACGTGCCTGCCATCTATACCGATAGTGGCTGCGTGCAAAGCGCTGGGTAAAATTTTTTGGAAAATGTACAACGGCAAATACGTAATTTCAACTTCCCAAATCATGCTACAACAACTTAGATTGAAAGATCCCATATAATGATGCTAGGCCCCTACAGATGTTGTGATTATGGTTCCATGCATTATTACCTTAGTAATGGTCATGAGATGGAGTGCAAACCGTAAAGAACGCGCGCAAAGCGAGCGAAATTTTTCATTAAATAAGATTTCCATGACAAAACCTGCATTCAGAATCTGCATCGAAACACTTTCGATTGCCCAACAAACCTAAATGCCACTTAAAAAGCCAGTCTTTTACCAGTTAATTCGTAAAGGGCTTTCACCTTTTGCTGCTGTGCTCCTCCGGGAGTTGCTATCGGAAGATATTGATAATGAAAACATTGTAGTAAGGTTTGAAGCGCGAGGAACGCGAGAAATTTTTGATAGTTTGCGAAGAATTTTCGAAAAAATTGGTAGTTTGAGAAACATTTGGGTAGAAAACGTTTAAATAGATCTGTCACTCGGTTAAAACACACCTCACCCTACCCCCTACAGAAATCTATAGTTTAATCGCCTTTGGGATCATTTCAAAACTTTCAAAGAATTTTCATTGGGGCACGCGCCCCCATACCCCCGTGCTGGCGCCACTGTCATTAGAACTGTTGGGACTCTGGATTGAAAGTCTATGAGTCCTTCTGCTACAGTGTGTTATTGAGAAAGACTCTTTACTCCCTGCGTTCAAATCCAGTCAGCTGATACTGATACTACAACTTCGGTAAGGAAATTATTCAAGCCTAGACTAATATACCATCCTGGGATATTATCACACGTTCATCTGTTCTACGTCACCTAAACCCGAATGTAAAACTCGTTATGGTAGTTATGAGATATCAGTGGATTGACCCAATCCAGTAGCACCAGACTGAGTGAAAATTCCAGTTTGATATGAATTTAGCAATGAAGAAAGAGAAAAGACGAAGAGTCTAAAAAACTTCTTATAATGACCCGAAAAAATGTTTCTCTCTGTATTGAAAGACAAGAGAACACCATCCTGTAAGGAAGATAACCATGGTACACCGCATGTGTTTAATAAGTTGAAAATGTGTACATTCCAAATATATGAATTAGGAATGTGTGTAATCAATGGTGATCAAAAATAGGTACGACTCAAACACGAATATAGTATGAGCAGCCCCGCTTACATTCCGAAGATTAATCGGGCATTCGGCTTTGCATACGTTCTCTTTGTAATTTTTACACGTTTTACATTCCCATCGCAGATAGGTCGTTTGCGTTTCCTATTGTAAAAAGCGATATTAATATTCATACGAACTTTGTGCTTTAATTAATAAAAGTCCTTTCATTTTCAAATAGTTTCATGTTTTTTTCAAAGTTAAGTTTAAACTCTTATGCATAATTTTCTACACTCGTTTTGTACCTGTGGCTTTGAGAATGGATGACATCCATATTTGTGAGGAAAGATTTTGAAAGCCATGCATGTTTGCTGCCAAAATGTCTCGTACCAGTGAGAGATATTTACTCGTATTAGTATTCGCTACCAGAAGTATTACACTTTTCCTAATAACCATAATATTGTACTCACCCCGTAAGCTTTCCAAACGCCCCACGTATAACTGAAGGTATAAGGCTAGTTCTTGTAACTCACTTTGTATAACTTATGTCACTCCTTTAGACAACGTTAATGTAAATGTAATCTGTGTTCATACGTACCGCTCTTTTTCCTCAAGTGTTTCCGCTCTACTGATTCAGTTTTTAATATTTTTGGGAATGTTTCGTTCATATGCATACCCTGTAAAATTTGAAGGATGAGATGTTCCTGATGACAATGCATTCAAAGAAATGTTTAACATTTACCCATATGATAAAGCACATTACGAAACAGTCCAATGAATTAGTTTTAAAGGATACAAAAGGAATCTAGATTAGACCATAGAAATAAAAGTAAGGGAGAAGGCTAACACAGTGCTATCATGCATATTTAACCGTTGAAGCCACAAAAATTGTGAGGGCGCTTTCGTTGTACGGCAAAAGACCGGTTGATGATGTCTCTTCGTACTTACAGTGTGCATTCTGCTGCAGAAGTTATAGCTTATTTTATCCGTTTTTCGAAAGATTTGGAGTAATTTTCACAACAGAAAATAAGTAATGGTGCCTTAAGTATTTTATTTTATACTCCTAACTTGAAAACTTGCAGTTTCTTTGCCAATACTTGGGGAAAAAGCAATGACGTGATATTTGTATTACGCGCAGGTGCTCTGTGGCCGTACAGACTAGCCAAATGAATGGCTTCAGTCCAGATCGGCTGACGTCATTCTCCCTTACTTTTATTTCTATGGTTTTGACACACCTAACTGATTTTCATATTTTTACCTGCCATAAGTTGTCGCAGTAATATAACACATGTAACTGCTGGTATATAATATTTAGCATGAACAGACGGTAGCATACAAGTACATTACAGTAGCTCTCTGAATTTCAGTCAGGGTGAACAATGCGTCCCTCTCAGGAGAGTCCCTTACTCGAAATTTATACATGGGCCATGTACGGAAATTTGTATTTGGCCCATGTCTGGACAAGATATGAGAGTTTTATTTGGCTTTAACAAAAATTGGGCAGATAAAATTTGATGTAACATAAAGGCCATATATGGCCCATATAAAATTTTATATGGCTCAAATGTTAAATGGGACGGATATGGTGCATATATGGCAAATGTATTTAAGTCCCATGTATGGCAAACCCATGTACGTTCCATATATAGTAACTCCATATACGTGCATGTAGGGAATTTATATATGGCCTATATTTGGACCAGAAATGGGGTTTGTACGTGGCTTTATCAAGAATATTACAGATTTAACTTCATAATTAAATTTCATATCTGTGCCATATAGCAGTTAATCTGAACCAGATATGGATCTCATCTGATTCAATTACAATGTTAAATGGGTCAGTGTGTGTACACACGGCAAATACTTTGTCCAACGTCACCCCGACTCCCTGGCGAAAAGCCAAGGGGCGAAACCAATGGTCACTTTCAAAGGAGTTCTGCTCCCCAAAAGAGCTACGTCTCCTGAAAATGCAAAGCCGTCTCAACATATTTAACAAAGATTGCTTTTAAGCCAAACTGAAATTGACTTCAGTGAAATAATTTGGAAACTTAGTACCAAACAGTAAAAGTGCTTCGAAGTTTATATTCGTATATGTATACAAAGCATTGGGGTTTTGATCTCTCTACTGTGCATATTTCAATGTACATTTTGTAAAAGGTTTCATAAACATCTCACATTTTACATCTTAAAAAGTGTACCTAAAGCCTTAAATTTCAAAAATATATGTTATAAAGCTTGAAAAATGCAACCAAATGGTTCATCTCCGATCTTCACAGGACATTCCTGAGTTGAGATATAAAATGCTGAAGCTTATTCACTCAATTTAAAATGGTGGATTGCGCAATAATTTGTGATGTCATTCTTGTACTACTCAAATTACAGTCTTTGCTGTTCTTTATTTTTTCAAAAGTCACTACACCTTGTGCCAAAATGTGATCACTGTCTTATTGTTATAGGGTGGCATGGCTATATAAGTCCTCTCCGTACAACATACCATGCAAGGGAACTGTAACTGTTTCAAGGTCCTATAAACATCTTAGTTTTAAGAGGAAACAAAAGCAGTTCATGTGAGTGGTACAAGAAGGACTTCACAAATTATTGCGCAATGGACTGTTTCAAATTTAGTAAATTTCAACATTTTATATCTCAGCAAAGGAGTAAGCTATGAAAATGGGAGTTGGATGAATGAAATTCATTTTCCAGACTCTAAAATATATATTCTTGTAATTTTAGACTTTAGGTCCACTTTAAATACCAGAAATGAACATCAGGGTTCTGAATCCTCCGTCACTCTTCCTACATTCACAGTTCAATTTGCATAATATGTTAGTTACGTTTACCTATATATTGAAAAGGTGTATGAATTTGACGACTTCGGTATGCAGATATGTTCTACTGCATCCCAAGGTAGTCTTAATATGCGATAAATAACTAAATTATATTTGAAAACATGCTCACTGGGAGGTTATTGGGTCATGGAAGTGCCACCTTGAATTAAATGCAGCAAATATGAGCCAGACTTATAACTGAACCAAATGGCTTGCAACTTGACTTCGACGGCCAAGAAAGGACTTGTGACTTGACTTGAACTTGCAAAAATTTACTTATTACCATCTCTAATGTTACCACACTCCAAAAGGGGGGGGGGGTAATAAGTGGATATTTGTACACCTGTGCAGGGTATGTTTACCTATCGAAAGGTATCAACATCTCTTTTTTGTAAAATTACCTTTCTAAGTATCTGAATGAACAATGGAAACAGGTAAATCCTCCACCATAAAGTTGTAGTTGTAGATTATGACTGTGACTGAATTATGACGAGGAAAAAATTAAAAGCTCTACAATGCAACAAATTACTCATAGAATTAATTTGGGTTATTAATCTTTTCGAAGAACACCATACACGTTTTAGCTGGGAGTACATAACAGGAAATACCTTCCAGCCGGTGGAGCACACTTCCCTGTCCATGAAGGTTACAAAAGATTTTTAAAGCCACCCCCTAACAACCAAATAATCCATTCCTGATATACACAAAACAGAGTACAGGGCGACTAAAAAGGAATTCTAGCTGGAGCACCATTCTTTGAGAACCAGTAATTTCTATCGCCTAACCATATGCCTAATTCTTCCGCTGAAAAATTTAACTGTCCTACCCTGAAAGATATTTTAGTTAGACCCTCCCCAATATTATTCCCCTTTAAACAACTCCCCTGGCTACGGGCCTGAATTTAAATCATAAACGTTTTCCCACTCAAAGCTCAATAGAATACTGTCAACTATCGTAAATCATGATGGTTTACATCAAAAGGCCTGGTGCAGCATTCAATGAAACTTATGCATATAATGTCACAGAGCAGAAAGCTCTCATTCGTTTGGAGGAAAAGCGCGTATCATTTCCAGTTACACCATCAAGTGCAGACAGCTAGCTGATTTGTCAACCGCCGCTGGTACACGTGTGCGTCATTGTATTCCTCTAAACCAACGTCGGGTGACTTCAGTGCATACGGTCTCAGAGAGAAATCTTAAGCTAAAGCTTAGAACTTCTCTTTACGGTCTATATGAGATTTTCATGATTATGTCAAGCGTGCAAAGAATCGTGGGAACTGAGAGTACAAACAACCAGCGCCACGCAGGCCAAGATGTAGTTGCCTGAGAAAACGCATATACTATGTACGTATACATGACTGTGCATTTTTGATCTTGTTTTACTCCCAGTTCCCATGATTCTTTGTAAGCTTGACGTAATCATTAAAGTCTGTTATTGTGTAGTGAATGTAGAGATTGGTGAAGTCTCACTTCACTCACAATGTGGTACATATCTCAAAACTAAAACAACTTTAAGCTTCATAAGTCTGGTCAATGTAAAGATTTCTCTCAAAAACAGTCAGTTCAGTGGCGTATGCAGGGAGGCATTGGGCCATGGCCCCCTCACTGATGCCAATTTTTTCTTTGGTTCTTTAATATGCGTAAATTGTTTAACACAAATAAGACTTCCAAAGGTAGCATATGTGGCGCCAAATCGCAGGTAAGGACCCCTAATTTTTCAAACTTTTTCAAAGGGGAGGGGGACACCCCATGGGCCATGGCCCTCTCACTGATGCCTATTTGTTAGTTCCTAAAAATACGTAAATTTTTTAACACACTTCTTTTCTTCAAAAGGTAGTATATTTGGCACCAGGTTTCTATTTCATAAAAGTTAGGAATATTCTCAAAATTAAAGTTCCTAAACCGCTGAGGAATGATTGCTCCGAAATCATACCTTTCTTCAAATATTTAGGAATAAATCAAAGTGGCATTGTTTTAATCTGTGAATTTCCTGCCAAATCAATTAAGAACATTTTTAAATCTACCAAAGATCATTCCTAAGCCTTGGAACCACTTCAACATGAAAATCGGAATGAATTCTTCCTAAGTCCAAGATAGGAATATTCCTAACTTTTATGAAATAGAGCCCTGATTGCGTGTAAAGACACCGAAGATTTCAAACTTTTTCCAAGGGAAGGGGGGCATGTTTCCTTTTACATCTCTCTCTCCCATACCGGCGATCACACAACATAATGCATGACCCACCCCCCTTCAGAGAAATCCTGGGTTAGTCACAACAAACAGCGATAGCAACATCGGAATGCCCTCGCCCCCAAACAGAGCTCAGATAGTAGTCACAGTACGTACTAATGTAGTACAGTGAGTAACTCTAAACTAGTGATTTTCATCGATCGAAAGCAGCAAAGTCCCAGTTGTAGGTCTGATGGTAGGTTTTTTTCTTCGATTGTTGAAATCACAAAGTATATACGTAACGTTACTGACATAGTAGCTTGATGTAGCCGTTGACCATGATGTAGCGTTAATATTTTAAAACAGCCTATCCTGATCTTAACGTATACTAGGTCACAGACTTCTTACAGTCTTTGTCAAAGGACCTAGATCGAAGCATGTCCTTTGTCTGTTACATCATGTGTTTCTCTGAATTTACATATGTCAGTCAATATAAGAATCCAGTATGAGTATTTTGCCTTTACTCTACATATCCACCACGATGCCTTTAGATGCACCTGGGCCTATTCACCATTACTAAGCGTAGGGCTGTTCTAGGCCCTATGGTGAAGTGCACGTTATTCAACCCCACCAGTATTCAATCCCCTAATGTTATTCATGTTTCTCCTATCACATAATAAAATTGTCAATATGTTCACACATAACCATTGACGCCAACCCCGTGCTAACTTTAGATAGTAACAAAAGGGCCCAATTCCACAATATTGATGATATATTGTAGTCCTCATTAAATCAGGCAGATTAAACTTCATAAAGATGAACTTTCCTTAAAATGTCAGTTAAGCATTTCTTGTTATGAAAAGTCTCTACATTTCCCCAATTGAAGATCTTTCTACTTCAATAATTGACGGGACTGAGAGCTAATGTTAAAAAGACCAGTCACAAACTTAAAATTCGAAATTTAAAGACCATTTTTTATTTATTCATGGGAGGTTGAATTTTGGGGTCCACTTGAGAGGTGGTATGTAGTATTCAGCCATAGATATATTACACAGATGGGGTTGAATTCGGGTCTACAAAAACTCTACTTGGCAGTATTAAACCTATCAAAATTAATTTCTTCATTCACTCTTTATTTTTGAACATTGAAAAGGCAACAAATAGAATAAAATATCTGAAACTTGGTTTTTGAATAATTACCACTAAAATCAGGCCTATAACCTGACAATAGTTAATTCTCGGTATGGATTTTAGGTTTTTTAGGTTGATGAATTGAATACTGCTCAGACTCGGTTGAACTCTGGTCTGTTGGAGTCAGTCTTATGTCCTCCCCACCACACATCAACCCTGAGGACTAATTTATTATTTCACACATAGAATAGAGAGCACAAACACAGGTAGCTAAGATAGTGATCGTTATGTTTAATTTCATTTGAATAACTTTTACCAGAACCAATAAATCCTTAAGGTGTAAATACTTCCAACTTTACCCCAGGCCCACAGATATGAGCTGTATCATTGTAATTCAGAAAGATGGAGCATGAAGTCTTTGAGGTAAGTTTGGTTTGCTTTTAAGAAATAGTCACAGTAGCCGTAGCTACTCTATTCATAGACCTGCAGTAACTAGACCTACTATCTATTGCTTGTGCATCAAAAGATAGGCCAGCAGTTCTTAGGCTGTTGGCAAGCCATCTATTTCATCCAGAAAACTTTTCAGGCCAAAGTTAAGTGCATGCTAGGTAGGAGCTGTTTGGGGGGATGTATTTTTCATAATAAATGTACATCAGTATCTGCATGTGTGTCAGAGGTCTATACCAGTGGATGAGATCCAAACGGGCTCTAGATTTAATCCCTTAGTGACAAACCAAGGATTAAGCCTGGAAATCCTGAGGTATTTAATTGAAGTAAGCGAGTTTAGAAATTCACAGTCCGAGGATCTTGCTGCACCAGTACATCCAGTCTTCGGATTTTGTGGCGCTTTGGGCAACTTTTTTCACTTCCTTTCACAATAAACATGATACTACTGTTAAACCTTTGTTTTAAAGTTTCATTTAAAGTTACATTTACTTCGAAAAGGTCTTTTTTTTTTAAAAGGAATTTTTTTCAGCCAGAAAGAAACATAATTTTAAACTCGAAAACTGTGTCAACCCATTCACAGTACAAATCTTGCAAAAGCATTCCCTGCGGTGGTACACTTTTCATCTTATGCAGTATGCATTGTATACCAATGTTACCGTACCCGCTTGTTTTACGCAGCCAAGAATCATTTATCTTGAAGGAACACAAGAGTAAAATGTTGTTTTACATTGCATTAGAATGACACACAGAATATACATATATATATATAGTAGGTCGAGGTTGGTAGATCAAAGTTAGCATGTAGATCGAAAGGTCGACCTATATATATATATATATATATATATATATATATATATATATATATATATTTATATATATATATATATATATTTATATATTTATCTAATTCGGCACTTAGGGGGAAAGTTGTTGTTGAAAAGTCGACCTTAAGGGGGAAAAAAATTTTCGGGTGAAATATAAGTTTCGCCTTAACGTTTCCACACACTTTTTCTATAGGAATACGTAAACTTACAAGAGCGCCCTCTTACATTTACAAATTAGATGCCATTACTTCAAAGTTGTCAAATTTACGGACACCCAGCTGTTAACACGAACGGATGGCTGGCCATTGAAATAACGTTAATTATATATTTAGACGTTAGGGCGAATTTATTTCTTATGTATTTTATTATCTTTTTTTCGCCCTATGTACAAGCAGATATAACAATTTCCCCTTAAGGTGGGAATTAGCGTTATATATATATTCATATATTTGAAAATGTGAAAATTTTGGTAGACAAATTATTCATGATCTACATAGCAGTAAACTTCCTCACGTCGTCACCTTCTCTCTCGAAAACAAATTTACCCAGCTGCCTTGTTTTGACTTTCCTATCATTCTTGGTCTATAAAACATGGTTTTAAAAGCATGAAATTTTACTGTACAACAAACTCATTTTTCTTAAGTCCCTTTAACAGATGTGTACCAAAATGTTAAATTACAATGTGAGCATTATTTTTTAACCCTTCTCTTGTGCAAAATTCAGTGTGGCAAATCTCCTTGGTAAAACAATTAGTATCTGTTTTCATAATGCCAAGTACCAGAGCGTAATACTACCACCAATTGAAAGGTAGTGTACAAAGTAAAATAATGCTAAAACATGTCTCCTTGATTGTCGCAAGCATATTGCCAGCACTTTAAGAGTCAGTTCATATGGTACTTAGAGATTTCATATTTTAAAAATTGACAGAAGTTCTGCAGAAAGTAGTATAGTGAGTGTACCTTGAGTCGGTCAGTACCTTGAGTCGTTCAATGCACACAAAATGTAACATAGGTGTGCTGTAGCCTTCAAATAAACATATGACAGTAGAGAAACTCCAGCACGACATGACAATAACTCAAACTCTGTCAAAAATAAGCATTTACTCCCATTTTTAGAAGAAATTTACCCAGCCTAGCCTACATGTAGTGTTACCTAAAGGTAGCTTGAGACATTCTTTAAATGGCCTAAAAAATTATTTTAAACAATTCTCCAAATCACTGCAAATGGTCTCCTTCCATCATTTTATGATTTGTGTTTGTAACGGTGATATCATTATTGGAATATATCTTGACAACACTCTAATGGGCTTTCACAATGTTTAGGTGACCGACTCAAGGTATCGTTATTGAACCTAAGGCATCTGAAACTTTCAGGATTAAGAGAAAACACGTTCATGAGAATAATTGATGTTTAAATTACATATGACTACTTTATGTGTATGTTTTTTGTGAAAATTCCCTTGATTGACCGACTCATGGTACCACCATCATAGACAAATTGTCATGATGTGTGCTGAAGCATTTTGCAAAATATCCTTGAAGTTACATTCACTCGGGTCATTTTATTTTTGCAAATGTTAATGAAAAGTCTTTGCAAAGATTTTTGTTCTAGATTATTTTTGGCAATTGCCTTCCAAACTTGATAAGTTTATGAATATATTGAATGTGGAATGCAGTTTACTATTGCAAACCAGGAGACTAGGCTATTGCTAACTTCTAATCATGATTGAGTGTAATGATTAACTCTTATAGGAGCAAAGAGGGGCTTGAAATGGATGTTTGGACCAGAGGCCTTTGTAGTCTAGGGATATATGATGATTGAGTCCAGCTATCAGGTGACAGTTTTGTATGTGAGTAGTTGGTACTCATTACTAGATCTACTTAAAACACAAACCTACCAAGAAGCAACGGCCTGCTTCAGACAAAACAGAAGCTATTTCACAGCTAATGTAATTTAATGAGGGAAACTGTTCCAAATTGATATTTCGGGTGATTTCTGTGATCATTCTGATAATGTGATTATGTGACCATTAGGGACTGGAAAAATAAACCTACGGTACTGATGCCCAATTGTATGATATGGTAAATATTATTAACTTGAAAGTGGTCACAGGGTACCATGTATTTTTTCTGGGTTTTGGTATGAACCAATCTCGAGAAGAAGTAAAGGACCTATGCAATTGTGGGGACAACAGTTATACTGATCTTTTCACTAGTCAATCATTTGATATTATTTTAAATGAGAACCATGATCTTTCCTCCAGGGTTGAAAAATAAGGGTCAGTGATACTACCAAACATGCATTCGAGTTCTGCCACGAGGATACCTGCATGCCCTTCTACCCTATTTAAAAACAGGTTTTGAATCTTGATGTATTTCTTCCCAATTACATGGTGGGGAGAAAACGAGATGGTTCATAGCAAACAAAAACGCATGAAAAGTGTCTTTAGTAAACATCTCAACCTAATAAGGTGTTGCATTAGGAAAATGTTTAAGAAATGAACAATGGGGTTTTCTCTGAAATACATTTCCTGATGTGATTTCAATTGAGAAAACTAATTTAGCACAGGCTGTTCTTTTTATTTAAATCATTGACACCTCAGTATGGAACAGATGAAGACTTTGTATGTGAAATGCTTTTAAATCTTCACTTCTACATAGCAATGCATGTGGTGCTCTAGAGTCCTTTGCTTTGGTAATTAGTAAACAAAAGTTTAATATCATATGCTAGAGATTAAGTTAAAAGAAAACTGGCGATATATTTATGGTTTTGTTCTCATTGATATACATGCGGGCATCTCAGCTGTTGAAATAAACCCTTATGTGGCAATATTTCTAGGATATACTTTGTCACTTTTATTGGTTGCGATCATCCACAAAATAAAGTTCCGACAAAGTCTTTTCTCTCAGTTATCAACTTTTGAAACCTTTTGAAAGTCTGATTCCTCTTCTTTCTTAAACTGTAACTTTACTTATTAAGCTCGGTTGCCTCCCCTATAATAAAAACCATCTCAGTTCTATGCCACTCAACCAAAATATTTTTTTAAAACAGATTGCTTTAATGGGACTGTTGCAGCATAAAAACTTATTCAGCAATCTCTAGACATCTCTGTGCATAATCGATGACTGTACTAGTATTGACGTTATTTCAGACACCAACTTCATTCTGATCAGTCAGTGATGAATAATCGTGCGGATCAGTGGTGTATCCCAGTGCATAATAGACAGCTCACAAATAGTAATGTCTGGACATGGACTTGAGGAATTTAAACTCAGTACAGGCTGTCTTACATTGTCTGGGAGACTCACACGATATGTGTTGTTTTGAAATTAGCGAAGGAGTTTAAAGTAATAATAGTTGGTACAATATTTACTTTCCGGAATGAACAACTGTAATTTGCTCTTTTTCTGATCGTATGCTGTCATTAAGTTTAATGGGTTGATTTTTTTGTATCTAACTGAAGTTATACAGGGCAGATTTATCCACACCGCTTTTAATTAATATACATTTAATTCTAATTTGTTTAATTGAGAATTTGATTGTAATTGTGTAAATGGATTGTTAACTATCATGCAACTTAACACGGTTTTCCTTGAGTATGCAGTGTAAATATTAATATTAGGAAATATGCTTTAGATACTTTTGTACTGTAGAAAAACCAAATAATTGTACCAATTAGCTGAAAAAGTTAGGTTGGTTTAATTGATGATTCTTTTGAAGTATTCTTTGTATATTATTCTCTTATGTATCTTAAAAATGGTCTTAATTAGTGTAGATCCTGTAACCCTGTAGATAAACGCAAGCTAGGATAATTGTTCCAACTGAATGTAACTTGAGATAAAAGTTGCAATACTAAAACAGATTTGTAAATGTCACCCACGGACTTCAATACATGGACAGAGGATTACGCAATCAATACGGTCGCCACCGTTGGAACAAATTTTGGCTAACCAAGATGGCCGCCGGGATACTACCATTTGCCCAATTTGACGATGAATCTGCAACATTTCAGACAAAATATCAGTATGAATGGAAGAACAATATCTCAGTCCTCCATTCTATTTGTTGAATTTGACCTGAGCTTGCATTCTTTCGAAAATATTACAAGTTTCTCACACAATTTATCGATACGAGCCACTTGAGCAAGTCCAAACTTTTACACACAAGACTATAGCAGGCAGCCATATTGGTAGGCAGCCATATTGGTAAGCCTATTCGTGTACGTACGGTGGAGACAATTTACGCATAGGACGTTAGTGCAATATGCTCTGTCCATGTATGTAAGAAGTCCGTGGTGTCACCGCAGTGGTGGGGAACAGGGTATTGTCAACGGGAGGATGAAATAACAATAAAGATATGATGGCTTTGGTTTTCATACTATCATGCATTTTACTAATATATGATGGCATGGGATTTCCTACTTTAATGCATTCTTTAAATATATGATGGCATGGGATTTCCTACTATAATGTATTCTACCAATATATGATGACATGGGCTGCCATTCTATAATATATTCTATTAATATATGATGGCATGGGGTCTCACACTATAGTGCATTCTATAAAGATATGACGGCATGGGTTTTTATACTATAATGCATTCTATTAAGATATGATGGTATGTGATTTCATACTTTAATGCATTCTATTAATATATAATGACATGGGTTGACAAATTTTAATGTATTCTATTAATATTTGATGGCATGGTGCTTCATGCTATAATGCATTTTATTATGAGATGATGGTATGGGATTTCATACTATAATGCATTCTACTAATTCATGATAGCATGGGTTTTCATACTGTAATGCATTTTGTTAATATATGATGGCATTGGTTTCAAACTATGATGTATTCAATTAATAAATGATGGCATGGGTTTCATGCTATAATTCATTCCATTAGTATCTTTTGGCAATCCATACAAAAAGTGGGGCAATTAGTTCCAAATCGGCAGGTTTTCACATGTATCTGCCATGGTTTATCACCGGTATTTTGCGTGAAATCCTGTGTTTTTCTCTTGACATTGACACCAGTTGGTCAGTTGCCAAACTTTGCCACAGCCTTGAGGCAGCTTTGCCACGCGTTTTCACAGGTTTTAGATGCAAAATGTGTGGCAAATAAAACTAATGTAAACAAAGAATTCTGATACCAAACCTGTAGCTTGTAAATGAAGGCATTAGGAGTGTGTCAACCTGTGTCAAACCTGTCTCTAGAGGGTTCCAAATATACAGGTTTGCCACCCAGTGACACACGTGATTTCTTTTGTTTTTATGTGATCACGCTTTGTTACAGACACAAGTTGACACACTTCTTTGCAAGGGAAGGGATCTCATACTGTAATGCATTTTATTAATATATGATGACATGGGTTTTCGTACCATAATGTTACGTAGTTACGTATAAAAGATGCTGCACTATCATGTACCTTCCCTGTGAACATACCTGTTTTTAATAAATTGCACTTTGGTAAAATAGTTTTTGAAACTTTCCTCTTCTTGATAATCAATCGCATTTAAGTATTCCAAATGAAGTACATGTACAAATAAATAAGGAAGGCTGGTATATGTATTAGAATTACCAAAAAATTAAATACATTGGTAAAAACATAAACACATGCATGTCAATGTCATTTATAAAGAATCAAACCAGATTCAAATTGCACAAGAGATGAGTCTTTAGGCTAAAACCTGAAACAAAATTGCATTGTGTAACTATTTGTGATTATCATTTTTATTAATTTACTTTTCACTAGTGAAGGGAGCGCATTGCATACTGCTTACCTTTTCTTTCTATGAACTTCGTACATTTAAGTACTGTCATTATTTGCTCTTTAACTTTTTTCCACGAGGTTGTCGTGCTTTGTGAACCACAGTTTTTTTCCACAAATGGAAATCTCAGTAGACAAGAGTTTTGTTAACAAAAAATGGTTTGTGGCCAAGGATTTCAATTCACTTCAAAGTGCACGCGGACTTATAATAAAATTTCCTAAGTGAGCTTTGTACTCACTCTACCAGAGCTTTATTACCCGATATGCTCAACGAAAAACATTATTTTAACATTCCCTTTAAACCATTATATCATTGATTTCTAGCCGTAACACCCATAGCAAGGAAAACTTTAATCAAATACGTCATTATCTGCATTCGATATGATTCTGAAACATGAATCTTTGTATTTGAATGTCCTTCAACGTTGATGTAAAACAACAATAAACCAACAAAAGAGTAATTATGTTTCAAAGAAAATCATGTATTCTGGTCAGGACTTCATTTCTTCTCTACCAAGGAGCTAAAGGAACTTAAAAGGTGTTTCAGCAACAAACAAAATAAAAACGTTTAGCTGTAATGAGAAAATACTGTAGAATTTCTATTAACATATAAATTTTTAATTAACAAATGTTTCATAGAATGACCTCTACCCAATAACTGAGATACGTCTCATGTATGAAACTGTTTTATTTTTTATTGAAAACAGAATTACAAAACCATACTAGCCACTGATTTATCGATTAGCAAAGGAGCAAAGGAGCAGTGTAACATAGTTTGCTCAAGGGAATTGGTTTAAATACGAACATCTGCAAGCCCATTGTAACACTAAAGGCAACCCTGCAATTGACAGCAGGGCATTGAAAACGAAAACGTTAGTTGCTGAGCCTGTTATGTCACTGATGAGCCCTGTGTGCAAGAAAATAAGAAGTGAAAGAAGAAAGGAAATAATATACTCATAGTTTTTATATTACGTATCTTGGTGACTTGAAATAAACTTACCGTTTCAAAACAAAGACTCAGTTTAGTGTTTTAAAATCAGTCCTTACTCTATTGGAATTTATCTTCATTCCGTTTTAGGAATAAATAAGTCGTAATCGCCGCAACCATTACCCACACTGTCGCTCATCTCCATCACTATGTAGCTTTCATCAGCATTGGTATAACATATGAGTACATTATAATTTAAACTGTTTATTGTCATTATAGCTACCGTTTCCTTTATCAATTTGTCACTAAATTAGCTTACCTGACCATCAATGCAAAGAGAAAATTCTATGCCAGCGGTTTTTTAATTCTGAAGGTTCATGAAAAGAGTCGTAGCCTCATGCCATTTGCGAAGTACATCGGTAACTTCCTTAGGTATTTTTATAAACATGAACATACAAATTTTGTTGCAGTCATTAAAATGAGCATGATAAACTTACCATAGTGACAAAGGAAACATGAACTATATATTACCCAAACTTCTAGAATCTGTTCCTTTAGAATTCCTTATTTGTCTAATCTGTCGCATGTTCGAATGTGACAATATACTTCCAAGGAGGAATGTAAACTTTCTCATGCTTTTACAAATTTCGTATTTCTGGTGTAAAAATTATAATGTACCTGTCATGGAGATACACTGAATGGGAAATGCTATACACGATACAGTTTCAATACCACGTCATCAAATAATCAATAAAGTGCAGTGTAAGTGATTCAAAAGTCAACGTACCTGACGTAAAACCTGCTAACTGCATGGCTATACCATCTATGAAGGAGGCTGTTACAAACGCTTGATGAAAGTGAGATTTACACACCATAGTGGGCAGTAAACCAAACATACCAGAACTGTTCACTCCAATGCAAGCTCCACATATAAAAGTAAATAAAAGTATCGGGTAATAGCTCCTCACAAGGGCGCAACCCGTAAAGCAAACAGCATTGCCAATTAATGGGAGAAGAGTGCTTGTAAATGGGTTCATTCTCTCGGTGCGAAACAATTCCACAGCTGCCAGCTTGCCGAAGAGTCCTCCAGTTCCACCTGCCGATGAAAGTAGTACCGCTTGATCAGGGTTTAACCCTGCCGATGTTCCTACTGACACTAGGAAAAGTCCCCATGACATATATATGTAAAACATCAAACCTTCAAGAGCCATAAAGACTGCAAGATTCTCGTGATTAAACATCGCACGACAGGCTTGAAGATATCGTAGTAGATTGTTCTTCTCCTCATTTACATGTTTATTCTTATCCACATCATTTGCTTTGGTGAATGGACAAGTCTCTTCCTTGTCAGGCTGTTTTGCTTCAACGGCCTGAATTTGTTTGAAATTCCTAACAGGCTTTGTTACTGCAATGGCAGAGACAGTAAGATTTAACAAAAAGACGCCGAAGAGAATAAGTCCGTTATCAAGACCAAAAGATGTTTTCAAATATTGTAGAAAGAGAGGAAGTGTTGCCAACCCGAGAAAATTACACAGTGATGCAACAGAAACTGCCGTTCCGAGATTATCGTAAAAGTGCTCACAAAAGTTTAGGTACCCAGCAAACATGTGAAATCCTAGTCCAATGCCTGTGAGAAAATCAGAATTAAATTTAGCTTAATTATTTTGAGCATTTTTTAGTACTTTTTTGTAAGCTATCAGCAACTTATGTAAACCTAAGCTCCAACAATAAACAGATATTATTATTATTATTTAAAATAATATTTAAAATAACTTGATCCTGGGATAAAAAAATTCTCAACATAGAGAGAAATGAAACTGTATGACAGGAATCCATTCAATAAACCTGATATATAGTTTACTTTCCATACAAAACCATTCTAACATGTAGTCCTTAATTGTCAATAAAGCAAACTATCATTGTGAGTGTCTTTATATGCTCCCCTCAATATACTTGTCAATGACAGCTTCGGAGATATCCACACAAGAATGCTATGTAAAAATTGTTCTTTGTAGTTTGGGAAAACATTTAAGTAATTTCTTTTCAGCAATAAGCCCACTGCATTTTCAAATTCTCTTTTTTATAAAAGGCCAAGAGTTCTGAAAGATTTGATCTTCCAACTCCTAATTTGCAGAAAAATTTATACAGCCTCAGCTGGGAAGTAAGGTCCCCAGAATATTTTCTAACTTTTTGGCACATCAGAATGAAACGCTCTACAACCAGGTGGCACATATTATTGAGATCATTTAAGAAGAGGTTCGTTTAATCAATCAGTTTCTGGAAAAGCACACTGAAACTTAACATTACTCTGTAATCACTTTGTTATCTAGACTTCCACAATTTATTGAGCTATCTTAGCAGTAGCTCCAACATTATTGAAAAATGCAAATTGCAGATTCCATCTGAAAGATCACATTTCGCTGAAAGTGTCAGCCGGACAGATGAATACTTTAAAGCGTGGATGTTTAAAAATCCTTGAACAGTAGTAGCACTGACACTGCCAGTATTCATTGCACCTCAAACGTGGTTACGGAAATAAGTCACAAAAAACTCTTATCTCTTTTTGCAATTAAATAGTTTGTTTTCAGGATTTTTGCTTCATTTAGTTACAAGGGGTACGCAATAGTGTTACATATAAGTTTTTTGAACACAGGCTATAATGTAATCTCTTGCACTGCATATGTATTACAGTAAATATTTCATCTAATTCTATGAAACTTGTACTAAGTAATTATACTACACACCTTTGACCTTTTTCAAGTGGACCACATATTTACACTTAAGATTTATTGACAACTGAAGAGTGAAACCAAAAACACCCTGGGAACTGGATGGGCACAAGCATAAATGAGTTAGACATAGCACTTAGGTTTACATTTCCAAGACAATATACACATTTAAAAAATCCATATTTTTAAGTAATTGTCTCTTCCTTCCTCTTTACTTTCAACTAGATGCAGTCCCAGTGACGTAACAATTGGCCAATACAGCTTTTTGCCTAAGTACCCTTTTGCACATTTGTCCCTCTTTTCGTTCCCTAGTGATCTTTTTAAAACAGCGTTGCTTAGAAGGTTTTACTTAGCCCCACGCCTAAACACTTAGTAGCCCTCGAATCAAAACCTAGTCTTCACAGACCCCAACGAACGGCAAGCTTATTCATTATTGCATTAAACACAAAATACTGAGTTACTGTTACTACCAGCAGAGCTTTTCCTTCCGTATCATGCTTTTAAGTAATGTTTGAGTTGCCCACAAATATTTACACTTCTTTTCCAAAATCCCACCATTATAGCTTTGACTCCTCTAGGGAATTTAAGTATTCTAAAATCAGCGAAACACTGCCCACACCACAGTGTGCTTCCCGGACGAATAGTTGTGGCAGTGTCCCTCACTTACCAGCAACAGTATATGCAAAGAACAGTTGCCACACAGATTTAAGACACAGACCGCAGTAAATGTAGCTAGTCCCAACCAGGCAGCCTCCAAATACAGCTACTTGTCTCCTTGTAAACACACGTAACAAAAGTGATGCCAAAGGACCTACAAAGACAAATATTTTTAATCACATCCATAAAGCGTTCATATCCGTTGAGGGATACCTTCTCTCTATGAGATCATTGACATGTTACACAAACTATGGTATCAGCAGCTTGGATAAAGTTGAAGGGTGTTTAAAGATAAAGTTTCGACATACATATTACTGTTAAAAACATGGAGCATTACACCATTTTACCTCATTGTTTCAGTTAGTTGACTCAGTAACAATTATATTAGTACCTGGTTAAATTTGTAGGCTAACAAAGTCTTTTATTAATGACAGTATACTCTTAAATCGTTCGATGAAAGTTTGACCACGATCAAAAAGGCACTCATAAGAAGTACAGTCATTTAGTTAGACAGAATTTATTTCGTTTTTAACAAGTATTGAAATCTACCATGGGGGCGATCCCGCGGGGACAGGAGGACATGTCCCTCCAATATTAGAGAAATCACCCATTGACTTTGATTTTTCACACAGTAAATTATTGGAAAATCTGGTCATGCCGCCCCCCCCCCTCCCTCCCCAAATGGGGACCAAATTGCCGCTCTTGGATAGAATCTATAATTGACTGTAATTCAAATGTGTTGTGCAATTGACGTTCAAAACCTGAAACGGATGATCTTCACAGTGCCTAATGTAGAGGAAGGGGGATTTGAAGAAGAAACCACTCTAAATCAGCAGAAAGGTTACTCTTTTTTGTGTGATCCCAATTTGACATAATGATTTTTGTTTTACTTTTGGTAGAACATAAGCTTCGGAGTTTTTACAACATCGAGAAAAATTCAAAACTTACCGACCAAATATGACACTCCATGTTGTAAAGAGAACGCCCAGCCAACGACAGAGTTAGTGGTCCCTAGTCGTTGAACTATGTCAGATAGAATCACTCCATTTGACTTGAGGCAACCATAGGAAAGGAATACGCGTAAGCTCCATCCAAAGAACACTATTGCCTTTTCCATCTTTAATGCTGATATTTATTCTGTTTTAATGAAACTTACGAAATTATGTTTTTGACATTAACAAAAGCAAATAAGAAAATTTGGTTGTCACTGTGCATGCTCTATATATGCTTACTAAAAGAGTTTGTCATTACAGAAGGATTTTCGGTAATGTCACTGAATCGCTTATGAAACAGCAACTCTCAACGTTTCAGAAAATGATGTTGATCACATTTATCTCCATATTAATTCAAGTGATCTGACTTTTTTCAAGAAGCTTTGTTCTTGAAGTATTTCTTTTATGTCAAATTTTTACTAATTTCCTTAGAACGGAAAGCCAATTTGCCGATCACTGTAAAAAATGATTAACACATTGACGCCACTTTAACGCCATCTCGAAAACACGTTTATGCGTTTATGATCACTGTAAAAATCAAGTTGTTTTTAATAAAGAAAAAATTAATACATATATCAAACTTATAAACGTGTTTGCGGAGAGTACTTTAATTGACGTCATTATCTTTATCATGTGTTAATATTCGTTCAGCCATTTACTGTGCTTATCAATTTGTTGTTCGTTTTCTAATTCTTAAACGCCATGATGTTTTCAAAAAATAAAGACCTCTCTTTTTACAATGATCTTAATTCCCTGATGACCCGGGGCAGATTGGTAATTGATTCTAAAATATTAAAAAATAAGGCCTTGAGTGGCACAGACCCTCATGGTGACATACAAGCATTTGCTTCTTTTTTGGGCTCGAGATATATAATGGCTTGTTCATTTGATGTAACCTGCATTATTGGGAAAACACTACTGTTGGAGAAACGTTAGGAAAACTTTACGGTCGACAGGGCCCCCTGTTCTTAAATTCTCTCCATTCAACACAATTTGTTCTCTACAGTCTAAGTCTGCTCTTTTAAACAGATAAAACTACTCTTTCCTTGCAAATTGAACTTCGTTTGAAAGTCAACAATCTTTAAATAAGGACCTCTGGGTATTCAACCTAACCAGGAATGTGGATTACGTCAAATGACGTTATTTTTGTACCAGGGATACATGAATAAATTTTCTTCAACGGACAAACTTTCTGCGCACTACCCCCTCTCTTGTAGTTTTCTCTTGTCTTTTCAGATCACGGGTCTGAACCTTTATGGTACAATTGTGGTTGTTATTGACTTATGAACGCACACCCAATGATATTTGCGATTAGGAAAAGGGGTGATTTGTGCTCCATCGGAGCTGCCAATGAGCACCCTTTGTTGCCAGCATGACATTTACATGTAGACCATTTTGAAGTGTCCAACCACGTTCCCCCACATCCTTTCTCGTCTTACCCAATTCTCAGTCCCTGCAGAGGAGCCAGATAAAAATGATAAACTGGGAGACTGTAAGCCTTCACTGATGGTCACCCTTGTCATGATACCTCGTATTACAGCACTTACCTGTAGAGAACCTTTTAAAAACGTAGCAATAGCCTGATGTTGTCAACTTGCTTCAGGCGACAGATAATGGTAGCAGAGATTTTGTCCTAGGAGGGTTTCATGCTGGAATGACTAAGCGCCCCTCGGGGATCCCTATTGGGGGACTTAGGATCCAGCCACTAGAGAATTTAGATCGTTTGGGACCAAGGGCTTTCCAGCCTTGGGATCACCATACGTCGAGGTCGCAGAGACATTGAGGGGGATCGAAGCTTATGCGGGACACTATCATTCTGGAGGGCCACTATAAGTTGGAGCGTTACGTACTAAGATTGTTTTGCCAAAGATATTCCAGACTGTTTGGGTAGGTCAGGTAAGTTGTATTGAAACATTTCTACAGTGTGTACGCAAATACCCCTACTCTTTTCGACAAAAAAAAAACAAAAAACGAAAGCCTAATTCTTTTTTGTTTCAAGTTTTATTCAATTTATCAAATTAACTTTGATTAATGTTATGTCCCATCTCACAGGCGGACCCGGGGATTTATTCCCTGTACTCTCTATATATGACTGAATCCAGTCTATAGATTCGTCAGTTAAGCCCCTGGCTGGTGGTGTCCAGATGGGTCATTCTCTGTCAACTCAACAAATTTTCAAAAAATTATGGTCGAGCACCGACTCGGATTTTGCTTAAAATATTCCAGGCGTAGTTTAAGTAGTAAACAGAACACACATCATTTTTTTTTCCAATAAGGTAGTAGGTCGAGTTCCTAAAATACCTCTCTGGAGTATTTTCTGCCCACACTTTTAGACTCAAGTATCACAAAGACTAATAATAAAGATATGGAACTCTTAACCGTGACATTTTATTTGTTTTGTGCTGTTAATGCGATATTCACTTTTTAGACCTACTAGTCCAATGACCTTGCCTCAGAAAAGCATCATATTTCATGTTGACAGTACTTAGTGGGGGTATTTGATTTGCGGAACTTTAATGACTTGCATGATTAAATGGTAGGTAAAAACCATGGTCCAGGAGGGAAAATATCCATTTTTACCTGATTTGACATGACCTTTGCCCTTGTCGTACACCTCCCATGAACTTAAAAAATTTTCCCATGAACCGTTATTCCTAAGGTACATTTAGTTAGAATTTCATTACGGGTTTTTTTTCCCCCATACTTGAGTAATTTAGGTTAGGTAGGTGTTGTACTGTTTCACAATTACAGTACAGGATAATACGTATCATGCCGTATAGTATATATGCCATATACATAGTATACTATAAGTGAGCTCGTAACCTTGTAGTTGTACAACAGCAGAGATGTATAAGTTATTTTTATCCAAACCAATGTGAAAGGAACTTCTAAATTGCAGGGTAACTGTGGACTTAGACTACTGTACTTGTAAAAATAACATTTAATTAACTTATCATATTCTATACTGTGTATATACCCACAGTTGTACACTACCGTATGTAATATGTCAAAAAGAATGTGCAATACTCTGCATGTGACCTAATATCAATATTAGAGTTAAATTTCCACAAGTGTGCCTTTCCCAACATACATACGGTATCACAGCAGTGAAAAAAGTCTCTATAGTTTGAACTGTGTACAGAGCTCAAAACCTTCCCGCTTTGAGAGGAAATTTCTCGAAATTTCCCCTCAGTTCCAGCCTTTCCTCGTTGTATTGTTATTCTCCTGCCCAAAACAAAATGTTTTCTGATGCACACCAGCTTTCATGAACGGCATTCAGAAAACCATTACATAGGCATCCTTAATATGGAGAGCATGCAACACGGCTTTATTAACTTTTTGGTCCCTAAAGCCTACCGTATTTTACTTCCAGTCTACAGTGTACATCATCAACTTTTTCTTTTTGTGTCAATGGTATATAAAGACCTTTGGTCCTTTCAAACTCCCTATTATTGTCTTCTACAACACTTACATGGGTTTTCACTACAGCGGCACTCTCGACTTTGTCGAGGTTTACGTCTTTACAAGTTTCATAACGTTTTAACAAACTAACATTGGCAAATTGACGTAAGGAGTCAGTAGCAGTTGAAATTAGTTCAGTGGCGTAGCTAGAGGTGGGGCAGGGGGCGGTCGCCCCCCACAAAGCCTCCGAAGGCCTCTGTCGGAAATTTCTAGTCTCTGTCGGAAATGAATAAAAACTATTCATTTGAAACACTCACAACACTTCTTAAGCAGAATTACACATCGATATGGCAACGTGAAACCAACAGTCGGTCTCAAAATTGCCGGAAAGCAAAAAAGAAAAAAGGTCCCCAGAATTTTGAATCGTACAACTATCAAGATGATCTGTCGGAATTCTTTTGCTTCTGCCCCCCCCCCCCCCCACGAAGAATGTCTAGCTGCGCCACTGAATTAGTTATTACTCCTCATAAGATTCCACCTAACTCATCTAACAAGCATCTGTACTTTTCCATGGAAGACACATGCACCACTCACGTGCCCATTGAAAAAGTCAGTGCCCTACCTATTACTTTAATTGTCTTGTTCCTCTTACGTTTCTTAATTGGAGTTAGTTTTAGCATCCAACGTGTCAGTCACATTAAGCTTGCAGATATGCAGAAGATGCTCGTACTGCCCTTGTGTATTGGAGAAAGTTGCACCACGGAGCTTCGTTGTAGCTCCATAGCTGCATTATTTTCTAGGTATCGTTCAAATTGACACTGTCAGTGACAGAAATACGTTACCTGATAAAACAGTTTTTACAGGGCCACCCCAGGTAGAGGGATTATTAGGGAGCTGCATGACTCCCAGTGGTGCAGTCCGTTTAAATGAGAACCCCGAATCTCACGCACCTCCTCGCCGTAGCCACGGTTGTTTCAAATTCCTCAAGAATTTCGTTCCCTTAACTAAAAAGCACATTTTAATTTTCTCCATATCAAGTAACTTACTATTTGAGTACACAGTTTTATCAAAGATCGGGAATTTAACCCAATTACATGGCCCAGTTGTTCTCTTCTCTGTGCCTTGCGGCACGGTAAGTTTTGTAATTCTATGTAATTCTAAAACTAGTTTTACAAAAAAATTAATAGCTCAGGACACAACTTGGTACTTCAACCATTCACAGAAATGATGCAATATATGCACTGCGATAAAATATATATAGTGCAAAGGATTTCTTCCAATCCTACCCAATATACATAGCATGTCCAGTTTGATTATAACATGGCACAGTCTAAAACTGGAAACGATATTCCACCATGTACTGTATTTACTGTACATGCTATGAAAATTGGCGGACTGTGCTTAACTCCCTTGTCGTGGAGCTTATGTAAGGCAATGCTCACAGTTAGGACGCTGCTATTTGGACTTCTAGCAACTCCCTAGTCTGAACACATTTACTGCGGGCTCGTATTTAAGCAGTTTGTGACACACACCCCTCCTCCTCTGCGCTGAGAATGTGCTTTTACCCCGATTTGGAGAGGAGTTCATCATGGGCTGCTCCATGCGACCTGTTATACCCACGTTCTCTGCGGACATTGTTAGCTGCGAATGGGTCTGAGAACCAGATAGAGAAATTTGGAGATCTTTGTACACTGTAAATCAAGTATGTGCGTCATGTGAGTTTATCGATGAGCCTGAAGAAGATGAGCTTGTAGTTTTACTTCAGGCGAGTCACTGTCCTGTCTGAAGCGTTACTGATAACACTTGAGCTGCCACTTTTCGGCATGGTCCCAGACCTCGTAAGTCGAGTAATACTGCAAGCACTCGGAGTGATACTAACCGCACCTCAAGTGGTGCCATCTGCACTCTAAGTGAAACTCAATGCGCACAAAGCTGCTAGTGCTATTGTCAATAGCAGCGCGCTTTGAAAGAAGTGGTGCTGCGTTTTAACCTACCGATAATATATAACCTTATGACGATTATACCCGTACCCACAATTCTTAGTAGGCCTACACTTCATATTTGTGTAATTGTGCACGCCTGATTATCATACACAGGACACCATTCCACCCATTCTGACGTACTTTAAATCGACATACTTGATAACATAACCTGTTGTAACGACTCTCTTTGGTAAAGAGCGCTATCATGTGTATTTGGTAGAAAGTGAAGACCCCTTCACAAGCAATTATTCAAATTACTTATGATACTTTCTGATAAGTCTAAGTGGCCGGCTGACAGAAGGTGGAAGTTGTGTACTTTGAGCTGATCGTTTCAACCACAGCCCTCATATAAATTTTGCGTAATAATCAGTACAGAGTGCAGATCTCCCATCCTTCACACCATAAAAGACAGAAACTTGTTACCCTAAGTATAACTTTTACTTGTTCACGGGTACATGGCAAAAGGGACCCAGACTTGAACCTTTTCACTTCACTGTGAGTCTCATCGTTTCGTGCATCTTTTCATTGTGAAGAGTCTGGAAAGATCTGAAAGTCTCAATTGGTAACTATTCTGTACACTTCAAGTGAAACGGTCCTTTGAAACAACAATCGGAAAAAATGTACAATGGGTGAAAATCAATAGGCCCAGTCATAGAAGTGCTTCTTTTGGTCAATCCTACATTAAATATTAAGAAAAAACAGGGCTCACTTTTTGGAGACAAAAAGGCATCCATATATAAGTACCTGAGGTGAAATTTGATTTACAGTGTAGGCGTACAACACAAAATTAGTTTACCACAACACACATTGGAAAATGCAACGACCTAGCTATAACAATATTGGTTATGGAAAGTGAACAAAAGGCGTCAATGAAAGAATTAATGACCTGTGTCTTTCAACAGAAATTCACACGCACCACCCAAATGCAAAGTGAAAGAGTCAACGTTGCATTACCAGGATGCTGCTACCGAGTTCCCTTTCACGTTTGCCAAGCGGTTCTTACTTGCAGTCAGTCCTTACACTTTCCAGCGAATCGAGTCAGTCACAACGCAGTAAACCTCCACTGGCGAAAAAAAGACACTCCTACCGTCGGTATCATTTCAAAGTGGTACAGTCTTGACCTGGGGCAACGTCCCGCAAAAATTTAGACGTTTAAAAAATTTTAAGACTCAAAAGAAGCTTGAAACGGGAAAAAAATATTTAATTACCAGACACACAATAATAGCCAAGGTGCGTTAAGTATTTTATTTTGGCATTTTGGCCAGAAGGCCGTATATAGCAATAAATCACCTTCCAACTTTTTTCCTACCGGGCACGAAGTTGGCATAAAACGCGGTACTACAGTAATACGTGACCCAAATCACAGTTCAACAGGGGTAGTGGAAAAAGGAAGGCATGTTACCACGGTCGAGATATTTTCCAGTCTCCTAGGAGAGCAGTCGTTAGTGCTACCCTAACTACAGAGTAAGAAGTAGTGCTCAACGGCGAGCGATTCCTTCTCAAGCTTACCTGTTTCTGCTCTCTGTAGAACAAATTTTCTTTAACTGGAACTCAAAACTTTCGTACTCTAGGCTGTTTCAATTTCTTCCATAAAATGACCAAACACTTTTCGCCTCTTACCAAGTAGATTATCTATTAGCTAGACTACACAGTAATAAGTAAAGGTATGGACTTAAACACTATACAAATTATGAGCACATCCTAAAATCCCTCCATACCAAATAAAAAAGAAAAAATCGCTAAATCTGCCGTCTGAAACATATTTTGGGAAATTCAAATTTGCTGAACAGGTGTCATTTTTTCTACAACCGGCTTTTCTTTTTTTTTTCTTGTTTGCTTTTTGTTTTCGTTTGTTTTCTTTTGTTTTTTGTTTGAATTATGCTGAGAAGAAGTCTATCTTAACACAGAATTTCACACAGTTGTAGTGACAGAATCATACTAATTTTACTAATATTTTGAAATATTCGACAGCTATAAATTAAAAGACCTTAATATAGCTTAGCCCATGTGGATAATCAAAAACGTTCCAAAATACTTTATGAACGCTCTTAAAATACACATCATGATTAAACTTCAAGAACCTTTAAGTATTCATTGTCTGGAAAATTGGAGCCTTGTGCTTACTACCATCTGCGTGGTTGAGTGTATGAATGCAACGTAACCGTACGTACAAGCATCGAATAAATGAAATGATATATAAAACTGACGAAAAGGAACACCACCGCAAACAAAAAAACTTAGGAGATTGTCTTCTTTTATTGTATCGAAATAAGTTTACATAACAATAAGTTGTTGAACCCAAGGTCAAGGTTAAGAAATTGAAAAAGGATTCTGAAAAGCGCTTCACTGCTTCTGTAGACAATTGATCAACCTGCTTTGAGTGAAAGCCTCCTCTGCATATGGCGGTATTTTAGTGCCCCTTAATAGACATTATTGTAACTTCTTCTTTCACGCTCAATTTCTTTGTGTGTAAACGCTTTTGAGTGGTAATGAACGCCTTACCAGGGAGCTGTGAGAGATGGAGAAACGTCGACCAAATCTGTCAGACAATATGTACTTGAGAATAATTTAATCCTTTTCAGGCAGCCAAATTTGATTGACAGGTGTCTTTGTTCTTATTGTTTAATTTTTGTTGACTTTCCTTCTTAATGATGATCTCCCTCTTTCAAAGCGCAGGAATCCTGTAACAAAGATCATTATAAAGATGTTGCTTTGAGGATAACTGCGCAGCCGATAAATGTTAAACGTTTTCATCCTTTTTGATCAAAACGACTGTTCACCGACTCTTAAGTTCCACAATTTCATTATTCTAATTTCAGCATTAAGAAAGGAATATACCTGCCTGAAAACCAATGGGAGTCTAAATTTTGATGATGACATTTCAAACGTTTCCGGATCGTTCCTGAAATAGCGAACAATGTATCTATATTCAAAAAGTAATAAAAAGATGCACTGTACCCTTTTACAACGTGGCACCTGGCGGCACAAGTTGAAACAAATTTTGCTCTCCTTGACGGCTGGGAATGTAATATCAATTGGGGAAATCATCCTTTGAGCTCCCTCAGATGCAGCAGACGACAAGAACAATTGTCTTTACTGCCTAATCCCCCTACGTTTTAGAGGAATTCCAGGAAACAGACAATGCGAAGCTTAAGTGTCGGCAAAACACCTAGTTTTAAAGGATGAACAAGTGTTGTTTCTCCATCCCTTACAGCTCCCTAGCCTTATTGTGTGCACACTATTTACAGAATGAATTTTTAACCAGATAAATGGAGCGCTCATTGGACTAATACTTTAAATATCAAACCATAGTTATATTTTGAAGCTTCAAGTATGAGGTCGGTCGGTCATCCGGGTATTGCCTTTACCGTAACAACTTTGGAGTGAAAACTACTACTGACTGCAGTAAGATCATATGGGAACACTTAACGCGCTACACTGCTGCAGTGAAAACAATCCCTGGATACATTACGTGCCCAATAGGCGCAATACATTATTTTCTCTCCAACACATTGATGTTATGGAGACCATAGGTGCACATGATGTAGGTCTACTACTTAAATCACTTGAGAAGTACCAAACTGTAACACTTGACGTTACCGTTGTGTTTGATGTGATTATCTGAGCAAGGAACTTACTGTTAGAGGACCTACTGCGATTTTTTAAGATCGGATTATTTATGACGAACTCTCCTCCAGGAACGGACGGTCGCATGCGCAAGCCAGTCGTGTGACATGTC
This sequence comes from Holothuria leucospilota, assembly GCA_029531755.1. Lineage (NCBI taxonomy): Eukaryota > Metazoa > Echinodermata > Holothuroidea > Aspidochirotida > Holothuriidae > Holothuria > Holothuria leucospilota. Next base: position 75,847,145 of record CM055961.1, on the reverse strand, counting down.
ATCGTTAATGATGAAGCGATGAACACTTATCATACGGTTTTGCACGTACTGTGATTCTATCGAAATTTGTTCAACTGAGTATGCGTAAGACTTAATTATTATTTTCCTCGAGGCGGCCCGTACTTTATGCTTACGATGTTGTGTCACTTGCAGTGTCCAGACATTAGTGGTTTGTTTTTCTTTACTTTTTCTTTTCTTTTTTGAAGTTACTTGGGTAGTTGTATATTCATCTAATAATCATTCAAGACGGTCTCAACGGGAGAGTACTTCTAATTGTTCAAGTAGGAGACACGTCAACTAGGTTTCATAATTGCCTTTGTAACGTCAACACGAACTGCAAACGAATATCTGGTAATGACGAAGGCACTGATTGAATTAGCTCAGACTATCACAAAACCTTTAACTAAAATATTTAGTATATCTCTTTACACTGGCAAAGTTCCAGATTTTTTGAAGTAGGCAATATTACTGTTTTATTCAAGAAAGGTGACACGGCTCTTTCAGGTAAGTATAGGCCAGTCAGTTTAACAAATGAAGTGTGCCAAATACTGGAGAAAATAATTCGATCTTTTATAGTTGACTGTATGAGGATGAATACGTTTTGTAATAAGCACTGCAATTACCCAAGGTTATGGATGTGTGAACAATAGTGTTAGACAACGGTGATTGTGTTGATACTGTATACATGCATGGAATTTTTGACAGCCCTTGAAAAAGATCTGCATAATCAAACAAAAGCATCTTTGCTACTTAAAAAAATCGTATTCTCCATCAGACCACACGAATATTTGCCCTCATTCCCAATGAAAACCACTTATTTTAGTAGTACTATGCAGGGCCGGGTATGAGCATGGGCCGGTCGAGCAGGGGTCCATATGCTCCCACATAATGCCTCCTTCCCAAAAAGGATATGAATATTCTTTTAGTGCCTCCGTCAGACTCTGTTCAGCCTAAATCCAGGGCCCCTCAGAAAAAAACCCAAAGGGGCAATCATATTTCTAGCGTAAGTTTAAAAAAATGTGATATCTGTTTTCCTAAGCCCACCCAAAAAGGTAGAAGTACAAGAATATTTATTATACCATTTCTTTGAAGATCCCAATAAATTTTCAAGGGCATGGGCTCCAGCAGGTTGGGGCAAAGGGGGGGGGGGCAAGTGAAAAATCAAACGCTTGAAAGAAACTTGAAGAAAAAATAACTAAACCTTCAAGACAAATTCTGTCAAAAGTCGAAAATCTCGCACAATTTTGCATCTAGGCTCCTTGAAAAAGGCAAAACTTTCAAAGGGGAGGAGGACACCCCTCCCCTTACACCTCTTCCTCAGGCCAGCTACAATCCTACATTGATGTGGCCCCTCCAAGTCGTTACTCCAGGTTTGTGTCAAGGAACGCAACATTTTGAAAATCTACCCTGACACTATGCATGCATTCTAGTTAAATTTTCTTAAAAATAAATATTCCCTTGAACACATATCTAAGGTAAATCGAGACTAACAAACCTTTGCCACGGTGAGAGGCAGGAGCGTGTCGGAGGACTGAAAAGACACACGTCCCCAGGACTGAAAAGGATACAAAGAAGAAAAATGAGCTAAAAAGAAAAGAAACCGGAAGAAATAAAAAAGATGTGATATCTGTTTTCCTAGGCCCAGCCGAAGTGGCAAGTCTACAAGAATATTTTTTGCACCATTTCTTCGAAGATCCTAATACATGTTCCAAGGGTCCCACATAGATTTTTGCCAAGGTACGCAACATTTTGAAAACCTACCCTGAAACATTCATCCTAGTTACCTACGAAATCTTCTTAAAAATAAATATTCCGCTGAATACATATCTTAGCAAAATCTAGACTAGAGAACTTGGACCTTTTACCTTTTACCTTTGTCCTGGTGAGAGACAGGCGCGTGTCAGAAGGCGTTGCGGACACGCGTCCCGAGGACTGACGGGTAAAAGAAAAGAAGAAAAATGTGCGAAAAAAGAAAAGAGAACGGAAGAAGGGAAAGAGAGAAAGTGAAGAAGAAATAAAAGATGCGAAAAGAAAGAAAACATAAGAAATGACGGGTTAAGGATAAATATAACAAACAACTTCAGACGGAAAAGTGATAAAAATATTATCTCAAGCACTTACAAGTCCATTACTATTTTAATAGAAAGATCGTGAATCAAAGAGATTCTTTGATTCTCATTAAAGAATCTCTTAAGCCACAGAAAAATGTATCTTACAGATGAATTAAGTGGCGGCGGCATTCAAGGGAGAGAGCCATGTGTTCCATATCGATTTTCTGCCAAAGTATAAAATCGCCAAGAACTTTTATTTGTAAATTTCTGAATAAGAAGGGTGTAAACTTCTGTTTTGTGGTTCTTTCTCTACAAATGGTTTACAGCTTATTACCTTAGCTTAAACATTTCAACTGTTTTCGTAGATAAGCGTTTTTCTGTATGTATACATGCTTCAATGCAAAGATGCGAAGAAGGGGAGCTCTTCACCGATTTTCCTCCATACGTTTTTGAAGACGCATTTGAAAGACAATTGAAAGAAAATCGCATTAGATGACGTTTTAACTCAGACTTGACTCTGTATGGGACATCTTGCGTTGACAATTACAATTGTCTTAGCACAGGGGCCTGTGTGCAAATTGTATGATGGAAGAAAAGCAATTCCTGTGATGAAAATTTGGGTGCAATACTCGGGCAAGTATGCACTGTTCAGGTTCCATATCTGATAACCATTATCACGGCAACAGAACAAGCAGATATTCTCACTGGAGGAATGCTCTTTACCCACAACAAAGATAAGTTTATAACCTCCTTTAATAGAGAAAGGGCATCGAGAGCGCATGGTGGAGAAATAAAATAACATTCGTATCGGGTTACACATGGTTTACAGTACACATATTTTGAGTTACAAACAAATTTACAAATATAATTGTCTCAGTGCGATTTGCTTATTCCCATTATCGCTAGTGTCAAAACATTCCTTTTTCCTTCCAAAGTTAAGTTGCCCCCACCCCGGTGGAAAAAAGTGGAAACGCTTCTTGAAAAAGGAAGGCGGTTGCAATGCACAAGTGCAGACCGTGATAAATGTGTCCACCAAGTTTGTAGAAGATCGCCACAATCGTTTAGGATGAGATATTTAGCCAAGGTTGTGCTAATAATGCATATCTTGAATAACGACAAAAGACACTTTGAACCTTAATCGATCTCTTTCCTCTGAAATTTGCTTTTCGAGTCAGTAAGACAACTGTAGTTTATCTTGGGGAAGTTCCCCACTTATCTTGATCTCATATTAATCTTAACATAACAAGGTCGGAATAACGAAATATTTGTGGATCCAAACTATACCTTTAATCTCAACATCCACCTGAAAGCACTCATTCTCACACACACGTTTTGCCTCCTACTTTTTCAATGGACATTTTGCCACCCTCAGGTATCCTAACGACGGGTTAGTAATTGCTCCCGAAAAATACTGTTACCCTTTTCATACAAAATGTTGCTATGACAACTAAAATTTCTCATTTTTAACTTCCAAAATATGTAATCCTCCTGCAGAGCAGTGAAATAATTAAGTTATAATGAAGTAAAGGAGGTACTGCCCTTGCCTTATTGTTCTGTTAAGAAGTTTATTGTAAAAGTGGCTTCCGGCGGTCAGTTCTGGTCATATTTTTCACAGAGACTTACAGTTGACACTGTTTACTGGGGTATACAAGGAAAATGATCTTTTATTAGAACCTTTCAATAGAGCTGAAGGATTCTTTTAAAAAAAGTCTAAAAATCGCCAAGATATCCAAAATACAACTTCTTGGTTCGTGTTTTGTAACTAGTCTGTGCAGCCATTTTGATTTAGAGATAATAGTTTCGAAATGATAGCATATCCATTTCTACCCATCCACGTCCATCGCAGCATCATACCTTTACTCAGAATACAACAAACATTGAGGAAACTTAATCTGGTTTTTCATTTTATTTTCTTACCATGACGTGTGTTTAACCTTACTCTACAAGTTGCTTATAATTACAAAGCCAACTTAGCTTAAGTGATTGACAAATCAGACCATTTTGTCAAACTCAGTTGTATTAACTGCACCCCACCCGACCTTCCCCACTAGGTAAATACTGTATGCAAAACAGCACTGAGTTATTGGCCATCACAGAGAAAAGTTTGCGAAATGACATTCAAAGTAATGTACCTTGAATCTTACCTTATTGGATGTTTTTGAATAATTTTCCCAAAATTCAAAATAATGTAATTATCCGAAGAGAATCCAAAATAGAGCAACAACAGGATTCGAAAAATAACTGTAATCGGCAAAGTATTTTACCAAATGTATACATGTGAGTGTATATCGATGATTTGGTTAGCGTTCTTGATGATGCTTATGTAGTATAAACTTGAAAATTGCACATCTTTGTAGGCTGCAATGTAGTATTAAATACACGTTGTATACTTAGATTGGCAAGATTATGAATGGAAATGGTGGCGAATTTAATTTAATTAAGCCGCGAGCAAAAGATTCATTGATCCTTGTCATTCTACGCCATGACAATGGCCCGCACCAATGACGAACCATTCTCATCAAAGTTAATAATTCACCCCTTTATCGGGCGTTTTATTTTCATTTTTGTCATATTTGGCGAAACCTTAGTACTACTTAACGGAAATTTAGTTACGCTTCAGTAAATCAACAGTGGTTCAAAAACTATTAGAGCTGTCAACACAGGGTACAGTCAGTTGTAGTATAGACCTTATACATATGACGTTATAGAACTGAAAGTGCGCCTTCTAATGGAGGCAGGCGTGTATCATTGCAAATTAAACAAGCAAATGCTGACAACTGATTTTTGGACCGGTTGGATACGTGCGTAGTGCGTGCCAAGTTCACATTGTGCGTGCAGTGTGCTTCATTGTTTTGCCTCCAAATGACTTTGAGTGACGTCAATGCATAAGGTCCATAGGGGGCCCCTTCTATGGATCCGAAGGCTTTAACGCTGACGGATTCCAATAATTTGACATTTAGTTACAACTATGAGGTGCTTTTAAACGATAATGAGAACGGCTAGAGGGGGTTTCTCCTTTCCTCGTCCCGAAAAAAGTGAAAGGAGAAACATAAAAGAAACCAGAAAACGTTAAGCCTGAGCGATTTCTTGCAGAAAGGGGACGCTTTATTGCACTAAGGTTTATCCCTCAAATTGCTCCTTCTTGAGATATCATTTCAAGACCTAAGATGACCTTTGAAGTCCACCAAAAATTAATAAAAGATATGTAAAAGGAAAGTTTCGTTGCAGGATTCGGACCCAGATGGTTTGTGTGAGAAACCGAACACTTGAAAATACGCCATCAGCTAACTTGCTATACATCAGGTATTTGACAACATCTAATAACCAGCCCAGACTCTGTTGCATTTACAATAACAGTTAGAATCTCTGCCCTCTGCGTGTCGCTCACAATGCTATTAGGGAAGGACTGTGATATAACAAAGAGTGCAAAGAAAATGCGGGAATCCCAAGTTGCCTTACCCATTTGCAAAGGGCCTACTCAGGTTTCTACCTCAAAAAATACAAGCTAAGAAAACAGGTTAGGTCCACATGAATTCTATAACAAATCAGGCAGGGACTGGGAACAAAAAACATTTCAAGGAATGACAACGAAATAACACTACTTACGCCTAGCTCAAGGATAACGTCTGCTTCTCCAAGCCTTACTCATTTAAAGGGATTTCAGCACCTCGAGAGGGGGGACCAAACAAGGGATCAGGTATCGCTCTGGTGAAAAGAAACTTAGTCTTTGGCAGAGTGATCAGCTTGTAACTCACAACATTCAACAACAGTTTTTTAAACTGTTATATTTACTTCATCTTTGTGTGAGACGCGGTTCCCGAGACAAAACTGTTCCAATTCAAAGACCACATTGATTTGTCTGCATAGCGGCCACTCTGGTTGCCGCACATTTTAAGTTACTTATCATAGACCTATTACACTTCATTTCATCTTGATAAACCTAAAGACCACGTAAAACAATGCACAGCCTTTTTCAAATGCAAAAGCCTCGGGGTCGTGCGCTAAGGTTTGTGCAGTAACTTGAACGAAGATTGGCCGGCCACACAGGCTTTCTTTTTTACCTCGGAACAAACATGTAACCAACCCCTATTCCATCTAGTTACCGGCACTTTTCTTTGGTACATATTTACATCCTTGCCCACCAAAATCAGTTAGAATAAGTTTCTTCTCAAGGTGTTAACATATAAAACTTAAAGTGTACCCAAAAGTCAAAAATTTCAAAAATATAATTATGTCACAAAACTTGAAAAATGAATTCAAACAGTTCAACGCCCATCTTCACGGGGCAGTCCTGAGCTGAGCTATAAAATGTTGAAACCTATTCACTCAATTTAAAATGGTAGATTGCACAATAAATTGAGTACGATTACTGTTTACTTTCTAGCCGTTAGATTGCATTAATTTAGAATAGTAATCAAGTTTTTTTTTTAATTTTGAAGTTTTTTTTCCAAAAGTTTCATAGGAGGATAAAGGTTGCATTCGAATCAAGAATGCTACAAGATTTTGTCTTAACATTTTATTGACATATTCTGCTAGAGAGACTTGAATGAAACATAACCAACTTTCTTCACATGCGCAGTCGTCTAACAACTAAATTATCTTTTCTTAATTCACTGAGTTTATCAGATAATATGTTAAGTTGTTAATCTATTTTCGAAGGGTGCTAAAGGAAACAAAAAAAAATGGTTTACTGATGAAGACGGTGCACATGGAAGCCTGTCAAAATTTTCCCTAACCCTTTAGAATAGAGGGTTTACATATTTGTCGCCCTATAATGTAAACCCCCAACCTTTTTAATGTCCTTGGCGTTTTCCAAAGACCCCTCGGCTCTCGGGGAGAAGAGCCAAGGGGCGAAACCAAACGTCACACCCAAAGAAGTTTTGCTTCCATAGGAGTTACGTTCCCGAGGATGAGGATGAAATTACCATTAATATTGAATGGCTTCAGTTGAAAATATGAATACATAATGAAGACTGTATGATGAGCTAGGAAAGCTTACTAATATCCAACTGTATAATGCAATTCCAGTAGGAACAATATTTTAATGAGATACGTAAACTAATGACTTTGGGTAGGCTGAAAAGGGGCACTGACATATCAGGCGCCGATCCAGACATTTCGAAAGAAGGGGGGCTGAAAACCCCCTTGAATATTCTCCTAACATTATGCTAATTTTCAAGTATTTGTTATTGTTGATGTGGCGAAAAAGGGGGCTGAGGCCGGGAAAGACCGCCCCTGCCCTTGGGTCCGCGCCTGCATATAATTGGTTCCATTTGACTGTTCTCTTGTTGTGACTCTTTGTAGTACATTGAAATCATTCGATAATTAATGTAACATTTAAGTTGAAGACAAATAATTTATTGTATGTTCCCGATTTCCTCCTCTGTACTCAAAACCGTACAAAGTGATGTGAAGAGTCTCAAAAGTGACTGATTTCTTCCCCATCATCCAAAATGTATTGCGTGGTACACTCTACAGGAAAAAGGGTTCTATGGTTCTTCCTGGAGGACAAAAGGTGATAGAGGGTTCCAGGCAGAACCTTTTTTTCTTACGTAATTCGTGTAAATAATTGTAGAAGAACCTATAGGGTTCTTCATGTGGGACAAATAAAGAGCTGTTTTTGCTAAGAGTGTAGGGAACAGAATCACGTGTCTGTGTACTATCTAGAATGAAGCTAGTGTCTACACCTCTTAATATTACAAAAGCCAGGGGTTGCATTTCTCCTTTGCCTTTAAGAGTTACTGTATAAGATAATTTTAAGTGCAACTACTGAAATTAAGCAACATTCAGGTACGAAGTCGAATACAAAGAGGTTATGTTCGCGATATATGATTTGCAGCGAATTCAAAACATGGCTGCTAAGGTTGTCCTGAATAAAAACAGACTAGATAGTTCAACAGCTTATTTCAAAGAACTGCATTGGCTTCCCGTTACACTTCGAATTCAATTTAAGATCCTCACCTTAGTTTGGAAGTGCTTAAATGGACAAGCCCCGGATTACCTGACTGACATGCTAAAATTAAGAACTAACAAACGCGTTCTTAGGTCTAGTGCCAGGAGAATCCTCCTTATACCGAAGACACACTGCAAATTTTCGTTCCTTTGCGTTTGCCGACCCTCCTCTTTGGAATGATCTTCCAAGTGATATTCAATTTGCACCAACACTTCAGGTTTTTAGGACAAAGCTTTAAACGTGGTTATTTTCCATGTATTAATTGTTTTGTTGTTGCTTTTGTTGCTCAGTATTTATGACCTATCTTGTGGTATTTTCCTCTTAGTGTTTTTTCCTTACACTCTTGTCTATTTTAATGTTCTTTTATGTTTTTGTACAGCGCATTGGATATTGGTTGATAGTGCGCTCTATTAAATCAACAACGACGGCGACGGCGGCGAGGGCGAGGATGATGAGGATGAGCATGAGGATGAGGATGATGGTGATGGTGATGGTGGTGGTGGTGGTGACGATGGTGGTGGTGATAGTGACGGTGATGGTGGTGGTGGTGGTGATGATGATGATGACGATGACGATGAAGATGACGATGACGATGACGATGACGATGACGATGACGATGACGATGACGATGACGATGTCGGTGATGATGATGATGATGATAATAATAATAAATTATTTTGCAAACAACGAAAACTGGCACTACCAGAAATTTGCCAGTGCTGTGTACAGTGTACGTTGACATTAAGAACCTTCTGATGGCTTTGAAATCGACATTTGTTAACCACAGGATGTTCTTGTGAGTACAGGCTTTACGATCAACGGGGCACAATTGAAAAAATGATAAATGAATTTCATAATTCTAGTATTAAATTGAAATTTCATAGAAAAGTTAAGCTAGACAGAAACTAAAAAGAAAAGTGTGTAAAAGGGCCTTTCTTCTCTATTCTTATGGGAAGGTTTTGGAGCCTTAACTTACTGGGAAGTTTCACTTTATCAACCCATTGTAGATACAGCGTACTTTCCTATTTGAAAACCACGGGCAAATTTGAAATTTCCCGTTGTTTATATCAATCCGTGAAAGGAAATATACGTATTCTCAGTAAGCACCACACGACCCCATTAATATGATAAACAGATATGAAATGGATAAAAATGGGGTAAACAATTGTTAAGTTTTGTTTCTAGGTGTCAACATTTATTTCTTTTACAAGATTGATTACAACTTGAATGTCATAATAGGATGATGGTGAGGTAAACTAATTAAAGCGTTTTACCGGAAGAAATGGAGGTAACAGGTACAAGAAAACTGTAAGGGCTCTTCCGCTGTACGACAAAAGGCTGGCTGATTGGCTTGTCTTCGAACGAACAGTGTGCAGTCTGCTTCAGAATTTATATGTTTCCGTAAATCGAAAGATCAAGAGACATTTTAACAACAGGAATAAGTCATTGAGCGCATGTTTTACTTCCTACTTGAAAACTTGTAGCATTTTCGCCAATTAACTTGGCAAAAGAAACGTCGTACTTTTTGTATAACCCGCCGTTGCTTTGTTGATGTACAGCCTAGCCAAATCATAGCTTAAGTCCAAGTGGCTAAACGTCCTTCTCCTTTCCTTTATTTCTATAAAGTATAGCTTATTATATTGAAAGGGATGGGAAGAACAAGAAGACGTAGAGATTATGAGATTATTTTGCAACATTTGTGGATGAAAACATCACAAGTTTTGAAGAATCGTAGAGAAGAGAGGACGTTCATAACAGCAGAGTTTGTGATGTTGCAAATTGTCATCATAATTTAATTTTTTTTTACCTAAAATAGTGTCCAGTAACTAACTACAGCGATCTTCTCATTGAGTGTAAGGAACAATTTAGCTTCGGCTACCATAAAACATTTACCAGCAAAACACTTACACAGTATATAGATTGTAAAAAATTGGTATAAAATTAATCAGTTCAAGAGTAAATAAGAAAGTATTTCCCACCTCATCGCTCCCTGAGATGGATGAGATTCTGTAATTAATTGCCGATGGTGTTGTGTATGGTAATGTCAGCTAAAATAGCAACCTTTGTCATGGTAAAAATTAATTACCGCAAGTTGTTAGGTTAAGGGGCTATCCAATAGTGGGATATTCCAGGGTCACTGAAAAACCATCGCTGTGACATTAGGCAAGATCTTCCTATGCCAGAACTTGTCAAGAGCTGTTATCAATACCAATTAGGTGCTCATTCAAGCATTGGTCAAAAGCCATGAAGGCTGACATTTGATGGTAGTTTTTCTCAGATTAAACTGAAAGGTGATCTAACCTTCAATGACCATGAGTAATTTGATCCTTTTTTATCAGTACTATTTTCAGGGCAGGATGTGTTGACAGTTGTAATGTAAACCCCTCAGTGTTGGGATACTATTGTACCAGAATGTTCAGCAAAGCTTTAACAAAGCTGCTGTTCATTGGAGCAACTAATTGAAGTAGTCGGGTACTTTAATTGGGAACAGCAGTTTTTCCCTAAAAACTGCGGTAGCTATGACTGATTTGAGGAAAGGCAAAGTTTGCGTCATGAGAAATGGCTAAAGCGTGTCCGAGTGGGTGGGTGAGTGTGTGTTTGTGTGTGTATATGTTTAAAAGAAAAACTAGTTACCCTGAAACCTCGAAAGTAAAGTTACTTTTACAAAAGTGCTAAAATGACTGTACTAAATCAATAAAACCATACTGTAAATTTACGGTGTTGTTGGTACGGACAGGTTCAAAGCAAAATAAAGTGTACTAAGCGCAAAGGACGGAATTTGTCTTACGATTAAAATTACCTAACTAAAGATTTCACTGAATGACGTTAATCTGTGTTTGTACTTTGATGTCCACAATTCCACTCACACTTAATTGCATCCGAACGTTCCAAAAATTTTTGGCAAAACATAGGAAAACATAGGGAGAATCGGCTATCATTTCCGTTTCTTGCTTTTATGACCAAAAATTCTTTTTGCATAAAAACTATTAGCACAATATGTGTGAAAACCTGTAAAGTGTCAAGTATATGTAACCTTGAAGCCCAGGTCGAAGAGTGTCACCGAATTTTGGTAACAAAAGAGACATGATGATTCGTGTTTTTGATCTAAAGATACTAAGAAGGGAAAGATTTTGGGAAAAAAGAACTGTCCAAGCTGGTAAAAAAAGTTTACAAACAAGAAGCGTTTGTGAATGCAACGTCTGTTAATTTGACACAAACGTCCCAGATGGGAAGGCCTAGCTCACTACGAATATTCATTTATCAGCTTTTCGTTCGTTACAGTTGTAAACAGAATAATCAAGTTGGCAACACAACCAATTCCGCGAATATATTTCGCGTTACGTACCTTTACAGACGAGTTGCACAGACCATTGAATGATATCTTCGTTTAATTGACCACAGCAACTGTCAATGTACCCGTTTTTTGCTCACATCGAATTGTTTTAACCAATACGTCGAATTTTCACTCACCATAAACTATGTAGACGCGGTCTCCGTTGCATTTTTTCTCGTTCTATCGAAGAAGGATCGATTACAGTACGTATTTTATTTGTTTGAATTTGGATGTCCAAAACTGGCTTCAAGATGCTCACATGTACAGAAAAAGTTTGTCATATTGCTTTCATACAGTTTTTACACAAGCACGGTTCAGCTTTCACTTTATTGCAGTGACCTGTGTACTTTGGATCTATAAGTTTGTGTTCAGCGCCATATATTGCACCAAAAATATATATTCCATGCAGTGTTTCACTAACTTTCAGATCAAAGCACATCAAAATCAATTCTGTTAACAGCACCCACTATAGGAAAAACGCCCTCCACATGCAAGTCTACATATATTTAGAGTTTTGGCCGACAAACTCGTATTCAGCGTCATCGATAGCACATTTGAATACAGCTCAAAACTTTGAAAATTCCAATTCAAATACCAGACGGGACAATTTTCCATCATTACGTCACTTGTAAGTTCCGATCAGCTCGGACTTCAGTTTTAATCATTTGTTGGTATCGTCTTTCTTACTAAGGCAAAGGTTGCCAATGTTAGACGGATATTCCACAGGTTAAAAAATTTTGCGACTGTATCCGCTTCCTACCATTCTTCAGTTTCTATATTTAGAAGTCGCAACGTCACATCTACACTTCCGTATTTACACAAGCTGGGCGGAGCTTACAAGTGACGTAATAATGGAAAACTGTCCTGTCTGGTATTTGAATTAAATTGACTAGTTCTTCCAGCAGAGTTCCGATAGCTCAGTCGGTAGAGCGTACTGTACGTTGAGCAGTAGGTCGTTGGTTCAAACCCAGCTCGGACCTAAGTTTTTCATCATTTGGTGGTATCGTATTTCTTTCTAAGGCAAAGGTTGCCAATGTTAGACGGATAAAAATTATGCGACCGTGTCCGCTTTCCACCATTTTTTTTTGTTTCTATATATTTTATAAATAGTTAATATATAGTTTATATCTATAAGGTCAAAGTACTGCAAAGCACTTATGAAGTATGTAGGTCAAGAAAGGAAGAAGTAAAATGTTCCAAAGGTTTGTGAAAAATGCCACGAAGTTTCGGGTGTAAACCCTTCATCAGGTGGCAAAAATGCAACTGATTGTTGACACGGTCAAACGTACAAATTGGAAAAACGCAATAAAATTGGGCACAGTCAAACCGGCTAGGAAAACTGACTGTGTGAAGTGTTTAACACAGGTGGCAAAAAAGCAGGAAGTGCATTAAATTATCTCAAGCTTGAGATAAAACAGCATGAGGTTTGGACTTACATTTTAATAGAAGATAAGAAAAATTTATAGAAAACAAGAAAATCAGTGTTAGATTTTCTGTAAGAAACACCTTTTTTTACTTTCTTCTATTGTTTGAGTGATAAAATTTTATAAATTAGTATGCAGTTTGGCTGAGAATGCACTTGCCTTTTCCCTTGCTGTTTTCAAGTTGTTTTCTGTCATTGACTGCTTGTAATTAAAGTATGTGATTTTTCTTTAAAGCCCTATGTTTGTAAAAGTCTCAAACTCTCACTCAGCTCAGGATTACCCTGCCGTCAATACTATGTTTTGCCGGGTAAACATCGTTCAGAAATAGGCTAGATCTGAACATTTCTTTTATGACCTGATGGTCCACTAGAATCAATTGCATTTAGTGTCCAACATTACCTGAACGTATTAAAACTTAAGGGATGAAACCTAGCTATATTTCTTTTAAAGAGGTCAATTGAATCTCCTTCCGTGCACTTCTCGTAACTGGAATGTATAACAAAACCAATCTCTACACTGCTGACACAGTGTTAAAGTATGTATAATTTGCAAAAGCAACCATGACCGCAAATTAAGTTTGAAAAAGTTACCAAGAAGGACCCGAATATAATATACCAACAGTGAAGAGCTTCCGGCTGTCTACAAAAAAGGGTTAGTTAGTTAGTTGGTTGGTTGGTTGGTTGGTTGGTTGGTTGGTTGGTTGGTTAGTTGTTAGTTAGTTAGTTCGTTCGTTCGTTCGTTCGTTCGTTAGTTAGTTAGTTAGTTAGTTAGTTAGTTAGTTAGTTAGTTAGTTAGTTAGTTAGTTAGTTAGTTAGTTAGTTAGTTAGTTAGTTAGTTAGTTAATGAAATTTAACGACACACCAACCCAAATGTGTTATATAGTGTCAAGCAAAGTTTAAATACCGTGCAAATCTAAAAAAGGAGGGTACATAATGATTTGATACTTGTTTTAAATGAGTTTTAATTTGGCTGTGCAAGATATGGAGCAATTATATTCTGCGCCACTGTGGATCTATATTGGTAAAATGTAACTATTTAACAATTAAGGTTACATCGATTGTATTCAACATTGAGGTAAATTGCCTTCAACCCTGAATTTATCTGCACTGCTCTTATCGGATGACTTATCCGGATATATGCAGCCCTAATCCTATAACTGCTAGTGGTTGGACTGACGTCTAGATTCTTTTTCATCATGCACTTATATGGCCTACTTGTTAAGTGCTGGACTTGTGATCCAAAGATTACTGGTTCAGCTTCTGCTTAGGTGATTACGTTGTGTCCTCGAGCGGGATGCTTTATCTCTGTTGCCTCTCTCCACCTAGGGGGTAACTGTGAGGTAATTTGCCATCGGGCGCGCCATTTGAGCAGCTGACGCACTAGAGATTGTCTTCGGGAAGATTTATCGTTGCGCAGGAGTAATATTGTACTGCACCTTTGAATAGGATTATCTAAATATTGGCGCTTGAAAAATCGTCATCGTCATCGTCATCGTCATCGTCATCGTCATCGTCATCGTCATCGTCTTCGTTATCGTCATCGTCTTCGTTATCGTCATCATCATCATCAATAAAACACATCATGCTATGGGACTTTACACCATTAGGTATTCAAGTAAAGGAGCTGGGTAGTCGGCAAAACAGAATAAATTCTCGGACGAGCCGGCTTCGTTACTTCACATTGTTACGGCTTGTGGTCGCAAGTCAAACCAATAACAGCGAAAGATCACACAAGAACGAGATTAAAATTCAACAACTTAATGATTATTTACAATCTCCTTATCTTACTTAAATTTACAATAATTAATTAGATTTACTCACAATCCTTTACTTAATGTTATTCTGGTCTGTTCCAAGGGCTGGTAGTGCATGCACGTCGACGATGGTACAGTAGTAGACCTGCAGCGTAGGAACTGGTTCCACGAGCGAATAATGACAAGGCTAGGCGATGATGGATGATAACAATCTCTATACACAGTGTAGAAACGGCGTAAGGCAATTTATCACAAGTGTGCAGTGTTAGTGGTTGGCTTCAGGTGATTCGATCTCTCTCCCATAACAGTTGTTGAATTGCCTTTTATATGCTAGGCTTTTAATCGAGAACTCTCCAGAATTTAACAGAAACTTCTAGTGTACACAGTCCAGCAATTATGAGAACGTTCCTTAATAAAAACTTCCAGAACACACAGTCGAGAAATTACGAGAACGTTCCCTGCATGCACGGTAGTAAACAACGTCAATATTTCTTAGAAGTGTCGTCAGGCCGCGTAAACAGTTCTTTCGAGAAAATTCTAGAAAGGCTGCGTTGAAGTTGCATTCTCTGGAACTTTCCATTCGCTCGTCGATGGATTCAATCCGGTGTTCCTGACGGGTCGTCTTGTAACAACATCCGATTATGCTTCTTGGTTTATGGATTCGATCTGAAATGCGTTGTGTCTAGTACACACATCTCACAACGTACGTACGTGTGTAGTATATTAGTGTTGCATGTTTTAGTACGAAAATGCTTTCTTTAAGGCCTAACGTAATTTTAGTTAGGCCTAAGATTTGGTTGATGGTGGTTAGTAAAAGCGAATCTATTATGGGAAAGAAATGGAAACTCATTGATTGCAAAAAAAAAGTTTATGGTTTAGTGTTTACAGGTTGATTCAAGCATTTTCGTTTCCTGGTCCCATATTTACACAAAGCTACAGGCGGAGGTTGTTCGTGCTTTTACACGGACAGCCTCCGCTGCGAGACTCCTTACGCTGACACGTTGATTTGAAAACGCAAACAGAAGGTTCTGTGCAGTACAACCACTAGCATCTGCTTCTGTTAAGCTTTTCACTAGCTCGAAAGGAAAACTTCTTCCCTCTAACATTTTGCAACTGGTTATATTACTCGAAATGAAACCAAAACAATGCCCAGAAGCACGAAAAGTATAACAAAATGCTAACGCAACCAGATGATCAGTTTTTAGCTGAAACGGTATCAGAATTGTCCAACGTAGCTGCCATGATAACTCGATGTATTGACTAATGGATCCATCGATCAGAACCTTTACAAGTTGAAACGATACAAAATTCCCCTTACCAGAAGAAAAAGAAACGAACTATAAATTCAAAAAACAAATTGTTAAATATGTGGCAAGTGAAAAATAAAAAATCTAAAGAATCTAAAAAATAAAACACGAACGTAATCAGTAGCGTGTTCAAAGGGGTGGGGGGCCAGGGGGGCACTGCCCCCCCCCACCTCTGAAGCCAGTCGGGGGAAAATCTCTTAGTCGGGGGATTTAAGGGTTAGGGGAAGAGAAAAAGATTGAAGACACACTGAGCACTCAACAGGGATGGCGCCAGGTGGGGGCGGGGAGTACCATCGGGGAGTCTTAATCGATACGATAGAGTATGCAGGCAGTCCCCGATGGCGCCTGAGAGAGGACAATTTTTCTAATAAGAACCCAAATTTTTCGGCGCGCTACGCGCGCTGTATAGTTACTCCAGTTCCATTCCACATTGCTAGAAAGCACATGTCCTGCCAACCTTACCACGAAACATGATGTAGGCAGAGAACACTGTTCATGTGGAGGTCGAAAATTCCATCGCATGTCGCTAAGCCTAGTTACTGTTCTCCAATGTGTGTCATGCGGTACGGTCAGTTTGTGAGCGACTCACGGGTTTATAGGTAGTCCAAGTGTTTCGATAATATGTATGTTATCCCCGATATGGTCTAGAACCCCTAAAGTTTTCTTTTTTGTTTTCTTTATGTTCTTGATCACATATTTTTTTTTGTGTAAGCCTACCAAAAATTTTCGCGCGCTTTGCAAATTCAAGTTTCAGATTCGAAAGAACACTATATAAAGTGCGCAACTGGCTCATGAAGTATTAAGTGATATGTAAAATATGCCCTGCAATGGCATGGGATAATAAGTCATATTCCCTTGTCACCACCTCTTCGACAGAGGGGCTGTCGAAGCTTGGGGTGGCTGGCATGGCCCAGCCCTCTGAAAATTCTGTCGCCAACCATGATCTGTTTACTTATTTTGGCTTTCAAAGGGTCATTTCTACAATGAAACCCAAGATTTCCGGTACGCTTTGCCCACTCTTCCACAGTTCTGTTACTTATAGCTAAATATAATACAAACCATTTCCACCTTTTCAAGTAACTGAAGAAGTAGAATTCATGAATTTATGTAAAAGTTGGGAATTTCACCTCATTTCACGTTATTCAGTCAGTGTTCTCTTGGGTCTGTTGTGCGGTACGGTTATAGTGACAAGAGGAGAGAGAAGTACAATGTAAGTTATCCCCGATAGGGACCAACTGCCCGGACAATTGACCTTTATTAGCTTTTAATAATTATACCGAATCTTTTTAGTGAAAGATAACCCAAAAAATTTTCGCTCGCTTTGCAATTTCACACTTTAGATTCTGGGGAAAACATTAAATCAGCCCCGACACTACGTTCCTCTAGTATATACACCCATTTTATAAAATATATGTCCCGCAATGGCATGGTTTAGCACACAGATTTTCTTCAGATCCCTCCTCACCATCCCCTTGACGGCATCGGGGCTGTCGGGGCTTCAGGTCGCTGCGTCCGCCCGTCTGGCCACCTGTCGGGCAAATCCTGGCGCCATCCCTGGCACTCAAAACTTAGAAGTAGCCTACAGAATGACATAAGAAGAGATTTTTTTTTTCATTTTTTGGTCGTTTACCAAAGGATAGAGCTCTTCCAATTGTCCTCCAGTGAATAATCAGACAGGATGCTATCAATATCAATATCAATATCTGTCTCATATGGTGCAGGTAGGCCTACTATCATTAAGTTCCCTTCGCCCTTCGCGCTAGTCACTTTAACCATCTGTAATGGTAAACTATATAGGTTTAAGGATGAAACAGTGCTGTTAACTTTTGCGATCATCTCGAGCAGCCTTCTTGACTGGCCTCGTGATCTTTAACGCAGTCTTGTCAATGTATGTGACACATATTGTAGCACACTGCAGCTTTCAACGCATAGAGGATAACCTGAACTCTCCGTCACTGACATCGAATTTTACAAAATCTGAAACAAACGAAACCTGATCAATAAGGCCTCTAGAACTAATTTAGGGCGGTCTTATTACCTTATGTTGCAGGAGCTTCCGGGGGCTTCGCCCCCTGGACCCCCACCGGGGCTCTGCCCCTGGACCCCACCAGAGGCCCTGGCGCGGGCCCCTGCACCCCACGCGTGCAAACTCGCGCTTCGCGCTCGTGGTGCACCTTCGGTGCACTTGTCACACCCCTCCATGTCAGTCGGGGGAATCACAGGTTGTGCCCCCCCACCTTCGAAATCCTGCACACGCCACTGAACGTAATTACTGAATAACATTGAAAAATTATTTTAACTGAATACAAAACGCATTAAGAAGAATATGTTCAATATTAGTATTACACTGAGGGTACACATCTCGTTTAGTATGAGGCATTTATTTCCGAAGTACGCCACTACGATCAGCTCCTTCAATATATGATGGCATAGGATTTCAAGGTATAATGCATTCTATGAATATAAAAATCAATGGGATTTCATACTATAATGTATTTTTTTAATATGGCGTGGGATTTGAAAGTATAATGCAATTTATGAATATATGATTGCATGGGATCTCATACTATAATGTATTTTATTAGTACATAATGGCATGGGACTTAATGCATTATATTAATATATGACGGCATGGGATCTCATAGAAGAATGCATTTTATTAATATATAATGGCATGGAAATTCATACTGTAATGTATTCTGTCAATACAAGATGGCATGGGGTTTCATACTGTAATACATTTTTTTATATATGATGGCATGGGATTTCATACTATAGTGTTTTCTCTTAATACATGATTTCATGGGGTTTCATACTATGATGCATTCTTTTAATATATGATGTAAAACAGCGATAAGCCAGTCATAAAAGCATAGGTGTGGATCATGGGGGACGGAAAGTATGGCCCCCTCACTATTTTTGTAAGGAGGACAACTCCAAAAAGTCCCCCACACACGTTTTCAAAATGATGAAAACTAAAACTGTCATGAATTGTATTATAACAGAGATTACGAATTGACATTACATTTTAAAAGCTAAATTGCGCCCAAATGTGGAACCATTTGCCATAAAAACACCTTCTAATTTCCTTTTTTCAAAGGGGAGGAGAACACCCCTCCCCTTAGACCCCTCCCCCAGGACTCCTATTGGCAAATGGTGAAAAGTTCTCCCCACACCTCTGAAGATGAATCCACGCCACTGCACAAAAGTAACTCTGCTGACGTGAAAAATACGTATTCTGGTCAGGACCCCATTTCTTCTCTATCAAGGAGCTAAAGGAACTTGAAAGGTGCTTTCAGCAACAAATAACAATAAAATAAAAATGGTTTAGCTGTACTGGGGAAACACTGTAGACTTTCGATTTACAAACAAGTTTTAAATTTACAAATGTTTCAAAGAATAACCCCTACCCAATCTCTCATATATGTCTCATGTATGAAACTGCTTTATTTGCATTAAAAACAAAATTACAGAACGGTGCTATCTGCTAATTTGTTTTTCAGTTTGCTCAAGGGAATTGATTTAAATATACACAACTTCTGCACGCCCATTGTAGCACTAAAGGCAACCCTGCAATAGAAAGCAAGGCATTGAAAACGAAAACGTTGGTTGCTGAGCCAGTTATGTCACTGATGAGTCCTGCGTGCAAGAAAAAAAGAAGTGAAGGAAAGAAAACCCTCGACATACTCAGAGTTTTTATAAGATACGTATCGTGGCGACTTGAAATGCATTTATCATTTCATAACACTGCCATTGCCGACGCTGTGGCTCATCGCTATCAGTATTTAGCTTCCATCGTCATTGATATTACGTATGTGGTACATTATAATTCATTTACTAATTGTTGTCGTTATATAACTGTTTTCTTTACCAATTTGTTTCTACTTTAGCTGAACTGATCATCAATGCAAAGAGAAAATTTTATGTCAGTGGTTGTAGTTCTGAAAGTTCATGTAAAGAGTTGTGGTCTCATACCCTCTGCAAGATCTATCGGTGAGGTATTTTTTTCTAAGAATGAAACATACAATTTTTTTCTACTTCTGAAAAGTTTTCATGTTTAGACCACAATCAACTAAGTGAGAATGAAAACTTCACCCTAGTGACAAACAAAACATGAACAAGACATCGTCCAAACTTCCAGAATCTGTTCGTTGGAATCCTTTATTTATCCCATCGATCACATGTTCGAAAGCGAAAATATGCTTCCAGGAAAGGAGCATAAACTATGTCATGCTTTTACAAATTTCACATTTCTGATTTGAATATTGGAATGTACGTGTGAAGGAGATACATTGTGTGGGAAAAGCTATACACGAAATAATTTCAATACGGTAAACACCTTATCAAATGATCAATAAAATGCAGTTTAAGTGATTTTAAAGGCAACGTACCTGACGTAAAACCTGCTAACTGCATGGCTATGCCCTCTATGAAGGAAGCTGTAACAAACGCTTGGTGGAAGTGAGATTTGCACACCATAGTGGGAAGTAAACCAAACAGACCTGAATTGTTTACTCCAATGCATGTACCGCATAAAAATGTGAATAAAATTATCGGGTAAAAGCTCCTCACAAGGGCGCAACCCGTAAAGCAAACAGCATTAACAATTAACGGGAGGAGAGTGCTTGTAAATGCGTTCATTCTCTCTGTGCGAAACAATTCCACAGCTACCAGCTTGCCGAAAAGTCCCCCAATTCCACCTGCCGATGAAAGTAGCACCGCCTGATCAGGGTCTAACCCTGCCGATGTTCCTACTGACACTAGGAAGAGTCCCCATGACACAAATATGTAAAGCATCAAGCCTTCAAGAGCCATGAAGACTGCCAGATTCTCGTGATCAAACATCGCACACCAGGCTTGAAGATATCGTTGAAGATTGTTCTTCTCTTCATTTACTTGCTCATTCTTATCCACATCATTTGCTTTGGAGAAAGGACATGTGTCTTCCTTGTCAGGCTGTTTCGCTTCAACGGCCTGAATTTGTTTCAAATTCCTAACAGGCTTAGAAACTGCAAAGGCAGAGACAACAAGATTTGACAAAAAGACGCCGAAGAGAACAAGTCCGTTATCAAGGCCAAAATATGTTTTCAAATATTGAAGAAAGAGAGGGAGTGTTGCCAACCCGAGAAAATTACACAGTGATGCAACAGAAACGGCGGTTCCTAGATTATCATGAAAGTGATCACAAAAGTTGAGGTACCCAGCAAACATGTGAAATCCTAGGCCAATACCTGTGGGAAAATGATAATAAATTTTGACTTAATTATTTTGAGCACCTTTTAGTACTTTCTCGTAAGCTATCAGATATAACAACTAATTTGTTGAGCTCTGAAAATAAGCAGATATTATTATTCAAATCCTGGGCTACCAAGATTCTCACCGTGGAGAGAATTCAAAACTTCATGACATTCAGTAAACCTGAAGTATAGTTAATGATCAATACAAAATCTAACTTTGTCCTTAATTGCCAACAAGACAAACTATCATTCTAAGTAGCTTAAAATATTTCGGTCGTTCACATAAGCGTATAGGAAGCTTTTCGAGACTAGGGGGGCTGAACCTTGTTTCGGATCGCCATCCTGGGGGAGGGGCTAAGGGTAGGGGTGTCCCTCTCCTCTCTGGAAAAGTCACCCCTCCTCTTTGGAAAAGTTTTGGGTATTTGAGGGTCCTCAGATGCAATTTATTGCAACATTTTGGACAAACTTTAAGGAAAACTACTGCAATTTTTTGACATTTCTTACAGAAGAGACAAATAAGGGTTTTTGCCCTTGGATCTTGGAGAAAGCATACTTCAGCCCCCACACTTTTGACTGGGGGCTAAGCCCCCCTCAGCCCACCCCCTGCTCTCTACGCCAGTGGTAATTTAATATTTCACTCAGTGACAGCCTCGGAGATGTCCAAGCAATAATGCTAAGTAAATTGTTCTTTGCCCTTCAGGAAAACATTTAAGTTCTTTCATTTCAGTAATAAGCTTACTGCAGTTTCAAATTCCACTTTTCTTAAAAAGCCAAGCTCTTCTAAAAGATTTAAACACCCAACTCCTTATTCGCAGTCAAGACTATATAGCCTCCGCTCGGAGGTAAGGTCCCCAGAGTAGTTTCTCACTTTTGGTACATCATAATTAAACTTCCCATAACCACGCGCTATATAATATTGAGTTCTTTTCAGAAGACTGAGGTTCATTTAGGTGATTGGTTTTTGCAAAAGCAGGCTAAACCTTAGCATTACTCCGCAATCCCTTTGTTATATATTCGCCCGTTTTTATTATAGCAGTGGCTCCATCATCATTGAGAAATGCAAATTGCAGATTCCATCTGTAATATTACATTTAGCTGAAAGTGTCAGCCGGAAAGATGAATACTGGTAAGAGCTTAATGTTCAAAAATCCTCGGGCAGTTGTAACACAGCCACTGCCAGTATTTATTACACCTCAAACGTCTTTACATGTAAACAGGTCACAAGCCTCTAAAATCCCGTTTTGGGACTAAAGAATTTATTAAGATTTTTCTTATTTTTCATTTAGCTTCGAGGAGTACGCAAATATGTTAACTATACGTTTTATCAACACAAACTAAAATGTAATCTTTTGAACTGCATATGCACAACAGTTAATAGTTTATCTAATTGTATGAAACATTCATACTGAGTAATTATAATACACAGCTTTGATCTTTTTCATACGACCACATGTTTACACTTGAGTTTTAGCCCGTCAGCATCATTCAGCTGTCCACCGGCGGCCACTGGCGACAATTTGTGGCTCACGATCGGCCATGAAATTGCAGCCTGCCTCTGGATGGCCGATGGAGGGTCATCGAAGGTCCGCTAGCTGTACATACCATTTCATGATGGGTTAAACCTCTCAACCAATCAGCGTCCTGGCCATTGGCACACCGCCGGAGAACCACAGACATTTGTCCGACGGACCTCCGAAGTGGTCGACAGTAATCCTCCGACGAGCCAACCAAATTTTGCTGACTAGTAACAATCGTAGATTATAACCACTATCACTCTTGTAACTGAATGTGCACACGTATAAACTAGGTAGACGTAACACTTTTACATTTCAAAATAAAAAAAAGTAGAAAAAGTATACAATAAAAAATCCTTATTTTAAGTAAATCTCTCTTCTTTTCTCTTAACCTGGATGCAGTCTCAGCGACTTAACAATTGGTTAATGGAGCTTTGTCGCTTAAGCACACCGGTAAACATTAATCCCTCTTTCCGTTCCCAAGTGATCTTTGCGAAACAGCGTTGCATAGAAGCAACTAAGCCCCACGCCGAGACACCTAATAACCCTCGAATTGAAACTGGGTTTTTACAGACCACAAAAGCACTGCAAGTTTAATCATAGCTGCATTTAACACAAGAATGCGTAGTTTTTATTATTTCCAGCATAGATTTCCTTTCCCTACCACACTACTTAATGCGTGAGTTGCCCACAAATATTTAAAGTATTTTATTTCTAAGATCCCACTATTACAGTTTCGACTCCTTAACCTTCTAAAATCAGCAAGACTCTGCCCACACCACAGTGTTCTTCCTGGACAAATACAATGTCAAAGTGTCCCCTCACTTACCAGCAACAGTATATGCAAAGAACAGTTGCCATACAGATTCTAACCAGAGACCGCAGTAAATGTAGCTAGTCGCAACCAGGCAGCCTCCAAATACAGCTACCTGTCTCCTTGTAAATACACGTAACAAAAGTGATGCCAAAGGACCTAAAAAGAGGAATACTTTTAGTTACATCCACGAAACATTTCATATTCGTTCTTCTCCCCATTACATCATTGACTTGTTATACAAAGTATGGTATCATCTTGGTCAGTGGTAAGGGTGTTTAAAAAGGACACACATATTACTTTTCAAGAAATAGAGGATTACATCATTTTAAAAAAATCTTTCAATTTAGATACGTTAAGGTAGGAACAATTATATTAGTACCTAGTTTAAGTTTTAGGCTAACAAAGTGATTTATTAGCGAAAGTATACTCTGAAAATTTAAACCAGTCCTGATCGAAAAGGCACCAAAAATAGTGTCAGTAGTCATTTTTTTGGACAGGGCTTACTTCGTTTTTAACAAGTACTGGCCATCTTTGAACTGTATTAGTCAAACCATTATGGGTGTCACCAAGGGGGTGAGGGAGTCGGGGGTGCAAACGATCCCCTTCTGCCCTTTGAGCTTTTGTTAACAGAAACGTTTGAAGGATGTACCAAAATATCTTTTAACATGTTGAATGGTTAATTTTGCTGCAATTACAGATAGAGTCCCCTAAATTACCACTTTCACCCATTACTTTTTGAACCGTGCTGCCGACTAGCAAGTCTCGTTGGCGCCACTGCTGCGGTTGATGTGTGGCACATTAGATGGCGTAGCCATACAGACTTGAAAAATTGTGGGATCATAAATGTTCTCGAGGGGTAAAAGTACATGTGAAGAGCTCATATCCAAAAGGTGCCAACTCCATTTTTGTAAAACATGAGCATTGGCAACACTAACGTTGGAATTAGCTCCTTTTGGAGAGTTCGCTGCTGTGGAATTAACACCATTTAGAAATAAATGCATATTATGGGCACACAGTATATTGGGAGGTAAAACTTTTTGAAAAATAAAAAATGTTACAGCACGAAACTGATCAGTTAACATTATATGGTACTATAATATAATAACTCTGTTTTCAGGAAAAGGAGTTAGCTCCTTTTGGAAATGAGTTCTTCATGTGTGAGCAATAAATCAGTTTTTGTATAATGAAAATCGTATCGTTAGCCCTCTCCCTTGGTTGCACCACTGATGTGACACAAAATACGTGGTATGAGCAAAATGTGTCAATAGATGTCACTCGACGTGCACATTAAACATGACGATATAAAATAGTTGGATACATAAGCATTACGAGCAGTGTTTCCACTTTCAAGGAATTTTTTTTTTCCAAAAGCGGGGTATTTCGGTAAATTTTTAATCATTTCGGTAAATATTTCGGTAAATCTGTAAATTGCAAAACCAGAAAAGTTTCTATTCTTTGGAGTAGGGTGTGGGTGAAGGCAATTGTAAACAGAAAATTTCGGTAAATGAGTATCATTAGATGTAGGGAAATTCAGACAGCGTGTTAGGGAAATGTTTTCCTCGACGTCGTGTGGGAAGACTAAGCAGGTAACTCGTATCCAGACCCTATGTCTCCCTCTGGATCCTACCTGGTGGTTTCCTTGACCAAGCTCTTGGATCCCATGATAGGCCCCCAACTTTAAAAGAAAATATTCTGGTATCATTGTCATTTTGGGACTTAAAGAACTTTTTCTTTGATTCCCATTCATGGGTCACGTTTTGCTCGTATATGGAATCATATTTTTGGCATTACCAAACTAGCAATATTGACGATAATTTCATCGCATTATAGGCATCTGAAATGTCTAACTCCTCGGAGCTTCCGGGGGCTTTGCCCCCTGGACCCCACCAGGGGCCATTAAGCGGGTCCCTGGACCCAGGCCGTAGTGCTCACGCTGTTCGCGTGAGCATTGCCGTTAACTCGGCAATAACTTCCTCCTTTACACGAAATACGACTCCCCATAAAGAATGTCTGGTGTCGCCCATAACCATATGTGCAATATAATGCCTTTAGTCAAATGTTTTGTGCAATTGACGAAAAGAATGATTTTCACAGTGCCTAAGAAAGAGGAAGAAAGGTTTCAATAAGAAACCACTCTACATCATTTCATTTCATTTCATTTATTAAAACCAGTATAAATAACAGGCATTCATAAACAGGAGTACAAAAGCAATCAAAGATCAAAAAGATACAACAAATGATAAAGTAATTTACAGATATACAAAAACGTGTATAAAAATAATTAGTAAAATTTTAAAAGGTTAATATGTAAAACGATTGAACTGATTAAAACTACAGTTAAAGTTCTAAATTTTCTGACTGGATGAGTACTGCAGCACGATAGAGAAAGGAATTCTTGAAAAGTTGGATCCTGTATTTTGGCAAAAAAAGGATCTCTGAGGTTTCTTTTTGATTTCATAAGAACTAGGTCAGTGAGGGGGAAAAGCAGTGGATGGTTTTTGTCATTTTTAATTTTATGCGTCATTCTAGCAAATTCCCTCCTAGCAGCTGTATTCACAGTATCACGCAATGATTGGTAATCTAAACCCAATATCCTTGAAGTATATTTTAGGAATTTGTTTATTCCAGTCTTATCTCCAGTTAAAATGAAGTGATACCAAACTGGCACAGCATAAACAATGTGTGGTAGTATATATGAATTGAAAACATTTTCCTTTGCACGTTTGTTGAAGAACGATACAATATAACCTAAACTTGATACAATAAAATACACCTTTCTTAATATTTTAGATATATGACATTTAAAGGTCAGCTTATCGTCGATACATACCCCAAGATAATCAGTTTGCGAAGTTCTCTCAACTTCTGATCCATGTATGTTAACTTTTTTCATTTTTAGATTCCAATAGGCCCTCATGCTTTATATTAATATTATTAAAACACATTTCTTTAGACTTTTTGGATTGAGCTATAAGTTCTTACAATCGCAGATTAAGACAGACTATTTCATTAACTGATTGTTGATACAGCATCTGATCATTAACACACGAACTCTTAGATATTTTGCATGATAATACAGTATCATCAGCAAATTTTATTACAGAAAGATGATTATTGGACGTTATTTATTTCGTCAGTGTACAGAATAAACAGTAATGCAGACAACAGAGCCCCCCCCCCCCCCCGAGGCACACCAAAAAATTGGCCAACCAATATAAAAGCCATGGTTTATTGGTAAAAGTCGATATATCTTTAATTAATTGATTTGGAAGCACCGTATCGAAAGCACTCGAAAAGTCCAAGAAAAGAGCTTTTGACATTGTGGTTTCTTTGCTGTTTAAGAACGACACAACTTCATGGATAAATAAAAGCGCAGCGTCAACACATGATACACCTTTTCTGTAAGCAAACTGACGTTTATCTCCATATTTATCAATACTATCAACTAACATCGGAAGAAAGGTTACCCTTTTTTGTTTCATCCCAATGTGACGTAATTATTTTTATTTTGTTTTCGATAGAACACAAATTTCGAAGTTTTTTTTATTATCAGTCTCGAGAAAAGTACAAAACTTACCGACCAAATATGACACTCCAAGTTGTAAAGAGAAAGCCCAGCCAACGACAAAGTTAGTGGTCCCTAGTCGTTCAACAATGTCAGAAAGTATCACTCCATTTGACTTAAGACAACCACCGGAAAGGAATACACGAGAGCTCCATCCAAAGAACACTATCGCCTTTTCCATCTTTAATGCTGTTTATAACTTTTGTTGTAATAGGACCTACAAAATTATATTATTGAAATGGACAAAAGCAAAATATGAATATTCGGTAGTCACTGTGCATGCTCTATGCTTACTAAAAGAGTTTGTCATTACAGAAGGATTTTCGGTAACGTCACTGAATCGTTCATAAAACACAATAGGCTCTCAACGTTTCAGAAAATGGTGTTGATCACATTTATCTCCATATAAATTTAAGTGATCTTTAATGATGAAGTAACATTCTTGACGTACCTTTTTTATGCCAAATTTACACTTATTTTCTTATAACGGAAGTTATCAATTGCCGAAAGTAACTCTCTGATGATGCGGGTAGAGTCGTAATATATTCTGAGATATTGAAAAACAAGGCTTTGAGTGGAACACATCCTCATGGTGACATGTAAACATTTGCTAGCTTTGTCGATCGACATATAATGAATTCTGATGCCAGTTTGATGTTACTAGCATTGGAAAAACAGCATTATTGGAGAAACGTTGGAACCCAATGTTCGGAATTTTAGATAGACAGCCATTCGTTTATTAATTCTCTCCATTCAACACAGTTTGTGCCCGACAGTTTAAGTCTGAATCTTTTACCGAAACGGCAAACATCGCTACTCTTTCCCTGCAGGTTGAGCCCCTGAATTTCATTTGAATGTAAATAAATTTCGAATTACGGGCCCCTGGGGTCTTCACTCCGACCAGGCATGTGGCTTAAACTTTAAAATGACTTTATAGGCCTATTATATAAGGGATACATTAATAAATTTTCTTCAGCAGAAGCACTTTCTGAACATTTCTCCTTCCCTTGAAGCTTTGTCTGATCGTTCTCAGGCACCGTCTTGTTGTTTCCGGTCTTTTTTATCCTCCCTGTCAACTACTCAAATTAACCGCCTGAAGCTTCATGAGAAAATGTTGGTTGTAATTGACTTATGAAAGCACACTCAATGACATTTGTACGGAAGCCGAGAACATCGCGGTGGTATGAAATCGGACATGCCAGTTTTCCCATCCCTTTCTTCGGTAAACATGGGAAGGAGAAATCAAGACACGATTTCTCCTTACCATTATCCACCGAAAATGAAAATCAAAGTCAGTTAGGGGGTACTTCAAGAAAGGACCATTACACAGTGTCTATTTTCGAACACCCTGTCCTTAAATGGAGGCAAACGCACATGACACGGATTGACGCTATATAACTTTGGTTATATTATTACCAACGTGGGATTATCCCACCGTGGTACGGAGAAATCGTCGACGAGCGAGCTAGCTATGTTACTTAAATTGAAAAGAGGATCCGTGTCATGTGCGGGCGTGTCCATTTATGGACACTGTGTAATGGTCCTTTCTTGAAGTACCCCCTCACTGACTTTGGTTTTCTCCAATCCACATCATCAGTGGATAATGGTAAGGAGAAATCGTATCTTGATTTCTCCTTCCCATGTTTATCGAAGAAAGGGGTGGGAAAACTGGCATGTCCAATTTCATACCACCGCGATGTTCTCGGCTTCCGTACATTTGTGATTAGGAAAAGAAAAGATTCGTGCTCCATCGGGGCTGGTTATGAGCACGTTTTCTTGACAGCATTACCTTCACATATAGAATACTTTAGGTGTCCGATCACGTTCCCCCACTCCCTTTCTGAGACCTTACACTAATCTCAGCCCTTGCAGAGGAGTCAGATAACACTGATAAATTGGGAGACTGTTAGCCTTCACTGTGGTCACCCTTTACCATGATACCCCGTATCTAGCACTTGCCGGTAGAGAACCTACAAATACGGAGCAATAGCCTGATGTTCTCAGCTTGCTTGAGGCCACAGATAACGGTAGCCGAAATTTTGTGGTGGAAGGGTTTCATCCTGGAATGACTAATTCGCATTGGAGAGCCCTACTGGAGGACTTAGGATCCAGGCAGATGAGAATTTAATCGTTTTGGAACTAAGGGCTTACCGGCCGTTGAATCCCCATTGGGATAGGTCGTAGGGACATTGAAGGGAGTGGAAGCATATGCGAGATACTATCATTATCGAAGACCACCATAAGGTGGAGCGATTTTTTTTTGGCCAAAAATACCCCAGACTAGAATCCGTCTAAGACTTACAGGCGAAGTCCGTACTTTCAACTTTGCTTTTAACTTTTTTTCCAAACGTCCTTTCAGCAGTATTCCGAATGGCGAGACCAAATCTTACTCCTGACAGGGTTTGTCTCAAGGAGGAACTTCGTTCTATGATGGGACAATAATACTTAATTAAGACGTCTACGTATCTGCTATCAGATGATTCAACTCCCACTCTTACCTCTGCTTTCAGCGATGTCAGGACCACGTATGACCGCATTCTAATCACTGTAAATTTTAAGAATAGTGATGTGGGCTAGCTAGAAGTGAAAACTCATGAAACTATACCAAGAAGGAGTCACAGCCGAAATCTCTTAGATTACCCTGCGTTAGTACAAGCAAGAACGGTTATAGAAGATTACGGCATTGTTTTGAGACACATAGTCCACATTCTTTATCAAAGTATAAAGAAGAAGCAGCAACTGTCCTGATTTTTCCAGTAGCCTCACACTGAACTGCAGCCATTAGCCTATAATAATTGACAAAATGACATTGTAACGAAAACAAAGGATTCAAAGAGGCTTGCACATAGAGATAAAAGCCAGGGCTTTTGTTATACTACTATTCAGCTGCCGCATTTAAGTGTGAGTTGACAATAATAAAAAGCTTAAGCATGGTACATTCTTGCACTCATTTTTCTTGTATGCTTTTAGAGGCAGTTATTCAAGCATTGTTACATTCAAATGCTTCCCTAGCTAAGTTGGGTTCCTCTTTAATTGCAGAGGGACTGACGGTCCCCAAATAAATTTTTCGTAGCCTCAGTTCAGGTGTGGATCCAGGTGGGGGCGCACCCGGGGCACCCCCCCCCCTTTTCGCTGACCAACGACTTTTTTGAAAAAATGAGCAAGTAAGTATGAAAAATATGCTTCCCAGATGCTGGGAAATCGCATCTGAACGCATCTAGAATTCAAATTTTCTTGAGGGGTACCCCCAAACCCCCTGCCGTGGCTTCGCGCCTTCGGCGCTTGCTCGTCGGTCTTCGGCCGACGGTGTGTGCGCCCCCTTTCTCAAAATCCTGGAACCGCGCCTGCATTTACTCAGTGGAGTAGCTAGAGGGGGGCGCAGGGGGATCGCCCCCAGAAAGCCTCTGTCGGAAATAAATAAAAACAATTCATTTGAAACATTTACAACACTTCTTGTGTTTTTAAGCAGAATTACACACCGAAATGGTTACTGACAAGGCCTGGAAGTGTAATTTAAGGCATCATCTGGCGCGCTACATGCCAGATGATGGTGGCGCTACGCTTAGATTCATTACTTCAAGATGATAATCTGTCGGAATTATTTTGCTTTTGCCCCCCCCCCCCCAAAAAAAATATCTTGCTACGCCACTGCAGTTACTGTGGGTTTTGTACCAGTATTCTCCAACACAAATGTCGAGATTTTCTGGACTTGCCCTTTCAAGATTTTAATTTCTCATCTAGTATCCTGTTTCTTTTGTGTACAGTAAGCACCACTACATTAAGCATCACTGTATTACTACTGCTTCTGCAAATGAGAACGCCTATGAATCCTTGTTAGTTTGATTTTTTCCTGTTTTCTTTACTTCAAAGGAAAAGCTTTCCCCAAATGCATCTTCCAATATAAACGCTACCACGAATTATAAAGATTTTCTGTCTCTTGCATTGAATAATAATTATTTAACAACAACTACTAACTACTAACTAACTCTGTGCCATATCACAAGTACTTAAAAATGATTTAATCCTGTTCAGATATCACCATTTCATTGAAGTGTCTCGTTTATCTTGTTCCTTAACTCCTGTTAATTTACCCCACTTAATGATAATCTGCTCATTTCAGTCCACGTAATCCCTGAAACAAAGGTCATTATTAGGCCAGAGAGTTGCAACAAACTCCCTGGTTAGGACATTC
Source organism: Holothuria leucospilota (assembly GCA_029531755.1). Classification (NCBI taxonomy): domain Eukaryota; kingdom Metazoa; phylum Echinodermata; class Holothuroidea; order Aspidochirotida; family Holothuriidae; genus Holothuria; species Holothuria leucospilota. Next base: position 75,815,998 of record CM055961.1, on the reverse strand, counting down.
ATCGATGAGGGATTTGTTTCAATACAGGCAAATTTCCGCATGTAGTTGAATTGTCAGGTTTGAGGAAACTCTTCAACATAGTTAATAACAATGAATTTACGATAAATAACGAAAAACGTTTTATACGTCACAGTTTTTATGGTCACTTTTACCAATAATTTTGATAATTTCAAGGCAGAAAGTGCTTCTTTATATTTCCATTTTGACAACTATCCGGCACTATCCTACACTATCCGAATCTATCCGAGTTGATCATGGTATTGCAGTAAACATTTGATGCAAGAATAAGACTTAAAAGATGGAAACGATCATATTGCTGCAAAGAGTCAATAGAATGTCGGATCTTCCTAACATATTCCTGACTTAAAGACCCACTAAATCGAGGTGAGATTATCAACGATAAGCAGTTTGTTTGGAGCAGGGGAATTTCTTACCTTTGTGTGCTGGCTCCAATTTTATATCATTCACCTACAAACATCATTTAAGTCACGTAATCCTTTAACAAGTGGCCTGCGCAGAGCAATGCTTTGATGTGTAAGCTTGCGCCCCAACAGGTTTAGAGCGGGTGATAATAAACTCGAAACGAGTGTTAATTTGAAATAGAAGAATACAGCTAGCACGTTCCTTTACAAGATACCGCATGCAAATGATACTAGTTTTATCTGCATGTGTAACTTGTACTTAAGTTGATGGACGATGTTTTGTGAGTAAATATTGTTATTTGAAAGTGTGAGAGGTCCCCGGATATAATGGCCTGGAGATGTGAAAAATTGGTACACTGAAGAAGGGCTGGGTTGGAACGGAAACACGCAGTCCTGTCAAAGGACTTGTCGGTCCAGACTAGGCCTTTTTGTGTGAGAAGATAAGTGTCGCCCGGTTTTGACAAGTCACGGGTTTTGACAGGAGCCTACGCTACACACTAAGCGAAAGAAATAAATCAGAGTGAGCTCCAATTGTGCTGGTATTGCATTCCGTTGGACTTGCACTTACAGCTGGTTACTAACAGTATTTGTATCAATCATGTTTTAGTTACAACCGTACATGTCTAATCTTTGTTATCTTCAAGAGGCTTCGATATATTGCTAGTGATATCAGATTAAAGCCTGGCGATGAATCCAGAGGCTTGGAGGCTAGAAGATCCGATATTTAAATCCTTTTCTACACTTTATCACAGATATAAGACCAGCGCAAACATGCATTTACATGTGCACATTGCAATAGCTTACCTAAATATCTGTTTACTCCCTTTTGCTCGAATTAAAATGAGAGTGAACCGTTACATCCTACCTTGACCTGCTAATTTCATGTTGTTTGCACTATTGAAGAAAACCACGGGCTCAGTGAGAGCTCATTTTACTCAAAACTGCTTTTGAGATGCATTTGCTATTGGATGATGTTATTACCTCCTGAAGGATAATAGTTTTCTAAACGTGTACATTAAACTGAACCTATTGTTGCCTTCTCTGAACGTGTTGCCTTCTCAGGCGTGTTGTACTTGTAGTTTTGGGCGTAGTGTTTGCAACATTTGTAGGTATAATCGTTTATGAGTAGTCTTCGTAAGATAAGAATAAGTGCGAAATGCCCCTTATAGGGACATGGAAACTGCCAGATTTGATTCGGTTGCTCCCAAACTGTGGTGTATGTAGCCATCTTTGCACACCACACGGCGGTTTTAAATATCCCCATTTAATCCTCAGTACGTCCTAGAACGTCTATCATGTTAAAGGGGATATGCCCCCCCCCCCCCCAAACCAGGGAGTTGCTAGCAACTCTCTTCCCAAACATATTTAGGATATCCCCCAGAGTTCTAAATACAGTTAATAACTGCACTTTGATTGACACCCATTCAAATAATACATTTTCACTTTGGCTGGTCAACAATGACTTTTACAGTCTGCTGTGTTCCCAACTAAGCTTACACACATTATTACATGCGCTGTATCGTATTATTACATGCGCTGGGACGTAAAACTCCATCTAACTAACTAACATGCGCTGTATCGTACGTTCACAGCTAATCTGCACTTTTCAACCGCAACATGTTTCAACATGACAATATTGCCTAGAGCAGTTTAAGCTCGGTGAAGGCTTCTGTGGCTCTGTTTTAAAGGTGTATTAAACTGGAGGCTTAGTTTAAATTGGAGTTAACTTAGTAGGGAGAATTAGCCTTTACACGATAACCTTAGCAAACTAACCAGTTACGTTAGAAAAAAGGTTATAAGGAAGTTCAATGACTAGAACAGACGCGGATCCAGGTTTGTATCAAACGTGTTAGCACACTTCGTGATAAGAGATCGAACCAATGAGAGCCGAAGGTTCAAACCGTTGACGAGTGGGGCTATAGGCAGTTGTGGGGACAGGTATCTGCCCAACAGGGGGCTGGCTTCGCCGATGATGTGCAGGATAGAGATAAACCAGTTTTCACGAGTATAATCCCGAATACGGCACGCGTTTGTTCACCTTACATCAATCAAGATCTAATATTTCAATAGCCTCATAGCGTGAGACTTGACCCTCGTAGTTTATTTTTCAAAATACGCAAAGTTTATGTACCAACTTGTCTTCTTCTCTTTTCTCTCTCTCTCCTTTTTTTTTTTTCTGGTAGTGTTTGGAGCCTGGAAAGTCCTATTCGGAGAATGACACAGGACACAAAGCGCGCTAAGAAGTTTCAAGGTAATGAAAAATCGATGTGTTCACAATTTCACCCGAACTTATTGATTCCATATCACGGTTTCCAAGTGTTTGCTATGTTTCTACCAGTTTGCAAGAATGATGTCAAAGTACCTAGACAAGTGCGTAACAGACATTACATTTTCAAATCGGTGAACAACTGAACATCATTAATATTAGGAAGGCAATACAATAAGACCATCGTTTCAGGTAAGACTGGCCATGCAGACAATTACACAAGTTTTGTCGATCATAAATGTGACCAGAAGTGGGCTTCCTACACGACAAATAACAGCCCGCTGAAACATGAATCAACTTAATGTGTATAGTAATAGCATGGTTGTTCTCTGGGCTTGTACAATACACAATTATTGTGCCAACTACTAGCTAGAGGAGGAGCAATAAACCCACGGTCTTACGATCAAAATCTTAACTGTGTACTGTGCCTGTCAATTTGAAATGACTCGGACTTGACAAACTGTTAATCGTATAGTAATCGCTGAAATTCCTACATTAGCATCTGTGTTAAAGAATTTACTTCTTGTCTCTTGAGAGACTGAGGGAGAGATCTCAGCTCTGGACCAGTATAAATCTACTGTACATCTTGTGCAATTACATTATAGGCCTAGTGAACAAAATACCCCTACAGTAGTCTAGATCGTGAGAAGGATAAAAATAACCTAATTGGCCAGGAGTGACAAAAAATTTACCTGAAATGTGTAAAGGACCCTCAAATCACAACCCGCAATATTTTCGCGAGTTTTAGTCAACGGTTTACATTGCGGAACAACTTTTCTTCGGAGTGGATTGGCACATTTCCCACTGCCTAACGTGTAGAGTATAAGAATAGCCTACTAAAAGCAAACAGCGGCATAGATGAGTGTTATGTGCAGGCGGAAGCTAGTGGCCTCGTAGATTTACAGTTCATAATGATTTTTTCTAAAGTTTAAGTGTTCAGAAATATGTAGTTCATGCTCACACATTTTGGCATGCATGAAAGGTTTCATTTATCTACACGATGGCTATTTTTCTTTTCAAAAGAAGTTTTTGTCTATTTAAAATACTGTTACAACAGTCTGAAATAATTGAGTGATTCCAAATACATACCCAATGGCGTTACCTGAGCCCAACACCAATTAAGATCATATGTCCATGTCCACTGTGAAGGTAAATGTTCATAGGCACCTAACTGAAAATGGATTTCATTCAGCCTCCCGTCTTCCCTCAACTTGTGCTATCCCTCCCTTCCCTACCTTTCAAGTTGAACCATTTCAAAGAACTTTGAATGAAATTGACTTTATACACAAGTACATGCTAGTAAAGTTAAAGAAAATATTGGAAAGGTTTGTTGAAAGTCTTTCACCATTCAACGTGTTGCCAAATGTGTTTGCCAACTGCATGGATCACTTTGCCATTTCTTTAATTTTCGTTAAGTCCCTTATTAAAATTTACTAAAGCAAGCAAAATAAAAAAAACTTCCTAAAAACAAAATTCTTGGTGATATATTCAATTCAAATTTAGCACCAAATGTAGCACCATTTTGCATATAGCCCACCTTCCGTATGCAAAACTTTCCCAAAGGGGGAGGGGGAGACCCCTCCCCAGGCGATCAATGTCATCTGCCAGATCAGAGACAAGCCTCTGTGATTAAATTCAACTCCTTTGTGGAACTGGAAAATCTGTTAAATTGATCGTGCTGGGATTGAAGCCTTTGGGCTAATTCCCTTAGAACATTTTTGCTGTACCCGTGGTAGGAGAATGTACGCGCTGTGCAATGCAAGTTGCGACAGTCCCTTATTACACAATGATCGGTCCCCTTCTTACACTGATAAGATATGGTTTAATAATCGTTGTGCGAGATACCTTTCAAGATCATGTATTTGGCAATTAGCAACTATAGAGTCAGAATCTTTGCCTTGTGGTAACATACACATAAATATTTGACTGCTTGCTTATTGTACAAGTTTATTTATGCTCCCTGTTGAAGTTTACTGGTACCCATGTTTACGAAGAAATAGGCCTATAATACATGTGTAGCATGATATTTTGTAACATGTAGGTAGGAGTCGCTTGAAGAAGGGCTCACTCAAGGGAGCTCGCTTAAAAAGAGATGCGTCCGAATTAAGACCTTGGTCTCTTGGTTAAGTGCAAGGGGTCCTGACAAAATTATCAAATAGGAGGGTTAACTGATGGTAAACTATTTCATGACGCGTCTTATTTAAACAAAACACCCTAAAATTCTTAGCAATAACATGCTACAACCAGTTAGCGTAAGATGTACTTGTAAGGCCTATAACTAGCTTATCGACCATTTTGCCTTGTTAAGGCTACAAATTTGCTCTCGGACAATACTCTTGCCACCGGTTGTCTTCTGGAGTACCTGGACAAGTACAATTTTAGTAAGTTAATTTTAAGTCACCGTACTTTTTGGAACGGTCCATCGGGCTATCTCCACTGCAGGCAAAAACTGAGAATACACCTCGAAGTGGTAACCACCCCTGTCTCAAATCGCCCCTACATTTTTTGCCAGATACTAAGTCCACGCACGTTATAGAAGTATAATCGAAGTTCAGTATGGGATTAAGAAAAATTTTATTGATATGCTTTTTTATGGTTGTTTTCTGATATCTCTTATGAACAACATTATGGTTCTTTCTAAAATTTTGTTTAAAATAAAATCAAACGCTTAAGACAACATCGAACATTCCAAATCTGTATCTATTACGGATGGCGCTATAAAATTAGTAGTAATGTTTACTTTAAAGTTAGGTTATGAGTTCATATGTCTCGAAACTGGAAGAACTGTCATTCTATTTACTTTAAGGGTACAGCGTTTAACCTCATGAAAAAAAATCGTTTTCGTGTAAACTTTGCTAAATTGATCTTAAATGGAACATAATGGAACATAAATGCCCAAAACAGTTTACTCAGTTTCCTTCGTGCAGCAGCTTCACGCTTCAGTAACTGCAATCAAGATAAACATGTTCACTCCATGTGAAGCTGTACAAGCTATTTGGACTCGACCATTTTGTGAGGGGATTATATGTTTATAAAAATAGATTTAGTCGTTTTGCAAATATAACAACTTGTTTTAATATAAGAAAAAGTTTTTATTAACAAATTAAGTACTATTATTTTATACTCTGACGTCTTTTATATGGCCAACACCATTCTTACATTCACATTTAACCACTAAGCTTTCCCTTTTGGTGGATGATACCACCATCAAGGAACAGCTTTGGAGCCAGAATCTAACAACCAACATTTTTTTAAACTGTGATTTCTCTTTCATTTGTCGATGAAATCGTATAAAACTTTATATCCATGATTCTTAAACCTTAGAGACATGTTTGGTAGCGTTATTTCTTTACATGGGTGCGGATAATGCGAAAATTCACCTCCGATTCAAGAGCATGCTCTTAAGTTTCTGTTCAAAACTGAACATCAGCTCCTCAAAGCCACAGGAAAACAAAGAAAACAATAAGAAGTTCTGGCATTTTGACAGGGGTATTTTATCTTCAACTAAAATCCGCCAAAGGTTCCTCTCAACCAATCCAAATGAATTTTACACTGTCGGAAAGACGAAAAGTTACTCTGAAAGATCCACTTTGCCCCAAGTCGATACGACATTCAGAACCAAAGATATAACTGCATGTGTGTTTGAATGAAAAGGCCGCAATTTAGCAGTTTCGGCAAAAATTGCCATTGAAAAAAACTCGTTTTTACGTTTTTCAATGAAAATCCGCCGAACCTTCCTAATGCTGATTTGAAATAAAACTTAGATACACCTAAAGCTTATAATTCAATCTTTCATTCTGTGCATGCCCTGTGATTTTATGTGAAGTATGAGCTGAGATATTGATTAATAGGTCCGATGTGAAGCAAATCAACACACACAGTTAAGACATTCGCGGAAGTGGTCAGCCAGAAAATGAGCGTTATGTTTTACATTTTTGCCGTAGTCTGTGAATTTCATGTTCGTGACACTTCTAGTAGAAAAACTATTAGTTCTGCAACGTTTCATGCTGCTAGAATTCAATAGGAGATTTTAGCCAAAATCACCCTACAAAAAGGCCCTTTCTGGGGTGAACTTTATCTCTACACTTGCAACAGTTAATCCTTCTTGTAAACAAGCCTGCTTTGTTGATCAAACACTCTATAAGGGGTTCCAGATATGCCTTTGTTAAGAGTTGTGATTCAGTGATGATTTTTACCAATGACATCTGTGTTCCACTGCAATACAACAGCAAAGTCCTTTAAATTTATTGATCTCAAGATAGCTGCACAGGAAGTTCACTGGCAGATTGTGGATTAATAGTGGTCAACTAGGGATGGCTAAAATTTGGCCTTCTTTTCTCGCGTCATGAGATTCCAGTACAAAACTGGTATTCCGTAACGTATTATAAGTCGCACAACTTACACCTTATGCACTCATGACTTGAAATTCATTCGGAGGTATTGTGCTTTGATATCAAAAGAGCCCTAAACCAGATATTTGAAACGAACACATGAAACAGAGACTGTAGTCTTGAGATACATCAGACCTCACTTCAGTTCGAAACACATTGCGCGGCAACACTGTATGAGGACATGCTTTTAAAACAAGGTGTATGATAAAATAAGTTTAGACTTACGTAGTGGTTCTTAGGCAGATTTTTATGTACTTGTCCTCGTGTACGGAATTGTAATCTGCTGCTAATGCAGAATTTGTAGTCGGACTAATAATTGTGACATAGACATTTTGTTTCGTATTCGTACCCACAACCAGACGCAATACACTTGTTTTGATACCCATTATATTGTACTTACACGACATGCCAGGCAAGCTTTCCTGGCGTTACACATCATAACTCATCATAACTAAATAAGGCTATAGTACATGGGCGTCAATCCTGGGGGACAGGGGGACACGTCCCCCCCCATTTTGGAAAAACGCCCATTGACTTAAGATTTTTACACAGTAAATTTTTAACAGAAGTGGCCATGCCCCCCCCCCCCCCACATTCGAGTAAAGATTGACGCCCATGCTATACTACTAGTTCTGGTAACTTGTTTGGTATAAAATATCATTGCCATTTGAAACAATGTAAATGTAAATTTCAACTGTTATCGATGACGAAGCACATCCAGTAGGTGACCTTCACTTTGTCTGCTCTATTAGTTGTAGTTGCCATCACTGTTCAAGTTTCAGTTTTAGTAATAACCAGTAAAAGTTGAAGAGATAACATCATCCTTTTATGAACAGCACACCCGAGAAGGTATCATACATTACACGTATTATTATGTACATGTTAAATGAACCAATCATATGATTGATTGGGTTCAAGGATAGAAGAGTACAAACTTTGTGTAATTACGTTCGTCGTAGTGTCTTTGTCTTTGTCAAGACGGGTTCGGGTAGGGAAGGGGGATGAACTTGTGTGCATTTATTGTGAATGATATGGGCAATTTCTCGGATCGACCAACTCAATGGTCGTCTGAGACAGTGGCGCCGCCAGGCTTTGGTGATGGGGGGGGGGGGCACAACAGATGATGTCGTAATGGCACTTCAGTTAACCTCCTAAGTCTGCGCAAAATACTTTTTTTCGTGTGCTCCCTGCTTTCGTATACACAGTAGGGATCCTTCCCTTGTCAAGTGTCACTGCACTAAGGTGCCGTCCTGGGGGAGGGGGTTCCCCTCCCCTTTGAGAAATTTTTGTTTATTTAAAGTTGCTTAGATGCAAAATGGTGTATCTTTATGATATTTTTGGAGCTGATCTCATACGTGTATGGCTGTAAAATGTCCATAGTTTAGTGAATTCTGGATGTCCCCCTCCCCTTTGAGAAATTTTTGCTTATTTAAGGTTGCTTAGAGGCAAAATGGTGCTATCTTTTGGAATATTTTTGGAGCTGATCATAAATAGCTTGTAAAAGTGTCCATAATCTAGTGAATTCTAATTTTTGGTTAGGTGAAAAAGGAGAGCATGTTGTCTAAGAGAAGAATACGTTGCCAGCAAACCTCCTGAAGACTCCTTTTTGGCTACTTTACCGCCTTCTAATGGCAAAGTTTTTACCCAAAAATACGTGCGTGGAGTCCACAGAAACAATGTTGGATTATAACGAAATTTTTCCTCCCCTTCATTGTGCATTATAAAAAGGCATATATGGCTGGCAGATACCTGTATAGGGCCTTCCGGAAGCTCTGGATAAAGTACATAAAATGGAGCAATGATATAATGCTTATTACTTGATATCAAATGATAATATAGAGTAGAGCACTTTACAACTATCGTATTTTTACTAATTTTGAACGGAAATCCAGATGAACAGCTTCCAGCAATGGGGAACGGGCGGGAGGGAGACTATTGGTGCAGGAAGGTGATATTAGACCTCCCTGATAGGTATAGCAAAAGGGGTGAAGGACTAACCAAGGCGTTTTCCAAAATGCCTTTTCGTCTTAAGTGTATTAAAGATCACTATCTATCAAGGGCGTCTAGCAATTTGTCCAGGGGTTCGAAGCCCATAGACAGGCTCTCAGCGCTTTGCGCCACCATGGGTTGGCGCAAAGCGCAAGAAAATTTTGGCCCAAAGTGCCTCTCAGATCGTTGGAAATGGCTCTTCCCAAGCCTATATTACCGCATATAAATAGGGGAAACCCTAGCAATATCGTAAAGAAAAACATTAAAAAATATCAAAAATATACTCAAGGGGGCGGCTGCCCCCTTCACCCCCTTGGCTACGTGTCTGCCCTCTATACCGATAATGGCTGCGCGTAAAGCGCTCGGTAAACTTTTTGGAAAATATATAACGGCAAATACGTAATTTCAACTTTCCAAATCATGCTACAACAAATTAAATTGAAAGATCACATATTGTTGCTAGGCCCCTACAGATGTTGTGATTATATTTCCATGTATTATTATGTTAATAATGGTCATGAGATGGAGTGCAAACCGTAAAGCATGCGAGCAAAGCGCGCGAAATTTTTCATTAAATGAGATTGCCATGACAAAACCTGCATTCAGAATCTGCATCGAGACACTTTCAATTGTCCAACAAACCTACATGCCACTCAAAAAGCCAGTCTTTTACCTGTTAATTCGTGAACAGCTTTCAACTTTTGCTGCTGTGCTTCTCCGGGGGTTGCTATCAGAAGATATTGATAATAAAAACACTATGGTAAGGTTTGAAGCGCGCGGAGCGCGCGAAATTTTTGATAGTTTGCGGAACGATTTGCGAAAATTTTGATAGTTTGAGAAACATTTGTGATAGAAAATGATTAAATAGATCTATCATTCGGCTGAAGCACACCTCACCCTACCCCCTACAGAAATCTATAGCTTAATCGCCTTTTGGGATCATTTTAAAATTTTCAAAAAAAAATTCATTGGGGGCACGCGCCCCTCCCCCCCCCATGCCCCCCGTGCCGGCGCCACTGGTCTGAGACTTGCTTTGCGTTAGGGACCGTAATACACTGGCTATGAAGTTACTATCTTTGGTTATTCTAACTCTCTATACAAAAATTTTCCATGAGTCTGAGGATTTTACTCAAGTAAATGTTGGATAATACTTTTAGCTAAGTGTATAAGAACTATATTTAAGAAAACTTGTTCAACGTTTGTATAACTCATGGAAATCGAATGTGTTCTAGTTATTCAATCAACTACATTTACATTTTCTTAGGTCAATTGTAGTTTGCCACAAAAATTAACCTGCTTATCACTTACGTTTGCGTGGAAGATATAACATTCCTTCTTGTGATGTGAGCACTGTTTGTGTTTTAATGATTTCTACGGATCTGACAGAACAGACTCGTAGTCTGAGCGGAGACAGAGTAGGCCCTTAAAATCGTAGTCCCTGAAAAAGTCCAAATTACCATTTCCTAAATACATCATAACATTTATAGATCGTGATAAATATTGCCAGAAGTTACCTTGTCTCTCCTACCTTCAGTATCTCGTCTGGCTTCAGACCCGACACAGAAACGATGTGAAGCGAATGTTTAGTTACTGCAGTAATTCCCTCCAGTTTTAGGTGTCAGCCTGCCTGTTCCACCAGAGATGTTGTAAAAACGTTTAGGTAGCAGGAAAGTGCATGTGCTACCAATAGAGAGCAGTATATTGGTATTGTGCCACTAACGTCTTTCTAACCTTGCCTTAATAGCATAAGTTGCTCTAAAAGTGCAGTGTACATGGTCTGAGCATAACACACATGTTTGGATGTTTCAAAGTCAAAATTTATCAAAAGTGTCCAACTGAATTGTCTAGTGTAATCTTAAGGAACGCTTTAAAAATCAGCTTAGTAAATGTGTTTCTATTTCTTTCTCATTTAAATTGAATGGCAGACTTACGTTGCATGTCTAATCACCGGTTTATTTACCGACATTATTCACAAACCAGTTGACGACGATCGTTTTATTTTTAAACATGAAATCAACTTTTGAATAATCGATAAACAAGAGAAAATGAAAAATGGATAACAAAGCCCTCGGTAAGTTGTTATAGTAGCTACCAACTTGACTAAGACTGCTTTGAAAAGTTTGACGACTAGAAAAAAGCTGAAAATCATTTCTTTTCTTCGGGCTGTACTTTGTCATCGATTTTCGTGGTATAAGAAATTAGAAGATCACCAATGGTACAAAGCGAAATGTCTGCTAACGCGCCTTTCGGTAGACTGAAATCTATGAAACATTCAGCAGTAATAAATCAATGATATTCGGTTTTTAAAGCTGGTTCTACCAAACTTTTCCACTTGGAATGCTATTGAACGTTATAACTTCTAGAACTATTCGTCCTCTAAATATCTTGGACGATTGATACTTTGCATTTTTTTGCACATAGCCATGTAAATTAATAAACCTCGGTTCAATGCCAGAAGTAACTGCGTATACGATGATCATTTGCGTCTCGTAAGAGGAATCTTGTGCAACCAAATTTAGCTTTAGATGCCCCCAAAACATGAAGATTCTTGAGCCTTGGAGAAACAAGCTACGATCCTCATCACGCAGCCTCGGAGGATATGGCATCCCCTACCCAGGAACGTTTCTGCTGAAACATACTTAAGAATATCCCTATAGCTCTAAATACAATTTATGCACTTTGATCGATATTTATTCAAACAATATAGCCCCATTTTTGATACTATGACTTGTACAGTCAGTTTTGTCCCCACTTAAGCTGACACACACCGTTAAGTGTCACTAGGGCCTTGAGCAACTAAATTCAGCACAGGCTACTTTGGTTTCTTCTTGAAGGTGCACTAGACAGGTGCTTTTGTTTAAATTGGAGGAGAGGCTAGAAATTAGCTAAGTGGGAAAATTTTGTACTGTCTGGGGTGAGGTCAGAGAGTCTTGAAGGCTGATAGGACTTTTCATTAAGATAACCTATTTAATTGTCATTATAATGCCACCGTATTTAACATTTCTCTTGTAAAAGAATAATTCATTGTTAGGGAATTTTTATCACATTTAGTCATTCCAGTCACCCTTCATTGACTAAAAATAAAACATTTCATGCGTGTTACCACAAAAGGATCAGCAGAAAACTATCAGTTATTTAAGGTTTAAAGTTACAGAACATTATGGCTCATTAAGCAAAAGGGAAAAAACAAAAAGCGGTTGACTTGACAGGTAAATTCTGTTGAAGTCTCTTATTACGTTCTTATTTGACGTTTGTTTGTTTGTTTTTTTTTTTTTTGAGCTGTATATTATTTACAACATGTATAGCTCCAACTGGAACTGAGAATGGTTCACTTTGTTTAAATTTAGTCAAAAAGTGTTGAAACTAGTACCACATTAGGTTTCATATTTTGATTTATAAAACTGAACACGCCGTTTTTCTGGGAGTTTTGTCGTTTTTTTCGTTGTTGCGGGATGGTTTAGTCAAGAAAGGCGGAGACTTTTGGGGAGGAGACAGGTAGACATTATCACTCCAGATTTTGACAAGGTAACACCTAACACTAGTACCTCTACCATAATTTTAAAAATATGAGCAACCTGTCTGCATCTCGCACGTTCATTCTGCCGTTATAGTTGTTTGTTACTGTATGACTAATTGTGAATAAGTGAAATTGATTTCTAAGCTCTATGAAACTCCTACCATATCCCATCTTTTTAAACCATTTAAAAGAGTGTCTCTGATGGCCTTGACCTTAACTGCAGGTCCGAGTTAACGAGCTTAACTGCCGAAGTAAAAGGAAAGAAACCACAAGAACGACAAGAAAGGGGGATTTGGATGTAACTAATGACTCTTGCAATTCAAATTCTTTTTAAACATGATAAGTTTCCTTCAATATGGTGACAAAATTGTGTACATGATATTAAAGCATATACAATTATCTCCAAACTGTCAAAAGATACTACCAGACACCAAAACAAATGTGACATTTGAATATTTAATAACTTACTATGGCTATCATCTGATGGACTCAATGATGTGCATTCTTATGTGGAGTAAGGATGTAATTGGTAAAGGTTGCTGGTAGCATTAAAGCATATTATGTACATCAAAGTTAGAACTGAATATTTCTAAGCTACATTTACTACACTAGGTACTCACGAATTGGGGCGAGAAGTTAGTTTTGACCTCCTGAACATTATCTAAAATTGCAGAAGTTATCCATCATACTTTGAGTCACTTTATATGAATATCACTGACCAATGAATTATGGCAGTAACTATATCGTAGCCTTGGCACTCATTATAAAGAGCACATTCACTGCTCAGACTTAAGAAGGCCGCCTCGTTGGAAAATATTGCAAAAGAAAAACATATTCCATCAATCACATGGTTTTTTTCTATCATCTAAATTTCTGGTCAATATGCAAGTTTACTCACCCTTATCATACGTGATAAACTCCGGTTGCTCAATGCATTTCTCTCTCAAGCAATGCAGTAAGAGTATAAAGTTATCTCAAAACGGGTATGTAATGAGTAACTATTATGTTTGTTATAACATCATCATAACTTATATTACACAAGAAAGATGCTGCTTCTTTGTGACCAATGTAAATTTTGAAATTGTTTGTTAAGATGTTCTTAATTGATGATTTCAAAATTTAGAAAGTAGTGCAAAAGTTTTAATGTGCAGTTCATCTTGAAGTCTTATAAGTCACTTTGATCAATATCAAAAGATGAAAAGTGGCAACTCATTTTATTGGTTTGTATACCATTTACAAATTTGCAAAATTGGTACTTGTATATGTAAAAGGCCCTTCAAATATAGTTTTGAAAGTCATAATCAAACTGGAGGAATATGATACACAGTCACTTAAATCCTTTTAAGCTACCAGGATAAAGGTCGCCATTTTGACCAAAACACACAAGGCTACCCACACCCAAGTGCACTAAATCGATTTGAAACGTTCATTTAGAATTCGTCATTTAAACATTTTGTTTGTAAAGCTATTACAAAATTACGATTTTGGGGGCTGAAAATAATTCCAGCTTTAGTCAATATTGAGTCTTTCCAAACTTAAAATGTCAACTTTCTCTCTTCAAAGTAAAGAGATTGAAATACAAAACCTTAACTTAACGTTTTCTAATTACGATGTCCAGCAGCCTAGCACATGTACACTGTTAAAAAAACGTAAATTAACGGTCGAATTTCTGGCGTAAAATTACACCCTAGAACCGTTTTTTAAAAATTACAGACATTACGTTAGTAAATTCACAGTGGAGCGTCGTTTCACATGCGCCTGCGTCGTAAAATTACCTTCATTTACCGTAATTTCAATAAACAGTAAATTAACGTTATTGTTTTGACGTAAATTTACAGTTAGCGACTGTTCTCATGTCACAACAACATTTTGTGGATTAAATTACAGCAAGAAGCTATGGTTTTACATGCTCATGAAACGTAAAATCACGGTATTCCTTTTAACTATCCTGTAAAGTTACAGTCAGATTTGACCAGTGTGGAATCATTAGTGTGAAAGGAAGAATGAAATAACAGATTTGAGAAAAACAAGACGGTAACCGTAATGAAGTGTACACAAAGCATGCTCGGATATTGCTGAAAGGGGCACGACAGTCAGTGCTGTCGGTTGGTCACAATTTTAAGGGGCTGCCGCGGGGCAACTTTAGCGCGGGAGCCAAAGGTACTTCCATACTTTACTTCATATGTAGTAGGGCCTAATGTATTCAAAACCCTTGTAAGGTGTATAAAAGGGACTCAACAATGACCCACGGACACCCCCAAAGGTATTATAGGGCGTAAACATAGATTCCATACTCCTATGCCTATACTGTTACGCTCCGTGATTCCTCATGGAGACGAAAATATCAGTTTGGAAGTGTCAATTTGACATGCGAGCCGTTCCTAGCCTTTCGGCAATCTGCTTTCGAAAATATGAACGCATTAAAGAAAATTCCATCCTTGAAAGAGGTTACCGTGCGTGCGCTTTAACAACGCATTATATAAGCGCATAATACCTTTCTAGTATGTGGCATACTTGACGCACACGTCTGCGTACTCGAAAAACGAACGCGATAGTTGCATTCCCGTTGTGAGCGCGTGAGAAAATAAACGAGCATATAACAGTGCGTTTCTTGAAGATACCTAGAAACTGACCAATGAATAGAACTTATGCATTGACATCACACTGACGTCATTTTGGATGAAAACATTGAAGCCCACGTGCACAAACGGCGTGGATTCCGCCGCACGTGTAGTAGACTTACGCGCGAATACGCTTGGTTGACAAATCAGCTGTCTGCATTTGTTGGTGTAATTTGCAATGGTACTCGCTTTCCGCCATTTTCCTCCAAAAGAGGGATTACTTTCTCCTTTGTGACATCATATGCATAAGGTCTATAAGTCCATGAACTTCAAACCAGCCATTAAGCGTTCATGATAAAGTGTACTTAGTGTGAAATGCCCGCGAGAAAGAAATAAACTTCTTATAAGTGAAATTTACCGAGGAGTGATACTTCTTAAATTTACAAATGTTTCGAAATAACAAGTAGGTGATTAACACTTTTGGCTGTTTGTTTTCAAAAAACGACTGAACAGTGATCAGCACTTCCGCCCCTATATTTTTGTTCCATAGGGATTCAAAGCGCCATTTAAAGTTTGGAATTTGAACTTAGAATATCTTTTGGACACGCTGACGCGCACGCCCTCTAATTACGAGTGATATTTTCTGTCGAGGTTTCCCGCGCTTTTACAGCCGGTTATCAACGGGCGAGATAATGAGCTGAAAATCCAGATTTCTTGTAGCCCCGCCCCCAAAACTCAGAGCAACCGATGGAATTTCGCGAAACTGATACTGTACACATGCTAAGGTTTAAACTGATGAATAATGTAACAGAAGGCGTAACCTATCACGGTGACGAGATAATTCGAATTCTAAAACTCTTATTTTTCAGATAAAATTGAAAATATTCTATGTTTTACAGTAATTTTTGATAAATCACATGTTGAAATAAGGTAGCATTTTTGAAGGCCTAAAAAGTGGTCGCAAATTTGCCGTGAACTTGACTTCGTTACAGGATAAAAACGGAGAAATTTGGCAAAATTGATTAGCCAAGAATCTACGCTTTCCATTGGTACCAATTTTGCGATTGGAAATAATGTAACGATGGTATATCATTGCCTCGAAAATTCGTTTGCTATTCGATTATTTTCTGTGTACATTTACACACATTTGTATTGGACGTTAGTGTATGTACAGCGATGCACTTTGTGAGTACGTAATATTATGCATTTCAGTGTACTAGGCCTAAACAAAAGTTCTATCAGTTCATTTTAAGCCAAATTAGCTAGTTAAATGTTTTTGAAACTTGAGAATCCTTAGGATCGTGGCAAGTGCTAATTTACTTCCAGTGTTGCTCCTGTACTTTACGACTGTGACATGACAGGCCTACAGAATGGACAGTTGGGCCCAGTGTGTTGTGAAGTGTACTGTGTGCATAACATACTGCTAAATCTCAATACTGAGTGCAGTGGCTGACTGGGGGAATGGATTCTTAGTTTTTTCAGTCCATAGGGTGCAAAATATTTCCAAGTTAGTCTAACTTTATGCGATAAAAGCAGATGAGTCACTATGGCATTGGGGTGATTGACTCTCTTTCTAGTGTGGGTAGCTAGCTAGGCTCCTTTTCAGTGCAAATATCACATAGGCTACCAAGGTAACTGGTCAATGATAAAGAATATTAGCCTCAGGTCTTAGAATGAAATGGGCAAACTTTGCAATATAACTATATATAGTGTAATGCTTTAAAATTATGCTATATTGAAGAAATAGAAGATATGAGAGTTACTGGTGTTTGTTAATGTCAATAATGGTATCCTGGAATATTGTAAATGGATTAGTGATTTGCAGCTAGTAAACTAGTATCGGTGTTACTGAATGGCTGGCTTTGGGGGAAACATGTTACAATTTGAGCTGACACTATACCCAGTACAGTCATGCATATCCTTAAAAGGAACCAGTGGCAACAAGCAACCATAGCATTTTTTCAGCATGCATGTTCAAAGGAAGACTGACAGACAGTACTTAGCAATAACCTGCAGTAGCAGGATATGCATGGTAAGTGTGGCATGATACTCGAGTTTCTTGTTTTTCTAAAGGTGGGGGGGGGGGGGGTAAAGCCGTCCCCCGTTTAGGTTTAATTTCCTTCTTCGGTGCTGGAAAACTGCTGAGGTTTTCTTGGTCTAATGCTTAAATCACTCATTCATGTCTCTTCTAGTAGGTTTACACTTTAACAGCCTGGGATGTAATTTTAGTTTCAAAGCTTTAGCAAAGCCGTCCCATTAACTTATGATTTTAAGTAAGCTAAAAGTTAATAGAATCCACAGTCCATCAAGGACGTTCAAACCCCCTCTCCATTCGCCCAAAAATCAAGGAAATGGGGGTAGCCTACTTTGTTGATATAACAGCAAGAATGAGAACCAGTTTCATATACTGTATTAAATCTTGTAATGTAGCCAGTGTAGTTAGCCAGTGTAGCCTTACAGTGATCAGCTCTAACATTATTTACATTCTTTGTTATTTGTCAAAAAAGCTTCCCTGTGAATTTAAGATATCTGTGGGGGTAGTTATGTGTAGCCAACTCCACATGAACACACTACACAGGCCTTAAACACTGGCCTACAAGTTGTCTCCCCGGGGTATGTAAAGCGCTGCTATACATTCACACAGTATGGCCCTATGGCCAGGCTATGCATTGTCAGGCTGGCTCCATATACTGTTACAGTATGTTGTGCTTTGTTTTTAGCCAGTTATTGGACATTCCATCTTTCTTTATCCGAGCTTGTAGTGTGTATATAACCATTTTAATCATTTTACCTATGTACCTCGTAACTGACATCATTTATCCAATTTTCCTTATTGATTGAAAGGGTACACAATTTTACCGTAATGCCGCGAAATTTGTTCGAGCATTCGGTACTTGTCATGCAGTAGTAGACTGTGCGAAGAATGAATCGTGAAGAAGCCATTCGTGAATGAGTCTCCCTGTATTTACCGTGAACTTGACTTCGTTACAGAATGGTTTGCAAAGAAATTTTAGTAAATTGTGGCTGAAGAATTTTGTCACCGAATATGCAAACTTTAAACATTGGAAATAGCGAGGCTAAATGAAAAAAATGACTTTTTTGAACAGTTTAGAAACAGTTACGTTGCGTTGTCAAAATATGGCCAAAATGCAATTTTTGTTGCTTGTAAATACCTGTCATTAAGAAAAATCACATCTAAGAATTGTTTTCAATGAAATTCGGTTAGCTGCAAGCATTGAAACGCCTTAATTACGTAAAAATCAACCTTCGAAAACTGCAAGTTTTATCTAATTATGTATTAATGAGCTATGACGTCATGAAACGTCATGCATATTCTCACAAGAAAAGAAAGCTCTTTTGGTACGGCTGATAACTGGCACGGACAGCTAGCTAGCTAAGATTTCTGAACTTCCTGTGTACATACAATACATAAGTGCACATGTACTGATCCAGACGTACAGAGCAGGATAATGAAAAGCTATGTCTGGCTGTGTTCAAGTGTTAGGCACAGACACATACAGTAGAGCGTCAAAGGCTCCGACCTGAAGACTTCCACTTTCAAGTAAGTTTCTTTTTCTAGAGAGTTTTGATATTAACGCTTCCGGAATAAATATTAATATATTTTTGCCTCATATTTTTACAATAATATATAAGTTGTGTCTTTAGTTCCTTTTTATGCAGTCTTGAGGAAATATAAGGAATCCTAATGAAATTTGGGGGTTCACTCAAGAAAAGAGCGTTCTACTGTGGAAGCAAGGGGTGACCTACCAAGGTTAGATAAATGCTGAAAGCGAACGTGAAATGTTAGCCAGTTGCTCTTCGAAATCCCATTCTATCATTGACTTCTCGACAGAAAAAGCCATTAACTTTACGGACATCATTCTATTGGAGAAGGTATACGTTCACCTAGAATCATATAATTTCGTCATATTCAAGATGTTTGCATAAATAGGTGTATTCAAAATTATTGTCCAACAACTGCAGAACTTGGAGAGATCTGCAGCGTATAGTATTGAAACCTAACGTGATATTTCATTAAGACATGTGTAGGCCTACATGAACCACGGCCTATCCCTAATGTTTGGTTCCTAAATGAAGTAGGACCCAAAATTGCCCTTCATGTGATTCAAGTAATAGTTTAATCCGTCAAGAAGAATTTAAATTCATGTTAGGCTAACTTAGCATTGTAGGCCTAGTTTGATTTTGTTAACTTGGCCCAGCCTAGGCCTGTCCTAGATCATGACCATAGATCATGACCCAAGATGGCTTAGGCCTGGCCTAACCAACGTTTGCTTGACTGTAGGCGTGCTGAAGAAAGTTAGAGCTAGACATATGCATGCTATCCTGTACATTGCAAAAAAGACTGCAAACTCAGCCAGCTGCAATCTTGTACCCCCAAATCAATTTTCTTTTGGATTGAAGCCCATACATAACTGCAGTATTGAGTTAAGAAATATGAAAGCATATGTAAAAGATTACAGAGAACATCAAGGCATGGCAGGAATGTTATTTCCCCTTAATTGTTGTATTGCACACTGGAAATCTTGGAAATCAAGTCACTGCCATGACTCCCTGTAATTGAGCATGCAGATAATTCTCAGATCTGTTACAGTGTGCTTCTATAATACACCAGTATTTTTCTGCCATTAAAACTTTGGTATTACTAAAATAACCAGCACAGTAAGTCTCCCATAGATGAGGTTTACTGAGTGGTACATAGCATTTCATGTAGGCCTACATCCTGTGTAGCATGTGCTTGCAGAGCTCTATTTTTCACTTTGCTTGTATTTACTAATGTTTTCTGATATTTTCTCAGATTTTCAATTGTCTCCCACCAGGCCAGGAAATACTTTCCCAGGAAATATCTTCACAGTATGTTAAAGACTGCTACCTATACCAATGCAGTCATAGCCTATAAAATTGATTTGAAGAGCTAGATGCAGTTCAGTGTTTGTGCCTTTTTTTTCAAATAGGTTGGTTATGATATTGCAGTACTGTGCTGTATGCTATATATTCCCTTCAAGGAAATCTTTATGTTGTCCTTACAGGTCCAAGAAAGCTGTGAAGACATGGATCTTCCTGGAACAACTTACATTTTTGCAATTGGTAAGCTAGGCTAAGTACAGACTTTAGCTTCAAATTAGATTTGTTCAGATCAGGGAATTTTTCTGAGAAATCATTTCAGGTTGTTGAGTCACTTTCCTCATCACTCTCACATCACAAGGAGGGGAAAATAACTGTGGTTTTTGGAGGCCTTAAAGACTACACAAGGTTTTGTAAGTTCCCACATTAACAGTAAAAAAATCAGTTTTAATTGCCTAATACTTCTTAATAACTTGTCTCATTGAGTCAAAAATAGGTTAGAAACGTCAGGTGACTAATTACTGAGTTCATAAAAGTAGTTAAAATGTATCCATGGGTAAGTACTGTGTATAATTTTGTGTAAACTTTCACAAGAAGATAAGCCTACTTTCTTCAAACAGTTTGGAAAAGTACACCATAGTTAATTGTGGAATATAATTTAAAGGTCTCAAAACCCCAAAACCAAGGACAGGAGATTTCTTTTAATTGTGAAGACCAAGGAAGGGAAATAAGTTCTTAAAGTAGTATACAAAAAGGTTCAACAGTTACTCTATTAGGATTCAAGCATTTCAAGATTTTCAGTTGATGACTTGAAGCAAGTCTGTAATGTCCTAAAAATCCAGAGTTGTACCAAATTACAAAGCATTTTATTTTTTCATTGATCTTCTTTTAAATTTATAAAAATTAATGGACTTCATCTTTTTTTAGATATATAAACTTCAAAGAAATATTTTGAATGGAAATTTTCCAATATTGAGCGTATAAAAAAGTCAGAAATTGCCCAAAAAATGATTGTTGTTTCTTATGACCCTATTAGAGCAGCACAGACTTGCTACAAGTCATCGTTTTGGAAAATGGAGAGACGCTGTACTTGAAAATAAATTGCCCTATCTCAAGAATAGAACAAGATAGAATGTCACAAATTGTTGCATTCCTATATGAATCACTTAAAAAGCCCAGTTTGTATGTCTTTTTAATGGTCACATTTTTATTGCGGGAAAGTGCTGTCAGTAAATTGAATGAACATGAAATGCTCTCTTATCTATATGAGATGTATGGTGATGGTCTTGTAACAAGAGGTCAAAGTTCATAGTACCCCATTTGAAGTACTGATTTTCAGTATATTTTTATTCCCAAACTGTCCTGCTGCTTTTGGCTACTACAATGTTTGCTGCATGCATCCTGTATTAAAAGCAAGAACCAGCCTCAATATAGCTCTTTGATACCCTCTGTATTGCTGCTGTGTCCACGGTTGTTCATAATACTGCTCATCAGTCATTGTTTAAATGGATTTTGATGTAACCTGTGGGCAGACTTTTGGACCATGAATTTAGGTATGGGTGTTTAAGAATTTCAGGGTAAAGTGGATGTTTAGAAGCGACACTTAAGAAGCTAAGTTGTTACTTGTACTGTGAATGTTGCTGGGCATTTTATGTTACTTTTCTTGCTAGGTCAGCCACTTGAAGCAAACCATTTCACGTTTCAGTTGGGAAGAGAGTGATTACAAAAGTTGACAACCCATTGGCTGCTCTTGCTGTGTGGTACAGCTCATTCTTCATGTTCAATCTACCAAAAAGCTGCAGCTGTGCTTTGTAAATTTGTTCAAAGGTGAGTGTCTTCCATAGGAAGTGATAAATACATGTAGTTGGGGGCATTGATGTAAGTTACTCTGAAACACAAGTGGCCCTCGTCTTGATAGCTCATAGCCTTGCCAGCAGTTTATTTGGCAAAGGTTCTTCCTAGTTTATGTCAGGACTTTAGTTTGTAAGTAACAGTATGAATCCTTTAACAGAATAAGTTTCAGTCACTTTTTTGTATGGGTATGTTTACATTAACAGGTAAACTCAATTATTTTTTAGAGTCGTATGTCATCTTCTATAATATATTCACCAGTGGATGTGGTCATTTTTTAAAATGGTTAAAGTTAAGCAAATTCTTAGTAGTAAAAAGTCTTTGGGCACCATGGATGTATGTTGACCTTTGCCTGAAGTTGTGCCTTATTTGTCACAAATATGCATGATAATGAGTGGGTGGGGTTAAACATAAAACTCTAAAAATGGTAATTTCTGATAAGCTTTATATTATCATAGTCAACTGAAATTCCACTGTACCAGGTCATGTTTGCTTTAAATCATGTTTGTTACCAGAGTTGTTGTGAAAATGGCATCACTGTGTAACAAAAAAAAAACATAAAAGAACTCGCTCATTTTTTGAGGTGTTTGTGTGCGTATTTTTTGGGGTGGTTCAAATGTCCATGTATGTTTAGTCAGGAATATTTCTTTTTTGCTTTTATTACAGATGTTTCTTTGAAATCAACCCTCAGACTGGAAGCAAGTCTATCAAGGACAAAGGTGGGAATAAGAACCATATTCAGCCAGGAGTTCTTTGGTTGGTGAACAAGTTAAAAGACTTTGATTTCAAAACTGAATGGGATGTGTAACAGTGTTTGCTGGACATTCATTTTCCTGATTTGCCATTTTTGAAAGATGTCTCTTCTTGTTCCTGTTTTCACTACTTTGGCTACCTACTGAAAGTATGACAGATTAAAACAGAAGACAATTTAGTTTGGCGGGAGAGAGTATGACTAGTCAGTGTCAGAGTCAGTGCTCAGTTTCTCTTATGTGGAAGACTGTATAGGTATTCTCATTGAAACGTTTAGTATGTGACACCCAGTTTCACTTTACACTTTTTATTGTAACATAGAAATGTATCTGACGGTTTCACCTTAAGTTTCTTTATATCTTTTTTTGTATCTTTTTATTGTCTTGATTCATATTTCTTGTGATTTTCTTTAAAATTGAGGGATGCTATTTGTTGGACCTATCAACAACGTAAAAAGTTTATATTTAAAAGAAGTATGCCTAAAATTGGAGGCACGGTTGAGAATATGGTTACCTTCTACCGAGGTAGATCTCTTATAGGGGTTCTTTGAATTTCATGTGAATTGTTTTACATTAGCTACAAAACTGAATTTGGCCATGCAAAGTTTGTGGGTTTCTCAAGTAACGCACAAACAGCCTAAATTGTTTGTTTATACCCTTTTTTTGTTTTCATCTTTACAATACCTTGATTCTCATTTCTTGTACATTTTCTTTAAAAACAAGGGATATATTTGTTGCATTTTGTCAACAAGTTAAAAGTTCATACTTAAAACAGATATGACTAAAGTTGGAGGCAAGGTTGAGAATAGATACCCTCTACCAAGGTGGAAGTTTTATAGGGTGTCTTAAAGTTAAGTCTTTGAATTTGATGTGAAGTATTTTACATTAGCTACGAAACTAAATTAGGTCATGCAGAGTGTTTAGGTTTCTCAAGTAACACACAAACAGCCTATATTGTGAATGGCCAATTTGGCTTAACCAAACACTAAACTTTTATTTGTAAAGTGTTCGTATCCACTTTAAAGTTTTGCAAGGGCTTCATGAGTGCCTGTGTATCTTTATGCAAAGTTGTTGAAAGTATCTGTTTTCATTTCTTGACAAGTATTGAATAAAACTGAGTTCTGAAATTTCTTTATTAACACATTTTCTGTTTTAGTCTAATCTCTAAATGATATGTAGGGTCCATATTTAAACCTGACACAAAGGATCATAGCAAGTAAAATTGCTTGCCTGTGAAAATTGTTATTTACTGACTTACCCTTACAAAAGGCAAAAACATGTTGATTTTTGGAAGTATATACTATTTCCAATTAACCTTAGAACTTTATAACATAATCTTTACTGATTTCTGCACCGTTTAAGCGCTTTTGGTGAATCCAATGTCTAACTGTAAGCAATGTCTTACCAGTCACAGAACGTCCCAGTTAACCTACGTGCAGATGTAAAATAACGTTGGTCACCAGAATCTTGGCTGCCTGTATTTGATTGTAAAATTACAACATTGCCCACGTGAAAGAAAGACATTTTACATCACTGTAAATTTACAGCCGCAAACTCTTAATTTGCACGCTCACCTATGTTAATTAACACCCATTTAGTAGGATCACGGTCGATTGTAAACCGTTAATTAACAGTAACATGAAACTAAAAAAACCTGTCAGTGTTTTTCTACGCACAACTGTAAAAAAACGTCGGGTACCGGAATCCCCGCTGCCGGTATTTTACCGTTAATTAACAGTAACATGAAACCTGTAAAAAAACGTGTCAGTGTTTTTCTACGCACAACTGTAAAAAAACGTCGGGTACCGGAATCCCCGCTGCCGGTATTTTACCGTTAAATTATAACTTTTTTTTTACTGTGTAACCAAGAAATTCTCATCTGCTCAGAAACAAAATAAAAGAAAATGTTCCTATAATATATGATAAAAGTTTCGAACTTATTCTGTCTCGGTATCACACTCAATGCAGCAAGTGAAAATTTCAGAAGAACGAGCATTGAAATTTTCAAACTGATGATTTAACTGCCTTTGGTTTAGCCTTACAATATCTAATTATCTACCTAATTATAAATCTGGGCTAGGCTAGTAGCTGCATTGGCACAGTGGTAGACTACATCAAAACTCATTTTTCTCAAACAATTCAGCTTTACTTCGAGAATCTATATATCTATTTATTGATTTCTAGGAGCTTCTCTTTGATTCAGCTTGGTCAGCAAGTCTTTTTATATAGGTTACCCCAATTCTCAGGAACTCTCACTCTTTCTGGGTGCATAGCGCCAGGAGAGAGTTTCATCACACGGTGGATTTTTATGATAGATTTATGACCTAATCAGTCATGTGAAATAGACTCGAGGTGTGCGTAGAACTTTCTAACGTGTATGTTTCTTAATAAGATCGGATCAGAAGTTCCTAGAATGCTTCTTCAAAGCGTAAGCTTCCTTGTAGTAGAAGTAAAACTGTAATATAAAAAGAGATCATAATGCGAAGATTTATTTAACATTGCTCTAAAATCCTGTCCACATTTAATGTGTGCATATGAAAAAGCCTAGCAACTGTTACACTATGCTAAACTACTTCAAGGCTAGTGCTTTTTCTTTAAGCTAACCTTAAAGTTACAAATTACCTGAACTTATCCCTGTTGTAGTAATTGTTTCATTAAAAGTAGAAGTAGCAGGCTTCGTTCTCGGTAGTATGTGGTACTTAAGTGTCAAATGCAGGGTAGAAATAGGGATTCAGTTATTGAATTTTGAATACGAATTTCATCTTCATCGTAACTGATACTTTTGAAGTCTCCTGGCAAAATTTTAATCCCTCAGTAAGATCACTACTCCCTCATCTTTTATGAATTGTTTACGTCCTTCACTGGTTGGTCCTCATTACAGATTCTGAGCTTATATCAAATGAGCAGTATGCTTTAACATAGCGCTAATCGAATGGAATAAAGGCAGCTTAATGCCTTTTGAGGTTATTATCTGTTCCCACATTCCAACGCTCAAAAACACTCATTAGCTGCTACAAAGAACTATAATACGGGATTATCAAATGATAAGTAACAGTTTTGGGTAAGATCTTTCGCTTCTGTATTAATCCTAACAGAGCATTACTGGTGTTTTCACTCTAACTTGTAAGTACAACTTAAGTGATTTCTACTATTGCGCACTCGTGCGCACGTATACCATCAGTCTTGTAAGCCTAAGTTAAGATCAAGCTTTACGTTGAGCTTAGTTCTGTTGTCAGGAAGGATCCGGAAAGTGGGAAAATAAATTACAAAAGTATTTTAGCTTTCAGAGCCACAAAAATATTGTCAATGGGAATTTGTGGTATCGCTGGAAACGAATGTAAATTTTCTATTCACTTGGAAGACGCTTTGTAGTTTTTGAGATAATTGTATACAGCACGTCTCATTCTACGGAGTGTGCATTGCTTTTTGAAAATATCATTTACATGTTTTCACGAGTAAACAAAACAGTCGTCGTTTCTACACTAGCAAGTTTTGTAATCTTGTTGTCGGAACAGATGACAGAAGTTTAAAGCTATCAAGTCAAATTATGGGATGGAGAAAGATTAAGGGGTAAAATTTGAATGGATTTATAAAAGTATTTAGAAGATGACTAAAGGATAAAACTTGGGTTTAACAATAACCCCGAGTAACTACGACTATGCTTTTACTCCATTCGTATTAGATCCATGGTATTAATACTCTTGTATATTTTGCTACCAAACTGTAAAAGTCAGTCACAGTTCATATTGGTAAATACTTCTAAACCTAGTCAGTCTCCAGGTCACTGCGAGATTAGCAGCCTACAGGCAGTGTGAATGGGATGTAACTTGGCTCTTTACGTCCACTAAGCAAGAGCTTGCTATATAGGACCCCCTGATACAAATGTATCTACTTTGCGTGCAGCGCTGACGGTTAACTTGAGAGTCAGATTAGCCTAATTGTTTCAAATACACACCAGTGTGATGATTGGAATAGTTTTCATATGTGTATGATTTACATTGATTAACCAATCACCCTGTCTGTAAACGGCCTAAGGACGAGAACGTAGTCACGTTGCAGTTAAAGCTTGGAAATAAAGAGAACATTTGACGGGAGATACTGCACGAAGCTCACTTGAATAACAGCCCAATGCTTGAGATCTGAGAGTTGTTCCTTACCTGCAAAGATAATTTATAGAATTTGCATAAAACCGTTTGAATCGAAAATACTACAATACCAGCAAAAGTTTCATTTTTGATATTTGAACCCAAGCAAATCTGATGTAATACATTATTCTGCATGTCTACAAATACTAATTTAACATTACGAACACTTCTACAATTTCTCTTTTAAATATTAAATACAAGCGTAGCTCCCCTTTGATATTACTGCTAGGAAGATACCCTTATGTTATCAAAGCGAATTCTGTTGTTAATTTCGAACGAACTAATAACTTAATTTTAAGCGAAACTGTTGACACAAAATGTGACTTAAATTATGATACCTCTCATTTTGATGATGCATGGTTAACGTTCAGCTCGTTATATTGTTTTTCCTCACTTTGGTTGTTGTCAATGGAACTTTCTAAGCCTACGTTTGTTATGCATCATATCATGTTATTCACAATATCCTACTTTCTATTACACCCTGCTTTGAATGTAGCATTGCAGTAGGCAAAACAGCAGGCCCGTAGTCAAGGGGAGGGGGCAAGGGGAGCAAAAAGTCCCTAGAAGATCAAAAATTACCACTGCCATAATGCATTTTAATATGTTTCGCCTCCTCTGGAAACTTTTTCACCCACCTAGACGCCCCCCCTCCCCTTCTTCAGCACATTGTCTGGCTACGGGCCTGCAAAGCAGATCAAAGAAAGTTCGACAACGTTACCATAATTGTAATGCTACTATGAAAGATACACTATTCGTGTCCTGTAAGAAATCTCATATAAAGATGTGGGTAAATTGGCAAGAACAAAGCAACATTTTATGTTTAGTGTTTTGTGTTTCAGAAGTTCAAGATGGATTCTATGAAATGGTAAGGAAAAGCAAACAGATGATGACGCAAAAACTGCAGATAAAATAGAAATTAGTATTGATTTTAATCAGAGAGTACGGAACGGAGAGATAAGGACAATGATTGCTCGCGCTTAAACATCTGTGAATGGCCAATTCCCTGGTAAGAATTTGGTGTTTTTCGCTTTACTCATCACCGGGAAATTTCTTCAACTCTTTCTTTCTCATGGGAGCCATAACAGTCCCTATGAAGTTGATGTGCTTATCCGACGAAAGACAGGAGGTATTACGTTACCACAGCCAGTGATGTTCTTCTCATTCACAACTTCAGGACTCACTAAATGTTCACTACGGCTGCGTAGTAAATATGTTTTGTTTTCACAGTTCTGGTAGGGATGTGTGAGTTTTTATTTGAAGACACAAAAATCCTGATTTCAATTTGATTTTCCTACGGGGAGTTATGTTATTCATTTCATAGGCCCTCAGAGTTTCAAACAGATCAAAAACTTGCAAAAGTAGCCTCAAATGTAGCCAACTTGATCATTTTCCCGTGAGTTTCTGAAGCTAACGATGGTATGTTGGGAAAAGGGTACTTGTAGAGTACTTGTAGAGTATTTAACATTGTAAACAATGCAAACGACACTGAGCGACACCTTTGCTAAAAATGACCATATTTTTTACACTTTTTCCATTTTTCCATTGTAACAGATATAATAAGTGTTGTGCATGCGATCGATAATAAAACGAAAGATCTTTTAAACTACGACAAATAGGTTGGAATTTAGGATTTCTAGGGCCTGAAAATTGAATTTATGGATACCGTGGCCAGGGTAAGCCTCTATAAGCTGCCTTAGGAAGAGAAGGTGATACTACATACTTTTGTGAACTTACAGAGTACAGCCCGAGAGAAGATTGATTATTAAAGGCTAAGTTTGTAGACAGATATTTTGGATTAGCCTAGAAATCCGTACTCCTGTATTTTACTATCAAACTGTACATGTAGAAGGTCCGGTACTTAACTCCAAGCTAATCAGGTTTTAATAAGTTGAAAGGCCCTCTGGAAAGCATATTATAGAAGCCTGCTGTAGTGGGTCTTAGACATAGCAGGAAGACCTTACCCATGGGTAGTGTAATTTTGTAAAGTGAAGTGAAACCCTTAAAAGTGTCGGCTTTTTGTGAGGCTACCAAAGGCAAATTCTGCATTCCAGTGTAAGAGTTTGTTCACTTGTGCCTTGCGTATTGTACATGTGGCAACTTTTTGCTAATTTTCTTGTATACAGGAAAATGATATGAAAGTGCAGTTCTTGTGTTAGGATCTATGAACTTTGTCAATACATTCATCCTCATGAACGGTTTTTTTCAGAAATTGTTACTGTTCATTTTGTTTGCAGATGCTGATAAAGCTTGTGATACTTCAATGTGCGGTACCGTACCTGCCTAGCAGTACCAAATTGTCATTTTGGAAGTACGGAGTTAAAAAGCCATGGACTTAATTCTATCATCCTTCTGTCATCATCCAACACTAGCGTGCAACCCTCTCAGCAGATCAAAATAAGGGGAGTAGCAACAAATAATATTTATCAGCATCTAAAGTAGGCTATGGATTTGTGGAATCTGTTGTTAAAAAAATGTTACTGACTGGTTGATTCTGGACAGAGTAAAGGAACTTTGAATCAAGTGCAGCAGCCCTCCTGTTGCTTATGCTACTACTATGCAGATCTAGACACAGAGCATGGACCGTCCTTAAGAGATAAACAGTTTTGTAGTCCACTACCGGTTGGAAGGTGGAGGTAATGATTCATGTGTGAAAAATGTTTCGATCTCATTGTGAAGAAAGAATATTCTGTATGCTAGCAAGGTGCAGCCATTCGTCGATGACCAAGTGAACTCATTGGAGTTGTTGTGAGATAGGAAATCCTCTTACAGATGGCAAAGTTGGAGCAGACTTGCAAAATTACTGTACATTGAAGCATTTGACCAATGTTGCCATTTAACTAATAAGTCCTCCAACATTTGCTCTGAGTAAAGATTTCATTGTCATATTACAGAATACATGTCACATGTTTACCCTTCTTCAATAAACTATGTAGACCCATACTGTACGTGTGTTTGATAGAGTGTTTATTTTCTCTGAATTTGTATTTTCTTTGAATGAAACCTTTTGCAGGACTTACATATTTATTTTTCTGAGTTCACAGTCACATAAATTTTTATGACCTTTAAAGTATTACATTATACTTCAGGAGCAAGCTTATGTGCATTTTGTCCATACTTCTTACTTGAGTATACAGCTTGTACTGAAACTCACAGAGAGATTATTATCTTCCCTGCAATAGGATGTTTTCCTCCATGCACAATTCATAACAGTAGAATGGTCCTTGTTTGTCATTTGAATATCAAGAATCCTTTGTTCAATAACATGAATTTTCACTTGAAAGGGTATGTATCATACAGTTTTCATGTGTATTCGTATGTTGTGAAGTACTTGTTTTGTCAGGTAAACATATTGTAGGAATGTAAAACCTCTCAAAGTATCTTGCATCATTTCTACTACCTATTCCCAAAGGACCATGAAGATAGGAAAATGAGATTGCATAAGCACTATTTGTAACTTATTCTCGGAAATGTAAGTTCAGAAATAGAGTACCGGTACTAGATATTTACAAAAAAAAAAACTTGAAATAAATTGTGTTACTTCAAGGTAAGCTCTCCATTTCTAAATTTCAATAACCTTCCTTCTAAGACATACTATGAGTGAACAGGCGTCAGTACATGCTTCATTGTGTTTTAAGTTTTCAGGCATTATTATTGTAAAATTATTGTGGTAATAAAAGTAGGAAGGGGGAGAGGGTGCCAGGCCCAAAGCAAACTAGAAATCCTGAACTTGAAGGCAAGTACATCGAAGCCCATGACTGTTGAAACTGTTGGTAGAGAAATACCAACAATGTCACACAGCAAACAGATTTAGCCATACAGTACGTAGCTCTACTGACAAAAGCTGCAATTATACTGTATGACAAGTCTATATTGCATTCCTAACATTAGGACTGTAGGCAAAATGCAAATCTTTTCCTTAATGCTCCACCTAGTTCCTTGTAACTTTATGAGCTTGGTGGTTCCAGTGAGACTAGTCCAGGTCACCTAATGAAAGGCCCCAGGCGGATGTACCCGATCTGCCGCAGCTTATGATTCACTTTGAATCGTAGTAGCCCCCGAAGCCAGCCCGACAGATTCAGGATTGTATGTTTGTCTCAAACTTTTTGAGTGAAGGAAGATTGGTGTTCTTGTTTTTGGTGATTTGTCCAGAGTCGAAAATCCACATGAACTGAACAGTTTACAGTAGGCCTAGGCAATACACAATTAGTAGGCTACTACTTCTAGTAGCCTAGTACCATTGATGATTATATCATTATAGTGTACCATAAACTTGGAGAAACTACGAAGCACTCCCAACTGTTTGCGAGCCACAGATGGTTTGTTTACTATAAGCCTAACGTTATAAGTTACATTAGCGCTCTTATTACTCCAACGGGGGCAAAAAACGGACGCTATCGTTACTGTAACAAAGCAAACTAACACGAAGTTAAAAAAACGAGAAACTTAAAATTACCTTTGGCTAATGTTATTGACAGTAGATTGGGCTATATATACTACTTACTATACTACTTACTAGGTAGGATAGGACACATGTACTTATCTTGTTTGTATGTTGCCAGGTACACATACGGTATACACATAGCGTTGCACTTGCACATCGCCTTGCCTGGGCACGTCACGTACATGTATAGACAACTTCTGTCGCATGTTACATGTGCAAGTTTTACGTATATGTATCCGTCGTACACTTGGTAAACGTTAATATG
Source organism: Holothuria leucospilota (assembly GCA_029531755.1). Taxonomy (NCBI): domain Eukaryota; kingdom Metazoa; phylum Echinodermata; class Holothuroidea; order Aspidochirotida; family Holothuriidae; genus Holothuria; species Holothuria leucospilota. The sequence continues at coordinate 75,784,538 of CM055961.1, read as the reverse complement.
TTTCCAACGGAAATAGGGACTAGAAAAATGCACTTCTTAGTTGATCGTTGATGTTTAAAAGTATTGAAAACATGTTTGAATGTTATTTTACGATCATTATAGTTATTAACTACTCGATCATATTAAATTACACAATCTATTAAGTATTTTCGGTTAGATGGTTGGAATTTAGTAAGCAGCATGCGTTTCGTATGCGTACCTGTTCCTATGCCGATACGTCCATGCTGAACGTGTATACTTCATGACGGATGGATTTTGAAAAATTTGACATACGGGTATACGTACACGGATGGATTTTGAAAAATTTGCCATTTCGCGTGCGTAGCTGTTCGCTGTGCCAATACGTTAATGTTGAACTTGTGTGCACGAGAAAGTATACCGAGCCGGATACGCAGTCGAAAAAGTCGTGTCCCCGAAAGCAATCCCTACAAGCGAAGCTGTGGGCTTCGATTAACTAGGGAAGATATTAGCTTTGAAAGAATATAACTTTTGTTGGATGGGGATGGGAAGAACAAGACGTTGTGCGCCCCATTTGCGTTGATCCACCATAGCTTGTGGTTAACTACTGAGATTAAAGATTTGAAAAAGTGGGGGCCATTTAAAGCTCATTTCAATCTACTGTTTAGTGCCGAGGGGAGAGGTGGGGTTCTTGTTCAAGGCCCTTCAAAGTAAAATACATGACATGTCAAGTTCAGAGCTAGGAAAGTTTTTCCTCTTTCCTTCTCCTCAATTAGTATATCAGTAAAATGAGCTTTCGTAGTTTTTTCTTCAACACCTTGGACATTTTTGTAATAAACATTTACAATATTCCCATTCTTTGCTTCCTGACCCTATTTTGGGTCATTCTGTTTTATTTGAAACCGTACAGCTGTCACTCAGTTTACATATTTGAAAAGTAATCGATTCAATACTAAGTGTTGAATGTAATCCTTAGATGTTGTCTTTTTACGGAATTGTAATTTCCACATTTTTTATAAATTTTGGCACATACTGTCATAGCAACTGAATTTTTATTCGAAGTCCTCACTTGCCAGTTTCTCCAAATTTTAAAAAACAGATGTGTTGTAGCTGCACTTACCTCCTTAGCTGACCCTGCAGTTTCCCGATGATCGAATCAGTGAGACACTATGAAGAGTAAGGAAACTACCACTGCTCTGCAGAGTATTGCTGTCCTTGAATGAGTGAGTTAGTTGAGGTTTTACGGCTCAGTTTCTAATCAATCGGTTTAAGTCGGGCCGGCCACGGCCTTTTTTCCAGTTGTGGCTCACTGGCTTGTTTTCCCTACCCCATTGCTTATGCTGAGCACCAAGCACAATGCTAGTAGGTTCCATTTTTAAAGTCTTTGGTATGACCCGGCCAGGAGTCGAACCCCAGACCTTCCGACTGCAAGTCGGATGCTCTAACCACTTGACCATGCAGTCGGCTGTCCTTGAGCTTGAGCACCATCTCATGTGGAGGCTGTAAGCGTGAAGTGATTGATACTCCCAATGGGCGCTATTTATGACGGCGGCTAGGCACATGGAACACAGGAATTTTGCGAGCGAGCATCTCCATGTGTGCCAGTCTTCCAGCTCCCTGATTCTAATTCAAAGGATTACCAGAAATTACAGAAAACTGATGATTTTTATCAGGCTGCTACTGCCTACAGTGAATTTAAAACAAACTTGAGAGCATTGCCTAAGCGCAATTAGTTGAGTAACAATTTGACTCTTTCGATAATCCTCTTTTATTTTCCTTAAAAATATTCATCAAAACATAAAAATAATTTAACATTATCTTTGGGTGCTTTTGAAAATTTAGTTTCAACTCAACAAGGTGTTTTTTCCTGCCAGGGTCATGCCAGGTTTCAAGACAGTGTCCTGAAAAATAAGAATTGTTGTTTGTTTCCTTTCTCTAACATCATGCATGGTTAAGGGGAACGGGTGAGAACGGATGATACGACCGAATCCGTACTTCAGTTTCCCTTCTACAATTTTAAATATCAGGGTAAACACAGTCGCATTCTTTACCTCAAACACAGAAAAAATTGATGTTTATTTGGTTGTCTTTTGTTCTGTGGATTTGATAGCAGCTCTCCGACAGACTCTAGCAAATTGGACAACCAACCACGTTGACTTGATTTCACACATAATGGTATTCGGAAACACCTAACGGCTACTTGCCATCCGACTGGTTATTTGCTTACAACTCTGCCAAGTTGAAAAATTGAACAGTACCCTAGGTACCATAAACGGTTGGCGTTATGTTGTACCCATGTTGACATCGTTAGCAACAGTTGGTGTTATGCCGTGTAGGCGGCTAAAGACAAGGCCAACATTTCTCCAACCTTGTACAGCCAACAATTTTAATTTGGCTAATTGTAGGGCATCATGCATTTAACCAATATCAAACCAACTTCAAGCAGCCACATTTTGGATGTTTAAAGTTTAATCTCTGTCAAACATCTGTCGTGAAACCAACCGTTGGTCATTATGCATTCAACCAACATTGGGCCAGCTTTAATAAGCCAACTGTTGGGAATCATGTTATTAATCACCGCTGAACCAGTTTTAAGTGACCAATTTGTTGGGCAAACTTTTAAACTAGATTTATATAGGCCGCAAACACTGGACAGCTATAATCCTACCATGAATAAACCAGTACCATAGACTATATGTAGTCCTGTCGAAACAATAAATAGATGCTCGAAATTCATTGAATTGACAATTATCTATGATATTGTCAGATAGTATTTAGTTCATGCTATCCTTTTCCAAGTAATTTACAAGGTACGCCACGCAGACTTGTTTATCTCACAAGATTTATTTATTCCCACGCTTTTAGCGCACCTGGTAGTCTTTCCGGTTTCCTGTCACATGTTTTGGTGTACGTGACTACTTCCACGTCCTGTACCACGCCGGAAGGTCCCCATCCCATATTTTGTAGGTGTGGCCAATTTCACTTTCTGTGGCCTCCTCATTGGTCATACAGTACCGACACATTAATTAATATTTATTTGCTTGAGTGCGTGTTAACTTTTAGCCAATCAGGAGACTTCATTTTAGTTCCTGGATCTTCCCACAACCCTCGTGGCTTGGAAGCACGAGAAGGGCTCCCAGCCCGCAAGCTCGCACTCGTTGTGCAGACCTTGAAACGTAAACAACATGCAGAGTCACTTTGTATATAAGTAATTATTCTTTTGGCCGGCCTTTTTTTCTGATCAACTTTAATCATCTTTTTGGAATGGAAATAAATCACCAATGAACTGAAATCAACTCTCATCATTTTTGTTAATTTTCTGTCTGGAGTTACACCCCAAGATCCCTGTACAAAGCCTTCGCAGGAGCGATTGGCCTATTATCCCACATGGCGGAGTAGAGCGGGGCTTCAGCTCGCTACTTATCCCACATGGTGAAAGAGTCGGGGCTTCTACTTGGCGAATAATTTCACGTCATACGGAGGAAAACGAGGCAGTACGATAAGGCCTCTGAGTACTTAGGCCTCTTCAACTTGGATCGTCTTCTTTATCTGTTTATGGATACACGGGCTTGAACTTTATACGTTTTTATCCCCTGTTCCCTTCTTAACGATAGCCCGACCTGTCTATCAAAGGAAATCTCCCCCACCTGTATGGATCGAAGGACTCCCCATTTGGATCTTTGTGGACCTCAGCAGCTGTAGTAGCCTAATTCAGAATTTTTAAATTCCTGAGGATTCCTTTCGCCAACGATATCAGCCTAGTCTAGCCTACGCCCAGTCTGGATCTAGCGAAAGGTTTAGCCAACGACAGCGATCTAGGATCTCCGCCAACGCCGGTGAACTCTTTACGCGGGTCACGACGGCTACCTGCAACGCAGAAGTCCCCGGACAATGACCGCTGTTATCATTAGGATTTAGCCTAGGGCTATTTATTCAAGGTGAGTGCGAGACAACCCCCCCCCCCCCCGAGTATGCTCACTTCTGCACGGCATAGGCCTAGGCCTAGTTTAAGTAACTTTCCAGTAATTTCATGTTGTGATGTATTATTCTAGCCTGGGCTACTACAAACAGGTGTGCATTTTTGTGTAATTTTATTGAAGTCTAAATTTAACGACATTGTTGTTATCTAGGCCCTACAATGCCTAGGCTAGCCTGTATAGCGTAACAGTGTGGGTCTGACTCAAGTTGTTTACATTTTTAGTCATGGCTAATCTGCGTAGCACAGACTTCCTCCCTAACCGTTTCCATGGCGATAAAATTAACGCAGATTTGGCTAGAGCACATTTTTTCGGCCTTTTCAGATTATTTAGAGGCACACAATATGCAAAATCCTGCAGACAACGCCCAATTTCAGGCTGTAGTTTCTCTTTTCAAACGTACCCTTCAAGGTACTGCACGTATATGGATTGAGGGCAAAATTTTTCGAGACCTTCTAAATTTAAGGGCCTCTTTTCTAGCCCGATTTAGTGACTCTTCCTCACATCATGCCCTAAGTAGGCAATTTTCAGACCTCAAATATGTTGAAGGAGATACCGCAGAACAATTTTTAGCCTCAATCAGAAAACTGGCTTTACTTCTGGGCTATACTGAACTTCAAGTGCGTGATAAGTTTCTGGCTGCTCTTCCTAGCGATTGTCAATCTGCAGTCTTAATGTCTACGGACCAAAATGCAGGCATAGACGCCCTTGTACAAAAGGCCCAGATATATTTCGATTTGAAGAAGAATTCGTCTGCATCGAGCCCCACCCCTACAAAGGTTGCCTCTTCACGAGACACTGCCATGTCTACGCAGACAGATAATGTGTTAAATGCTAGCAGTGCAGAATTATGCAATAAAATTGACGGTCTTCTAGATAGCCGCTCTCGTAGTTCTAATAGGCAGGCTAATAATAATGGTCAATCCTCTCGTCAGCGTTACAACTCGAGAGATACCAGACAACAAGGCCCCCGCCGTAGGCCACACACACAAGCGCACCCATACCAACCTAAGCCTAGGCCAAAATTTCAAGGGCTGTGTTTCTATTGTAATGTCCCAGGACACAAAGCAGCAAACTGTTTCCTGCGACAAGAACATTTAAGGGCTCAATACGGCCCCTAATTTCATTCATATCCGCCTAACGATAGGCAGTTTGGAAATCAAATTCCGTCGGCTTATAATAGCCAAAATTTTCACTAAGTAATGTCGGTGAGTGTACTCCTCACGTCAGGCGTTCCGGAAAAGAGGATTTACAAAATTATGCTGCCCCTAGTAATACGGCTTCGTACTTGGGAAATGAGTCCGACGTTACTATCCAATTAGATGAAAAGAATTTTGTCAAGGCCCAGCTACAAGACGGAAAGAATATTTTAATGTTGTTTGACTCTGTTGCAACACGGTCGATTTTATCCAAATCTGTCGTTAAGAACTCTCGTTATTTAAGTTAACTAAAGCCAAGTAAAGTTGAACCGATATCTTTTCGCCTAGGAAATGGTCAATTTTCGGTTGCTCATGAAACTTTGACATTTATTGTACATATTCAAGGTCATAGAGTTCAGTTGAATGCTTTTGTCACTGAAAATCTGACAGGCATAGATTTGCTTTTGGGTACAGATACTACTAAACAACTTAATGGAGTTCTGGATTTCTCAAACAACTCCTTTAAGATTAAGCCAAGTGTGCAACGTTTTCGACCTACCAGTAAGGTTGTAATTTACCCAGGTCAATGCAAGTATATTAATGTGCAAAGTCGTGTACCATCTTACGTACGTAATACTGAAGTAATTCCTTCAACCAGCTGCATTTATCGCACATATGTGCCCTACTTCCATGATGGTCAAACTGCATAAAGGTAGAACGCAATTTATGTTGACGAATGATGGTACACGCCCATTTTTTGTGTCACCTAAGCAGAATGTAGCCTCTTTTAACTTATCTGACATTGCATTAGTAACCCATGAACTTCATGCAGACTGGTATCATGAATGGTTGGAAGTAAGGAAATTCTCTAGGCAGTCTTTAGGGCATGTTAATACTGCAACATAGCAATCTTCTAGTGCTGGTTCTACCGAATATTCACAACGTGACCACGTTAGGCGTTATAATTCGCACCGTTACCGACATTTGAGGGAGGATGACCCCCTAGCTTCACTGACAGAGTCCGAAATTATTAGACAACAGGTCTCCTTAGATGAAAGTGCTCTAAATTCAAGGGAAAGGGAAGAATTTTACCAAATACTGGACAAAGACAAGGAAGTCTTTTCATTGTATGGCGAACTCTCAAGTTGCCCGAATTTTGAGGCAGATATATCATTAACCAATACAGAGCCTTTCTTCATTAGGCCTTACAGATTATCTCCAGATGATAAAGTTATTGTCTAAAGAGAATTAGATAAATTGGTAGATCTTGGAATATTGGCTGTTGGACACCAGTCTTATACATCTCCGGTATTTTTGATTCCAAAAAAGGTACAAATGAAAAACGTGTTGTAACAGACTTCCGTTTTCTGAACAGCAGAATTCATAGAATTAATCACCCCTTCCCACTCTTGAGTGAGACCTTACGTACTATTGGTAACTCTGAGGCAACAATTTTAAGCGTCTTAGATTTGAAATCTTTCTTCTGTATTCCTTTGAGTAAACATGCACAACAGTACACAGGCATTGCTTCTTATAGTGGAGGTAAACATTACTACTATAAGCGTTTGCCTCAAGGCTTGAATCTCTCACCTGCAATATTTCAAGCTAAAATGAATGCAGTATTGTCACAGGTACCAAACTCAGATCAGTTTTGTGTTTCAATGCATGACGATATTATTGTTTACAGTAAGGACAAGCCATCACATTCTAAGCACTTGTTAGCTCTTTTTACAGCATTAAAAGAGAATAGTTTGAAAATTTCTCCCGTAAATGTAGCTTATTTCGCTCCTTCGTTTCTTATATGGGGCATATTTTAACGGAACACAGTTGCGGTAAGGCTACTATCCAACCACTTACTGATAGGTGTGCTGCGATTCACAATACACCTGTACCACACAATGCAAAGGCAGCACGTAGATTTGTAGGTGCAGTTAATTATGTGTCAATTTTTTTTCCTCACATCCAGAAACATTTGAGACCTATACACAAGTTGAGTAGACAAAAACGTCAATTTAAGTGGACAGAGGAACATCAGAAAGTATTTGACACAATTCGTAGTTTAATGTGTAATCCACCAGTTCTTCATCTGCCTAAACGAGAAGATCGTTTCACTCTGTATAGTGACAACTCAAGGGTTGCCACTGGTTCATATCTAACCCAGACAATTAATGGAAAGGAATATCTTTTGGGTTATACTCTAAGGTACTGCCAGAAGCATGTACCCGATATAGTGTCACTGAGTTAGAGTTATTTGGTTTGCTCGTTAATATTAACGGCTTTGTTCACCTTCTCAAAAATGTTGAATTCGATGCAAATGTGGATCGTGCTGCACTTGTATTTTAAGCCAGTCTACGATTTCCTGGCATATGATATTCTACCTCAAGATGTCAAGTCTGCTCGTACTATTCGTACCAGAGCTGAACAATACATTATGTGTGATGGTCTTTTGTTTAGATTGACTTTGCATAGAGAGCACAAGTCTAGGGTGGTACTACAATTAGCTATTCCTGATACAATGGTAGAAAAGATTCTTTCAAAATATCACGATGGTCTTCTCAGTTGTCATCAAGGTGTTATGAGGACTTACCTCACCATTAGGCAACACTTCTTTATGAGAAACATGTTCCAAGTTGTAAGTAATTATGCCAAGGCTTGCCTTAAATGCCAGCAATTTAAACCCAAGCAAGATAAAATTAGGCAGTTCCATGCAAGAGTACCAGATTCATATAAATCTTTTGATAAGATTAGTTTGGATTTTAAAACTATGCCTACATCCAATGCAGGGTATAAACATTTAATGGTTGCATGTGATGAAACTAGAAAATGTGGTTACGAAAATCGTAACCACTTACTGTCCATGATTGTTTCTGTGCTGGTATTTTGAAACTTCCTCAGTGGTTATGCTAGCTCAGAAGCGTAGCCAGGCCTGGGGAGGGTTTTGGAGTAGCCTACGACATGAGGGAAAGGTCTAAGGGGAGGGAGAAAAACGGATATTTTAGGTCTCCAGATGCAAAATGGTGCAATGTTTGTGCCTCAAATGTAATAAAGTTTGTAGTGATCATGTGTTTTTTCAATTATATTTTTCAAGGTTGGGTCATGGGGGGTTTCAACCCCCAAAACCCTCCCCGTGGCTACGCTTCTGTGCTAGCTTTAGAATATCGCTCTTTCAATTTTCAGTGTTGGCACAGTGAAGATGTGAGAAAGATCGACCAAATCCTTCAGACAATAGGCCTATATGTACTTGAAGATAATTAAATCCTCTTTACTTGATGCACCGAAATTTGAGTGACAGATCACTTTGCTTTTACTGTTTGACTGCGAGAAGCACAAATTTTGGGCTTTGCATGCAGGAAATGGTAGGCCTACTCTCAAGGTCTTGTGGGAAGTATTCAAAAATATTTCATGTCTAAACAAACTAGCCTACAGCTGTACTTCTCCGCAGATATCATCACAATGGACTTGTAGTAGGCTGCAAGCTTCATTTCTTGCTTCAAAATGCTTCAAGAAATCTCACCTTTCGTGATTGACCTTGCCTACATACTCTAAGCAATCGACCAATCAGCAAGCGCGACAGCACTTACATCCGTACAGTGTGTGTGTCAATGGCAGCTCCCTGGTTTTACGACACAAGAAGCGTGCGTAGAGTAGGCCTACTGTGTGCGAAATACGACAGTACGACCATGTGCCACAATAAACTGTAGGCCTACTAACTGTTTAGGTAGTTTGACTTACTCAAGCCATTCTTAACAAAACAATAAAATACAAAACTGCTAAAATAAAAACCAGTCATGCTCAGCCCCATTCCAACCAAAAGTGACCAAGAAGTTTCGTTCCCATCTACATGATTCACTCTACATAATGAGCTCAATAGTAGAACAAAGAACTCAATGAGAATCAAGAAACATTGAACGAAAGAACTGCTTCTCGAAAATGAGAAGCGTGCCTAAGGTACTGTCCATGACGTCATGGACAGTACAATTACCAGATTTGTTATTTGTGTTCCTTTACAAACTCTTGATGCTCAAAATATTTGTGAGGCGATCTTACAAAAAATTGTAACTCTTTTTGGTCCTCCTTCCATGCTTAAAACTGATGCAGCCAAGTCTCTCACTGGAAAATTAGTCGAATTGTTGTGTTCTGCACTGAATATAGACAAGAAAGTCATCAGTGTCTGCAATCATGTCAGCCTCCAAGTCGAAAGGCACATCCAGACACTTTCAAATTTTCTGAAGGTCAACCTCAATCAATTTGGTACTGATTGGGTAAGATATGTTCCCACTACGACCTATGCGTACAACACATTCTCCTCCCCCCGCTTGGGAGACCACAGTCCCTTTGGGTTAGTCTATGGTCGTAAACCACGTGACCTCTCAATTTTGACCTTCAATCCAATGGAAGGACTTTCGCATTCATACAGTGAGTACGTTAATCTTCTGAAGAAAAGGTTTGAACACTTTTCTCAAACCATGCTTACACTTTAAAAGCATAATCAGCATAAGCAAAATGCTAAGATCACTAATAAGCTAGAGAAGAGCCCCATCTATTCAGTAGGACAGCTTGTCTACTTGTACAAGCCAACGAGCTCTTCGCTTACTGCAAATTCTCGTAAAATTGTTGCAGAATGGGTTAGACCATTGGTCATACATGAAATTTTTGATCGCACTCATTATCTTCTTCAGACATTACAAGGTGATGTTTTGCAAGATGTATTTAATTTCAAAAGGCTTAAACCATGTTTTGTACGTGCATCAAATGAAAGTAAACCTATTACAAGTGTGAATAAACTTAAAGCAGCATGTAATGAGAATGTACATGTAAGTGTAGGCAAGAATTTTCCCAATCTTCAGTTTCAAGATGAAACGGGCAATGTTTTGCCTCAGGTTACATGCAAAGATATTTTTGCAATTTATCATGTTGAGCCAATCGATGCCTCTATGTGCTTGGAAAATGTTAAGCCCAATCATAATTTGGCTGCTACAATGCCTTTAAGTGAACACCAAGTAAAATTACAATTTCGAAAATTAGCACATGCTCCTCGTAGCACGATGGAAATTTGCCGTGCACGCTTTCATAGGGGAAACTTACAGATGTTGCTGAGCATGCAATTTACGAGAACAGAGAAACCTTTTAAATTTTGGTGGAATGCTCATCAATATTCGGACACGACCGAAATTTTAGAACTCTTGTTAGACGCGCGTGTCCCGATCACAGGTAGTCCTGATAAATTTGTGCAACAATTATTCCAGTAACAGGCAGGCATCGATTCTACGATTACTATCCAGATATGTTTTTATCTGTTCATACAATCTTCATTGCATATTGTATTTTATGATCACGTGGTTCCTCTTAGTCCTGTTGTGTATATTTTTGAGATAACATCAATGCATTACCTCATGTTATCTTTGCTCAATGAATTTTCATGTGCTGCTACCTTTAACCTTTGTTACTTGCGGTGAAGTCGTCTTCATCACGTCATACAATGTGAGCGAATATTTACTGTCAATCAAATGTGTAAGACAGGAGTGTTATGTCATTGTGGATTCGGCAGAGCGTTTACCTAGTTTTTAGAATCTACCTGGAACAGTAGCAACACTGGTTTCCACACAGAAAATGCGTATCACAAATGAACTGTTGTTGAACCTGACAGTATTTCATTGCTTGCTCACAGTCGCTATGAGTCATATTATTTTACCTTTATCATTCGTGTTCAACACTTCCAGGAAGGCAACGTTCATTGAAATTTGGTTTGTACATCATTTAACAATAGGCAAAATGTATTCACATTTCAATGTTGTTTGTAAATCCTAAGCTTAACTTTAAGTACTTTTCAAAATAGTCTTGCAGTCAGCTGTACTCTGTTCAAGTCATATCGTAGGTAGAATTTCCTGGTTTCTCCTCACCAGATGTTATAATTCTGAGTACACCTACATGTTCTTGTTTCAGTTACACTGCTCAATGTAACTTCTCCTTAAGAGTAAAGAAGTCCATTTACTCTCAGAGGGTACATTTATCCTTTGCTCATGTTGTCACTTTACTCAAGTGTCATAATTTTTTGTCCTTTACTTCTTGGTATTCCTAGTGTAAATACGTACAGTTTTTGCCTTGAGAAAACGTTGATTCAAATGTATGATTACGCCGTGCATACTTCAGTTGAGCTATTTCATTTAGTTGTGGGACCCACCTTCCTTCCTTTTATTGTCTCGTACTCACTCATCATGTTGTATTTATCATTTGTATCTTACTTGTAGAGAAAACATTTCTCGTGATGTCCTATCACCTTTAAGAGTAAAATTTTTTCAAACTGCGTTCTCAAAATTTTAAAAATGCAAAGGGGATGTCAGATAGTATTTAGTTCATGCTATCCTTTTACAAGTAATTTACAAGGTACGCCACGCAGACTTGTTTATCTCACAAGATTTATTTATTCCCACGCTTCTAGCACACCTGGTAGTCTTTCCGGTTTCCTGTCACGTGTTTTGGTGTACGTGACTACTTCCACGTCCTGTACCACGCCGAGAGGTCTCCATCCCATATTTTGTAGGTGTGGCCAATTTCACTTTCTGTGGCCTCCTCATTGGTCATACAGTACCGACACATTAATTAATATTTATTTGTTTGAGTGCGTGTTAACTTTTAGCCAATCAGGAGACTTCATTTTAGTTCCTGGATCTTCCCACAACCCTCGTGGCTTGGAAGCACGAGAAGGGCTCCCAGCCCGCAAGCTCGCACTCGTTGTGCAGACCTTGAAACGTAAACAACATGCAGAGTCACTTTGTATATAAGTAATTATTCTTTTGGCCGGCCTTTTTTTTTTGATCAACTTTAATCATCTTTTTGGAATGGAAATAAATCACCAATGAACTGAAATCAACTCTCATCATTTTTGTTAATTTTCTGTCTGGAATTACACCCCAGGATCCCTGTACAAAGCCTTCGCAGGAGCGATTGGCCCATTATCCCACAATATCATTGTGTTACATATAAAACAGCAACAGACTGAAATGATTAAAAAGATTGAAAATGTTAAAAAGTTATCCTTCAACCCTTCTGCTGAATCTGAAGGACAATTAAAAGTCGGCCTAAGCATATGGTTGGCGTAACATTGGATTTCGGTTGTGGGTGTCGAATAATGGCATTAGTGGTACGGTAGTTGCTGAATGGTAAGAAGATCAACATTGACCGAACAAGAGACCACCAGAAAAGTACAAAACTGGCCATTATGGTATTTAGTCAACCTTGCAATCCTTTCAATAACAGTTGTTACTAAAGTTTATATTAACAGCTCGTGTTTTGCAAAAACGTCACTTACACTGTGGAGTTTTTTGGTGAGAAATTTGGGAAAATGTTAAAAATGCTGTGAAATTCTTTTGAAACACCAGGTTTCATCTAAAAACAGAAAAACTAACTTTTGAAATGTGAATTGTTCTTTTCACGTAGTGCAGGACTAATTAAAATCAATTGTGACAAGCAATTGTCACTGCTCGCAGGGATTATGTTCTCAGTTGTACAAAACAACATAACGAAGGAGAAATTAAAATTTCATGACGAAAATTGTATTCCTAATGTTTAATAATTACAAATAAGTCTTAGGGGATATATAATAGCCGTACCAACCACGTGGGTAGGAGCCTAAGTTCGTGTGAAGGGGCTGTAACGACTTGCCCGAAAAATATAACCAAAAGTTCCTAGCGCTCCACGCGCGCTCAGCATGTTAATGTACATATCATAGAGACATGATCGGTTTTCACACCCCACACCAATTACACACAATAATTTGTTGTGTTACTACCCTTCTACATTGATTACAGTTTTTTAGAATTCTCTCATGCAAGTGGGGCATGCATTATGTTGTGTAAGCGTCGGCCTGGGAGGCTTTAGAGGGGAGGGCCTCTTTGAAAATTTTTGAAAAATTAGGTGCCCTTTCATGCAATCTGTTGCCACATATGCCACCTTTGAGGTAAAATTTGGTTAAAAATTTACCTATTTTAGAAACTAAAAAATAAAACAAACAGGCATCAGTGAGGGTCATGGCCCAGTGGTTCTCGTAAATATACCATATCATATGATAATCAAATATAAGTTTTACCATTAAAAGCACATTAATACCGTATATATATATATATATATATATATATATATATATATATATGTGTGTGTTGGTACAATTCAAATCCGAACTTTATTTCAATTACAAGGAAGTTTTTTTTAAACTATTGATTACCTTTAGCCACTTCATTTCATTATTTTTCTTTCAGTAGATGCCCGTAAACAGACAGCGCTGCGTGGTTAACACATATAACATATAAGTCACTCAATCATTCACATTACATCAGCAACAGCTAATGAAGTTCGAAATATTGCTGAAATAACATAGCACAACGGTCAAAATAACACACTTGGCATCGCATCTGAAGTGGTCTGTTATTTCGTGAAAATAGAGTCTCGAGGATTAATTCATTGATAATTCTCCCCAACATGTTTCATTTTTGTCTTTAAAAGGTATTGGAACTTAACAGTGAATTATTGACCTCGAGTCAAGTCTTCCCTCTATAAGTCTGTTTTGAACTGTTAGAACTTTGACGGCCGACTTACGAAGAGAAGTTCATGCAGTGCATATATAATCATTAAAATTGTGATGGATACAGTTAGCAATATATCACAGCATGGTCTATTGGATATTTTGAATCAAATGTGAACACTACAAATTCCTCCCGTTTCAAGTTACAATTTTCGTTTTTAATTAATGTGACAGCTTTAGGCATAAAACATCTTTTTGGTAACCTTCCTCATGTATGGCTTTCCCCTACTATAAGGTGTTGAACTGAGCTTGCACTATTTAGATATAAGCTGGTATTGTCGTTACTCAGAAAATGGATGAAGTGTTACAGTTCGTTTTTGAAAAGTTTTCACTTCTGTTAATTGGGCATCCTTGATTTTAATGGAGTTATTATAGCAATATGGTCTAACGTTTGCAACAGAATAATCCATTGATTGGATGGGCTTTTCTTTTCAAAAGGGAGTATTGTACATGACTATTAATTTTTGTCTCATTTATACAAACATTAACTTACTTCTAATTGAAAGATTTTTAATCCAATAATTAACAGCGTCCATAGGATTACTTGGCTATGTCTATGACCCCCTGCATAAGAAATATGTTTCATAATATTTTAAATGCAATTTAGAATGCATTCATTGCAAAATTAGCTTCATTGTAGAATGGAAGCACGTTCCTAGAACTAACAACACGATAGCTGGTCGGCTTTGATATCCAAAGTTCGTTTACTTTGGTCTATACGCATATTTCCTGTAAAAACTATTTTTCTATTTATATATTGTCTCTGGCTAGTATAAAATAAGGTCATATTGTGAATTTTGTAATATTTGCAGAATTGCAAAGAGTACGAAAAATGGAAGGCATATTCCTAATGCTAGAAAATGATGTAAAGCAAGTAGAAGAGCATAATGCTCCCATTTAATTCAAATGCTGGAATATCCGATTGTCTGATTTTTAGTGGTGGAAGTTCAAACATAGTAGTTTTTCTTAGCTTTTTGAACACTTCTATTACAATTTACTAACGATTGTCTCCCTAGTTTTTAGTGTAGGACATGCAGTAGTCACTTGGCCTCGAATAAGCGGCTTTTCTTTTTAGAGGGCTTTTCGAGAGCAAGGTTTTCTGGGATTTCGCTGTCACCATACTTGCCTGCTCTAAATGGGTAAGACATCTGATGAACATCAAATATGAAGGAAGCAGATTAAAACAAATATTGTCTTTACCCTGAGAACGATGACAACGAAAATGATAATAAAGAACATGGCAATACAACAACTATTATAGAACTCGAAGGCCTCATGTTTTATATTTTTATTTCTTGGCGTCTTTTCATGGTGTCCGTCGGAAAGTGTGACGAGATTAGCATAAAATGATAATGTATACATAAAGTGATAAAGGTGAATTTCTTGGCAAATTAATGTCTGTTAGGTTATTTCATATCAACAATATGAAACCTTCACAAAAATATGTGCTTCCCTTGGATCTTAATACTATTAGGCTAACAGCACGTTCATTGGTGACTGTTTCTTGGCTTCCTACGGTGGTATGTACGTACCAGAAAGCAATTCGTTAAACCTTCCATGGTGTCAACGATCACTATAATCTACATTATACTGAAGTGTTCTCACTATAATTACAAGTGTGTTTCCACGCAATAACATGAATACACCTATGCATGTGTACACATATTTAAAACCTTATTATCCACAATGTACGAAGAACCTCGTTAGGGCCAGACTTTGATCAACTAACAGGTCAGGCTTTTAAATATATAGTACGCACAGCATTACCTAACCACACACATCACTATTGCCAACTGTCTTATCTTTTCTTCACTGTTGCTATACCTACATGAACACCATTTCAATCTTTTAAGCCATAGCCAAACAAAATTTCGGCAAGCCACCATTCTAGAATCAGTAAAAATGGAGGCAAGGTATATATCTCTCGTACATGTGTGGGCCAGTCTACCCCAACTTACTTAAGGCTTCGACAATTAAAACTCTTTGATCCCTCTAAAATTTGGCAAAAAAAATCATATTTTTTGAAATAAAAAAGCCTTCGAAAATAGTCTAAATCCCCTTCATTTTGCGTGACTTGTCACCCTTCTGACATTTTGCATTTACTGTGACCCGGCTTTTCTTGTTGGAAGCACTTCGTCATTATTTCCAGCTGCATCAGGAATTAGAGTTTAAGGATTGTTGTCTATTTCTGTCCTCTAATAGAGGACGTGCTTTGCCAAAGCCCATTTCTGTACCATACTACAAACCACATTTTGGTGAATTCTTTATGTAGACGGTATTGTTCTGATGTATTATTTCTTAACCACTTTAAGAAGGATTAAGGTCAAAAGATAAGAAAGGTACAATACCAAAAGCGGGGAAGTGAAGAGCAATGACGAACTTCAAGAAGAAATTAAAAAAGGAAATTGGCCCCAGCCTGTCGTAGAATGTTAACGATAATTAATAAGTAGAATCTTTTTTGATTCATAGTTACTTTATTACGTTGAAAAAAAGTAGAAAGGTAAGTTGGGGTACTTTTTTCCTGATTTGAAATAAGTGATCCTTCTTTACTTTTTATCATGTTTCTTACCTAGTACAGTTTCAATATTTCCAAATAGGTGTGCCAGTTGTTGTCAATTTGGAGAATTAGTCTTCGAGAATTCCCTCAAACTGATACTAATGAATGATAAGAGGGGTTACAGTAAGATCCAATTAAGTATTATTTTGTTAATTGTAGAGTCAATGTATTGGAAGCAACTTCACTTTCAACACAGGTCTTAAAATATGTGGATTAGGATCAAGGGCATTTTTTATTATTTGCGAATCTGAGTAGTCATTCATGGTTGTTAGTATGTCACTGAGCAGTTTGAGACCTTCCATGATATTCAACTAGGACTTTAAGAAGAATTTATGCCCTACGGCAGTGGTTCCCAACCTTTTTTAGCTCACCGCCCCCTTTCACCGAATGGCATTGGGCAAACGCCCCCCCCCCCCGTCTATAGCATACTGTTGCCATGAATGAAAGGACAATTATAATGAAACCACATGGTGAAATCAATGGGAGGCATAAATATACATCGTTTTTACGTACGGGACCGACACAGGGAAGCAAAACAACAGTGCGGGATTCAAAAAGCTGACTCTCTTTTGTGAAGGTGAATCACCAAGTTGGGGTGACGGACGGAGATTTTTTTTAATTTTACAGATGCCAAAGCCCACCGGTGTGGACAGTTCCCACAAGGGCTCCTAATGGGGCTCAGGGGCAACGTCTCAATGAGGGACCGGGGCAAAGCCCCAGGAAGCTTTGGGGTATTACCGAAATTGTCGACACACGAATGAGGCACTGTAAGTCAATTTTGACACTCTTCCGGTTACCTAATATTTAATAACTTTAAATGTTTACTAGAGACTACAGAAATCACCCATAGAGCTACAAACGAAGGTTTCCTTTGATGCTGCAAGGAGCTTTTCTTATGGGTAGGAGGAAGTAGGGTGTTAGTGTT
Organism: Holothuria leucospilota; assembly: GCA_029531755.1. NCBI lineage: Eukaryota > Metazoa > Echinodermata > Holothuroidea > Aspidochirotida > Holothuriidae > Holothuria > Holothuria leucospilota. Next base: position 75,767,404 of record CM055961.1, on the reverse strand, counting down.
CGCATTGGGCTTTAAAAGACTTATGCCACTCAAGCTGTCCTACGGGGAAGAACAATGAGAAAGCCGAAATTGGCAAACCGTAAATTGCATTTTTAAAAAGATTTTAACGTTTTACTTGACTGTGTTTTAATTCATAGTACATTGCAAAAGTTATCTATTACGTTACAGTTATCTGCAATTTTTACTTCTGTCAGTGTGTCATGTTGATGGACAGCACGGAAAACCTACATTCAAGGTAAAAGTGTCGGGACAATTTTTAGCCATGGCCCTTCGCTCACCACTTTCACCAGGATGCCACTAATGGGGATATGAGGGTCCTCGCTGAGAAAATTTTGAAATTAATCACTGCTAAATGCGATTTCGTGAAATCTAGCAATAAAGATAATTCACAAACTTTTTAGTGTACCTGAGGAGTAAATGGTAGACCTACCTGACTTGTTGACGTCATTTATCTCTTTTAAGGGAACGAATTTGAGAGCTCAACTAAGGGAAACCTTTTGGAATCTTGTAAGGCCCGGCTTAACTTCATCGCCCCCATGAGTTGCAAAAATGCCCCCAGGAGGCCATAGCACCCCCGTTGGCAACCACTGCCCTAGGGCGTACGAAGAAAATGGGTGCCAATTCGAAGAAATTTGCAATCTAAGAAACGACACCTGTAAGATCAAGGACTTTTTACTTTCAATCCAGGAATATTGATTTGGAGCTACGATACACTTTACCTGGGCCTGCTTGAAGGTTATGCTTATTCTCTTCACTCGGGATAGCGTGCAAGACTTCACATTACGACCACGTTATAAGCACCTGAAAAAAATCTTTCTGAAATGCACTCGTCATTGAGAAGCGCGGACATTAAAAACTGAGAGATGACTTTGTCTGACACCCAGAACCTGACATCTTGCAAATATCAGAATTAGTACACAACTTTGAAGGGCCGCTATGGATCTCCTAACACAAAAGTTGTGGAGACCAGTAGATGAATCGGCGACTGTTCTACGAAAGTATTGATTATCCTGATTTGATAAGGATATCGTGCAGTTTCTGTCCAAGGTCAAAGATAAATAGTCAATTAATCATCTATTTTGTGCGTCAATAAATCTTTTTACACAATTGAAAAATCAAACAGTCCAATGTCAGAAATGCAGCTAAAAAATGCAGCCTAAACATATCATTTTTTGTTATATATTTGGAAGTAATAAGTATTTCCGCTTACAGAGAGGTATGGTGATTATGTGATCCTCATTGATCCGTGACGTCATTTTGATGATGGTGCTCACTCAGTTCTTACTTTACCTAAGTGAACATTTTACCGTCCGTGGGTTGAAAAATTCCATAGCCCACTGGATTAATACTGTATAATTAAGCAACCTGAGAAACGCCGAAACGTTCTCACCAACTCTTGAGATGTAAACGTAAATTTCAAAGAGACTTAGACGAGAGTGTTGCGTGAAATACTCGATGGCGCTTTTCCACATACAGACCTTACGTGTAAATTTTACACTTACTAATTTTTCATTCACAATTTACCATAAAAGTTCATCTCTGACACGCTAAAACCCCAATGTTTCTTGACCAAACCTAGCCCAGCAATTTGTTGGCCGACGTTTCATCCACAGAAGAGGCACGCACTTTGACATTCTGTTAGATATGCTATGATTCCATGACAAAAACAAGGCCCCCTACTTTTCATATTTAAAGTATGAGATTCCAGAAATATCATAAAACGACAACAAGGGGAAATGTCCATCCGACAACAAAATATAGGAAACGAGCAAGGTAGCAAAGGAAATTTGTAGACTGTTTACCACGGTACAAGAAGGTATCATGTTCTACAGCATTTTATCTTGGAAACTTTTCGTGGTGGTGCATTTGTCCGTCCCATCCCCGACAATGAATTTCTATCAACCTTGGGTTTTAATGGAGAACTAGCCAGCAACATCGTAGTCATCTAATTGTTCTACATCAACCGGATGGACCCTTGAGCAAGCAGCCTTCTTCCGCACTACGGTATAATTATTAGGTTAATCGGTTGCCCCGTTTTGGGAAGGGGTTAGGTGAATACGTTTCAGTGTGCTGAGTGCAGGTTGTTTGAAGCTCGTTTGTAAGTTTGTGCATGTATATGCGTATTTCAAGTATACGAGTATACGATAATTAAATTCAAACATACGGGTTATCGCCCCCTCATCTTACCTCGACATTCTTATGTTTTAAGCAGGTTTTTCAACTCAATGAAGGCATGTTCTCTACAGTCCTCGTCAGAAACCTCCCTGATGACGCGATCATAATGATAAAGTCTAAACGTGCATATGTAATGGAAGGAATTTTCTATAAAAGTTCGTACAGTAAAATAAAGTAAATAGATTTTAAAGTTCAGCGCGTCACTTGGTCACACTCATCTATAATATAATCTATCAATAAAACTTTCTTACGATACGGCAGTTCGAGGGAGTTATTGGTCAAAAGCCCAATGCATCCGCTACCATAACCCATCTTTCCCACCAAAACCCTTTTGCAGCATCAAATCTACCGGATATTGCTCTGAAACAGCGTATTGTTAGAAAAGCAATTCAAGTAGGTAAACGTCAGTATTTAACAGAGTTGTGTCTCAAGTAACAACGATGTGGAAGGATCATAACTCATGATGGGATGTAATGCAGCAGGAACTGCCGATATGACGGCTGATGCTAATCTTCTCAATAACATCTTCTAAATAAGAAAAAGCAAAAACAAACAAAAACGGCATGCCCTTTGTCTTAGTGAAAACATTGTTGGAATTAGAAACATCCATATCAGAGAAGACAATGTTAAACTGCTACTTTTGAATCCTTGCCGAATTCTAAGGAGATATATGCAATCACGATATCAACTTTATGCACGTATGTGTGTCTGTGTAAGCATTTGTAACATTTTTGTGGTAGAAACCATATCTCACAATTATAATGATGGATCCTGTTTACACTTGCCTTTGAAATTTTTCACGTTATGAGAAACAACCCAATTGCTTTTGGTGGAGGTGAAAAGTAATCTTAGTGGAGGCATCTGAATGTGGTCGATGGAGGAATCCGTGACTGCTCGGACGATGGTGCAATGCGGGGAGGGTTTTTTTTCTGCCGTTGGTCATTTATTCCCAAACAAGACCCAACACGGATTAAGAAACCCATAGAATTGCTCTCACCAAATAGTTCTTCCAAGACAAGTTATGTTACGCAAACTACAGCCTATATACACACGTTGCTTAAAAATATTACTACAGAAGGAACTTGTATTTAATATGTCATAATTAAAGTTTAAGCATTTGTCTCAAAGCAAGCATCTTCGATACAAAACCAATGTAGAGGACATTTCATGTAAAGCCATACCAGCAAAGGTTGCAACGTCGGCTGATTAAATAGTAACAGCAAAAACAAGTGAATGTTTCATCAGACAGCATATCAAAGTACCAGCCAGTAAAAAAAATTGCAAGGCCGGTTGATATGCATATTTGCAAGGCGGAATCATCCTTACACAACCAGCAAGCCTACTAAAAAGGAGTAAATTTCAAGCAATATATTCATTTCGGCTTTGCATTCATCTTCAAAAAATTCAAGTTAATAGCCATGAAAGACTGCAGATATTTCCAAAAGTACCAGACGAGCTGCACATTCCTGACCGATATGTACATTACAATTTGGAAAACGGTACGATACTTTGTAAACAAAGAACGTGCTAATAAATTCCCACCTCTGGTGAAGGTCCGTCTTCGAATGTAACTCTTTGAGAAAAAGCTACCTTCGATTTGACAGGGTATCTTCCCTTTCCTTTTTTACATCTAATAAAGCAACCCAAATGAATTTGGGGGGAGGGGGAGACCGCACAGCCGCAGGCCGTGCCAGAAGTTTATGGAGGAGCAAACTACCACCAGATTTCCTTTAGCATATAAGCGCCACCTTGTTGTCGTCAAGCAATATTGAAACGCGCCTTTCCATAAATTAGAAAACGTTTCGGTGTTGAGACGAGAGAAAAACTGTTTACAGGAAGGAGAGGTATTAACTAACCATCGGACGAATGAAATAAAGTATACGAATAAATTCATGACTACACCGCAGTGACCAAACTACTTTTGATTATTTATTGTCGTAGCTGTGAAATAAAACTTTCGGAGACTGACAGAAAATACTGCAGTCTACATACTATTTGCCTCGATGATGGACAAAGTCTATTCAAAGTACCATTGACTAGAGGCTCATTTGATCTGCATTCGGAAAATACAGTTGGGATGTCTACATTCTGGTGAATGGGATTCTCCTGAAAAAGCACTTCTTAAGAAACAGATTAAGTTTTTAGATGTTACTTATGAAAATGGTGCATACCACTGCTTTTAAAATTGAAGATTAAAGGTATATGGAGGTTTTGCAAAACGTATCCCACATTGGATTTGATTTGGTAAGGGCTGCTCTAGAATCACAGTATTTAGACAGACAACAGTTCATAAATAATCACGGGTTGAACCCAACAGTGTATTAATAGCTTGAAATCATTTGCACCATATGTGAATAAAGTTTATGCCTGCTTTGATCAAGAGTGTTAAACAGCCCTCTGTACCATCGTGCATACATAGTTGTAACATTATTGCATGAGAATTGAGTGAAATAATTTTTCCAAAGAACCATGTAACATCTCACATCCTTCAGAGGCCCGAGTTGTACCGTATCTGAAAGTTTTCTACTAAAGTTCTTGACCGGGAAGGACAATTCAAACTCCAAGCTGGAGTAAACGGGCGGAGAAGATTAGAGTGGGAGGGGGCATCTTAGAAGGGATAACTTTAGAAATGCAAAATATAGTACAACACTTTTAAATGCCTTTTACATTGTTTATTTCGGCCTCACCTTTCATAGCTATTGCAAATATTTATAACCTTATAAAATCCTATTGAAAAACTTAAGAGCTATTATTTTTTTGAACCTATACAAGTCTTAGAAGAATCCATCCCGCACCCTTATTCCTCTGCAACATTAACTTGATCAGTCGAGGGAGGCCAATTTCAGAAAATGCATTACTAAAGTGGGCCTCAGGGCAACGACGGTACAAATTAAAATGTAAGAAGTCCCCTTTGTAAAGTCTTATGCAATTGATTGTAAAATAATAATGAGAATCAATTGTAAACATTTTATTGTACAAAACAATTGTCAAATAATTAATTATCTCTTAACAAACTGTTAAGATTCCCCAAGTAAGCTACATCCCATATTATAAAGATTATGACAGATGTAAAGGATTTAGTATTAGCGTTTTATTTGTTCAATTCGGTACGCATAATCTTCTTGATTGCCAAGTCAACATCAGCACTGAGGGCGCTATGCATAATAAACAAAGACTCAACCATTACTTCTCCCTTCTTAGAGGTAATCAATTACCTTAAAAACTTACTTACAACTGAATACACAGTATTTACAATATAATTAATAATATGCAAAGTTTGGATCTCTGTTTGGCTTGATTATTCTTCCCCTTGTGGATCTAACAATAGAATCTTCTGTGTTTGGTGGGTTAAAGGTTACTTGATCATCTGCATCATCAGTAACATACGGTAGTGTTTTCAACCCTGGTGTAATTCTAATATATCTACGATACCTTCTGCATTGCTCTAAGCCTATTTGTCACAACAAATTATCTAGGGTGCTGAGACTTGCAGCTACGTTCCCTGGCTTCCACTGTTTCTCAAATGTTACACTGACTAAATATCCTACTTAAATAGGTGGCAATGCCTTTGTACCACGGTTATAATACTTTGCCTGCTGTTTGACTGTCTCTGAATTTCTCTTCCACATTTATAGGAATCTGGGATTTCATCAATTCCAAAGATTTCGGTATTACTCTCTGTGTTCACCGACACATCTACAACTGTACTGGGGACTCTAAGTCTCCCTGTGGGGTGTTTCTAAAGTTCAGCAAGGCAATATAAGAATCTTGTCCACACAACACTTACACTTCTTAAACAGTTTTTTTGCTATTTGCACAGCTTGCTCTGACTTCCCATTTGACTGTAGCTACAAGGGTGAGGACGTGATATGCTTAAGTCCATAGGATTTGCTAAATTCCTTGAACTCTGCTGACACATGCTGTGGCCCATTGTCAGAAACCACTATGTTTGTAACACCAAATCTTGCAAATTGTTGTTAACAGAAATTGATTACATTACTTAGCCTTGTCTCTGGCAATTTCTTAACTTCAAAATAACTGGTTAGTTAGTTAGTTAGTTAGTTAGTTAGTTAGTTAGTTAGTTAGTTAGTTAGTTAGTTAGTTAGTTAGTTAGTTAGTTAGTTAGTTAGTTAGTTAGTTAGTTAGTTAGTTAGTTAGTTAGTTAGTTAGTTAGTTAGTTAGTTAGTTAGTTAGTTAGTTAGTTAGTTAGTTAGTTAGTTAGATGAGGTTTAACGTCCCAGTTTCCAACCAATTGGTTCAAGTCGAGACGACCACTGCCTTTTTTACTATAATAATGTATGTATTACCATCATACACAAAAACATCTGTTCCAACTTTCTGCCATGAGCTAAGAGGTTTCTCATGCTTCATCAGAGGCTGTTTTGCATTTTAGTACTTGAATTGAGTTGACACATTTCAATTTTCAATTTTTTCAGCAATTTGTACAGACATGCCGAGCCTATGCATGAAATCTCTCACTAACCTCTTAGTTTTTCAACTCTTTGATGACCTTGATGTACTTTTTCCAACATCAATCTACGCATTGTTCTAGGAATGGCCACTCTCTTCTTTTTAAAAATGATTCCTTTTTCTACTTTTATCACTTTGACATGACCAATATGGTGCCAACTTTTTATCTCGTTTATCCTTACTTGCTGATCTTCCATCAACAATTTGACAGTACAGTTTGAAGAGAATTTCATCCTTCTTTGTTTCTTTTTCAATCAATTTCCATCTGTTCCGTAAAATTGGCAAGGAAGAGACAACACACTCCATAATGTGTAAACCATCATTCACTTCCTCTGCAGTGCCTCGTAAGTAACTTTGACCTAGGGCAGCTGCTACATGTAACTCACTGTCTTTCTTTTAGGATACAGAGAGTTGATACTTTTACAACTTTAGCAACATTCCCTGAAGCCTTGGCGGTGCCATACTCAATGGCTTCTTGAAAATAGCCTCTAATGGCTTATGGTCTGTTTCAACACATATCAGTCTACCAAGTACATATTGATGCAATTTTCAGACCCGTAGACAATGGGTGCTAACTCCTTGTTTGTGCCTCTGTTAAAGTTTTTGATACATAAGCCACAGGCTTCTTTTCTAGCATCAGCTAAGCCCCAACACCACATTTTGAGGCATACATACTCAATGCTACTGGTTTATTTGCGTCAAAATACTTAAGTACTGGTGCTTTAGTTATCATTAAGTTTACGTCATCAAAACTTTTCTGTTGTTCTATGTGCCAATTCTGTGCTGTCTCTTTATCAAAGGAGTACTCTCAATGGTCCCAATATGGCAGAAACATTATCCACAAACTTGGCAACATGATTCACCATACCCAAGAACCTCTTAGGTTCTGCCACATTGGTAGGTGGTTGCATATCTCTAATTGCCTTTACCTTTTTAACATCAGACTTTACCCTTCTGATGTCAAAATATGCCCGATCTAAGGAACCTCATCAACTTTGAATTTACACTTATCTAGATTAAGTTTTAGGTTCCTTTCTTGACATCCTTCCAACACTTTTTCTTGCCTCAAGTCATGTTCTTGCTCATTGAAACCCCATACATCTATGATGATCCATGATGACCTCTGCACCTACAAGATCATCAAATAATGCTGTCATGGACCTCTGAAATGTTTCAGGTGCTGTATTAATGTGAAAGGGTAACCTTTTGCACTGGTATCTTCCTAAGGGTGTATTGAATGTACACAATTTTGAGCTAGGGGTTTCAAGAACCAACTGCCAACATCCACAATGAGCATCTAGAGTGGAAACGACTTTGGCTTGGGGTAGCCTTGTGACTACTTCCTCTTTCTGTTTTCATAGGATAATGAGCTCTTCCTAGTGATTAATTTAAATCTTTTGGATCAAGACCTATGCGAACCCTTTTCCTATCTGGTTTCATGATAACACTGGCCATACTAATGACCTACTCTAACGGTTCTGTAACCCTTTCTATAACACCTATTTTCTCCATACTTTTAAACTCTTCCTTCACATCATTTCGATATGCAATAGGCATTTTACGAGGTGGATGAACTACTCAGATACTATTAGACTTCACCTTTAGTGATACTTTACCAGGCAATCAACCCAGTCCAGTAAACACATATCTGTACTTCTCCTGTACTTCTGTCTTTGGCAATGAATTCATAGCATGTACACGTTTGAGGAGACCTAAGGCAGTACATGCTTTAAGCCCTAGCAATGGTTTGTTTGTTCCCTCTATGACTTTAAAAGTCAATCTGTAATAGTAATTCTTTTATTTACACAAAAGGATGCATTGTCCCACTGGTTGATCTTGTGTTATTAGTATGTAATCAAATGCATTCTTGACCGTTGTAGCTTCACATTCTTTATGGACTTCAGATCAGATGTCGAAATCACATTACAGTAAGCTCCTTTGTCCAGTTTGAAGTTGATCATTTATCTTCTTCAACTTTCAACTCAACCAGCCACTCTTTTTCTTCTAGCCCTTTAAGCGTTTCCAGTGTATCGATGAAAATTGAATCCTCTGTAATATCGTTACTGCTGCTTGTACTTTCATGGTCAACTGCATGGACATTTTTTCTTTGCTTTGATACATGCCTTCTAATTCTCACATTTGGGCCTGGCCTATGCTCATCTGTTAGTTTTGTTCTGCAAATTCTTGCTAAATGATTCATTCGGCCACACTTATTACAAGTTTTGCCTTCTGTTGGGCATGGCTCATATTTCTTATGTTTAAATCCACATTTGCCACATTGGTGTCAAGTTATATTAGTAGCAGGCTTAACGTTAGTGTTACTTCGGTTTGATTTACTCTTGTCGTTTAACGCATTTACTTCACCTTCATTTGACTCCCGGTCTGCAGATTTACAGATTTCTACAGCTTTTTCTAGGTCCAAATCTTTCTTTGAATTAAAGCAGCAAAGCTCTTCTTCTAGAATCATACCAACGATTCTGTCTTTGACAGGTTTGTCTGTCAGCACTCCGAGTTCGCAAGTTTTTGCCTTTTTTCAACTGCGTTAAGAATTGTTCAAAAGTTTCCTCCATTTGCTGGTAGGTAGTGTCGAATAAATGCCTTTCGAAAGTAATGTTTTTCTTCGGCGAAAAATGTTCCTCAAACTTTCTCAGCAGGACGTTAAGGTCCTTCTTTTCTACCTCACTTTGGAACGCTAATGTATTATATACTTCCAGTCCAGCATCTCCTATCTTATGTAGTAACGTGTTACATTATATTCAGTGTCTTTCATGCTTAGGCTTGATGCAACTTTGTAAAGTTCGAATTTCTGCCTCCCAAACTTCCTTTGTTCGGCGATATATTCACTAACAATAGGCTTTTCTGGTGCAGGTAGGTTTTCTATTCTTTATTTATCTATCTCGGGTCTGACTCCATGTAAAGATTATGACAGATGTAAAGGATTTAGGTTAAGCGTTTTATTTATTGGTACTCATAATCTTCTTCATTGTTCAGTCAACCTCAAACTGAGGGCGCTATGCATAATTAATAAAGACTCAATTATTACGCACATGAAACTCATCTGTCTACTGCACCTCCCATACAACTACAAAATGCTGTACTGAGTTTGGGTTGTCATCTTGAGCAAACTGGTTTACTGTGTGTGATACTCATGCTGATTTAATTTAACTTGTCAATGCAATGAGCTACTATCACGATTTACTGATCTAAGGGATATAATCTACTAATCAGAGTAAAAGCATTGCTTGAACTTTTACGAAAAAGTACTATCAAAATGCTGTATTAATGCTGCTATAAATCCGATCTTTCTGATATTTCAGACCTTGTCTTTCTTCTGATCCACTGAGGTATTACTGTGTGACAAACTCAAACACTTTCTGGAAAAAGCTACTGCCAGAGATTATTAGTCAGAATGAATGGTTAAGTAATAAAGTAGCTATTTTCTGACTTAACAGAAAAATCACAGTATTACCACGTAAGTGTTCCTTATTTAAGTTGCATGCTGTATGATGAAAAACTAGTGCATGTATAACGTCTGTATCTTTCCCTCCTTTCGTTCCGTACAGGTACTGTCATAACATGCTTCCACAAAACATTCTCTCAAACATGCCGTATGTTAACATGCTACCACAAGGCATGTTTGAAGGCGGACCAGGTTTAAGTATCGTCGTCGCCCCGGAATGCTCAAGCAAGATTTACATTTACTTTTATGAATTTAGTTATACCTCTTGCTCTGTAAGTTTTGTAAGTGATGGTGTACGTAAAACGCTTTTCTCTTCACAGCTGACAGAAGGTTAAATGAATATTGGAAAATCTAATTGTGACCAGAGGACATAATTCTAATCACAAAGATAGCTATCAAAACTGGGGCAAAGTTTTATTAATCATGTGTTCCACTGTAAATGTTAGTACTTCGTGATTAAATCAGACACAATTGTAATGGGTTGCAACTGTTCAGTACTGCAAATGATTGGCAGGTTGCTACATTGTTAGGAAATGCGCACCTGCTCAGTAATACGTGATTACACTCATGCATTGTGATTAATTTTTAATTTTTTGATGTGGAGGAGTTAATAAAATTTTCGATAGGGTTAGACAACAGTCAGTTATTGTTAAGTAGTAATGCTTGAGGAAATGGGTGAGGCTCCTCGTGGTAGACGACTTTTGTCTTCAGACTGGTGAACTACTGCCGTATCTCTCGAGAACCTGAGGAAAATCAAAATTTAATCAAGCCCAGGTTTTTCATCACGTCTCCGCACTGCATGGCTTATCCTCCACGAATTGTGTATCGATTTTGTACTGTATGTTGCAGCCTGTGTGGCTAGGTCCTTGTTTCTCGGTCTCGCTGCCTTCATTTAAAAGCTTGATCCCGAAACCAGATAAGTAAAACTAACTTTGGTCACCATCTGAAGCCGTGGAGCTACCGAAACTGCTAAGACACGTTCTCAGGGTAAACCATCGACCGGCACTCTGACGACTTAGCCAACCCAATTCATTTACAAACGCTTCTTTATATATTATCTTGATAAATATTTAAGCTAACTCAACTTTTTTCTTCCTTCGCCCTGATCCTCTGATTGCTAGTGACTGAACCGATGTTTAAATTTGTTTTCAGATAAATTATGCATAATTTTTAAAATTTCATTCACATGCATATAATGAGAGATTAAATGGGATTTATACTCGTTTCTTTAGACCATGACTCCACAAGTCTGCTTTGCCTTAAAATATACTTACAGGTTTTACTGCAAATTTTGTGTATCTGTTATTTTTAATTGATTTTATTTTATTTTTTTTTTTAATTGATTTTATTTTTGATGATCAAAATTTTTAAACTATTTTATATGGCGTACTTAGGACTGTTGTATGTGTGTAATAAATGTATACAAATTTATAATTATGAGGATTGCCAAATGCATATCAAATATATGTTCAGTGGTTCTGTCTTAGTGTAGTAAACTGCACAGAATTGTACGAAAGATAACTATATAAGCGTAAACGTCAAAATGTAAAGACATTTGTATGTGCCTTTTGTGATACTGCGTCTATGCATTTATGATTCATCAATGAAAGCAACGTTTTTATACGTGTATTTGTCCACTTATCTTTACCGCTCATTTCTAATGACTGCTTCTAAATTAACATTTCAAGATGTTATTATAAATTGGAGTTCACTAACTTTTTCAGAAAGTGAGTTTCATTTTTCAAAAAGTACTGGCTGTGTTAGCGCGAATAGACACCAGTACTAACTCTTGTTTATATTGAACTATTTACAGTTGCTCGTTTGTTTACAGATTTTATCTTCTGGTGGCAAACCAATTACCTTACCAAAAAAAACTAATATAATATGCAATGGCTTCCAGTGCCGACTCCTTCCCTGAAACCAACAGCATTGATTTTACCAGAGAATTATAAATGATTAAGTTATCATTAAAAGCAGCGGGCGTGGCAGCTTTGTGAATATACTTACATTGAACTTAACTTAAAACCTTTTGGATAAATAACTCTTTCAACTTACGAAAAGCCAAGGCCACTTACTTATCCAGCAACTAGATGCCAATGTCTACGGGCTTGTTAACAGACAAATATATTAACAGGCTTTTTGTACGCATTTTTTATCCGTTCAGTTTGAGAGCAACTTCAAAATAAACAAAAAAATTATTGATCAGTGTACGTTTACCTTTCATACAAACGTTTACAAAGGCCAAAAACAACTTTTATGTGCACTAGTACTTTTGAGCCTCCCTACACTGTAAAAACACTTGGGTCAAATAATAACCCAAAATAAGGCTTCATTTGACCCAAATGGGGTTAATACTTGACCCATAATGTTGGTTCAGTTCCCTCGTGACGCAAGTGTTTTGAGAGTGTACGAAGTAGTAGTTTACACCCTATTTATAGGAGTAGCATTTGTCCGATCGTGAAAGTACTACCATGGTCCGAAGAAGGTTAGGAAAATGCCAAAGACTGTCTGCGAAGAATAGCAACAGGTATGGCTATCTTGACAAGAAATGGCGGTAACTGATCCTCCCAACTGTGTTCGAATTTAGAGTTAAACGCTGAGCAAATGAGTGTACGTCCTTTTCAAATTTCGTTCCTGAATGAGGAATTTTTCATTTAAACGGCCTTAAATGTTGATGTGTTAAACCGGTAACACGTAGGATGAACAACTCATCCTCAGCACTCCCTTTCTCTGTCTTCGTACAAGTTATCCATCTGAAACAGAAAGTAAGTGTTCTGGTAAAATTTTATCATGTTTGTACTAAGACACATATTAAGATGCCCGTAAGACATTGCATGAGAGAAAACTGTTTAGTTTGACAGGTATGAGTAAAAAAGATATACCCAGTCTTGTACGCGCAGACATATCATTTTGAAAATATTTTAAATGAGTATATTGCATGCCCTTTAAAGCATATAACTGAGATATATCTCATGTATGAACCTACCTTATTTTGTAAAAACAAATAATTACAGACGATTTCCAGCTACATATTCAACAATGGAAAACAACCGTGTCTTACCTTGGTGTGTACAGGAAAATTGCTGTACTACGTATGACTTCTGCATGCCCATCTTATCACTAAAGGCAACCCTGCAATTGACAACAGTGAATTTAAAAGGAATACGTTGGAAGCTGATCCAGTTAGATCACTGATGAGTCCTGTGTGAAGGCAATACCGAAATCATTAACAGGGAATCCATGCAGAGGTTACGCCAGCCCCCAAAGCCGTGTACATGCACGAATAACAACTCTGATGTCGCTCTAATAAGAAAAAAGGGATATACCTTAACTAAACTAGTCAGATATACAGACATTATTATGAGATGAATGCAAATCATTAATTAATCTCAAAAACATAAAGTTGGTATTCAAATAAAGTTTCAACATGTCATCCTTTTAACATTTTACAATCAATTTTTAAACCAAAGGCACTTTTTAGATTCCATACAAATTGAGTTTAGGTAGTTAATTTTAATAATTTTCCATGGATGTTTCAGAAATTAGGTTTGAATAAAGAGGATGCCTATAGACAAGAAGCAAGTTTCCTAACTCATGTGCACTATTTTAAATATTAATTTTTTATCATATTTGCTACTGTTTGAAACCTTCAAAATTGTTCATTTCTATCAAGTTAGACATATATCATAACGTAGAAAGCAATGTGACCTACTATACTACTAATTGTATAGTGAGAATATGCATCGCACACTGCTAAAAACGGGGTATTAAAATACGTCACTGTACAGTTGCTATCGGCTGTCTCAACGGTTCCATACTTTCTGGCATTACAGAAATTTGCAAGTACGAAAATCTCTGGTTGATTACGACCAATACAGTCGTCGTAGCCTTCGTCAGTATCATCGTCAGGATTATTATTATTAACAATAAAACCAATTCAGGTCGGTACAAAAGTTTTTTTTTTACTTTTCGTTTCTTTATGTTTTCGTCAGGGGTCGATGCTACATGGACTTGGCGACTTCCATGGGTAGAAATCTTAATACATTTTCCATAAGACATAAATATGCTAATTTCCTGGGCCTGATAAAAGCACTCGTTGGTTCACAATAAATTAAATGAGTCTTAAATTTGCTATGGTTATACATAAAATATTATCTGAGAATCTCAAAATCTCTTAGAATCTGAAATTTTGGATCCTTATTCACTTAAATGTTAACTTAATTGCAAGTTTGAAAGGAACAGAATACAAATTGAAAAGAATATAAACTAACGCGCGTGGGAATGAATTACATATATCTGATGCAAAATACATACCCAAGAAATTTCTTGGGTGCGGCAGATCATATGTATCATATCATTTTACTATAGTAAGCACAACGTTAAATGGTTCCTAATATGTAGTACAAATGGTTTTAAAATCAACGTACCAGACATAAACCCTGCAAGCTGCATGGCTATACCTTCGATGAAGGCGGTTGTAGCTAACGCCTGGTGAAAGTGAAATTTACACACCACAGTTGGAAGTAAACCGTGCAGGCCTGAGCTATTTACTCCAATACACGCACCACTAACAAAAGCCAACAAAAATATCGGGTAAAAGCTCCTCAAGAAGGCGCAACCCATAAAACAAGCAGAGTTACAAAGCAACGGGAAAAGAGTGCTTGTAAGTGCGTTCATTCTCTTGTAGTGAAACAATACTACAGCCATCAGTCTGCCGAAGAGTCCTCCAGTTCCACCCGCCGATGAAAGTAGCACCGCTTGATCAGAGTTTAACCCTACCGATGTTCCTACTGACACGAGGAAAAGTCCCCATGATACAAATATGTAAAACATCAAGCCTTCAAGGGCCATGAAGACTGCCAGATTCTCGTGATTGAACATTGCACACCAGTCTTGGAGGTATAGGTGTAGTCTACTCTTCTCGTTTCTTACGCAATCATATTTATCCACAACATTCTCTTTGGCAAATGGACATGCTTCTTCCTTATCTGCCTGCTTAACTTTCACCATTTTAGCTCTTGGCGGGTTTCTAAGAGGGGTAGTTAGTGCAAAGGCAGAAACGATTAAATTAAACAGAATAACCCCGAAAAGTACAAGTCCGTTATCAAGACCAAACGACATCTTTAAATGTTGAAAGAGGAGAGGAAGTGTTGCCATCCCGAGAAAATTAGACAGTGCTCCGACAGAAACAGCAGTTCCTAGATTATCGTAAAAGTGTTCACAAAAGTTGAGATACCCGGCAAACATGTGAAATCCGTTTCCAATGCCTGATGGGAAATTAAAAACAAAGTTGACTTCGTAGACCCAGCGTTTTTTGGGGATCTGCTTGTACTCCAGGAAGCATGACAACCTGTGGCAAACCTATTGATATTCAATAGAAACTGTTATGCAAGATAAAGTGATCTTAGGCCTACCAATACTCATGAAAGAAACTTTATGATACACTCATTTACTAGAACTGATGCATTAGTGCACAGTGCATGGGCAGTGATATCTTTTATGTGTTTTTAGTCCCTCAAAGTTCCAATCGGAAACCGAATCTGTGGTTAAGAAACAGTTATGGTGTGTGTAGAACGGCTTATGCACTGAAGAGAGTCAAATCAATTCTCTTCAGTCAGCAATTAGCTTAACTGTACTTTTATATTCCACTTAACAGCTTTCATTACCCAGAGCATTAAGAGGCTCAAGAGTTTCTCAACACCAAATTTTTGGTCATTTTTTTTCCTTTTGAAAAGCAGCCTAAAATAGATCTCACTATTTGGTACTCTATAAAACCCCCAAAATATATTATTTGTATTATTCAGGCAATGTAAGGAAGACGTTCTGCAAAGGTGTTTTTCTTTTATTTTTTGCTTCCCCAGAACAGAAACTGAATAATTATAAAATAGAATATGATTTTTAAGCTGTTGTTATCTTCTAGCCCAGAAGCATTCATTCATAACAAAAGAAACTCCCAAGTTTCAACATCGATAAGTAACGTATAAAAAATTGTCCATATCGACGAGAAAATTAATCTGGAATTGGCAATTCGCCTGTATAAAAATAGTTGGATCGTAAATTGTTCAGTTCAGCGGGCCAATAAATTTGTCTCATTCCTTAGGATGGAAGTCTAGTTACAGCTACACAAATTTAATGTTGGAAGTGCTGGTAAATTGCACCGTGCAAGTAATTTTTCTCACTGAAGGCTGGCCAGGCCTTTTGTGTTATAGGGCAAGAGTGGTTCTGAAGGCGGTCCAAGTTGTAGGCTAACTGAAATGTTTTCGAAAAAATTCAGGCTATCTTGAGTTCATGCCGAAATTTAATAGGACCATTTTACTTGGTAGGAATATCATTTTGGAAACCTAATTACACTCTCTTGGAGATTCTCACATCCAGCTACTTTGCTTCTGTTCCACACGTTAGAATGAATAAAGGCTAGGACCTCACTTGAGAGTATATTCTACCTTACTGGCCTATCAACGTTACTAGTCATTGTCCAGCTTTATGTTTACCATTCGCTTAATTACTGAATACAACACCTCCTTTATGTGATACATTGAGTTACATCAGTGAAAGAACCTTTAATTCGATTTGAGACCTGACAACGTCGTTGTATTTTTTGGATCAATACCAGGGTGAATTGGCACTTTCGAGGTCCATAGTCAGTCACCTAGTGAGCACGTAGAACCCTAGACCCATGGATGTGATGGTCTTCTGTTACAGTTTAGTTTTGATCTTGTTTTAAATATTTGCAGTTGGTCCAATTTGACCAATTCCATGTAGTTTGAATTTTTCAACAGGACAGAAATATTCTGAGAGCTTTTGATCTCAACCAAATGTCTTTTAATTTTTTCTAGTTTGAAATCGTTCAAGACAAGGGTATCTGCAGGATATGAGTTACATTTAAATGGAATTTGAGTTTACACCTAACTGGATTAACATGATAATTTCTCCAAGAAGGTGCGCTCTTGAATTCTTTATCTGCAGAAATAAAATCTGACACAGAACCAAAATAAGTTTAGAATTTGGTTTTGCAAAACTGTATGACTAACAGTAAGCCTGAAAATCCAGGTCAAGAGTAGCATGTTAAAATAACCAAATTTAAAACACAGTAACGTAAAACTTCAACCGTAGTTCCATGCTTGCTGAGATTCTAATTTAGCCTTTAAAAAGCACTAGTGAGATCATTCATTAACACCTCGTCGTGGTTTTATTGTGGCTGTTGATCGCAAATTTGCTCTCCACTCTCTCTATGACTCTATTATTGATTAGAGCACGGGTGACTGACCAACCAAAGCCGTATATTTCCAAAAAAAGTATACATTTATCAACAATAAAAAGGTTGAACATACCAAAGTGAACTTAAGTTTGGCAAACACGTGATAAAATGATATTACTGATTGCAATATATACATAGAGAGAGAGCAAAAACGAGAAAACACACGCCAATTATCATGTCTTTGTCTGTTCTTGGTGCGGAAACTGGGCGTGAGGTTAGATGAAATGAGAAAACTGTGCGTAGATTGGCCACGAGATTGCCCATCTGCTTTCTCACTAAATGTAAGAAACTGGACCTTATTCCAAGGGGATTCATTCTACGGAACCCAGTAGTCGACACTACTGCCCCCCAAAAGCCGAAGAAATGTTCTTTGTCCATCTTAAAGACTACTTCGACTAAATTACTCAATTTACCGCTCAAAGATGTGAACGCTAAACAACTTCACCTTGTGGACTGTCTGTCCTAACCAACCTGGCATTACAGGGTAGAGAACCTGGAGGCTGTGAACTTCATCGAAGGTCATTTGAGTAAGTCATTTTGCAGTAAACTTAACAATAGATTCAAACATACGAGCAAGAAGCTTGTTTCTCTTATCCGTAACTCATCTGTCTTAAGTAATGTCATACAAGACAACTCGACTTACTTGACATTAAGTGAACATATTTCCTACATTAACTGATCAACACAATCCTTTTTACGGTAGCTCAGAACACCGAACCTGGATCTTCACAGGTTGTTAATTCCTACTGTCAAAACCTTACCTCACTGCAGGTTAAGGTGTTCGAACTTGGACTGTCTTTCTGCCCCTCGTCTCAGGTTGCTCATGTCAAACTGACAAATGATGTCAGTCAAGTTACTAGGAAAGTGCCCCTACGTAGACGGGCAGGGAACAGAACTTACCTGGCTGTCCCCAGACCCTACAACCCAACAAAGCCAAGAAGACATGGACACGATCGGCTAACCGCAATGTGTTTATAAATAGTTTTGTTGATAAGGACAACTCTTATCTAAGTGCCCTCCTATCTTCTGTCTGTACCAATGCTAGTTGACCCAACAACTTTGACAAAGCTGACCACAAAGCCCTTTATGAACTCAGACGTAATTTCGATTTGATTATCAAACCAGGGGATAAAGGTGGAACAAATGTTCTTATGGATACTACCAGTTACATAGCGGAGGCTGCCCAACAACTCTCCGATACCCGTTCCTACAAACCACTGGACTGTGATCCCACCACCCAGTTTCACAGGACACTCTCTTCGTTGGTCAACACGTTCACTACTGAGGTAAGAGCGGAGGTTGTAAATCTAATACCCCTTGTCCCCATGCCCGGTAATTTTTACACCTTACCATATATTTATAAGTTTAAAGCGCTTGTCAGTAAAGAACAACCCAATACTGATGACCTCCAAGATCACGAGGTGTTTGAAATTACCCGTCTTCAACATCTTGTCGCGGGTAGGCCAATCGTGTCTGGTAAAGGTACGTTAACGGAATACATTTCTGCCTATGGACAAATTTTTACAACCTCTTTTCCCCACCAGACCCAGCTATATTCAAGATAGCACCCATTTCTTCAGCCAACTTAATCCAATTCTGCTCTTAGACAAAGGTGTTATTCTGGTTACCATCATGGATGTTTTCGCCCTGTATACCAGATATCCCCCATGACGATATTCGTACCGCCTATTGTGTGACAAAATCGAATTGGTTATTACCTTACAAAGATCCAGGATGCTTTCGTACCGCAACAAAAGAACATCAGAGAGATTACCCCTTGTCGTAACTTACCATCTCTCTCCTCCGCTTCTCCAAGATATCAAAAATTCCTCGAACATTTTAGACTCTGATCCCACTACAGAAGAACTTTTTAAATAACGCTCAGTGATTGCCTATAGGAAACCACGCAACATCAGGTCTGTGCTAGTCCGGGCTTCCTTCCCCCCTTCTAATAATGAGTCAAGCAGTGGTAACATAACCTGTAACGAACCCAGGTGCATGGTGTGTACACATCTTGATCCCTCTCATAACATTTTTCTCCATGCCTCAGGTAACACTTTAAGGCCTGGGAGATTTGACTGAGACTCAGACAATGTATTCTACTTGCTCTATTGTACTAAATGTTACCTAAAGCAGCAAAACGAGTACGACCTTTAGGCTTCGGTTCAATAACCATAAAGTGACATTCAACGAAACAGGATATGTTTCCCGTTTGCTGAACATTTTCATCTCCCAAAATCATAGCCTTTCTGACCTTTAATTCACCCTTCACTATCACTCTAAAAAATGCCTATCAAATTTAAAGAGAATCTTATCAGAGGGACACTGAATAAGAAAACTAATCAATTATTTGAATAGATTCGTTTCAGATATGATTAGAATTGATTTACTTTTGAACCGGATCTAACAATGTACAATTTTTAGTACCACTGTTGAGGAGCTCTCTATACGACGCTCGAAATATTTTGTTTAGTGTTTACGTATGGACTTACAAAGCTGGAAATGAAAGTATCATTTTTTCTAGTTTTTTTTTTTTTTTTTTGCTTTCTGTATCGTTCTTTCCAAAGGACGGCAACTATCATGTCTTTATATAAATAATGTATCCCCCTCCATATCTGTTACTCACTCTACAGGCACGGTGATCAGTAAGCCTATAATACAAGACATACAGCTCAGTTAAGTTCGGGTTGCTGTGAATTATTTCTCACCGAAATAATCAATAACCATTTTTATTGATTTATTTATGTTTACCACTGAAACGTCCTTTTGGTGCTACTACGTTTGGATCTTTATATACTTATTATTGCAGTAATATAATATATATATATATATATATATATATATCATACGCTTACGTAATAAAGCGCGAGTGTAGCAAATATTTCTACTACATTTTAAAACAGAATTAAAATCCGAGTTGGAGGAATCAGTTGGAGCCAATCGGTAAATAAGGCATATAGATTGAGAGTTTTTCCGAAATGTTGAATTTGGATAGCAAAAACGATCATACTAAACTATTTTCAAATTTCCAAATTCTTTTAGCATTGCATTTTCAGTGAATCGGTCAAGGTGGAATAACACCCACCCACACACACACCAACACACACACACAAATTATCAATCAAAATGCCATCTGTTACACATTTCTTCTTTACTCTTTATTTCCCAATGATATATTCCAAATAATGTGTCCTTAAAGCTGAAAGAGCTGGGCTTCTGCAGACGTTACAGCCTTACAAGATCAAAACTTCGTTTTTGAAAACAATAATGTAGGGCTAAAGAAGTGAACTTGCAAACCTCATTATACAAAACATAGAAATAAAATATTATATACCATAGTTTTGAATTGTTGAACGGGGCGGGGAACACTCAGGTGTTCCATTCAACTTTACGATTTTTTAAGTAATGGCAATTAGAGTTTTGACTTCTCGACGAGACTGCCCCCCCCCTCCAGCAGTAAGACGCCTGCTGCTTCCTCGTACGATTTCAGGGACAAATTTCATTGATAATCCGTTCGTATATGCAACACTTACCACCAACAGTAAATGCGAAGAACAGTTGATGCACAAATTTAAGCCAGAGACCGCAGTAGATGTAGCTTGCTCCTACAAGGCAGCCTCCAAAGACAGCTACCTGTCTTCTTGTAAATATATGTAACAGAAGCGATGTTAAAGGACCTAAACAGACAAATATTGCAGTTAAATCCATAATACATTCATATTCGAGAAGTATTACTGTCTCCATATTAGATAATTGATAGGCTACACATAGTATATCACTGAAGTTCGAGTCTGGAGTCGAGTCGAGTCTTCTACTAGGCGAGTCAGAGTCGAGTCAGAGTGTTTCACTTGCCATGTCGAGTCGAGTCGAGTCGAGTCATCAACTGAACTTGAGTCGAGTCGAGTCGATCCGAGTAACACTGTCTACTCGAGTCATCTCGAGTCACTTGAGCAAGTTGACCTACAATACTAGATCAAACAAGCAGGTGATTCACACAATTGCTAGACATGCTGACTTGGTCACTCCGGATCCTGAAACCGGTGCTGGAGGCGACAATTGCGCCTCCTCCTTTCATCTATATGTCAACGCATATCAAGTTATGATCAATTCTACCATTGCAGATTTGTTAACTCTTCTATTTTGTACAGCTCACTGTACATTGACTGTAAATTAGTCATCTAGTTTTTTCTTTCCTGTTTAAGGATCACAGGTCGTTTCTATTTTTGCATCCGGGAATCTATCAGAAGCTTGAGTTGATGTCACACCAACAGATTTCAGACTAAAAGTATTTATGTAGCAAACCTTAGATAGATAAAACTTCAATTGGAATCGATTCTAATCAACCTTCAATTACACAATTCCAAACATTAAATTTGAACAAATCTCTTAAATTTGTCTAGCAAGGCACCTCGTCAAATGGCCACTTCAGATAGTAGGGGTTCCAGAAGCCATTAGAATCCCATGGGAGAACTGATGCCAGATGTCATGGTGGAAGATCACAAGTGGCTCCAGTCACTTTTTGAGTAGTGTTCAGTGTAACAGCAGGATTGTAGCCCTCACCAGTCGGATATTTTTATTTTTGTGGCTAACATTATTACCGATATGTTTGACTCGCGTCATTGTAAGAAAAAACTTGAGTCGAGTCATGTCATCCAGCACAGTGACTCGAGTTGAGTCGAGTCTAGTGGAGTCGAGTCTTTTTCACATACTGACTCGAGTGGAGTCGAGTCTTTTGCATTTCGTCAAACTTCTGACTCGAGTCGAGTCGAGTCTTTTGACCAACCGACTCGAGTCAAGTCGAGTCATCAAAAACAGTGACTCGAGTCCGACTCGAGTCAAGTCAGTGACTCGAGTCGTTACAACACTGTTAGTGGATGAGGATAAAATAACGGAAGAAAAACTCTGTGTAACTCTTAAAAAAACGATAAAAAATTAGATTTTATTTGCATCCTTCAGTTTGAATAAGTTGAGTTAGAAATGAAGGAATAAATATCATCTACCCAAGATTTGAGGCTAAAAGCATGATGTATCAGTAATGGTATATCCTTAAAACATTTGATCTACACTTGAACCAGGCCTGATCAGTAAGGCACCGATAAAAATGTTATCATGTATTGAACAAGATTAATTTCCTTAAATGTGAAATGGAACTTACGTTCAGCATCTTGAATTGTACAATCCTTGAAATGTCGAAAGCACAGGCAAAAGGTTTTGAATTGTGAACGTCTTTGTAATCTGACCTCCTGATGAAGTCTTGATATTTCCAATTGGCAAAACAGAATTCACCATATCATAAATTGTTAATCATTTTTGATTCCTTGCCGAAGGCGAAATGAATCTATTCAATCACGCGAGTTTGTGTGTATATATGTGTGTTTGTGGTGTTTGACTTGTAAATACGATGTCTCAAGATAGTAATGGTGTATACATTTCTTACTTGGTATATGGAATTATCTTATTAAGAAAAGAATCCAATTATTTTTGATAAAGGTCAAAGGTCATGTGAGGTCACTAGAGGTCATAAGCTGAAAACAGTGCAAACACTTTATTTATAGAAATAAAGAAATGATTTCTTTTATAGAGAAGTGAAAAGTGCTCGGTTTCTCACACAGACGGCCAAGGATCGAATCCCTACCAAAGAACTTACTTTTTTCTTTCTTATTCAATTTTTGGTCGGGTTCAAAGGTCATGTGACGTCAGCAGAGGTCAAATTGTGAATAAATCGTAGAAAGTTATATAGTCTAGAAGGATAAATTTGAGTTATTAAACTCAGTGCAACAAATCATTCCCTATCGGATTTACTAAGCCTTTGCCCTTTCTGGTAAAAGGAAGCATACGTCAGGCGTTACGGTCGAACAAAAACAAAACTTACCGATGATATATGCCACTCCGTACTGTAAAGAAAACGCCAGGCCAACAACCGAATTTGTGGTTCCTAGTTGCTCAACGATGTCAGGTAGGATCACTCCATTTGATTTGAGACAACCACCGACAAAGAAAACTCGCCAAGACCATCCAAGAAACACTATCGCCTTATCCATCTTTACTGATCTTTTTTGATTTCTTTTTGAACAAAACAAAACCAATTTTGAAATAAACAAAACAGGCTCAGAAGGTCATCTCTGTCTCTCTATATACTTTGCCGACGACAAGTGCACCTCACCATGGTCAGACGGTATGTTCTGTATTTGTAATGATTCGCCAGAAATACAATTTCGGCAGAATAATATAGCTATTCATCTTCAGGTTTTCCAATTGAGCCTTGGTAAATTGAATTTTTGAAACACTTCTTCAATTGTAATGTTTTTTTTTTCTTTATAAAAGATGGAACAACCAATTACGACGTTCTGTGAATGACTCTGTTTAAATTTCTCTCAGAAGTTTCGGCGTAAGGGTTTGTCTTTCTTTCATTGTCAAAAAGTGGACTTAGAGACCAACCATCAAAAAAATTCAGTAAAGCCATAAAAGAAATGTTTATTATGGTCAAAGCTACAAGCATAGATTGTGTTTGACGTCGTTTAACTTGGTACATGCAAAAGGAGCTGTCCCCCTTCCCCTTGAGGGTGAAAGTGATCAGCCTATGCCTGGTTGGAAACAAAATATCCATACTAGTCAGATTAAGTAAAATATTGCATCTCATTTAACTCAAAATAATTAGGATGCAGTTACAGATTACAAATTTAAGTTACTTTTATTATTTTTTGATAAGACAATTAACGCCTAGTATACAAATTTGTTTAATGCACAATAATTTTCTAAGGTTTATGTAAGCCTATTCATGACGTTAGGACTATTAATTGAAAATGCCGATGTTACAAAAGCTAGCCAAACACTAACTTAACACACGACAAGGGTGTGAGTGTTCGTTAACGCTATTGGTATCTATCTGTACAATGCTGGTGTATTGCGGTTAACATGAAAGGGCAAATTTATAGTGGACCCATGTTTACATTCTTTGAAAAAGTCAGGATGTTGATTTACTACAGCAATAGAATAATATCTGATTATTGCGCCTGTCTTTTAAGATGCGGCCAAGTTGACGATTGGTAATGGTCACGACTCTGAATCGAAAGTCTGTGAGACGTATGCTACAGTGTCTTGTGGAGCAGGATCCTCCACTCCGTGCGTTCCAATACACCTAGTTTATGTCAATACTAGATTGGGCCAGGAAATTATTGAAGGCTGTACTAGCATCCCATTCTGGGATATTATCACGTCACGTAAAACCAGATGTAAAAAGTCGGAGTGAGTGGTAATAGCCTATTTCAGTAGATTAGCCTCACCCAGTAGCACTTAAGAAAGCTCCCGTTCGATATGAATTTGTCCATGAAGAAATAGAGAAAATGAAGAGACTAAACTACTCCTGTTAATGAAGAGAAAAATGGCTGTCTTTTTTGAAAGGCAAGCACATATCATTCTGAAAGGAAGATACTCAAGGTATACCAAATTTGTTTAATAATTTTAAACTGTAGATTCCTTAAATATGAATGAGGAATGTATATAGTCGATAGCGATCAAAGAGAGGTAAGACTTAAACACGAATATAGGCTAATCCTGTTTATTTTACGAACATCGATCAGGCATTTGGCTTTGCAGTCGTTCTTTTTGTAACTTTTGGGACTTTCGCATTCCCGTCCTAGACAGGTTATATACGTACGGTAATAGCGATATTAGTATTCATACTATGTGCTTCGGTTATAAAATAAATCCAGCATTTTCAAATAGTTCCAAATTTGTTTCAGATTTTAGAATATAGACTTAGCCATATTTATCTGTACTCGTTTTATAAAGACAGATTTGCATCACCCCAAGAATGGCTTTCAGTTGGGGGTAAGCAAAAGTCTCAATTGGTGATCAATCTATGATTGACATCAGAGTTACAAAATTCAAAAGATGCAGAGCAGCTCATATTACACAGCAGGCACAGAAAATGTTTTGATTACGCATGAGGTCATTTATACTCACCAGGATGTGGCCTTGAGCAGTGAACTATATTTGTGTCTGCACAAGGAGAAACAGTAAAGACAAATTTGGGCGGGGCTTACCACCAAGTAAAAGTCATGCTTGGGGTGATGCAAATCCCTCTTTAAACCTGCATTTGTGAAATGGATATGAACTTGTATTTCTCATCATAAATTGTGAAAGTCAGGCATGCCGCTGCCAAAATGTCCTCTCGAACTAATACACTAGAGAAAGATATTTACTTATTTTCTTCAATCGCTACCAGAAGGCTAACAATTGTTCTAGTATTAATGATATTGTACTCACCCTTCCTATGGCACGCTTCCTCGACGTCCCAACTATACCTGAAGATAATAGGCTATTTCTGGTTACTCCTATTGTATAACTTGTCTCAACACTTCAGACGTCGTTAATGCAGTTACTATTTGTTGTACCACACTGTTCACACCTACCGGTATTTTTCCTCCAATGTGCACGCTCTGCTAGCTCTAGTTTTCAACGCTTTGTAAATTTTTCGTTCATATTCATACCTGTAGATGTTCATAGAAGAGATGAAACTGTTAACAATGCATTCGCAAAGTTTTTATAACAGTTTGTCCAATACTTTCGGTCGAAAGGATGCAAAAGTACAATCTACTATTGACGCGCCTCACTAATTTTCCTGATTTTACTTGTCAAAAGTTGTCACAGTAATACATACATGTTACTGGCGGTTTACAATATCTATTATGAACAGACGGTAGCTTACACGTACATTATAATAGTTCTCTGATTTTCAGTAAGTGTAAACAACTAGTCCCTCACAGATGAGAGAATCTGCTTCTTTAGGCATATATTATACAAAAAAAGGCTTTGTAACAGCTTTAACGAATTATATCGACATTGAGCAACTCATTTTCAGCTTTTGTATACAGTTTTAATGCAGAAGACTATTTTCTCCTTGATATGTAAGTTGAATCATAAAATTGCGTCAAAATGGAAGATATGGCACAACTTCTGAGATCAATCAACAAGACAGTCGCCAGTGCTTTTTCTTTGCAAAAGGAACCATCGTACTTCGTCTGTGAATTTGAAATTCAAAACTGGATACCCCTATACAAACGGGGCACATCGCCCTTGATTTGTGTATTTACTTCTTCCTCCATTTACCCTTCCCCCTGAAATACACACAGGCATACAGACACACAGACACAGACACACAATCACATACTGCTAACTTATTTAAGGGCTCCTTTATAGGCCCTAATCTTATTCCGTGAACGACATGGGAGATACTTAAGCCAATTCTAGGTAACTATTTTTGAATGATCATGATTCACGAATAAACATCGCAAAACTTGTCTAACTCACTCATTAAAGTGTCATGTAAAATTCGATGTCCTTAAACTATTTGTAGTCAATTGTTGTGTTGATTGAAATTTAGAATTTGCTAGTAAGCACTTTTGTTTGTTTCGGTAATTTAACATCCTTATAAATCTAGTACGGTTCATTATAGGTAGTAACATACCTTGCCATTACCAGACGCTCCAGAAATATCATGTAAAAACTCCTGCAGTAAGGACTGCAAGCTTGTCGAATCCTTTTCTGATTTTTCTTCTCTCAGAACAATAGTTTCTTCTACTCACTTGTTTATTTGCATTCCATAACACACACACTTCCACTTCATGAACTTTTACATGATTTTGTTGCTCGACTGTTAACGAAAACGTACTATGTTACAATCTTATAATGAACCCCATAGATTATCAGGAGAGACGCTGGCTATGCTCCATCAGTCAACAAGCCGTCCTTGAAGGCTACGCAACTTCCTTATTTAAATTTGAAAGTAGCATACTTCTAAATGACTTCCGCGTTTCCTTACTTGAAAAACTTCTCTGCATTACTGAAGTACAGAAATACGTGTAGGGAATTACGGTACGTACTGGCTTTTTCAATTGAATTCTAACCCAGACACTTCCACCAGTGGACAATAACATAAGCAGTAAGGTGCGCCTGCGTTGAGAAGAAAATAGTAGACCTGTAATATTATTTGCATATTTGCACAACTCTACGTTCCGTACTGAGCACTCCCTTCTTCATTCTTGAGCAACTGTACAAACTTTCATCCGCAGAACAAGGGCCATTTATTTCACTATCTTTACATAGTTTTGCACGTATAAATCAAACAAAATTAGCACAGCCATGTACACAAAATCCCTCGACAGGTACTGATGTTTCTTAAACCCATGTGTCGTAGGCAGAACAAGTAATAGGTATTTCGCAACATGTGCCAATATCCTTTTTAACACATGCATGATATATCAACCCTAGTTTTCAGTAGCAAGTTCTGATTATTGCATGAATGTTGCATAAATCTTATTCACAGTGACATAGGGGAGAGGGCGTTAATACACTTCAACACACACCTACACCTCTGAAATACAATGCCGATTGAAATGTTGAAATAGGTGCGAAAACATATAGGCAACACCTTATGTGCGTAGTATTTCTGTTCCATATCTAACAAAAACGAATAACCTTACACCTAGAATCGTAATATTAACTGAACTGAAAAATCATCATTGAGTTTAATCGGTTTTACGTCTTCTGGTGAGTTGTTTGAGCTCCTCGTAAACACAGGGAAAGGTTATGGCATGTGGACGTACATATTACTTTCTTGTCTGTGTCTAAATGTCACTCAGTCATTCTTTTTTAATACTGACTTTTCTAATTTGAGCAGAGGGGTGCCTCCGTCTCTACATTCTCTGGTAACAGCTAGCATTCGAAGCTTAAAAATATGGTAAACAAAATAAAACACCTTTAGGAAACATAGCACTTGCTACACTTTGATTACAAAGTGTGTAGTTCACTAGTTTCCCAAATGATTACTAAAGCGTGCAAAACTAATTATTGTACCGTGCAATTTGAATACCAAAACTTTCCTATTGACCGACCAAAACGCTTGGAAAACTCGTTTGCTAAATTATACCAAATAGAATGCAGGCCGTATAGTGTGCTTTGTTTCAGCAGTTGGCTATGCGGTACCTCTTTTTAAACTGCCAAGTGGGAGATGCAGACTCCACTGTGAAGCTCTTAACGAAAATTTCATCTTTTTACGTGAATCGTAGTTTGATGACTGGGACTTACTTTAATTACATTATTTTCTTTTCTTCTTTATTTATGAAGGGAATATGGTGTGTGTGTGATATAACACTTATCTGGTTGATGTCAGTTTCATGCAGTAAATTTCATTTTTATCCGGTATTCCTATAAAGATATTATGAATCTTAAGTAATTTTCAAAAACGGAGGAGTGTACAATGAGATCTAAATTTGTAGCAATCCTGTCACAAATATACATCTGCAATAACTATCCCTTTATTTAACAACTAATTGCAATGGCCTTTTTAATGCAACTGTCCTTCTTTGAATAGTAAAGAACTTCTTTGACCCTTTCGTTTGTCAAATCATTTCGCCTGATGTACCTACTGCCCACTCGATCGTTGGTTGCAATGGTACCTCTATCAAAACTAAGAAAGCATAGTCTCTTCACAATGATTTACACTCACCTTGTTTGAAAGAAATTCACTTCCGATGAATATTACAGAATACTGACTTTATCAGGTGATCTTTTGATGGAAATTACGTTGGTAATTTCTTGCTTTATTGTACGCTTGCGTCCATCTGCAGCTTTGAAGCACTCTTTTAACCATAGAGGCATAGACAGCTGTTGCAAATAGCTCCATGATAATAGACCTTACGCATTGACTTCAACATCTACTTGCCATGGAAGACCTTTGTTCCATTCTACCCCACCCCACCCCACCCCCATATATGTGCACAATTTCATGCAATTCCTACAGAAAGCAGTAGCAGATGAAACGAACAGTAAGTTTGCAATAAAGAGTAAAGGTTGCTAGTCTTTCAGGACTGATTTGATGTTGATGAGTGCAAATGATAAAGAAGGATACGATGCAAAGAACACTCAACTTACAAAACATTACTAAAGCATGGTCTTATAACTCTAAGTTGCAAAAGGAATTTTAGAAAAAAAATAATTATGTTCAAAATGTATCAAGGTCTCCAACAGGTTTTTATTATCATATTCTATCATTATTTCATACTATGACAGCAGGTAAGTTGTAGCCTCGTGACTAGATGTGGTTATAAACTGGGTTCGGTTTTGCTTTGGGGTTGATCGACAAGTTGTGTAGATGTAGTCCCTAGCTCAAAATAATCGGAATAATCGGTAGGTTTTAAGTTTGCATGAAAATTAAGCGTTTCTGGGTACACTGTGAATGTCTTTATGATTGATTTGACATGTTATGACCCATGGTTGATGACTTCATTAATTCATCATTGACATCCTCGTCGCACAGTTCATATGCTTTAGGCCTATCCTATCATATGGGCGAAGAAATAGTGTATCGCCAGTGCTAACCATATATTTTATCAAGTAGAGAAATAAAACGAGTACTGACGAAACACTTGAGTTATGCGAGTTGTGACTGGCGTGAAATCCCCAACCATACTCACATAGCAACGTTGTTTGGACGTTACATGGGGTATCAGTTAAGGATCACATACTTAGCATGTGGATTTCATTTATTGATTACAAGGACCCTACTGTTTTTAACGAAGGTCAGAAGTTATGTTACTTTATGAGAGATTAAAACCTCGTAAAAGCAATATCTAATGAGCTCAACCCTGAATGAAGGTGGCTATTCCATACTAATTAAGCTCGAGAAACATTCTGGTTCACATGGAGGTCAAAGGTTATTCTTTTGAAGCCACCGGAACTTAAATAGTAAAAAGACCCCAAAACATGACATTTTAAGAAGGATAACCTTGAGGGATCCCATGCTTTGTATGCAGTTGTCCTACATTAAACCTAAGACCCCTATTGCTTTTGACGGAGATTAAAGGCCATTTGGGATCATCGGAAGCTAAATTCTGAAAAATTCCCGACGTTTATTCGCAGAAGTGAAGGGACTTTGCTGTAGGTTAAAGGTCATGTGAAGTCAACAAAGGTTAAATTGAGTAAGCCTAGTAAGCATAATAACCCAAGAAGGATTTTTAAGGGGTCTCATACCACTCATGGAGATCTTCCACATTAATTCAGAGAATTCTTCAGTGTTTGCTGAAGGACTAAAGCTTACTTATATTTCCAGATTGTCCAACTTTATATTTTAAGAATGATATACCTCATGTACTTTAAAGCACATGTCAAGGTATCCACTATGTCGACGCCTCGGCAGAATGAGAAAAAATGACGTGTGTTTCTTTTTCTTTTCTTTTTGTGAGGAATCCTACAAGGGCCTCCTGATCTAAATCATACTTAAGCACGTCAAAGAATTGTTTTGAAGTTCAAAAAATGTAAGTAGATAATTGTGCCTCTATTCTGTTCTTTTTAAGGCTATTCCCATCCACCGGCATTTTGAAACTTGATTAATGCATAAAAATTACTGGTATTCATCACGTTCATGTAACATGTAATATAGACTTTGGAGGATAAAGTTAGGATGTAAAAAGTCATTGTCTATTGCAGGCTTGGGTCGAATACAAAAAGTACGGGTCTCTCGTCGTGTGTTACATATGCCATTTTTTTTTTATTTATGTGACGCTGCTAAGCCATAACACTACTTTTGTTGAGACCTGGCATACAATATCTCTATTAGCCTTCCCAATGTGCCATCAAGTTAGTTGTACGCCTTCTGCCTGAGCTTCCAATGTCCAAAAACGTTTTGATATTTATCTTAACTGCATACAACAATGGATAAGGTGATAGTGTTTTGGGAGTGGTGCATTCGTATGTTTCTTTTAAATGGAACTTTAAAGTCGAATGGAGTTATTTTAAGTGATATAGTCCAACGTTTGAGGTCGACTAACTCTATGGTCGGTTGGGCTTTTTCTTTACAACAGGGAGTCTCCTATATGATCAGTAAGTGTTTTGTTTTGCTTACTTAGAAACTCATTTTTATACGCATATTAGTAACCTGATATCCTAGGCGCCCATGGAAATGCACCCGACACTTTATTCCCTTCTGCATATGGATGACAGTCCATAAATATTTTAATTTACAAACTTGAAGCGTCAATTTTTCTAACCTTATTTTTCATTTACGTCAGTAGAGTAGTAAGTCAGCACTATTAGGACAATGGTTGTAACTATTTGTGCACATTTTGAATATTTTGCTACGATGGTGAAAATGACACTTATATCAATTTATTTTCAAATTCTACCTTGCCGTTTGAAAATTTCAGTCAAATAAAATTGTGAACAAATAAACCAATTTGTTGTAACAGTGTTACTAGGTGTTAGTTTTTTCAAACCTATGAAATGTTTAGGATAGCTGCTTATATTGGCTCATCACTTCTTAATATTAGAAGTACAGTAAGAACATTTATGTTCAGCTTTGTTGGTCTTTCAAAATTATAGTAATTGATCTCCATTAAAGGTCCTTTTGCGGCACTCTTGTTAGGGATTTTTACAAGACGACAGCTTGCCGTCTCAGGAAGTTGCCTTGTTGGACTAAGTTATGTGTTCTTTGGTCTATACTTAAATTCCACTTGGCAGCTCTTCTTTGTTTACATTGTTTCTTATTCATTTCCTATGAAGGAGAAAAGATAATCGAGGGAGAATCGTTTATGCCGAGTCTCATTAATGGTTACCAACAATGAATTATATAACCCAGCCTTATATTCAATTGTGAAATAAAATTTTTGGTTATGGTTGCTAAATATTGGTATTCAACTTTCAAATATCAATTTATAATTTTTTTCCTTCGTTATTTATATTGCAAAAATAAAAAATTATAAATGATAATTAGTATGGGCGGAAAGGGGGATGTCTCAATAAAGTCCACCACCACACTTTTTCAATAGTATAACATATATTGCAAATTGACAATACATTTTAAAAGCTAAATTGGGCCCCAATATAACCAGTTGTCATATAGAGGGGAATAGACACTTACGAATTTCCTTTTTTAAAGAGGAGTGGATACCTTAGACCACTCCCCAGGACGGTGATTCACAAATGGTGAAAAGCCCCCACCCCCCTACACCTTTGGAGACGGATCCACGCCCTTGATAATTAATAGTGGAGAATCCAGTTGAATAAAGCAATAACAATTTGCACATATTCTGTCATTAAAAACAGGTGTCGGATTTGGATGTCATTTGGTGGGAGGTTACTTCAGCTTCGTAGAGCACTTCTATGATAATATACCGACGATAATCTCAGCGACCACTTTGTTTAATTTTATTGGGCTTGCACTGCTCCCTCTGGTTTTGCAATATTTCAAGACATCGTTTGGTCTTAGTCAAGGTCTTGTTCTCTTCGGAGGGGTTTTGGGAAATTTAGTTTTCTCAGCTTTCGCTGTTACCATTCCTGTTCGAAAAGGTAAACAAGAAAAAACACTTAATATAACTAATGCAGATCAAGACAAGCATTGTCCTTACATTAAGAGGGAAGTGGAAGAAAAAGATACTGAAAAACTAAACGAAGAAGAATGTGTTCCAAACCTGTTTAGATCATGGAGTACTCTTTTCAAACAGGAAAATGCAGCAATTATCATAGCACTCGATAGTCTTATGTTTTACATTTTTATTTCGTGGGGTCTTTTCCTTGTGTCCGTTGGAACATGTGCCGGATTTCGTTCTGAGCAGGCAGTTCTACTGTCCACAGCAGGTGGCATAGGTGGATTTTTCGGTAAACTAATTGCCGTTGGTTTGTTTCATATTAAGAAGATGAACGCTTACACTAGCAGCATGATTCCCCTCTTTTGCAACTCTGTTAGTCTCCTAACTTGTTCATTGGTGAAAGACATTTACGTTATGCTTATATGTACCTGTGTAACTGGTATATGCATTGGACTGAATACTTCCGGACTCTTTGGGTTGCTTTCTACAACGGTATGTAAGTACCACTATCGGCAGGCTTCCGTTATACTCTGGGTGGTAGAAGGAGTAATGGTTCAACTTGGTGGACTAGTTTCAGGTATGTTTACCTCACTGTAACTTTTTTAACTTTGTTTTGTTCATAGTCAAATTCAACATCTCATTTGGTCACTGTGTCTCATTGACTCAAGGTGATTGATACGTAACCCCCTCATTACTATTATTCAAACAAGAGAAGTCGGGTTCCCTAATATTTTAGCTCTTCGTCGATATTCACTACGTCTACTGGTTATGAGTGCAAAGTTATTATAAAAGCAATAAATTGTGACTCTGCTGCAATGAAAGAAGGAGAAGTAAAACGAAATTGCTTTACACAGAGCACTTCTACAAAATATGCATTTCAGAGCTCTTTGTATTTGCAAATGAACACAATCACAAACAGCCGTTGCAACCTGCATTGTCTGGTCTCCAAAACAGAGTGTATGGTAATCATTACCATGGAGCAAGCGATGTTGAATTTCCTGTCTAGTTCACTGTGCCTTTTTTACGCCATGAAGTGACAATTCACGGCCTTCAGAGAAGCTCGGTAACATAATCTATCTTATCACGGCAACAGATGGGTGTAAAAAAGTTAATCGCAATAAATAAAGCCAGATTCTTTCAATGGCACTTTAAATCATTTTTGCCTTATTTTCATGACAACGACATTTATGGTTTGTAAAATATCTACTCCAAAGAGCAGTAAAACTTATATATATATATATATATATATATATATATATATATATATATATATATATAACGCTAATTCCTACTGTACGGGGAAATCGATATATCGCGGTTTCGTTAAGGCGAAGAAAAAAACAATAAAATACATTAAAAAATATTTCCCCTTTTGGAAACCAGATATACAACAACGCTTTTTCAATGGCCCACCATCCGTACGTGTTAAAAGATACGGGTACGGAACTTGGTCAACATTGAAGTAATAGCATGTAAATCATGTGGGGAAACGGACGTTACCATCCGTTTACGTATTCCTATATAAAAAGCGTGTGATTTCTCAAAGTCGACCTGATTTTTTCCCCTTTTAGACGATTTCCCTTTTTAGGGGGGTTTTTTCATACAATATTTCCCCTTAATCCCAAGTTAGCAATATATATATATATACACTGTATATATATATATACACTGTATATATATATATATACACTGTATATATATATATATGTATATATATATATACATATATATATATATATATAACGCTAATTCCCACCTTAAGGGGAAATTGTTATATCTGCTTGTACATAGGGCGAAAATAAGATAATAAAATACATAAGAAATAAATTCGCCCTAACGTCTAAACATATAATTAACGTTATTTCAATGGCCAGCCATCCGTTCGTGTTAACTTGCAGCTAGGTGTCCGTAAATTTGACAACTTTGAAGTAATGGCATCTAGTTTGTAAATCTAAGAGGGCGCCCTTGTAAGTTTACGTATTTTTATAGAAAAAGTGTGTGGAAACGTTAAGGCGAAACTTATATTTCACCCAAAAATTTTTTTCCCCTTAAGGTCGACTTTTCAACAACAACTTTCCCCCTAAGTGCCGAATTAGATATATATATATAAATATATATATATATATATATATAGATAGATAGATATATATATATATATATATATATATATATATAGAGATATATATATATATATATAGATATATATAGAGATATATATATATATATATATATATATATATATATATATATTTATATATACAAGAGAATGTAAAGATTGTATTACAACGATGTTTCAAAGTTGTGATCAGGATTCAGACAGATTCACAAAATTCTAGTTGAAGACGTATGTAAACTATGAAGGTTAGAATTACCACTGCACACACAGAGATAACATGTACCGGTACACCTTGAGTCGAGAAGCTTTCGGCTATCTATTCAGCCTTCTTCAGCTCGAATGAAGCAAGTTTAAAAACGTTCAATGTAAAACTTTCAGACAAAAACATTCTAAACGGGATATAAGCATGTAAAACGGGTCGCAAGCAAGAAACACATTCTAAAATCTACCTACATAATAAGTCTAAAAGGGTAAGACGGAAAAACAGCTGAAAGAAACCAGTAAAAAGTAAATACTCAAAACAGGGAGGTGTTATTCCATGCTCAAAACAGCTGCATCAGGTAACATTAAAGGGCATCGATTCCATGAGACCATACTACAAGACTGTACGCAACAATTATACTACAAGAGGCCATACTTGAAGTATGGCCTCATGGAATCGATGCCCTTTATGAATTCACAGATTTTATTAAGTCTATTTACCCAACCATTAAATTTTTTCTTAGATTTTCTGATTCTAAGCTAGAATTTTTAGATGTTTTAGTTCATTTGAATAATTGAGTAATTTCTACATAGCTCTCCCCATATGAAGGAGGTATTCCCAGAGAATTCTATCTAAAACAGTAGACTAAAGGAATACAAAGCATACTTAGTGGCTAGATGTTATGACCCTCAGCTTGTCCAAGACCAATTTGATAGGGCGAACAAGCAACAAAGATCTGTCTTGCTCAAGTCTCAGAAAAGGAACACTTCTAGCCGTAAATACCCACTTGTTTTAGATTTTAATCCAACATTACCGAATATGAATGCCATCATTCGTAAACACATTCACGTTCTACATAGCTCTCCCCGTATGAAGGAAGTATTACCAGAGAATTCTATCTTTACAGCTTATAGAAAATTTAAATCCCTTGAGGAAATGCTAATCAGATCAAAACCATCCAATCAAAACACTGCAAGGAATACTGCTGAAGTGAGTTGTTACAAATGTATTGGCAAAAGATGCGACCTTTGCCTTAATTTTCTATTACATGGTTTGTCGTTTTCTAGTTGTGCCACGAAATAGGTTTATCAAATTAAGAGTTATGTATCATGTACAAGTAAAAGTGTGATCTATTTAGCTACTTGCTTGAAATACAATTTGCAACATGTTGGATCTACCGCTACAGAATTTAAAATCAGATTCAGAAATCATAAATCCGATCTTCTTAATAACCGAGGTAGATGCGAATTGGCAGTACATTTTAGTTCTGCTCCGCACCATACTTCTCAAATTAAGTTCATTATCAGTGAGCAGATTTGCGCTTCATCAAATATTGATTCTGCTCTTACCAAAAGAAAGAGCTACTGGCTATTTGCCTAATATGGGACAAATAATATATGGACATAACAAAGCCATTAAAAAAAGCTAGCCAAGGGACACCAACACCTATGAACAACTGCAATTGCAGAGCGAAAGACACCTACCCCTTACAAGGAAACTGCCTCAACGAGTAATATACAAGTCCACCGTAACCCGTCATGATAATGACAGACAAACATACATAGGTCTAACAGAGAACACTTTCAAACAGAGATACAATGCACACAAAAGCAGCTTTAAGAATAGCAAAAGCAGGAGTGTGACCACACTAAGTCAATACATCTGGAATCTAAATGATCAGAAAACCAATTATTCCACCCACTGGAGAATTGTTGGAAGAAGCAATCTGCGGTAATCTGTCTAAAAGAAAAATACTTCATCATCTATAAGCCAGACGTGGCCAGTCTGAACAATAGGAAGAGGTATCTATTGTGTAACTTTAATCCGGGCTAAATCTGAAATAAAAGGAGCTGACACTGCCCTTCCAGCTCTTAGGTCGTCGAGTGGCGGAGTGGTCTATTCCAGCTGCTGTGCACCAATGTGTTTCACATGTGTGTGGGTTCGAATCCCGCTCGATGTACGTGGGTTTTTCTCGAGGTGCTACGGCTTTCCTCCCACTTGGCATAGGCTTGCCTCTAAAATCGGTTGCCTAGCCGACGAAGTCTGTTGCGCGCCGGACTGAAGCGCCTTCCGGTGGACCAGTTTACTAGCCGACTTTGCTTTGCCTTCCAGCTCACACAATGATTTATCCTGAAGAGTGAGGTTCTCACGAAACAAGCTTGTAGATAGGCCTATGGCATTTTAGCTTATAGCTTGACTTTAAGCATTTTATAGTATATATATATATATATATATATATATATATATATATATATATATATATATATATATATATATATATATATATATATATATATATATATATATATGTATATTGTAGCACTGTAGCACTGTTGTAGCACTGCTGTTTTACAGTTTCTTCTCTACCGATTGTATATTTTCTTTCACTGTTTGTATCAGTTTCAGCTTCCAAAATTTCAAACTCCTCGTCAGTCTCTGACCTTGCACTAAAGAAGAGCTAGTATTGCTTGAAAGCTCTGCAAAAAACAATTTCTGGCTGTTTTATTTACCGAATTTCAAGCCTTCGGCTAATTTGTATCTCTTCCGAGATCCAGTTATTCAATTTTGTAGCACTGTTGTTTTACAGTTTCTTCTCTACCGATTATATATATATATATATATATATATATATATATTTATATATACAAGAAAATGTAAGGCTTGGATCACAACGATGCTTCAAAGGTGTGGTCAGGATCCATAAGGATTCACAGAATTCTAGTTAAAAACGTATGTAGACTTGGATAAAGAGACTAGAATTACAACTGCACACACAGAGATAACATGTACACCTTGAGTCGAGAGCTTTCGACTATCTATTCAGCCTTCTTCTGCTCGAATGAAGCAAGTTTAAAAACGTTCAATGTAAAACTTTCAGACTAAACACATTCCAAACGGGATAAAAGCATGTGAAACGGGTCGCAAGCAAAAAACACATTCTAAAATCTACCTACATAATAAGGCTAAGAGGGTAAGAGGTATAAACAGCTGCAAGAAACCAGTAAAAAGTAAATACTCAAAACAGCTGTAACAGGTAGCATTAAGGAGATAAAAACAGAAATCTTAAAACAGTCTACAGGAGCTAAGAAAGGCCGAGAAAGTAACTTTTTATTTAGCTACTTGCTTGAAATGCAATTTGCAATATGTTGGATCTACCGCTACAGAATTTAAAATCAGATTCAGAAATCATAAATCCGACCTTCTTAATAACCGAGGTAGATGCGAATTGAATTGGCTGTACATTTTAATTCTGCTCCGCACCATATTTCTCAAATTAAGTTCATGATAATTGAGCAGATTCACGCTTCATCAAATATTGATTCCGTTCTTACCAAAAGAGAGGGCAACTGGCTGGCTCAATTACATACTCTATTTCCCTCAGGACTCAACAAAAGAAAAGAATTTAATTCGTACAAAAGGGTTAGCTTTTTACGGTAAAAGTGTTGGGTCTTTTAGTTTTTATTATATGGTATTTCGAATTAAGCATTGCCATTTTGTAAGTTACTTTCTCGGCCTTTCTTAGCTCCTGTATGACTGTTTTAAGTTTTCTGTTTTTATCTCCTTAATGCTACCTGTTACAGCTGTTTTGAGTATTTACTTTTTACTGGTTTCTTGCAGCTGTTTATACCTCTTACCCTCTTAGCCTTATTATGTAGGTAGATTTTAGAATGTGTTTTTTGCTTGCGACCCGTTTCACATGCTTTTATCCCGTTTAGAATGTGTTTAGTCTGAAAGTTTTACATTGAACGTTTTTAAACTTGCTTCATTCGAGCTGAAGAAGGCTGAATAGATAGCCGAAAGCTCTCGACTCAAGGTGTACATGTTATCTCTGTGTGCAGTTGTAATTCTAGTCTCTTTATCCAAGTCTATATATATATATATATATATATATATATATATATATATATATATATATATATATATATATATATATATATATATATATATATATATATATATATATATATATTATATATATATATATATATATATATATATATATATATATATATATATATTTATATTTATATATATATATATATATATATACTATATTTTAATTATAACGAACAGCCTCTCGTTATACAAAATAAAGAAGGGTTATAACCACTTTATGCATGTTTTAAACTCCTAAATATTTTTCCTTTGGATACAGGACTCATCAGTGATTTTATGGGATGCGCATCGTACGTATTTCTATTCAATTCAATATTGTCTATTGCTGGGCTGCCTCTTGTGTTCATATGGGCCTGTCGAAAACGACCACAAAAGGAGAACAATCCCTGACGCTATTGTGGTGAGAATTGACCTATCGTCGTGTATTAAAACGCAACTATGAAGCACAACTTTATTACTCCAAGCTCTTTATTGGACACAATTTATTGCATAATAAATTTTTAGCAGAACAAAATCTTTAGAAAACAATGTCAATTTGATGTAAACCATTATTTGTCAATCCATTAAAACCAAACGTTAAGGAAATTTTGAACAAAGGGTCTCAAACTGAATTTTCAACTGGAAGGCTTATGGACTTCTCCGATTCATAGGTTTTTGATCATAACATGGCAAGTTATATTTGAGTCGTTTGTATAAATCTCGATACACTGTTGGAATATTAGCATACGCTGTGCAGTTACTCCTACATCCAAATGCAGTGGTAAGTTTGATGCCATTCCTACCTGGTTAAAATGAACCTTTCTCACGCCGCGGGTGCTTGGGCGTACACTTGCCCTTGTAATGTTTACAAGGTTTATCAGATCTCAGCTTTTGTGAAAATGACACGTGACTCTCTTATCAACATTTTTCTCTCTACTTCATTACCTTTTTGGGAAAATCATCTTTAGAATTATTGCTTTAGTTACTTTATTCTAGAGATGCATCATATTTCATTGTGTGCGAAATTCTATTTTCATTAACATATAGAATTATTTTGTGAGGTAATTATTTTGTAAAGATGCAATATGAATCGACTCGATTGACGCATTTCTAAAGACAGCTACATGTGTTTAATATATAAGGCATATGTTTAAGTATATCTTGTGACGTCCAACGGTAGGGTTACATGGATTTCAAGTGTTGAAGGTTGCAAACCACTTAAGGTTTGGGGGCGTAAGCATAGACTTGACGAAATAAGTGTGCTTAAACAGATGAGTTTGACGAACTCAAATAGACTGCTAGAGCCCTTTAAGGTTTCCATCGCATTTTCATGCAATTCGCTGTTATTGACATTGGTTTCAAAAACCGCGAACTAATGTCATTTTTTGAGGCCTCCTATAAAATGCTCAAAATGTGGTCATTATTGACACATGAGGCTTGCGAGAAGCAAGAAAGGCGATTTGTATTGGAAATTGAGGGTGGGGGAGGTTGACGTAGGTCTGAGACCTTGAGATTATGTCTATGTATATGTGTACACTTACGTATATGCACACGTGACCATATATGAATACGTACGTGCATCTGTTTACCCGTACATATATGTGTATGCAAACGTGTATTTAAGTGAATGTGATGCTGCATGATAAGAATTGAATTGCGATACTAGACATTTATGTTTATACTGTAGACCAGGGTT
The DNA here is from genome assembly GCA_029531755.1 of Holothuria leucospilota. Classification (NCBI taxonomy): domain Eukaryota; kingdom Metazoa; phylum Echinodermata; class Holothuroidea; order Aspidochirotida; family Holothuriidae; genus Holothuria; species Holothuria leucospilota. Next base: position 75,726,786 of record CM055961.1, on the reverse strand, counting down.
CGGCAAAGGAGGTGTCGCGACCCTTCTGAGGGTCGCGAAAATATTTCTGAGGGTAGCGAAAAAGATTCAGGAGCGAAAAATAATTGTCAAATTTCTCATTAAAAATAAGCAATGGGAGTGATTCTAATCTAAGAACCAGTGATCTGCTTTATTAACACTGCATAACCAAGTAAAATCAGACTCCTTTCACAGACCCGTTAATTTGAGGGTCACCAAGATTCCGGAGTCGAAAATTGGGGCCACCAAGCAAAAAAGTTTGGACACCCCTGCTGTAGACTTCTGTGAGATTACAGAATGAGAAATAAGTGTGCTCGCACAGGGCGCCGTACAAACCCCTTTTCATGACCTCTAGGTCATTTGAAATCCTAATATTGGTGCGAATATTACCAATTTTGTCACAAATATTGATTCCGCCTCCCCCCCCCACCCCGTCCCTTTCCACCACAGTATGAGAGTAGACTATATTGTACATTCCCAACTATCAGCAAATCATAGGTTCGTTGACCAAGAATTGGGGGAAAAAAGGGGGGCCGTCCCCAAAAAGTTATAGCCCCCATTCGCCGCTCTTTGTGGGAAGGTTCGTTTCCGGTAATCAGAGAAGTATTTCAGGAAAAATTTCCTAAATGTCAGCTGCTAAACTTTACCAACAAAAACTATTATACCACCAAAAATGTGTGGAAAAGTTCAGTTCTATCAATTTTTACGTTTACTGACCATGTGTTGTGGAATATAACCATGTCAGTGTTTAACCTGTCAGAATGCAGGTTTCTCAATAACGGATGACTAGAGGTAATAAAATTTAGTTCAATACACCTCTATCAGTAAGGATGAATTACTGGTTTGATTTTGGGTGAAACTATAAGAAGAGAAAGCAATAATAGTTTTGAAGATTTATATGTATGGTTAACAGTGAGGTTAGAAGTGCGGCACTTCTCGTGTAATTTCAATTGAACCGGGAAATTGAAATTGGGTAGTTAAAAAATCTGGGGTAAATTGGGAAGAGGATAGGGTGGGTGGAAATGACTTATGAGCATTGGACTCCGATCTGATGAACAGACTCTATTTATTCCTATGTTGTTCTTGTTACAAGTACATCCCTACAACTAACCTTTTTAATACTGTAGAGCTTTTACACTGTAAAATAGTATACGATTCATCAGGTAGCGTCTCCTCTTCCTTTATAATCATGGACGGACAAAATGGACATTGAGTGAATCTCAATGTCCTCATTTACATCCGTACGGAAAGGAAAGTGATTGCGAAATACACGGTACAAGAATGGGGTAACAGCTTCACCTGGACTGGGATTTATTCAAACTTTTCAGAAGTAGTTGCTAGATAGTATGGAAGCATTTGGTAAATCACTCTGCTGATAAGTCACGCTATTCTCGTTCCCTCTCAACAAACCCTAGCTTCGTCACCGTTGACAAGTAAATTTCCTCTAGCGTTTACTATTAACTTTTGAGTTATTTAATCTGCCGTGGGAATAAAAGTTGCCCTTTAGAAGTAGATTTGGACAAAATATTTAATTAAAGTTAAAGAGGTTAGCGTCAATGGCTAAGTCGAAAGCTTTGTAAATAAATCGGAGGATGCCGTTTTTAAGAATATGCACTTAGCTGCAACTTACGATACTTGAATAACGTGGAGAAGGATAGTTTTAAAACTTTTTTGCATAGGCGTAGGAAGCTGGGGGGCTGGGAGCTTTAGCCCCCAGTCAAAAATGTGGGGGGATGAAGTATGCTTCTGCCCCCCAAGATCCAAAAGCAAAATCCCCTTATTTGTCTTTTCTGTAAGAAATGTCACAAATTTTTGCAGTAATTTTCTTTTAAGTTTGTCCAAAATGTTGCATCAAATTGCATCTGAGGACCCTCAAATACCCAAAAATTTTTCAAAGGGTGTCCCCCTCTCCTTAGAACCCACCCTAAGGACGGCGATCCGAAATAAGGTTCAGCCTCCCAGTCTCGAAAAACTTCCTACGCCTATGCTTTGTCGGCTGATAAGTGAAATTGGCTATTAGAGTAATTGCAGGAGTTCAGGAAAATGCTTATACCCGCTTTGTCCAATATAACTCTGGTCTGCTGTGCTCTGTAAAAAGTTAAGGAGTCAAAAAACACACTGTGTGTACCCCGGGATTTCTGGGGAATACTCAGCGGCGGTTTACTGGCATAGTTGAAAATCTGTACCATAGCCACCTTACTTAAGCTAAGTAGCATGTCTTACCACTGTCGTTAGCTTGACATTTAGTGATGTAAGACCGAAACAGTGGCCACACAGGCTGTGAACAATGCTATGTAGGTGTATTAGTCTGAACTAAGTCTAGTTGAACTTACTGTAACAGATGTATCGTATAAAGTCCGAATAGAACTATGCAAGTGATTGGGCGTTGTCCTTTAACCCCTAAAGTAAATTATACATCTAACAAAAATGCATCTTTAACCCCACCTGGCCTCTGTTAAGCATTACGGTAAGTGTCTTGCAGCAGGGAGTTGTCAGGTAAGGAGATCCAACACTAAAATCCGTCAGGCAATATGTGCTTGAAAATAATTTAATCGCCTTTCAGGTAATAAAATTTGATTGACAAGTCCCTGCATTCCCATTGTTTAGCCTTTCCTGACTTACACTTCTTAATGATTGTCGGCTCCTTTCAAACCCAGGAAATCCAGAAAGAAAGGTTATTGTTAACACTTTACTTTGAAGTGCAGCCTCTTTGCCTACAAGATCTAAGCTTTTGTAAAGATTTTAAGTTAAACGACTGTCAATAAACGTTTAACTACTGTACGTTCTTTGTGTTACTATGACCTTGATGGGTCGCCTACACATTGTTTAAGCCTATAAAAATGATCACAATTTTCGCAACTTTCCGCATTAGTATCAAGCATTGTCAACGGAGGTTCAAAAAGTTCTTGATTGATGTTAATTGAAATGACTTTAACTGCGACGACAAACGATGAAAGCTTACCTTTTTTTTTAATTTCTCCTTCATGACTGGCAAGGTAATGCCAACTGGTGAAATCATCATGATGAGTTTTTCAGATGAAGCAGACGTCACAAACCATTGTCTCCAGTACCAAAATTTGTTTTACGTCTTAGAGAGGTTTCAAGAGCAAGACAATAGGCACGGCTTAATGTCGGCAACTACCTAGTCTCAAAGGAGATGTAAATGTTGGATTTCCTTCCCTGACAACTCCCTGCGAGTGTGTGGAGTTGCGCAGGGATGACCTATGGTAAACTTACTATTCCGAATTCCTAGTAATATTCGTGTTCATCGAAAGGAATGCATGGCGAATTTATTTTTTGAATTGAATAACAGTGAAAATACACCATACTGCGGTTAAATGAATTGTATTTAGAAGGCACCACAGTTACTTTCACACTAAAAATCGTTTTAGGGGATGCACACCATAAGCGGAAAGTTGGGGGGGGGGTATGTTTTCTTTCCTTTTGATAAATTATAATCGACATAAACTCTCATTGCAAAGATACGCTTTTTATTATTATTTTGGTTAATATCTCAATCTTAAAATGAGCAACCTTTTAAAATGAAAATAGTCGTTGCTCCACTGAAATGTCATCAAAATGCTTACTTAAACGCACCCCTGTGCACGGTTATCCTCGTAAATACATGACACGTTTGGTGAAAAACAGACTGTAGAGTATCTGCTAGGAAAGAGTACCATTTGACGGTTTTGACATAAAAGGTTACCTCAAACGTCCCCTTTAAGAAGAAGAAGTGAGGAAACTAAGAAACGTATACAGGGAGGAGATGAAATGTACGCTAACAAATATTTAACATAATGCGAAATAAAGTTAAAGATTTTAACTTTAAAAATGCTAACATTTTGGAGCCTTTGGCGCGCTTCCATCATATACAATTACTTCAGAAATATTTCCAGATCGACGTCTTTGGTGGTTTCATTTTTCTCATTTCAATGCAGTTCCTTAGTGTCTACCCTTCCTATCCACAAGTCCCTGCACCATCAAATGGACAAGTTGTTAGTATCATTGTTGCATATTAGAATAATACTGTACATATTATATATGAGAATGCGGTAATATAATCACACTGTGACTATGTGTAGTCTTCAGGCTTTGCACTTACACGGCGTCTTCAGCACGTTTGATTTGCTGTAACCCACTTCTCCAATTTTTAGGAAAAACCTTTGCCAACGGCGCATGTTTTAAACCGTACCGAATGTCTTTAATGGATTTATAAAACTTTTTATCCTGTATTTAGAGGAAAAACGCAGTTTGAAGGGCATTGTTAACATCTGAATGTGTAAATTTTCTAAAAATTTCTCAAAAATTTCCTTTGTAGGACTAAAGTAACATGCTCCACTTTTTCACCATGTTGCTAAAACATTTGCTAAGTTAAGTTGGGTTTAGTTTGGTCAAGACAGACAAATACATCCTTGCGAAGGACCTTATGAACCGCAAACCTCCCTTACCCACCCTCCTATTGCAGACTTTTAATGGCAAGTTTAATGTATTTTTAAACCCATTGAAACTTTGAGCTAGACTAAGACACCACACTCAGGAAGACTATTGCACTGATTTACAACCCTCTGTGACAAAATTTTTACTAACACCTAAATTATAACGTATTGTATCTAGTTTAAGTTTATGTCCCCTTTAGTGTAAAACCCTTTGAAAACGTCATCAAAGAAAGTCTGACAAAGCCTTTGACAATCTTGAAAACGTAGATTAAATCACCACGTAACTTCCTAAGTTCAAGAGATTTGAGATCAAGCGTCCTTAATTTCCCCTGATAAAGAATCCTCTAAAAGACAGAAATAGCCTTAAGGCTCTCTTCTGGACTTGCTCAAGTACTCCCTTGTCCTTAGCAAAGTAAGGGTTGAACTTCCAAGCTTGAACAGCACCCTCTAGACGGCAAAGGGGGCAATTGGTCTTTCAAATAATTTTGACCAGTTCAGTTCATGGACCAGCTAAGGACCTTATCGTGATCGGACTGGCAGGCGCGTAGCCAAGGGGGGTCGAACGGGGTAGCCGACCCCCTTGATTTTTATTTTTTTGTATTTTTTAATGTTTATTTTTACAATATTACTAGTGTTTGCCCTATTTATATGAGGTAAATAGGCCTGGGAAGTGCCATTTCCGGCGATCTGGGAGGCATTTTGGGCCAAAACTTTTTGCGCTTCGCGCCAACCCATGGTAGCGGGGAGCGCTGAGAGTCTGTCTATGGGTCTCGCGCCCTTTGCAAGTTCCTGGCTACGCCCCTGCTAACTCGGAAGAGTCCGCATAAACCTTGAGAAATAACATGAGTGTACAATTTTAGTATCATCAGCAAACTTCTTAAAAGCAGAGCAAACCTGATATTCAAGATCATCTCTGTAGGCTATAAACAAAGGAGAAGCTAAATACTGAATCTTGTGGTTTACCACTGGAAACCCTCTTTCAAGACAAAGTACTGCCACACACTACAACCCTCTGCTTTTTGTTCTGTTGGATCCAAGTCAACAAATCACTACCAATGCCCATAACCTTCAGTTTTAGCAACATACGCACATGAAGTACCTTACCAAATGCTTTCTGAAAGTAATGATTGACGATGAGCGCCCTCATTTTGTTAACTAAACCTGTAATTAAAAACGGCTACCGACCAAGTCCTTCATTCAAAACGTGATTTTTCCAATTCCGAATACACGAAGCACTCCATCCACTTGAAAATTGTGGGCAAACTTTCAAATCCATTGCAAAGGTTTGATTTCCTAAATGAAACGCTATTCCGCAAGATAGTTTTGATGTGATTTGATGTTAGCACGTTTCCGATAGTCATACCGGCCGTCAGCGATCACTGGCGGAAGGTAGATATTGTAGTTTTCGCGTACATTAGTACCCTACGTTTATGTGTAATACAGTCGATACCAATTGCTTCATCGTTAAAATGTCATTTTAACAGTAACTATGTATTGCAGCAGTATTTCGCTACGTTTAGTGTTCATGCCACTAACATTATAATGTACAAGTTACCATAGCCTCATTCGTTTATAAGCTTTTTGTTTACAACAATTTCTCCGGTTACAGTTGGCATTGTTTATATTGAACATTAAAAACGTAAAACTGTACAGCCCAATACAGCTTTCAACCTGTTATGAATATTAAGTCAAACATTGCACACGAGTAATACAAAGCAAAAACAAAACGATATATTGAAATCACAACATTTTTTACGAAAGTAACCTCAACAGACTCATTAGAATTAAAATATGCACACATGTCATCAAACGACCTCACTTGTAGACCTTTCGTTATTGTCCGTTCTTTGGGAAAAAGAATAGTTTTTACCTAAAGCGGCTTTCTTCATATAGCAAACTAGATATGGCGCGAAAGAAACTGACATTGAGTGCTTGACCCCTTAGTGTAGCAACCTTGTACACTTAAAACCACCTGTTAAGGGTATATATATATATATATATATATATATATATATATATATATATATATATATATATATATATATATATATATGTATATATATATATACATATATATACACTTAAAACCACCTGTTAAGGGTATATATATATATGTATATATACGTATATATATATATATATATGTATATAGGTCGAATCAGTTACTTACTCTTCGACCTATATATGTGTATATATATATATATATATATATATATATATATATATATATATATATATATATATATATATATATAATCGTAAAAGGTGTTAACCAGTCAATGGTAAAGTGCTCAACCTGTAAAGGGAGCTAAAATATATTGAAAGGTTGTAACAGGGTTACTACAAGACAGCTTTACAGAACTGTTTCGTAAGGGCCAATTTGAACAGGTCCTCACTCTTCAGAAGCCTGATGTAGAATGGTGTCAACAACGTTGAATACGCCGTGCTCGTTGAACCGTACTGTGGACGTGTTCGTTTTTGAAAACAGGCACGGGTGATTCGGTCGAGTCAAGATACCTTACCTATTGGAATAATTACACAGCAGATGTTTATTTCTGTGTCTGCAAGAGCTGATGAGTTCATTTCTTTTGTTTAAAGTGGCTAAGGAAGGTTTGAGTATGATGAAGAACTTTTCTTCTAGACAGAGGTTAATTCGAGAACGGTCGGTTATAGAAGTTTAATTGTCAAGATGTCACTTTTCATGCTTAAGTGCTTTGGCCAAAATTGTTTTGTCTAACTTAAGCCCACCTCACGAAGAGCCGATAAGGCAGATTAACTTTACATGCCCCATTAGGTGACGAAGCTTCTTCGTTGAGTAGAATTCCTTTTGTAATGTAGCCCTCCTGGGGGACTTTTAGAATAAAGTGCCATACGTAAGTTCACCGTAGAGTAACATTGCCACCACACTATTAGTTTTATTTTATGACTACATATATTGTTTTAGTTTATCAGCCTTTAAGGTTGTAATATTTGTTTAAGAATGATTTCATAAAATATTTATCGTTAAATTAGAAAAGTCCAACTTAACATTAGTTATTTGATGGAATTACCGTCTAGTTCCTGTAGGTGGTGTTCTCGCACATGTATTACTCCAGTGAACTTGGCGCAAGCAGAAATAATGGTATCATCTCACACTAACAAGCAATGGTTTGTTATTTTTTCTTTTCAATACATCAGTTTGACATAAAAATTGTAGGAATGTGAGTTCACGTTTGGCTGTATGACATTTGTGAAATCAGTTCCTTTCATGCACTACGTCATCATGATGATATGTGAGGGTAGACTGGAGGAATCCTTGATAGCTGCAAGTTAAGACTGGGTTGTAAATGATATAATGGCATCTGTTTCGTATATCCAGAAGATGACACAGGGATTGAATTATCATTCTTGCAAGATAGATAAATGTTAATTTCAACCCTCATTTTAAATTTGTTTAAGTTTATGTAGGGGGCAATGAATTTGTTGATGGAACTAAAGTTAAAATTTACGTTGCTATGGTTACCCGCTAAGTCTCCTTTCTTTTGCGACACTATGTCCACCACCAGTTACTCAGTTGATAGTTATCATTTAAGTCGTTGTTGAGGTCATTGAGGTCATTGAGGTCACCTAGGACGTCACCAAAACTCGCTGCCGCAGTGGCGGCTGCTGCTGCAGCAAGGACAATCATTAAAATAGTTACTACGATACCGGTGATCACATCTACAATCCCTAACACCACACCAATGATAGACCACAGCTTGGCTTGTTTGGACGCCGCAAGAGCGCCGTCATAATCACCTGCATTGTACGCAGATTTCACCTGAAAGTGAGAGAGATAATCAAGTTAATATGATGATAAACATTATAATAGTAAATTGAAAAACTGTTATCGACGAGTAGTCCTATTAAATTTAGGTAACTTGAAGGCCATCAAAATGTTACTTAAATTGTTAAAGTTAAGAAGGGGTGTATATTGTAGGCCTACTATGTATGGATTATGATTGTCAGTCTCGTTCTATGAGGTAAACATCCAAAAGGTTTTATGAGTTTTGTTATGACTTCTAAAATCAATTTTTTTTTTCAGCTTGCATCGTGCATTGGTAAGAATTTCTTAAAGATATTTTAAAGCCAAGTGACATTAACGTGATACATCGTTACGTTTAATCATGACTGTATCATTTAGGTAGTCGTGGACTCTGTATATCCACGGGAAGAGGGGAGCTTTCTTGAGAGTGAATCCTTTTGTTATCAAAATGAAAGCTAATTTATTATTGTGCAACATAAAATGTGTCACAGAGTATTACTATATAAGCAGGTCTACAAACACTCTTGTCAGTTGAATAAAATTACGAGTCACTTCGTTCTCTTAGCACTTCAGCTTGTTCTCTATGCATTAACTTCTTCTGTTATTAATATCCCTGATCAAAGTTCAAACAATTCGGACAGTTTCTGCCTGTCAGATAATTACCTTCATTGAGCAGAAGAAGGCAACAAGGCCGCAGATGAGACTTCCTGGACACAACCAGATGACAACGCATGCAAAGATCATGTAATCACTAGGCATTGGCTGAGAGGCCTCCCGAATAATTAAAGTCGTTTGTGGCTATAATTAAAGAAAATGATGCAAATATCAACATAGTGTAAGAACGCCGGCACTACACACGAAGAAAAAAAATTAGTAGCTGGTCGAGACTCGTTTTCAAACGTTCGTTAAGTACAGAAGTTCTTCAATGATGTCACAAATACATTTGAAAAACATAGTCAGCAATATTGGGCGCAAAACATGTTGCGTGCAATATGTATCCTGTGTACACAAAGTATAGATCAAAGCTTAAAATGTTTTTAAACTTGCTTTCAGATAATGTTTTCTTAATGTTAAAGTTCATTGGGAAATCGTAAAAGGAAAATCAGTCTACAGTCTTATTATCAATTTAAAAAAAAAAAATTCATAGAACTAAATGGCTTTCTGGAATTCTTTAGAAGAAATATAATTGGACTTCGCGTCCACATGATCTACCTATTAGTTTGCGCTGGACTCATTTCATTTGTGGCATAAATGACTAAAAGATATTTCGATAGGATATGCTTTCTGTGTGATAGTTGCAAAGCATTTATTCGCAAAACATGTAGCCTTCACGTAGGCTTAGTCCTACTCCTGTACACACTTTCCGTAACAGATTAGTTAAGAAAAGATTCGTTGAAAAGAAAGAAACCATTTTACGCTTTGACCAATAATTTCTGTATATAGAGTACTTGTTGCGAGAGTAATAAATTTGCCGTCGAAAATGGTGGTACCGACTCACCAGGGAATGTTATGACATCAGGTGTAGAACATTTATTACATATTTTTTTAGATTCCCTGACAGGTATTTTTCCATGATCATCAGTTTCAAAACACGAACAGGATAAAACAATAATACCAGGCGCTGGGGGAGGGGGCAGCCGTGCCCCCCCTTGAGCATATTTTTGGTATTTTTTAATTTTTATTTTTACAATATTGCTAGTGTTTCCCCTATCTATATGCGGGAAATAGGCCTGGGAAGTGCCATTTACGATGGCAACCCCATCTTGGGGCCAAAATTTTCTTGCACTTTGCGCCAAACCATGGTGGCGCGAAGCGCTGAGAGTCTGTCTATGGGCTTCGTACCCCCCCCTCCCCCTTGACAAATACCTGGCTACGCCCCTGAATAATATACTCGCAAAGTATTACCACATGACTTCAAAGAGCCATAGAGGATTCAATATGGGTTGCCATCGTAAGCCAATTCATTTCGAGGCGACTACATTTCCCTTTCAACATATTACACCTGCCTAGTCATTTCAACTTTCTGCCAGGGGACTCTAGATGAATGATTTTTCAGTAATGTCAAATGTTTACGGCGATTTCTTTTAGGGAGCAGCACTTCTTCGGGAGTAACGTTTGGGTTTTGTCCTTCGGCTTTTCACTAAAGAGTCGAGGGGACTTTGAAAATAGTAATGTTTACGGTGTTCTCCTTTGGTTTCTTTTCTTTCCCAAACCATCTCCAGCGATTTATCGGGTATTCTCTCCTCCTTTGCTGTTCAATTTGAAACTGTCACATCGTGCTTTTAGGAACGAGTAACACCTTTATTTCCAATCTTTGCCCTCCTTCACCGTGCAAGCGAAGCTTCCATAAAGATGATCATGATACAGAGTGATTAGGTTTTCATACCTGGAATCCCGTCTCTTAGCACATGAAAATTTAATTTGATTTTCATGACGCTACGTCTATTAAAGCGGTCCTCTTTATCCAGGGGGAATGCAATGACCAGTTCCTATTGGGGTCCAAGGAGAATGGCCTGGTAGAAACCAAGTCCCGGGATATTTTGCAACCAGAGATAGCACTAGAAGGAAGTATTCATTTATATTCCAAATAGCACTGTATACCCTGTAAGGTATCACAATGATTCCTTGCTGAAGATGAAAGGAATCTATGCAATCACACGAGTGTATGTGTGTATGTATGTGTGTGTGTATGTATGTGTTTTTGTGATACTTGGCTTGTGAACAAGATATCTCAAGAATGGCAATTACTGACGACTGATGCTTCGCTCACTTGGAATACAGAAGTATCATTTTAAGGGAAGGATCTCTATTGTTTTTGGCAGAGATTTAAGGTCATGCGAGGTCAACAGAGGTCAAACCGAAAACCGAAAACTTTGTAAACACGATATCTCTAGGTAGGAAGTATGGATGCCTTTCATACTTTGCATGTGAATGTGTTGTAGTCAGAAGATGGATCCTATTGGTATTGGTAGAGGTCAAAAGTTATCTGAGGTCACAGAACGTAGAAATACAAAATTCTTTAAAACTGCTTGTAAACACGATACCTCAAGATAGCAATGATGAACTTGGTATATAAATTTAGCATATTGAGAAGAACCCTATTGTTTTCAGTGGAGGCACTGGCCATTTGCTGTCATCAAAGGTAAAAAACAGGAGACCTAGAAAAAGACGATATTTCAAGCAAGGATTATGTGTACTTTTTATACGTGGTATAAAGATGTGTTACCTTAAGAGAGAGAGAACCCTATGGGCTTGTTGGAGGTCGAAGGTCATCAGAGGTGAAACTGCGAAAACCTTGTTAACTAAAAAGGCATTGGGTTGTACCTCCAAATCGTGTCCGGGGCTCGTGACCAACAAAAAATTAGAGTTGAATTTTTCAACCATTCCAAAGATAAAGTCATAGAGAACATTAATTTTTTCACAATCATAAATGTAATTTGAATTTGAATTACCTAATTATGAGCACGTGTAAGGGATGTTGTGACTGTAGCATGACTAGAAATATGATATGTGCTTTGATAGCGTAGTAGTTGTTGGGCTCGGTTTCTCACACAAACCATCCGGGTTCGAATTTCTGCTACGACATATTGTTTCAATTTTTGTTATTCAATTTTGGTGTTCAAAGGAAGGTCATGTCAGGTCAGCGGATGTCACATGTGAAAACATTGTAAATATGATATAGTCAAGAAGTGTAAATTTGAGAGATGGACCTCAATGTAACAAAGCACCCAATTTGGCAATGAATCAGTAAGCTTTTGGGCTTTCTGGTTTTACTTAACAAGTTATTCATAATGTTTAAACTTCTTCTCGCTGCTCATAATCAGCAATGAAAAGTCAACATTTCAGTAAAAAGTTAAAGGCTGAGTATTTTGTTAAAGTGAGGGTCATGGTCCCTGCCCCATACTCCGCTTGACAGCCTTCTTTGGACCACCAATTTGACGTCAGGGCCCAAAGCCAAATATTTCATGGTGGTAGTATCGTAGATCAGAGACTAATATACCTTCGGTTTTGCCAAAAAGGGCCAAAGAATAACAGCAAGGCAAATACAAATATTCGGAAAACAATCTTCCTCCTTATAGAAAGCTGGGCTAATTGCTAACTTGTGTATAGTTAAGGTAGCATTAAACTTATCGTATTACGCGTATTACGGTGAAATAATAACGAATTAGTAATAATGTAAACGGTGAATCTACCACAATCAACTTTTTACCCAACGAGATAACAGCCTAGGTACTATAATGTCCATGTTCAACGAGGGCTAGTAGCCTAACTAGTATTCGTAGGGCATGCTTATATATACCTGCTCATACATGCTGATACCTCTTCTTAAAATGACCTACTTAGTGAGCTACCCATGGTTACAGTTCACTTCAAAATTACATTATAATTATCGCAATACTGAATAAGCCACTACCCAACAGATTTTGCTCCTCCACACTCACACCTAAAACTTTCTATCCCGCAGACGCAGTAGCGGAGAGATTTCTAAGAAAAGGAAAGTTACTGTGCAGGCGAGGGATTTGATATATGAAATGGGAAGCCAACCTAGGTGGAACATCACATGGCCCCTAAGGCCCGGCAGAAACGCGAAGGGCCTAGTGGGGTCCAGGGGCAACATCCCGGTTGAGGTCCAGGGTGCCCGGAAGCCCTGAGGTATTTCAAGAATTAAAACCATTAGAATGAAGCATGTCTTAAAACTCATAGGATGAATACAAAACTTGGATCACAAAAATTGCAGAAAGCTCGAATCCAGAGGCTGGGGACCGAGGGTCCTCCCCGAGGGTTTAATTTCTTAAATTGGATGACTTTTGCGGCCATTCTGGATCATTTCTATAGGAAATCCTGTAGGCCCAGGTGTATTTTCAAATGCTAATTAAAACTTTTTCTAATGATGATTGCATATTTAATGACAATGGTGATAATTGGTGGGGAAAGTAAACAGTGGGAGGGGTTAAAAGTTTGGGGAAATAGTATAATTTACTCAAACTACCCCACAGAGAGTAGCAACGAATAAATTACACAAACATTTTCCTACGCACAGAGGGAAGTAGCACCTAATTAATTGATCTTACGCAAATCACGCAGCAAACATTACTGAGAGTTGCGACCTTTTATACACGAGGTTTCTGAATTGTGTCTGCGAGGACCATGGCACGTGTAATGATGTACGCTGAAGTCCCCCTTGTAATCCCGCCTATGTTACTGTGTGAAAAATGAAAGTAAAACGGACCAACATGAAAAGTGAATGGAAATACCATCCCTTTCCCTTTCCAAGATTCTTACCCATGCTTAGACTTTCCTCTTTTAGTGGCAAATCATAGGGGCTATGTCGTGTCCTTTTCCAGCATTGTGTTAGAATAAGGGAGTATTTCAAAATATTGTACTAACAAGGTTTTACTGTAAATATGGTTAAAGATTTGTTTGCAAACAAAGTAGTAAAGGTGAAAGTGAACGTCTTTACTTGAAAATGCTAGCTGCTATGGACAGGACAAATTTCGTTAAAAATCACTATAAATAGAATGAATACTGCCAAAACAGTCTTGATGTTTCCATGGTAATTTAAATACAGTTCGATACTCCCCCTCGATGAAGGCACTTTGTTTGTAATCAAAATCAAAATATAAACCCCAAATGTTGACATACCATCCCGTTTTCAATAGTTATTATGACACTGATCGATAACGATGATAGGAGATGAATAAATAGTGGCGGTGTTTACAGTTCTCCCCATTTTCATTATGACTGGTTACAAGGTTGAGTTTTAGACTAAACTTACAACGACGAATCGAAGTGTACTTACTAAGTCATGACAACGCGCAAGGCAATATATCTGCTATATCTGATAAAAACCGTTTTTTGCATAAAACCTTTTATATCAAAAACAATTCTATACATAAGGGTATGGGAATACTCCCAAAGGGGCCATAGCGAGGAAAGGGGACTGCCGCAATTTTGCCCTTTTTTTGAAATTGGGACGGAAAATTGCATTTTTTTTGTCTAAATGAGAAGTGAGCTGTGTCTCACCAGCCCCTCTGGGTTTTGCTGCTATGGTGTTTATGGCGGCTAACAGTTAAAGGAGGGAAATATGGGAAAGGGTTTTAGTGCTTTATACCCTTGGTACCCTTGAAGGAACAGGCGTTTAGAAAAACATTTCTCAGGTTCGGAAGGCTTCTACTTTGGATTTTCCTAATAGCAAAATCAGCATCCATGACAGGAAATTTACAATGAAAATATTTTATGAGTGCCTTGATATCGACTCGTGTAGCATAACATCGATAACTAATCAGTTTACGTACATCTTTCAGACCTGAATATCAGCTTGGGTGGGCAAATGAGGGTAATCTTGGAATCGCAAGCCACGTGATCACATTCGTGTGTACTGTGGGCGTAAATCTTTACTCGAATGAGGGGGGGGGGACATGGCCACTTCTGTCAAAAGTTTACTGTTTAAAAATCTTAAGTCAATGTTGTATTTCCAAAATGTGGAGGAACGTGTCCCCCTGCCCCCCCCCCCCCAGGATTGACGCCTATGCACGGTGTGTAGGCTTAGCTGTTTAAAAACAAAACAAACCAAAAATCTATGTATCTGTACGCAGCAAAGAGGAACGTGTAGTTTAACTTGAAGAAACGACCATCTTATCTACGTACACTCTAAAAACAGTTGGGTAAACTTTTACAGGTTGGGTCCGTATGCCACTTCCTAAACTGTTGGGTAAGAAAGTACCCAAGTTGGTTAAAAATTACCCTTTACTTGAGGAAAATTCACCCTCCGTGGGAATCCTTTTGACTAACCTTGGTCAGTATTTTACCCAACATTCAGGAGGTGACATACAGACCCAATCTTGGGTAAAAGTTTACCCAACTGTTTTAGAGTGTATGTAAGTGATATGAAAGCATTGACGGAGAGACCTGTATTGCAGTGATATCATATCATGATGCAGGAACGAGCTGCATCTATCAGTGCCATTGTAAATGATACTGCAACGGTAAGTAAGAAACCTTGAAAAGGGGCACGGACGGCTATCGGAAATAGGAACAAGGCAGTTAGTGTTATCGGTTTGCCTGGATTTTAAGGGCAAAAGGGCAAATACATAGTGCGGTTATCGACGAGATATGCCGTCTCTCAAGTCAGTTAAGGCAGACTTAAATGTAACAAATAAAACCATCGTAATTAAAGGTGGATCATTCCGTGCCTTCAACACCGCTACATCATTCCAATTTGTAACCCCTCCTGATTTGGCCCTCACCTGCAAAAGTTAATTGCGTTTTTAAGCTAACTTAGCATGTTGCTAAATGACTTCTTTTAATAGCTATGGCCGGCTCGTAGCTACTGGGGCCCCAGAGTTTGCTACACCTCCCCCCAATTTGTTTGTATCCTAATAATTTGTGTACGAATTAAGGACGACGATCAATGACTTGACCCCACTTGATACCTAGGCCCCCTAACAATTTCATCCTAGCTGCGCCCCTGAGCCATGGTTCGTCGTGATGGGTTTTTCGACCCCATGAAAATTACAGCGCGATACACATACTTACGTAAAAAATGAAAACGAGTCAGAAAGGAAACCTTGAAAATTTTGGGACAACATGTTTCCTCCTTTTCCCCCAAGGAGTACTGACCTGGACTGGTTGCCCTCTCCTTAGCTATACGTGTGCCCTTATCATTTCTATTTTGTCTGTACCAGTTGGGTATTTACTTACCGGCTGATTTGGCGCTGCTGTGTAGGACGGAGGAGGAGCTTCCTTTTGTGGGCTTAGAGCCTGCCCTGGAATGTGTTCATCTGAGAGTACAAATAAAGTTAAATATTTCCCCTCTAACATTGAAATGCAAACGGAGTAGAAAATTACGTAATGGTTCTGCTTAAACTAAGTGATACTGATTAAGAATAGGCCCACTGCAAAATTTCCCAGTTGCAATTTTCACAAATTTTTGCCTTGCGGTGATATTATAAACCCTGGGTGTCTTAGTTGTGTAACTCTGGTAACCAAAAACAAAGTGATAAAATTATTTTATAATGAAGCAATTTCAAATATTAAATAAAGTACAGAAAATACAAAAAATCGTTTTTAGTGAGCGCCCACACGAGAGTAAAGCATACAGCCGGAATATGTTAAATTTTTTGTAGGCATAGGAAGGTTTTCTACGCCAGGAAGGGGATCTGAACATTTTAGAACTCCGTCCTGGGAAAGGGACCAAAGGGGGAACCCCTCCCCATTACTGTAAAAAATGTTTACACACTGTTGAAAATTTGAGGGTATTATTCCAATGTCTCTTCGACTCTCTGGTGAAGAGTCGAAGGGCGCCACTAAGCGTTTCTTTAGAGGATATTCTGCTCCCTTAAGGGACTTAAAACCTCGAAAGGACAAAAAACTTGGGACTGTCAAGCGTGGCTCCTTGAGAACGATTTGATGCTACATTTTGTGTATGTTTGCAGTAAACACTCTAGAAACAAAAGAGCAAAATTCACTCCAAAAAGAGTGTGCTGAGGGACCACCCCTTGTAGGAGTGAATTTCACCCTGAATAGAGAGAAAATTCACTTCAAGTAGAGCGATATTTCATTCCATGTGTGTGAAGTATCATTCTCTTTGAGTGAATTGTTACTCTACTCGGGGAGAAATTCACTCTTATAAGGAGTGGTCTCTGGGCACACTCGTTTTGGAGTGAATTTCGCTCTTTTGTTTTTAGAGTATATTTATTTGAAAAAGTTTGATATTTCATTGAGGAAGGTTTTCTAAATTTCGCATTGCCGGGAGAGAAGAAAGCTTTAGCCTCGTCCTCATGTTTGACTAGGGAAAGGCTTTAGCTACCCCGCCACAGCCACCTGCTTCCAACGCATATAACATACTTCAAGTTAAACGCTATTTTGTGAGAAATTTGAAAGTTGTTGACATATCAAGGACTGAAACCATCCACCTGAACCCCTTTTTGCTCGTAGTAAGGCCGATTCATACTTCGGTATAGCGCTATAAAGCTATGAAAGTTAAACACTGTTCAAGTCTGAGCTTTGTTAGTCATTGTCCTGGAAGAGCAAGGGATGACTATATATACACTCTTAAAACATCGGGATTAACTTTAACTAGGATCAGTGTTCTGTTTACTCCAACACAATCCTAGTTAAATTTTCCATGAAATCCTGTTTAAATAAGGCAAATTCTATTTAAAGTAACTAGAATTTGAGTTAGTTTAACTAAGATTTCATGGAAAATTTAACCAGGATTGTGTTGGAGTTAATAGACATCGATCCTGGTTAAATTTAACCCCGGTATTTTAAGGGTGTATGTTTCTTATCGCTTTATAGAACGTATAAATTTAGAAGTAGAAACCGATCTTTGGTTGTTCCATATGACGTTGATTGCATGGGTGGCGATCCCGGGGAGGACAGGGGGACATGTCTCCCAGTGTTTGAGAAATCGTCCGTTGACTTTGACTTTTCACATAATAAATTATTTAAAATTGGGGTTATGCCCTACCTATTGAGAAAAAATCGCCGTCCTTGGTTAATTGGTGTATTAACCACCATAACAATAATACTTAGCAAAAGTACTTCTTACGAAAAAATGTAAGTTATACATTTAATGCATAAACTGTATTTAGCGGCCTATTAGTGTAGCATAAACCCCCGAGAAGACCAATTTGACAGAATATCTTATATTATGTTGGGTGTTAAATCATACGATTGTTGGATAATATGAATATGCAACCCAATAATTAAGTTTGAAAACTTTGTTTAATGGGTTAATATTCCCACTAAGATAACTGAGATAATCCAGCCTGCCGTCAGATGCTTTATCGTGAGAACAACTACGATCCTGACAAAATGGGAAACAATTTTGAGCTTTATGTAAACCTTAGAGACATGCGTTCGTTCGTTTTTTTTTTTTTTTTTTTTTTTTTTTTTTTTTTTTTTTTTTTTTTTTTTTTTATTTTGTTTTTTTTTTTTTTCTTGTGTGCTCGCACTGATTCCTTTTCTTTTTTTCTCTCCTTTTTTTCTTTTGACTGGCACTGATTCCATCCCAGGGAGGAAATCTTTCTTCTTTTTGCATAATGAGCTAAACATGTAAAAATATAGAAAGCGAACTGGAGAAATAGCAAACAAAGAGCAAAATTTACAGAATTATTAACGATGACTTTACTTTTACAAAACAAGCACCTCGACATGAGGCAAAACGTATGAGGTCGAGAGCCTTTCAAGGCTACACCTAGGAAAAATATTAAAACTAGTCTACTATTCTGATTAAAACGGTAAACGAAGCAAAAGGTTATGGTTTAGAAGATGTAAAATTTACTTATTACGATAAGTTGAACTAATTATTATTATTTCATTTCCTTTCTTTCATGTTTTAGTTGTGTATAAAGTGGTAACAATGGAAGCCGTAACAATTTAACAAAGCTGCAATCAAAGTACTTCTCCGAAAAAAAAAAATTTCTCAACTAAATGTTATTAGCTTACCTTGTTTTTCCATGTTTGAAGAGATTAAGAACTTTTTCCCACTTTTTGACTTTTAACGAATAATTTTTGGCCACAAGCTTTAAAAGTTACAATATTTTCAGTAAGTTCCTTATTATAAAGTAGCAGGCATGTAAACGACTTAATCTTAATTGATACGGAAGGAATAGCGTTCCATATCGACTTGTAAATTTGAAGTAGTGACACAGGATACACAAAATAAAATCGATGGTTGACATAGCAACAGTGCATCAACTGATTTAAATTTTGTACGTCATCATCCTTTAAATATTTTTTTATTGATACTGGGTCTTTATTGTCAAAATTGATAAGAAATGGTTCTTCATATAAAAGGAAGAAAAAGTGAATTATTTCCATGGTTACTGCTTACATTGAATAAAGCTAACACAGAATGTTTGCGAATTCATAATGAAAACTGGCAGGACGTTGAAAGCATCTCCAAGGTGCCGAAAAATTGTTGAATAAAGAAACAAACACTCCAGTTATTAGCCTAGGGATGAGCACATTGTAAAAAGAGAAAAATTAGATATGCTTCGGGTTTGAGATCGTTTTTACTTTAATTGAATGACTTCTTTTTCAGGGAATCTTTAGACAAGATCAAAATATCTTAACAATCGGACAAACTTGAAAAGATTTTTGTAAAAGCTTTCTTTACCAAAATTTAAAACTTGTGATTTTCTTATCAGACTAGTTCTAAAAATGTATATACATCCGTACACATAAATAACATGAAGGTAACTACAAGCAGCTATTTAAGTAAATATATGAAACCGATCACAACAAGTGCCGCGCCAACCACTAGGCAAATTGAACGGTCGCCTACAGCCCCAAACTCTCACCACGGGAAAGTAAGCAATACTAAAATCATTAAAGGTCGTGTGACATGCCACCAAACAGAGCTGTTTCACTTGTCAGTTAAAGAATTAAGTCCTCCAATGAAAGATCCGTTGGAATTATTTCAATATCTTTTACCGTTCTCAAAATATACATCTTCAAAATTCGATGGTTTCTGAAGAAACTCATTGCCTACGCAAAAATAATGATGTGGAGTGTTGCACAGTGCTAAAATTGCTTTCGTTAACCCTATATAAATTATCTCTTAATTACTGATCAGATAGATTACAGTTTGTTGAGTGATATCAATGTTTCCGAAGGAAAGAATTTTAACTTTCATGATAAACCCCTCAGGGTATAATAGTGCTACCAGTTTCCTTGAAATTAAGGTTGAAAAAACAAAGGCTAACATGAGCCATATATGATATGTCCATCTTTCGACGTCACATATTTGCACATTTAGCTCATGTTTATGCATGATACAAGTGTGAAATAGAAATGACCTTGTGAAATTGTCAATATTTGATGGATTTTATCGGGAATTGCGGCTATTTTCTGGATATTCTATGCTTTGTATAGTAAGTGGTTCAAAGTTCGAACGGGTTCTAATTTCGAACACCTGATACAAATGCTCATATATTCACCAGTCAAAGCAAAGTGACTGTTAATTTAAGTGATAAATACGTAGAAATTAATGTTTTCTGATAAAAGGAAGTCATATCTGAGCAAATTCAACAATATTTACCCATTAATAAAGGTTAAAAATTTGAGGCACTTTTTTTGCAGATACACTCACAAAACAGATTGGTTTGGCTGCCCTTTCGTCAATGAGAAAGATCTCACGGAGCTGGTTTTACGACTTTTTTAAACTCCATCTTGTCGAAAGCTCAACTACGGTAACAATCACCTTTAAAGCCTATATAGACTCCGTTAAATGTTCCAACTTTGATATCTACCAAGTAGTTTTGTATTGTTCAAATTGCAAGCCTAGTTTTCATGACTGACAGCATTATTTTAAAGGAACGAACTAAAGAAAACACTCTGCTTCATGTGGGTCACTCGTTATCGCCTGTGAACTTTCGAACAACGTAACTTTACATTTCAATGTTCGCTGAGACTTCAGGACATGCATACACCAATGCTTGTTTGACAATACGGTAATCTTTGTCGTGCGCAACGCACGTATCTATTGACAAGCCCCTTCCTTCAGGATACGTAATACTTTTTGTAATGAATACAAACATAACCCATTAGGCTAAAATGGAATTATTTCTTTAACTTTGGGCAATAGCATACAACAGTCTTATATTGTCCAAATTTTCGGATACCCACCAAAATCACCTCTGGTGCTCTCCAAATAATGTAAGGACTTCGCCTTCTCTGGTGTAGCCACAGGTGTAAGGACTTCGGTCCCTCTGTCTACCCCTCCCCAGGAGTGGATCACCAGAAATAAAAAGTAACTAATAGAAAGGTGATGCCAGAAGAGACTATTTCGTTATAGGCAACATTTATCGTGTTTATCATACAATAAACTACAACATTACCAAAAAAAAATCTTGAGAGGCTCTTCTTTTCGTTCCCTGCGGGCACCCATCAGGGAAGTTGCCTTTTCGTTTATTCGTGTAAGACAGTCTACGCCCTATTTTCCCCTCGAAAGCTTTAAGGGTTTTTTCTTTCTTTTTCAAATTAACCTTTTCCCTTTTGGTGTTAAGCGTTAATTTAAAACATGAAATATGCTAAGATGTCATCTAAGCTACGTTGTAGGAGACTCCCTGTTATTCCAGGGGCTAACAACACAGTAGAACATCTGTACAGTTATTGAACAAAAAGTAAATGAGATGCGAAAATAATGCTTAAACACAGTGGCTAAATTTAAAGGATAATCTTAGTCACAGGTTAGTTAACCAGTTCCGACTTAAATTAAACAACAAATTAGTTTTTTTATAGCAAAATGTTCATGTTTTACTAGGATTTAAAATAAATTATTAAGTTTTTTTTTTTTTTTTTTTTTTTTTTTTTTTTTTTTTTTACCATCCTCTTTATTCTGATTGATCATATTATATATACAGATTTACATGGCACATATTTTGAAATTGCAATATGTCATATTGTCGTTATACTAAATGATTCAAAAGTTGGCTCATAACATAATGAGGTGGCATAACATAATGAAAAACACAGCTCATTAAATAGCACAGATCAATAATTATCATATCTACATACAGATATGTCTTAAATGTTAAAATTTACTAAGTTGATTCGCATATATAATTGCAAATAATAACCATTATCATAACCATGGCAATATGCTGTGCGTACAATCTTAAACTTTCAAGGCTACATAATTCAACTTTCAGACTTCATAATTATATACATTTAACTTTTATGCCATGGTTGTATATAATGACTACGTTATCATACTGTAAAGTGAATTTGTGCACGAAACATATAACAATTTTGACTCAGTACTCAACATAAAATTAACAGGGAAGTACTGGGGGAATCTAATACACATTTTTACTCAAATAAGAATTTGTTATTCCCAAATGCATTCTTTAACAGCTCAAAAGAAATTTTCTGACGCGACTTGCATTTATACAAATACTGCTCTACTTGTAAAGCAAACTTAAATTTATAAATAAATTCATTAACAATGGGAATCTCACCTAATAATCTTTTTTGGAAGATAAAGTATTTTACATGGAAAATCAAAAAATTGTATGGATGGCTAAGAATTAATTTATACCCAAAAAAGAAATCTTGTTTCGTAAAACAAAATTGTTTACCGATCACAGCTTGCTCAGTATCTAAAATAAAATTTGAAATATATTTGCAGCCCCAGAACAAGTGGTCTATCGTTTCGTCATTTTCCCCACAGAAAGTACACCTTGGGGTTTCCTCCCTGTTAACCTTAGATAAATAATAATTTGTACCTAGAATCCTATGAATAAACCGAAACTGAAAATACAGTATCTTACTCTCACTAATTGACTTATAAGGGATAAGAAAAACATTATTCCATTGCTCCTCAGATAACTCAAAAACGTTTTGCCATTTTGTTATTAAGTTTATCAAAAAAATAGTTATTCCCATCTGCTTTTTCTAGTTATTTCCAACCAGACTATGGTTGGCTTCTCAGTGACCGCGATCCCTCGTTAATTAATTTAAGCAGATGCTTCAAGAGTCAGAAATGTGATGTCAATAAGAGCAGAATTACAGGAATTTCTAAATGATATGGAGTTTTGGCTTACTACTCTCTAAATGTTGGGAAGCATACTTTGTCAAGTACACGTACTTTTAAGATGAAATCTGAGCTGCCCAAAGTTGATGGGGTACCGGCTGTTGCGTGGATCCATCTCCACAGGTGTGGGGAGGATTTTCACCACTTGCAAATCGCAGTACTGGGGCAGGGGTGATCCCTTCCCCTTTGAAAAAAGGAAATTAGAAGGCGTCTTTACGGCAAATGGTGCCAAATTTGGGGGCAATTTAGCTTTTAAAATGTAGTGTCAATTCATAATCTATGTTGTATTACAATTCATAACAGTTTGAGTTTTCGTCATCTTGAAAAAGTTGGGGGACTTATTGGAGATGTCCCCCCTTCCAAAAAGTGAGGGGGACGCGTCCCCCATCCCCCCATGATCCACGCCCATAGGTACCGTTATTGAGAAGACGTTTTGGAAATTTAAGAAAGCTGTACCCTAATCAGAAACTAGTAGCCCAACCAATCAAGAGTTGCCTAACCAGACAGCAGCAGTTTAACCAGAGATTACAGGAGGTATGAAAAACTAACCTAAAGATGACTGTAATTCACAAAGTAAACACGCCAAAGCATTATGGTTAATACCATCATTTGTCCCTCAGTCCAGGGCAGTAGCGTGTTCAAAGGGGGGGCCGGGGGGCACAGGCCCCCCACCTCCAAAGTCAGTCGGGGGAAATCCCTTAGTCGGGGGATTTAAGGGTTAGGGGAAGAGAAAAAGATTGAAGAGACACACTGAACACTGAACAGGGATGGCGCCTGGTGGGGGCAGGGGCCCGCATTGGGGAGTCTTAATCGATACAATAGAGTATGCAGTCCCTGACGGGGCGTGAGAGAGGACAATTTCTCGAACAAGAACCCAAAATTTTCGGCGCGCTACGCGCGCTGTGCAGTCACTCCAGGATCCTCAGCAGTTCCATTCCACATTGCTAGATAGTACAGGTCCTGCCAACCTTACCACAAAACATGTCGGTAGAGTACACTGTTTATGTGGAGGTCGAAAATTCCATCCCATGTCGCTAAGCCTAGTTTCTGGTCTCTTGTGTGTATCATGCGGTACGGTCAGTTTGTGAGCAACTCACGGACCAAAGTTTGGCTATTTCATAGGGTAGTCCAGGTGTTTCGATAAAATGTATGCTATCCAAGATATGTTCTAGAACCTACAGTTTTTCTCTTTTTTTCCCCTTTATGTTCGTAATGATCACATTATCTCTTTTGTGTAAGCCTACCAAAAATTTTCGCGCCCTTTGCAAACTCAAGTTTCAGATTCGAAAGAACACTATATAAAGTGCGCAACTCGGCTCATGAAGTATTAAAGTGATATTATGCAAAATATGCCCTGGAATGGCATGGAATATTAACTTATTAAATCATATCCCCTTGCCACCACCTCTTCGAAAGAGGGGCTGTCGAAGCTTGGGGTCGCTGGCATGGCCCAGCCCTCTGTCGGGAAAATTCTGTCGCCACCCATGATCGGTTTACTTATTTTGGCTTTCAAAGGGTCATTTCTGCAATGAAACCCAAGATTTTCGGTACGCTTTGCCCACTCTTCCTCAGTTCTGTAACTTATAGCTAAATATAGTACAAACCATTTCCACCTTTTCAAGTAACTGAAGAAGTAGAATACATGAATTTATGTAAATGTTGGGAATTTCACCTCATTTAGCCAAGTCAATGTTCTTCTTGGGTCTGTCGTGCGGTTAAGGCTATAGTGACATGAAGACAGAAGAACAATGTAAGTTATGCCCGATTGGGACCAACTGCCAGGACAATTGACCTTTATTAGCTTTTAATAAGTACCGATTCTTTTTAGTGTAGGATAACCAAAAAAAAAATTTCGCGCGCTTCGCGCGCTTTGCAATTTTACACTTTAGATTCTGGGGAAAACATTAAATCAGCACTGAAACTACTTTCCTCTAGTGTATACACATTTTATGAAATATATGCCCCACAATGGTATGGTTTAGTACACAGGTTTTCTTCAGATACCTCCTCACCATCCCGATGACGGCATAGGGGCTTCAGGTCGCGGCCTTAACCCGTCTGGCCACCCGTTGGGCAAATCCTGGCGCCATCCCTGGCACTCAAAACTTGGAAGTAGCCTACAGAATGAGATTAGGAGAGAATGTTTTCATTATTTGGTCGTTTACCAAAGGGTAGAGCTCTTCCAATCGCCCTATAGTGAATAATCAGACAGGATGCTATCAATATGAATACCTGGCCTATGGTGTAGGTAGGCCTACTATCATTTAGTTTCCTTCCTAATTATTTTAACCATCTGTAATGGTACAACTATATCTTTTAACTTTTGCGATCATCTCAAGCAGCTTTCTTGACTGGTCTCGTGATCTTAAACGTACAGTCCTGTCAATGTTTGTGACACATACTGCACACTGCACCTTACAACGCATAGAGGATAACCTAAACTCTCCGTCATTGGCATCGAATTTCACAAAATCTGAAACAAACGAAACCTGATCAATAAGGCCTCTAGAACCAATTTACGGCGGTCTTATTACCTTATATTGCAGGAGCTTCCGGGGGCTTCGCCCCCTGGACTCCCCACCGGGGCTCTGCCCCTGGAACCCGCCAGGGGCCCTAGCGCGGGCCCCTGGACCCCACGCGTTCAAACTCGTGCTTCGCGCTCGTGGTGCACCTTCGGTGCACTTGTGACGCTCCTGCATGTCAGTCGGGGGAATCACAGGTTGTGCCCCCCCCCCCACCTTCGAAATCCTGCACACGCCACTGGTCCAGGGAGCCGTGAGAGATGGAGAAACATCGATCATTTATCCACCTCCCTGGTTGTACTTTCCAGAACTGTTTTGATAAAATTCTAAAAACTACCTTGGGATGTGACCCAACTCATTCAAAGAATGTTGTGAGTCTAATGGCAACTCCCGACTGGTTAGACTGTATATAGCTAAATCACTCCCCAGGCAGCTTAAGAGGTTATTCAGTCGGTCCCACCCCCCCCCCCCCCACCTTTTAGGAAATTTGTCACTATACAGACCACACACAAAGATGAAATTCCAATAGTTTAATGTGTTTTTATACTTACCTCGTCCCCCCCCCCCGCCCCGCCCCTCGAGAAATTCTGTAGCCGTCACTTGATCACTCAATAACAAACATACACTGATTACAATTTTGAAGAAAATGTGATTCAAGGAATACAAATGCCTTTTGATAAATGTAATCTTCTTAGAGTAGGGGTGATATACAAATTCAATGTGCAATTAATGTCTTTGATATAAGTAAATAGTAACTTCAGTATTTATCAAAACACATATATAGGTTATTATGTGAAGATGAAACTTGCACCAACCAATTTTCAAACTTTGTTTTATTACTTTTGTATTGTTAATTATATCCTCTTTTTGTTCATCCATATATCAGTTGTCGAGGTAAAGAACATTTATATTAATAGAGGCAAGTCTGAGGACCCTAAAGTACGTATGATCTCTTTCCCGATACTATGCTTTTAACGGAGATGATAATATGTACAGTAAAATTACAGTAAAACAGGTTGGGGATTTAGAATTGATACATTGCAATACAAATACTGAATCACTGCAGCTTCCTGAAATTTTTTGCCATTTCAGAGATTTAATGCATTAGGCAATCAAATCCCAAGCTCGTATTTTGACTAATGTGATAACCGACTGGTGAGCATGATCACAAGCTCATCCCCGTGTATGAACAAACGCGCGACCACATCACCTAAGACGTCAGACAAACGTGATATTTGTCATGACATAGGCCTACATTTTATTAGTTATGCGGTTAAAGGCATTGTCTGGTGGCTTTTTATAGGGGTCTTATATGAAAGATAAAAATTTTTCATTACATGTCATCCAAACCCCATATCAAAACTCCATTCCTATCTAAAGATATCTCTTCCTAAAGATTGGTTACTTTTAATAAGAAATACCTCCAAGTTTACTCAAGGTCACAAAACGTGATCCAAAGTGGGCAAATTGCCTCAGATTCCTTTTGTTATTCTTTATAATTGGCTACCTTGTTTGTCCTTGAAATTTGATACCGTTGGAATGTTTAGATGTTTTTCCGTGTAGATATAGTGCAAAACTGTTCCATACTTATGGTACAGCAAATAAAGTTATGGAATATTCAATATAGTAATATCAACATTATAAATAAATACAAAAGCTACATCAAATCCATTTGCCCTGATGACATCACAGATTTCCCATCATGCACTAGGGAAACTGAAAATGTAGTATTTCTTAAAAAATTTGTATCTTCCGAATGCAAGATGCTATTGAGATGGGGTTTTCACTGCCTAACACAGAAAATTTTTCTGCTTTTTTTGAAGCATCAAATTTGGTCACCAGACCATGCTTTTAAGGAGTGCTTTTAAGGGCGCTATTTCGTCCTGGGGCTTTTGGGATACTGGTCTTTCAGACCAAAGCCCCTACCATGGAAGGGCTAAGGTCAGCTGTGGTCTGGTGAGGCTCCCTTGATTAAGAACAGCCAGTCCTTAAAATAACATGTCTTTAACTATTATAAAGTATCTAGCCTCTTTACTTGCAATTCTTACAAAAAAATAAATTGGAAGTATTTGACAAATACACAGGGATACTTATTAGTTTTTATTCTATAGCACAGCCCACATAACGTTCAATAGATTAGGCATGTTTGCATAAGCGTATAGAACCATTTCAATTGAAGGGGCACAAGTTTTGGGTTGTTGTTTTTTTGTTTTTTGTTTTTTTTTTCTTTTTTAGGGGGGTTGTTTTTTTCTGCAGATCAGCCCACAATGCTTCATAACCTGTCATGAGTGGATCCAGTATTTCAGGGGAAAGGGTCCACCATACCAGGGATATTTCTTCTATGGACGGTAATGGACCGTGCCGTTTTTCATTAGAAAAGCCTGCAGTGCTCGACAAAATGGTCCGATTTCCTCCAAAGATTCTGTTCTTCAATACGTTTTGCCCCAAACTCAAGGCGGGGAGGGAGGCATAGCCCTTGTCCCCTTGTTCAGTATTCAGAAATTTGTAATCTCATTTGTCTGTGAAACCTAACCTCACACCCGCCCAGCGGGTGGGGTCCAAATGTTTCGCAAAGAGTTGTCGACGTCCGGGTTCCCCCAATGCTGAATATTTATGTTATATGTATTTTAGAGGGAATATTTTGGTTTGCAATTTCGGTGAGTTGTGAATTCATGTATAGGGCACATGAGCAACGTCACCGTGACAGTTACACTTGAGTTTAAAAGCTGTGACTAGTTTTTGACCGACTCAGACGCCGTCTTGCGTAAACGTGGCCGTCTACATTAAAAAGTTGGCGTTCTCAAAGACAATGAGACGCATGGAAGCTAATAATATGGGTAGGAAGAGGAGGGGCTGGGGGTGGGGGGATTTAGCCCCAGTCAGAAATGTAGTGGGTCGGAAATATGCTTCCGTCCCCTATCCCTTATTTGTTTCCTGTGTAAAAAATGTCAAAAGTTTTGGAAAATTTCCCAAAGAGGATTGGGCACCCCCTTCCCCTTAAACCCCTCCCTCAAAACGACTGTCCGAAACAATGTTCAGCCCCAGCAGTCTCTTACAGCTTTCTACGCCTATGGCTAATACCGTGGAGGGTGCAGCCCCAGCTCCCTTGCTCGCACGCATATTGGGGTTCATTCGTCAGGGTGAAGGTCCTAAATCCTAAGCATGCAGGACCATGAAATTTTCAGTTTCGGGATAAAGTTGGTCTACAAGAAGAGCAACTTTCATTTGAAGTTTGGAAATGCCGGGACTATCGCTACTCTTGGAAGTTTTCACAGATTACTGATTCTTGCATGGGGACACTCATCAGTGTATTCAGTCTATACGGGTTGTTTGTGACTGTGATAATCCGACGGCGAATCAATTACGTGATATCTGCGTTATTTGTACTACTGATACAACATCCACTACACCAGACGTGTTCACTGGTTTTCTGCATATACAATGCCTTTCATGCCGACATCACTGCGCTTTCACCGTATTAAATGTAGCATCAGTCGCGTTCCCTGCTCTGCCCTGTTATTTCAAATAACACTGCATATGACTTTGCCA
Organism: Holothuria leucospilota; assembly: GCA_029531755.1. Lineage (NCBI taxonomy): Eukaryota > Metazoa > Echinodermata > Holothuroidea > Aspidochirotida > Holothuriidae > Holothuria > Holothuria leucospilota. Next base: position 75,697,953 of record CM055961.1, on the reverse strand, counting down.
TTGGAGATAGATTAGCCGATCTTGACCGGTCTTCAAAAGTCTTTTTTATCTTCCCATACTTCTTTTAAACTACCGCTTAAAGGGTAAGAGCAATCCCCCCACATTGTAATAGTCTAGTAGTCTATTCTGTTCTATGAATGGCTGTTGAGAATCATGTGACAATAATTTTCTCACTGAATGGTGAAATTTCTGGGGTGTAACTCATTGCTTTACCTTCGATATGCAATAGGCTCCTAAAATGTAAAGGAAGGTACATGGATGAGAAATAAGGAGATATTAGTAAGAATTAGCTGATGGTTCAAAATACTGTTTGGGGCGACTGCAATTTCTCTTTAAACGCGTTTCTCCCAACTTTAAAGTTTTGACTTGCACACCCCGGAATCCAGTCTTATTTTCCCCTCTCCCGGTGGGCTATACTGCACCTCCCCCTACTTTGCGGTGCTTTAAATATAATATTGGTAAAATAAGGTCATCTGAAACTGTTTTGTTTTCTCTTTGGGCGCCACTTTTTGCCTCAAAAAGCAAATGTTACAAATTAAATATTATAATAAAAAGTAAGGAAATGACGTCATATTTACATCTCAGTTTATTACATAAATAAGTTAATAGTATTTTCTAAATTGAAAGTTTTTTCCTTACGCACATATTATATACAATTTGATTATTAAATACAACGTGGATGGCTGACATCATATTTACACAATATAACACACTCGTTGAAAAGTCGTTTAAAAAAAGTTGACCCTGTAAAGACGAACTCCCACCCGAAATGTATTCGACATATCACCATAATCGAGACACATTCCTAGTATCTTTGACTGGTCACACTAACATCGTTGATTGGCATGAAAAGGGCCAAAATCAACCTGTACATAAAATAGATAAGGCAATATGATTGGTCAATGAAATGAGTAGAGGGTGGAATCTGGCCCTTAAAAGGCCCCGATGAAATAGAGTGATCCTGGCTTAGCAGAACTCTCGCACGTAGTAGTGCTTTAAGATTCTTAAGTTCAATATGAGGGTACACTGTTTGGTAATTGCTTAAAATATATGGAGGACTATCCTATTGGGCAATGGAGCTGTTTAAAAGGTATATGTGATTGGAAATTCATAGGGCAAGTGGGGGCAGAGGGATAAAAGTAAACTTTGCTATAAGATGACAACACTGGGAGGGCTACAAGGTATAATAATGTTACTTTAACCATGGACGCTCTAACTGAATGTATATAGGTTAAGCTACAACATTCATTGAAAAACGTACACAAATATATTGATACTGAAAAACGTAGTAGCACCAAATAGTTCAAACGTTAAATCCATTTTACAATTTGGACAACAGCTGTAGAGGTAAACTGAGTAGGGAAATTTTTTACTCTCTGGGGCAGCGGCGTAGGAAGATATTTGACATAGGGGGGCAGACCAGACGCGATTTCTCAAACTGGAGCTCCCTTCCCTCACCAGAACATCATATCTGATCAATTTGATTTTTGGGACTTTAATTTAAGCAACGCAAAATAAAAATATTCAAAGGAAAAATAAACAACAACATGACCACCAGATCTGACAATGGCGAAGAATAATGCTTGATTTAAGGAACATTCCTTTGACTTCTTATAACATCAGTATTTCCTTTGACACATGTGTTATTGATGCATTTTTCTTGTAAAATAATCAGATTATTGTATTAGAGTATGATACGGGCATGATTGTGTTTTCATGACATCAGATAAGCAGACGACAGGGGGTACTTTATTAAAGTCTGTACATATCTATTTTATATGTATTGAACACTATGGAGATTTTTTGGGGGGCCAAAATGACATTTGACCCCACAAAAAATGGAGAGGCCATGGCCCCCTGCCCCCCCCCCCGTTCCTACGCCACTCTTGGGAGAAAATTAATTACCGTTTGAACATGGGTGCAAAAATAATTAATTTAATGAAAACCAACTTAAGGCCTCGAAAGTAAATGCGATTTGTAAAATTCTTGGTAAGTTTTTTATGTTGTTATTGAAGAACGACTGGAAATTGGAAAAAAAATCACTGTTTTCAAAAGATCAACTTCCTTGGTTTCAAAGTGACAAAACTTCAGATTCCGTACTTTGTTCCCCCTCGTCATTTTCAGTTTGCAGCATGCACAGTCACATATAAGAAGACCTAACGTTATTAGTCTACGCCTGCAATGAGCCTATACAATTCGTACGTTATTGACGCTATAAGAATTGCCACCAGTATAGCGCATGTTGTCAGATATCCACCGTTGATCCACAATTTTCCAAACTTGGAAGACCGTTTAGCGCCCTCAATATCTCCATGACTGAGTTGGCTTTTAACCTGAGGAATAAAACAAAAAGAAATAAAATTATAGTTCTATCCAAGGCAGCAAGGCTCAATTAGTAGACTATGAATTAAACCCGAAGTGAATTCAAAGAAATACGCCCTAATGTCTAGCAAGAAAATCATAATCCGTGTGTGAAGTCATGAGAGATATGGAGAGTTTAGTAACTTGCGCCGCTAACATTTGTTTATACAGGGAGTTGTTATTTGGAAGGGGATACATCGCTTTGAAGTGAGGTTTACACCGCCAAGATCACACAGTAATCTTCCCCTTGTATTTTTCTCGGCATTTCTATAAGACTTACACTGGATTAGGTAGTTCAGGGAGCTGCAAGGCTCCCTGGGTAGTTCATACAAAAGGAATTTGTCATCTGGTACATCGGCAGTAAGACTGGAGGTTTGTCGCTACTGCCACAGCACTGCTAGTCGCTGGAAAATTAAAACATATTGCGTCCTTGGACGCTCAGTGACACGGATGAGAGTGTACCAATAAGGGTTTATGTAAAAATATGAGCATGATTCTATACCTAGCCATTTCAGGAAACTTCCGGAAACTTTCCGAAATCTTGTGACAAAGATTAGACTTCTGCCTCTGCAGCTCATTTGCATGACGTTCATTCTATAGGAAGGGGAAGACTTCATTGATTTATTTCAATGAAACAGTCCTTTCGAGTTTTGGAGCACGTGACCCTAAATTGGTGGCGGTGTAAACCTACTCATCAAAGTATTGTCCCGAGTAAGCCAATTGTGATAGGGTTAGGGTTAGATGAGGTTTTACAGCTCAGTTTCTAAACATTTGGTTTACGTCGGGCCGGTTATGGCGCTTTTTTTTCAGTTGTGGCTCACTGGCTTGTTTTTCCTACTCCAATTGTGATAGGATTCTGACATGAATGATAGTGCTAACATATCGATATCAATTGAACCCAACAAATAAAAGAAAGAATCCCCATCAACGGAATAAGTAGCTTATCATTGATAATCTCCTTGGAATTTAATGGGTCGTGGAGTTTTACCATAAATTAAACTTTCCGCTTAAATCTCCTTCCTAATAACAGCTCCCTGATTTATATGTGCACGTTGTAGGCTACACACGATAAAAACAGTCTGCACAGAAACCAATGAGAAGAGGGCAATGTTCATTTTTACCCATTCAATTTAAATTAACCGCATAACCCATATTGAGTCGGGCAATCATCCGTTTCCAGCTGAGTGTGATCAAAAAGCTGCTATGGAATTATGAACAGTATGTTGTGAAGTTGCAGCTCCCTATTTGATACATCAATGACTAATGGGATCATTTTACTTCGACTAGAAGTCTAGTCGAAGTTATGCGATGGAAACCGCAGCTTTGGCGAAGGGTTCGGAGACTTTTCCATTTCGATTACGTTTTCTGTGTCGTTGTAAATACTACGGATCTAAAATTTGCAGAGGATGTAGAATGTGTCACGGAAATTTGACGACCAAAATGTTGTGTTGATCGATGGTTATATGAAGTCGCTAGAGCTTATTTTCCAATGTTTGGACATTGAACCCTTCTTCTTTTAGGGATTTTGATATTTGTGCTCGAAAGTTTGCTTTCCAATTCACGGGTTGTCCATGATCATAGCTTTTATGGGAATAACCGATATGACGAAAAAGGATATTTTCAGGGGCAATTTTTAATTAAACTTGACCGCTCCGCGCTGGGAGGATTTACTCCTGATTGGGACAAAAAGTAAAAAATTAACTGACCTTAGTTGCTTTTAAATCGTGTCAGTAATCTTCTCGATAAATTTGATTCTATTTTATTAACTTATGTTTGAGAAACTACGAAATAATATAACCTTCTTTTCGTCCAAAGAAATCGATACTCCGTAGCACATGCATTTGTTTGGCGTTTTGACGGCAGTTTCAGGACAACGCCGATTGAAATCATTTAGCATTCAATTTTGTTGTGTATTTCGCGCACGAATGAGCCAAACAAACAACTTACGGCCAATTTACCCACAGTTAAAACAACGGACTTCTTGTAGAAATCTATAAAGTTTTCACTTGTTCGCAACTCTCTCTTTAAAAAAGCAAACCGGTGACCTGTCTGCCAAACAGGCCTCGACAAAACCGCTCTCCAACTCGCCATTGGCGAGTAACAAGTTCATCATGGCGAGTTCGATTTACACCCAATTTGGCTAGTGGTTCTTGAACCTCTCCCAGTGTACATTGCCTACAATAAGTTGATGTATTACTGCATTTCTGATGCATTCAAGTTTTTTTTCTGGATACATTATTAAGGCCGCTTCAGTCACAATCCTGAACGTTGTTTAGCTCAATTATGACTTCGGCCTCCTTTCACCAAACACCGTGGAATATAATCCCCGCTAACACAAAACGTTTTTAAAACGTGTAAAGTGGTGTTATAAAACGTTTTATAACATCCCTGTACACGTTTCAAAAACGTTTTGGGTTGGCGGGAATGTTACGTTTAGTTTGTAAACAAAGCGAAACGGCTTGAGCAAGTCTGGTACGCCGGAGTTGACGACAAGGTCAACGGGAAATCACTTTGTAAATGGTACGCTTTCGTGCTTCGGGTAAAGCATGGCCTCAGTACTGTCAATCGGTATATGCAATTGTTACGGGGCCCCCTTGAAGTGTACCTAAAGTCTAAAATTTCAAAAATATTTGTTACAAAGCTTGAAAAGTGCAACCAAATGGTCTAACTCCCATCTTCACAGGACATTGCTGAACTGAGATAAAAATGTGAAGCTCAATCACTCAAGTTTAAATGGTGGATTGCACAATAATTTGTGATATCATTCTTGTACTACTTCTTGCCTGTTCCTAGTTTTTTTTTTTTTGAAAGTCACTGCACCTTGTGACAAACTGTGATCATTGCTTTACTGTTAGGGGAAGACTTGGCCATGTAAGTCCTCTCCGTACAACATACCATGCAAGGGAATTGTAATTGTTTCAAGGTCCTATAAACATTTTAATTTCAAAAGGAAACAAAGGAGTTCATGTGAGTTGTACAAGAAGGACTTCACAAATTATTGTGCAATCGACTATTTCAAATTAAGTGAATAAATTTTAACATTTTACATCTCAGCAATGGAGTAAGTATGAAAATGGACGTTGGATGAAAGGAATTCATTTTCCAACCTCTACAATATATATTCTTGTAATTCCAGACTTTAGGTCCACTTTAAGGATGCCCCTTTTCGCAGAGGATCTTAGAATGGGATTAGTTCATGCATCCCTCACCATCGAATGTCAAATACGATACGGTTCGCGCAAGTAGCAGTGGGTGATTATTTACCAAGTTAATAGTCATACCGGTCCCAGGGAAATTATTTTCTCCCTCCCCAATTGATTTGAAGGTACTTACTAAGTGCTTGAGATGGGACGGGGGCGGTTGACGTAAAGATATTCCAATGGAAATACTAAACTGTGAAAATGAAAGAAACCCTATGCTATCTTCCTATCTCAGACTAACTCGGCCCAATTACCATCAGCCAACCGCGACCAGTGCCAACGATCGCCAACCATATGACAATGTTGGCCCAACGTAAGTGTGCTATCTGGGTTTTTGCCCCGAAATCTCAAAATTCACGAGTTTTGTGTAGTTTGTTTTCTTTTTGGCTAACAGTTGCTGTGGAAGGCTAGGACATAATAAGTGTTGAAAGGTCAACGCTTGGTTTGATCATCATGTTAATGTGTAGTTCCTTAAAAATGTAACACTGACTTATGTGGCTATATAATAGAGACTTCGTTCTGGCGAGTGGAATTTTATGCCGCTCGCCAATTGGCAAGTTGATTCGAAAGTTTCTGTCGAGGCCTGCTGCCAAACCTACACAAAGGGATGAACCCTGTTTGTAGTTTCGCTGGTGTTTTCAAACGGTAATTCGAACTATGAAAATAGTACCCCGCGGGGCGGAATCTGCTTGCTCATTTTCTCTTTGAGGTTTCCCAAAAATATGACTGACTGAGTAAGGAATATACCGTACAGCCTGCTACGTAGGAGCGGAGAACTTTGTTGTCCCGGTTGCTAAAAACGATTGAATTTCCTTTCAAATATTGTCTTTGCTTTGAAATGCTGTATCAATTTATAGGATAGGATTTTTACGACACTGCGTGAAATTATTCGTTCATGATGTAATTTATGCATTATCGATTCACGAATTACCAAAGATACGTGACATAGTTTTAATAAATGAGAATTTGTTCTTGACCACCTCCTGAAAAATCAATACCCTTCTCGTGTAAAGAAGTTAGCTTGAATGAGATGCAATTGAAGGACAGAAAATGGTTGCTGACAAGTAGTGTATTGGCATATAAGGCCTATTGCTGAGAGTGGATTGTCTAAGCGAAAGTTTCGTGGTGAAAATTGCTCCGTCTTCGAATGTCACCAAGTTAGAATTGTCCAGATGTTGTCCAATCACCTTCCAATATTTTTAACGTACATTTCAGAGAAATTGCACTACACTGAGACGCGGGTCCTGGGGAGGGGACTTTTCCGGATGTAGCCCCCTTTTTCGACTGTCACACTGCTTTTTTAGAAGGTCCCAAAGTTCCTTTATACACTCTCAAAACACCAGGATTAAATTTAACCAGGACTGGTGTTCTATTTACTCCAACACAATTCTGGTTAAATTTTCCATGAAATCCTAGTTAAAGTTACTCAAATCCTGGTTACTTTAACCAGAATTTGCTTAAGTTTAGCCAGGATTTTATGAAAAATTAACCAGGATTTTGTTGGAGTAAATAGAACACCGATCCTGGTTAAATTTAACCACGGTGTTTTAAGAGTGTAATATCATGTAGTGCTTTTAATTGCCACATGCAAGATATACCATTCAAGTGCATATATAAATTTCAAGTTTTTGTCCTTAGACCACCCCTCTTTCGAGGCGTCGTACAATTGGCGTTTGCAGGTGTAAAATTGCCCTTATGGAGTTATCCCCCTCCCTTGCGTATGTTAAATCCGAGATACGCCGAAGTAGAAGTTCCCACCATTGGTTTTCTAGTTCTATGGGGTAAACGTTAATTTATTACAAACGAATTTTAATTTCTGGTTAATAAAAGGTTTATAGATTTACCTTCATCAATTTAGTCAAATACTTTCTAAGTTTCATGGCCGTAAATTTACCCATGCGATTCACTTTGCTGCTGTCATTTTAAATTCTACAGCTTTACAATTGAATAACTAGAAAATCAAAAGTAGTCCAATATATCTACAAAAAACAAATTGCATTCAAACTTCCAAATAAATTTGCTAGCAAAATGTCCTCCCTTCGTATGTACCGGTCAGCCGACTTGAAACAGGTGTCATGCCTTTACCATGTAAAGAACTAGCCTTGTAATTTCCACTAGGCCTAAGAGTCGATACAAACTGTACAACATGCTAACTGTGTTTCACCATATTTTATATAATATTTCCTATTTTGTGATGATACTTTTAATAAGTTTTTTTATTTTGATTAAGTCACATAAGTGCAAACATCTCTTTTAAATATTTATGTTGATAGGACATGCCTATGCTTTGGTTCTAAGAAACACATCGACTTAATACGAGCAAGACGTAGGTAGGCTAGGGAGCTGTGACTCTCTAGTGTTGCAACAAGTTGAGACCATTTTTTAGGGCAGATAAATTGAAATAAAATATGTGTATGTATATACTGTGTGACCTTATGTAAACCGTACGCCTATAACATTTACTCATAAGTTCTCGTATAATGGTGCTATTTACACTGTAAGGTTCTGGTTTAAATATGGAACAGTATTCACATTCATGGCGAATGCCATGGAAATTGTTGCGCCCGAAGCCTCCCTCACCAACAAAGGCAATGAACTGTCTTGTTCCGATACATATGACGTCTACCAAATATATTAGTGTACGTCCTGAAATGGTGTTTCTTGGAATCTACTAATCGCTTCCAGGTCGCTTATCAAATACAAAGTTCGGTTATCCGATTACGTAAGTTACCCCCAACATACATACCTTCAACCCACACAGAAGAGCAACAATTCCACAGCAGAACGCACCAGGACAGATCAGTGTCACGAGAATCGCCATGCCGAAGTTGGCAGTCGGTTTATCTTCCGATGCTTCTTTGCTGATAAGACTCGAGTCAGGCTGGTTTTTGAAAAAAAAGAAAGATTTAGAATACATGAAAATATTTATCAGTTCATCTTCGGGGATCTTTAAGAAACTAACTTGACGTTTTTTGTTTTGTTTTTAAGGACTTTTCATTTACGATATCTAAGGGATACCTGGCTGCAAGAGATATTTCTTCAGCCAAGTCCATATTCAAGGAGTTCAGAGGACACGGAGCACAACCATGGGCGTCCGCAGAAAAAAATGGGGGGGGGCAAACTTTTAATTTATCAAATTAGGAAAAACTTTTACTCCCAGAGAAGAGCTCAACTGCTAAATGTTGGCCCCTTTTACAGGGGTGTAGCCAGGAATTTGCCAGGGGGCGAAACCTGTTGGCAAACTACGGTATCTAAGCGTAGCGCCACCACAGTTTGGCGCCAAGCGCCAAGAAAATTTTGGCCGAAATGCCTCCCAGGTCGGTAAAAATGACACTTCCCAGGCCTTGTGAGTTGCATCTAATCATTTTCTATTTTGAAAGAACATTTTCTGGAAATTTCCTAACAATAACATGCAAAAAAATTGATGTTACTTTTTCTTCAAGCATTTTACAAGCTTTTCTTATTTTCAAGGGGGAACACGTACCCATTTTGCCCTCCCCCCTCCTTTCCGGAAGCCCACGAGCACTGCCCCTTGAAAAGTTTTCGCCCTAAACTTATCTTAGGGTAAGTTTCCTACCTCATCTTTTCCAACTGATGTTTGCTTTCAGCTACAGCTCTTAACTTAGACTTTGTTTTTATCAATTTTTGACTTTCATCCCCTACTTCATGTCTTCGAAACATGATATATTTCATTTCAAATAAAAGAGGGCTGAGACGGTTGTCTCAATCGTAAGTGTAGGGAACTGATTTCGGAAGGGGGAATCACCTGATTTTGTAAGCTCATTGGCAGTTTGCACATTTTCCCGAGTAAAAAACAAAATTTCTTTTTCTGCCCAGAAGGTGGAGGTAGCAGCCCCAGGGACGGCTTCAAATTGATTTAAAGCCTAACATGGACTGTCCAGATCTCTTGCAGTTTATATCCATCATAAGTATAGGCCTTTTTGTCATGATGTTTTGGGGGACAAATATCTAGTATCTTATTTCTCTCACAAGTGTGTGCCACGATATTTCGGGGACAATGCTCTAGAATTTTATATTCATTACAAGTATAGTGTTTCGAGAAATAAATTTTTGACATCTTACAGGGGCGGATCTAGGGGGGCCGACCCGGCCCCGGCCCCCCTTTTTGAAAATGCAAAAAAAAAAAAAAAGTTTGAACGTCGATTGGGACGTTCACACACATGCTGTCTTACTACACATGATTAGATACAATCAATACGATACAATACCGATACAATACCATCAGCCTATCGAAAAAGTTCCTAAAATACGTAAATTTTTTAACATCCTGGTTCCGCCCCTGTCTTATATCCGTCACAAGTTTATGAAAATGTTTCGGGAGACAATATAAAGGGACCGTAACAAATGACTAATCTGACATCCCAGGCTTGAGATGCTGGGGCCTGGACGCTGGGGCTAGCCCCCCCCCCTTGTCAAATATGTGGTGGAGCGGAAGTATGCTTCTTCCCCCTCAATGTAAGGACGAAAACCCCTTATTTCTTCCCTCTGTAAAAAAAATGTCAAAATTTAGCAGTAATTTTCCTTAAAATGTTCCCAATATGTTGCCATAATTTGCGCTATGGTCCCTCAAATATTCAAAAAATTTTCCAAAGGGGGAGGGAACTCTCCCCTTAAACCCCTCTCCCAGAAAAGCAGTGAGAAACAACGTTGAGCCCCCCCCCCACCCCTCGTCGAGAACAGCTTGCTACGTCTAAGTCTAGCATATTCAAATTTTACATGTTATTAACATTAAAGTTTTCACACGGTAGAGCCATGCAACATGATTTACCATCCCCCACGCGGGGGAGACTCAATTAACCCAACCTCTATTTTAGGCTTCCCATGACTGATCGAAGATTGTGCCGCACAACCTGCTACGTGAGAAATACTGCAGTGTGTAAATTGGGGTAGCTGCATTGGTCCTTCAAGTTTTCCCTTTGTTTAATTTGAATGTTCCTACCTCATTGTTTCCATCTGACGATCGATTGGAGCTGACAGCTGAAGGCTGGGTAGCAATTGTCACTGATTTCTCATTGTTATTGTTCTTAGCTATAGGAGGGGGTGCTGCAGGATGTGGTGTACTGGAATCAGACTGCTTGGCCTTGTTCGAGGAATCTGTGAATATTTAACAGAAAGTATTCAACCAATGAAATCTTTTAGTGGGAAGATAAGAAAATTTTGAAGAGCTTCCACTGCATCCATATAGGTGGAATCACGGAGGGCAAAGCGGAGCATTTACCCCCAACTTTTTCCAGAGCTTAAAGTGGACCTAAAGTCTAAAATTACAAGAATATATATTTTAGAGGTTGGAAAATGAATTCCAATCATCCAACTTCCATTTTTATAGAGTACTCCGTTGATGAGATATAAAATGTTGAAAGTTATTCACTTAATTTGAAAAAGTCGACCGCGCAATAATTTGTGATGCCCTCACAACCCACATTACCTGCTTTGGTTTCCTTATGAAATTAATAGGTTTATATGGCCTTGAAAGATTTACCGTTCCCTTGCATAGCATGTTGTAGGGAGAGGGCTTTTATAGACAGTGATAGTAAGACATTGATAACAGTTTGTCGCAGGGTGCGGTGGTTTTCGTAAAAAAAAAAAAAGAAAAGAAAAACAAAGACTGTAATATGAGTAGTACAAGAATGACATCACAAAGTATTGCGCAATCTACCATTTCAAATTGAGTAAATATGCTTTAACATTTTATTTCTCAGCTTAGGCATGTCCTGTGAAGATGGAAGTTGGACCATCTGAATGCATTTTTCAAGCTTTGTAACATATAGTTTTAAAATTTCAGACTTTAGGTACACTTTAAAAAAATAAAAATAATAAAAAAAATGTGCGAAAGTAATCGAGACCAGAGAAATTATAAGAGAATTTCAATAGGCTATTATCATTAAATTTTGCAATGTTTAATGAAGGAAAAGACTAATATCAAAATCCATAAAATTGCTAGGAAAATTGTTCTCGGCGCGCTTCGCGCTAACCTTCAGAAAAAACTGACTAATACAATTGAAAATTTTGTCTGGCACCGTAAAATTTCTTTCGTCCCACGCGCCACACTATTGTAACTTCAAGTTCTGAAATAAAGGTAACTGAAAGTACTAATGTACATCATAAAAATGCACCATGGTCCTTGCAAATAAAGTCCCAAACCCTGCCCATGTATACGTAACTGCAATTCTCGAGAAAAAGAAAAAAGCAAAAATCGACGTGCTTCGTAAGAGCCTGAAATAAACCGATGTCTCATTAGTACTGCTGTACTGCTGTGCGTAGGAGGACTTCGGTGGAACTGCCTCGTTATTAATTCCTGTAGGACAGTTTGAGTAAATTACCATTTCCAAAACCCTCGCTACACCTTTCGCTGTTCACTTTTCTCACCAACTACCACCATCCTCAGCAAATTGACTGACGGTTACTATCTTAAATTTGCGGTCATCGTGTGAAAATTATTTCATTTGCATTTCAAATTGCACCTGGTGGAAGCAGGATTTTCTACAGAAATGGCCCAGAATGGTCCCAAAAGCCGTCAAATTTAAGAAAAGTTTCTTAACGGAACCCTCAGTCCCTAGTCCCCGGCTCCGCGCCTTCGGCCATCGCGGTTAAAGGCGTCGCCGGCCACTACTTCACAAGATGTAACCTCAAATAAAAATTATTTCCCTGGCACTTTAACTGCCGATGCCCTTGACAATGTCCATGTAAAACTACCCACAAAAAATATCATTGACTAGTTATAAAATAGTTGAGGGGCACTTGTCCCAGAACATCGACAAAATGAGACATGAAAGAAAGCCTCCATGAAACAGGATATAGGTTCCCATATCCTGCTCTATGGAAGCAACAGGCACCTAGGAAAAGTAGAAAAAAAAATTTATGCAATATAAACACTGCATTTAAAACTAAAGAAAAACAATAGGTTACAATAAAATATCTCAAACGCTGTCTCAACACTGTTTCCTTCTACGCGCTTCGCGCGCTCACTTTTTAAAAATTGCTTCCGGGTTTCGTGGTTACTCCCTGTAGAGCATCCTGCTTGTCATAGCTTCGTACAAACTATTCTATTATCACTGAAACCACCAATTCCCCCATGGCCGTACGCAGTCTAGGTGAAGTTCCCCCAGAAATTTTCAAATCAAAATTTTTATTACCATGGATCTGTGTAAATTTACTGACTCTTTAAAGATTGTTTAGATGCAAGTTTTCAGACACGGAAAGTGTCATTTCCTTTACCGTAATAAGGGAAAGCAAAGGGGGTGGTAAGAGCCCTCTTCGTGAGGATACTTTTCTTTCTAAGCATTTCTATTACTCATATCACTAAAAAGTATATGAAAACTGCCATTTTTTCAGGTCGCTTCGAGCGCACCCATTCTGAATACTAGATCTCCCATTCTTAAACTTATGTTCCAAAGCCCCGGGAAACCCTCAAAATAATCCATTTTCCCCTACTTCCTTATGCCTTCAGTATTATCGATCCCATCTTCCTGTTAGTCTCATGGACTGAGAATATAACTGAAAAAGGTCAAAATGTGATTTTGGGGGTATCTTAATTTCCCAGCTTATTTCATTTGAAGTTGAAGCTAAAATGCATCATTTTAATACAATATTGTAAATACCCCAGAGCTTCCGGGGCTTCTCCCTTGCACCTCCATCTGGGCTCTGCATCTGGACCCCGCCAGTGGCCCTGAGCCCACGCCGTAAGGGGGAGCGTTTCGCGCTCCCGCAGCGCCTTCGGCGCCGTTTGACAGTCGACCTTCCTTTCCCCCACCCCCCACTTTCAGACATCAAATTCCGCCCCTGCCCATACTTATCTGTTAAGTTTAATACCATCAGCCCTAATTGTTAGGCAGATACTTCAAACAACATGGCAGAAGGGGTGCAAAGATTTGAAGAAGACGGTCTCTTCCCATATGATTTTTAAGATTCATGATAGACGCACCCCACAGCCCTCCTCCAAGGCAGACCAACAGTACATAGGATGAAGCCTGAAGAAGCAATGCAAAAATGACCCGTATTTTTAAAGGGTAAGAAACCTCCTCCCGGACAGTTTATTCTAGCAACCTTCAATTTAAACAACAACAACAACTGTCTAGTGCACATCCCCGGTCCTGTCAAAGTTCTAGTAGCCTGAGCATAAATTGATCAAGGCCATACCAACGCATTAGTGTAAACTCTAAAAAACGCTTTAGGAATTAAACACAATTTTTGCCCCCACTTTGGAAACATGTTTAATTCCTAAACATTATGTGTTTAATTCCTAAACATTATGTGTTTAATTCCTAAACGTGTTAAGAGTGTAAACGTGTTTCCAAAGTGGGGGCAAAAAGTGTTTAATCCCTAAACACTGTTTTTACAGTGTAAGTAAGCTTAATGTGTGCAACCAGCAGGTACAAGTCATCACTGACCTACCAAATTTAAACTGCAGTTTGAATTAATGTCAAAGCATAGTCACCAATTGTATTTAGAGATATGTTCATATACCCAAATATGTTTGGGCGGTGATATATCCCCTTTAATTAAGGCGAATAAAGCTTCTAGAGTTGAGGGGAGATCTTTTAAAAGGTAACATTTGCTATGGTCTGGGTAATTAAGAAGTTGACAATGTCCTGTTTTTAACGTACAGTAGCTCTTTTGCGGTGAGAAGGGGGCATCGCTCATACGTAGCCTCTCTATTTTTGAGAACAATGGCTATTGTCTAAGGTATTCCCTGAAAATAATCACGCCGCTGATTAACATCTGGCTTACCTTCAACCTTATCTTGTCTAACCAAGGAACTGGCACCGTCAGACTCTATTAGCTGAATACTGCTTAGCTATGCACAGACAGACAAGAGCGCAAAGTTCTAAGAGAAGGATTTAAGTATAAATTTAGTTTTGATAAATCAGAGGCCAGGGTACTAAATCTAATCATGCTGATGAGATTTGCATTCGCTTCCTATTTGTGGTTCTTACGATATAGGGAAAGAAAGTTGTCTGATTTTCAACACTCATTTGAACGTGAACTAAGCATATGTGATATCGTACCCTCACATTAATCAGCACTAATTTGTTTTTCTTTTAACTAGCCTATGCAATATATTCTTCTCCTTAATCCCACGGGCGCGTAAAGTGAATGTATGAGAGGTACCGAATTTTACAATTTCTACCCTCTCCCTGGGGAAGTTATCAAGACCTTAGCCAAGCAGAGGGTTTGAAGGGGTCCCATCTAGACCTTCTCTCCATCTCTGGAAGATTGAAAATTAATAATTGCCTTAAGAGTTTGCTTTGTAAGTTACAGAATTATGGCATTTAAGGCCATACTCTTATTTGGATTTCTAACTTCCTTAAGTTACGCAAGCAGAGGGTTGTGGTGGGTGGTGATTTCTCTGATTGGGTGGATGTCATCTCTGGTGTCCCCCAAGGTACTGTTTTAGGTCCTCTCTTATTTTTAGTCTCTTATTTTAGTCTCTTATTTTTATGCATAGGTTAGGCATTATGGTTAAACTGCATAGGTTAGGCATCAAGGGCAGTTGTGCTGACTGGATAAATTCATGGCTCAATGGTAGATCTCAGAGAGTTGTTGTTAATGGTAATTTCTCTTCTTGGAAAGAAGTTACAAGTGGAGTTCCACGGGGTTCTGTTCTTGGCCCGCTTCTTTTCTTAATTTTCATCAATGATATTGATAGCTCTCTCACATCTAGTATTAGTAAGTTTGCTGATGATACTAAGCTCTATAGGAAGGTTAGTGATAAGGATGATGCCTCATTACTGCAAAAAGACTTGGATAGGTTATTTTCATGGTCTCAGACTTGGCAAATGTCTTTTAATGCAGATAAGTGCAAAGTCCTTCACTTTGGTCCTAAAAATTTCAGCTATGATTATAACATGAATGGTAGTATTCTGAGTGATGTGACTTTTGAGAAGGATCTGGGTGTAGTTATTACAGGTGATTTAAAGCCATCTAGACAGTGTGCAGCTGCTGCTGCTAGGGCTAATAGGGTGCTTGGATTGATCAAGAGGAATTTCAGTAGTTTGAGTAAAGAAATTGTACTAAATCTGTATAAGCAGTTGGTAAGACCGCACCTAGACTATGCAGCCCAGGCTTGGAGTCCCTTCTATGAAAAGGACAAGCTTCTTTTAGAGCAAGTTCAGAGGAGAGCCACTCGCCTTACACCCGAGGTGAGACACCTACCTTATCATGTTAGACTTAAGCATCTTGGGCTTACCACCCTGGAGTTGAGAAGGATTAGGGGGGACATGCTTCAGGTGTACAAATTTCTCTCTGAAAGGAATCCTTTGTCCTCTTGCAATTATTTAAAGGTTCAATGTAATTCTCGGGTTCGAGGCCATTGTAAGAAGCTAGTTAAGAATTTTGCAAGGCTCGACATTAGGAAGTTCAGCTTTTCTCATAGAGTTGTTAACGAGTGGAATAGTCTGCCTGAGTGGGTAGTTAACTCCACATCTGTGCACTGCTTTAAAGTTAACATTGACAAGTTCTTCCATAAGTGTGGTAGAATCTAATTGTGCTGGGCTCGTTTGGTGTTGGTTGGTTCTTTGTTTTCAGTTAAGGTTGTATGGACTTCAGGGCATCTTATGGGGCCTTAGCCCTCCTTTGCCCTTTAACCTGTTATGTTATGTTATGTTAGTCTATATCAATGACCTGCCTGATAATATCTCTTCTGAAGTCAGACTTTTTGCTGACGATTGTGTTATTTATAGACAGATAAAGAATAACCTTGACCAGGTTCAACTCCAAAAGGATTTAAACACCCTTTCTGAGTGGCAAAATAAGTGGCAAATGCACTTTAACACCAAAAAGTGCTTTTCTATGAGGATTACTCACTCAAGGAATCCCAAGCTTTTTATTTATACTCTAGACAAAGATATCCTTGAGTCCACTGCCTCCCATACATACCTAGGTGTTGACATTTCAAACAATCTTACCTGGAATAGACATATTAACCATATCACTTCGTCTGCAAACAGGTCTCTGGCGTTTATCAGAAGGAATCTATACTCCTGTCCTAGGAGCGTTAAAGCTAATGCCTACCTTACTCTTGTCAGGCCTTTATTGGAGTATTCATCCTCCGTTTGGGATCCCTACACCGTTTCCCTATCCAATAAGGTTGAGCAAATTCAACGTAGGGCTGCTAGGTTTGTCTGTAATGACTATTCCCCCCATAGTAGCGTGACTAAAATGTTAAAAGATCTAGGGTGGGATAGTCTTAAAGTCAGGCGTACTGTCAACAGGCTAGCAATTTTTCACAAAGCCAGATTGGGTCTCCTAGCCTTGCCAATGAACAACCTTCAACCGGTCCGGCGGCCTTCTAGGCATCATCATTCAAATAGCTTTTTACATATACCAACCAATAAGGACTGCTACAAATACAGTTTCTTTCCTCGGACCGTCAGGGACTGGAACCTTCTCCCCCAGAACATAACAGATCTCGAGGACCCCAATCAGTTCAAGAGCGCAGCCTTGAGGATTCTCAGACGGGACGACTAACTTCATGCGCACACCCAACCCTGCACGTTTGACTCCACCAGGAGTGTTGTGCAGTAATTTTCCAGATCCAGATCCAGAGTGGGTCACACTACAGCGATTTTCAATCCGAAATTCGATCCGAATTTTTCTAAATCGGCCTAATACATTTTTATTCAGACTTTGGGTGGTCACCGTATCAGTGGCGTAACCAGAGTTTTCATTCTGGGGAGGGGCACAAGGGGGGCACAACAGTTCGATGAGGGGGCACAAATAGATAGTGGCGTATGCAGTATATTGTGTGAACGCCGGCCTGGGGGAGGGGTCTAAGGGGAGGGGTGTCCCCCTCCCCTTTGAAAATTTTTGAAAAATTAAGTGTCCTTAGATGCAATCTGGTGCCACATACGCTACCTTTTTGAAGTAAAATTTGTGTCAAAAAATAACGAATTTTTAGGAACTAAAAAAAAAAAAAAATATGCATGGATTGAGAAATTCTCATGAAAGTGAACAAACGTGCATGTGTAATTGCCGAATCAACGATCAAATATTCGTTCCATTGTGGACTTTTTAATTAACGTGAAATTCTCATGATCCACAAACTGAGTGATTGGAGTCTTAACGGGATTAAATTAAAGGGATCATAGAATTTTGTATCATATATTTCCCTTTTAAAATTTATTGGAATTATTTTTTCGAAGAAGAAAATGCAGAAAAGTCTAATTGCTGGCACTGAGCTTGCGTTACAATTCGCAATGGCAAGTTCCATGGCACGTACGAAACAACACCATTCACTGTTTTGGTCAATGAATTCGCGAGGCAGACATTTCCGCTACACTTTATCAAGACGTATATTCACACCTGTTGAGGCGACAAGGATTATGGATAGATTACCAGATTACCAAGACCGATGCTCAGCCTCCGACACAGAGAACACCATGTGTTTTATGAGATGGGCGATTTTTTTATTCGAAAAAATACAAATTGCTGCCATTTCTTGTCCTAAGAAGAATCAAATCATATGAAACATGGTAGTCAAATATTCTGACAACAGAACTTACAGGAGATCTATATTTTTTCAAAATCTCAAATCTCAGTTGGGGGGCACACGGGGGGCACAAGGTTTTCCAGGGGGGCACGTGCCCCTGCCCCCCCCCCCCGGCGACGCCACTGCACCGTATAGCAATAAATGTCCTAGTTTGTCTCACGATAAACTGTTCTGCTACCATGGTATAACTTATATCGCTCAACAGAGTGGTATTTGTTCGAAAATCAATCCGATTTTTTTGAACGTGTGTCCGATAAACGTTGTCTACCGATGTGACGTCACGAAATAATTAGTTACATTTCATTTTCGTAGTCCTCTGATGCAAACCACATATTTACACAGATTGGCAAATTTCTGGCTCTTTCCGACCAGGGCCCGGAAAAGATTTTCACAAAAATCGGACAGCAGTCCTGTCCGAAATCGCTCTGGTGTGACCTGCGCTTTAATGCATTTTGGTGCATCTGAAGAAAAAGACTGTCTCCCCCCCCCCCCCCATCCCCCGCGAAACCATTCCCCCAGCAATTCCGCCTCTAAGTACCTCGTCTGTCTACGGCACTGTACGTGTACGTCATATTCAGGCATATTTCAACGTAACAACAACAGGTTGAAAAATATTAAGAAACCAAGGCAAAGAAAGCAATGCATCCGATCCCTCCCTCATGTATGTGAGGAGATTACCGGTATATACATGACTCCTACTTGCTTGTTAATTCACTTTAGGTTACAAATGTAGTAAATGTATCTGCTAATATTTGGAGAGCCCCACATCTCAATCGACTGAAAATTTCAACAGAATAAGTTGATTTTATTCTTCTCAAAACTCAGGGTTTGCTTAAACCTTCGTTTAAATTAAATCGGAAGCAGGCAGCGTTGCAGATTGCCGCAAACTACCTTTTATCTTTATTAACGTTGACATGTGTTTCATTGGCACTGTTTCACCTTTTCTTCGAGACTTCCCACTCAGAAATATGAACTGCGGTATTCAACTCCCCGAAAAACTACCACGAGAATATACTTTCTTGCACGTTATGAAAAACCTATACAACGGTTTACCTGTACCGGTCTTGTACACATACCCCATGAATGAGCACTATTGACTGCTCAGGCCTGCCAAGCACATTCTGTTTATGTAAAAACGTCCGACTATAGTTCACAGTTATATGTAATTACCTGTGTGGGCCTAACTGTAAATAACCAGGGAGCTGTTATCCGAATAACAATTTGCCACTTGGTCTCTCTACTTCTTTAGCTTGATACAACCACTGAAGCAGACTACATTCAAACCCAAAATTTTGAAGTCTCTAAACGAAATCTCAGTTTCTTTATACAATTATGTCATGAATTACCTTCATTATCCTGTTCTGGCATTCTTGGTTGTTTCCTTCAATTTGTTCTTTTTCGCGATGAAATCCTAGCTCTCGAGAATACTCAGTTATCTATCGCGGCTATACGTCGATACGTGTCCTGCACTGAAAATCAATAATCGCCTTCGCACTCCTCTTCTACACAAAAGATACAAGGAAACAAAATCGATTCGTTCTTATTTGAGAAGTTTCGATAATTCTTTGGTTACCGAGTAACGGAAGATAACTGAGTCTGCCGTGAAGCGGTAACAAGGCAGCGATTAATTAGTACTTTCCTCTACAGCGCCATCACATGTGGGAAAGGAGTTTCAGAGTTCGATCTATTTCTCCAGCATACGCTCGCACCTCAATCAGAGCCATGGGCGTAGGAGTCCAAGTTGATATGGGGGGGGGGGGGGGGGGGGCTATAACGACTTGCCCGAAAAATGTAACCCAAAATTTCTACGAGCTCCACGCGCATTCAACATGTTAATGTACATATTATATAGGCATGCATTGGTTATCACACCGCATGCCATTTACACACAATAATTTTCCGTGTTACTACCGTCCATATTGGTTATAATTTTGGTGGAAGTCGTTACACTAATGCTAATAATCAGTGTTGTAACCATGATTTCTCTCATGGGTTGCGGGCAGGCATTATGTTGTGTGATCGCCGACACTGGGGGAGTGGTCTAAAGGAGGGTGTCCCCCTCCCCTTTGAAAATTTTTGAAAAATTAGGTGTCTTTACATGCAATGTGGTTCCACATATGCTACCTTTTGAAGTAAAATTTTTGTTAAAAAATGTACGTATTTTATGTAGCCTACTAAAATAAAAAAAAAATCGGCTTTACCCCCTCCCCTTCGAAAATTTTTGAAAAATTAGGTGTCCTTACATGCAACCTGGTGCCACATATGCTACCTTTGAAGTAAATTTTTTGTTAAAAAATGTACGTATTTCAGGTAGCCTACTAAAATAAAAAAAAATCGGCTTCACTCCCTCCCCTTTGAAAATTTTTGAAAAATTAGGTGTCCTTACATGCAATCTGGTGCCAGATATGCTACCTTTTGAAGTAAAATTTTTGTTAAAAAATGTACGTAGTTTAGGTAGCCTACTAAAAAAAAACGGCATCATACCCTCCCCTGTGGAAATTTTTGAAATATTAGGTGTTCTTACGTGCAATCTGGTGCCAGATATGCTACCTCTGAAGTAAAATTTGTGTTAAAATATGTGACTACGTATTTTGTGTACTAAAAATCGGCATCACTGAGCGGGGCATGACCCCGAGTGCCCCCTCAAATACACCCCTTATAATCCTAATATAAGTTTCATCATTAAAAAAAAATACACTAGTGAATTAATACCGAATATATAGGTGCTGGTACAATTCAAATCATTTTTTAATTTTTAATTACCAAGGAAGATTTTAAACTATGATTACCTTTAGCTACATCATTACATTATTTTTCTTCCAGGAGATGCCCGGAAAATTCTCAGCATATTGCCCGCATTTTTACAAAATATTTGGTTGAGGGTTGCAGCCCCCAGCCCCCCGCTTCCTACGCCTATGACAGTGGGATGGTGGCAACACAGGGTGTTCCGTACTATGTGATGTGATAAAGGAAAGTGGCCATTTTTGGCCACCTTTTATCATTTTTCCTGGTTTTTAGAAACCACCATTCCTTTTTGAGTCTCACTCCTTCACTAATGTGGTAATATCACATGCGCCTAATGAGCTTTATCTGGAGGGGCATGCTCACCACCTTAAATTAATAGCCTCAAGTAGCCTGTGAAAGACAAGTTTTCAATTATTTTGTTTTGACTGTTATTCCAGGGAGTTGCTATTTGTCAAATTATAACAGCAACTCCCTGGTTATTCTTTGGCATTATTTGTATTTCCTGAAGTACCCAGAGTTCACTGTGTACACAATTAATCTATCATGATGGCAGAGTTCCCAGACAGCTACTGTTACTGTAACTTACCCTTCAGCAACTTTATTATCTATTACACAGCCCTTCTCGTTGGTTGTGACAACGTCCATCGCATATACAGAGGATCATTGTTCTTCACCAGCTGTTTCCCTGGTCTACCTGGAGTGATAGTCTAAGAGTGTTAGAGGTGAGATTTAGTCTTGGCTCACTGAAGGCCCTGCACTTTTTAACAGGGGGTGGGGATGGGGGACAATTGATTGTTAAACAGTATAAGTAGAGCACCACCATCAGTTTGCCATAAGTGACTCATATTGCAGGAAATGGCACTTCCGGGCCTCACAGACCTTGCAAATTGTGGCCAAATATTCTTTATTTTTTAGAAACTACATATTAAATATAAATTTACACTTCCAAAAGGTCAGTCTGTGCAAAAGTGCTGAGTGGAAGCTTTAAGAAAAATAAATTGATAAAGTTTTGTTTGCCTAACATCACTTGTACTAGATTAGTTTAGTGTAAGTGAAATTAATGTAGTCAGGCGCTTACAGAATTCAACTTTCACATTTGTCTACAAAAGCTTACATATTTCATTATAATTTATTCTTTTTCTTTTCATTACTGTTTTTTTTTTTTTTTTGCCTAGAATCAATATAACTATTTGGAATAATTTCAGTTTTGAAAATACACAAATCTACGCTACTTAACAGCATTAAGACTTCCAGTGCATGGTGTAATTTTCATCCAATACTTTTTGTTTTGCTCACCAATTTCATGTTTGAGAAGGGTAGGGGGAGACATTTCTCGGGTAGGGGAGACATTTCTCCGTCTGGTTATGGCACACTCACCGCCCTGCACAAATCGGTGACATTTATGGACTATAAGTCTAGTTTCTGATTTCTGCCCCTGTCCCCCATGGGTAGTGTTATATTGAGGGACAAACTAGCCAAGATTTATCTCTCTGACATTGCTAAGCTGCAAAATTTAATTGCTATGTCAGCAGTGTTACACATGCTGGCCAGCCCAACATGAGTTTGTGTACGTACCATATTTGGACCATGACTGTGTTCAAAATTAATTTAAAACTGAACAGGTCATAATTTCAAAAGGGTTGAGCGACTACAGGGCTGCTGCTTCAATTTTGGTATGTGTCCCATTTTGAGTAGTACACAATTATCTAAAATAATTTGGGACTTTTGGTGGGAAGGTGCCCGCAGAAAAACACCTGAATTTCAAACTCTCAGAACCAAAGAGCAAAGGTCAAAGGTGAAATGTCAAATTGAGGAAAATCGTTTTAACTATGTAAATCAAAGGAGAACCATGGATCCATAGTACTACAAAAAATATTTTGGTTTAGCTACCGAGATCATAGATAGATTGGATCAACTTCATATGAAGATACTATGTTTTACTTGCAATCGATAGGGAGGTGCAATATGTCATTATGTAAGTTGTCGAATCTATGAAACAAGGGTTATAATGATGCACAGTGGTTAGCATGAAATGTTAAGTTTATGAAGAGTATAGCTGGTAACTTAGCCTTACGTTAAATGTATATGGTTGGAATAGGGTGTCATCAAACCACCTTACACGTGGAGGGGGACTTTCAAGATCGAGGGGAAATGGGTGTCCTTCGTTACACCCAGAAACAAAAGAGGGAAAGACATGCTCAGAGAAGACTATGGCAAAAACGGTAAGGGAAAACTCAAAGGGACGTGCTTTTCATTTGACACTTAAACCGACGTCCGCAATGCAAACACAGTTGAGACGCCATAAGTTTCAGGACGAGAAAGGAAACTACGTAAGAGATATAAACCGTTATACTCCTTTACTTTTCCTTGATTTCATTCAGCGTTGGTATTTAAGAGACCTTAGCGATTACCTTCGCGATAACAATCATGTATCATTCAGCCTCAGTATCGGTAAAAGGATTAGTAAAGTAAGTGTCGGCGAGAAGCCAATTGCAATTATCTTACATAAAGTCTAAAATACCTGAAGCTTACTCTGCATAACATCGTGATTATTGCATCAGAGCCCTACCCTTAACTGCGTGGATCAAATTAAATGGCACTAACTATAGTTCGGACGGATTTGAAAGTTTAGAATATCCCTTTTTATTCATGCGTCTTTTATCTTGAAATTAAAGGGTGGACCGTTACGTCAATTGTCGATTAAACATACAATTTGGGACTTTTTTATGGAGAATCTTCCAAACAGAATGTTTTAAACAGCTTTTCACCATGTAAACATATCTTACTTATGTTAGCTTGGTCCAAAACGTCTAGTACGAACGTGTGCTGAAACTATGTATGCTCCTCTTCCTCATGTCCAGCCTACCATTTAACCAATCGAAACATTACGCCTTTCCAAAAAGTGAAACAAACCGAGTTTTTGAAGAGGAAGAGGTTGTAGATTGTCTTTTGTCCGAATTGGTTAACGGTCCACTCCTGTGACCTCATGACAGACTTTCAAACGTGCGTCGTTTTGCTTGCGAGGACCTAGAGAATTGTTGTGCCATTTCATTGTCCTTATCTCATTGTAGTTTCTGTTGTGTAAGTTTTTCGTTTTTATTATTTCTATGTAAGGGCGGTGGATCCATCTCCAAATGCGGGGGGGGGGCGTGACTTTTACCATTTGCGAATCACTGTCCTTGGGGAGGAGACTAAGGGGAGGGGTTCCTCCTCCCCTCTGAAAAAAAAAGAAAATTTCAAGGTGCAAATTTCGTGGGTGTGGATCATGGGGGTATGGGGGGACGCGTCCCCTTCACTTTTTTGGAAGGGCGGGACATCTCCAAAACGTCCCCACTTTTTCAAAATGATGAAAAGTAAAACTTTGATGAACTGTATTATAACATAGATTACGAATTGACATTACATTTTAAAAGCTAAATTGAGCCTAAATATGGCACCATTTGCCATAAAGACACCTACTTCTAATTTCCTTTTTTTTCAAAGGGGAGGGGACACCCCTCCCCTTAGACCCCTCCCCAGGACGGCCATTCGCAAATAGTGAAAAGTCCCCCCCCCCCACACACACACACACCTTTGGAGATGGATCCACGCCACTGGCCTATGTGGCAGATGGTACCATATTTAGGCTCAATTTGGCTTTTAAAAAGTAGTGTCAATTCGTTATGTATGTTATTATATTGAAAAAGTGGGGGACATTTTGGAGATGTTGCCCTTCCAAAAAGTGAGGGGCGCGTCTCCCCTCCCCCATCCCCCCATGATCCACGTCCATGTTTCTATGCTCACTTTACACAAAAGCTTAATTTCATTCGCTTTGAAGAGCTTGTGGAGCATTTTCTTAGAAACAAATATATGACGCACAAAACTATTTTTGCAGTCGTAAGAAGTGTAGACAGTTTCTCGGTATATTATTTAATACGTTAGATGCAAGTCATACTTCATGATGCCAATGCATCGAGTATAACAAAAGGTTGTCTTGATGTAAGTGACTACCAAGTCTCAGTGTCGGATCCAGAAATTTGGGAAGGGGGGGGGGGTGACTATTGAGCAGTGTCCTGGGGGAGGCCGAGGGTGTAAGGGGATAGGGAGTCTACTCCACTTTGGGAAATTTTGTTTAATTATGTGTACTAAGATGCAAAATGGTGCAATAATTGACAAATGTTTTGTCATATTTCAGGGCCTGAAATAGTAAGAATTTTTCCCAGAATTCAGACAAAACTTTTTTTTCTGAGCATGTCTGTCACTACATCTCCAGCAATCTGGTAGTTTCAAGATATAGCCTTATTAAGTGCCTTATGTTGCTCTCAAGTTCTTCTTCTTTTCTAAAATATAATTTAACCTCATTATAACAAAATTTTCCTTTTATAAATGGGTGCCACAGTTGGTGGGGGGGGGGGTGACTAGTCACGCCTGTGTATCCGCCCATGAGTGATATTTTCCCACAGTTTGACAGTAGATAAGCTATTTGAACAATTGTGCACAACATCGTAGTCAACGATGATTGTTAGGATTCGAAAATGTATCCATAACTGAAGGTCTGTGAGGACACGTAGCTTTCACACCATGCCAACAACGCTTCTCTCCTTGAAGGGATAATTCTAGTGACCAAATATGATGATTTTATAAGTTGAGGCTTGCGTCCCCCCCTCTCTCTCTCTCAATTGGTGTAAACTCATGTCAATGGTATGTTGTGTTTGAAAGTTATGGATTTTCACGCAAATGTATGTCATAAACACAGAAAAATCAAACAACCTTGATACATTTAAATAAAATACCTATGCACTTTAAGAGTTACAAATTTTATTGCCTCAGACTTTTAAAGTCAATGTACACTGAATATTTAATAATTTCCTTTTGTTATGTCAAATCACTCTTTGGTTGTCGCTCGCGAATTGCTTTAAGTTGTAGACCAGTAGAGTTTAAAAGTTTCTATACATGCTGCCTAAAGCTCATGATAAGCTAAAAAAATGCATCTAAATCAAAGTATAATAGGTCTCATTATATTACACGATGTGTTTTCCGCCCCTTTCTGATGACAAGATCCTTTCAATAAAACCAGTAGTCAAGAAAATACAGCATTTACGTTTCTCGAATAATTTGTCTTTTTCTAAGAATTTATATCATAGGTTTAAGGCCGCCCTTGCTGGTAATTGTCCTCGAACTCTCTGGGCTATCTTTGGTTGTTATTAGCTGTTTATAAGTTGTTTCAATGGACCCTTTCCAAATAGCAATTACAAAGGATTGTGGGATAGAATTTTTGTACACATCCTTTTTGGCCACAGTAAAATGCCGTTAACATTAACAACGCGTACCAAAAACTCTATCCCACAATCCTTTGCAATTGCTATTTGGAAAAAGATCTATGGAAAGACAGGAACAGTTGAAGTTGCTTTCCTGCGACGACAAATGGGAGAAAAAGAATTTATGAGAATACAGTCGGTGTTTTGTAAATGTACTTCGATGTTTTACTCGAAATTATTACCCGCTGGTCATACAAATTATATAAATCAAACGAAGCAAACAGCTGTAATGGTAGCCTAAAGGGCGGGTCACACTGCAGCGATTTTCAATCCGAAATCCGATCCGAACCGAAATTTGCTCAATCGGACCAATAGTTTTTTTTATTTAGACGTTGTTCTAAGGATGGACACGCTATATCGATAACTGATCTTAGTCTGTCTCACGATAGACTGTTCTGCTACAATTATATAACTTCTACCGCCCAAGAGAGCGGTATTTGTTCTAAAATCAATCCGATTTTTGCACGCGTGTCCGATAAACGCTGTCTGCCGATGTGACGTCACGAAATAATTAGTTTACATTTCATTTTCGTAGTCCTCTGATGCAAAGCATATATTTACACAGGCTGGTAACTTTTTGGTTTTTTCTGACCAAGGATGGAGAAGATTTTAACTAAAACTCTCAAGAATCGGATCTTAATCCTATCCGAAATCACTCTAGTGTGACCTGCGCTTTAGGCAATGAATATTTTATCGGTTGTATACGGAGCTCAGTAATAACATCACATTTGGAGCGAAAAATGTTCACCAGTTTGTAATTTTTCTTTCTGTAAAGAGGCCCGTATCTTTCAATGGAAAAGAATGTCAATCGTAATACACCCCTGGGCCCTTGCCATACGTATCAGAAAGTGATGGAATACACTTTGCTTCGTAAACTTAGAAGACAGGCTATTCTGGTTACTCTTTATCTGTGTAATTAGTATAGGTGTTTGTTACTTATTTGTAAGTGTAATGTTTTCATGATCACTTACATCCATCATGGCGTCTTTTAAAATCTTGAAGCACAGACAAAGGTTCCGTTAGGTTCAGTTTTCCTAACAAGTCTTCCAATCGTTCTACGCTAAGTATACCGTATCGCTTCATTTCATCAAAAAGTCGTACCGCATCTTCTATTGATTCCTGATCCGACGGGGGTATTTGAGGACACTGGAACACCATCCAACGAACATCTTTCTTTCTTAGCATCCTGGCAACGTCAACAAGAACAGACCGAAATGCCTTCTCCTTTGATAAACTAGAGGGTAGTTCCTGCCGATTTTGATCTATTATGAGTCAGAAATTTTATGAGGTTTGTGATTACGCAGTTTGCAAAACAAAAATTTATATAATATACGAGTTTGCAGGGGCTGTCAAGAATAAACCCTTTCCAAAAACAGTATCACTTGGACTTTCCTAACGATATTCACGAGCATAATGACGTTTTGTTTCATTAATGGCGTGAAAGTCTGCTCAAAGGGACTCTGATAAAATTGAATAACGATAAGCATTACAACTAATCTGTACCGTATGGAATCAAAGAAAATTATAAAGGCACGTCTGCGACACCACGCTTTGTCGAACCCATCTATCTTTGTTACAATTAACAATTGTCAATTGTCAATAAACAATGGACGATTGCCGTTTGACAATCATCAATGACAATTTACTATCGACCATCGATAATCGACCATCTACAATTTAAATGCGACAATTGACAATTAGCATTTTACAATCGATAAGTAACAATACTAAACTCTTTCTTAAGAGAGTTCCAACATTTATAAAAAGGGAAATTTTTACCCGAATAAGTTGTAACATGTCCATGACATGAAATCAAGTTATCGGCTAGATCGTGCCTGGAAGCTTGTCGCAAAGCCTGTGATAATACTCCATATGTGGCAAGTTGGCCTTTACTTTGCTTCCAAGAAACCAGCATTTGGTAAATCTGTTCCTGTACGTTGTTCGACTGGTCAACTGAGATGTGATTGATAGTTCCTTCTGATAATTCAAGACACCTCGCTATGTTTTTCCACTCGCCTGTAATTTTACGGGACAAGTCCTACCAAGAATGAACAGGGAATGTCAGAACAAAATAAACTTAAGTCGACTCGTTCAAAAGGAAATGCTTAAGAAAAATTAAGAAATTGATTCAATAAACGAAGCTGGAATAGAAGTCAATAGAACTATTAAACCATTATGTGTATTATTTGACATTCAGTTCAAGAGTTTACATATTTTGTGGATATAGTCTGTAAAGTCTTAAATCTTTAATAAAAATTCACGTCATATACGCAATTTTATTTTGTTAAAACCGTCATCACAAATTTGTATGACGACGTTGATGAACAAATTAAGTCCGAGTGGCTTGTCCTTCCAACAACTTTTATAAAGTTATTCATGTGTGCCAATATTCCAAAAATTAGTTCTCTGTTGTTACCTCCCATGAAATGTTAGAAATGATTATTTTTACAACGATTTTGGTCAATTGTCATCACGGTCAGCACTCATTCATAATTAATGCGCACTGTAAAGAATGCTTTTTACGTGCTAAAAACGGACACGGCCAGACCGGCGAAAGGATCACTTACATATGGCCAACAACCAAAAAACCGAACAACACAAACCACCGAAATCGCCCAGAACACCAGACCGAATCCCTCGACCAGCGAGGACACTGCAGCTCCGGTACGGCTTCATGGAGTCTTTGCTACCACCAACAGAAACCACCAACGACCCAACAACACAATCTCAATATAACACACGCCCAAAGGCAACAAACACACCCGAAGGCAACAACACGCCCCAAGGCAACCACAGCGCAGGGGGACATGGGGGGGGGGGTCCACCCGTTACATTAAAATCACTATTTACAGTTTACTTACAGCATATACAACTATATACAGCTATCTACACGTAACGAAAACAAAACTTCCCAAAGAGATCGAACGAGCCCGGCAGGGGATCGGGAACGTCCACTCTCCCCGGGAACCCAAACCGAACTGGGCAAATACAGGCGCACCTTGCCCAAGGGTGCCCCCGGAGGCAGTTGTGGCAAAGGGTAACCTCATTATCCCCACGCTTAAACAAGCTCCACAACCGGATGCAGTTTAAAGTCCTACCCAGGACTGTAAAGAATATCTGCCTTTACGCTCCTTCAGTACTTATATACAAGGCAATTTTATCCGAAATCGATAATTTTAGTCGCTTCAATTCAGGAACTTTAGATTACTACGTTTTAACGCTAATGCACATATAGGCATGGTACACAATTATGTTTAGAGGCAACCTGTCACAGAAGACCTAATATTGTTATGACATTTTGATTGGACAAATGCGTGACTGTATGGCTTTTGTATGTACTTACAAGCAAGATGCTGTTTGGAACGGGGTTCTTACTGCTGTCACCATCAAAATGCGCCATCTATAGCCAGCAGTGAACCATATATCTGAAAAATTGAAGGGGGCCATTTTATTGTTTGATTAAATAAACGTTAGATTGAGACAAAGGTCAAATTTACTAAAAAGTCGATTTTTGCCTTTATTTGCCTTTCATGTTAGAAACAGTAATAAAACCACATGGTATGCTACAAATGATGAGATAATTTTTGAAATTGTGCTTTAAGCTTACTTAGGCTGGAGTCAAAGGTCAAAATGCAGGTCAAAGGTCAAATGTGTCCAAAGTTTGCGAAATATTGTCGTGAGTTCCTTCTAAACCGTAGCTCCGATAAAGCTCAAACTTAGTGGGTGGCTACCTCACCATGAAAAATGATGCATGTGTAAGTGATGAAGAGACCTAAAGTAAGAGGAGGCGGTTCCAGAGGTTTCTGAGTATTTAGTTGCATCCCCATTTCTTTAAAAAGCCTAGCAGTATATATATATATATATATATATATATATATATATATATATATATATATATATATATATATATATATATATATATATATATATATACATAATTTATACTACAAACCCGATCTTTCTGTCCATAAGAGGACATAGTATCAGAATCATGCCTAAATGTATTGTATATAAAGGCCTACATATATATATATATATATATATATATACATATATATATATAATAGGTCGAGTATGGTAGATCGAATTTATATCGATAGCTATCTGTCTGTCTGTCTGTCTATCTGTCTATCTATCTATCTATCTGTCTGTCTGTCTGTCTGTCTGTCTGTCTGTCTGTCTGTCTGTCTGTCTGTCTGTCTGTCTGTCTGTCTGTCTGTCTGTCTGTCTGTCTGTCTGTCTATCTATCTATCTATCTATCTATCTATATAAATTTAATACATTTCGGCAGGGTTCTGATACTATGACGGTCCTCTTGTGGACAGGGACAGGAGGAGGGGCTTTTTGGAAACCTTTATAGGTCTATTGTAACATGAATGCCACTTTTTATTTGTTAGCTGCTTGTAAACACCACTGTAATGTTATAACTTCAAATGTCTCTCTGGATGTATGTGTGAGTGTTTGTGACACTTTGTTAACACGATATCTCAAAAAGGGAAACTCTGACAGTTCTTTAACTTGATAGGTAGATGCCCTATATTAAGAGAAAGAAGTCTCTTGATTTTGGTGGAGGTCAAATGTCACATGGGAGATGCAGGAGTGCTAAGCAACAGCAGAAAATTCAGTCAATAATTAAAATTTCAGATCAGGTAATCAGTCCAAAGCTTTACCAAAGATAGCACCATTTTGGATTTAGGAAAACCTAGAAAAAGGAAAATTTCTCAAAGAGTAGAGGTGTCATCCCTCCCCTCAGGCAACATCCCCTTCAATTACTTCTCACCAAAACAGAAAGAATTTCACTAAATAATGAGGATATCTAAAGATTTAATCAATTCATAGCCTTACGAAGCTTTAGGGTACCAGATAGCACTATTTTGCATTCAAGCCACCTCACATAGACAGCCATTTCTCAAAGAGTAGAGGGTGTTCGATTTGTCCCCTGCTCTTGACAGCATCCCTTGCCTCAGGCCTAGCCAAAGATAGGAAAAATAACACTAAATATTGGCCATTTGTAAAGATAGAACCACTTATAATAAAATCTTCGATAACGATAGAACAATTTTTCACCTTCGCCAGGCCTAACATGTCTTCCTTTCCTCAGCACCCTCCCCTAGGATGGCACCCCGGTATATACAGGGAAAAAGAAACAGTTCTCCCGGATGTCCACTGTCTGCAGGCCCCGCCACTTGGCGTTCCACTTAGAAAGTGCAACTGACGAACCCCCCCCCCCCCCATGGGATTTCACCCAGGCTACGGCCCTAGTACCAGTAGGTTTGTAATGATGTTTGTACTTGAATATTTAAGCGTAAGAATAATTAAATGTAGAAGTATTAACCCTTAAATAAGGTGTATAAAAGGAGCAGTTGCTCTGCATATATACTATAAACTACTTACTCATTCACAACACAACCATTCCCCAGGAAAACATTTTATCGCAAAATGACTTTGTTCCAACTATGGAACAAACAAATGAACACCGTAACTGATTATGTTTGGGCTAATACTTCACCCCAATATAATACTCTCGAGCAAAAAAAAAATCTTAGCTATAACTTTATACAAGTAATTAACCGCCTTACAAACTGTTTAAAGATCCCACGTGAAAGTGTACGTACCGTTCAAAATTAATCAACAACGCTCGGTAGTGGCCTCCCAGGGAACTGATCATTACACACTTGGCAAGGAAGTGAATAATCAAATGTAGATTTGCAACGTCATACAGCACAGGAGGAAAAGGAAGGAAACGGTTGCGATTAATATCATAGTAGGGCAATGACTAATCATAGTGGACCATACGTAACGATGTTGTTAAAAGCCTATAACACAAGGAAGAGTACATTCAAAGTACATTAATGTTGACAAGGTAAATTGATCCATGAATTAACTTAGACGGATAATTTCGATTAAAACCTCATTATGAATTAAAAAGTTAGAACATGTTACATTGGAGGTCATTTTTGCTCATTAATATACACATTATGCGGATGACGTCCTCTCTTGTTTCTTTGTTTTTCCTTATTATTTTCTTTATTTTGGGGCATGAAGGGTGGCATGACTTTTTCATCACATTGTCCATTCAAATTGCTCTTCACTGATACCAAAGTTGTCACTCATTTTGAGCGAGATTGTGACTGTAGAAAGATTTGCCTTAAATGTAGCCTGCGTAGCGCCTCTGTGGCTGCTGCCAGGCGCGCATCCAAGAGGGGGGGGGGGCTTTCCCGGCCTCAGCCCCCCTTTTGCTACATTTACAATAACAAATACGCGAAAATTAACATAACGTTAATCTAGGAGAATATTCAAGGGGCGTTCACTCCCCCCCCCCCCATCAAAATGTCTGGATCGGCGCCTGGCTGTCCCCTTAGACTGCCGCCCCCTCAGCGATGAGCTGAACTACAAAACTTAGTTCGCTCCGCTGGGTACCTTAAATGAGCCTCAGTGATTCTACCTACTGACTCAAGCACAAGAAGCTATGTGAATGGCCCCAGCTAACCTTCCCCCAAAATGCTAGGCATACAGACACGTGCCATTGTTTACTATTCTGCCGTGACCTACAGACGGACAGGTATAGCTACGTCAATGTTGCCATGACAACGACAGGTTTACAGTTATTAGTGCGGGCAGAGAGTTGCTATTTGACTTACCTTCATAGGAGGTGTCGAACACGTACTCTTTTTTGGCGTACATACTCTAACACCTGCAAACAATGACAGAGATCATCCAGTTTCGTTATATTCATAAGCCCAATATGATTTTTATCTCTCGACTGTTGATTGGTTTCAATATATGAATATTCATATTGCACGAAAAGGCTTCAGCTGCAACGTTCACTCTTACACAGTAAGTCAATGGGACTTCACTGTGTGAGCTTGAAGCGGGCGAAATCACACACTTAAACCCCATTGACGAGTTATTCGAAACAGCATGAAAATCAAGACTTGCTATAGCCATAGCCGTTTCTTCGTTGAATATTTATAATTCGTTTATATGAATAGTTGGTATTGCGAGTGCAGCCAATATAGGTGCAGGAGTAATACACGTCCGCCGGTCGGGCAACTATTTGACTGCAGATATGTCTCCACAATCTCTTTGAAGTCGCCAACATAAAGACAACGTAAAGACAACTTGAGAACAAAAATAGAGTAGCTACGGTCAAAAAGTCGACGTAAATCACTAGGGCCATGGTTATTTCACACTTCCACCTAAAATAATTGTGATGCTAAATTGCATGGGGTTGTTTTTCTATCCCAGGATTTCGCGAGAGGGGCCGGGTAATTATGGACTACAAGTAACGTTAACTGAAATTTCGTTAGTTCGGCGCTCTTCAAAACCGCGCCAAAACTCGTCAACTTCAGTAACCATGGACACAAATGGAAATTGTTCGAAATTTAGTGCTCGAAAAATGATCTTTTCGGTAAAGTGGCACTGGGTACCACGCTTTTTCTCTTCTTAAAATGTGTTAGTGTACACACCTACCCACACAGTACGTTCGGAAAATGTTTCAGCCTGCGGAAGCACGACAAGTACCCAAGACCGTGGAGTCTTGTCATTATACGATCAATACGGACCACTACAAAAGGGAGAAAACTCACCTCAGAAAAAACTCCGAAAGAGAACTAAAATCGAAAGATTTATGTTCAAGCTTAAACTGCACCTACAGGCCTATCTCAACTGTAACACCTCATCGATTGTGTACGGCGCGCAGAATTTTTCCCCAGGACGAATGAGGACGATTTTCGGAAATTTCCGCTGAAATACTGAAAAATGAAAAAAAAATGATACTTCAGGTTAGGATTAAGGTAAATGTTAAGGTAAAAAATAATAACATTGCCCCAATTCGTCCTAGGATAAAAAACTATGCCCATGGCGCGAGACATTCTGATATAGGGAGAGTGGGCTTATTAGGTCATCCATTTCTGTTCACAACAGTGGTTTCAAAATCATCTCAGCCGATAGAGGGCGTTTGGAGCGGGAGCCTGCCCTTGGTGAAACTGAAAATTCAAAGAGTTAGCAAAGGCAGGTTTGTGTGTCCTGAGAAAGATTTAACAGCTTTAAATTAATGTGTTACGAGACCTTGTTTCTTTTTTATTAGGAATGAGGCTAAGCTTTAGACCCAGCCAGAACTTCCCTGTTGCCTGAACAGATTTCAACAAAATTTCAATAGGTCCTGACAGGTACCAACAGGACTTGAACCTGCGGTTAGTTTCATATAAGGAGTCACCTGATGACATCTGCTGATTTCATTCACTCCAACAGGTACTTGGAAAATTGCCAGTGAGTACCTGTTAATACCAGTTCAAACGTGTTGAAATTTCAGCAGGTGGTCAACAGGATCTTTCTCCTGGGCGAGACGCTGCTAACTTGACCATCGCCACTGACCGTCTCCACGTATTTTGCCTTTATGATGAATGGAGTGCCGAATTTATCATTAGTAATAATTTTGTCTTTTGAGCAACCCTGGTGTAGAGATGAGTAAGTGGTTGCACCTTGGAGCTGCCGGAGTGGTGCTGCTCCCTGGTTTTACTCATGATAAGAGTCCTATACTATTATACAGATCATCAGTGTAAACTTGATATAGTAATGATGAAGTTAGTTTTTCTGCAGTCAAATTAGCGTCACGGCGTTGTGACGCAGAATGGAACAGTCTGATCTGCCACCTGAAGCTTCTCCATCGGACGAATTTCTACCCAATCCTGCAGAAAAAAAGACCTCTACATAAGCCCCCCCCCCCTCAAAAAAAAGGGCCTGCCCCAGTTGTCACGATCCATCTGCACCCACTGTCGGTTAGTTAGAGGAGGTTTAATGGCCCAGTTTCCAATCAATTGGTTCAAGTCGAGCCGGCCACGGCCTTTTTTCCAGTTGTGGCTCACTGGCTTGTTTTCCCTTACTCCATTGCTTATATGCGGAGCATCACGCACAACGGCAGAAGGTTCCATTTTTAAAGTCTTTGGTAAGACTCGACCTGGGAATCGAACCCGGGACTACCGCGTGAGAGGCGGATGCTCTACCATTGTCGGAGGGTTCCGGTGAGTTACTCAGCAAAATATAGTATGCAGTAGCGGGATATGGTAATTATTGCATCGTAATATGCAATGAGTTTCGTGTTTTTCTTAAATGGGAGAAGGTTATAGCTATCCAAAGTTTAAGTTTAAGTTCCTTTTTGCAGTGCTGGAAAATTGAGATACGGCCTTTCTTGGTCCAATGCTTAAACCACTCATACATGCATCAAGATGTCTCTAGTAGGTTACTATTAACCACTTCAGTTAACAGGTAATAGATAGAATCCACAGTCCATCTGGGACAGTCTAACGCCTCCCCACCCTTATCCCACCCTACCCCCCCCCCAAAAAAGCAAGGAAATGGAGTACTTTGTTGATATGACAACAATAAATATGGGAACCAGTTTCATATACTGTTTCATAAACCTTGCACCGTAACAGGTGTAGTTAATAACAGCCTTACAGTATCAGCTATAACATTGTTTACATTCTTTGTTATTTCTCAAAAATTTTCCCTGTGGTTTTAATATATCTGTAGGGGTAGTTTGTAGCCAACTCCACATGAGAACATCACACGGGCCTTTAGTACTCTGGCCCACAAGTTGTATGCCTACCGCCGTATACTATAAGCACATTCATAGGCTATGCAGTGTTATTCCATTATGCTGGCCCCCATATATGTTGGGCTCTTGTAGTCATTAACCAGTTATTTGGCACTCTATCTTTCTATGCCAGGGCCTGTAGAGTACATAAAACTATTATAACCATCTTTACCTATGCCCCATGACTAAAAAACATTTATCCCAATTGTAGTACAGTAGAAAACCTTGCAAAGAATGATTCGTGGCGAAGCCATTCGTCCTGTATTTACCCTGAACTTGACTTCATTACAGAATGATTTTAAAAGAAGCTCGTATCAATTTGTGGCTTAAGAATTTTATCACCGAATATGCAAGTTTTAAAAATTGAAAAACATCTTCATCCTTTCTGAACAGTTTAAAAACAGTTGCATTGGTGCGTTGCCAAAATTTGGCCCTCAATGCACCCTCCCAGGCAGCAGACCTATATGGGTCCCATAAAGGGTCCATTAAATCTTGCACCCTAGGTTCATAAGGGGATGATAAGGGACCAATATGGGCCAGTCCATATGCCCATTGACCAGGGCTTTAGCCAGGATTTTAAGCTCTGCGTCTCACTTGTTACTGATTCACCAGGCACTATCCATCTGGCTCGGAATAGGCTCCAGTGCGAAGCGCGAAGCCCCTTACCGGTAGGGTCCGCCTTAAGTCTCCTGGTGGGGGCCCCCGAAGCGAAGCCCCTTCAAGCCACATTTTGTTTCACACAATTGGGGTAACAATCATGCTCACAAAATTGTAAAAATACCTAAGCCTCCTTGAATTTTTAGGCACCCAAACGTCAAAAAACGATTAAAATAAAAATTATGTGCAAAAATATGCGATAGAAATAACTGATGGTATTAATGTAGTCCTACAATTAAGTTGTCTGTTCCGTGCGAGAAAACGTGGTAAATTCAGATTATTGAAACAAACAGCTGAGAAAAATGTTTCTTCTAATCAGCTTTGGGGCAAAATAAGAATATAATAAGTAGCGAAATTTAAAACAGTGCCCGATCCGACGCCACCCCCAAATCATATCATTTATAAAAGTGTCAAATTTAAGAGAGGCACAACCGGTTACCTTGGAAAGTAGGCTTATGTCTGTGTCTCCCATTTAGTTGCGGCAGTGGATTTAATGATTTATTCGCGGTATAATAGCGGTCACATGACTTGAGTTCCTATTATGATTGGGCATCACCCTCTGGTAAAACGAAGGAAAAAAGCAAGCGTGTGGCCCACACGCTTGACCCACTTGACGGTGTGGATCTTGTCAAGAGCGGTAAGTATCGCGGCAGCGCAGCTGGTTGCATGGAAAGCCACTTTTAAGCATAGGCTAGGTCCTGAGGTTGGGATTTGTTGTAATTAGTTAAATGGCTTTTGTTTTACGTTCACGTCATTTTAAAGTGGAGTGTTCTACTTTAAATCACGGGAATTAATTTGTCCGTAGCAAAAAAAAATATATATATATCAGTGAGTTTAACTTATGTCTGAGCTGTAAGGCTAGGCCAAGCCATTTACTGGCGTCTCAAAAGCCGTCCCGCTCAAATTTAGCCGTCTCAAAGACGACGCATCGCTAGCTAAATTGGCATTGACCCATAATATGGGATAATTCTGGGACCCATGTATGTCGGGCAGTTAAACATGATGGGCCCCCAGAACGTTTTCCAGTTAAAAACATCCCTTTACCAAAACGTACCCGTACCAAAACGTCCCCGCTATTGGTTTAAACGTCCTCGTGTCAAAATGCAAGGGTAGCGTCAGAGGGGGAGGGTGAGGCAGGGGCCGTGCCCCCATCAGGGAAAACTGGTCCCCCATCCCATGGGCGGATACAAGGGGTGACTAGGGTGACCAGTCACCCCCTCACCAACTGTAGCACCCATTTATAAAAGGACAATTTGTAAATTGTTTTCAGTAAAAAGGAAGAAGAAAAGGAAACTTGAGAGCAACATAAGGCTCTTAATAAGACTATATCTAGAAACTACCAAATTTCTGGAGATGTATGATAGAAATGCCCAGATGAGAAAAAAAAAGAAGTTTTGTCTGATTTCTGGGGAAAAATCCGTGTACAATTGTCCAATTTTTGGTACTATTTCAGGTCCTAAAATATGAGAAAACATTTATCAATTATTGCACCATTTCGCATCTGAGCACACATAATTAAACAAAATTTTCCAAAGTAGAGTGGACACCCCTTCCTTTTACACCCTTGGCTTCCCCCAGGAAAGAGCCCAATAGTCACTCCCTTCACAAATTTCTGGATACGCCACTGCATGATCCGGGAAATTCTCCAGTTTCGTCCTAACCCTAAGCCTTAATCCGTACGATAAAATATGTAATCCCAATGACCTTCAGTCGCGCCGACGATCTGCTTGATTTTGCTCATAGGAAGGGTATATTCTTCAACTGTACAATAAATTAAAGATCCCAAATTTTCCAATTAAAAAAGTCCAAATTTCTCAAATTATCTTCCATAAAAATCCAGTTTTCAAAATTTCTTCAATAAAACTCCCAAATTTTCACTTTTTTTTGTAAATAACCAAATGTTTTTCGACTGGTTTTGTGCGCCGAAATGTTGTGTTCCTCACCCTTTGTCAACTCATCGCCGCCTTTATCGGAGCTTGCGGTTGCTATAGCCCCCATCCGGCAAATCCGGCCTGACGCCACCCCTGCCAAAATGTCCACCCCTCAAAACGTACGCGCATTGAATTGTTTAGTTTTATGATATTTTTTCAACCATTTGTAAATTTTTTATTAACGTTAGAAGGCTATTTTCTGTTTCTTTAAGGAAAATGAAATAGCCTACTTCTGCAGTGAGAATGTGACTGTTAACTTGTGATCTCCCAAGTACGTGGAGTGCAATTAATTGATTGCAATTAATTGATTGCAATTAGAAATTTTCTTTATTAATGGTAAAAGAGGTTTTATAATACATACTATCATTCATTGGCGGGAACGTTTTTGTATTACATACGTAATAGGCCTAATTAACACGGGGACGTTTTGGTCACAAGGGAATTAAGTTTTGGACTGGATACCCCCAGAACTATCCCACACAGGTCATATGGGGCTCCTAAGGATCACATGGGGACGTTACCTGGGCTAAATCATTTTTGGACTTTATAGCGCCTTTCTTTGAAAATTGCAACCTTTGTCTAATACGCATTATCGGGCTAAGACGTCGTGAAACGTCCGCATGCCGCCCAACTATATGCTTAGTGCGTCATGTATACTCTCGCACAAAAAAGAAAGCTCTTTCGTAAAGCTGATAACTGACTGTGTACGGCTCGGGTTTTACTGGATCGGAGAGCTTGTAAAGGTACAAAGTATTCAAGGTAAGGTAATACTTTGTACCCTTACTAGCTCTCCGATCTATTCCTCTAATCTTCACCATTGGCATTATTAGTTCTCTGATACCGCCAATTTTATGAAGCCACCAGAGCAGTTCCGCGATGTTTGATATGTACGCCATTTCCCTTGGCATATAAACTGCACTGTCTTACTAAAACTTCGTGACAAACAGGTTTACAGTGGAAAAAGGCTGTCCAGGGTTACAACTTGACGTTGTACAGTAAAAGAGTTCCTTTGCCTTCCAAAGGAGAGATTCGGCATGCCAGAGATAAAGGTTGCACCATTAGGTATGGAAATCGTTGGAAATTTTGCCTGACGTTAGGAACGTAGCCTAGACTGGCTCTCAGCTTAACGTTAGGCCTACAGTATGTGTACCAACAGCGTGAAACCTATAAACCTGTGTTCACCGATATCTTAATAAACTTTGCGAGATTATTTTAATGCTGTATGAAAGACTATGGCATTGTACTGAATATGGATGATACTCGATGTACAATTTGATAAGTTCTGAAAAATACAACCGATAAATGTGTTTCACGCTATTGGTACACATACTGTAGGCTAGTCCTCAGTAGAGGACTGTGGTCGTTCGCCTACAGCTCCCTATACACAGTCCTTACACCGACCATTGAAAATAGCGGGGGGATCGGCCGTCTGTGTAATGGTTGAAATTTTCTGTCATCTCACAGCAAATTCTGAAAGAAAAATCCTAATTTACAACCAGTAACTTTCTTCTCCAGAACTTACAAGAGTATTGCAGCTGTTCTGGATCACCGAGAATTTCCGGAAAGTGCCAAAAATATGAAATGAAATCAGCAACTTTTTCGCTCTGTAAAATTTACTGTGTGACTTTGGAACTTTGTTTACAACAGTATGCTAATGAGCTACGTCGTTACGTCAGTATAGAATGCCTGCAGAGGCAGTTGCCATGTGTATGCATAGGAACTACAGTGATCAAAATGTTGTGCGTGACGTCACAATATTGCGCACACAGCATTCAGATGTCAACAAATATTTCGAGCGCTACAGTAAATTGTTAAGAAGCGGCCAAGTTGATGATTTTATTTCAAATTTTCGGAACTTTTCCGAGTTTTAAAGTGATAAAAAACAACTGCAATATACGTGTAAGACATGGAAAGGAAAAGTTATGGTAGTTTATTTAGACTTTAGGTCCTAACTTTGCAATAAGAAGAAAATCAATTTCGACCAGCACTGTGCTGGTCGAAGACCCCGAGTTTTCAATGAGTCGGAGTAAGGACCGTGTATAGGGAGCTATCAGCGACCGGCTATACACGGGCCTTTACTGAGGACTAGGCCTAGGCTACCTTAACGTAGTTCAAAGCTGGGCTTACACTCAGTCAGTCACACTCACATTATCGTTACTGTAGCTAGCCTAGCCTGGGGGAGGGGGCGGCAGGAGAACACGTTCCCCCACATTTTGGAAATACTTTACTGAGTTCATTCCGTAGACTTCTGATTATCACGTTTTTCTTCTCTTAATTGTCTCTAGCATCATCTTCTCCGTCAACATTGCTGGGGGGTGTGGGTGTGGATGGGGTTGGGTTTCTCGTGGGGGTAGGGGGTGGAAGAGTGGGGTGGATGAGTTTCTCGTTGGGGTAGCCTAGTCCTTTCTCTTCCTTTGACCTTTTTTTTCTGTTTTTGATCACTTTTTTTTTTGCTACTGTTGAAGCAGTTTGTACGTTTGCTTGTTTTGTTTTTTTCTTTCTTTATAGGGAGTGCACGTTTTCAAGCCCTCTGGGGTTTTTGTGTACTTCCTTTCGCTTATGTATGTACGTAAATTCCTATGTAAAAGTCATATTCTTTATTTTGTTGTGTATAGGCCTATGGCATTTTTCACAATAAAGGGGTCCAAATATGGATTAGAAAATAAGTACCTATAAAATGTGTTTGAAGGGAAGAGCTTCATTGGCAAACAGAGTTAGCTGATCAACACCATGCTTTCTGATAGAAAAAACAACTACTTTGTATTTCCATTCAAGATTTTGAAATTAGGGGGGTAAATGCGACCAGAATGTGACAAATGGGGACGGACAATACTCCCAGTAACTTACATCAATGTTTTAATAAAGGAATAACAAATAAATTGAAATAATTTGTGGAGCTTTTACATCATATTTATTATTTGGACATGCCATGAATACAATTAATACCATTTATTAGTCTAATAGTTTTATAGGCTGTACAGGCTATCCAAATTTAGGTGCTCAATTTTTGGCATTAATATCCGTCCCCTGAATGGAAAAATTAAAAGTTGTGATAATTCCCAAATATTGTGATCTATAATGATTACTCATGTTTGGTTTTAAACTAGGAGTGAAATATTCAATAACAACCAACAGATCTCAAATGCTGTGAACTTGTGCATTAAAATAAGCTACTGTAGACCAAATGTTGCTATTGTAACGTCCGTCCCCTTTGGGTGTTACAATAGCAACAATTTATGTTATCTATTATTCTTCAGATATAGTACTTCAGTTGAATATCTTTATATCATTGCACATCTTACCTAAAGTTCAGTAGCTTGGTAGACAAAAACAGCTTCGCTCTATACCTTATAGCTATAAAATTGAACTTAAGTGATGTCCGTCCCCAAGTAGTTACAATAGCAACAAGTTACAGTAGCAACAAACAATTCTGAACTAGTTGCACTTGAAATATTTTAATCCTTTCTCATTGCTTTGGGAATAACATTTAGGTCATATATGTTGCCATATCAACAAAAAAGTAACTGCCATTCATGTCCAAATATTGTATATAAGACTATCAGTTTTGGACGGACAAGTTACAGTACTTAGCAACAACAGTGCTATATTGTCCGTCCCAGTTGAATTATCATCAGTGTTGAGGCATACATCGTACAATTTTATAATTTGTATAATAGTAATATGTTTTACCAACGATACTTATCTGATATACAAATGGAATTTGAAAAATGTTTTTCCTTTTAGTGAATAGAGTAATACAGGTAGACATAATGTTGCTATTGTAACTCCACATTATATCAATGCAACATGGTAAGTTGCAGTATTTTGGTACTATAGTATAGTAAAATGAGCAATGGGGAAAAGTGAAGGTAAAGTACTGTACCTCGCTCGCTCCCTGCTCATGAGTGTAGTCCTGCTGAAACTATGCCTTTTCAAACTTGTATTTGTGCATGCAACAGCAAAATAACATTGTTCATGCAAACCTGTTCCATGATTTTTTGTCCGTCCAAGAGTTACAATAGCAACACCTATAAGTTTCACAAATATTAATCTGAAGATGGGTACTTTTGTTATTTTCATACTTTTTATGAGGTCTGTTTGCAAATTGTTAATGAATTATTGCAAATTTATTATCTGTTATGAAAAATAATCTGGAAATTTCAGGCATTCATAGGATAATAATTATAGATTTTGTCCATCCACAAGTTACAGTAGCAACACCTTGTTTGTCCAAAAGTTACAATAGAAACATTGTGTCTAAAAAGATAACAAAAGTCAAAGTTATCTTGGAGAATGTAGATTTTTCTAGTGGACATGTTAAAGATTTTCATTAGCAAAAAAGTTCTGACAAAGTACATTTTCTAAATTTTGGTAACTTGTGGGAGTATTTGGACCCCTTTATTGTGAAACATGCCCTATGTAAAGCGAAAAAACAAACAAAACAAAACGAAACATCCATTGACTTAAGATTTTTACACAGTAAAATTTTTTACCTCTAAGTGGCCATGAATATTTTAGGAGTATTTCATTATATAGTGTGGAAGTGCTGAATGCTCTCCTATCAGCAGCTACGGTACTATCCTCAGACTGTTACTCCATCGAAATCTCATCCTTCAGACAATGCCACGTGAAATTATTCGGGAAAAAGAACTGCCTTGAGGTACCTTATGACCAAAAGTCTCTATACAGACAAATTTGGCGAGAAAAGTGCAGGAATTATGAAAGAAACTTAAGTTGTTTGTTCGAGCTAGGAGATTTGTGACATACCTTTCCGTCTATATTATATAATACATAGTATATGGTGTACTATACAATGTAAGGGGCGCCTGTGGCACGATTACGCGGGGAACAACTTAAAATCGGTAAAAAAAATGTGCGGATTTTACTAAAAAACTACTAAAGTGCACGGACGGAAAAAACAACAGAGTTTGGCTTGCGCGGGGAATGTGCCAAACTTTACAGTCTGGCCCTTTAAGCTATTAGAATTACTTCCCCTACTAAAGAACGGTAGAAAAGTCGACAGGCTTTGCTACAAGTATAAAATTTTGAATAGCCAGTTACAGGGCTGGTCATGAGAATTTTTCAGGAGGGCAAGCAACTGCCCGCCTTGCTTAAGCTGTTACACTTCAAGGCGGGCAATTAATTGCCCACCCAAGATTTTAGACGGGCAGTTGTGTAAATATAAAATTTAAATTTAAAATTTTCTTAGCTAAAAGCATAACAGTA
This sequence comes from Holothuria leucospilota, assembly GCA_029531755.1. Lineage (NCBI taxonomy): Eukaryota > Metazoa > Echinodermata > Holothuroidea > Aspidochirotida > Holothuriidae > Holothuria > Holothuria leucospilota. The sequence goes on along the minus strand of CM055961.1, from coordinate 75,654,430 downwards.
TTGTACAAACTGAACTGCAAAGAAAACTTGTTGTATAATAAAAACAAGAATGAGGATGAACACTTTCATGTTTAATTACAAGAACTGCGCAAAACTCAGGCATGACTCAACCACCCGATGTAACCAATGGGGAGGTTTTGACATGAGCAAAGGGCAGTATGTACCACAAATCACCTGGAGCACAAATCATGGGGGTCATGGGGCCATAACCCTCTCTGAAGATAAATGTTAGGGGGAAGCACCCCCCACCCCCACCCCAGCCAGATCCAAACTTAGATATGCAACACTCATAACAAAAACAGTGGTGCCATGTTTTCTAAAATCATGTTATAAATCAGTCAAAAAATAAAATTGATTTTATCTCACCGTGCCACAAATACCCAAATTAGCAACATCATGGCACCCTTCAGGGTAGAGTTGGTGCTCTATTCCCTTCTACCTTATGCACCACTGTGGACACTTGGTGGACCAAGTCCAGGGTAACATATGGCGGAACCACTCCATGAATGGTGCCAGTAAGGGTCCAAAGATCATCTGACGTCCACACAGTTGGGCCTATATTCCTTCTTCAATGGTACGTAATGTAGTCCAGGCGCAGATCCAGAAATTTCGAAAAGGGGGGGGGGGGAGGGGCTAACAGCCCCCTTCAGTATTCTCCTACATTAACATGCTAATTTTTGCGCATTCGTTATTGTTGATGTGGCGAAAAAGGGGGGGCTGAGGCTGGGAAAGCCCCCCTTCCCTTGGATTCGCACCTACTGTAGTCGGGCCCAGGCCTGCAGTCCGGAAAATGGCAGTGACAAGTTAGATCTAATCTCAAAGCTTTGTGTCTTTCTTGTGAGTAATTAAGTGAAGTATGCACAAAAATCACACTTGTTCCCCTTTAATATAATGGGTATATACTTTGACCATTATCTTCCGACAGGAGTGGGGGCGCTAGGTTGGGGCCATGGCGGGGCCACAATGTTTTCGTCTGGTGGTAACTGATGAATCCTCAACCCCCACATAGCAACAAAATGAGGATTTAGAGTGTTATGTTCATATCACTTTAAGGACTTCAAGAGACTAAAACTATTTGCTTCTCGTAACAGTAATATGTATGGCAAAAGGCTTAGAAAATATTCAAGTTGGTTTGACAAGCAAAGACCTATTCTGGCCATAAATTTATGTCTGAACTCTCATACCAACATCTCAGACAACATTTGATAACACTTTCAAACAAAAATGATTGGTAAATTTTAGACCCTGTAGCTCTACGAGTAAGCAGACACTACTTCTGCAAATTGCAACATCCAAGTAGGCTTATCCATCTATTTTACACGTTAGGCAACAGCAAAATTGCAAAGCCCCCCTAGAGAAATTTGCCTCGTGGTGAAAACCTTCCAATCAAAAATTGTCAGTATTATGTAGATACTTGTTTGAGAGTCTTTTGAACATGTCAGGACAATGGTTTTGTCATTTCTGACAAATTTAGTAATGTTTGACAGTGAATTGACACTCAAAAACGATGTATTTTGAAATTGTACTCTCTACAGTACAAGATGCATGCAGCAAGCTGTAGCTTACTTGTGCAACTGAACCTTGTAAAATCAAGCTGTGCGGCATGCTAGTTTGTGCGGTGTTGTCAGATTGTACGGCTGGCCGTTTTCGCTAGGGAAGTTGCCGAATATTTTGGCGTGGAAAGTCATTAAATTTGGGTCTTTAAATGTACTAATTTGCATGTATTTTGATGGTTTTAGCATTGTATTTTCACACGGGCGATCATATTTTCTCAAGGTGGGCTGTTTGTTGCCCGGCACACAATTTAAATAGGGCATTTTGTTGCACACCTTGGCAAGTGTTTTTGCTTCCAAGGCGGGCGTTTAGGCGGGCACGGGCGATCGCCCGGGTCATATGACCAGCCCTGGCCAGTTACCAGCTGCCCCATGTGACCACTACCTTACAGAGCTTCCAGCAAGAAGGTGGCTCTAGCCTAAGCAATATAAAGATTCCACCTATTTTAATGTTATTGAAAATCAGACCAGTAATGACAAGAAAGCTCTCAAATACATTAATTGCAGAACCCCTCAGTAAGTCTTCTTTCTTCCCGTCAACCATACTTGATTATAATAAGCTAACCGATGAGGAAATTAACTCTCAGACCCTGAACATCTTCAGGTGTCGTCTGACATCTTGCTAAAGCTTCCTCTGTCTCATTGCATTGCGTTTATATGCCCTATGGGTTTCTGCGACGTACTTACCCTGATCCTGATCCTGCCTAAGTTACAGAGCTAAGTAGACAACAGAACCCAGTACTAGAGTGGCTAGGGCTCATCGATCTCGACTTAAAGGGGAATTTTCATGATCCCAGACAGTTCCAATTGTCCAAACTATGCATCTTCTAGCTCCTCCCATTACTGTATGAGGCTCTTCCTTGTGCAAGAATAAACCTGTTTTATTGCTTAAGGCCATGTCCTGGTGAGCATACAAGGCTATAAAATGTAATAAAAGTACTCTCTCTGCCTTGTGTGGAATGTGAGCTACAGTACTCTGCATCTTTCAAATTTTCAAACTTTGATGTCAATCAAAGAGCAGTCACCAACTGAGAATTTTGATATACACTAAAAATATACTTTGGGGTGATGACTGTCTGTCTTTAATATTAAATAGAGAGATTCAACTTGAGTTTTCAAGCAAAATACAGGTTTCAGCTTATCAGACTTTCCTTTGTTATCACAATCATAGCACTGTCCATGTAAGTCCAAGCTTCCAGTTTTTCTTCTTCATGAAGGCCCATGTGCATTTTGTGCTAGTACACGCAGAAGATTTTCAGTGTCGACGAAGGAGATCCATTGTCGTACAGTAGAGGCATGAGATTTCACTTGAATTGGGGTACAACTTACTGTACCTAGCCTAGGCCCCAGGGTGCATTTTGTGCACTGCCAAAGATCTTTGGCATAGACAAAGGAAAACACTTGGCGTAGTGGCATGAAAATTCACTTGAGTTGGCGTACAACTTACAATAGCGGCATGAGGATTCACTGGAGTTGGTGTACAACTTACAGTATCTATTGACTACATTTTGTAGCTCTAAGTCAAAACTGCAGATATAAAATTTTCTGCTGCAGTTTGTTTCCACTTAATTCACATTGAGTCCCACACAAAATATGATTATTTCCTGCTAAATAGGAAAGAACGTACTGTAACTTTTTGCTTCAAGCATGATGAATGATCATGGTACAGTAGGCAATGTTATATTGAGTGGTATGACCATGAATCACACCTTTGATTTTGTTGGCATACAAACGCTGACACCCGGGCGTAACTTTCACGTCGGTTTTACATGGAATGCACCCTGGCCTAGGCCTATTTACAAAACAGTAAATATTTTGTAGGCCCAATGCAAACTCCTGTGGGAACTGGACCAGTTCCTGTCCCAAATCCCTAGATCCGCTTCCATGCGGTTTTTAGGTGACTTCAACCTCTCAGATATAAACTGGGAAATGAATTCATGCATAAATTTGCACAGGGGGAGATTATAAATTGGACACGTTTTAGAACTGCTTAATAATTATATTGTGACATACTGTATGTAGCAGTTATTTCCCACCTACATGTGACGTCATTCTAGTGTCTGTACCATGACCGGACAACTCCCACCTGGAATTCCCCTGAACAACTGGCAAGTGGCAACCCGGACAATTCCCCCCAGGCAGTTGGCACCTGGACAATTCCCACTCCGGACAATTGCCAACCCGGACAATTCAATTTCACACCTAGAAGAGTTTCCCCATCCCAAATGGCTTCCAACCATGTCAATTGCCCCAAGCAATGCCCGCTACAATTCACCAAATAAAATTGCACAATACTGTGTGACATAGCCTACAGTAAATTGTAGGCTATAACATTTAATAGAACAGCCGTCAGGGCATGGAAACTGTCCTAAGTATGGTCGAGGACAACCACGGTGTTTTTCCAAGATGGAGAAGATAGAATTCAACTCCTCAGGGAATAATTTAGTATTCAAATTTTGCATCAAGCAGTTTTGAGAATTTTTTCCTTCTGTAGTGTAAAATCACTGAATATCCTATGGTTATGCACACAAAACAGTGCTACACATTTGTGTAGCAATTTGGCCAGCTTGTGTAGCAATTTGGCCAGCTTGTGTAGCAAAATGCGATGCGATAGACTACCGGATAAATTATTCCCTGCTCCTTCAACAAATTTGAAGAATTTTGGCACAACTTTCAGTTTAAAAAGATGTAGGTCTATACACTAGAAGGGATTATTGAAGTGTAGAAACGGCAAACAAAAGATTGCAGAATGCAAACACAACACAGTTTAAAAGAAATTCAAATGTTTTTCCCTTACTGTCCCATTGTACAGTAAGCACTTTGGGAAAGCAACTTCGCAGAATTTAACTTAACCCTGATCACAAACCAAATTCCCACAGTAAATTTTTGGTCACGTAGGCTAGCCATCTTTTGATCTACTGTACTGTAGGCGTACTGGACCTTCGTTATGTATGTTGTGAGCATATCTTGTAGGCATGGAATCCATGTCAGTATTAAGTTGAGAGAAGGTGAAGCCCATAGCCAAGGGGGGCAGATGAAGCCCCTCTCCCACCCCTCCAGAAGATAAAAACTACAGACCTACTGCCTTAATACATTTTATGGTATATCTCCCCCCATCCTTAAAAAATTTGCACCCCTGCTGGAAGCTTTCTCTCCTCCCCCGCCCTGGGCAGGAAATTCATACCAGTGATGCCCACCTTTAGTCCTTGAGTCCCTTTTTGTGCTGTAGCCTTGAAGGCCATGTGTTTTCCAGTTTACATTGTTCTAGTGTTTTGTATAATGTACAAGTAGGCCTACCGCCTGTAGTCTCAGAGGCTGTAGTACTGTACTTGTGAATCTTGGCCACTATAGTATAAATGCCCCTCAGTACACCCCAATTCTAGGGAAAATGAAGTTTATTTGACTTTTTACTCTACAGTAACAAATTATCATTCTCAAAATTGGTTGTATTATATTTACTAAAGCTTTAAACATTGTCTCAGAAGAACTTTTTGAAAACGACATTTCATTTACCATAAAAATGTGAAAATAAACTTTGCATTTTCCCTAAAATTACAATGGAATAGCCCAACAGAAAGTAGCTAGTGGCCATGATCCCTCATACAGTACTTCTTTTTTGTTTACTATGGGAATAAATCAAATTAGATCAAAAGTCTAACATTGATGCTTTTTGTACTGAGTTACAGATTATTTGGTATGAAATAGGTCTGTCTGCATAGCCAGCCCTGCAGTCGAACAATCTTACGGACTGTGTACATTTATAAATAAAATCTACAGTACTGTAGACCTGTTCATGCATACACAGTCAGGGATTCTGCCAGAAATGCAAAAAAGGGGGGTATTAATTGCTCCTAAACCCCTAGTCCAAATTGATGCTGTCCCTGGCTAAAGTTACAAGTGAGTTCAGGGGGACAAATGCTTGCTTCAAGACCCCTATAAGGTACATTTTGAAGGGTTTTAAAGGCCATTTACTTATATGAAAGTCCAAACATTGCTGCAAGATGTCCTCTTCTTAAAGTAAGAAACCAAGATATGGACAATTTTTTAAATTTTTATGGAAATGAAAAGGGGGGATTTTACCCACCTTCTTCTGGAAAGGGGAGGACAAATCCCCCCTTTCCCCCTTTGGCAGAAACCGTGTCAGTAGTACTGTACCTTTAACATTAGGGATAGTTATATCCATGGGTGGAAAAAGTCGGGAAGCTGGGAGGCTCCTTCCTGGGAAATTTGTGTACAGTACTTGGAGGGAAATTTACCTTTTTTGTACATGTATGAAAACATTTAAGCAATTGTGGACAATTTGTCTTCCTTCCAGTGAAATAAACATTTTTCCCTGTTCTGGTTATAATCTGAAAAATCTCACCACAAAAATTGTAAAGTGCAAAAAATTTCTGCTTACACTTTCCATCTGTGAGTTTGCTTTCTCCTTAGTAATCCAAACCTTTTGAAAGATCATTGTTTCTGTTCTCAGTGCAAAAAAAAAAAAAACAAACAAACAAACAATAAGTCTTGTACAGTACAAGGGCGCACAAAATGTTTCTGTTAATGTGCAAAAACTCAAACAACTTTTCAATGTGGTTGCCTTTTGAGAATGACACAACAGTGATATCCAATAGCAATATATCTACTGTACAAGTGAATGTTTCATTGGAGGATGTTAGGCACTTAAGAAAACTCTCAAGTCCACATGCTGCAGTGGGCAATCTGTTGGAATCACAGATTCTCGGTTCAACAACAGTTAAGTATTTAGGGCTTACAGTATGAGAACAACCCATTATAGTACTTCAAGGCCTTGATCCATTAGCTTTATACTGTGATGCTAGAAAAGAATATCAAGTTTTAGTCATCCCTAGTTGACCACTATTAGTCCACAATCTCTCAGTGAACTTCCTGTGCAGCTACTTGTATCTGGAGATAATCAAGTTAAAGGGGTTTGTTGTTGTATTGCAGTGAGACACAGATGTAAGTGGTAAAATCATCACTGAATAACAACTCTTAACAAAGGCACAGCTGGAACCCTTTAAAGAGTGTTTGATCAATAGCGCAGAGCGCAAGCATGTTTGCAGAAGGGATTAACTGTTGCAAGTGAAGGGATAAGGTTCACGGGGGGGGGGGGGTCTTTCTTGTGGGGTGATTTTGGCTAAATTGAATTCTAGCAGCATGCAGTTTGATTGGATGCCTGGAACAGCAAATCATTTAATTCAAATATATTTCTAAGTCTATGGCCAGTATGTTTAGATATACTACCATGCTCAGATGATGGATGAGTGAGTGTTGTTTTAGATACTGTACCTTAATAGTTAGCTTCTTGAGAGCTTCTTTTCTATGAGAACCTTTTTTATATATATGTGGATGTAGCCTACCTTTGAAATTTTATTAATTGTGACATGTTTGAATTTAAATATTTTGATTTTTGTTTTCTCTTGCAGGTGCAGGTCAAGGTGAGTAGCCACTTTCATTCATACTTCCACTTACAAATCTGCCTGATACTGTACATACTGTACAGTAGCTACTTCAGGGTTTCCCCTGGCATTCTTTTTGTGAGGCGGCCACCTCACAGGTTTTGGCCACCACCTCACAGAAATTTGCTATACTTGCCACCTGTACTCTACTAGCTATGGAAGTATTGATAGTTCTCACTCACTGATGGTGCCAAAGCTGGCATCAAATTACCCCCATGATTTACCACCTCATGCTGTCTAAAACTCAGTGGAAACCCTGTACTTAATAGGGCAGGGGATGCCCCCTGAAAGGTCACTAGATTGAAGGTTTGCTGGACGGAAGATCCCCTTGGACAAAAATGTACAGTACTTCAGGTTAGAAGAAGGGTTAGGATTCTGTTTAGATACAGGCTCAGGATTATCCTTGGGAAGGATTAGGATTTGGGTATGGATTATGGTAAGTGTTAGGATTAAGTTTAGAGACTTTAGAATCTTTGGTCATAATGAACTGTGGATATTCTAGCAAAGTTTTGATTTAGTGAACCCTGCCCATTAGGGCTACCACCATGGCATGCATGTGCTGAATTCATCGAAAGCATGGAATTTCATTCAGATTGACAATACTCATAAAAAGCCCATGTAAAGGTAATTTTATTCCTACTCCCCAAAGGTTGTAATAACCCATGAAAAAAAAAAAAAAAACAGGGGGTGTGAAATGGATGGGGAAGTCTAAATTTAACTCATCATGAATAGAATGTAGCCAAATTTATCCTTTTTAGAAATTGATTGGGTTATGTACTGTTCAAAACATATTCGTTAAAGTGGGCTTTAAAAATTATAACTTTAATACAAAAAATAACCCCCAAAATGCTGGAAAACAAATAGACATTGTAAAAACTCAATTTTCTATTTTTGCATCAGTTTTCACAAACTAATAATCTGACTCACAACCAAATAAGCTCACGAGAATTCTTCAGTGTAATCACATTTGTGCACAGCAGAGTTTGCATTGGGATGTGCTTTTCCATGCTTCTGCATGCAGCCCTATATGTACAGTACAGTAGCAGTACCTCCCCAAACACTGCATACAGTATATACAGTAATAGTTTGCTATAAAGGTAACTTTAATACTGTATCTCCAGGTCAAGAAGCCATCTCATGCTCCTCAAGGATCAAGTTCAAGTCTAGTAGCATCCTGTGACCAAAACTTACAAAATCACCCTGAACAATGGGATTTTGTAGCAATTTATGACAAAAGGATCATGTTTAGGGAAAGGTACTTCAATTGATTGTGAAACTCCTTGTCCCCTTCTGCTTTTGTGCATCTCAACATAAGTGAATTTCCCTGTAATATGTCCAGCTTGCAATCTCACAAACCTTTTTTACATTCTCACCATCTATGAATCTCTGTGTTTTTGTTTCAGTGTTTTCCACTAACATGTAATTACCATGGGCCTAAGTGTCTGAGAGGCTTAATAATATGTTCCCAGAGCTTTAATGTGCACACTACAATGGTGAAAATCATGATTTATTGTCTATTGTAAACATTTAATTGGTTTTGCTACATGCTCACATCATTACCCTAAATAGCCTTGAATTATTTAGAATACTGACCAGCTTTTGTATTGCTTGTGTACTTTATGGAGAATTTCAGTTCTGTTCATTCCTAAGTACAGTGTTGTCACCCACATTTCTTTCATTTCCTCAAACAGATGTTGGTCGTAGCTGTATACTGCTGACCATAGGAGGGAAGAACATCATGTTAGACTGTGGCATGCACATGGGATTTAATGACAGTGTAAGTTAATTTGACATACAAGAAACTAATGTACAGCATAATTTGTTTAAACACTGTAGTGTGTGTTGCAGTTTTTTGTATGCTGTTGGACTTGTGATCTAAAGATTCGTGGCTCAATTCCTAGCTTAGTTCAATATGGTGTGTCCTTGAGCTAGGTACAAGGGCATGGATCCATCTCCAGTGATGGGGGGGGGGGACCTTCCACCTTTTTTGAACCCCCCCCCCTTTTCCTTCAAAAAAGGAAATTTGAAGGTGTCTACATGGCAAATACTGTATGTGGCACAATTTGGCTTTTAAAATGGATTACTTGTCAGTTTGTAATCTATGTTATATTATTGAAAAAGTGTGTGTGTGTGTGTGTGTGGGGGGGGGGGGACTTTTTGAAAATGTCCCCTGCCTTCCAAAAAGGGAGGAGGACATGTCCCCTCATCCCACTCATGATCCACTTCCATGGCTAGATGGTTGGTCTCTACTGCCCTTGTCCTTCCAAAGGGTGTTAAAAATGTGTCTAAACTGAGCCATGAACCATGAACTGCTGACTAAAGACTCACCAGACTCATGATTAAAGGATTGCTGGCTCAATTCCTGCCTAGCTCATTAATTTATCTTTGGGTGAGATGCTCTATGATGCCAATTGCCTCTCCAAACCTATGCAGGGGTTAAATGGGTACCTGTGAGGTACTGTAACTTGTCATTTGGAGCTGCTTGTAACTGCAGCAGATTAGAGAGCTGTCTCTTGAACTTGTTATCTTTGACCAGGGACCCATTAGTTAAACCTAGGGATAAAGCACTACTGTACATCGTTTAGTAAAAAAGTCCAGTGTACTGTCACTGAGCCTTGTATGTAAATGGAGCTGCCTAGAGATATTGTCTCTGGACTGCTCCTGATAGACCAGGGGTGCTATTGGTAAAGCAAGGTAATAATCTGCTAATTTTCAATTCAAATAGCGTGAATATTTTTAATGGTAAAAGTTAAAACCTTCCCTTCTTACATCAAGTAGGGAAGGTCAGACATTTTTATGTCACCAGACTTTAAAGGACAGCTGTGGTCATGTCAATCTGAATGAGTACAGGGCTGGCATCCTTATTCATATCTTCTCCATGTAATTATGTGACAGTTTTTTTTTTTTGCTGATGAATTTTTAAATAAATGCCAGATGACAATTTACATTTAGTATACGACATGTTCTGTACATTATGAAAAATAGTAGTCCATAAGGGAAATCATGCAGTTCGACTTTGTAAGATTTTTACCCAAGTTATAAAGGTTGGCATATCTGCTTATTTCTGATTATCATGAAGTGAAGTGTTTACTTGCATGTGACAGATGTAAATTCAGAGTAGCCTTACCCGCACATACAATATATACTTCATGTGCCCAGAAAATACGGCCTCTAGCAATTTTCAGCAAGCAGATATAAGAATTTAATATTTCTTTTAAAAAAAAACTGCAAAATGAAACTGATTTGAATGAGGACATTTTGTTGTAACTTAAGTATTTTTCAGAATAACTTCATCTTAAATCTCACTCTTTCAGGTTGCATTGAGTTTTATAGTAAGTTGCTGTCATACAATAATTGGTCAATTATTGGATGAGACCAGCTGAATCCTCGTAATTGTGGTCAGCTGTCTCCTACTGAAGTTTTGACCAAGCGATCTCCTACAGATCTTCATGGGTAAAACATGCATGAATGGTGAAGTTATAGGGTACAGCATGACTGCAGGGTGTTCAAGGTGCAGGAGCTTGAAGTGTAGACTTTTTTACAGGCTAAAGTGCACTTAAATTCAAGATGTGGCTGTGGTACCCATTTACAGAACATGTCCTTTATCTGGTATCACATAGTGATATGTCAAATTATTACACAATTATTTCCTTCTGGAGTACATAAAACCATAAAGTTATTACCCAGTTTTGTGATACAAAGAAAAATCTACAAATAACTCCCAAAATTGTTAAAAAAAATTTGTGCACACTAGATTATTTCCTGTTAGCAGCAGTTGATACTACAGTACATATATGTTATGCAAGTACAGTATGCTATCAGATGGTGATGCTAATGTTATCGTTTTCTTCCTGTAGCGTCGGTTTCCAGACTTCTCTTACATCACAAGATCTGGAAAGCTGACAGAACACCTGGACTGTGTCATTATTAGGTATATGTTTTTGTACTCGTTAAGGATTTAATTAACGGGCAGAAGTAACGGGAGTCCTCTTATATTAAGTCACTCCTTGTATGCAGGTTCCTTTGTGTACAAAGACGTTTTGAATGAAATCATCATCATGTGCACTTATCCACATTTTTATTCAAATAGTTTTTGCTATTTTGTATGTAGAGTCCAGTGTCAGGTCACAAGATCTTTAACACTTGAAACATACTGTAGCTTGGCAAGAGGTTCAGTAGGTCTGTGACCCTACAGCAGTTGATCACAAAATGGTCTCATGTGGAATAAAGGTTTAGTGAAAAGTTACTTTCAAATAATCCCAAACATGGTTTTTTCCTCCTCTTTGTGACATACAAATAACAAGAATACCACATCTGCCTGGGTTCATCATGTACAGTACACAAAAATGACAACACTGATGTTTAGCAAGAAACAAAGTATTTGAAAGTATTTGAAAAGAAAAGTCAAAATGAAAACTTTGTCTGTACATAAAACATTTTTACGCCTGGCCTGGAACTTCTTTAAATAGCCCCTATCCCACAGTGTGTCTATACACCCTCGGTACTAAACTATACTTTGAGGGAAATTTACCTGCATGGTACCACTGTCCGATTATAAAAAAAGGTGCATTGAATATAACTGTTAGACTCACCTGGGTCTACAACTTACAGAAGAGAAGTGGAACAGCTTATCAAGCTCATCACTAAAATTATCACAAAATGATGAAAAGGAGGGTAAAATAGTCATGACTGGCAACACAGGCCTTATGGCAAAGAGCCCATCTGTTCATCTTTGAGAAACTCACTCAAAAAGAACTTGTGCCCAGTGTTAACTACAATTTGGAGCTGTTACTTCCTTAGTGCTGTCATAGCCCCAAACCCACCACGACCCCACCCCTCCCACCCTCCGACAAGTTGTGCTTTGGACTAACTGATAGTCGGGGTAGGTGTGGTTACCTCTAAAGGCTGTAGATTAGTGACCCTGATTTGACCACTTTTCCATCCTATTCCCACCCTGGGTACTGTATTATGTAACCACATACCTGGCACATGCCAATTGCCTGATGTAATTTTTAAAACATACTTTTTCCTTCCTTACCTGAGTGCAACACCCTTAATCAGTAAACTGTAATAACAGCGATTACAGCTGTCATGCTAAGGTCATCTTAATTTAAGGAGAAAATTCTAAACTGAGAGTGACACACAATGTATTGAAATCAAAAGAGTGCTCCTTCTAAATGGATGAGCAAATCTGTGAGACAGTAACAAATTTATGGTCTGATCTACTTGAAGCAGCCTTTTAATTTTCCCAAATAAACTGGCAGAAACACTCTTGGACTTGATTCTTGTCACAAACATACATTTGCTAACAATTAAATATAGCCAATCAAGCTGTACCTCAAACTGTTGGTGAAGACATCTGATTGGTCAACCAAACATTGTAGATCATTAAGTTATACATGTGGCATTGCTGAGTGGAGTGGTTGCACAGAGAGACAAAACACTCACATACTGATAGATATACTAGTTGGAAAAAGATGGCAAGCAAGTGTCATCAGTATGTTAGAGAAAGAGTACAAAAGTGTACAAAAGAGTACAAAAATCTAAAATAATAAAATGATATATTTTAAAAAGATAAACAAATCAATCTCATTGGTCCAATTCCCTGTAAGACCAATGAGATTCATCATGCAATATCGTTAATATTTTCTAGTAGCTGAAGACTTCACACTTCAGATACAGTACCATACATTAATATACGGTGAGAAGAATTTTTATCATTTCGAAGTAGGGATTAGATGGGCAATTCGTAATGATAAAGGAGGACAGTACAAGTGTTAATTTTTTTGGATTAATTTGTCATCTTTCTATTCTGTCTCCTTTTTGTCATCTAGTCATTTTCACTTGGATCATTGTGGTGCTCTTCCCTACATGTCAGAGATGGTTGGTTATGATGGACCTATTTACATGACCCAACCAACCAAGGCCATTTGTCCAATTCTTTTGGTAAGTCTTCTTTGTTATTTTTATTGTTAAATATCACCCATAGTTAATACCCTGAGTTGCACATTAAAGTCATTAGACCTCTGGGTGTAAATGTTTTTCACATATGTCAATACAAAAAAGTCTATTTGTTGGACATATTGATAACTTATTAAATTTTTGCCTTTTGTCTTACGGTGCATAGGTAGTGTTGACCAGTACACCTGTGATGCATTATCTACAGGGTGATGGCAGTGTGGCTGACCCCACTTGAAAAAAAAAAAAAAACTCAACCTGTGATGCATTATCTACAGGATGATGGCAGTGTGGCTGACCCCACTTGAAAAAAAACTCAGTATTTGGCATAAGAGCTGGCTGACAGACAAGTCCTACCATAATCAAGCTACCAACACCAGCCCAATCTATATTTTAGCTTCTAGTCTTGTAGGCGTTGGTAGAACCAGGAGCCATGATTCCAAGGACAGGAATCATTTTTTTTTTGAAGCAAAAGTATTGAATACACAAATCTTAATAGCCTCTAAAATTTTAGCTATTGTCACTATAATCTCAATAAGTGAAATGATCATACTCCATCTTTTTCATGTGTGTGATAATGATTTGTCAGTATAAATGTGTATTTTTTCTTTTATTAATTACAGGAAGATTACAGAAAGATCACTGTTGACAGAAAAGGGGAAACAAATTTTTTCACATCAGGGGTAAAGTCTGATTGCTGTTTAAAACTTATTATTTTATACAACATATGCAGTGGCAGTGAATTGATAACATTCACAAATGCTGGAAAATCCCCTTCATTAGGAGAATGAAAAGTGTAGACTGTTTTACTTTGTAGTGTAACCCTACTTCGGTGATGTGAAGAATAATAATTCAAGCCTTGAAGGGCAGTTGTTTTACGATGCTACAGGACCACAAATGTGGGAGAAGCTTATATATGGCTTATGAATTACAACTTCACGTCGGGTGGCAAACCAACTGAACAATTTAGGTCAAATTTGGTTTCTTTTGAAAAGCCAGTTCAGATGGGAAAACCATAGATTGCTCTTGGATGAAAAACCCACCTTACTTTGACACGGCCGGGGATCAAATCCCAAACCTCCCGGTTGCCAAGCTTCATTGCTTCAAATGCCACCGCCTTTATCCACTCAGCCACAGCACCAGGAATTCCCTTGTAAATCCAATCTAATACTGTAAAAACTGGTTTCCCATGCAGTAGGGAAATGGAAGCAACCTGGAAAAAGGTTGAATGTTTTGTTGTATAAAGTTTTTGAATATTACTTAAAAATTACCTTATTTTCTGGCACCATTGACTGTATTTTAGATCAGTTGCTATATTCTTTCACAATGTGTTATATTTGTGAAAATCAGGATCATATTTAGTGGGAATTAACTGAACACTTGCACTCAGGGTCTTAAGTGAAGATTTTTTCTGTCCAACATAATTCTTTACTGTTCAGTCTAGAAAACAGTCATCCTGGTATGGAAAAAGACATACAAAATTAAATTTCCTGAATTTCAAAATTTTTGAACCCAGTTTGAGCTGTTTTGATTTTGTAGCTTCTACTAAACAATTAGCCATAAAGGCAATTAGAAGGTATTTATACGTTTTTGGTTTGTTGGGTAATAAAGTCTACAAAATCATAATGTGTGAAGTTGTGTATGAACAAGTCTCAATAAAAGGCATCTACTTGTAATGATATTTGTGCAGGATTTGCATACAGAAAAATGCATTTACTTTGTCTATGATGTATAAATTAGCTTGCAGATTAACACTTATTTGATACTTTTAACAACCATTTGCTGACTGAAGCATTTAAGGTCATATTTTTCTATGCTTTTACTAAATCTAAGCTGGTGTGGCTTGGTATACTTCAAAGCAACACCTCACCAGTTCTCAATAATGCTGCAAGTCTTTCTCTCTACTACATGTTTTCAGAGGCCATTAGCTTAGCTTTGCAGGAAATATCCACCCCAATGGCTTTCTCCATCTCAACAGTTTGCTTCCATGTTGTTCTGGGATGCCCAACCTTTTGTCCTCCTTTAATTTAAGATGACACTGCATGGTTAACTACATGCAAAGGGTTTCAGGTTTCTGTACATTCTCTAAACCTGACAGAGAAGGCAAAGGCTTGATTCAAGTTTTCATCTCTGTACAACACTAGCTAGATATATACTAACATATTTTAGTCCAAACTTCTGAGAGTTTTCCTCACAAGTGTGACTTATTTTTACAACAAAGTGTCTGATTAGTTCTGTTATAGAATGCATACCTCATTTTGAAAGATAACTCTGTTTCATATTAACACCAACCTGTTTATTTTTGTTTCAGATGATCAAAGATTGCATGAAAAAAGTCATCACAGCAAATCTGCATCAAACTATTCAGGTAAGCAGTTAAAAATCTTGAAAATTAAAGGGCAAATGAAGTACCCCAATTTGAATTGATATACCCCTATATCCTAATTCATGAATGGCTGTTTTAATCATGGAGCATTTTTTTAAATCTCGGAGCATTTTTTTTATGTAATAAATTCTTGCCTATTACTCCACAATTTAACTTGCATATGCAATATTAGACCCACTACCACCTAATAGTTTCTTTGGAAGACACCTCCCTGTCCCCTTTAGGGAATAATTTAGTATTCAAATTTGGCATAGCATTTTTTAGAATTTTTCCTTCTGTAGTGTAAAACCACTGAAAACCCTGGTTATGCTCACAAAAATGTGCTACACATTTTTGCATTTGTGTAGCAATTTGGCCAGCCTTTGTAGGTAGTTAGTTAGATAGGTTTTTACGCCTCAACTTATAACCTCTTGGTTTAATCTAGCGGTGCCCATGGCCTTTTTTCCAGTTGTGGGGCACTGGATTGTTTTCCCTTTCTCTATTGCATATGCGGAGCATCACACACAATGGCAGTAGGTTCCATTTTTAAAGTCTTTGGTATGACTCAACCTGGGAATCCAACAGCCAGCTTGTGTAGGAAGTTGTGATGCGACACTGGGTAAACTATTCCCCGCCCTTGGTCTATGGTCTGTGCTCTCCTTGCTTGTCAGCTGTATAGTCCATACCTAGCACTGAGCCAGCTTTATAACTTGTTCTTTTACTTGTACTTAAGTACTACTCATTGCCTCAAGGATCAGTGTTGGCCCCTTATGGCTTGTTATCCTGTCCATGCTCTGTCCCAAACATGTGAGCTAACTTTTCATGTATATACAGGTGACATTCAAATTTATGTATCTCCTAACAACGTTTTGTCTTCATTTTGGTAACAGGTTGATGATGAGCTTGAAATCAAAGCCTACTATGCAGGCCATGTCCTGGGTGCAGCCATGTTTCACATTAGAGTTGGATCAGATTCAGTAGTCTATACTGTAAGTTCATCCCATGGTCATAAATATAAGTTGTGGTTCCCATGACAATAAAATGTTACCAGCATTCATACATACCACAGTAGTGGTAGGGCTTAGCTTAGGCTATCCTAGTCTGACTAATGTTAAGTGGTATCATACTTTGAAAATGTAGCTCTAAAATTCAGACAACATTCTAGAGGGATAAGAAACCCATCTTTACAAACATTCTAAATGCCAGTCATTGGTTGCATCCATCACTAATATTCATGGAGAAAAATCCATCTTTTATATCTCAAAATAACACTTGCCACTGTTTACTATGTGTATTTAAGAAGTTGAGTATACATGTTTAAACCTTACAGAGATGACGGGCCATTTTGGTAAGCTGTGCTTGTATGTACAAAGTTAGTGTGTGGTACTAGATTCATATTCCCTCTATGGCATACACCCTCTTTCAGTCCTCATGGAAAATATCTGTTGCTGTAAAGAGAGTTTGTTTACAGAGTATATAGGCATGGATGAGATAGTGTTACATGATCATGTAGCAGATTTGGCCAACCAGTAAATTCTGAACCTGAAGGTTTTCTTAGCACACCTGAAAAATTGAGTCCTCAAACCTGAAAGTAAATAGTTTGTTACTCTTGATTTAAGTTAATAGTAACAAATCCCAACCTAGAAGAAATTGAAAAGTACTAACCATGGTGCAGTTGTCAGAAGTAATATAAACCATGAAATTTTAAGCAGTTTACTTTCAGATGGTCTTGGAAAGTGTTACCCTCAAACTGTGAGTGTCAGAAAGTATGAAATAAATTGCTATGATTATATTGTAATTAAAACTCTTTTCATGTTTTGCCCTTTTGTTAATTTCTTACTTGCAGGGTGATTTCAACATGACCCCAGACAGACACTTAGGGTATGTATAAATCATTCTTTGTAAGATTCTTGCCAGTATGTTGTCACATGGCGGAATTCAGAAAACTTTATATTTCCTGGTTATGAAATATAATTAGAAGGTTTTAGGCAAAAATGTTGGAAATCTATAAAAAAAAAAATTTTTTCTTTAGGGTATTTTAGCAGGTGTTGGAAAAAAGTCTTTTTATTTCTGTGTTTAATAGTTAGATTTGTTATGAGATGTGAGCTTAGTTGACTGGAAGACTCAGTTCTTGT
This sequence comes from Holothuria leucospilota, assembly GCA_029531755.1. Classification (NCBI taxonomy): domain Eukaryota; kingdom Metazoa; phylum Echinodermata; class Holothuroidea; order Aspidochirotida; family Holothuriidae; genus Holothuria; species Holothuria leucospilota. Next base: position 75,636,957 of record CM055961.1, on the reverse strand, counting down.
ATCATTCAAACCGTAACTGGAACAGTTTATCCCATCCCAAATGTTCAGCACATATCTACACATTTTCTTGCTTTCACTTTTACACAGTTCATTCATTTTATGATTCATTGGTTTGATCATAGTTTAATCATTGAAAACCAAAATCATAGACGCTTTCACCAAATTTTGCAGACATATGTTTAGGCCTGGAGGATATGTATATTCAAGGAGAAATTCCCCACTGTTTCTTACATATTACTTTCATACACCAAATAGCTCGAGCCCCTTCCGATTACAAAAATTTTTCCTCCCACTATCACAGTTAATTCAGGCCTTGAAGGTTTTACAATGCTAAGTTGCCTATGAATTGCAACATCACATTGTCAGGTGGCTAACCAACTCAACAGTTTAGATGAAACTGGGTTTCCTTTGAAAGGCCAGCTCAGATGGGAAAACGGTAGATTGCTCTTGGATGAAAATCCCACCTTACTTTGACCTGGCCAGTTGCTTAGCTTCGTCACTTCCAATGCCACTGCCTTTATCCACTTGGCCACAGTTTCCCTTGGAAGGAGCACCTCAGCATCCTAACAGATTCCACCAATGCATCATATCAATATACAGTAAAACCTCATTTATCTGAACACATCAGGACCAAAGGTAGTTTGGAACTTTGGATAACAAAAAAATTCGGATAAACAGGGTTCCGAGGTTTTCCTCAGTACGGTACACTAGGTCCATAAGACAGTGTGTCAGCACATTTCCAAAGTAATTCCGAAAAGGCTTAAAATTGCAGACAAAATCCCCCATAATATTTGGTTACTATTTTTGGTGACCGGTGACATGACAGATAAATTTTAAGAATTCTAAAACAGAGAGATTTTATTCATAAAATTCAAGCCTTCGCTCTTCTGAAACACCAATGCTTTCTGCACACTAAATGAGTGTGGGGTAAAGAAAAGCTGTAACGATCTGTAGAGGTATCTAGAGTATAAATTCAGCATAAATTTCCAAAAATGTTAGAGGCACATGTGCAGGAGACTCTAAAACAGCAACTCACAATGTTTCTGTAAGGTCTACTTTCTTTTTGCTTAGGTGTGGAGCTCACTACGTTACTAACTTTTCAGATTTAGTTTAACTAGGACTTACGCTAGCCTAACGTATTTTTGTATATTAAGAGGATATTGAGCCTGTACCAACTCATGGCTCCTGACAAGAATTTCAAAGCAAATACGTATGATATTTCTTCCAAATTTGATGAAGAGATTACAGATTGTTTTCCATGTGCACATGTCGGCTGTTTTAGCCATCGTGACATCTTTCCATGAATTTTAAAGTCTCGAGAAAAATTAGTGCATTTCGGCAAAAATTTCCTTTGAATTCTGCCTTGTAAAGCACTGAAAACTTGGTGGATGCTACAGTTATTGTGTTGAATATTATTGTTGTTAAATCTGATGGCTAGTTCGGATAAAAGGGGTTCGGATAAACAGAGTACTGTACTTCTCTGTTTACATATAGATACCATGTTTGTGTATGCACTCAGAATTACTCACATGATGGCCAATGCAGCCCATTAAAGATTGGTCCTGACTCCTGAGATTCACTGAGGGTGTAATAATTTGACACTTGATGGTAAACTAACTACCAAAAGTGCTGCCAGTAGTAGGATTTACCCTTGAGTGCACACAATTAATTGCACCCAGCCATGTGTCATTGTAGACATACTGACCAACTGTGCAAGCTATTTATAGTGCATTATATGCTATTGGGAACATTTGTAGTCCACTACCTTTGGAAGTCAACTGGTGGTTATCTAAGAACCAATTTGTGCAGTAGAGCATTCAATGAGGCTAATGTTACAAACTCGGGTAGATATTTAATCGCCCCTGTTTTTGGCCAAAAACAGGGGTCTCGGGTGGTATTCCTTATGGGCTGACAAGATTGTAATGCATTGGTACATTGATCTGTGCTCATGCTTGAGAGATTGGATCTCAGTCTTGTACTCATACTGACAGATTGCAGAAGTTAAACATTACTCCTAATGTAAAACTGTGTACTAATACAAAAATGATCTGCACGTGAATATGAGTACTCATATTCACAGAAAAAGACACTACACTTACACATAACATTACACTTATGCTCATACAAAAGGCCTGGCTATGAGGTGTTATATCCTCTATTGGTTCATTTGACCTGTCACATTTCTTGAACTGTTGCAGTGCTGCCTGGATTGACAAGTGTCGACCTGATATCCTCATCACAGAATCTACCTATGCAACAACTATCAGGGACTCAAAAAGGTAAGGCTTCACTTTTGTTGGTATACCAATGGTAGTACTTGATGGCAGATTCAAAAGAAATAATAGACTCTCTCAGACCCATTGATGTGGCCGAACTAATGATACACTGGAATGCAAGTTGCCTATGAACATTATTCATATATTCTTGTTATTACCATAACGTGATATAGTCTATCAGTAAACAAGGGCTATTGCTGGTTTAAGTAAAGGACAGTGACTTTATACGATGGAGAGTTAACTTAGAATGTAATATGTAGTCTTCAAACAGGACCAATACTGAACTTGGAAGTAAGCCATATAGTACACTATTGTTGATTTTTCTGAAGAGATTGATTTCATTTGTCATAATAAGTTTCCTGTATGTTGTTAACTAGGATGCTAGGTTATAAATAATTTCACTCAGATACTTGATTAAGTAAAATGGAAGACAAAATCAGTGTGAAAAGTGTCAGGAAATATTGTACTTCTCAACTTTTAAAGAAATTTGGTAAGTTATAGTAAACGTTTTGTTTTTTAAGCACCTCAACATTTTATCTGTTACATTTGGCTTCTGTTCCACAGATGTAGAGAAAGAGATTTCCTGCAGAAAGTCCATGAGTGTGTAGAAAAAGGAGGAAAAGTCCTGATCCCAGTCTTTGCCTTGGGTCGTGCTCAAGAGTTGTGCATTCTCTTGGAAACTTTCTGGTGAGTAGGAATATATGTCGTGACATGTACAAGTCTGTGTTAGGACTGTAATTACCATCATAGAGTAGTTAATTAGTCATCAGGATTATACATAGTAGCTCTGATTAAACATCTTGTTTTGTTATCTCAATACGTAACATGTATTGAGATATTGTCACACTAGCTGGTCAGTAACTGTAGCTGAAATTGCCTAAAACATTGTCATTTTGTGGCATTTTATAACCCTATCTCAATAGCAAGCACTGTCGATGTAGGGGAAACAAATGTGGTGTTTAGGATGTGAAAATGTTGATTTTGTTGGGATATTTTGGCTGATTTAGTGGGCAAATACCAGTAAAAACGTGTTTATTGTCTCATTTCCCATGATCCCTTGCGTGCAATTGGTCTTGGTATGAACTTGTGTTGGAGCAGCACGCATGGTTCTCTGCGATATACTGTGCACGTACCAAAGATATTATAAGCATAGATTCCAAACTCCTATACCTACACTGTTACGCTCAGTGACTCCTCATGGAGACGCATATATCGGGGCGGAAGTGTAAATTTGACATGCGCGTCGTTCCATTCCGCGATCTGCCTACAAAAATAAGAACGCGTCACAGAAAATTCCATTGTTCAAAAAGGTTTGCGCGGGTGCACTTTTACAACGCATTCAAATACGCGCAGAATACATTTCTCTGTGTATTATCCGGAATACTTGACGCACAGTTCTGCGCGCTCTGGAAACAAACGCGCTAGTTGCTTTCCCGTTGTGATTGCGTAAGTAACTGAACGCGCATATAAAAGTGCGTCACTTGAAGATACCATAGAAACTGACCAATGAATGTCCATGAACTTGCAAAACCAGTCACTGTGCGTTCATGTTCAAGTGTAAATACGTGGAATGCCGCGTTGAAGAAATAAGTTATTCTTGTTCAAATGGAATGTATTGAGGCGTAGTACTTCTTCAGTCAACAACATTCCGAAATAACAAGTATTAATCCTTTTGTAAAACATTCATTTGCCTGTTTGTTTTCAAAACGACTGAACAGTGATCAGCACTTCCGCCCCGATATATTGGCCTCCATGGGGAGTCAACGCGCCATTTTAAGTTTGGAATCTATGCTTGTAATATCTTTGGCACGTACATATCTGTACACCTATACCCAAGGCCTGTATTACTGTTCGCGTTCCTTTGCTGCCAGTACAGTATCGCCATTGAGCTTTGTATTCTGAAAGACTGAGTATAGTCAGGGTTACTTTGCCTAGATAACCGTCCGTATTTGGTCTTTTCTCGTACCTGTCAATAGGTAGGTAGACAGGCAATTTGTAAACAAGTTTCTCCGCGTCAGGGTGACTCTGACTCTATACGTTGTTTACCGTCTACAAGGCATTTGTTGTGAAGTCATATTTAGCGTGATAAATAATATAATTATATCCGCATAAAAACTGAATGGAAAGCTAGCTGCACAGGTTACTGGCATCAGTCTGTAATCATCCTGTCTGAGAAGGATGACTTACAAATGCCTTGTTTGGGATTTTAGTTTAGGCCTAGTGGTTGTATTTTCCACGATGTTTCCGAAGAGACGTTGGATGCACTGCTCTAACAGGTAGCATAATGTGGCTGAGAGTGAGAGTTACAAAGGTTTGCAGTCTGCGTGAGAGAACTGTGTAGGCCTAGGCCAAGTTTCGTGTTTGCCTACGTTGTTAGTGCAGTATATAGGCCAGGCCTATATTAATTATGCATGCGGGAGCAGACCAAGTCGGCTGCGAACCAAATCAGCCTAAAGACAACTCGGCCCCACGCCAGCTCGTTCTTCAGACAAATCGGCCACAAACCAACTCGGCCCCAGCATGGAAAATCTGTACTACTGTAGGCCTAGCCTAGACTGTGTTTGCCTACATTGTTAGTACAGTAGCCTATATAGCTAGGCTAGGCCTACAGTAGGGCTAGCCTATATGAACTAGCCTATGCCTAGGCTATGTGCACGGGAGCAGGCCAAATCGGCTGCGAACCAAATCGGCCTAGCCTAGGCCTAAAGGCAACTTGGCGCCAAGCAATTTTGACCTAAAGACAACTCGGCCCCAGCATGAAAAATCTGTACTGTTGACGTGCCTCACTTCAGCAAACAGGTAGTCCGAATTCAGGGATGCTAAATACCTAGGCCTAGGCTAGGCCTAAATGGTCAAGAACCCTCAACCGTAGTCTAGGAAGCATAAAATATTAACAGCCACTGCAAACTGAATATTACTGTCAGTAATGCATAGAGGATGAGTTTTTGCTGTAATTCATGCAGGTATTTACCAAATTCAGCGATGTTATTTGTCAAATTTGACAGTACTGTTGGTGTGGTGTAAAGTTAAGGCTTCGGCATGTCATGTTTGGGGTTCATGGCTCTTTGAACGTCCCCCTCACCACACAGTTACAAAGAGGACGCTAGGAATATTTCTCAAAACGTTGATTACTTGTAAGCCTAGGCCCAGTTCCTGATGCAAACCAATAGTATGTGCAGTTTGTCGATACTACCCTTTCCCCCAAACTGTTCTGGCCTAGGCGCCCTATTAATTGGCCTTGGTATGTTAAAATAAGGAAAGCTCAAGGCCAAATGGCCTTGCCCTCACCAAAACTTATTTTCAGCCCTGTTCTTACATTACCAGTGTTATTAGCCATGTACTGTTACAAGAAAGTGATAAAAAATAAGACTTGGCCCATCAACAAATACTGTTGGCTACTTGGGCAAATTTGAGTGTGTCTTGGACCCAATGATGACCCGGTGAGTTACGGTGAGACCCAATGATGAATGGATAATGATTTGTCAGTGATGATTGTAGGTGTTTAGCATTGTAACGTTGATAGTAATGTGCGTCATTTAGGGTGTTGAGAACTATTTGGTCACTGCATGGTCATGTAGTTGTCATTTTGGTACTTGACGCAATTCTGGACATAAAATCACTTCTTCACGGAATTATTCCTAGAAAATGACATTTACTGATTGTATGGGAACCACCTTGATTCCACATCCTTTATTCTCATCCTAACAAATGTCCGACTGTATTGAGATACAGCAGCATCGCTGCTCTAGTTTAACAAGCAGCAGTTAGTTGATTTTACAGTAGTAGGGTGTTTCGCAGTTATGTGTTACTTGATATGACATGATGTCTTCACATTCATAAAATCCCCAGTCTTTGACTCAAAGTGATTCAAGATTTTGGGTATGCAGGCTACAGTACATACTGCACTTACAGTAGTTTTGGAAGCAAAATCAGCCAATCCCTGTCTGTTAATGATTTTGGCCTCTTGTCACTTTCCTCCAGGGAGAGAATGAATCTGAAGGTACCTATCTACTTTTCTACTGGATTAACAGAAAAAGTAAGTAATGTTTTTATTTTTCCTTTTCATACAGATGGGAAAATGTGATTTGATGTTTCCCTTTGTTTATCCAGATAATAACTTTGTCATCTGGCTGGAGTTTATTTCTTTCAAAAAACATTTTCCATGCTGATATGTAGATTTGACACTCAAAAATCTTTTATGTTTTGGGGATCATTCACTTTTGTGTGTTAGGGTGGGGCTGTTTGTGAAAAAGAAAATAGCAGTATGAAACCTCATTCCTTATATTGACTAGGCCTAACACACATACTACATTTGCAGTTGAAATGAAGAACTCCTGGTAGAATGTTATTTAATGTATTTTTATATCCAAACTATACCCATGCATTTTGGAATTTAGTACTGTCAAGAAGGGTGTTTGGGGGCTTTTCTGTAGATATTGTGTTTTGGGGGCAATTTTACTCTATATGCAGTAAAACATACATTTTACCTTATCATTTATGTTAGGGTTGGGCTGTATTGGAAGGAAGTAATATCAGTATGCTCTCATATCTGTGAATATATCCTAACAATGGCCTAGCCAATGTATCAGCACTATGTTTTGACGTGGCACACATGCTACATGTGCAGTTGAAATGACAGACCTTACATGAAACTCCTGCAGCAGTGCTTAAAATTCAGTGTACTGAGTCGGTAATGCATTATTACTAGCTCTGCATTCATATGGTTTAGGGATAAAGGACCTGTGAATTATCCATTTATGTATGAATGCATTATTTGGATACAAACATTAAAACCTGCTGTAATTATTACTATGAGTATGCAGATGAAACCAACCATATTTGCATGTAAATGTGTGCTAGTTCAACAAAATCTTCTGTTTAGCCAATACCAATACATTTACTAGGCCAATTCCCTTGTCTCCCCCTTTCCATTGCTATTGACCGATAGCTTGTAACTTACCTAATAGCTTTAGTGGTCATGTGATTTTCAGTTATTTCAGATACATTGCTAGTATGATTCAAATGTGCACCAGTAGTTTTATGTCTATGTTACCATCTTTTTGTTTCCTGTCATTCTACTCTTAGTGAAGTAAACTAATGCTTTCTATTATTTCTTTTTTCCAGGCCAATCATTATTACAAGCTTTTCATAACATGGACAAACCAGAAAATTAGAGAAACTTTTGTTAAAAGAAATATGTTTGAATTCCAGCACATAAAGGTAAGAATCCATAAGAACTTAAACATCATTAGAGAGATAAAGTAAAATAGTTAAACATTTTCAAAAGTTAGTGACCAACTTCCGAAACAATTTGCACATTGATGTAAGCTCTTGTAACTGAATTTATTGAAGGACTGAGAAAGTTAGAACTGTCTTTGCTCAGCAGGTTTTAATGTTTGTATCCAGTTTTCCTACTTTTCTTCTTACTTCTGAAATGTCAGTCTTGTAATGTTAAAATGACTGCCACATGTCAGGTGGCATTTATTTCTTATTTTGCTATTTTTTCAGATTTTACAACTTTTAAATGATTAAAATGTTCTAAATTTGATAAAGTCATGAATTATTCAATTTTCAAATAACATGCCTTTGCTTCATTTTAAGGGAATGTTGTATGTAGTCTAATTTGAACATTTAAAGAAAGATTTGGTAAAATATAATATACAAATCAATATTCGCATTCTTGGAGGGTAAACCAGGGTTGGGTTTTTTCCGGGAAAAACCTGTTTTTACCGGGACAGTGGTAGAAACTGGTAATAACTGGTAATAACTGGTTATTACCGGTAAAAACCGGAAGAAAATGGAAAAAACCTCTTCTGGCAATTAGGAGAGTACAGTTGTTGTACCCCATTGCACATGATGGATAAACCAGTTGAGATAAAATGATTTACATTCATTTACACTTTCTATTTTGCCTAAAAAGCACTAAGACTTGCCAAACACAGAAAAAAGAGTGAAATATACTGGGTTATTACAATAGTACTGTATGCCCTAGCATTTTAAGTGTAACCACAAACAAAGCAACTACATGCCAACAGGAATAGTCTGGAAATTACAGATGGTTTGCAAAATGACAAGATTTATCAAGCAAAGTTTTTCAAAATGAGGATTAATAAAATTATATTTAAAGTTATGAAAGTTCTCAATATAAGTTCAGTCACAAAGTTGGTAGGGCATATCTGTTACACATATTGAGTAGGAGAATGAAGTGGACGAGCAACTTCCTTTATCATGTCAGAAACTTCAGTTTGACATAGCAGAGAAGCAAATTACAGTGCCATAAATGCTGACTAAACAGCAAGTTGAAGTAAATGAGTTTCTCTGGGTATTTCAAGTTCACCATACTGAGATGTAATTAAGTAAGAATTTATCGACGGCCAAACAAATACGAGGAGTCTATTTTTTGACTAAGTTATCTTCACTGAAGAAAATTGATAACCACAAATAGTAATGTTAGAATGAAAGAAACTTAAGTGGAAAGCTTTATTTTACAAGAAAGTGGAAAGGTTGAAGGAAGGTGGATGGTTCAGTTATAAACAAGACATGACACTACTGGAGGTCAATGCACTGTAAGACACTGAGTTATAGTAGGACCTACACAGCTGCAGGTTCCCCTTGAAAGGGTATACCCAAGACTGGAGTTACCAACTTGCCAGTATGCTCAGGAAAGCTTCCCATCAAACTGCAAATAAGTCCTTAAATTATTCCATGATTTTCCTTCCCATTTTTCTGCATTAAATATACCCAGTGTATGTATACTTAACACAAAAACAGTGTAAATCAAGCAAAAAGTGGCCAAAATCACTAAACAAATCACATTTGAACTCTAATATGGTATATATTGTTGCCTAAACTGATTAATCTTGATGTAACAAAATGATTTTCTTGTTTAGACTTTGAAAAAAGCATAAAAAGTACTTGTTACCAACATTTTATTCAATGTAGCAGAATAGGTTTTTACCGTTTTTTCCATTTTTCGGCAAAAACCTGTTTTTACCGGGACGGTTTTTACCGGGACGGTTTTTACCGGGACGGTTTTTACCGGTAAAAACCACCGGTAAAAACCGCTTGTGGCAAAAACTGCCAACCCTGGGGTAAACTATTGCCTAAAACACAAAAGCTAATAAAATTTCTCCAAAACTATTTTAAACATATATTCTCCTTCAATATATCTATGAAATTCTTCCATAATTTCACAGCCTTTTGATCGCAACTACATCAACAACCCAGGTCCCATGGTAGTTTTTGCTACCCCAGGGATGCTGCATGCAGGACTGTCCCTTCAGATCTTCAGACAGTGGGCTAACAATGAGAAGAATATGGTCATAATGCCAGGTTATTGTGTGGCTGGAACTGTAGGGTCAAAGGTCTTATCTGGACAGAAGAGGATTGAGCTGGATAACAGACAAATAGTATGTCTTTTAACATAGGTGGAATTCCTTTAGCCAATTTTTTCTTCTGCAGAAGCAAAATTTCATGGTTTTTGTATTCTGACTCTGAGTCATTCACACACGACCTATGTGGGTAAAAATGACTCATGTAGATATTTGCTCAGGTTTACAGAGTGTTCCACTGTTTGTGGATGCCCAGAGCAGACTTGTAGTGGAGTTGTTCCATAACAGAACTGGTTTGATGGGAGATTGAAGGTGCATGCTATTGTATCAGTGCTGGCATTACCAGAAAGCTTAATGGGCCATCATGAATTATCTGTTTTATACAAATTTGAGAAAAATCTGTATAGATGTGTAATCACAGCCTTAGCAAAGGACTGCTGTAAAAACTTTCCAGTGATTTTTTTTTATAATGCAAGCATTTATGAAAAGCTAAAAATTTATAAAAAAATCTTTTTTTGTTTAAATGAGTGATAGTTCAACTGATAGTTAGCCTACCAGTTAACTTCAGAATTAAAATATTGTAACTTTGATCCCACTACCGAAATAAGTATGGTGCATATTATGTACAAGATGGACATATCTGTCATATGCAGTAGTGTGAAGTTAGTACATGACGGATATATCCGTCATATGCAGTTAAATGGTTAAAGAAGAGTTGATAGGAGAGAAAGATAAACATGAAACTGAAGACAAAAGATTAAGCTCTCAGTCAGAATCTTGTTTTATATTTGTGAAAGTAATTCAGTGTTTGTATGATGAACCGGGGAAAGGAGAGGGTTGCACTTGAAAGAACCCTATGCAAGGATGGTTTCACTGTAGAAAGCTGGGGATTTGATGGGGGGGGGGGGGGGCAATCAAAAGCTAGCAACTGATAGTGTGAACTCTAACTCAGGTTTGTCCAGCAGAGTATCACATTAATTGTATGTCCTTTCTTTTTTAAATATAGGTTGAGGTAAAGCTTTCTGTACAGTACATGTCATTCAGGTAAGTGGCATCTGTGGAGCAAGGGGGAGGGGGAGCTTGGGACACATTGATAGGATGGGACTGGGGTTTTAAGGTTGTGGTGCAGGAACTAAGGAAAGGTGGAATGCTATTGGTCTGTGTGTGTGTGTGTGGCGGGGGACGGGGTGTGGGGTATGAACATGCTGTTAGTACCTCTAGAAAGTTTTTCCCCCATTCCTCCCCCTGCCCCATTTTCATAACCTCTGTGCCTGTGCCACAACTGCATGCTTATGGGTTAATTTTGTTTGTAATATATAACAGGGGCTATTACAGTATTTTTAGAGCAGTCAAGGAGTATGGACATTTCAAGTGTCTGTTGATACTAACTAGTGACTGTTTAATAGAAATATTCATGACTAGTAGCTGTTAATGATATAGTAGCTTATAACTTAGATGTGACCTGACCCCTTTGCCAGAAATGAGATTTACATAATCATTTACCCTAAAGGATACCACTCTGGTGTTGCCTAAAAGGAGTGATCAGTTTCATCAGGGAAACAGTATAACACAAGTCCATGCATATAACCTGCATGAGCACTTTTCATGTTGTTTCAAATTACATATTTCAGATAAACTAAAGAGTTTTTCTCCATGAATTTAAGAAGTCAGTTCCAAAAATATTGTCAGATTGTTCCAAAGAGCCATACATGGACTAGGCAGAATCTTCCATCAGTAAGGAAAATTGGGAGACCTACATTTACTCATGAGAGTGGTTGATCCTTCATCATCTCCTATAAAAGACATTTTAAAGCCATCTGTTACTGTTTCTTGGTACATAAAGAGGTGTTTGTGTGTGTATGTGTATATAGGTGTGTGTGAGCTCACCAACGTATCCTTAGCGGGTACCGGAGCGGCCAGTGAGAGCTCCGCTCTCGGATGTCTTTTCTAGCTCACGTGCGGCTCGAATCTGGCGTAGCTGCCTGAAAATTTGGCCACTGCAAAGAGAGTCACGCGTGGCTGCACGTGGCTGCCTTGGAACGCAGCCTGCCCTCAAGCATGTGGGTCTACTTGTCTCGTTTGCGGGCAGCTTCGCTGCTGGGAAATTCTCTTGCATTCCTTACCAGGTCCTTTCCTAGTACCCTGTAAGGCAATGAATGTGCACATGTGTGTGTGTTTGTGGGGGTCCCTTTGCATGAAGATTTTGTGTATTTGGACTCTTGCTTATTGGAAGTCAGTAATTGTTGACACAAAAAGCTTTTGTTTAGTCCTTAAATTACTTTAAATTCAGATTTGAGCTATAGAGTTTGAAATGGTGAGCCACAAGGATCAGTAAGGCTCTGGTAGCTGTCTTTTCAGTCGACAAGTAGTGTGTGTTGGTGGTGTGGGTGGGGGAGGGGGTTTAAGGAAGTAAATTGAAAATTTTTGGTGAGGTGTATAATGGACATCAGTTGTCCCTTGAAAATTTTTTGTCTTACTAGTGCCCATGCAGATGCCAAAGGAATCATGCAGCTGATTCGTCAGTGTGAACCTAAAAATGTGGTCCTGGTTCATGGAGAGGCTTCCAAAATGGGATTCTTGAAGCAGAAAATTACTCAAGAATTCGGTAAGCAAATTATTGCATGAAAAAGCACTGACATACTATCCATAAGGAGAGAAAACTTGTCATAATATGTATCTGTAACATATTGATTTAGGTTGAGCAAGGTTTATCTTTCTTACTTCCCGTAATTCTTTGCTTTAATCAAAATATTGAACTACATCATTGGACTGGCACACTTTTAAAAGTATTAACCATTCCTTCATTCTTTTAGTATTAAGTGAAAATCATCTTGTACAGTGTCACCACATACAAGTAGGTTCACCAAAATGGCTTGTAGCCACTACTGTATTTCTAAAATTTGGACTTGAGTACTCAAGTTATACAGTGAACATTGAAAACATACTTATATTCTGATAAAAAAAAAAAAATAAAAGTCGTGGTATGGCAGTTGTTAGCAAAGGAGTTTTCGTTCAATTTTTATTCATGTTGAAGTTTGTCTGAAATGTTGCAGAGATTCATCCTTTAGATAAATTTCAGTGAATGGCTAGGCCAGCCTAAGCCTTGGCCATGTTAGTATCCATAACTTTTACATAATGTGGTAGCACTAAGACACTTGGTGTTACTATCCTTAAGTGTATGTTTACAAGATGTCTGCAGGTGATATAGAGAAAAAGGTTTAAGCTTATCTTTTGGGGCAGTTGACGCAATTATTCAAAGTTAATATTGTAAAGGGAGTTCATGGGAGGGGGATGGTGGGGGGTAGGTATTGTAATGCACTGTCTTCTATCAGTCGGGTTGGATTTTGTTAGGTATCATGGCTTTGAATTTGCCAAGGACTGTGTGTGTGCAACCCTAAAGGCGAGTCTGCAAATCGCATATAATGATATCGGCTTTTTCTGATATGTGTGCAAGGTTCATCAGTAGAATGAAATGTATAGTGACTCATCCACCTTTAATTTATCTCATAAAGTTTTATCTGTTTTGTCAGGTGTTGGCTGCTTCATGCCTGCCAATGGAGAAAGTATCACTGTGGAAACCAAACCACTAATCTCTGTAGAGATGCCCCTTTCTTTGCTGAAGCGGACAATGGCACAAAAAGGTAACACAATACTCAGGTGTTAACACATTTTTTTGTGTTACAAGTAAAAGGCTTGAATATGAGTCACATGTTATCATGATCCATTGTAATAGTTGAGGCCGTACGTAGCTGGGGGGGGGGGGAGGGGAGAGCAGGGAGAGGCCCCTCCTTAAAAAAATTTTCCCGCTAGTAATTTAAAAATAACCATTTGCCTTAATGCAGTTTAATGTATCTCTTACCCCCTTAAAACATTATGTTGCCTCCTGTTAAGGATTTCAGAAACTCGAATAACGGACACCGACGTCTTGAATTAACGAACAAAAACAAAAATGTATTTTTCTTCTGCTATGTACAAGATCAGTTAACTTCTGTTAATTTCATCTCCACAACAAGGTTTCAGTTACTTTCGCTTCAGGCCACAAATTCAGTTCCATAACTTAAACTTCAACTGCAAGAAATTTCATCTATACCCTCCTCAGTGGGTTTGAACAGTCAAGCATAATATTCATTGATTCCTTGATAAAAGCCATTGACGGTTCATGTCTGGACTTAACTCCTGCCTCATGACCATGGTTTGATATATCGATCACCACTCAAACACCTTGTCATCTCTACGACATCTTATTTCTCCATAAATTTCTTTCAAATGGCTCAGACAGCCCTAACACGTACAATTTTGAGAAATATACAAGCAATTTGCAACAATTTGGTGACTGGCTTTTCACCGTATTTCGCGGCTGAAAATCCACGACTGTAACATGGTGGTTGCCTAGCCCCCTTCAGTGAACACGTTTTTTTCCCCTCAAAGTCTATCTTGTTGTATGCATCCTTGCAGTGAAACACACAACGAAACGAGCATGGGCTTGCTATCGCATGCACACAAGTATCTCAACTATTCTCTTTACAATGCACTTAAGCTTAATAACAAAAAGCCTAACACAGTGACCCTTTTCATCTTGGGCCAGTGCATCTTTAGTTGCTGCATAACAACAAACATTAGGAGTGATCCGAATACCAAACCATGGTCATACTACACAATGCCTCCAACAACAATGATACTAAATAAAAAAGAAAAAAAAAACTGCATCTTACCTTGACATTTATCTCCCCCCCTAAATTCGAAAATGCTTCATTTTCGGATAAAATTTTACTTTCAGTCAATCAACCCTACTCAAAAAATCTGCACCCACATTATCACTTCCTTTGATTGCCCGAATCTGAATTCTAAATGGTTGGAGGGACAATGCCCATCGCATAATGTGGGCGTTTGCCAATTTGGCTTTTTGCATATAAATCAAAGGCTGATGGTCTGTTTCAAGTACAAACGCCTTGCCGTATAGATAGACTTGGAACTTTTGTATAGCCCATACAAGCGCTAAACACTCCTTTTCAATGGTAGAGCATGCCTTCTCCCTTTCTAGCAATTTCTTACTTGCATACCCGACTGGAAATTTTTGCCCATCCACGTCCTGTAAGAGAACAGCTCCGACCCCAGTTTGCGATGCATCTGTCCGTAAAATGAATGGCTTGGAACAGTCTGGCAAATGTAAAATAGGTGCAGAAATCAATTTTGATTTTAAGGTCTCAAATGCATTCTCTTGAGCGCTTCCCCATTTTACATGATTTGGTTCCCTTTTCTTCGTCATATCTGTAAGGGGACATGCAATCTCTGCATAATTTGGTATAAATTTGCGATAGTAATTGGCCAGACCAAGGAATGAGCGAAGTTGCTTTTTTGTGTGCGGTCGTTTTGCCTTCTTTACTTTGATGAGCTTATCAGAATGGGGTGCCAGTTCCCCGTTTCCTACTACATGTCCTAAAAAGTCGGTCTTATTGAAACAAAATGCACATTTGCTTGGTCTAACAGTCAAGTTTGCTTTTCTAAGTTGTTGTAACACTTCGTCTAATACGTCTAAGTGAGCTTTCCACGACTTGGTATGAATTAAAATATCGTCTATGTAGTTATGAACATGTTGCAAATCCTTGAGGAGTACCCTCATAAGTCTACTAAAGGACGCACTTGAGTTCACAAGGCCAAACGGCATAACACAAAATTGGAACAACCCATTAGGTGCTATAAAAGCTGTTTTTGGTTTGTCTTCGACTCTAAGTGGCAACTGCCAATAACCTTTGCTGAGATCTAACCGAGTAAAGTACATGTCTTCTGAAAGATTGGCGAAAATTTCCTCGGGATTGGGTATGGGTTCAGCATCGAAAACAGTGATCTTATTAAGACACCTAAAATCCACACAAAAACAGTTACTGCCGTCCTTCTTCTCAACAATTACAATTGGGGAAGAGTATGGGGAATTTGAAGGTTCAATCACCCCTAAGTCTAGCATGAAATCTATTTCTCTCTTTATGGTTTGACGTAGAGCAAATGGTAGGGGGTACGGTTTCTGGTGCACCGGATCATCCGATGTTAACTGAATTTCGTGTTGTCCTAGAGTGGTTCGCCCAGGCAGGTCTGTCAAGATGTCCTGGTACTGACGTAATGTCTGGTTAAGTTCTAATGTCTGAGTATCAGAGAGATTTGGATTAGTAACAACATCTGTTATTGTCTCCGTTGGTTTGATACCTGGCAAAACCAAGACGTCATCATTGTCAAATTGAGTTTTATATCCCTCGTCAGAATTACTAAGTACATCCGATGAGACAGATACACTTACAACGTCAATGACATTTTCCTTGGTTTGAACTGGCTCAGGTCTTTCGTGATATTTTTTGAGTAAATTCGCATGAAATACTTTAGTTTTTCCGTCACTCATTTCTATTCTATAATTAAGATTTCCCAATTTCTCTTTAACTTTGAACGGCCCCTTCCAATGCATGAGTAACTTATTTTCATCTGTTGGTAACAACAATAGTACTTTGTTCCCCACCTTGAAATTTTTCTCCCTTGTTCTTCTGTCATAGTAGAATTTTGACCTCTCACCAGCCTTCTGCAGTTCATTCCTTGCCATTTCACATGTGTCTTCTAGTCTTTGTCTCAGATCTAGTATATACTGATAGGTTGTTTTAGTCTCATCGTCAGTCGTTTCTCCCGTCCACAGTTCTCTCAATATTGTCATTGGTCCTCTCACGTTTCGGCCAAATAATAATTCAAATGGGGAAAATCCCGTGCTAGATTGTGGGGCTTCCGGATAGGCGAAGAGTAAAGGTGCCAAATATCTATCCCAATCTTTTGGTCGTTCTATACAGAGTTTTTTCAGCATTTGCTTAAGTGTTGCATTAAACCTTTCAACCAACCCATTACATGCAGGGTGATAAGGGGTAGTGAGCAATTGGCGGATGGAGAGGAGGCGGTTTACTTCGTGCATAAGTCCAGAGGTAAATTGGGCTCCCCTATCTGAAAGTATCTCCGCTGGCAGTCCAACCCTGCTAAACACTTCAATTAAGGCTTCCGCCACTCTGACCGTTTCAATGTTTGGGAGGGGTATCGCCTCAGGATAGCGAGTTGCATAGTCTACTATCGTGAGTATATATCGGTTACCTCGCTCTGTATGTGGTGCTATAGGACCTACTAAGTCCATTGCAATACGTTGCCAAGGGGTTCCAATCAATGGCATGTTACCAAGAGGTGCTTTACCGGCACGACCTTTAGGAAGAGTACGCTGACATGCGTCACATGACCTACAAAAATGTGTTACCTCTGCCTGCACCCCAGGCCAAAAGAAATTTGTGGCTAATTTATCAAAGGTCTTTTTGCTACCAAGATGACCCCCTAAAATCGATTCATGGGCGAGTCTCAAGACATAATCCATGAACTTTTTGGGTATCACTAGCTGTGAAATTGGCTCGCCAAAGTGAAATTTTGGTGACTTAAACTCTCGATACAAGAGACCATCTGACCAATAGAATTTGCTGAAATGACCAAAACGAGTCGTTTTTACTGTACCCTGGGCTGCCATCTCGCGCGTTCTAAATAAAGTAGGATCAGCCTTTTGCGCAGTTAGCAATTCCTCTCTACTTATATCTGGGATTCGTTTGGGTACGGTTAACTTTTTCATGGGTGTCCCTTCGTTTGCAGTTTGCAACCGAGTTTTGACGGCATTTGCTTGCTCCCTTTGCCCGTCTTCACCACTACAATTATAGGCCTTCCCATCATTAGACTCCAATTTCCACCTTGGGTCCGGGTCATTGGGCCCCCTAATTCCTTCAAGATTTCCTAAAATAACATCGAAAACAGGATTTTGTATACAAATAGCCTCAGTAACACCCGACCAAAACGGTGTGTCTAAGTGAATGCTTGCCACTGCAGCAGTCCTAACAGTCCCGTCCACTAAAATACATGTCCGTTCCTCCCCTGTCAATTGTTTGTCCAGTACCAAATCTCTCCTAACTACAACTCCAGTGCAACCACTGTCTCTTAAAACCTGAACTACTTTACCATTCATAAGACCACGTGATACCGGCATTTTTTTCGTACTAGCTCCACAAGCTACACTCATTAACGGGAATGCATGTCCACATTTCAATTCAACGTAGCCCTCGTTTGTACAACAATTTTGCATCCTTTGGTTCGAAATCATACAAGCGACTGTATCTGACCCACTTACACTTGCCTCTGCTCCCTGTCTTGGGGTGTCGGACGTATTTTGCTGACCTCCCGAAATATTGACGTTCGTTTGGGAATCGCTATTTTCACCTACAACGTCAGTAATTAAAGATGCCAATAGACTAGCTACTTTTGATATCTCCTTGGGTCTACTCCTGCAATCGCGGGCAAAATGTCCCACTCTGCCACAAAGAAAACATGTTCGAGATGAGTTTCTGGAGGCGGTTGTTTGACCCACATTTGCATTTCGACTTCCCCGACTAAAGTCTGCATTCCTCCCACTAAAAGTCTGAGGACGTCTAGTTTGACCCTGTTTTGACTCTCGACCACTCCTACGATCACTACTCTGACCCTGATTATTTGTACTGCGATTATCAACGACACGTGTACCTTGTTCTCCTTTCAACTTTACCAAACTCCCATGAGCATCCGCATACTGATCAGCGAAGGTAGCCATTGCTTCTAAGTTCTTAGGCTTTCTTTCCTTCAAGAATAATCTCAACTCTAGATTTACACTTTCCAAAAACTGTTCCGTCAACAATAAATCAACAAGTTCATCATAAGTTTTCTTAATACCGACCATGTCCACCCATCTAGTTAGAAAATTCCGTAGCCTAACTGCAAATTGCTGTGCAGTTTCCCCTTGTACTGGCCTAGCAGACCTAAATTGATCTCTAAATCCTGTGTCTGTCAATTGGAAACCCTTTAAAAGAGCAGCTTTTAGTGTATCATAATCTCCGGATTCTTCAAAAGGCATGCGCGAATATATGTCAAGTGCCTTCCCATGTAAAAGGGCACTTAGGTTTGTAGCCCACTCCTTCCGATCCCAACCTTGATTTCTAGAATATCTCTCAAAACGCTGCAGATATGCGTCGAGATCATCGGTACCTTCATTAAAATGCGGTAACTTGGGTGCTTTTGCCCTATAGGCGTGTGAGGTACCGCCAGATATATTTACTTCCCCTTGGGATTGCCTAGAATCACTTTTCTCTTTCTCCATTGCTACTAACTCTAATTGTTTATCTAATATTTCCTTCTCCTCTGCTTTCATTTCTCGCTCGTGAGCCCTCTTTTCTCTTTCAATCTTCTGTTGTTCAATTCTAATCTGGTTTTGGACATCCCTTTTTTCTTGAATAAATTTAATCAAATTCTCACCACCCAAACCTAAACTTTTACCAATCTCCGTAAGCTTTTCTATATCCATATCAACCCTTTCATTACTGTACACTAGCTTCGTTTCAAAACATAGATTCAGAATAATTAAACATATTAACATGCAAAACATACGACTACTAGTTTGTAACATGATATAATACGATTGAATTCTTGCTCTGCCACAATGTTCGAAGTGACAAAAAAAAAAATCTTTTCCGAGCCAAAGGTCTTTTGAAATTCCTTTAATTACGATGTCCTGGCAGGGTCGCCAAAAATGTTAAGGATTTCAGAAACTCGAATAACGGACACCGACGTCTTGAATTAACGAACAAAAACAAAAATGTTATTTTTTTTCTGCTATGTACAAGATCAGTTAACTTCTGTTAATTTCATCTCCACAACAAGGTTTCAGTTACTTTCGCTTCAGGCCACAAATTCAGTTCCATAACTTAAACTTCAACTGCACGAAATTTCATCTATACCCTCCTCAGTGGGTTTGAACAGTCAAGCATAATATTCATTGATTCCTTGATAAAAGCCGTTGACGGTTCATGTCTGGACTTAACTCCTGCCTCATGACCATGGTTTGATATATCGATCACCACTCAAACACCTTGTCATCTCTACGACATCTTATTTCTCCATAAATTTCTTTCAAATGGCTCAGACAGCCCTAACACGTACAATTTTGAGAAATATACAAGCAATTTGCAACAATTTGGTGACTGGCTTTTCACCGTATTTCGCGGCTGAAAATCCACGACTGTAACATGGTGGTTGCCTAGCCCCCTTCAGTGAACACGTTTTTTTCCCCTCAAAGTCTATCTTGTATGCATCCTTGCAGTGAAACACACAACGAAACGAGCATGGGCTTGCTATCGCATGCACACAAGTATCTCAACTATTCTCTTTACAATGCACTTAAGCTTAGTAACAAAAAGCCTAACACAGTGACCCTTTTCATCTTGGGCCAGTGCATCTTTAGTTGCTGCATAACAACAAACATTAGGAGTGATCCGAATACCAAACCATGGTCATACTACACAATGCCTCCAACAACAATGATACTAAATAAAAAAGAAAAAAAAAACTGCATCTTACCTTGACACCTCCCTGGAAGCTTATAGTCCTTTTCAGTTACCTCGTCTACCTAGGTGCTTGTTGGTAGCTCAGGTAATTTAGTAAAATTGAAGAATTGCGGTGTTTGAATTATCTTTGACGATTTGAAAGTAAGTGGTCTGAAGGACTGGCAACATATAAATGTAGCCTTGAGTTGTGAACTTGAATTTGATGTAACTGGCTAAAGACATTTGCACAATTTCATCAACGAATGACTTTTTTCTCTATGGCAGTAACCAAACCGTGTATTGATACTTACTCTTGTAAATTGTTTCATGTATTCTCTTACTTTGTTTCTAGTTGACTGTACATGAATGTTGGCATTGCTGTACTATCACAATAGTTAATGCGGTACTCCAGGAATTGAGTTGAAAGTTTCATAATGGAAAAGAGAAAAAGTTACACACCACGAAGGAAGTTTTCCAAATTTTCATTTCTTAAAGGTCGTGTGACATGCCACCAAACAGAGCTGTTTCACTTGTCAGTTAAAGAATTAAGTTCTCCAATGAAAGATCTGTTGGAATTATTTCAATATCTTTTACTGTTCTCAAAATGTGTCTTCAAAGTTCGATGGTTTTTAAACTCATTGCCTATGCAAAAAATAATGATGTGGAGTGGACTGTGTTGCACAGTGTTAAAATTTCTTTAGTTAACCGCATATAAATTATCTCTTAATTACTGATCAGATAGGTTACAGATTGTTGAGCGATATCAATGTTTCCGAAGGAAAGAATTTTAACTTTCATAATAAACCCCGCAGGGGATAACAATGATACCAGTGTCCTTGGAATTAAGGTTGAAAAAACAATGCCTAACATGAGCCATATATGGTATATCCATTTTTCGATGTCACATATTTGCATATTTAGCTCATGTTTATTCATGATACAAGTGTGAAATAGAAATGACCCTGTAAAATGGTCAATATTTGATGGATTTTAATGGGTATTGCGGCTATTTTCTGGATATTTAATGCTTTTTACATCAAATATTCAACTATGTTATTTTCATGTAACACAACCTTTTAATATTGGTGAGGACAGTGGACAAATTGTATGGCATCACAGTTTATGAATCAATGTCCCTATCATAATTATGAACAAATCTTTCTGATAATTCTTCCATATACACATCACCAGTACAGCCTGGTTGTTTTGAGACTCACATTATTTTTGTCTCTGTGGAATGAGCTTAATATCAAAATGCGTTTTTTTTCTTTTTTTGATATTCCAGATGAAACTGCAGATCTCCTATCTTCAAAGAGATCTAAAAGGTTCCACGGAGTGCTCGTTATATCAGAAGATGTGAGTAGGATGTGTTATCAATTTTAAAGTAACCTGTAAGCCAGTTTCAGTTTTCCATATACAGTTGCCTTTAAATAAAGCAACAGAATGTACATGAGATGCAAAGTATAGGAACTAGAAGACAGTTTTAGCTTTTCATGTCTGGTCCCTATCAATAGAAAAAAAAAAATGAATACAATATAAATATAAGATGAAAAAAGGAAAAAGAAACAGCTACGCTTATCGTACTTCTGAGGCAGATTCTAGATGCATGTCAGCTACGTAATCATTTTTTCTAAATTTAGCAAATAGTGAGAGCTGAGAGGCCAAGTGGTAATAAGAGACTTTGCTGTGGAACCCAGACATTGTGCCTTGTAGAAGTGTTGGCTAGTTTAGATTCACATCTAGCGAACTTTACATCCATCATGTATTTTTGTTTTCCCAGAAATTAAAAATAGAAGACCCATCCAAGATTCTAAATGATCTTGATCTCAAGGAACATGAGATAAGATTTACATCAACAGTGACCGTTCCACCTGTTACCATGGAGATACTACATTCCAAACTGGAAAAGTAAGAATAAAGTGCTTTCTTTAATTCTTTTGTTTTTGTTTTGTTTTGTTTTTTATCACCAAGATTGGGAAGGGAACTGATCAAAACTGAGATCCTGAGTATTAGAAATTACTGAGATTTAGGTTAAAAATCAGTGCCCTAAGAAATAGTAACATGGGTGAAATTTTGTGTCAAAAATGTTAGTGTTATGGCAGAATAACTTTTGGCTCTGATATGTGGGATCAAGATCAGCAAATTCACATTTGGCAATTTACAGCTGCATTGGATACCAAATTCAGCTGATTGTCTCACAGAAAATGTGGTTATGTTGATTGGCTGAAAACGTGTGGTGTTGCTATCAGTTGAGGTCATGCTTGCTTCCGTGACATCAGTGCATACTGCTTACTCAGCAAGGAATTGTTTGGCATGTTCAACACACTAGTCTAACAGTGAGCAAAAGACACAGAAGAACATACAAAAGACAGTAGAGCAATCCTATCGTGTAAATGAATGAAAGTCTATATATTAAATTCGTGATTTGCATCCAGTATCAAAGGTAATGAAATGTCAGAATGGTAAATAAAACTAGGTTAGGCTAATCTTAGGATTTGTCAAGACATGGATTTATAAAGTTAATGCTTTATAGGCCTAATGTACTTACTTCAGTTCATGCAGTCACCTCAGTGTGGTGTGTTGAACTGTATTCCGAGGTTACTGGTTCATGTGGGGTAAGGGCATTGCCTGCATGTACACTGTGTATCATCTACCTGCTTGCACTGTTAGCTATTCCAACTCCCACTTTGACCTAGCCCAGTGTGATGTTATAACTTTTTCAGCTAATGGGAATGAACAGGAGTAGTTTGTTCTATTGTATTCATACATGCATTGTTGTCTTCTCCCCGTGTGGGTCATTGTATGGATAGCATTTTCATTAAAGAATAACCTTCAGTTTTGTCGTCTAAAATGACCTTCTAATTCAATAAACTGTCAAAATTTGAGTTAAATTGCCATTAGGATGCCACCCAAGTTGCATGGGTGGCAGAAGTTAGGATGCTGGGAGGCTTCTTTCTGGGATATTTGGGTATTTGGAGGAGAATTTTGGGAATTCCTAGGAGATTTGCCCTTTCTGCACATAAAAATTTGGAAGAAATTGTGCAAAATTTGACTCCCTTCCTAGGAAACAAAAGACTTTTTTTTTTCTAGCTCTGCCCAAATTGTAATCCTGAAGCCTTATAGGTTATATAGGCTCTGTAGTTGACCAGTAGCCTAAGGCGTAATTATTTTAATTTTTTCGGACTCATACTGTACGTTTAAAATACTTTTAAAAGGAAACAGAAGATTGGAATACATTACAATGAAGTGAACTGATGACATCATTGTATCTTTTGTTTTCATCTTTCACAGACTGTTACCAGATCATTCAGTGATGCTGTCCCCTGATGGCTCCATCTTGATTGGATCTGTCCTTCTGAAGGTAAGAATGGTCTCCTTTGACTTCTACATCAGTGTTAATTAAAGGAGAGACCAACTAAAGGATTTAAGAGGTTTGCAAAATGGAGGAAAAAAAGAATGGTTACATGCAACTAACAAAGCATAGGAATCACCATTCCTGTCAATCTGGTCAGCATTTCTGGCAAAATTTTCTTGATAAGCTGCATGACAAAAGATGCAAGCATTCTGTGTAGACAGAGTCACATATTAGCCCCTACCTTAATGAAAACCCCTCTCATGGGTTTGCCTCTGATGGGGTACAACAAAGATTTTTTTTTCACCAAGCAAATAAGTTTGAATTCTAAGTATGCAACATTCATCCTTGCTGTGTGAAACCTCTAACAGGGCTTGAAGTTAGCGGTCACCCACTGACTAAATGCGAGTAAAATCAGTGGACGACTATTTCAGACAACATTCTTACAAGTCTTGTGGGCAACTAAAAAGTGCTATAAATCCAAGATTGAAAATTGTCAATCCTTTATAAGTAGAATGAGTTGTAATTATTCAAGTGTCAATTACAGTGAAAGTTTATTTGATCTATAGAGATTCTTGTTGAAAAACACAATTTCTTCTATGGAAGCACAATTTTGGTAGAAAATTTGACTTGGTTTCTTTCTCACCGAGACATACCGACTAGTGAAGAATGGCTGAGGACTACTCAAAGTCTGAGTGACAACCAAAATATAGGTTCAGTGACATCTCTGCTAGAGAGGAAAGATCTGTGTAATCCATCCTTCACTTGCTTTCACCGTATAATACTTGTTGAATTAGGGAGCATCTCCTTTTCTACCTGGCAGCAGTCCCCAGGCAACTTCTCTACCATTGTGCTCCTCCTGAATATTCTTAACAGTTTAGTGACCACTGAGCAAGTTAATGAGGCAGCCTTCTGTAGAGGCTGCAAGCAGGGAACAATAGTATTCGCAGCAACCAACTGTGAGTGACAGAAAGTAATAAATAGCAGCTCAGCTGCACACTTGGCAGGCTCTCATGAATTGCCTACTGTTAGAATTGATGACCAGTTTATCTGCTCAAAACCACACAGCACTAAGCTCCTCCCACTCTGCATAAAGCTCCAGCAAAGCTGTGGAGCTCATTTCACGCTGTGTGCACACAGTTAAAAGTGGCCATTGTGCTCTATCTGGGGACTGCTGCCAGGAAGAAAAGGAGATGCTCCCTTACATGTCAACCAATCAATTGTCAGCCCTATGAGCTCAGTCAAAGGGAAATCCTCCTCAGGCCTCAAAGATCCCCACCCTGTGCTGCTATCATTTGTGCCATGCCAGTAGGTTTGACAATCTCACTTTTTCATCTGGTTTTATATCTGGCTCTATGTTTTATGACATTCCCTCTAACCAGTAGGGTTGGGCAGTATACCATGTATATCAATGTATATGGCCATAAGTCCATATCGCGATATGTAATATGAAATACCCTTATCATGGTATGACAATATAGAAAAAAAAATGAAACTTTTGGGGGACTAAAATTTCAATAATTTAAATTTTAAAGATGAAAAAGTGTTCATAATTTCAGTATTCATTCATTTATTGATTTCGTCCTGATCTAGAAAATTAGCTGTAAAACTTTTTTACGAATATTTCAGGCACATTTAGCCTTGTCTACAACAGGTTTATCCAGTTTGACGATATATCACAAAAATTTTGGCGATATTATCGCGATATATCGATATGGATTTTTTTTCATATCGCCCAACCCTACTAACCACTGTTGGTCTCTTCTCCAATTTACAGTGTTCAGCAGAAGATGAGGAAGACATTAAGATGCTGGTATCATGGTCCTACCAGGTAAGAGAGAGGGGCAAAAATATAAAAAATAAAAAAATAAAGAAAATAAAAAGAAACTGTTGCAAGTTTAGTTACAAAAACAGAATTCTGCAAGACAGAAAAAGACAATATTTCTCGCTTCCTGCACATTGTCCTGGTTTAATGCTACTGAGTCAGCAAAGTCATGTAATCTAACTGTCTGTGCTGGTTCAAATTTGCTGTGCTGTTTGTGAAGCCCTATGTAAACATACCTGAACTCATTGGCAGTCTGTTGTAAAGGCATTTTCATTTAGTAGGGTCCTATTGAAAGCAGAAATCTTTCATTACATAGCCACCAAACCCCTAAGCAATATTCATTGATAAACTATTGATGTTTCTTTTTCAAGAAATATTAGGTTTTATCCTGAGAACTAGCTCCAGCATTCCTCAAGCTTAGATGTAATGTGCATGGTAAATTGATCAGATTCCTTCAAAATCATTTTGTTCTTCTTTAGGATCTCCCACATGCAGCCTGTTTTGAAATGCCATCTGCACTTCCTAATCCCCCAAAATATTCTGCAAATTTTTAAGCCTAGTATTAGTTTCTTTTATTAAAAAAGGCAGACAGTGGAATTTGTCTCACATGCTTTTGAAAAGTTGGACCAATGCCATACCTCTTTCTTCTGTGGCTGAGACACTGCTTTCCAGCCATTTAATTGTGATCCGTCCTTATTGTGGGTCGGGGAATATTACATATCATTGCATCTTGTTACGTTTAAATCTTACTTTAACTAGAAGTTAAATTTTGCTTTTTGTCTCTTTATGTAACAGGAGGAGGAGCTTGGCAGTACTCTGTTTCACACTCTGAAGAATGATTTTGATTATCTAATGCAATTATGAGGTGGCACGCATTTGCAATAGAGAAAAAAAAAGTGATGGACTGCATTAGACCTGACTTTGATGTCGGAAAAACTGGAGTTATGTGACAGTGTCTGATGTGGGAAATGCATCGGCCATAAACAGAGACAAGAGGAGAGGTGTCATAAGGAAGTGATGGAGCTGGAGGAACCATTGGTAGACTGGTAGAAACCTGAAGTATGATGGACATCGTGTATTGGTGGGCATGGAACTGTTCTGTAGCGAAGATAGGTTTAACCTGTTTCTGGTCGACGTGGAAATACGGCTGGGGTATTTTTGTCTGTAGTCCAGTGAGATGAAAGGTCAGTTCTTGTGTTATACTTCTTGTGCTTCCTGTACCCCAGGGATGACAAACAGGGGGTATTATAGACATTGGTGTAGGGTGACTTTTGCCTGTCACTCCTGTTACATAGCCAGCCAAAATTAGCAGTGTGGTTTGGACTTGTAGATGCAGAATCCTTAAGAAGTCTACAGTCAAAGGATCATCCTCATCTGAGTCTTTACCTTATTAGTGCATTAGGAAGGATATATAGACAGAAAATACAGTGGATAGTGCTCATTTATAGCCGTTGACATGCTTATAGGCTTACATAAGCTGTAAAAGGACTTAATGTTGTCACTCTACTTACATAGCTGACCCAAACAGATGGTTTGGTTCAGAATTAGTATGTCTACAAACCTCTGATAAGTCTGAAGTTTTGTAGGTGTGGCATTGCCTGTGTAGCCTTTATTCTGCTGGAAAATACCATATAAGGCACATTTTGAAGGCATGGTCAAAATGAAAAATCATTCAGAATTTGCTTTGGTGTATTGCAGGTACTTATAGAATACAAGTAAGAGGATTAGATGAACTCCAACCCATTGTTGTGGGTGTGTTGGTTAACTTATTGAAAAAGCTTTGCTTAGTCCATACCCAAAGGTGCTTGATCTTTCCTCACCAAAGTCAATACTTTCCTCTCTTCAATGGTCAGAACATTTCAAGAGGAAGTAATATATTTGAATTTCCAAAACTAAATGGAATGAAATATTGGAATGGGGAATGCCAGTCTTTATTGGGGGTGTAGAGTGTCATGTGGGTGTATTACCAGAATAATGGGGGAATGGATTGGGATCTTGTTGACAAGTTTAGGATTTTTGTGGGTGCCTGTAGCTGCCCAGTCACTGGTTAATATGTCACATTTGGGCTAGTTGCACGGCAATGTCTGTTGCCACACCTGCAAAAAGCTGTTTGCAAAGATGCATTGCGTCCGAGAAAATCATGCTGCAGCTAGAAATTTTCATCTTAGTCCCAAATTAAGTAGACCATGTGAGCTAGAAATTTTGTTTTTCAAAGTATGTGCGCCCATGAAGTTTTGCAAGTTTTGCAGCTTTACAGAGGTGACTAGGTTGTATTGTTGAGTATGGGGATCAGAGTGGACAGTGTGCTGTGGAGGAGAATGCATAGGTCACCATGCCAGGGAGGGAGGGACATATGTGCCCTGGATGCCACATGAAGAGGGGTACCACTGAGCAGCTTCTACTAAAGTCATAAAACCAGAATAATTGTCTTTTGAATATTGAAGAATGAATCTTCTTCAAATGTATTTGTTCACATTCAATCATCCCACTCAATGTTAATGTGTGAATTCCTAAACATGAAATCTCATGATAGTGTTTAGGAGGGTGCAAGTGTTTAGCAGGGTTGAAGCTTGACCATTTTTTGAGTTGGGCTTCAAGTAAATGGTCCAGACAGCACATTGCAAGCAAAATATGTAGTGATCGAAATGGGTGGGGCATTCTTGGATTTATTGATCCTGCTTTAACATACCATAAAACTAAAACTTGGGCATTAAAAAAAAAATTATATTTTCTTCCCAAGTTCCTTCAAAACTTGTTCTAAACATCATATTTACTACAGATGGTTGTTACATTAGAACATGGCATAGTCAGACTTAATGCTGGAGAGTTCTGGGTGCGTAAAGGGATATTCCAGTGACAAAAGAGGAGAGTTTCACAAAATCAGGAAACTTTTTCTTGTTATTGACCTGTAAATTTCATCTCAATAGCATATTGTGTTTAAAAGTTATGAATTTTTAAAGAAAATTTTCAGTTCACAGCATAGCATTGCATTATGGGAAATCTGTGATGTCATACAGGCAGACTTATTTAACGTCCTTTGTATTTTCTTATAATCTTATAATCTATAAATGAAGTATGCAGACACTTTCCAAGTTAAAACCTTTATTTTCCCCAAATTATAAACTCAATCTAAAATGAATTTTGTTCAATGCTTCTCTGGTATCAAATTTCAAGGTCAAATTAAACATCCAAATTTAAAGAACAGTAGAAGCTTTTGGAAGCAATCTGTGGGTATTACACATTTTGTAAGCTTGGAGCAACTGCTTTTGACAAGAATAACCTTTCTTAAAACAGGAATATCTTGAGTCATGAACAAGCTATGGCTGTGGGGTTTCAAGGGTATGTGATGAAATTTTTTGTTTTCTTTCATTTGAGATCCTCTGAAAATGTCATTGGAAAATTCCTTTGAAGGGCAGTCCTGCACAGCTCAGCATACTGTAGCTATGACTCTGATGTTTGGATTTAAGCATGCTACTAAAACCTTGAAATTGCCATTTCTGATAATCTGGGTCAAAAAGTTTATTGGTACATGCTAAGTTATGGTGATGTTCTGGTAGTCCCAGACACATATATTAACCCCCTCTCTTCCCCTTCCTCCCTCTCCTTTTTTCCCTTGCTGGAAATAATAGCTCTACAGCCAAGATTGGGTAAGTAATGGAGGGTGTCAGGTTTGTTGATTGTGGTGCAATTTCATCATGTCATTGGCACCATTACCCCTAGCTATGCCTTTATAAATAAGTTTCAGATTTAAAAAAAAAAACATTTCAGCAGGTCTGCTGTCATTACAAAAGATGAAAAGACAAATTTTCTGAAAAATAGGTTCCACCTCACCCAATGTCGTCTTTGGGTTGGAACCCACAAATTGGGCACTGTGGGTGTAGTCCAACGTACTTGCCTGCATGTCACTTGCACTATAGTATAGATGAAAGCTATTAATGAAACAAACTACAGTAGCTTATTGTTGTAATGAGGGGTCACTTGGCAGTTTAACATTGTGGCGCTAAGGAAGAGCTACAAATGTCACGGTGACCTGAGATGACCTATTCATGGCATATGTTGTGTAGCCATCAAATTTAACAATTTTGCTCAATTATTTGTTAATAGTGTATGTGAATTCTACCGAGTTTTGAAATACAAAGATGCATCAACAGTATGTAAGAAATCCAGAACAAAATGTTGTAGTTTTTGTGTCTGGGAATTCATTTACATCAGGGAGTTTCGGAATTAAGCTGAATCAGGATATTGTTGGAAAAAAATTCCTTTTCGTTGGGCCGTTTGACATGATCAATGGAGGAGGAATTTTTCTAGCTCCTTGCACACCATCTGAAAATAAGTCATGAGATACAGTAGCAAGAAAATTATCTTTGGACTTGTTCAATGGTAAGACATATTGATCTATCACCAGCCCTCGACAGGGATTTGACTCAGTGGCGTAGCTAGAGGGGGGGCAGGGGGGTGCCCCCCCTCCCCCCACAAAGCCTCCGGAGGCCTCTGTCGGAAATTTCTAGTCTCTGTCGGAAATAAATAAAAACAATTCATTTGAAACACTCACAACACTTATGTTTTTAAGCAGAATTACACAGAATTACACATCCACATGTCAATGTGAAAGCCAAAAGTCGGTCTCAAAATTGCAGGAAAGCAAAAAAAACACAAGGTCCCCAGGATTTTGAATCGTACAACTATCAAGATAATCTGTCAGAATTCTTTTGCTTCTGCCCACCCACGAACAATGTCTAGCTACGCCACTGGTTTGACTCCTGGCCGGTTCATGCCAAAGACTTAAAGAATGGAACCTACTGCCATTGTGGCTGGTGCTCAGCATAAGCAATGGAGTAGTGAAAACAAGCCAGTGAGCCACAACTGGAAAAAAGGCTGTGGCCAGCCTGACTTAAACCAATTGGTTAGAAACTGAGCCGTAAAACCTCATCTAACTCGACCACCCTCTGTCCTACCTTGACTAAATATGTGGACCTGTTGACTTCCATCAGTGTTGCATACAAACTTATAGTCCCCCATAAAATCATGTACCAAATGATGTGGGTTTCAAAACAAAATGTAGGGTCATCTACAAAATTATTCCTGGGGCAGGGAGTGCCACCCTGGATGAAAAGATTCCGTATTAACACTAGTTTTCTGTGATATATGAAACTGGATGCCTCTTGTGAGGAGATAAATACAGATCTTGGGTCAAAAAGGTTGGGCACCTGCTCTAAAATCATGCATGTCCACAGCCCTGCATTCCTTACTCCATATGCTGTAAATGCAAAACTATATAGGCCTACAACTCATAAAGGATTCTGGCATAAACAGAAGTTTGCACACAAAACAAAGAAATACCAACAAATCCAATAGGAATGCGAGCTGATGGTTTATTTAATGTTAAGCAATGAAGATGCAATCACATGAAAGAAAAATTTTAATGAAGAAGTTATTAAGCTTTATTTTTTATGTATTTTTTTTTTTATGGTTTTTGTTACTTGTTTTGAAAGCAATACTAGAGTTCAAAGGAATGAATATTTACAATTATCACTACTGCAAGACTGCATTAACCCACAACCTTTACATATCACTAAAGGCTGGAACATTGGCCTCTTTGGATGGAAAAGTTCATTTCTTAAAACTGTGGGTATACTTTCAAATACACAGTGCCTGTCCTTATCCACTCACTGCAATAACTTCAGGACTGTCAAATACGTTGTGCTACAGTTATTTATGAACTGAATTCTCTTTCAGCAGTTGCTCAGTCTTACCAATTTTTAACCAATGCTTAATCTAGCTACTCTAATATCAGATGATGATACCCTACTGGGCATTCCCAAGTAGGTTAGAAGGAAATGCTCTAAAGAATCACTTTCTTAAAACAGCAAGGGCTTCTGGTCTGGCATTTTTATACAGATTTTTCATATCTGCAGATCAGATGCATGAGGCCTCTGTTGAAACTGTGATACTGCTCGTGCATGAACCCAAAAGTTTAAGTACTGTAGCCATCACATTCATTTTGAGCCAAATTACACCCATTTTGGTGAAAAAGGCTGTTAAGCAGTATTTCGTGTAGATGGAATTTATTTGTTAGGCTAGACAGTGAACCAGAACACCCTTGTATCATGCATATTCATGGCTGCATATCTTGCTGTTTAAGTAGAATCAGTTTCTGAAGTAAATACAGTAAGTTAAAGCTGTTGACCTCATCACTGATCAATGGAGGCTCTTTAGAAGAGATATCAATCACCTACCAATTACTCTGCCAATTCCATTGGTTTGATTTCACAGCTCCTTATAAAAAACATACTGCTTTCTTCTTTGGTAGCAAATAAACTCTTTCCTGAGGTGTGACAGATGTCTGTCCAAAGCCAATTGTGATTTGGCAGTAACAGGCACAGAAGGGCATCTACAAGGCACAAGAAGCACTGCTACAAAAGAGGAAACATTTCCAACAATTTTTCTGTGTACCTCCTTTCAACCACCACACAGAGTGAAGGACTTAAAAGTGCACAGTGTGGACCAGTCATAGCATCTCTCAACATCTTGGCCACTGAGTACTTAGTCCACACCCCTATCCTTAGAGTCTGAAGTGGGTCCTTTACAGTTGACTTGAACTACATCCCACCTGGTAGTTTCAAATTCAACAAATGGATAGCATGAGTTCACTGGAGGAATTCTTCATGCCATCCCATCCAATGCATTGTTCATCCCTGGAGACATGCTTCTCCTTGAATGCCCCTTCCCTGGTGCCCCTCAGTGCCCTTTGTAATGGAATGTCTTTCCTGCATCCTACAGTGACATCACTTCCTGATGATATCCACTCTTTTGAGAACAGTCTACTCAACATATATTTTCCAAAACATACAAATATTTTTTTTTTTTCAAATGCTTACAAATATATTCATAAAAGTGACATAACAAGATGAATGGATATATTGAAATACTTAGCTGATAAGAAGATGTGAAGAGAATAAAAAAAAAAAAATCCTCAACCGACAAAGAAACGACCACAACATATGACCCCTCCATGAAGAGGTCACCTCAAAATTTTAACAACCTTACAATGAAAAATTTATATTAATTCCCATCCCTCTTAAATACTTCCAAAAAATTCCTCCTCACTTTGCAGATCACTTTCATCCTCCTTTCTTATTTTTGGTTAAAATTGCCCATTTTAAGGATTTGATTTGGGATGAAGTCATCATTTATCTTTTATTATTGAAGGGATTTTATGCATTATAATGGTTACACAGTTGAAACAAGTCAGCACACATCTGGATTTATGTGCAAGGCTGGTCTTTGCACAGCTGTGTTGGTTGTATAGAGAGAGACTCTGTGTGTCATTCTTAAACACTGGTTCTGATTATGATGAAAACACTAAGAATTCCTGTGACAAAAATCTGTCTATGGCCCGTGGTACGATGTACTTCACTCTAACACATATGCACAAAACATAGTTTTGAAGAGCTTGGTGCCAAAATGAAAAAAAAAGTAGAAGGAAAATCTACAATGTATGGTTCCAAGGTGTTTTGACTTTAATTTTTTCCTTAAAATAATATCTGCCTTACATCTATGTATGCATTGCAATATGTCCAGTCTTCCCATAACATAATAACCACTGTGTTTTCAGTATTTTAAATTGGGTCATTTTCCTCGTTTTGGAACCAAGCTCTCCATTTGTACTTTTTCCTACACCGTTCCATACAGAGAATGCTAGTTCACTACAAGAAGTAATTTAATATAATTTACACCCTTTAAACAGTACAAAATATATACCATTTAAAACATCTCATGAACCTCTGCTCCTTACATAATGTGTCAAAATAAAATACAAAACAAAGTACATCACTCATCTACATAACAATGTAAGATCCTTGTGATTTTGTCAGAGTAATTTTCAGTGTTTGAACCAGATTGTGAATTCTTTTCTTGTAAGGTTGCCAACTCTGAAAACAATATTCCAGGAGGAACTTTGGAGAGTCGGACTTCTTTGTACGCAATTGTCACAGGACAATGAAGATCTCCCTAACTACACACCTAAAGTCTACACAGTTGCTGCAAATCCTCGGAGCCTCCTGGTTAATTGTTCCATGTTGGCAACCTTTCATTAAAGTAAGGATCCAGAAATGTGCAGACTTGTTCCATTTCTAACGATTTGTTTTATTCATCATTCTTCGCTTCGAACACCTCACCTGATTTCATGGCTGGATAACGAAACACACACACACCTACTCTGCAACACACAATATGAATAAAACAAAACATGCACAGTACTGTCAAAGGTTTGCATATATAGTATATATAATATATATATAAAGGACATATGAAGGCGAGAACCTCGCAGTAAAATATATCTCTCTCTTTGTTTATATAAATGGGCATAGGACACACAAAAAAATAATACTTTTTGTCTTTCTTGAAAAGGTTTCTTTGCAAATATTTCAGGAAAAAGCAGTTTTCCACAGGCCTTTTGTTTATAAACTCAGACATGCGGAACTAGGCACATATAACCAAACTGTTGTGATCGGTAAATGGGCAAAATTTCCTAGATTTGAAATTATCTTAGCCACAGAAATTAAAAACACACAACATTAAAGCAGGTATTATTCCACGTCGAAAAGTGAAGCCAATATACCAACGCTTTATGTTACCCTATTAGTCAGTTCAACTGCAATCTGCATTTTCTTATGGCAATATGAAGTGTTTGAAGTGTTTTCATATTCAGAAGGAGGGGGGGAGGGGCACCAGGGGCCTCCAAGCCCAACCCCTGACCCCATCCCCACCCACTCACCCCTTAGCTATGCCACTGATTGGTTGTAATTAATCTTGTCATGTATGACATGAACAAGTTTCCAGCTCCTCAAGGGCAACAAAATTTTGACCTTTCCATGCAGCATTTTCACTACCATATTGTGAAGTGAAAAAATCCACATCTAGCTGGTTTGAAATTCTTTAAAAAATCTGGGATGATATCTGCCTTGAATATGCATTCAAAAGCAGTTCTATGGCCTTACAAAATTTTATACGTTCTCCATGGCTCCTGTCATTTTTATAAAATTCCACCACATTTTCAGGCCTGGAAACCAAACTTGAATATAAAATTCCATCTCATGGGACTTTTCCAGGCTGCAAAAGCCCTTCATAAGGGTGGTAAATATACTGTAAAGGCAGATGGTAGGGAAATGTAATAAAAGTGTGATGGAAAATTCTTGTCCTTTTGTTATTGCAAATGAGAAAGGGATGGGGGGGGGGGGGGGTGAGGTTGCTGAACTTATTCTAAACTTAACCAGTTTCACACATTATTAGTATTACTTTTCAAGACTGATAAGAATTAATAAGAAAATGGGTGTTCAAATGAGATTTTTTTTTTCAGAGAGATTTGTAATTTCCTGACTTCACTTTTTGGCACTGCTTTAATATTCTGCATTTTTCATTTCTAGATCTATATGAAAGCAAATTACTTAACAAAGAGGGCCTGTGTGCTATCATGTGACCGATGAAGTGACTGATCTGTAACAATGCTTTTCTTGTTCAATATTTAACCTTCCTCTTTCAGACATTTTTGGAGGCAACAAATTAGATGGGTCATGTGCCTATGAAATAAAAACAAAACCCAGACCACTTGTCCTGCAAACACTACAAAAAGTCTATCCTCACTTCCAAAAAATAAAAAGCTTTTTACCCCCTAAACCCCTACCATCCCCACAAACAAATAAGACTTAAAGTAACTAAGAATAAACTTGGCTGCTAAAAACATGTAACTAGTATGTTTTAACAGTTTTGGCAGA
Source organism: Holothuria leucospilota (assembly GCA_029531755.1). Classification (NCBI taxonomy): domain Eukaryota; kingdom Metazoa; phylum Echinodermata; class Holothuroidea; order Aspidochirotida; family Holothuriidae; genus Holothuria; species Holothuria leucospilota. The sequence goes on along the minus strand of CM055961.1, from coordinate 75,602,000 downwards.
CAATAAAAGTTCACTCTTGCATTTCTTGTTTTCTCCCTGGCTAACGTCTACATCTCTTAAAACATGAAACTATTCTCTCCCGCGAGTTGTATCCGTTACTTCTAGGGGCAAGCATGACAATGACCTATTAAAACCATAGGTATACTCCTTTTCTCTGCCAGTATGTATGGCAAGTTAAACTTGGCAATTTGTGAAAACATAACCAATAAGAAAAAGCCAAGACCCTAGTAGGCCTGTACATCTAATGTTTAGGGACCAAACCATTTTCAAACGTAATAGGTCAAACCCATATGGAAATGCCAAAATGCTTCATGGTCTGTCATTCCGATTTTTCCCACCCAGTCCAATTTAAGAAACATGAAATTTGGAGTCTTGATCGCCATCAGGACAGTGTGATAATGAAGATTTCCTAGAAAATATCTCTTAAGGCCAGTTTATACTTAACTATAGCACTATAAGCTATGAAGCTGAACACTGTTACACTCTGAGGATGTAGGTGATTGGCCCTGAAGAGTAAGGGACGTCCATTTATGATTCTTACAGCTTTATAGCGCGAGGAAATTTGTAAGTATGAACTGGCCTACAGAATTCCCGCTCTAGTACTTTCAGGGAGCACTTCTCATCTTAACTGAATAATGAACAAATAAATATATTGCTGTTACCAAGGAGAGCTTACCCCTCTTTCTACTGTATTTGATTTGATTTTATTTGATTTCAAATTGGTATGAAGATATCATTAGATTCCATCATGAATTTCCAACGCCCATGTTAAAGCATTCTGAATCAGGGTAGCCTTCTGTAAATTGTGTCACCGACTATATAGGTTCCTTTCGATTTAAGTTGTAATGATACAATTTTGCAAACAAATTTTTTGTCAAAAGCTAGAAAACACACTAATGTAGGAAAACCATATAAATGAGAATTTGTCAAGCTCTGAAAACAGTCTCATATCTAATCCATTTTTATACTGTGCAAAGCTATTCAGTAGATCACTGACACAAAGTCTGGGATGCCACTGATTGTTGGCAGTTAATAAACATTGCACTGTCAGATGCCACCATGGGGTAAAACTGTTTTTGGCAAGATAAGCTTTGCTGCAAACTGATTAAAAATTTTGATCCAATTTAATGAAATCTTTGAGAGGTAATTTTTGTAATTTTCCAGTTTCATTTTTGATGAAGTTTTGTTTATCAAGTAATTAAAACACTTGTTTTAGCCCATATGCTAATTTTAGTACACATCAGGATCATTCAGTTAACAGTTTTCTTACAGACATTATTCCTGTGCCATAAATACCAATTTGCCATAAATATCTGTTTTTTGCATTATATTTTTTTTAAGACAGACCATCAAATCACTTTTTTTTTTGAAAATTCTGAATTCTTATTGGACAATTGAACTCACATGATAATACTCTTGATCCTATGCCTACAATGACAGAAGACATGCATGTAGCTGAGTGTCACATATTTTGAACCCTACAAAAGGTACACTCATAGCAAGTTAACACAATGGCTCATTCACCACCAAAGTGCACCAAACTATTTTAGTTCCACAAAGGCTTCAGCAATGCAAGTTGAAAATATCACCTTGTGGTTTTTATTTCTTAGGTCTAGTTTGGCTTATATGTTAGGGTATTTTCTAATCCTTTTTTTTTTCATCATTTACCAAACTCCAAAGTCTACCGTTTAAGTACAAAAGGCCACGTGTCATTGGTAAAGTACATTAAGGTTACCGCCCCCCTCTTTTTTTCTCATCCACTGAAAGTTCACCACGTAACTTAACCTTAAAACACTGTAACCACCTACCACTAGAAACTATTAATAACTAACCTTTATCTAAAGACTCATCTTTGCCACTTGTACAAAGTCTAATAGACCTACAATTGCTTTATCTTTTAAACCTCTAACTTTATCTATACTAAAGGTATTTTATGCTCTCATCCCTGTTTGTAGTCTAGGGTTTTGTGAGGTGATTTATCCATGGTACTCTAAACAATGTGGTACCATCAGGGCTAGAACTGCATGGCTTAAACTCCTAAACACCTTCCCTCTCTGTTTGCTTAATACACATCCACTATTGCTGTGACCTTTCCTTTTGCTGTTTGACTTCCAAATATTTAATCTGTTTCCCTTTCAAGCTTTGCAATTCTTCTTCAGAGTACATAGCTTTATAAGTTATATAAAACATTGCTAGCAACTGGTACTTAAGACTCTGTTTAACTTTGAAAGGTAAACAACTTCATCAAATCTGGTGAAAGATAAAAACGGCTGTTACATTGCTGTAAAACAATCCAAGATTCTAAATTCCTGATTTATCACTCAAAGAATTACAGTACTCTGGTCTCACCTTTTAAAGTTTTTCTACAACCAACCTTTGTCTTCCCTTGTTTGTGCTTAGTATTAAACATCTAACACTCTAATAGCAGGAATGGTAGGATGGAGGTATCTGTGATAACAGTGGTTTTGCTGCACCTGTGAAACTTTAGCAGCAAAGGCCAGATTTCCAAAATGGTTGTTCAAATCCTGCAGTTTAGTGAATTTAATACTTTAAAATCACTGACAAACTGGAAAATTTACACATGTGAAAGCTGGGGGACAATGGGGGTCCATTCAAACCATTGAATCCGCTTTCAATACACCCCTTTATTTATGCACTTATAAACACAGCTTCCGTGAAGAAACACTTTACCAACATGGAAACTCGAACAATTGGAACAATTTGCTTAATGTTTCATGGTACCTCTTAAATAGCACAGAAGCATTAGACTTGTAACTTAATATTACACTACAACTCTACGATCTGAAGTGGTACCACTGAACTAGGTCATACAGTCAACCAGAAACTTTTCTGTAGATGGTTTGTTCAGGAATACTGCCCAATATCCCCACCTCATTCAGCCCTCTCTTCATTTTCTCATATTTCCCATGGCCCCTTCCCGCCCCTACCCCTACTCTTGTCCCATCCCTACAACTTCTACTACATCTCCATTCTTCTCTTCCCACTTTTGGTCATTTCGTTAATGTTACATTTTCCTAACTTTGTCAAACGGAAGAATGTGAAAATCGATCATTTTTCCAGTATAAAACATACAAAACATCACCTAAAAGTAATTTAGAACATATTACATTCCAAATAAAACGTTGAAATCCTGTCATGTCTATTACATACTTGAGACATGGTTTTACTATCTAATTTCTATTTCATGCATAACAGCAGTTAATTGGTCTGAGATGAGAAGACAGCAAAAATCCTCCCAATTAAGTCACATTTTTCAATCTTGAAATTGAATGAACTTAACTGTTCTATGATTGCCAATATTCACATATCTTGTGAAATGGTTCTGACATATTTCTCCTCCCCCTCCCTTACCCCCACCCTTCCCTATAACCCTTTCACTTTCTAATCTCCCTCCCCCACCTATTTACAACTCCGTTCACTTTTTAACCCGATGATACCAAGCCAATCTCTATTCCAACTATCTTTTAGCTCCCCCTACCCCCTCCTCCAATACCTACCCCCAACTTACACTGAACTTAACAATATTTTAAACCTCATTTTTTTTCCTTTTTTTCTTTTGTTCTCTTCCCCATTTCCCATTGTTGAACTTTCATCAAACTTTTGTTTCTCTAAGAAAGTCATAAAATTGCTAAAAATGCATTGAAAATTGGAACCCTTGCAAAGGGCATTAATAAAAGCAAAAGAAATTCTTTTTGTTTAACAAACAGAGAAAAAATACATGGCATAAATTGATGGAATTATGGATGAAATTTAAAAGAAAAAAAGTCAATGGAAAGATGATGCAATAAAATGGTTTCCTTTGTTCGTAATTAAGTTGAAGAATAGATAGACCTATTGTTGGTAGACCTGTGGGTACATGTCCGAGGTTACTTGGTATGTGTAGTGTGGCTGGTAGGCAGGACTCTCTGGTGCATCACCACCTAAGAGGGGAGTGAAGAAATAGTTGTACAGTTATAAATGAGAATCTGAACTATCTATTTCTTCAGAAAGAAATTACAAAAACAATTTTGAGAATAATTCCCATATCTGGAAACTTTTCTAAGGGAACTGCCTCATCTTTTTGCATCTCCTCATAGGCAAAGATACTGGGGAGGTGGAATGGGCAGGGGAAGGGAGAGGGTGGGGGGATTTATCTTGCATTGAACACAAATATGATATTCTGAACATACTTCAAAAAAAAAAAAAAAATGACTGAAAAATGTTTAGGTGGCCTTGATTCTTGCTACTTCACTTCTCATGGCTTGCCTCATAAGCTAGGATGAAAATGCTTTAAGTGACAACGTCAAAATATTTCCATCCCATACATTTGTATTTCACACAACTCTCAAGAAAATCCCCCCCCCCCCCACCCTTCTTTTATTTCCCCTATACAGGTTGGTAGAACTGTCCGCTGTATACCCATATGCACCTCATGTGTTGCAGGTGGAATAATGAAAGACGGTAGATGGCACACATAAAAGCATGCATTGACGTCACATCAGTGGACAAAAAATTAAGCCATGCAGCTAGATAAGGCACATGACTTTGATACACATACTACTGTAGACACAACACAGTCTTTGCACTCACATATAAACAAACATATCATACTTATACAAAAATTAGCTGTCTACATTTCACATTTGTGTTTGTGTACATTGTAGTGCTATGCGTTTTCCTCAGCCTACCCAGAGCCCTTCTGTTATGTGTTGGCCCGTAGCCAGACTAACCAATGAGGGGTGGGGGGGGGGGCACATTAATGTTTGAGTTTCGCCAGCCTGCGGGAAGGGTTTAAGGGGAAAATTTTTGCCTATTTCAAGGACACTAGGTGCAAAATGGTGCGAGATTTTCCATTTTTCCTTCATATATTTGTATTCCAACAACGCTGGTCTCGTAATAAATTTTTTTCCTCCTTCAGTGCAAGACCTTTTATTGAGAAATTGGGGGGGGCACATGTCCCCCCCCCCCCTCCGTGGCTACATGCCTGGTTTTGTGACGTCATATGCATAAATACATTCAAACTGTTAGCCCTTTTGTTTTTCCCATCCCGTCCCTCTCTTCTCCATTCTGATCAAGCTACATAATGATATAATATTATTTCAGCCTATGATCTGAGATCCAAAACTGGGACAGAAGATCCAGGTGTGTGTGATAATCCCTTTTACACCAAGTGACATCAATCACAAGGCCTCAGTGACAGTGAAATAGAATGTACCATTAGTGTCCCATTCTATACTGCTGCCAATATACAACTATGGCTTGTCCATTGTAATCTTTGAACACTGCACTGACATGGGGCCTCTAATTGGATGGACAGTGTATTGATCTATTGTTACCACACTGGCCCACTCTCTCACACAACAGCCTTTTCATGCCTTAATTACAATTTATCCAGTACACAAGGTATAATTTATAAGACCTGTACCTCTTGCATCCCATAAACAAGATTGCCAAATTGTTCCAAACCTTTCGCAACAATGTAAAGCAGTTTTTGTAAGCATAACCCAAGTGGTTTCAATAATTTAATTCTCAGAAACTCAAAACCTCTCAGCACTGTAACTGAAAATTTCCAAACTTAAACAATTAATAGTAGATAAATTACTATCAATCTTCTGATCAAGGGTCTGTATATTAATGGGCATACATGAAAAGGTCCCAAATGGCTCTGCATCCTAAGCCTACATCTGTGCTTTACCACTTACTTAAGGCTTTCCCAATTGTAGTCAAAGTGGCCCAATCGGCCCCACAGTGGCCATGTAATGAGTCAGTAACACATTCAGCAAATTGCTTGGATCTAATGTATATATGCATGGTCTTTGATTAAATGCCAGATATGTTTTTTACCAAAATTATACCATATCTTTATTTCAATAACGTTTTGAGCTGTCTGTAAAATTTGCCCAGCTGTATTAATTAACCCTTCCCCTGCAATAAGGAGGGATAGTGAGCGATACTTCTCTCCAGCTTTTTCAAGACCAAGTAAATTAAGGATAAAGGGGCCACTGAGACGAACAGAGAAATACTGGTCAGATTACAAATGAGTCCATTTTAAGGAATTTAGAAAACTAAAGAATTTAGACAACTTAATATATGCACAAACTTCACTAATACTCTGATGGTATCCTCTGATGCATGTGATATCCTGCTTACTCCACCTGCAAGTTGCAACTTTTTTGTGATACCTCTAAATATCTGCCCCCCTCCCCTTCATCAATCTGAGATAGGTGGTTGCAGATAAGCATTCTTAACTTTATTCCCCTACAGATCTCTTAAGAAATTCCTATGAGGGAGGGACAGGAAAGTTGATCAAGTGTGCGTGTGTGTGGGGGGGGGGAGGGGGGAGGGGGAGGGGGTTCACTGTTCTCTTGTCTTGTGCACTGATTGATATGGTTGTTCCTACAAGTAGGTTTTAACTTAGTGCCATCAGAAATACAAGTCAAAGACTTGTGAGAGGCAACTGTACACAGGCCTACCTTTGTACATATCCTAGGTACCATGACTGGACAACTCCCCCACGGACAATTCCAACAGGGATGTCTTTTCCTTGACAATCTCCCCTGTAAGCCTCCTCACAATTTCCTCGGACAATTCCCCTCCATGACATTCACCCCTCAGACAATTTTCCCCACCATAAAGTTTGGATTTCGCTGGGGTGACAATTGTCAGGGGTGAAAAATTATCCGAGTGACAACAGTCTGGGGCAGGAATTGTCTTGGACTGAATTGTCCCTAGGGTAGTTGTCCGGTGGGTGAAAATTTTGGGTGGGAATTGTCCGAGCAGTTGTCTGGGAACCTTCAAGCACAACACCATACTAACCATAGGCCTACTGACATCAATTTACTCTTCACACTCAGTACTGTTCTTCCTCCTTCTAATGCACTTATCAAGTGAATGAGGCACCCCACTAGCCCCCCCCCCCCTCCCCGACATGGTCAGTCAAATGTGAGTCATTGACCAATGACAGTGTGACTCACATGTACGTCCTTGTCCCAATATTGCCAGTCACTAGAGTGACAAAGAGGTGAGTCATGTTACCTCAGATGTCGGTCACTTTGCTTACCAAGGGGTGAGTCACTGTGGGTCATTTGTTACCTCTTGTTCAAAGATATCAACACTGCTCCTCATGTACAATCAGAACTTGTTGTCAGTAAGTTTGGTGACTCACATGTCCATTAAATGTGCAAACTGCTCATCACTTTGGTGACTGAGGTGTGTGTCATTTCACACAAGTTGTCAATCACAGAAATAACTGAGGGAATGTCAATGTATGTTTTGTCAATGAAGTTGCGGACAATGTCTGACCATGCCCAGGGGGTGGTGGGTACATCACTCAATTGATAGGTGCATAATCCCTTCCCTCTTAAAGTTATTTACACAAGTATCAAATCATAACAACATTAACAGGTCTACATCAGAGTGTAACATGCAAACTAAATAAATACATTATAATTAAAGTAGTAGCAAAATATTTAAAACCGTGATTGCTCATTTGAAACAAAAATAAACCTATATGAACATCTGTATGAAATGAAACATATTTGCAATGATTACTAAATGGGCAGTTTGCAAAATGTACAAAGAGTATGAAAGCAGCCGCGGCTGTATAGCACAACTGGGCTCTCTTTGACCACAATAGAGAAGTTGATACATACTGCAATGTTGCGCATTGATTTATAAGAATACAGTTTCCATGGTGACTACATTTTAGTAAGTGCACTCCAGTCAACATTAGGCCCTCAAAACACTGTACTTTTCAAACTTTGACTTTCGCAAGGTCATTTTAGGACCTCCATTGAAATGAAATTTGACAAGATTGTGTATACATGTTGTGTATGTGGGGGGGGGGGTAAGGATTACATTTTAAAGTTTTTACTGCTGAAAACATGTCCTACATTTTGCCTGAACTGGCTTTTTTAAAAACGAATATTATCTGTCATGGGAATAGCCCTTGCAGTGCTGCATACCATAGCTCTGACCTCTAGTTATCGATGATGTATTGTCTTCACCAGTGTGTTACTATTTGAGTCATCCTGTGAGCCTACAGCATTGTGTTTCTGCCTAGTGGGTTAATGTGTGACATGCCAGGCATATACCTCATGAGATCAATACACCTCATGAGATCAATGTACCTCGTGAGATCAATGTACCTCATGAGATCAATGTACCTGGTGAGGTCAGTGTACCTTGTGAGATCAATGGGGCTAGTGAGGTATAATTATTCAGGTCTGATTTTTAAGGAAATTTTCAGGTTGCCCATCGGACAACCTGAAGCTAAATTTAGGTTGTCCAAAATAGTTTTTGGTTGTCCGAATGAAAGTGACAAACAAGAGATGAACAATTCTATTTCCTGTCTCTGCCATAGAAAACAAACATTTACTTTAAATTCTGCATTTTTCCATATTTATTAGCATGGTACAATGATGAATGGTAGTCAATACCATTGTCTCAATGCCACTTCTTAAGGGGGTTTTTATGACATACTTTCCTGCTGATGTAGGGAACTATTAAGTTACAAATAAAATCTACTCGTCCATCGGACAAGTTCAAAACGAGAAAGTGGTTGTCCGATGCAAGTTTTACCCGTCACGGACGATCGGACGAGTGCTAAATTTCAGCCCTGTTATTTCATATAAAAGAGCTAAGAATTTAACAGCAATTCAGTCAGCAAACAGCAGCCAGTTGAGAACACACCATAGGCCTGAAGTGCTGCAGTCATCCCGTGCATATATAACCTTGTAGAAACTATAACTTGAATAAACTTGAGAAACATAAAAAAAGTGCTGGTATTCTTGACTCTGTCTCCATCATTTCGACCAACTCGGCAAACGTTACAATACGTTCTTTTCATAGTTGGATAAAGGCTAATTTCTTGGACATATGGCTTTTCACTCCAGTTTGATGGGAAAATTCAAGTATACTGTAAATAACCAATGTGGCACATTTTAAGTCTTTTAGCCTTGAAAATTTCCCTCCAAGTCTTCAAATTTATGTTTCTGTAATATGACTTGAAATCTGTCTGTTCTGTGAGAACACTTCAATAATAATAATACATAAAAAACAGAAGATAAATTCACAATGCACATGATACTATGTACACCTACACTGTAGTGATCTAGCTTAACCACACAATGATTGCCGTTGTCAGTGCTGTAACATATCTGCTACAGTGAGGGATAACATTAGGCTATCAGTAGGCCCTCAAATATAAGTTCTTGAAATTATCACCCTCAAGTCAAAACCCTTGCAGTTTATTATCATCACTGGATTGATTCTTCATTCTTTCCATGTTTTTTGAGTGCTAACCATTGCTAACGTTACTCTGCTGCTAATGTTTCAAGTTTGACAGCAAGTATAACATGGCTTCATACTCTTAAAGGTTGTGTGACATGAAAATAATATAGTTGGATATTTGATGAAAAAAGCATTAAAAATCCAGAAAATAGTCACAATTCCCATTAAAATCCATCAAATATTGACCATTTTACAGGCCAATTCCTATTTCACACTTGTATCATGAATAAACACGAGCTAAATATGCAAATATGTGACATCCAAAGAGGGACATACCATATATGGCAAATGTTAGCCTTTGTTTTTTCAACCTTAATTTCAAGGACACTGGTAGCATTGTTATTCCCCGAGGGGTTTATTATAAAAGTTAAAATTTTTTCCTTAAAAAATATTGATATCACTCACCAAACTGTAATCTGTATGATCAGTAATTAAGAGATAATTTATATAGGGTTATCAAAAGAAATCTTCACACTGTGCAACTCTCCACATCATTGTTTTTGCATAGGCAATGAGTTACTTCAGAAACCATCAAACTTTGAAGACGTATATTTTGAGAATGGTAAAAGATATTGAAATAATTCTAATGGATCTTTGATTGGAGGACTTAAAGTGTACCTAAAGTCTGAAAATTCAAAAATATATATTACAGAGCATGAAAACTGAATTCCAATGGTCCAATTCCCATCTTCACAGGACTTTCTTAAGCTGAGATATAAAATGTTGAAGTTTATTCCCTCGATTTAAAAAGGTAGATTGCGCAATAATTTGTGATGTCATTGTTGTACTACTCAAATTACAATCTTTGTATTTCTTTGTTTTTCTGAAAGCCACCGCACCTTGTGCCAAAATGTGATCGCGTTCTTACTGCTTTGGGGTGACTTGACTATATAAGCCCTCTCTGTACAGCATGTCATGCAAGAAAACAGGAAGCGGTCAAGGTCATATAAGCATTTTTAATTTTAAAAGAAAACAAAGCATTTAATGTGAGTTGTACAACAAGAATGTCAAAAATTATTGCGCAATGAACTATTTGGATATAAGTGAATAAATTTTAACATTTAATATCTCAGCAATGGAATAAGCTATGACAATGGGAGTTGGACCAATAAGATTAATTTTGTAACCTCTAAAATATATATTTTTGAATTTTTAGACTTTAGGTCCACTTTAATTCTTTAACTGACAAGTGAAACAGCTCTTTTGGTGGCATGTCACACAACCTTGAAAGGAAGTTCAGATCAGTTGCTGTATACCTAATGTGCACCCCATGGATGACATGACCACTTGCAAATTATAAGTAATTTATACAAACATATACCACCCTCACAGCCACACTTCTGATGAACATTGCTAATGTTATGCATGGGCGTAGATCATGGGAGGGGGGAGATGGGATAAGGCCCCCCCCCCCAACTTTTTCAATAATATAACATAGATTACGAACTGACACTAAACTTTAAAATCTAAATTGCTCCCAAATATGGCACCATTTGCCATATAGACACCTTCCAATTTCCACTTTTTTCAAAGGGGAGGGGAACACCCCTCCTCTTAGACCCCTCCCCCAGGATGGTGATTCGCAAATGGTCAAAAGTTCCCCCCACCTTTGGAGATGGATCCACGGTCATGACGTTATGCTATTTATTTGACAGCATTGGATAAACTAACATTAGCAATACTTAGACTGATTCCTAGCCAAAGCTTCATGACTTTCAGTGCATATCAATTTGTATGCATGATAGAGCTATTGTTACCTGTCATGACTGATAGTAAAAGAAACTGCTACCTTCTTTAGAATTAGAGGGTAATTAACTCATACTGACAGTTTTCACATCATTACTGTCTGGTTTACAACTATTAGAATTTGAGCAAAATAATGTGCAGCCCACTGGCCAATAACAAAAAGATTAGTAGTTTGAAGGTCCAGTGTTATCTTTGTGGATGCATAGTTAAATTCAATTTTATCGACTGTTAGTGCGATTTACACAACGGTAATGCTTAGAAGCCATTGTGGTAGGAAAAATGCTGTCAAGTAATGCCTTCTGTGATAAATATAAAAGAGATTATGAAATGTTTTACTGCAAGCTTTCGCATCAGTATTGTTACAGTATTTCTCTGCACATATATAAAGACAGTACAAGATAAAAATGACATCATTCATTTTGCTTCTGTTTTTTAATTGTAATGCCATGCAGGAGTATTAAACTAGTCAAACAACATGAAATCTGCCATTTCCAAATTTGGGCAAAGTATAAAGATAGGAATTTCAGGGACCCGTCAGAAGTGATGTGTTTTTAATTTTATTGTATGAAATCAGTAAAGGGCCTAAAATTAAGCATTCTTTTACTTGTTTGTCACTGTTTAATTAAAGTAATCATAACAAAATTAAAGGGAAAATGCAGTCACCCCAATATGAATTTTGTACACCCAGGTATCCCAATTCATGAATGGCTCTTTACACACATGTGATAATATCTTTGTTCCTAAATTGTGTCCTTGATTTACCTTCTGTGTGTAAACTTTATTTTCTGAAATGTCATGAACTGTGTTCACAAGGGAAATCATAGGATATTTGTACAATTAGGTATGTTTGAAAAACGTTTGGGCAATTGCTTATCACCTTTAATTTCTAAAAACTTTTTCTCCAGTTACTCAAAATGAAGGAGCTCACATTAGACATCAGATTGATGGCATCTGAAGTAACTTCAATCAGGAAAATTAATTCTGATGCATAAGGTGTGTTTCTTTGGTTTCCACAGAAGTAAAACTTTAAATGGGTCCTTTCTGATCAACTCTGCAAACTGATGGTAGCTTTGTACGTGAAAGTGTAATGAGGGATGAATTTCGCATGCTAACCATCGTGAATACTCATGTTCAGAGAGATATCTCTCTCAGTTTTGCTTGGTCTATTGCTACCTTTTAGCTTTTACCATGTCTTCACCAATCACTTAACAAGAGGTACAGATCACTTGTTGAGGACGATGAGCAATGCACTTGCTATAAACAGCCTGACGCCAAACGTCTGTTTTTGAAGATGCTTAATAATTGCAGTTCTGAATTAAACATTACAAGCACCCAATAGGGCTGCTTTATATGTATTAGGACACCCAAAATGGCAATGTAGAGCACTTATGGTTTTGCTGTTAATTACTCAAAAAGGGTGAAGGCATGATTTGCTTCTGCAAAGCTAATGTGATTTAATGATGAACCACTTTATGATGCTGCAAGTATCTACAGAAAGAAGTTTCAATTATGAAAAAGTGTTTTCATTTAAGGACCACTGAAAGGCCATTCTCCTAACATGACCCACATTGTGTACATTCCCGTACCTCTACTGCAACAGAGATCAAATTTCACTCTTTTGGGAGACACTATGGCCCAAGGTGGTCAATCCTTGTCCAGTCAATGAAACGGAAGCTTCCAGTCCCACCCCGTTAGGACATGCAATCTAATAACAGCTCAAAGGGGCTAAGCAGTGTGAATGGCCTCTGGGGGTTATTCGCAGTGTGTTACAAAACATATACAACTAAGTTACACTTGGCCAGACCGATCATCAATTAAGTGCCTTGAGCAAGTAATAACCCTTGAAAGGTGCAACCCTTGAATCCTCATACATAACTCAGGTGTTCTAAATGTTCTAAAGCCGCAAGGCAGATGAACACACTATGTTTTTGATCAAAATATTTTTGTCCCTTTCTTTGTTTGGGGTAGTATTTAGCTAGCAAGAAAAAACCCTTTGTCACTTATTTTAAACTACCGTATGTGGACAATTTAACAAACTTTTATACTATTTGAAAGGATCTCACAAGAAGCACAGATAGCCCTTTGTTTCCCACTTGCCTCCACTAAAAACTTGCAACACACATCCTTACATAGGAATTCATTTTTTTCCCCTGACAAAATTTCTTCAAGTTTCAAGGAGGTGATAGAACCATGTGTGGTATAATTTCTTTGTAAATTGGACATTCTCTTGCTGATGAAAGAAGCCTACTTCTCATCTCAACCAACTGAAAAATTTATACAAAGGCACATTGATATGAATTCTACCACCCCTGGCTACCCGTTATTGAGAATCCTGCATCTGATTGGTTAAACACTGACCTTTTATTCCACAACATATGGTCAGTAAACATAAACACTGATAAAAATGAAGATTTTCACACATTTTCGGTGGTAGAATAGGAATAAACCACATTTGTCAGTCTATTATTGTCTCATATACCATCTCGACTCCCAATTTGCAAAATAATGGACTCGTCTTCGTCTCGTCCGCTGTTTTGCCAAATTTGGTGTCTCAACAGTTTATTCACCAGTAATAGTCCGCCAAATGCGATATATTCCTTAAAGAAAAGCAACAATGAATTGTGTAATATTTACTTTTCTTTTTTCTACTCAACATCCTAGCATACCCCCAACTCCCTCATCACAATGTAACTCTTTGTGTATCTCTTTGAAAATGCAAGTTCCTAGTTTGTTCTTTGTTACCTATTGCCCTTTCATGTGTTGCTTTATAATTAAAAACAACAACAACAACAAAAAAAAACACAAAAAACAAAACAAAAAAAAAAACAAGTTCAAGCACCTCAGGGAAGTATGTTGCCCCAAAGAGTTCAAAAGCTATGAGGCAGATGTAGACTAAACAAATAGGTATTCAGTCTGACAAGTAGATCTACAGAACAGCTAGCCCAATGAACGAGTACTGAAAGAAGAGTTTGCCGAAGCCTGCATACAACTTTGCCAGCTGCTTATAAGTTGAAACAAGGGCCTTAATTTACAACTTAGGAACACCGTTTTAAATTGCCGTATTTCCTTTTAAGCTGCTTATGAATATGTGAGCTTACACATAGCTGAATGGCTCTACAATGAAAGGGCAAGTCAAAAGAAATGCGATTTAAAGAAAGATATGATTGGAAAGTGTATAAATATGAAAGCTTTCACATCACATGGCCAAGTAGACAAAATGCACACTCTCTTTAACAGTTTTCATTATTTTTTTCTCCTAGCCCCCAATAAATTTGCATGTAAACTGTGTCCCTTTTATTTTGTGTAAATACTGCACCAAATATTTTCAATCTCCATTTTGCATGCCTTTGGCACAGAATCACCACCAGCAGAAGAAGAACTGTTGTACGTCAGAAATTTGTGACTATAAGTAATTTCAACCTTTCTTTGAAACTTTTTCACAATTCCATTCCTACACAAATTAAGCATCAACTTTCCTATAAATTAATAAACTTTTTATTTTGTGACATTGCAACCCACAGCTTTAGTCAGTGCATATCTCCACTGTAATGCATATTTGTTGTCTGAATTTACCAGAGTGTCCACTAGAGCTCAGAAAAATAACTCAGCACTTTTACAACTTTAAAAGAAAGGTCTAAGCTCAAATTAAGCTTTGATATATTATAGGGGTACTTATTCTAAGCAATCGGGTGAAATTTCCATTGAAATCCAATGTGTGGTTCTCAAGATACCAGCAGATAAAGATTTCACATTTTCAACACATTGTTAACTTGAAGCAAGCACATATGATGTCATACCCTCACATTAATGAGCAGTTTTTTGTTTTTCTTTAAACTTTATTACCAATTTTCTCCTCAACAATCGAATGTTATCACAATGTGATTGCATGGGAGGCATGGGAAAATAACAAACTTCACATTCCCCATGGGGAGGTCCTATCCCTATTAATGTCAAGGTCAACACAACAGACTGAATAAACAAAGGGAACAAAGCATTCCTTATCAATGTGAGGAAGTGATATCAAGGAGCTGCCTACTGATATAACTTCCACTTGCCTAAAGCTCACTTTGGGTCATAAATGTTGTAACTTCTTTTGTTGGTATCTTGAGTAATACAAGTCCGATTTGAATGAAAATTTCACCAAAATGCTTAGATTTAGTTCCTCTTTCACATATGAAAAGTAAATTTTTGCTTAAACCCTCCTTTTAAGTAATTTTTACAATTCCCCCTGACTTGATATGGCTCTTTTTTCAGACCTAAACAAATGTTAACAAAGTATGCTACCTATGATAATCTTTCATTTTCCTCTTATCCCACTGCCCCTCCCTCTAACCTCCTGTTTCTTCCTCCCCCAAACAATAAAATTTATTCTTTCAGGTAGCCTTTGAAGGAAAAAAGCACATTGAACCATAAAAGAGGTTTCACTGACCCATCCCTATGGTTTCCTTTTGTCACACAGTCTTTATACTTCTGCATTTTTCAAACCAATATTTTTAATAAAACATTCTAGACAAGCAAGGTAAAGGTGGAGAACCATTCAGCTGTTGATTGGGTAACTCCAACCCCACCCCCACCACCCTAAAAAGTTATTTTTACTATTCACAACCATGACCTCAATTTCGGAACCAATGATGTGCATGAAGAATGAGTCGAATTTTGTATCAACCAACATTTAGGAAGTGTCAAAACTGAATTGTATCGGCAAGGGGAGGGGAACCTCACCACTCAGACTCATTTCTCAGGTTTCCAAATTTCACCTCCCTGATCACAACTGGAGCGAAACATGCATCATACTATCGCAACATTAATGTTGTTACTGGTCTAATGACATCATAACTGGCCATGTGATGTGTGACTGCATACCTGCAGTGGGCATTACGGCTTGAGAATTGGCAAAGCTGAATTGCTGCTGCGGCGGGTATGATTGTGGCGGCCGATGGTGGTGAAGTCCATCGGAGGGGGGACTGCCTCCGTTGGTCATATGCGGTGAGCTGGAGTGGGCCATGGAAGTGGTAGTGGTGGCCATGGTAGTTTGTATGGTAGAAGCCATGGTTACCTCATCTCCTACAAGGTGAAGAGAAAAAAAGCAGACACTTTGTGGAGGGGGCTTTGAGGTATTCAGCAGCATTATGAAATGGTGATTGAACAAGACATGTAAAAATGGTGATCTTCAGGAGACTCAGCTGTTTTGCATCTCTGGCATAGTTGTCAAAGTTAAAAGAAACAGATGAAATGTTTGATCCCAATATGATATTCAATTTCCATGTTTTAAAAAATAAACACTCATTGTGGTTTGGGGCAATCGCAAAGGTTAGTTTCATAGGGTTTTACGCCTCAACTTATAGCCTCTTGGTTTAATCTAGTGGTGCCCATGGCCTTTTTCCAGTTGTGGGGCACTGGACTGTTTTCCCTTACTCCACTTCTTATGCGGAGCATCATGCAAAATGGCAGTAGGTAATCGCAAAGAACACAATGCATATTGCAATGGATAAATTTATAATTCAAAAACCACTAAATTTGAAACAAGCTAGAGATATATTCAACATTTACATATGAGTGGGGGGCTTTTTCAAATTTTTTTATTTTGGCATTTATTGCAGACTGGAACAAACACCTTCATATCCTCTTGCACTAAAATTGGGCAATATCTGTCTACGATCCCAGACTGCAGAAGAAAACAAAAACTGGGCAAATTCAACTTTTAAACTCAACCAAAGCCAATGGAATACACTAGAGCATTGAACCTCAAACTGTCAAACCTTTCCAAAGCATTTTTGCTTGTATATAGGCTATGTTGAAACGTGTAATTCATTATGCTCCATGCTATGACCCTTTTTATGGAAGTGTATCTTCAGGCTTTACTGGTGAAGGAGATAATCATGACTTTGAAATGGTACAAATTTATATAAATGAGGATGACTTCTGGATTGATGGAAATAGTATTTGACATGAAGATGACCTTATGACCCTTCAAAAGGCAATACCTCAAACCACAATGTTGGCTTTACACCATCTACTGACACAATTATTTGACAACTGTTTGAACAAGCATCTTTTATTCAAGGTAATGAAAAGCATGGTTTTGTCCAGATGTGAAAATATTCAGTCATTGAATGGTTTAATTCCTTGGATACCTTTATTTGCAATATATTATTTTCTTACAAACATGATTAATCCCTAAGTGGTCACATGCATTATAATGGCCCATGGAAGGTTCTCAATACCAAAAATTTAAACAAGAAAACTAGTTTAGGATCTGGCAACAAATATTACCATTTTGTTGTCCTCAACTCCCAAACCCTAGAGAACCCCTGTGATAAATGTTTCAGATGTGGCAGAGACTTGAAGCTGCACATTCTGTAAGACGTACATATCATTCTCATTTTGTACACTTAATGTTATTAAACACACTGCATTTTTCTTGTTACAGCAGCAATTTTCACTTCTTTTCATTAATAAGCCAATTCAGAGTTATAACTGTGCATGTCAGGTCATAGGTCATAGGGGTATAGTAGAGTAAACATCGTACGCAGCAGCAACGCTTTGGTATGTCATTGCCGTGGTAAATGAAGCCCAGAAGCAAATTAACTTGAGAGCTACACCCAGTTCGGCGAAACGTGTTTCGGTTGGTACTTTGAGTCAGTCATTGCATGCTAAAATGCAATTAGAATTTCTCTGTATATCATTCGCCACATATGCAAGGTATCACCATGCTACAACAAAAAGTTTTGAATACTGTACGTGAAGTATGGCTGCTGGTCGAGTTGTGAATAGCCTAAGCGATCACTGTTCCTTTTCTGCATGGTGGCTATAGTCGATGTGCGGATAGGCCCCATCTAGTTCACTCATGATCCCACAAAATTTTCAGCATTTACCATTATTGCTAATATTCGTTGACCGTGCCAAGCTAGAGTGCATTTCTACCAAAGTAAATCCGTTTTACTTCGGCTTTCTTTTGTCGTAGCCAATTTTTTATTTGTGAGGGCTGCTTGCAGACTGTGGAGTATTGTATACTGTAGTAATGTGAACTGTGTAAGTTAGTGCAGTGGTACTAAGTATTTGCTTTTTTGACCTTTGACCTGTTAGACATCGCTGTAATTCTGAACTGGCTTATTGCCTTTGCCTCTTCTATGCAACTTTTCTGATTTGACCAACTTTTTTGATTTAAGCAAAAACTCATTATTCTGTTCTAGATGAAGTGACTCTTGATTTTTCTAACTGAGTTCTCGTGGCAGCAGCTGATAAAGTTTTAGCAATGAATATCAACTAAGGGTCACAATTCACATGGATACCTATTGACAACTGAAAAATCTGACCTGCAGTGAATATTCAGCATGCACTAATACTCGTTTGCATAGCTGCCACCAAAGATGTAAAGGAAGGGATGCTCCAACACATATGGAAAAGCTCTTCTTGCAAATCAACTTGGGTGTCTTGGGATCCTCTCTCCAAAATTCCTGAATGAATGTTTCATTTAATCTGTTCATACTGAGTTTTTTTTGTTTGTTTTTTTTTGTTTTTGTCTTTGTTTTTGGACGTTCTACTTCAACAAACATTTTTAAAGGTTCTTAAACTCTAATAGAGGCATCATTTGTATACTGTACCTCCCCTTTTTCCTAGTGGTAGCATCTATGGTTTGCAAAGGGAAAAGAAAAAACTACCGGTACTACCATGCAGATGAATGTGGTCTTGTATGAGGAAGCAGCTTTGCAATGTGCAGACCTGTACTCTTACTGGTGGGGAGGCTGAAATCAAAGGAAAAGTTTACAGTTTACCTCTTACCATCAATGGGAAAACCCAAACTGAGCAGCACATGCTCGGCAGCAAACACCTTTGCTTCCTCAGGACTGGTACACAGCTTGGTTGGCTGAAACCCATTGGGGTAGTTGTTGGTCAAAGCTGGTATCTGGATCTAAAGAAGAAAAGAAAAGGCATGCATTTAAACTCAGGTTGTCATAATCATTGTTCTCAAAGGGCAAATATAGTTGCCCTAGCTGGAATTGTCACATCGCACCCACCCACCCACCCCCCTCCCCCCTCCCCCCTCCCCCCATCCTTATCCCCCTCCCCCCTCCCCCCATCCTAATTTACTTAGGAAATCTTTTTAAAGATGGGGCATTAGCTTCGCTTGTAGGCCTACTGGATGGTTTAATTCTTGCAAGAAAACTAGTCTGGTTTACTTGCAGCATTTATTTTCTGGGACATCATGACAAATATCTGTAAATAAAACAAGACAAGATTTATTGACTAATTTGACTTAGGTTTAACAGTTTGAAAATGAATTTGGGATGGCTGCTGCACTCCCTTCAACAGTCTCTCAAGTGAACTTATGCAAAACATCGGTTAAAAATATGATGCAAGTCAAAATTTTCAGAGAAAAGAAAGAAAAGAACAAGACTCGGACAAAAGCAGAACTTTTGCACACTTTAAGGCTGAATTTTCTTTCATATTCACCAACTGAAACAGTATTATACAATTTTTTAGACATTTTAAGTACTTCTGGATTCAACTTAACAATATCCAGTATTTTTTTTTTTTTTTTTATTTTCTGTGAGCCACATTTCCTGTATTTTATTTTTTTTATATGTGAACCACATATAGGTTGCATTATCAGTACGTAATTTGAAGTGCAATGGTCCAACTATTTAGCACTCAAAACCACTGATTCATTCACACTAAGGACTACAAGAGAGGGTAGAGGAGATCAGAGGAGGAGTTGAAGCAAGGCATATGTTGGAGATGAAGGTTCAACAGATCAGAGCACAGTCAAATTCCCATATAATCACCCATGGTAAAATGTATCCCAAATTTCAGCCACTGCAGTCCTTACAATGACACCCAGACCAAGTATGCAAAACACTTCAACAGGGAATAAAAAATTTAATCCTATGAACGACATATTGGTAAGGATCAAATGTAGCCCCTTCTACTCATGGCATACCTTGAAACTTCAACGACAAGAAATAACAAAACAAAATGATGTTTTAGTTTATGACAAGAGTATAAAACTACCCACATGCCGCTAGAATTCAATAGGCTCGTTTAGCCAAAGTTCCCCGGAAAAAGGCCATTTTCCCGGGTGAAAAATAAAGACGTATTATGTCACCTGATGGCTAAATCCTCCTACTGAATTCTAGCGTCATGCATACAGTTGACTAAAGGATAGGACTTAACTCAATACTCATGTCCTCAAATTGATGTGTCAGTCAAGAAAGTGTTGCATGTCAATTTTATTTATCTTGTAAATAATGGGAATCTTTAGAAAACCTGCTGTTTTTCATAAATTAAACTACAATACATAGATTTCTTTATTTCAAACACTAAAGGGGTAATTTAAAGTTGGTGGTTACTTATCTTTCTGCAAAGTCCTTTTTTTCAAATTAAAAATAAAGTCCTTTAAAATGATTACACCTGGCACTTGTTAAGCATTTTACTCACAAAACTGCCAATCCTTAAAATAGGCCTAACAGGAAAAACAATTGGGTGTAAGGTAATTTATTTCAAGTGAGACACAGAATACACGTATCTTTAAAACTATGGGGTGAGGGGAGGGGGTCAAAAGAAAAAAAATATTGCTAAGTTAAGTAAAACTGTACATCAAAGTTGCCAGATGCAAACTTACCTTGAAAACAAACAGTTGCATGTCTTGCTGCATGCTGGATAGTAAAGTGTAGTTAGGGAGACCCCACTTGTTCTTTGTGCAAAGATCCTCCAGGACCTGAGGTAAAAGATAAGATTTTGATAATTAATGCATTTTGTCTGTGAAGTAACAACACAGCTTTTTTGTAATTTAATAAGACATGTTGTGCCCCTCCCCAACCTCATTGCATCCCATAAATTGAAAAAGTAATGTTACATTATCTATTGTTTAAACATAATAATAAAACTGTGTAAAATTAGGCCTAATTAAAACAACTGCCCTCTTGATCAAAGCATCTAGTTAATTACTATGGATATAATCATATGCTGTTTTTCTGATTTTCATGGGGAGAATGGAGGTTTGGGGATATCTTAGTTGGACAGTAATGGCACTGATAAATTCTGTTCTGAGTTGAAACGCAAGGGGGTGCAAACTTTATCCACCTTAACACCATGTGATCAAAACTGAGACCACTCAATCATAATTATACTTAGTGCAAGTATGGAGCTCTTAGTTCTTAATGCCCAAACTCCAGTTTACCAAATACTCAACCTAAAGTAGACTATATAAAATGAAGTTTGGACCTTTTTACCATAAATGCAAATTCATCTTAAATACCTATCCAAATTTCCAATATAAAGTTGTTAAGTGCTGAATCAAGCTCCACTTAATTGTGTCTTATTACACTTACAAAGTTCACTTGTAACCTGATTTATGATGCTAATCTACAGAAACTCACACCAATCACTTTTGGCAGCTTTCCAAATCAGATAAGATCCAATCTTCCTATGGAGGTACCGTATATATACCAGACAATATCAACTATTTGTCATTCACCTCTGTATGTTTCGGCTTACCTATCAAACTGGTATGACCAGAATGTTGCACTATGAAGAGTTACTGTATAAGCCCCATCTGGATTTTATTGAGTACCTTGAGGATGGGTGGAGTCAGGATGGGTGGGTGGTTGTACTTTCAGGTTTTTCTGACATATGAGCTATACATATGACACCACTTAAGGCAAAACGTTACAACCTTTTCACCTGTTTGTGCATACCTGTTAAGTTTAACACATTCTATCAATTTTAGAAGCAAATGATACCCTCCCCTCCCCCACCCCTTCATCATATTGGCAATCCATCACACCACTCCAAAATTGCATCCTGGTTTAAATAGCAAAACAAGGGTGGCTGGATCCTTAAAGTACCCCCAATCATTCTGTAGTCTTCACATTGGTATCAGAGTAGGAAGCACAAGGGCAGATTACCAACTAAAATTCAGGGAAAGTCTTTTTACTCTAGACCATGTGTTTTCAAGTGGAAGTATTTTCAAGTGGATTTCAATTGGGAGGGTACTGTCTTTTGGGATTACTTATATTAGCAATTGAAAAAATTATCAGGAAAAATTTTTTTTTCAATTTTTTTTATGTCTGAAGTCACATCTGTATACACTAGGGACAGGTCAGATTTAAAACTTTCCTTGGAAACAATATAAAATTTCCCATCAGCAATTTTTGACCTGAAAACAACTGACATCCAAACACTCTGATTGAGGCAATGACTTCATAGTTATGAAACAAGAAAGAACAGAAATAACTGTGGCTTACAAAAAGAAACTTCATCCCCCTCTCCCCCCCTTCCCTGCCCCTAAATGAAAGATTCCAAGTAAATCATGAATGATCAACACTTGAATTGTATCAGAACTGCAAAATGAACAAACAATGCAAAATAAACAACAATATCAGGGAAAAAATTAAAATCTTCTCTAAATGTCCCGATCTCAAGACACATGGAATAGACGGGAGAAGAAAAGTATAGCTTTCAGAGAAATGGGGTACTTGTTATATCTCCTCCCATGCCACAAATATGCATATTACTGTTCAGTCATGAAACTGATTAAGTAAAATTAGACAAGTACTATGGAAGCTTGGATGGTCAAGCTCAGGTGGATTTTAACAGAACTGACAAGGCAATTATTAATGTTTTCTAAAGCTTATTTCATCAAATATGCAGGAACAGTTGGCATGACACTTTTATATCCACATACCTACAAGAACTAAGTTTTCCAAATACATTCAAGATATCGTACCTGCTCTAAACGACAGGTGTGGTTTCTTGTTAATACCCATCCATATGTAGGGTTTAATTATTACTTATAGTCTATGTATTTTTTTTTTAAACTTTTTCCAAAAGAGTTGGTAATTTCTTTAACACTGATGCTGGTTTATATGAGGACAAAAGATCATTGTGCCTTGCAAAATCAGTTTTGTACCACTTGGATCCTACCATTTTTCCCTTCACACATATTTCCTTTCATTGCCAATATCCACTTGCCAAGGTTGCAATAAATTTGTTTCCCACCTCCCAAGTATCATTCCCTTTATGTCATCTGCAAAGATATCCTTCTAGGAAATGAAGAATTATTTTCAGTGGGAAGCCTAGGAAGGGGAGGGGTCCTAGGAAGGTTGTATTTTCCACTGCCTGACACATACAACTATCTGGAGCCGTGACTTAATACTGGTCAATGCTCCATGAACAATCATATTTCTCAACCCTAAGGTCATGATCTAATCACTGCCTGTACCCTAACCCCCTCCCCCTCGCCTTTGTGGTGAGGTGTTAGTAAACTTGTAAGAATCTTTGATACCTGCACGCTATTCTTCTCCGGTTTAAGAGTAACCGGATTTGTTGGTGTCAGCTCCATGCCAGGTACGATGTCATACAGTCTCGGCTGTTAGTCACAATAGAAGACCCAACAAAAACAACGCGAAAAGCAAAACAAGAAACAAAAAGGAGAAGAAAAATTTGTTAAGGTTAGTTCACCCAGAAGCCCTGAAGACAATGTATAAAGGCAACTTAGGGAAATTGAACCAAAAAGTTAAATGACAAATAAATGAACATCTCATTGTTGAACAATTATGAAATACTAAATCAATTTATCGTTTTGTGGAACTTTTGAATGAACAAGTCTGTTAATCAAAGAAGCAAAATTAAATATGGTAAACCCCAAAGTTTTAGAAAGAAGTCATGAACATTTGCAAAATTAAAAGTGCTCAGTGGATTATGAGAAACGTGAATCTTAGGTCTGATTCTAAAAGGCAGTCAACCCAAACCGAGTAAGCATTCTGACTAACCACTGATGAAGCACAAATATTATTACACAAGTGTTTGATTCAATCTCTCCTTCATTTTGCTTCAAATATACTACATTATGATTGGTTCTGAAACACCAGTGAAGATATTTGTAACCTGGCTACAAAGTGGTGATTTAATAGGTTTGGGTAACGGTTATGAAAAATTGCATCGATCTAACACAAATAAGTTGCACAGTGTACAGTAGAAAACCAGCTTCAGATATCTTGAAGACTGGGTTCTTAGGCACCTTAACATTTTCACACAAATTTGGATATACATCTCAAACTTGTAGCTGCCAGTTCTTTGGAAAACTGTACATTATTCTCAAATCAGAATGCAACCAACTTGCTCAAAATGACAGTCCTGAGTTCTTTGTGTTAAATCTTGACAATTTTCCTCAAACTTCAAGATTTCCAAAACTATTTCATATAGGTGACTTAAGAAGGAAAACAACTGCTCAAAATATAAAAAGGGAAATTTTTCCAACTTGTGAGTGACAAGACATTGACATCTTGAGGATTAAATAATGAAAAATGTTTAGAACCAACAAAGGGCAGCGAAGACAAAATCTAGGGATTGGTGCCTCTGAGTTAATGGGCAGAAGGCACTGACCTTACTTTTCACAAGAAAATGGGGATTAAGCTTTTGCTGATTATGCTAAAATTACAGAAGCCCTGAAAGTTTGTGTCAAACTTTCAAAACCCTCAAAAAATTAAAGAAATTATTGAAGTTTCCACAGCATATCTTCCATAAAAATTTATAAATTGATTACACAATATAATTCAATTCACGACAAAAAAAAAAAATATACACAAATAATAAATTAAAGTAAACACAGAACATTTGAAACAAAATCTCAAACAAGGACTTTACAATTGTAAGAAAACTGGAATATCCACCAATATTCCCTTTGAATACTCAGAAAAATAAAAAAGTAAAAACAAAGTCTGGTGAAGCCAATAAAACTTTAAACACTTTACTAACCTCTGGGGCACGTTTGGTGAAGTAGTTATATCCACGACCTGTACCATATGAGGAGTAATGCCTGGTGCCACCAGCACCCCTAGAACCACCTGCACCCCTTCCACGTCCCCTGAGTCCTCCACGTGCTATCATTTGGCCACGCCCTGCACTAGGAACTCTTCAAGAAATACAAAGAATACAAATGTTATAACGATGAACTCTCATGTTCCCTTCAACTTCAAGGCAAAATGGGAATGTGAAAGTAAAAACATTTTCTTTTTATCAACGGGGTTGGAATTAATTAATTTTCCCATTAGCTTAAGATTTTTGGTGCTCACAGTTTAAACTCAGGTGCAAGAACTTCCTTTAAGAAAATGTCCTGCAAGCTATACTCTACACGGCACACATGAACCTACTACTTAACAAATAAATTTACAATAATGGAGGTGCACAAGATGTAAACAACAGCCCCATCACCTAACAGAGATCTCTGCAGCAGGTTAAGTAACATAATTATGTGTCAGTCTCCATCTTCCATGGAGTACCACAAACATATTGTCTTGCACTAAACAGCAAGTAGCAGTATTTAAAGGCTCAAAATGAGCTTGAAAACGGGCACACCAAAGAAAGCAAATTGGCTGTCATTCTATGTTATTTCATAAGACATTGACTGAGGGGCACCACGGCCATCAGTAAGGGCCCGACAGTCATGGCGGCCGGTGCTGTCGGTTATTTTGAGCCCTGGTATTTACTGTAGTATTTAAAAGCAATATGCTTGCTATAGGGAGTACCTTTTAGTAATATCCAACTCAACACCTAGGAATTTACTTCAACACAAGCTCATAAATGGGGGAAGAGGCTCCCAAGCCCCTGAAAAGTGTTTGCCCCCTAGAAAAATTCTGTATTGCTTATTACCGTTTAACGCATCTTCCAGTTGAAAAGTATTCTGCCCTTCCCCCAACAGGTATTTTGCCCCCTTTCAGTGCCTTGTCTGGGTACGGGACCCGCATGAATATAGTTGTAGCTTACACACACAAAGTACTGTAGATGCAAACTATGGACCTCTGATAATTCACACTGCAGATCTATCCAAAAAAAAGAAACCCCTTGAAATATTCTCATTTCTGCCCTCTCCCCCAATGAACCTCAGTGTATATTCAACGATCTTTAACCTTTTGCCCATCCAGCACTGCAAAACGGCTTATATTCACTCTTTTACTCAAACCACAGAGCTTGCACAGTAGCTCCTTGCTCCTACAGAGCCTGGGAAGAGAAACTTCGTGGTGATGCCCTAGCTGGGACACTATTTTGAACCTTGAATCAGAGGATGATTTTGTCACTATGTCCCACTTGTACTAAACCTTTGAGTTTGTGGATTTGCAGAATCAGGTCAGCTATTTGTAGACCACTACTGGAAATGTGTCTTCAGATTCTTCAACAATGTGATCTTCCATATATCTAAATTGCCAAATTTTCTCAAAATGTTGTATGCTTCTGTGTGCAACGTAGTACTGTGCTGTACATCAATTATAATACAACCTTACTGAAATTGTGATCTATCTCAACAAGTCTACTATTTAACAAGCATGTTCATTTTGGAGGGGTACAATTTTTCTTTAATGGATAACAAATTATTTATCCCAGAGAGGGGTTAGGGATACCTAATAATTCCTACCTTGATCAACTGACATGTTCCCTCATATTAATAATAAACAGGGATGAAGTGAGATCAACAGTGTCCACAACAAACAGGGCAATGCTTAGGTAGGGAACACTTTGTATGGGTCCAACTTCAGACCCTCCAGTTACAAACTTGGTTTCCATAGGTCCACAAAAAAATTATGGACATGGGGTTTTGCCCTGAGTGTCCTCTACCCTCTCCTGACCATGTGTGGGATAGGTGTGGTCCCAGGGTCATATTTTATGCCAAAACGTATTAATGTCCCTGACCTGGCCAGTATTGGTACCCTTAATCAAACTTTCACTGTCTCAGACAATGCTTTCCTGTATAAAACAAAACATCCTAATCAGTCTTATACCGCTGAATCTGTCCATTACATGATTTAACTTGTCATTAAATTTGCCCAGTGTCATTAAATGTGGCCGTAATATTATTAAACTTTTTCTAGTATCAATATATCTGAAATAATTTATGCTGTACACCTATAAGTTCAGGACTAGGACTACTTACATTCCCATGGCCATTGGGTTGTATGATCCATAGGGCTGTGGGGGTATGGGTGGTCCCATATTGTAGCCATAGTCTTGGTACATTGTTGCATTTGGCTGAATATAGCCCCGGCCAAATGAACGGACTTGATTCCTTGTGGTTTTGTCAACTGGTTTGGCAAGAACGACCTCCACCTCTGAACCATCAATTTCTGTACCTGGAATGAAATAGTGTGTAGAGTAATACAAGGTAGCCTTTAGTCATGATACCCACAGCTTCACACTTCCATTACAGAACAGACAACCATAGATGTAAGCCAACCCTGGATTGACACTGAAATGGTCAAAGTCCCCAAACCATCATCAAGGGTTAGAAAACCACACACAGCTGAGTTCTTCTTTGAGTTTATAATTGTAATGATTCTTTTACATACGTATGATTCTATGGGACACACAGTCTGTACTGTTTCAATATAGACCTGAAATACTAATATTGTAAAACATTTCAAAACCACCTCGCAAGAGAACTTCAGGCTATCATCATAGCGGGTTTATTCCCCTACTGTACCACTGTTACAGGAGAAGTCTGATTGCAGAAACAGCCCAGAGATCAATCCCTGTAGGCTACATGGTCAATTAATTAAGCAAGTTTTCCATCCTCCCAAGGAAATGCAACCTGATCACTGCTTGGTGTGGCCAAGAAACTTGTGCAAATGTATGACAGGTTGCCATTTCTATGCAATTTAGGGTGGTTAGGATGCCAAATTTTCTATGAAAAGGAATGGACACATATATTAAATATTTTTCAAGATAGTTTACTATATCATCCAATCGGCTTCGGCATTGTTCGACTTTTGCTGGATATTCATTAAGATCATCGTGTGATGAACCGTGCGTCATTCTGTCTGTTTACATATAGTAAGCTTTTCATTGGCTACAGAGATTAGCACTTGATTAAAAACCGGACCGCCCAAAATTCTACGTCACCAGTTGCAAAAGCTACAAGTCACTCTAGCAAGCCAGATCTCCGCCGGTTGATATGTGCACAGCGTGTAAACAGGAATCTGCCACGCACGATTGTTACAATGGTTCAGTGTCGAAACGTTCGAAGCGGTGAGTGTAAGAACTTGTTAGCGGGCATTACCGGTCGAGGTGTGTTGGTCGATGTGGGTTGGTTAGCACAGTGTGTATTGGCGTTATAACGAGTCGAAGTGGCAAGTGGAGAATGTGGAGAAGTTGGTTTGTCTGCAGAGGTGCATTGGGAGAGGTTAGAGGGGTGACACGTAGAGAAGGAATAGCGACAGAGGAGAAATCCTTACAGCTGGGAGGGAACATCTCGAGAGACTTGGGGCAAGTCTACTGAAGTGATGACTTGTGTTTTAAATATGGTTTCCTGTAGCAAATTTTGGATGGTTAGGATGCCAAATTTTCTACACACTGCAGACACCCACACACATTGCTATAGATCCAACAGAGCACATACTGGCATCTAGTGTGGTTAGGATACTACTAACATTCTACATACTATAGGCACCCCACCCAGGGGTAGGTGCAGAACTGTACAGTAACTTCATGCTTTTCTGTAACAATCTACCTAGGATGCCAATTTTTTTTTTTACACTGCAGGAAGCCATAACACTGTACTTGATCCAAACACAGTAGTCAGACTGATTTCCTGAAGCAATCTCAGTGGTTACGATGCCAGATTTTCTGACCTCAGTCCTTACCAGGCCCCAGCATGGCACGGACTGACAGACTGAAGAGGGCTTTAGTCTGATATCTCACCTCTTCTTAAGAAAAGTTCTTACGTGAAAACATTTTCCGCATTTCCACTGAGCAGACACTCTCAACAAGTTACTGTAATGGGTCAATAGTGTACAGTAGGTGCACAGATACTTCGTAAGCCTTAAAAAAATATGTCCAATTAATTTGAATTAAAACAAAGTTTAAAAGCAGAAATGAAACCATGAACAAACACCGACAACCTTCACAAAAAACATATAGTAACATAAGGTAGGCTGGAGCCCTCTAGCTCAACAGCCCCCCCCCCCCCACCCACATCTCAACAATTTTTAACCCTTCAACTTCAAGCCAGTTTGCATGCTGTCCACCCCTGACCTAAGGGATACATGCACTCACCATTTATAGCATGTAAAGCTGCATGAGCCTCTTCCACAGTCCTACAATGAACAAAGGCGAAATCCCTGAGTTTCTTCACACGTTCAACACCGCCCTCAGTGACCTTATTGAATGCTTCTTGGATGGTTTCTTCTGTGGTGTGCAGCATCAGATTACGAACATACAGAATTTTAACCTGAAAAGAATCAAGTGGAAGAATCAGAAGTTAATTGCGATGCTTTACCTTTTCTTCTTCTTATGTTGTTTTGTAAATGGAATGGAAAAAAAATTAACAGCTGCTATATTGTGCCTTTCAATGTCATTGTTCTCAGGCCTCAAAGTGGTCCATCACAGAAATATAGGAGGTTTTATAGGAAGGATACTGATGAATATATAGGGTTTTATAGGATTTTTCCAGGAAAATATAGAGTAAATATAGGAATTTCACATACTTGTAGTTCTAATTATCTTCAAAATTCCTCAAACTTGTGGATGAGGAAGGCACAGTACTGTACCTTAGAAAACTAATAAACTATACTGTTTAAATGATACAAATGTGATTAACAGTATCAGAAGTGTGGGGCATATGGCAGAACAGTGTGGTTCTACCATGTCCATCAACATGGAAAAGAAAACCATCTAAATATTTTGGTGGAAGAGAAAGGGTAAATCCCCTGAAAGTGGTGTATTTGCATATTTTGACCCTGGAATAAAGTATAAATGTTATTATTTGTGCATACCAAAAAGGCACCAAAATTTGCACTATATGAAGTTGAGAACACAGAATGTGATCATGATGGTGCTTGAA
Organism: Holothuria leucospilota; assembly: GCA_029531755.1. Lineage (NCBI taxonomy): Eukaryota > Metazoa > Echinodermata > Holothuroidea > Aspidochirotida > Holothuriidae > Holothuria > Holothuria leucospilota. Next base: position 75,572,131 of record CM055961.1, on the reverse strand, counting down.
TGGATGGGTAGTTCATGTGGACAATGAACTGTTGCTTAATTGCTAATGTCCTAAAGTACACAGACAGACTTCACATCAGCTCCAATAATAATGGGGTTGAGGATGCAGAAATGTTTGAATTTTTGCTGCTTAAATAACAGGAAATGGTCTCTTAATACAACATAAACTAAACACTGTGTTGCTAGTCAGTCTTAATAAGTGTGACATGTGGGTGATGACAGTAAGATCATAGGCCTATGACAACTGTATGGTTGCTATGAATACCTTCCAACTCACTTCCCAGTGGCACAGCCAGAACTGTCTCATGGGGGCCACATAGTTCAATCATTCTGTGATTGCCAGCATGGGGGAGGGGTCTAAGGGGAGGGGTGTCCCCCTCCCCTTTGAAAATTTTTTGAATGATTCGGTGAATTACATGCAATCTGGTGCTACATATGTTATCTTTTGAAGTAAAATTTATTTTCAAAAATTTACATATTCTGGGTTAATAAATTAAAGAAAAAATCAGCATCAGCGAAGGGGAGAGGGCATATGGCCCAATGGTCCCTCCCCTAAAGTGCCACTGCTCACTTTGAATCCATACAACTTGGCAGAACAGTGTAGCCCACATATGTCCTGATGCCTACAGTGTCCAAAACTGTCTGTGCATTAACATACTTAACATCTAAAATCTCACTTGAGAAAGTTACATCACAAAATTAGGGAAGGGCAACTTGGCAAGTGTCCCCACTTGCCACCAGTGATGGGCAGTGCAGCACCAGATCCCATATATGGATTAGATTTCCACTTTGGTCTGCTGGATTAATTGATGTGGCATCCAGAGACCTGCCATAGAGCTTCTTGTGGAGTTTAGGGAAACCAACTTAGAGATCTGTACATTGTAAACTTGTAACCATTTTCTCAAAGCACTAAGTTCTTTTTCTTTAGGGGAGAATTGTAATTGCACAACACTTTGAACAATCAACTGATCTAATGGCTAACTCAGTTTGAGGAAAGATGGTAGATGACGGGGAAAATATTGGTATTTCGAACCACTTTACTACAATATTTTGAATTAAAGAATTAGTTCTACTGTATCACAGACCAGCTACCTGTGCATGCAAAACGAAGGTAAGAGTTTAATATGATAATGTGGAGGACTGCATGACTACAGGGGATACCAGGCAAATTGGACTCTAATCCACCTCCTTGACAATACTGGTCACCACAGGTACAATTCCCGCGAAGAGATGAAATCATAGAGTACTTAAAATCACAGGTGTGAGAGTGGAAAATTTATGGGTGGTGAAATAAATGTTTATTAGTGCCCTATGCAGTTTCATATGAGAATATTTCTGAATCCTATAATCGGTCTTTGTGTACAGTAAAGTACTTGTATCTAATTAACATACTTGGCATCTATACACTGCTACATGTCCAATTAAGCCACTCTTGAGTCTAAGACACTCAGAGTTTAAGACAGCTATCTTGGAAAATGAATGTATTTGAAATTTCACCCCAAAACACCATACAAAAGAAAAGTTTTTTGACAAGATCAGAAAAATATATAGGCGAATATAGAAAAACAAGCCCGAAATCATACAAATATAGGAAATATAGGATTTTGGGGAATTTATAGGAAATTATAGGAAATATAGGATCACTTTGAGGCCTGTGTTCTTTTAAAATTTATAATAAAAAACCGATATTTATAACTACAAGGAGTTAGTTAGATCAAATTTAACGGCACACCAACACGAATCTGTTATATATTGTCTACTAGACAAAAACGTAAAATTTAAATATGGTTTCAAATACTGTACGGTTCAAATTCAAGTTTGGTTTCAAATACAGCTCAAATACGGTGCAAGTCCTTCCCTTTAGTCGCCTCTTACAACAGGCGGGAAATACCATGCGCATATTCTACAATCCCCAACCCACAGGGGCCTATAACTACAAGGAAAAAATTACAAATTTAATTTGTGGTCTTAAAAACCCAAGGCAAGAAACTCTCTCAGGAATATGAAGTCATGTGATATTAGCTTTCCGTGTGGAAATTTTAAGTGTACCTTAAGTCTAAAATTTAAAAAATTTAACAATTGCTTGAAAAATGCATCCAAATGGTCCTACTACCATAGACTCCAAAGGACATTCCAGAGCTGAGATATGAAATGTTGAAGCTTATTCACTCAATCTAAAATGGTGGATTGCACAATCATTTGTGATATCATTCTTGTACTACTCAAATTACCATCTTTGTTTTGCTTTGTTTTTCATAAGCCTCTGCATCTTGTGCCCAAAATGTGACCACTGTCTTACTCCTTTTAGGGTTTCATGGCTGTATTATTTTTACTCTCAGTACAACACGCTATGCAAGGGAACGGTAAATTTTTCAAAGTCATGTAAACATCTTAATTTTAAAATGAAACAAAAGCAGGTAATGTAAATTGTACAAAGAAGGACATTACAAATTATATTGCACAATCGACTATTTCAACTTGAAATCAAGTGAATAAAGTTCAACATTTTATATCTCAGCAACAGAGTAAGCTATGAAAGTGAGAGTTGGATGAATGAAATTCATTTTCTAACCCCTAAAATATTATACTTGTAATTCTAGACTTTAGGTCCACTTTAACACTGGGTTCCTGTGATGAGGATGTTTGTTCATGACTTTGCCATTACCTTGCCATGACCAGTTTACAGTATGATTCTTTCATGATCTAAATGATTATAACACAGAAAAAAGAAACTCAGGGATAACAAATAACATATGTACAAGTGTTTCCAAAATTCCATGATTATTCCAGGACTAGAAAGTGAATTAAAATTCTATGACTTTTTAGTTTTTCCAGTTTGCAGAAACAGGTCTTAACACTGTTTTCATTTGAACAGCTGCATGATGGATACTGATAATACCATTTTCATACCAAAAAGATATTTAGATCATTCTGGTCCATATGCATGATATATTATTGTATGGATCATGAACACAAGTCTCTGCCCAGCTTCAGTAAACAGTCTAGACCAGTGGTTCTCAAACTTTTTAGACTACCGCCCCCTTTCAGCATCTTGACCTGTCCCAATACCCCCCCTCCCCTACCCCCTACCATTCATAGTCGGATGCTCAACAACATTTTTTTCTCAATTAACTTCAACAAAAACCTGCAGAAGGCCAGCATACGTGAAAGTGGTATAGAGAGCCCAGATGTAGTTCAGTCAGTGTAACGGGTGAACTTGGTGTAACGCTGAGAGATCACAAATGTCTGGTTCCATTTTAGTGAGAAACGGAGGGGAACAGACCCCCTGGATGCCTTATCGTGCCCTTATTGTGCCTAATTAAACGCTGCAGTGATGTGTCGTAATCGCGAGGGACCCCCAAATCAGTGCCAACCCCCTACTGTATTCTCTGTGTACTATGTAGCGCCCACCTGAGACTTCCCAATGCCCCCGGGGGGCGGAAGGGACCACTTTGAGAACCACTGGTCTAGACGCATGGTCACATCACTAGTCATTTTCTAATAGTCTATAATACTGTACACAAAACTATACAGCTGAATCTTGAAGGCAGCTAAGTACTTCTAAAGAAAAGCTTTCAAACATTATATTATCTGTATGTACTGGAAAGGTTGGTCATAAAGCATTTTTCTTACAAACTTGCACTTATTACATACTTGGCTACTTATTATGCACGAGTTCCCAATTTGTAAGTTCTACAGCTGCATCCAAAAACATTATTCTATAAATTGATCGCAGCTAGAGTAGGCTATCCAATGAATTCTGTGAGCATAATTTACCCAGCCTAAGAAGAACTACTGTAGTAAGCCCTATAGTACTATACTGAACACACTTGTGCACTGCACAACGCATTGCAAACTACAGTATGGGCAGCGTTGTCCATGCACTGTATCCCCTACAGGGCAGAACCATATAATTTACAGTTAACAAGTAAAGGGCAAAGTCTAAATAGCATAAATCATGTGGTATTTTAATTCTTGCTAAATCTTTCTCAGCTATTTTACTATACACTTGGCATATTACAAAGCATTCTTTACATTCAATATGGGGAAAATGAAAGAGTTCATGTTGTTTGTAAAGCTAAAGGATGACATACTTGTAAAGACTATACTGTGGGTATGGTATTGTGTAGGGTATGGTTCAAGTAGGCCTGCATACAGTCCAGAGGATAACATACTTGATAGGCCTATGTAGATCTCATTTTACTACCCAGTTGCACTATGCAAGAATTCATATGTTAAGCATATTCTGTTCAAAGTAACTTTTAGTGTTTTCAACAATTCATTTAAAATTTAAGGAATGCAAAAAATTTTCAAGACCCATATAATTACATATAGATTCAAAACTTGAACATTAAATTCAAAATATGGTGTTCAAAGGCTAGGAACATGTCCGTGTTTAAGTAACAGAAGTGAAAAGAGATGTTGGAACACCCCCTACTGTTTATTGTAGGTGTAACCCTATGTACTGAATATGTGTGTGCCTATAATATCTTCTGTCAAGTGTATGTGAGCCAAGACTCCCTTTTTATATAATTTTATACAGTAGAATGGATCTGTGTAAACTGCACTTTAATTTTAGGTACCCATGACTGCATCTGGAGGAATGAAACTTTGTAATAGAATGCATGACATTCATTTATATGCCACTGCAGGTGACTAATATTTCATTGTCATGTGAACAACTTTTAAAGGCAAGCATCATTTTTTCAAAATGATCACATTTTACTTTTCAATATACTGTACATAGTTCATGACAATGTGCATTATTCTGCTCCTTCCAAAGTTTACACACATGTCCCCTTTGAGAATGATCCATTTTTTTTTTTATCATTTGTATGAGGGCTTGTCTACAATAAAGGGGTATAAAAGTGTTACAAAGGTGGTGAAATTTGAAGTCCTCTAAGAATAAATTTTTGTTGTGTTATTTTGTTTGATTGGTAGTCTCAATTTTTTCCTGAGAGCAGGAAGATAGTTCTTTTCACCTATCACCACTTTTTAAGTGGTAAGTGTTACTGGTTACGTATGTAACAGGGACAGACATGGAAACTCTTTGCTCCAGAAATCTTTAAGGAGGACAATATGTATAAATAAACCCTGTATTTAATAGAATGATAAAGAACAAACACTTTTTCACTGAAATTGCATTACCATTAGTTAAACATGGACTAGTATGGAGATCAATGGTTACGTGGTAACAAGGACGGACATGTCCGTCCTCGTTACCAACGTAACCAAACTATGTTCGAGAAAATTAAGCACTTTAAACACTTGAATGCATTGTGACACAAGTTTTGCTCTTTCCTGAAGTGTAAACTGATGACATGTGAAACATTCATCAAAAACCAATGTCCCCATGTGCCTACGTTATACAACTGACAAGGACATGGTTACGTTGGTAACATCTGGACGGACATTCCCTTGAAGGCTCTCATACCCTTGTTGTAAGCAAAAAGATGGAGGAAAGCACACAAACCAGTGACAAATATGGCCATCTGCAAACAGATGCAGTTCTATCAAATTCTCTGGTAATTTGTGTCCTACAGGCCTGTTAATATGATAGTTACCAACGTAACCATTAGGGGACAGACATGTTACCAACGTAACCATCATGTGCTCCGCAATTGACTATGATGCATTTACTGCTGGATTATTTTATTTGTGGTACTGCACATGATCAAGGTTAAGTGTTACATCATAACCTTAGCTCTGGAAATCTTTTCTTTCAGTGAAAATATCAACTATTAAGATTTAATATCCAGATGGACGGACAAATCTCAAAATTTTACTCCAAATTGCTGATAAAATTTTGCGGTGTTTGTGCACCTAAAAATATTCATTTATCATTTACCATTTATTTTGTACATTACATTTATGAATGAAGACAAAGAACCTGCATCAGTCACATCTACAAAGGTCCCACTCACATCATAAATTTATTCCACATCCTATGTAACACTTATAGGTGGTAAAAAAGGCCAAAATAGCCCCAAATTCTGCCCAAAACATCCTTTATATAAGTTGGACATTGATAAAATTGTCTTTATTATCTCTCTATAGTCCTCCAAGTATGGTGAACTGTAAAATCACCAAACCATTGTGACATCTTTCAAAATATCATCAAAGCAAAAAACACACACTGAATATTTTCCTTTACTGTAGACAAGCCCATGAACGTACAAAACTTTCATTCTACGAAATCCCCCTCTTCCAATCTCACAGAGTACGGTATCGTATGTTTGAAAAATAAGAAAACTGATTTTCAGCAAAAATCCTTATTTTCTACATTCTGATGAAACATTTATTTGTCCTTATGACCATTCCTATAAACCCAGAAGTATGTTTTGTACGCTTGTGAAAATAAATTGATTATCGTTAATTTATACTGTTTGGATTTACACTACAGATTTACATGAAATTATTGTTAACAATTTACATCTTAACTTGTAAACTTGGTGTCAGTATATGCAGCCCTAGATGACTTGTGACCTCTTATTTTAACTATTTAAGCAGCCGTACAAGAAGTAAACTGTAAGCCCATTTGAAGTGTACACTAGACTCCTTGCGACCTTTGCACATCTTCGTCTCCGCCCACCTAGTAGCGTAACCTGGGACGACTGATCATATGCTCGCAGAAATTTTGGAATTTGCAGACTTTGCCCCATCCTTGTTTGTTCAATCTGGAGATCTTCAATTCGTATGGAGGCTGTGCACTATATCAATGGTAACACAGAGTAGTGCTATCAATGCCTACTCAAATTATCGCGTACACTCACTAGTACTTGTAGGCTACTATATACTGAGCAATTCAAACTGCACAGCACTGTATCCACAAATGCGCAGCACACACTGTATTATGAATGTATTCATATAGGCTTAGATGTAAAATGAGATACTGAACACATGGAAATTCAAGACAACATTTTACCATTTAGCATCAATACTAATACTCACAACAAAATTAGAAATCCACCTAAGAAGGTTAAATTACAAAGACCTTTCTTTTTCAATTTCACCATACATCAGACATAAAAACACTATAGTCCCAGCTAAAAATTCCCTTTGTAATCCCATCAGAATATTCTTTGGAAACTCTTTGGAATCAGTGGGAGTCCATTGATTTAAATTTCACCTGAATACTCAAAGTAATTAATTCTCCAGCTTATACAATTATCAAAACTTAATTTAACCATAAACTACTAACCTCAAGGTCCAGCACAGTAGTACACACTATTAAACTAACTTTAGTGGCAAATATGTATAGAATTTGTGTTTCATGAAGACAGAACTGTAAATCCTCAAGAAGTCCATACAAATTGTAATTAACTACTTTTCTTCTTGTTGGCTTTAAATTCAATTCTGTCCTCTTCATAGAACTGAAGCAGAGCCGTGCAGCACTGTAGGCCTATACCACAAAGAGGACCTTGTGACACTTGGGGCCACTATTGTACAATCTTCCAAGAATCCCACAATAGAGGCTAGACTAACTTAGATAAAGTAGGGACACTATTATACACCACCAGTGTTCACATTTCTTGGAAGTTTGGTTTATGTAATACTCTAGATCTTCCAACAGTCAACTCAATTTCAAAAATTTATATCACAGGTCGAAATCTAGGCTAGATGATACAAATGATTATTTTACATCTTCAAAGGGCTTATAATATTCAGGATTACAAAGATAACATGTATTGCACTGAGTGCATCAGGGTACATGTAGGATATTACAGTACAGTACAGTATGTCTGGGTTTATCATAACTTGGAAACCATGACCTGTATGTACATGTGTGCTCACTTGGGGAACCCCATTATGAGAACTAGAGGGGTCACAAATAAGACAGCACTATGGTTGAGTGAATATGAGGTGACATTTGAGGCTAGGAGGCTAATAGCAATTGGGGAATTTGGGGCTCAATCCCTAGCCAGTCATGAAGTAAGCCCTATTAAGGTGTCTTTTACATTCAACAGCAATATACCTATTTTCCCATCTGACATGATGTTCTATATTGAAATGACTTCAATTTTTCACTTAAAATCAAAATGTTAATTTGGCAATCACCTGATGTGGGACGGTAATTCCATAAGCCCTTTGGGGTATCTCCCACTTCGATATAGAACACACTGAAATGCCGTAAAAATAGGCCCAGCTGCCTAAATTCCTTTGAAGGGGGCTTGACAAATTCAAATTTCTCAAGATCTCTCAAGACTATATGTATAATAACATCTCAGCATTACTATCCATGGGGATTATGGTTGTGCATGGCATTGGCAGTGTGAGCCCCATTGGAATGATTACAAATGGTGGACTTTTCACACACATTACCTGACATTTTCCATGTCTTCTGAGTCATCAAATTAAAAAATCTAGCAGGTTAAATTGGGAAATTACACAAAATTCTCCATAACAGGCAGACAAATTTATCCTCCTAAGAGAAGGCTTACCCTTAAACATTTTCAAGAGATAATTTTGGAAGGGTTCCTGGGAGATACAGTTTATGTACACTGACTTGTACAATGATATACAGTAGCCTACATACTTATCAACATTATCAAGTGAAAAAGTAAACAGTGCACAAACTTTGAAGGTAAAAAAAGAAAAAAAAAAATGAAAACTGGCTTTTCTTATCTTCTACATCTACAGTAACAGTTATCTCAACATAGCCATGCCAGATTGTGTGTTCTCACGCTTATTATCTTATCTTCAATGCAAGCAAGGAATAAGGATGGTTATCCCTAGTACTGTAGAACTATCAGGCTTAGTCTATAATTCTGTATTACCTCCATGCTCCTCAAGGCTCAGTATAAACACTTGGTAGTCTGGAAGACAATCTCTTTCACTGTAGGATCTTAGAGTTAAATAGGGGCCTCAGACTTACAATGGAAATCACACCCTACATGCACTTAAAATTTTCCTTTTTATTTGAAAAAAAGCAAGTGCAACATCCATGGAAAATAATACAATGATTGAGCAAAGTTAGTTTTGTCAAAATTCCGGTAGGCTATAGGCCTGTTTATGGTGATATGTTGGAGATTTTGTTGAACATTATTGCAAATTATGCTTCTTCTTGAATTTCATTTAAAGGCAAAAATACAGATCTGTATCCCAGTTTGAGTTAGTATACCTACACCCTGGTATCTTAATCCATGACTGGATCATTTCAATCATGTATGACCATATTGAGTTTGAATTGTTAAAATTTTGAAAAATAACTCCTTTTCTTACCTTAAAGAGTTAAGTTTTGTTTGGAAACCATCAGTCATGTAAAGATCTATACTTAAGTACATATATTTAGCTGATCAGGGTTCTCCAGGCATTGTTTTTGTGAGGCAGCCACCTCACAGTTTTTGGCCAACACCTCACAGTAATTTGCTATAATTGCCACCTGTACTATACTAGCTGTAGAAGTAGGCCCTATTGATACTTCTGCCTCTCTGTTGGTGCCAAAGCTGGCACCATGGACTAATACCACCTCAAACTTTCTAACACACAGGGGAAACCCTGAGCTGTTTCAAAATATATTTGGGGTTACTGGTCAACCTTTTCTGGCCTTATTTTGAAAATCACCATTCCACAATTAGTTGTAGTGAACCCCTAAAGTTACACTTTAATTAAAGTACACCCAATTTGTATGTACATTGACTGGTGGTCATTCTTATTCTAATTTGTGTCTTTTTTTTCAAGAACAAAAAAACAAAACAAAACAAAAACAAAACAAAAACCCAAAACATGGGGGTTATGTCAAGGTTTTACTTACTTCAGGCATTCAAAAAGGAGCAACGGTACAAATATCATATTGTGAAATTTGCTAGTTAACCAACTAAACAAGGGGAAGTTAGGGTCAAAATGTTGAAACCAAAGGGCAACAACTGGGCATCAAGGCCACACTGCCCTTCTATGCCCATCTCAGGGTTGTTGTAGAGGTCGGGGCCTGAAGGCACAAGTTCTATTCACCTACAGACTGTGCCCAAATAGCCATTCATAAGATAGAAATTTCTCCAGCCGTGGTGAGCTACAATAGGGTGAAAATTATTGAATGTGACTTGCACCATGGCAATTACTTTTACTCAGAAGAATGTGGTAAACAAGCCTAACATTTCCATCAACAAATTGCAATTTTTACAATGTTCGGTTTCAATGATTACATTTTGTGGAATGCAATTTTATATTTAATAAAAATTCATTTAATGGAAGTATTTAGAAAATATATAGGCCTACTGTTCTTGTTAAGTTAATAACACATGACAAATTAGATAAGTTTCATACAATAATTTCAAGATGAAGCCCATAACTTTACCCCTTACTGCCAAAGACATTATCACATCTCTTTATATCTAGATCCCATCTGACCATGTATTGTACTTGTAACCTGTTCTCATTTCCACTGTTCTTGACAACAGGCTGCAGTACTGTATACATAAGATCCAAATCACAGCCACAATCTGACTGTGGGCCTGTAGCACATTGACCCTACACAGTGTCACACACCACACTGATCTAGTCATGTTTGTCTCTGACCAGACTTCTTTTGTTTGCAAATAAAAAACAAATTGAAGTTCTCAGTCTTGTCCAAAAAGTCAACAAGTCATTTGAACAAAGTTAGAGATTTAGTCTAGCTTTGATGCAATGGATAGGGACTCACAGCTAAACTTCTCTTGATCTAACTATAGCACTGTGTGTTTGCTTAGTAAAATCAGGCTGGTTTTACCACATGTACACCAGAAGACAAATTTACCTCAGTTAATGTATATTGAACTTGGGTGTGCTGTTGACATTGAAGAGAATTTGGAAATTTGCTGACTACTCACATCTGGACAGAAACTTTCTGAAAAAGGTCAGCAATTCTGTATACATGTCTGAAAAATTCCCTGTAAGCCTGCAAGACAGGTGGATTACAAAATATGGCCTTATATAAGCTTAATGAACCTCCATTTTCTCCCTTCTATTTTGTGAGGTGTGTGGGACAGGGAAGGGTAGGGGAAATGAGTGAGAATTGTACTGTCTGATCAAAGTTTGATGATGTACATGGCAAAACCATTGAACAATCAGAGTCCCAACTGATAATGTCGCATCTTGATGTTTTCTCCATTCTATGTATAAAACAGGTATCAAATAAATTGCTTTCACTCAAAGGACTCTTAACATTTTGGTACAATCAAAACTGAAGGTGCCTATGGGTGACAAATCGTCACATGTATGTAGGCAAATACTTTCAGTTTTTACTAAAGAGACATTGATCAGTGCTTAGCCAACTGTACAATTGTAATGTTCAATCTTGCCCTTTCCTGTATTTTCCTAAGCCTAATGGGACACATAGGCCTAGGACCCAGGCTAGATTTTAAAATGGATCAAGTTAAAAAATCCCCACAGTAGGTCTAACTTACTGTAGGAGACTCATTGTATCCATGGGAATCAACTTCAAGAAACAGAAAAGTCTTTAGGCCTAGGCTTACTTCAGCCAGGTTTCAAAAGCTCCTTGCATGGACCATTAATACAATGGAATGAAGGTGGCCATCCTAACAGTAACTTAGCCTAGACTTCTAATTGTGAGTGATGTCAATATACATGTATGAAATGATACACCTAACAGTTAGTCACAATGAAAATGCAGACTGCGAACAAGGCCTATCACTGGCCTAGGCCCTAGCGCTGATCTTGGCTAAAGTAAAGGGCAACAAATGAAGTGGCCCAGGCCTACACCTATATTAGAATTGCGTGTAGTAGCTTGACTAGCTTTCAATACAATCCCTCTCCTAGCCCTAGGTTAATTGATATCTGAAACTTAATCACCACTTAGCCTAGCCTATGCCGGTGAACATCCCCATCCAATCATTCAGGTTCAATGGCCAGGTCCTTTTTTACAGAATTTGAATTTAACTGGCCTAAACGTCTGCACAACATGAGGTTGACTACTCACGTTTTTCATGATATCTTCATCAACATCTTCCTCAGGCTCAGCCCAGTCAACCATGATTTGATGGGACCACAACTGGATTCGGCCGGGGATGAGTTTTCGCCTAGCCATTGCAGCTGCACGATGGTTTTCATATTCCACAAAGGCAAACCCTCGGTTCTTCGTCTTGTCGTGGAGGGATGGATACACGATAACGTCAACCACTTTTTCTGTTACTTTGCCCATTTCATTGAGAATTTCTTCTCGCTTCTTATTTTTCGGTATCCCCCCTACAAACAGGCGACAGTTATCGACACTGGAACAAACCCCAAGATACCTTCCTTTACGGATTTCGAAATTGTTGAGTTGTTTCACGGCTTTCTTGGCATCTTCCCTTGTAGTGTACATCACGAAAGCGTAGCCTCGGTTGTTTCCACTGAAATCCATCATTAGACGTAATTCGTAAATTTTTCCAATTTTTGCAAATGCGGGTACCAGTTCGTCTTCGAATAAATCACGGGGGATTTTACCAACAAAAATTTCACACCCGCGTCCGGGAGGCGGGCCCGACCAGTCCGGAGGTGGCCCTCCAAATTTCCGTTGACCATTTTCCTGTACGATGTTGTAACCTGTGCGTTCCATCAACTGAAGCAAGGCCGCCTGATTTTTCGCCCCACTAATAACATCCCCCTCCCCTGTCTTATTGGCATTACGATCCATTCCTTCCATTTGATCCGATCCAAATCCAGTCATATTACAAGTGATCAAGATAAAATTAAATGAGCTGGCTGCTTGCTGCCCTTTGAGCCGAAGAGTGATACCAGATTTGCTACGCTCAGTCGACTATAGTATGTACATGTATTTACATGTACTATGCTTGCCTACCGGTACCATATTGTAGTGCACGGTATATGTATGGTACGCAGGTTCTTCAAAAGCAAATATTGACTGAAGGTCAAACAGTCAAGATGCCACATGTTTGCTAATTGGTCAGAAGTTACCTACTTTTATTCAAGATAAAATCTCTTTCTTTTGCTATGTTGACAGTAATTCCGCTTAGATTTGCTAATTATTTTATCAGAATGTTTGCTCTTCTCATTTTTGTTTGAGTTTTGTGGAGAGTTACCGCCATCAATTAACATTCAGGACTAAATATCAAAATCATTATTCAAAATAAGCGGCCAATCAAAAGTGTGCTTATAATTAACGTTAGTCTGAATTATTTTCATTAAACAAACAGAAACCACCGACCTACATTTTAGATCGGTGACAGAAACAGGTTAGCAATTTTACACTCTGCGTATCATAAATGGAAGTCTACGCTGGCCCTTCATGCCGCTAGAACTGAATAAATTTTAGCCAAAATCACCCTACAAAAAGGCCTTTCCCGGGTGAATCTATCTCAATACTTGCGGCAGATAATGCCTGTTGTAAGCAAACTTGCCCTGTTGACCAAACAGTCTTTAAAGGGTTCAAGCCATGCCTTTGTTAAGAGCTGTTACACAGGTCCTACATTTTAAATCAAAAGTGGATGAAACTAGCAGGCTCGGGGCCAGGAATCCTGATATAGGGCATCGGGCATCGAAGACTGAAGATTAAGTTTGTAGTCAGTAGTGCCACCATGTCACGATGATGCTTCTGCAGCTCGAGCGCAGGTGAAGAGTTGACTACTTTGCGACCAAGGTAACCAGGGGCTGTCTTTAGGCACTGCTTGTAGGCGCGGATCCAGGGGGGAGGCTGGGGGGGGGCTTGGGGACCGCGCCCCCTCCCTCTCCACGAAAAAAAAACGAAAGGAGAAAAAAGGAAGAAAAAGAAAAAAAGAAAAGGAGAAAGAAAAATTAAGAACAAAAATAAAATGTCTAAGAACATATTCAAAGTATATATTTCTGTATGGCTTGGGTGGAGCTATAGCTGGATTATCTCTTGAGATATCTTTCAAAGTGGTTGGCGACGAAAGGGGAGCTACAATGTTCGAAAACAGGTGAACAGCTAAGTAATGATCCTTGACTTAAGATCTAAATAAGTAAACATCGTGACATATATGCAGTATGGGCCCGGCTAGCTGCACTGAAATTTAGTGACAATTTTGTGTTAAAGAGTGAATTTTTTTGTGTTCTAGACAGTGGCGTAACCAGCGGGGTGGCCGGGGGGGCAACTTGCCCCCCGGACACAAAAAAAGCGGGAAGGGGAGCAAAAAAACGGGAAGGGAAAAAATGAGAAGAAAAGAAAGGAAAAAGAGGGAAAGAGGGAAGAAGAGAAAGAGAAGGAAGAAGAGAAAAAGAAGGAAAAGGAAAGAAAGGAAAAGAAAAACAGGAGAAAGGGAAAAAGAAGAGGAGAAAGGGGAAAGAAAAGAAGGAAAAGAAAAGAAAGGAGGAAAAAAAGAGAAAGGAAAAATGAAGTTAAGAAAGGGAAAATGCAATAAAGGAGCTAAAAATGAAAGACAAAAAACTACAGACACAAAGCCCTCGTTGGTACTGTCGGTACGAAGCGCTTAAAGCTGTAAAGGAACTGTACCCTGCACTCTTATTAGCTCTGGAAAACATTGTAAATGGCGAAAGATCTGCTTATAGTAATGCAGATGCAAAAGGGTTACTTGAATATTTTAATAAATTGGAGTGCCTAGTTATGATTGAATTGTGGACAAATTTTGAGCGAAGTACAAAGTTTCGTTTTACCCATTTTTGCTCTTAAGAGGACGACTTCTCTAATAAAAACCTAAAATTTTCGGCGCGCTACGCGCGCAGGAGAGATATTCTGGTTTCTTCAGTAGTTTCATTCTACATCACTAGATAGCGCAAGTCCTTTCCCCCCAGTACCATAACACGTAGGAAAAGTACACAGTTTATGTAGAGGTCGTAAATTTCATCCCATATTGCAAGGCCTAGCTACTGTTCTCTTGTGTGCCATGCGGTACGGCCAGTTGGTGCACGAAGGACTCACCGAGCAATATTTGGCTATTTCATCGGATAGTCAAGGTAGTTTCGATACAATGCATATTATCTCCTATACGGTCTAGAACCCCTACACTACAGCTTTTCTTTCTTATTGTTTTTAATAATTACATAGGCCTATTTTTGTGAAAAATGACCCGAAAAATTTTCGCGCGCTTCGCGCGCTTTGCAGTTTTACAGTTTAGATTCCGGAAAAAACAATTAATCATGAACTTAGCTTTTCTAGTATATACAAGTTTTATGCAATATATGACCCGAATGAAATGGGGGCTAGTACACAGGCTTTCTGCAAATTCCACCTCACCAATACTCCACGGCATTGGGGCTGTCGGAGTTTCGGGTCGTTGGCCGTTCGCCGGACAAATCGTGGGGTTACCTCTACTCAACTTAATAATAAGTTAACAGATTCTGGCTGTAGAAACTCTCAGTTCCAACTAATCCACTGAAAACCATGGGGGATAACTCAACGCTGAATAATTTTGAATGAAGTCGGATAGATTGTAACAGACTTAAAGTGTTAAATTCAAATCAAACTTTACAAAATTTGCACAACAAGGACACATCTTGATCAAAAATCCTGGCAAGCGCCACTTCCGGTGATTTGGGATGTATTAAAATCTCAGATTTTCTCAGTACGCTAGGTCCACGCAAACCTATGGTGGCGCTTTGCTTAGATAGTAAATAGGGTTCAAACTTCCAGTCTTCGGACCCCAAGTCCAGGCCAGCTCAACTAATCTGTCCTCACAGAAATATGTTTTATAAAAAAAAATCAAATCAAGGTTTACATTTTTTCACGATGGCTGCTATCAAGCCTGACAAGTGCCATTTTCGGCTATCTGGGACGTATTCAAATCTCAAATTTTCTTGGTACGCTCCACGTCAACCTACATATACCCACATATACCCACATATAGTCCACATTTAAGAATTTCCAATGTCCTGCGAGGGGACCTATCACGTGTAAGAACATTAAGTGTGTAACTTCAACGTTTAGAAAAATATTTATTTTGATATGTTTGTCATGTTGACATTTGCATTGTTAAATTTAAGTTTGTGCAAATTTTTCATTTTGCCTGAACGAAGACACCATGACGTAAGTGTTCACCATATTGCATTTATTTTTGCATGCATTTAGAATGTAAAAATTCACAATTCTTTTCAGGCAGTCAGGTGGTGGTGGTGGGGGGTCCAGAACACTTCCCTTAAGGCCCTAAGACACCCACAGACTGGCAGTCTGAGACTGCCACAGTTTACTTCAGCTCAACAAGTACCGGCAGAATCGGAAATTTTCCGGGAAACCTCTTGAGTCTTGCCCCCCCGGACAGTCAGGTCTGGTTACGCCCCTGGTTCTAGAGGAATTGATAGGCAAAGTACGTTTACGCCATACAGCCTTGCAGAATGAATACAGAATTAAGACAAGCTGTCAGGTGACGTGCTATTGTGCAAAGTGGCACCAACTGTTGCAGGCAAATTAGCCGCGTGCATACCCTATTCCAGCTCTTCTCAACCGGTGGGCCGCAAAGCTATCTCAGGATTTGATCTGAACAAATCCCCACCCTTCCCTAGGCTATATCTTTACGGAAGGGGCCAGAGCATGCAAAGGAATCCGTGACCATAGGACTTAGAATATTTCTGAGATCTGAATTGTGTTTAAACTCGATGGCGTTTTTGAAAATTTCTTTTGCCTACCCTGGTCATTCACCGAGGATGTAGCCCCGGGAGGGGTGGGTATTTATTCAGACCTGACTAGGGACCTGACCGAAGGAGGTTGAAGCCATTGCGTTATTTTTCAGAGGCGTGGGACCACGTCAAAGTGGCAACCCCTCGTGACAATCGGACTTATAGATTATTTTTGATATTTCAATAGTGTACAAAGTCAATGGCGGTCTTGGACTTGACCATTTCACGAGGAAATTTGTGTAGGGCCTAAGAGCAATTTTTCTTGACTTAGAATTTTTCGGCAATTGAAGGATTCGACCCAGCGCTATCGCTGAAACCCCTTCTCGGAAAATTTGGGGAAAGTAGAACCCTTAACGGGAAAATGCAGTCACCCCAATCAGAGTGGGTATGCCCGGTCACTCTAGTTCATGAATGGCCTTATTTTGATCATGTGACAATATTTTTGGTAGTGAATTGTGAAATTCGAGAATTTCTCCTTGCTTTATTGTTTGTAATAGTAAATGTTCAAAACGTCTTCAGAGGTGTTTGTAATGCAATAAGAGGAGATTTGCAAGAGTTTGCTGATTTTTCAAAGAAATTTTGGGGCGACTGCCTACTGCCTAATGCGACTCGCAGGTTTTTGGGGCCTTGAAATTATAACTTGGACAGTGAAATTTTCAGCATTTCTGTATATTTTCTCAAGTAGGCCAACTTTTAATAACGATTTAAAAATCTCAAGGAGGAAGTAGCACCCTGCTCCCCGCATGCAGGCTACGGCTCTAAAGACCCCGGCCTACTGGTGGCGGGGGGATACCCCTAAACATTAACTCAGAGACGCTTTAAATTTCTTACAAAATATGTTTATCATGATTTTGAGTCTGAATCAAGAATCTCCGAATCGTAAGAGAAAGAGGACAGAACTTCTCATAGATTCAATTTTTTTTGGGGGGGGGGATCACGTCTACACGAAAGAACAATAGCCTAAATGTGGAACTTTTACCTTTACAAAGCCAACATCTGAAATGTGTATTCAAGTTATTCGTAACTAAAGATGAAAGCGAGCAAACGTTCATCATAAAACGCATTTTGGGATCACTTTTGTTCAAAAGTCGCCTGGTGCCATACCAGAGCCACCGTTTACACGTACTAAAATTTTATGTTCGATCGATTTTCCAAGTGGGGGGCACATTGGTCAGTACGGGGAGGTACGGCCCCCTTCGTGCCCCGGCCTGGCTACTGGCCTGGAAACTAGTCACACAGAGAGCTTGTGGGGACAACAAGCTGTAGAAGATGGGGCGGTTCGCAGGTCTCAGTAAGTTTTCTATTCATGGGTAAGGCCCGAGGTCACTTCCAGTAAGAATGGTGACACAGTGCTCGTCCGAACATTTTCCCGCCATATAGTTACCCTTTTGGGCATAATGTTTTTTCAAAGGCGTCAATTCTTAGTGACGTAATGATTTCAAGAAATGTAACTCTTTATGGTGTACTCTCTTCAATTAAGGGCGGCGATCTTGAGGGTATGGGGGATATATCCTCCATGGAGCTGGATGGGGGATACTGTATCGTACACTATCCCCCCCCCCCCCCCATGGCCAAAAATCCCCCGAGATCACCGAAATGTCCCTTTCCAGGTTGTATATTATACATTTTAAAAACGTGAATTCTTGTAATCTTTTAATTTTTCTGTTCTATTAAGTTTTGTTAACTAACTTAACTTTTTTACATGATTTCCGAATCTGCCGGGTTGAGTTACTTTGTCTATAGTCAAATTCAATACATTATTGGTAAGTGTGCGGGCCTACCTGTATATTGTATAATGGAATACACTGAAAATTCTCCTGTAAGAACATTGGCTTGCAGCATGTTGAAAAGTCATAACAGCTACAGCAAAGGAAAAAAAATAATTGATTCATGCACCAAGGTCATAGAGGGATGTCTTTTTAAGCAGGAAGTCTATTGTGATTGGCAAGTGAAGCCTTTTGTTCTGCATTTTGTGTATAAGAACAGTGATCAGAGAGACAATAAACAGTATGGCTTGTAGCCATTCATGTCTAGAATCAAATTCAAATTTATTTTATGCAGGCCAGCTATGTTCAACAGTCGTATAAGTTACAGGTTGCTTGATCGAACGCTTGGAGAAGCATATTCTTCAGGACTGAAAATTTAACGAAAGAATAGATGTGCACGCTGCAGGAGAAGGGAAAAATTTATAGTGCTGCCTTAGGAAGACGTATGCGTGCTGCCTGCAGAAGTTTTAGATATTTTTTCTTCTTTTTATGGGCGTCATACGTAGTTGAATTCTATTTCGTGAATATTTTGTTTAAGGAACAATTTACATCATATTGACAAGTTTCTTAAATCTGCGATTTCAAAGATAATGTCGCACGGTATAATTGACCGCCACTCATGGACTGAGAAATGGGATGTAGCAAACTTTTCATCTGAAGTGTCAGTACGTACGGGAGGCGTATTTTTTTCCCAGGACGAATGAGGGTAAATCATGCCAATGGACGAATCAGCTTGGAAATAGGCCACACCCCTGATTCCAAAATGACAGCTTTTCGACCCTTTTTTGAAATTCTGACAGCGGATTATGAAAGAACAGGCCAAATAACCCTAATCTTAAATCATGAACCTGACCTTGATTTAGAAACAAATTTAAACTATTTTGAAAAAATGATTTGCCCTCATTAGTCCTGGGAAAAAATTATGCGTTCGGGAGTATTTACCTTGCTGACAGTAGCCTGCAGAAGACTTGTGTTATATTTTTCAAGGGAGGAGGCCAATGCATTGCTAGTAAGTGCAGATCCATGCCACTTTTCAAGTTAAACTTTTCTCTAGAACAGTGGCGTAGCAGGCTGGGGGCTGGGGCAAAGTGGCCCCCACATAAATTTTGGGGACGTCATGAGCGTTGAAAAAATTAATGGGCTTTGAAAAATATATGAATGATTTTGAAACAAAATCAATAAATCTCGAAAAAGTATTGGTCGTCAATGCCACCTAGGGCTATTGCCAAAGCGTCCTACAATAAATAAATTTAATATGCGAACCGTGTGGACATTCGTGAACTATAGAATTTATAAATTTGAGGGTGTGTTTTAGAGGGGTGGATAAATTTTTTCAAGTTGGAGGGCGGCAACTATTTTTGAGGCCGCCATTTTCACTCGGAGGGCGGACCGTCTTTCTAAAAACCCCTGTGAGAACACTGGGAACTAGTATAAAAAGACGCAAAATATAGCACCAATTTGGATCTAAGACCCTCGAGACAGCAAAAAAATTTCAAAAGGGGGAGGTTGTGTCCCTTATACTCCTCCCCCAGGACGACGGTCAAGAATGGAGGCGATGCCGACTTTCCCCCACGCCAAAAACCTTGCTTCGCCCCTGTTCTACAAATCTGTGTCAAAACATTATTAGCAGGTGGTTCTTGCAACAGCCATCACATTCTCTCAAGGGTGGACCTGAATAAAATGGACACAATGGAAAAAAAGTATAGACAACCTAGTATTATGCAAATTCCTTGTTTGTCAGTTGCCAATATGGGATGCAGAAGTTCTGACCTTGGGACTACTGGGCTACATACACAACTAACCATGGCCGCCATTAAGGCCAACTGGGCAAGCCAATTTGAAGTCTTAACCCAACTGGAGCCAACCTTCAGACTTACTGGGCTAGCCCAGTTGGGCCCCAAGTGGGACCCACTTTCACCCTAGCTAGGCTAGGCCAGTTGGGGCCCGACTTCAGCCCAGCTATTCTAGCACAGTTGAGACTCACCTGGGAACACTTGAAAAACACGGATCAGGCCCAGCTGGGGCCCAGCATTAGCCTAGTAGGGGCCCAGTTGGGGCCCGATTCTAGCCCAGCTTGGCTAGTTCAGTTGGGGCCCACTGGAAACACCTCACAAACACGGATTGGTCCCAGCTGGGGTTCAGGAAGTAACCCAGCAGGGGCCTAGTTGGGGTCTACCCGGGAATGTTGGCTGGGGTGTCCCTTGCTCCTCAGGTACCCCATAAAGGTACATCAAGTTGCAATTAAAATTGCACCGTTGGATTAGAAGCTAAAGCAGAAAGCAATGATGAAAGTTCAGTAAAATATGGTAATTAAAGAGAACACACAATTTTCAACCTAATGCAAGAAACTACCCTCCTCATCTTCGTAACTGGCATCCCTTTTTGTGAATTACCGCTATTTTCAATGACTCACCTGTTTCAAAATTCACTCTTTATTCGCATAGCTTATTACGGACGGTTACGCCTAATTTTGCTTAAAAAGTCCCCATTTTACCCTTTTCTCTTGACGAGCATGGGTTTCAAAACATTTAAGCGACCGTGGGGGGGGGGGGGGGGGATGCATGCAAGGTAGCGAATTAATTGACTCGACAGTTTAAAATTCCTTCTTGTATTGTCATATAGGCCCCTACCGTCTTCGTAGGCCTTGCAAGACTGAGTGGCAACTAAGCCTATTGGGTGATCCTGTCCTGACCTACCCGCTCTACGAAAGATATATCAGCATCACATATAGTAAGCTTTCAAGGGGCAGGGCAGGCCCAGTGTAAGCAAGCCCGTAGCCAAGGGGGCATCGGCGAACTCCTGAAAAGTATTTTCGTCCCCTAGAAAATTTCAAGTTGCCATTGGCTTAATACTTTGACACATTTCGTCCCCCTCCCGAAATTCTTTTGCACCCCTGGATACCACCTCGCCCCCTTCAGTACCTTGTCTGGATAATACCTGGATGTAAGGAAACATAAAACATATTCACAAAACACCCTAGTGTACCGAAACGTTTCTAAGAATTACAAGTTTCACCCATAAGATGACAAAAATTAAGAGGAGATTTTGTAATATTTAGCAGATTTTCGAAAATAAATTTAGCTGAAGCGATTTTTTCTCATTGTAAGATATATTATTGTTTAGCTTATTGTTTGTCTTTCTTTTATCAAGCAAACTTATCGGTTACATAAAAGTTTCTCCTACTTTCCCCAGCTACCTATTATTTCTTTTATGTTTCATTTTTGTCGATGGCCCGGCAAAGGGGGACTCCTCAATTTTTATTATTGTGAAAAAATGATCGAAAATACAGATGAAAACATGTAATTTTGTAAGTACGATCAAAATTTCGAGAGTCAGAGGTGTTTGATACTTCCCAGAATCAGTGGAATGCTGTAATGAGTATAGATCTTACAGAGACATGGTCATGGCCATCCACAGTAAAATGCCAAGAAAGAAATTTTCTTTAGAAGTTGCATTTTCGTAAGGTGATGCCGGTGAAGCCTTTGGCTAGGGGCCCCGAAGGCTGGGGACCGAGGGTCGTCCCTGAGAAGTTTTCTTAAACTTGGTGGCTTCTGAGGCCGAGGCCATTCTGGATCACTTCCAACTGTCTAAAAGAAAACCATGCCTTCCCCCGCAGGTGTCATCTGAAATGCTCGTGAAATATTTTTCTTATGAAGATTGAAAATGATAGTAACCGTCGGCCAATCTAATGAAGCCGATGGTAGTTGATGGGGATCGTGAGCAGCTCAAGGGGTTGTGAAGGTTTTCGGAATAGTAATTTATTCAAGATATCGGACAGAAATTTTACTAAGTGGCAATTCCACAAAAGTATACGGAAAGCAGTACGAGACACCTATATTGAGCTCAAGGAAAGCACGCAGGAAAATTGATTGAGAATTGCGATCCCCTGTATACAGGTGGGTTAATGATCTGTTCATGGTGCGTGTAATGACGTACATATTAAAGGCTCACCGTGGCCCTTATTTCAGGGCTTCAAGTCACGAAAGTGTAACGGGGAGCCAAGTCGACGCCCATGCTTTGAAAGAAATCTCAATTAAAGCGCCAAAAATGTTTTGACAACAATTTCCCCTCCCATACACGTTTGAGCTCACCGCCACTGTATTAGTTAGTCTTCATTGCTGTTGCACGCAAAGCGTGCCCAGAGATATTTTTCTACTGTTTTATTATTTTGATATTATTGTTGATCTACATTTTTCATTGCAAAAGTCATTACCACTATATTTAAAATTGCATCATAATTTCTCCGGTCTCGCTTCCTTTCGTTCTTTATTAATTTATTTTTTTTTTTAAAGTCTGGGAAAGAGTGAGGGAGTAAGAACCTTTCCATTGTCCCCCACGTAATCCCGCCTATGAATAAAAGCCTACTAAATTGACAAACAATTGCTTTGATCGGGGATTCATTTGAAACGTATTAAAAGTTGGTTTAATAACCCTCTATCGGCCGATTATGTGTATTGTTTCGTTGAGAAGCAATACAAATAATTGGCCGATAGAGGGCGTATTAAACCAAAGGACTGGTAAATATGTTGATCTGTACTGCACGGATTTTATACAGAGGGTACGAGCAGGTAGGAGTTAGTTAGATGAAATTTAACGACACACCAATACAAACGTGTTATATAGTGTCAAGCAAAGTTTAAATACGGTGCAAAGTCCTTCCTTTTAGTCGCCTCTTACGACTGGCGGGAAATACCGTGGGCATATTCTACAACCCCCAGCCCACGGGGGGAGGGCACGAGCAGGTAGGAGGACACTCACGAAAGGCTTGGGTAAGTCAATTGCAGCAGTGGGCACGAACGAAACATAGGCCTACGAAAACCGCCAAAATTGCGTCGAGGGATTTTTACTTATACGCTTCTCGCAGACTTAGCCATCATCGACTTTTACTAACATCAGGACCCACCCATCCCCGAGTCCCGACTATGGAATCGTAGTGGATTAGCATGACCATAGAACTTTTTCCAAATAGCAATTACAAAGGATTGTGGGATCGAGTTTTGGTGTGTGTCGTTTTCGTCAATGGCATTTTACTGTGGACAAAAAAAAAAATGCGTACTTAAAGTCTATCCCATAATTCTTTGTAGTTGCTATTTGAAAAGGGGTCTATGTCGTGTGTTCCGACTGCTCAGACAAGCATCCGCAAAGTACCGTAGTGGCGCGGTCAAATTCGACTTAAATGAATTAAGCGCGTCAAGAAAGTCATCGAACCGTTGAGTCCGTATGAAACAAAGAAATAAAAGTGCATTGTGATCACAAAAGCAAAAAAAGTTCATTATTTTAAATGTACATTGTGCATTTTGCCTGCGGCCCTTGAATTTGCCGCTGAACTGTAAACGTTAACTTGCAATGCCTTATACCCAGCTGTTAGTATTGGTTTACATATAAGGGCGCGAGTCTGTTTTTGTTTAGATGCAATTTTACCGGGCGCCCGTCGTCTGCTCTGCAGGATCAAAACGTCTTGCATATATTAGGACGGGAGGCTGCGTGCGTGGGAGTTTCGCTCTCGTTCAGTAGCTCAAATCGAAAATACGCCATGTAAGAAACTTCTACGGCATCGCATAAGAGCAAAGTCGCGGTCACCAGGCACGGATCCAGACATTTCGAAAAGGGGAGGGGGGTGAAAGCCCCTCGAATATTCTCCTAGAATAACATTTTGCTAATTTTCGCGTATTTGTTATTGTTGATGTGGCGAAAAAGGGGGGGGGCTGAGCCCAGGAAAGCCCCCCCCCCTTGGATCCGCGCCTGGTCACATGGACTGGCAAACTAATAATATTGGCGAGAGCGTCATCAAGATGTGCACGGACTTCCGAATGCTTTTGTTACAAAGTAGGAATTGCCCGAGGGTTGCCAGATTGTTCCACCATTCACCGGCGAAATATGTGCCGAAAATCAGCCAAAACGGTAAAAAATATGCCAAACGAAATTTCCGGGCACACCGACACACACACACACCTGTACACAAGTATGATGCAATTGCGCAACCTCGAATTATGCCTGAAAAATGTCTCTGGCACTCTGTTGCAAGCAGAGACCAGTTGCTCAGAAGCATATGCTCGTTTTTGATTGGTCCAGAGTTCTCACAGGTGTTACTTTTCCCCGCGTGTGCTAAAAGTAGGGAACTATTCGGGCCGGAAATTGAGTGTGATCTGTGTACGATAAATAATCACAAACGGCATAAGGAACTGATGAATACATTTATTACTAGCTGCATACCCCCGAAACCAAAATCAGCCAAAATCAGCCTAAAATCGACCGATATCGCTTTGGCCGGTAGCTGAGAAAACGCACCGACCAAAGAGGTTCAAAATATGCCAAATTTACTCGATTTGGCCGGTAATCGGCCAATATGGCAACCCTGAATTGCATGTGCTTTTCGCACAGTATACTGCACGACCTATTCAAAGTTTACCCGTTTATCAATATGATTGGACTGTCCCCATACAGAATGTATAGGGGAGGACCGCCTGATATTGCTTATGACCTTAATCCGCGAGGCCAGGCGCGTAGCCAGGGTCTTCGGCCCGGGGGGGGGGGGGAAATGAAATTTTTCGTCCCGATTTCATGATTTTTTCAAACTAATTGTAGAGGTGCCCCTCCCCCCACCGTTTCTTTTGGGTCCAGTTTATCAGCCCGCGACAAGTCCGGAAGCTTCGGAATAGAATCGGGGGCATGAGAATAAATGATCGACTTGATATTCAAATGGCCTTATCAGTATGCGAACTTAAAGTCACGTTGATCACAATTTAACTATTTAACATAACTCGATTTGATGAAGCCGGGGTGAACTGTCAGTGGTAAACTCGGTGTAAGATCGAGGAGGAATCATTCTTGAGGGATCAATGCCTTTCTTCAGAGAGACCCTTTGAGACTTTATCATCGCGGAGCGCCACCACCAGTTGGCGCGAAGCGTACAGGGAATATTTTGGCCAAAATGCCTTCCCAAACTACACTGAGGAAATGATCCTTCCCGGGGTGTTGTACGTTACACCAGTGGCGGACCCAGGATTTGTGAGGTGGGGGTAGACTGTGAATTCCACCGACTGGCACAGTCCAACTGGCTAGACGCAAACTATTAACAGGGGTGTAGCAAAAAAATGTCAAGGAAGTGGGAGGGACGCAGCTCATAGAAAGTCTCTCAGCGCTCCGCGCCAACCGATGGTGGCGCGGAGCGCAAGGAAATTTTGGTCCAAAATGCCTCCCAGATGGCTGGAAATGGCACTTCCCGGGCCTATTTATCGCATATAAAAAGGGAAAACACTAGCACTATTGTAAAAAGTAAACATAATAAAATACCAAAAATAAGGTGGGCGGCTGCCCTCTTCCTCCACCCCCTGGCTTCACGCTTGCCTAATGACCAGTACAAAGGTAGTCATCTTTATAACTAGATGATTGACCGTTCTTCAGACTGCTATTTGTTTAGTGATTATTGCTATAATAGAGAAAAAATTGATTTTTCGCCGTTTCGGGGGGGGGGGGGATTTTTGCTTTTAGAAGCTCGCTGAGATGAAAAATGGTGCAGCTATATTTGACACATTCTGAAGCTTGTTAAAACACCCATAACGGCCAATTGGGGGATGGAGAGTGCGCCTGATGCTCGGCCAGTCTCGGTCAGACTGCTTCCGATTTCCCCCGACTAGCTGATTTTCCCCCGACTACTTACAACGGTGGGGTCCATGGCCCCGGCCCCCATTGCGCACGCTACTACGTTACACTCCAGAATTACCACATATTTTGGGTTTTAAGATGTTAGGAGGATTGCTGCCAAAGTCAGCAACACCAGGAGGTCCCCTGAGAACAAAATAAAATGTAAGTGCATAGAGCTAAGATTTATCACTTTATATCTAGTCAGCTGGGAAAGCAAAATATGGGTGGAGCCTGCCCATGTTATATTCAAATTCATGCGTATAGTTTCTCTTGGCAACTTTTCTTGACCACTCATTAGGGTTCTGACACCAAACCCCAATAAGTGGCAACGCAACTGGATACTTTCCACTCATTGTGTGACTTTGAAAGAAAATCTGCACCGGGACATTTATTTTAAGTATCCTTTTTGATAGTGATTAAAAATAAAAATCGGGACGGTAGCTACTATTCGTATAGCTCCCACACTAACAGTCTTGCTTTACGTCCATTTTTCTATCCCCTTACTTTGACTGCTCTGCTTCATAGTCTGTCCTTCCGGACTCCCTAGTCGTCTAGCGCTCTCTATTCCCTTTCCTAGTTCATCTTTTTCTCTTTCTCATGCACAATCTGCCTCGCTTCATCCCTCGCCCCGTTTCTACCTTCTTAGCCCTTCTCTTTCTCATTCCCTTTGGTCTTTTCCACGGTCCCTAGCCCTACCTGTATCAGTATACTCGTCCCGTCGATATTTGAACCAGTGCTCTACCTTATCAAGCCCGATTCCTTCTCTCCATCCCTTCCTTCCATCGATAATGATTCTTATTGTTATTATTTTATTTCCCTTTTCTCCTGTTATTTTTCCTTTTTTTCTCCCTTCTTCCCCTTTCCTCTTCCCCTTCCCTTTTCCTTCTCCCTCTTTTTCCCTTCGTTTATTTTTTTTTCATTTTTCCGTCGTCCCGATTTTACTTCGATTTTTCGCCCGGGGGCAGTCTGCCCCCCTGCCCTCCCTCTGCCTACGCTACTGCGGGAGGCGCATCTTAATAAAGAGTACATTCCAATACAAGTTTTGATCACGGTTTCATGACACTTTTTATGACGTGCTCATAACCCCGTGTGAACGCAGTGGAATGGATGCTCACCATGCATTGCGACCTGCAATTCAG
This sequence comes from Holothuria leucospilota, assembly GCA_029531755.1. NCBI lineage: Eukaryota > Metazoa > Echinodermata > Holothuroidea > Aspidochirotida > Holothuriidae > Holothuria > Holothuria leucospilota. The sequence continues at coordinate 75,545,062 of CM055961.1, read as the reverse complement.
TTCCATGGTTGTAACGAAGATTATATTCGTTCGGAGGTACACTGTCTATGTAACCGACTCATTACATAGACCTATCGTTATGTCACAATGAGACTTGAGTCTAGTATTTGAAATCAGTTTTGGTCCGTGGCTTTCGGTATTTACTGTTCAAAACGTGAATTCAAGGGAGATGGTCAATATGATATACAAGAGGGTTACAGCTACACCTATGAGGGAATCTACATTTGTTTATTTATCGACCTTCTCGGGAAATCTTTAAGAGAATGTTTTGTCATAGTGGAAACGACTTAGGTAAGTTTATCACGTTCAGTGAGGTCACTCATTTGGCTGTGCTTGATTGACCTAACTCGTCTGTGTGGGATATCTGTAGAAGCAAATGAGGGGAGGCATTAAGGTCCCGTGCCCCTACCCCTTTCACCAAGTTCAATCGATCAGTCTGGTCAATTTAAAAAAAAATAGAGAAGTAAAGTTAACAAGTGAAGGAAAAATGGAGAATATTGCAACCCTTTGCATGTTAGACCCTCAAAATAAGGGCAAAGTTTCTCAAAGGAGAGAACTCTTCCCTCCCCAAGAACGGCCATTACACACTGAATCACAGAGTTTCCAACAATTAGCGCTACATATACTTCTACCATGCGTCGGCAGACAATATGTGGAAAGGGACCCAAATTCTGGCTTTAGGGCAGGGGGTGGGGAACCTTCTTCCACAGACGGGCCGTTTTGATAATCATAATCCATGCACTCGCGGGCCGCAGACAGCGAGGAAGCTACAATTTTTTTCCCACAGGACGCGAAGGGGTCTCAGATTATGGATGGGGCTAGGGGAAAAGCCCAGGTACGAAACTTGGATGAAGACCCGGAACCTCTAGATTGTGTAGAAAGTTGTAGGCAAGTAAATGTTCATCCACTATCATGAAATGACATTGAATGTGCAAGGTACACAGATCAGAAGTATGACACTATAATGACCATGTTTTTGTTTTTTGTGTATGTAGTAATAATGAATGAGCACATGTGAATAGTGAGCGCGAAGTGCCGCAAAAGCACGACTTATATTTTGAAACCAACTCCTTTATTATCTTCAGTTTACATTGCAAACTTATCCACTTTTAACCTTAAATTTACTCTTCGGAGGGACATTTTTGATCCCCCACTCCATAATGTACCGGAATAATTACAATGCCCACTGCATATCGCTTTAATAGACTTATACAAGTGGCAGTGCAATTCTGTTCAGTTCTTTGTACTTATGGTGGTAATGGAAGTTTGCGTGGGACTAGCTGAAAAGATTCTGCATCTAGGTTTTTGTCTTAGATACGGTGGGCATGTTACATTGTAGATATTGTTTAAGTGATATGCTAGTAAGTTTTTCGCAAAAGTTCTACGTGAAATATCCGGAAAGTGGTATGAGCAGGACAAACGGTGAGCACCGTGGACTAAAACATTAGGCTATCAATTACTTTTCAAGTGATTATAAACTTATATTTATGAATTGCTTTGCTGGCCGTATAAAATGGTTTCTCCGGCTGCAAACGGCCCACGGGCCGGAGGTTCCCCACCCCTGTTGTAGGGAAAGGTCACCCACTCTACAGTGGTTCCGTTAGTTGACCAATGCTCGTCCCCCAGTCGTATACGGACAAAGGAAGCATTTCACAAACTTGCAGGAGCTGAAAGTCCTTGCCTAAAAACTTTCCATAATTGGCCAGCAGCAGTGGCGGCACCGGGGGGTGGGGGATGGGGGGAATTTTCCCCAGTCAGAAGCTCTGCTCCCGATGCCCCCACTCATCTCCTGAAGTAAAGTGGCCTGACGGAAGGAATAGCCTAATACATTGATATTATTTGGAATCTTTGCATTGGATGAAGTATTATTAACCAAAATATACCTGTCCTGAGGCTTAATCTTTTACCAAGAGATATGCTAAATTGAATCTGAGTTTCCGGGGGCTTCGCCCCCTGGAACCCCACCAGGGGCTCAATGGTGGGCCCCTGGACCCCAACCGTTTAAAGGTATAGTGGTCTGGCGGGAGGAATAGTGTAATATATTAAAACTATTTGGAATCTTTACATTTGATGATGCGTTATGAACCAAACTATATCCATCCTGAGATTTAAATGTTCACCCACAGATATGCTATAACCTCAGAGCTTCCTGGGGCTTTGCCTTCGGACCCCCACCAGGGGCTCAAAGGTGGCCCCTGGACGCCACCCGCTTTAAGGTACAGTAGCCTGACAGGAAGAGTAGCCTAATACATTAAAATTATTTGGAATCTTTGCATTTGATGATGCATCACGAACCAAAAATGTCCTTCCTGAGACATAATTTTCACCCAGAGATATACTAAAAGCCCTAGAGCTTCCGGGATTTTGCTCCTGGACCACTAGGGGCCCTACGGCAGGCCCCTGGACCCCACCCGCTAAGGTTCGCGCTTCGCGATCGATGTCTCGCTACGATCAAAAATTTTTTTTGCCTCCCAATATTTTCTTTTGCCCTCCATTTGCCCCTCACTTTCAAAACCCTAGTGCCGCCACTGGGCTGCAACTGTGAAATGAATTTTCCCTGAAACCAACCTATTTTAATGGAGGGAAATTCTTCAGAGCCTTCAGGCCTCTCTTCTTGTACCCCTATGACCTCGGACTCACGCTTGTTGCATATAACTGTTTCGCACAATTTAGTTGCTGGCGGCGTTCCATTACTGCATGAAGCTGTGAGCTTGCCAGTGGGCCCTGTTTTATCTCTTTGTAGATTTAATCGCTATCACTGGTACATATATTTATTCTGTCACACAAATTTGTTCTAAGCGTCAAGCACAAATTCAAAGTTTTATTAGCATCATCATGTTTTAGTTTGGTTAAAGGGGAAGGGAATGGGGTCAATTTAGAAAAACTTGCCAGAGAGGAAGAAGGAAATGAACTAGGCCGGTACCTAAGCGGCCTCAACTCCCCTTGCTCTGAAAGTATTTAAGTGTAGTGTACCTCTGCATTACAAAAACTGCAGTCTCCCGTTGTTTTTAACTTTCTTATATATATAACACTCGTCCCTTGATGAGGGGTTGTGGAGGGAGAGGGTGGGGGTAAAGCTGGGGTATATTTAAATCAGAGCAAATGGTGTATTGGTGTGAACCTCCAGTCTTCATTGAATCCACGGTTTTCCACCAACCAGTACTGTCTGGCATGCGCTGAATTGATGTTGTGGTGCTGTCTAGCTGATAACATTGAGTTGCAAAAGAGGGCGTGCTTTCAGTCAGGGTAACCCCCAATAACACCAAATAATGGGAATTTCTAAGCATGCAATTAATTGAAAGGTTTGCCAAAGACACCACCATTTTGCATCTAAGCCACATCACATAAGCAGATTTCTCAATGGGAGAATTTGTCACCCTCCACTTCAACAATAGGCCTACACCCTCCCCATACACAAAATAAATACTAAGAATTCACTAAATTATGATTTTTTCGATGGTATGATTAATTCAATAATTTTCCAAAGATTGTACTTGTATCTAATCCACTTTACATATGCAAATGTTTTTCAAGGGGAGGAGTTGTTACCCCTCCACTTAGACACACCCTTCCTTTACGCTTAACCAATTTACTGAATTGTGAAAGCTTTTAAATATATTATTAGTTCGAAAATGTGCACCATTTTGCATCTAAGCCATCTTAAATGATCCAAAATTTCTCAAAGAGGAGGGGACACCCCTCCTCTTAGACACCTTCCCGAGGAGGAAGTCACCTATCAGATACGCATGTGCACAACTTACATCGACTTTCAGGTTTTTCTAGGGTGGGTTTACGACATCATCTTCTATGGATCCCCCACTTCACTCCACCTAACCTTTGGCTGCGCTACTGCCTTAAGTTTCAACGGAAAAGGCATATCACATCATAAGAAGTAGATGCGTATGCAGAATGTTTTACGCGGGAAACTGGCGGGAGCGCGATTTGTCTAGTTGCGGATTGGAGATTGACTGTTCACACTTAGCGGAACCAGTTGATGTGCGTGTCGTAAATGACATCCATTCAAGCATTGTAACTGTAGGATCTGATTTTTTTTAATTGTCTTAAGATTTTATGTTTAGAAATTTTAACATAGTTGAAAAATATTCGTCAGGTTTGTATCAGTACTTGTTATGTTTGCTAAGAAAGGTTCTATACGAAAAGGGTGGACTAATAAAGAGGGTAAACTTGCAACAGACTAGGGGTGGCACCACTGCTTGAACGTTCAAAAAAGGCCTTTGCCAGAACGTCACCACCAAAGACGGAGGAAGAATGAGGTGACCTTATTTCGCCCCACGGTCACTGAATGATGTGTGTACTATTCCGCAAGCACCGTTAGATGGTTGAGCGCTCCCCTGATGGCGCGGGGATCCAGGGGACGAAACCCGCAGAAGCCCTCTTATTACAAAATGTAGATACTCGCATGGCTGTCCCACATAGAAAAAAAAATGTTAACAAAAACGGTATAGCTTTAGACTTGGCTAAGTCCCTCGCGATCAGCCAGGCGGCAGCCAGACGATCATGATCCCCTGGCTGCCGAAAACTGTCTCATCATGAAACTTGGAACACTGTCCCCACATGGTATGAACGTTATACTTGAACTTTTATAAATCAGCAATTCCTGCATTGTTGTTACCTGTGTCAACCACTAAACACTGTCTGTTTTCCTAGCCGGTTTGCCGTGCCCAGTTTTATTGTGTGTTTTCTAATTTGTACGTTTGGCCGTGTCATCAATCAGTTGCATTTTTGCCACCTGATGAAGGGTTTAAACCTGAAACGTGGACTTTTTCACAAACCTTTAGCACTATTGCATTGTTTGACACCCTTAACAGGTCAAAATTTCTATTAATGACAATTGCTTAAAAACGTGTGGAAAATGTTAAATTTCTGGAGTTTCATATTGATTCTAAACTTTCTTGGAATGAGCATGGGACTATGTAATATTTCGTCCCAGATCGCTAAAGTGGTCGGTATATTAGGAATTAAGGCTTAAGTATATCGTACCTAGAAATGTCCTTCGAGCAATTTATCTCGCCTTAATCCATCATCCACTTTGCTTGACATTACATAACACAATTTCATCTAACTAACCAACTTAATCCATCCTCATCTTAACTATTGTTCAATTTCTTGATCTAGTACAAGTCGTTCTCCTTTCGATAAGTTAAATATGATCTTTCAAAAGAGAGCTATTCGACACATCACTTGCTCCAAACCACGTGACCGTACTAGTTCCTTGCTCAAGTCACTGAACCTTCAGAAACTTACTGGTATTTTTAACACCAACATTGCCACATTCACCTACCGATCCTTACACGACCTACTGCCAGTCAATTTTCGAATTGTTTTTCATACAACTTTTCAGTTCATGATCACAACACCCGACAATCTGCATCCTTACATTTTGACTCTATTCAAAGTTCTTTACAACACAACTCTCTTCGTAATCGTGTCATTCGGTTCTGGAATTCCCCCTTCTCCCCCCCCCCCCCCCCGTATTCTGTAATAGCTAAACAAAGCACCAAATCCTTCAGAAAAGGCATTCCACGTAATCATATTCAAGACAACTGGAGAAATCTTACTGGTACTGCACTGAGTTTATTCCGTAGACTTCTGATTATCACGTTTTGCTTTTCTTGTCTTGAGCCAGGGAGGTGCTTGAGCATCGTTTTTTTTTTTCGTGGACGTTGCTGGGGTGGGGTAGATGGGGATGGGTTTCTCGTTGGGGTAATTCTTTCTCTTTTTTGGCCTTTTTTGTGTGTTATTGATCTTTTTTTCTTCTGTCGAAGCAGTTTGTTTGTTTGCTTGCTTATAGTTTTGTTTTCTCTCTTTTTGTTTATAGGGAGTACACGTTCTCAAGCCCTCTGGAGTTTTTGTGTACTTTCTTGCGCTACATGGATTCCTGTGTAAAATTTATATGTTTGTATGTATGTTTGTATGTATATATGCAAAGCAAAAAAAAAAAAACAGTAAACGAAACGAAATGATACAGAACTGTAATTTTTCTATATATATATATATATATATATATATCCAAAATGTATGAAAAACGTGGAAAGAACTCCAGTTTCACGTATCTTCGCAACGTCTGTACCTTCCTATAGTGTTACAGACTCAGAAATCACGCCTTTGCACGAGAACAACAAGGGTAAAATTATACGGTAACAGTTCAGAACCAAATACGCACGCGTGTTTGGTTTTGAACGCTTGTTTCACATCCCTTCACTCGGATACTGGGCACCGATAACACAGAGATTTTTGAATATATTATACAACGCTGGTTTTACAAAAGTTTGCTATTTACTGTTATTTTGTGTTTGCAAACGAGAATTTGTCGACGGATGTAAGCTTGCTATAGTAACCACGTTGTGTCAAGCGTGCTAGGAACTGATTATTTGAATGCCATGCGAACTAATGGTAAGGAAGTAACGGTGACTTTGGGCGGTAGTGACGTCATACTTTTCATAGGCTAATTGGTAAATGCCAGAAATTCTCATTTGACAGTATTTTATGTTGCGATCGCTTCCCGAAGAAGCAGGGGCGTCGCCAGAGCATGGGGGGGGGGGGGTGCCGTATTTGCCGACTGAGAAGAAAGAAATGCCGACTGAAAGTGTTGATAAGAGATGCAGTTAGAGCTGAGAACCGTTAGTCCAACCGGTAGTGGTCCAGCAAGGGTAGCGCCAGGATTTGCCCAAGGGGGGGGGGAACCCGAAGCCTCGACGGCAATGGGGCTGTCGAGGGGTTGGTGAGGGAGATTTTACGTGATCTTGAATACTTCCTGTTCTCGATTTTCATCCAATTTAAAATTACGGACTTCATAAAAACACATTTTACATGACATGAGGCATGATAGTGATTGTGATTTTAAGGCAAATGTTAACGTGGGATGAGAGAATTCTATTCAACGGTGTTTTTTTTTTCTTCTTCTTTTTTCTTTTTTCTTTTTCTTTCTTTTTTTTTCAGTAGGAACATATCCATGCCTTGAATGCTGTCCTGTCATCTGAAATGGACTGATTCCATTTGGTGGCCGACTATGATATACCGGTAAATCTGATTACTGGCATCGCGCCACCTATTTGACAGGGTCCGAAACGAAACCTTACGATTCCTTGGCGTTGCAACATGCAGAAACTTAAAGGCAGTAGGCAGTCACCCCAATCAGAGTGAGTATACCCTGTAACTCTTGTTCACGACTGGCCTATTTTGATCATGTTACAATATTTTTGTTGTTGAATTGTGAAATTCGAGAATTTCTCTTTGCTTTACCTATTGTTTGCAACAGTTATGTTTAAAACATCTTCAGAGGTGTTTGTAATGCAGTAAGAGGAGATTTTCAAAAGTTTGCTGATTTTTCAAAGAAAATTTTGGGGAGACTGCCTACTGCCTTTAAGACTATAATTAACTTTGGAAACTGACAACCGATTTGAAAGGAAATTCAAAAGTTACTGCTGTTGCAACACTTTTACCAGGTGGACTGTGTATGGAGGCACTCAGTACATGGGCCTCAACACTAGGAGAGCTGCTCTTAAAAGAGGGCGCTATACATGAAATGGTGAAATATTGCAGAGCCTATTTAGGTATACTAGGTGTGGTCATTATTTCCTCCTTTAAAGAATAGGACTATGAACAGAGGTCACTTCCCAAAATAGGAGTGATAAACGTGTTTGCATCACAGCATGGTGAACAGTTTTCTGACAAATATTGCAAACCGCAAACAATGGCAAATTAGTTGAAATGAGATAGAAAATAGTTGTTAAACATGTAAGATGTAAAATAAAAGGAAGCAACTTTGAAGACTTCTTAAAATTCCGGGTGAGAGACAGATGTTGTGAAGAGTGGGACAACTTATAAAGATCCCCTCTATGTGTTGCGGCGTGTGGATCCAACACAAGTGCCTTCCATTCCGACATTTTTTTTTATTGTAATAGAGGGCGCCTGAAAACCCTTGTTCAACAGTTCAATCAGCTTTTTATTAGTCACAATGGTATTCTTTGTTCACATGCTGAGCATTTAGCAAGCAGCCCATTCCACAAAATATATAGATAAGGTTTGAAAAAATTGGTTAGACTATATCCAATAAATAGAAAAGGAATTGCACTTATGAGCTATAGTGATAAGTTTTTATGGGCAGTGATTGTTCGTTTGGGATAGAGTTTAGCTTTGGATTATATTGTCTTAATTTGGCGACAGGGCCTTGAACAGATACATATTTTAATTGTTTAGTGTAGTTCCATTGTCGGAAATTTATACTGATACCTGGGAGAGGGGGTGGGGTGAAACACGTCAGTGGCACGAAGGGCCACATTAGAACATCTATGGTGAATCTAGGCGGGGCGGATCCGTACCTCGCCTTGAAATGTAAAAGCAAAAGTCCTTGTTAGTGATTAAGTGGTTCTTGATGGTTAAAATGTCCTAAAATGTATGGTGGCAATCAATGGAAAATTTACATTTTCTAGGAGGAAAATGTTCCGAGGGGGCTTTCCCCTCCCCCGGCTACGGTTCTTGCATTTCATTATCCTCATATGTGATTGGGTGAGCGTTAAACAGATAGCGAAAATCAACCGTATCTTTAAAGTTTTCAAACATAAAAGATAATCGATCTGGGAATTGTCACGGTACTGAAAGGAGAGGACTAGCGGATGGAGTGCCATAGCTCTTGATAACTGCTCCCCGAGAAAATAAATGTTGAACCAAAATCTATGGGATATATTTGCCTGTTAGGCAGTACTTCACAGTGTTCAAAAAGGAGATGCGTGAAAAGCACGGCGCAAAGAGATGGTTGGGCTGAGGCCATAGCATCTGGTTTTCCAAACGCCCTAGGCCTAGATAGTAGGGCGCCCTCTCTTAAGCGCATATTGAAGAATATTGAATGAGTTTTAATGCCATGCGTGGGTCTCCAGTAAGAAAGAGTGTTCGACATCTCAAACGCCCCAGATCGTAATAACTCAAAATCACCTTGTTATTATTGAACCTCCTTAGCCAAATGTTCTGTCATTACCATCTACCAGGATAAAATTTGGCATCTTAGAATCCCTAGACTTCCAAAGTTTTGAAATTTTAAACTTGCCACTTCAATGTTGCGTTTGCCCTGACTCCACAGAGTCTGTTTAGGGAATTTTTGTTACTCCCTCTGTAATAGCATCTGCCCTTATTGTTGTTCCATGAAATTGTTCACCCCTGTCTTTGATAACCCCACACCCCTCTTTGGAAGTGGGACCCAGCGGTACAGATTGGAGATGAGACACAAAATATGGACCGTAAGCAACGTCAGAGACTTAAAAGGGAAATAAATTCGCCAAGTGGACTTGGCAAAGTTTAGCGCCCATGCCATGCAGGAAGCGCCCATCTTGAAGATATTTGGCATACTAACGCGTCTTAATACAGGAAATTGCACTCAACAACTTCCTTAAGATTTTTTCAAATGTTTCACCCTTTATGCTACATAACCTATCTACAACGTTTTGTTATACCGGCTAACAAATCCTCGAAAAGGGGGAGAGAAAGTAGGCCTGTGCTAAATGGCGTAACGAAACATGTCAGAATGGCAAGCAATATGTCAGCACATGACTACTTGCGGTATTTTTTATCAGCGTCTGTGTGGGCCGTGGCGCGGCGCTCGCCGACATGTCCTTGGCGGGACACGGGGCAGCTCGCCGCTCGCGCGGCTCGCACGTCTTTCCTAGCTCACGCGCGGCTCGAAAATGCGAGTAGCTACCCGGAAATTCGGCTACTGCAACGAGAAGTCACGCGCGGCTGCACGTGCTTGCACGGCACCGCAGCCCGCCCTCAAAAGGCCACGTCTGATCGCCGAGATCTCTGGCAGCTCCGCTGCTTGGCAATTCCAGTCTCTTCTCTACCGGGACATTTCTCGTGTCCCGGTAAGGACGCTAGGGTGCGTATGGGTGTACTTAGCTTTCCAATAATCTGGCAAGTAAGGAGTTGTGAATCGACCGTCGCGACGGGAGAATAAACCACTGTCATGTCTGAAGTTGATGTAACTTGAGTGCTGATCATTCCGATCGTCAGAGAACAGATTTTGGTGACTTATTGTTGCCATGGTATGGATTAAAGTAGCAGAATATTCCCAGTTCTACCATCTCTAGCCATCCGTTATTGAGAATCCAGCGTTCCGATTGGTTAAACACTGACCTGTTATTCCACAACACATAGTCAGTAAACGTACCTGATAAAAATGAAGTTTTTCACACAATTTTAGTGATAGAATAGGAATAAACCACATTTTTCAGAATATTATTACCTCATACTCCGTCTCGACTCCAAATTTTGCAACATAACTGACTCGGCTTCGCCTCGTCCGTCATTTTGCTAAATCTGGAGTCGAGAAGATTTACTTACCAATAATAGCTCGCCACATGTGATTTATTCCTTAATCCGATGCCATAATGACAGAATAAAAGAAACACCATATTGATAAAAATATGCTAGGCATTATGCTAAAAAGTTCAATATGCTATAGAATTTGGAGGAAATGGTAAGAATATGGTAAATCTATAGCGTAATAATATTAAATCTGGCAACCTGGTTGAAAGATTTATTCCCAGTTTCCGTCACCATTTGCATGCTTGACGTAATGTTTAAAGTCTGCCATCGAAGGGCCTGACCATTGTGACGCCAGTACTAAGACAACAGCAGCAACGACTCACTTTAGGAAAAGGCTTGAGTTCAAAAACAACAAAATAAAAAAAAAACTGACTCGAGTCAATTTTTTTAAAAATTGACGTGAAGTTAAAATTCTGTAAGGAATTTTGTTGTTTAAAGAATATAAACAACAAACCCTGTAATTTATTAAGTAGGTAAAATGCACTTAACCTACAGTTAAAATGTGTAGTAAACTTACAGATTTGACAAAAACTTTGAGAGTCCCCAGCCTAAATCCTGCAGTAACTATTCGAAATTAGACGAGCGTAGAAAAGTGCAGTATTTAAAGATACCATAGAAAACTGCCCTATGAATAAGTCTACGAACTTCAAACCCACATATTTAAGTGTAGTTATTTGTAATGCCAACGGGACTGAAGGAACAAACTTCCTCTTGTATGTAAGTGGAATTTATTGACAGATTGAGGAGTGATACTTCTTAGATTTGCAATGTTCTGAAATAGCAAGTACTAATACTTTGTAAGACATTCATTCGTCTATTTGTTTTCAAAACGACTGAACAATGTTCAGCCCTTCCCGATATTTCGCCTCGTAGAATTAACCACTAATCTTTATGTAGGACTGAATAGTACTCTTTAACATTGCAGCGCTGGGTAACCACTTGGTGTTCACAAGATGGAGGAAACTGGTCCCGTTAAGAGAGCCTTTTAGAATTCTAGCTGTGGGACTCGAATCACTCTACACAAAAGATGATATGACCACGAGGTGTGTAGATGAAAAATGTATATTTACAAACACTTAAACATTGACCAGCTGATGACGTCATACTGATGAGACAGACAGAAGTTCGACTATAATTTTTGTTATAGTCTATTTCGGTGACGTAAGTTCGCTGTCTACGTTTTAAGGATTGCGAAAAGCTGTATTAATCTATGGTTACTACTATTGACTGCTACACCCGTAATTCTTCGAGTCGTTAATACACAGCAATATAGTCTACCTCGAGCGGCTAGTTGTGAGGTGGTTTCTACTCCGTGAACCCTGTTAAGAATAATAAAACAACCGTTCACTAGTACTTGCTAAGGTGTACATAATTTTAGAATATGTACACAGAACGTAAGCTTGCTGTATAAGGTAGCTATAGTCACAACACATCCGCCGTTGTTACGGATAACCATGAAAATATACCACTCTTTACCTTGAGTTGTAATGCATTTTCCTTTAATTCTTTCTGATTCTTCTTTAAGTAAAATTAAGCCGTAACTTTCGGCAACCATTTGTTACAATGATATTACATGCATTTCAGTTCCTTCAAGCTTTGTTACCAAAATAAAAGAACACAACTTACAAGATATAACTAATTTTTGGGCTCTGACCTGACTCGTTAAGGCTTCTTCACCATCTAACGCTCACGCATGGATCCTTTGATAGTCGTTGGCAGTTGCAATGTCAATACAGTCAACTTTGTGACACTTTGCCTATAAACAGGCTCACGGCTCCTAAGGTATGGCACTTCCCCTCAAAAGGAGGTTCTCTGTCTAAAACTCGTCACTTCCTCTCCAAAAGAGATTCGCGGCCTAAAACACTGACGGCTTCCCCCTCTCTGTTTACTGAGGTTCCCGGCCTACACATAACACTTGCCCGAACATATATGTAGCTCATACTGGGCCAACTGAGTTGCCACAGGTAAAACTGTACCGTACCTAAAGCTTTATTACAAATCACACGGACTGAACACGCCGTAGAAGCCTATCTTCTTCCCTTGGACGAAGATTTGCAACTAGATTCGAACCTAGGTGCTGTGCCCTACCGTAACAACATAATTTGTGTCACAACAAATTTATTCATCACCAACTATTGAATACAAAACGTATAAGTAACACAACAGGTGTTATGGAGTACGACTCGGTATTGCTGAAGTGAGCCCTCACAAACAAAGCAAGTCGAAGTTATCTGTGACAGCCCCGCATGCTGGGTGCATTGGAATAATTCATTAGCGGCTCGCCATAGGGCCACGGGGGGACACTTGCCCCCCCCCCTCAAGTTTGCAAAGCATGGTCTTCAATTTTCCGAAAAAACAAAATAAATAAATAAAACATGTAACTCGAGATGGGTTAGGCCCGCCCTTCTCCTCGAGTGGGTTTAAAATTAAAGAAGTGAAAAAACTTTCCAATACAATGCGAAGGTTAAACATTAATAAAGTGCTTTCAAAACGACATTTTTTTCGGCGCGTTTCGCACGCGTTTTCTTAGTTGAAAATTAGCTTGTTTGCGAAGGAACTAAGCTAATCGAAACAAATGATCATACTGTGATATTTATAATCTGATTAGCTTAGGCATCATAATGTCATTTACAGAGTGTAACTGTAATGCTGGAGTTAAATGCCCATAGTTTTGCAGACACTTCAGAGCTTTCGGGGTCATTAGACACACAACCCACCTCTGTTAAGTAAATGAGCATTTCAAACGATACCTAGTTGTTGGGCACTTCTTTCATCTAGCTGTTGGGCAAATGCATTAACCAACCGTTGGTTTTATGTTAACCACTTAAGCTATTTACCCGAGAGTCGGGAAAATTACACCACTTTCGTTCCTCATTTTCCCGACGATTGGCCAATGTGGTGGCGCTATCCTAAATTTGTAGCCTCTAAAAATACTTGAATAGTATGTCGGGAAAATAAGGTTAACTCTATTTTCCCGACAGTCGGGAAAATTATTGGACATACTTCCTTATTTTCCGGACTGTGGACGATAGTGACGGGGCTGTTCTAAGTCCGTAGCCTCAGAAAATATTTGAATTGTATGTCGGGAAACTAATATTGGTCCTTATTTGTCCTGCCGGCGAGCCTAGGGAGCAGTGGCGTGCGCAAGTTTTTTTTTTTTGAAAATGAGAAGTTCGCTAGAGGAAAATGGTGCCACCAAATAACAGTTTGAAGCCTATTCCGAGTCGACTTCAGCATTTTGTTAAATTTGCAACATGAAGACAACTATTGAGCGCAAAACTCCTTCAGATTGCATTTCTTGTTTCCTTAAGTTCCTTTATATTCTTGTTTGCTGTTTCTACTACTGTTCTACAAACAACTATGCTAAACACAGAAAACGTTTCTTCTTATAGTTTTTAAAATAATCCGATGAGACTCAATGGGAATTGTCTGGAATTTTCTCCTGAGTACTGTACTCTGATAAGTCATCGAAATTATGGAAGTCCAGTGTGCTGATCTGTAAGTAGTAACCACACATACTGTACGTACGTACACATCACAGAATTATATATTGTTCTGTGGTAGGTCTACACACGCACACCGCACCGCGCCAACTAACATTTCTTACGTCACAAGCTCGTTGGGGTGATATGATTGGTCGATTGCTGTCGGGAAAATAAGAAAACTAAACTGCCAATTTGCCCGACTGTCGGGCAAATAGCCACAACGTTTGCCTAATTGTTGGTGCTTCCCTTAGTTTAGAGTAGCGTGCCTGCATGCTGGGCATTTCTTTTCCAGGAGAGTTGGGTGTACACAGCAGATGTTGAAACTGTATTAACTTATTGGGAAAGACATTAACCACTTCCTAGGCAGTTTATCTCTGGATGTTTATTATGCACTTTGCATTGGCCCATTATATCTATTACTGGAAACTGAGGTCATGAAATTCTGAGCCACTGCGATAATTAGCGTCGTTTATTTTACACTATGAAATGTCGCTTATTTGTAGATAAGGAAGCCGACGGATTGCTGCGTGACGTGTCTCATTAAAGCTAGCTATATGGATGTTGTTTTCGTTGAGATAATGGAGTACTTCAAGAGTTTTGGTGTAGATTGAGTTGACGTTGAGATGAAAAATGTTGATCGTATTCATGATGACGATTTAAGTAGCGGTTGTTGGATGGTGTCGAGGATTCAGTGGTTGGGCTTGGTAGGTGAGATATCTGACTTCTTTCTGAAAGTGCTGTGTATCTGGTCGGGTGACACGATGAGGCCAAGTGTAGATCGACGGACGAAATGCGAGATTGTCTCTGCTTTTGATATTCTGGTGAGGGCGTTCTCTCCGTGTTCTGGTGTGACTTGTAGTAGTACTTTGGGCATGAATTCGATGACTTGTTCCTTATTTTCTTCGATCTGTTCCGTTGTTTCTATGATGATTTTGTGGAAGGTTTCTTTGTCTGCTTCAACTTGTTGTCTCTTGGCGTCTTCAATGCCCCGATGATGTTACTCTTTCAATTTTGCGATCTCCTCCTGGTGTGCCTTGGTAACCTTAGCAATGTCTTCTGTCCTTCCTGTCTGGTCTGTAGGTTGTGGAGCTCACGCATGTACGTTGAACATCCTTTGTAGCTGGCTATGTGAGTTCTGTGGCAGTTGGCTCATTTTGACTGGTCACGTGGTCGTGTGCATTCCTGAAGACTGTGTTTACCGGAGCATCTCAGACAGGTTTTTCGATGTGTACAATTTCCTACAAAATGGCCGAATCGCTGACAATTGTGACATTGTATTGATGCCTTGGGTTGGTGAATTCGTTCTACTTGGTGGTGTTGGTAGCCTGCGTTGACCCTTTCGCTGATGGCTCTGTTCATCTCTTCCTGGTTGTTGAATGTTATTATTATTATTATTAAGTAACACTTCTATAGCGCTCACTTCTACCAAAGAGTACTCAGCGGCGATTTACAATCATTACAACACAGTAAGATACAAATAAAGTAGTGAAAAAAGAGAAAAGATCAAATGTTACTTAAAAGCCAAACGAAAGAGATGTGTTTTAAGTTTACTTTGGAAGGTGGGAAAAGTTCGGCAAGATCTAATGTCAAGGGGCAAATTGTTCCACTCCCTCGGCCCTGCCACCGAAAAAGAGCGATCCCCAAGTGTCTTTCTGTTATGGCAGCTTTCCATATCGGTGTTGTGGTGCCTTTCTTCAAGAATCGAGCCGACTGCAGTGGTCAATTGGTTAGAGCATCCGACTTGCAGCCGGAAGGTCTAGGGTTCAAATCCTGGCCGGGTCATACCAAAGACTTTAAAAATGGAACCTACTGCCTTTGTGCTAGGTGCTCAGCATTAAAACAATGGAGTAGGAAAAACAAGCCAGTGAGTCACAACTGGAAAAAAGGCCGTGGTCGTCTTGACTTGAACCAATTGGTTGGAAACTGGGACGTTTAACAGTCATCTAACCTAACCTTCTTCAAGAATCGTCTAAATTCGGACGTAGTGTATCCTTGTCTGTGTAATTCTGTATGTACCTCGTTGTCGCTAACACTCGGGTGAATCGGGTGATGATTGCCTCATTTTTCTGGTGGTGATTCGTGTCGTGCCCGGAATTCTGGGTTTCGGTTGACGTCCATCAATGGCTTGCCATGGTTTCATAAGGAATGCCCGTGATTGCTTGTTTTGTGCCGCGATGAGTAGGCCTCCTGTTGCTGTAGGTCGAGCCATGATGACTCCTGCTGTGGATGACATCGTTCGATATAATGACGGATGCTGATCGGGTGCTTCATGTCGGTGGGTAGGCCGGTGAGAATAACTGGGTGTTGAACTCTGTTTTTGCTCGGTGACTGGTGACGAGGCTTGGCCTGTGTGCCGTACTCGGTTCCGTCATTATCCCGGTGATATTGCTTCCGCTGTGGTTCTTCCAGGTTTCAACTGGAGGGCTGGCTTGACATTTCCTGCTGTTCATCTGCTGCGGACCATCCTCGTTGGTTCATCGTTCCGGTAGGGAGTACGGCTAGGAGACCGCATGATGACTTTTCTGGGTGACAGCGATGTATTTTTTTTTTTTGATAGTACGGTGAGCGTCTTTGTTGTCTGTTATCGTACTACAATGAAAGGTAACAATGCCGGAGGCTCTCGTTAACCAATGTGGAATAAGTGTTAAAGGATAAGAAATTGATGCCGAAGGCTCTCAAATTCAAATCAGTATGTTCCGGTAATAAGTCCGCGTAGGCGTAATCGCATCTAATATGACAGCAAAAACAACTTCTCGATCGCTGAGGTAGGTAGCTGGTACATAAGCGCTGGTCTCTAATTTCCTTGGATAGTGTTCCGTGTATGTGGATCCGATGGGAATGTGTATAGCATTGTAATTACTTCTGCTATGTATATATATTCTCATTCTGACGTGACAGAGAATACCCAAGATTCTGAACCCTCGTTGGATACCTCAGCCGTCTGGGGATAAGTCCGAATTGTCGAATTTGATTCAAATGTGTGCTAATGCGTAGTACTGTTTTAATAATTTTATGGAAAAAGAGCTCGATTTAATGGCCATACGTAATGTACGAGTTTTTCTATTTTGCCTAGTCAAAGATGTCAAAAGGAATTTTCAGATTATGGATTGAACCAATTTCTGGTTATGAGAAGAAGTGTGAAACAAAATCGAGTCAAGCGTGTGGCTGCTCGAAGCAAAAACTGGCGCCAAAATGTACCAAACTTCAAGCAAATATTATGCTAATTAGCAATGAATTGCCCAACAAGTAGGTAAAGCAAATATATGCCCAGCCATTGAATAAAAGCTTGTAGCCAGTTTAACCAGTAATTGGATAGTACAATACACGTGCATGGAGGAGAAATTTTTACCATTATATGAGCAAGTTTGACCAACCTAGGTACAAGCAATTACTGTTGCCCAATAAAAACATTGCCCAGCGTTTTAAGAGGGTAAATACTTACTGTTTTGTTACGAATAAATTTTGTGGAACTGAATTAGATACAACAACATGATAAAGTCAGCGTAGGATTAGGTTCCTTAAATATTTCAACCTTTTGAGCAAGTCAATTTAAATACAAAACCATAACCTGATGAAATTTATGCTGGTACGCTCCCATTATCTCCTCCCCGCAAAAGTTAGCCATCAATTTTGACTCTTGAAAATTATTTGAATTACCCTCCACAAGTAGTACATTACACAAACCCATTTTTTTCTAATCTTTTCATCTGTTTTGAACGACATAAAATGGGCTTTGTTTACACTCACGAGTGATTAATTCTGCGGAGTACATTTATAAAGTCTACATAAATCATCACGCATGGCTTTAGATCTATTGTTTGTTTTTACTCTCAAACGCAACGTAAGCTAAATGAAAGGCTATGGCGAGAAAATGAGAATGAACATTTTTAAAATATGTAAATAATTTATAACTTGGTTTTGTTGTTCAAATTGTTCCTAAAATATAGAAAAAAAACGCATAAATTCCAATTAAACTATTAAGCTGAATACATATTGTAGGAATTTTGTTTTAGGGATTTTGAACTTCCTTTGTAGCTGGTTATGTGGGTTCTGTGGCAGTTGGCGCATTCTGGCTGGTCACGTGGTCGTGTGCATTCCTGAAGACAGTGTGTTTACCGGTGGTTTAGGTAGCCTATGTTGGATACACATAAATTATGTAATCTTTTGCCTCACAATGGATGCGCCCTGTCTTGATTAATGCTTTCACTACACACAGGGGAGCATTGTGTCAGTTTTCTCATTCACTTTAATTTGTATGGCTATCACTTAAATATAAGTATTTCAATGTTGCAGATAGAATTGGACTTTGATATTTATTCGTCTAGAACGGCGTGTACATTGCGGCTAATATTCTTATCAAACTTAAGATATGAAAGGTTGCTTTCACTAACACACATACACAATATAGACTTTTATTCAGATATTTCAGGGCTGGGCTTCGGGCTGCAAATCTCATCTGTTTACTCCGGCTAGTCCCAAAATGAAAACTGCAGCTTGAAAGAAACACATAGTTACTGTCTGACGTCAAGATAAATCCTTCTAGGTCTTAATTGTTCTTTAAATTAAATACAAGAAAACTGTTGCACTAGTTCAACCGTTTAAAGGTGCTTTATTTTCCTCAGAGTACATAACCACCACCATTAAAAATGTAAGTAACTATAATTATCCCAAATACGATCATGCAACGTCTAGCTTAAGAAGTGAAGACCTTGAATTCGTAAGTGAAAGAGCAAACTCAGTAGTTAACCTTCATTTTCTCTTTACTTATGGAATATAACAACCACTTTCACTACGTTAGCGTCCTGGAGTACATAAGCATTATTGCTTCGTCAAATTTTCACTGTCGTTCCATAAAAAGCAATGCTTACAATTCTTCGTTTTACACTTATACAAGGGTAGTGGTGAAGAATCGGAATATAGTTTTGTGGTAGCGTGAGCCATTCACTCCGTAAAAGATTCGATATTCTTTGTGACGTTACGGCTGGGGAGGTAACATTAAATACGAATTTTCTGTAAATGCTTAATCAATTATAAAAAAGAAGAAAAACTAAACCTACTTTTATCTACTAGAAAAGTAACGCAAAGAAAGACGTTTATAATTATAGCGACAAAACAACTTTTAAAACAACGAATAATCCTATGCATTTTTTCATTAAATGCTTCAAAATATTGTTTTTGAGCTGTGCATTTATGTCAAACTTTTAGCTTAATGTAGACTTAAGATACATTTTGGATTCAATCTTTCACAATTTACGAAGCGAAAAATCAGTTTGTAAAATCTCCCAGAATGGAAGATCATGAAGGTCTGTATACATTTTCAAATGTTCTCTATACATTGTCAAATGATTTTGACTAATTTATGTATGTTTAAATGGTTTGATTTATTATTTCAATGGTTATAGCATTGGGATCTTTTGTAACCTTAAATGACATTGCCAACTGGACTTGATGCCCATGCAGCTGTAAAGGGCATTATCTGTGCATGTCTGTACTGTCCACATAACAGGATATTGTGTTCGTCTTTTTGTACTACAAGTGTGTGATACGGACTACAGTGGCACAAACTAGGTTTACAATAATAAACTTAATGCAAAATCACGTGATGGTTCTTCACGTGCAGATACTAACTTTTACAGCTGCAGTTAATTGCATGTACTTGATTCTCACTGAAAAAACTCAGCCATCTAAAAGCTCTCAGAATCAGGTAGGAGATGTGTGAGTCAAAATGTAGGCACAACAGTTTTTCGTTTTCCTTTTCCACTATTCAACCATGGTGATCTCAGATATCATTTTCCGTATAAATTTTCTGGATAAGCTTGCCGGCTAGGTTAAATTGCAGCACCGGTCACACTGCATAATGATGTTGTTCCATTGAAATGATTTCGTATGGACTGATTATATTTATATCTGGAATCTCAGATGTCAGGAAATCGCAACAACAACTGTTTGATTTCAAAGGATTTTGCTACACCCAGCGTGTGAAGGGTCATTTTGATAGTGATAATTTAGCTTCCGGCCAACTGAGCGGTCATTGAAGAGGCAAAAGACTAAACCAAACCATCTCTTACCACAAGTGCGAACCTGTTGCCCTATTGTTAGCCTTTGTGGCCCCGATGAAACGCAATACAAAACTATAGATTTTCTACAAAATTTTAGGGGTTAAAACAAAATATTCATAGTCTTGGCCACCCTGCAATTTATTTGAGTGTGGGACCATTCATGCTTTAAACTGTGCATCAACAACAATGTAACCTCTACAAAAATCAATTTAACTTTAATCCTTGTAGAATAAGCTATAATCGACTTCTTACCCGAATCCAGTTGCAACCCTTTACAGATTAATTTCAAGTCCCGTAAAGAGACAACTTGGGTGGGGAAATGAGTCAGAGTTGGGTGTAACAGCTCTGGTTCTTGCTTTAAATATTACCAACTGGAAAAATTCCTGATGAAACCTGTTGAACAGGTATTAACAGGCTTGAACATGTACAAGTGGTACTTGAAAACAGGTGTCAACAGTTGCAACAAAATTTCCAACAGTACAAACAGAAACCTGACAATTTCATAGGAGTCACCTGCAGACCATTCTACTCACAGGTAATGTTCTTAGTTGGTAATAACAATTCAAGCCAAAAGGCACATTGGGCCAAATTCCCCTTCGTTGAAAGGAAAAATGCAGCCATCCAATTTGAATTAGCATACCGGGGTATCCTTATTCATGAATGATTCTT
The DNA here is from genome assembly GCA_029531755.1 of Holothuria leucospilota. Taxonomy (NCBI): domain Eukaryota; kingdom Metazoa; phylum Echinodermata; class Holothuroidea; order Aspidochirotida; family Holothuriidae; genus Holothuria; species Holothuria leucospilota. The sequence continues at coordinate 75,524,511 of CM055961.1, read as the reverse complement.
TTAAATCATTTGACGAAATTTTGTAAATTGACAATGTTAGCTTTGCCCAGATTACCTCCTGGCCAAACTTTTATATAAAATAAGTTATGTTCAGAAAAGTCTTGGACGATACTTATAAGGGACATTTGTGACATTTAGTTGGATCTTCAGAAAAAAAATTGAGGCGACTGGTTATTAACTTTAATGTTGTATGTTAAACCATGTTTGACCATTCGTATTTTCAAATGGCCGATGACGTCCCCAGTTGGACAGGGCTTACATGCTGAACAAAAGATCTACAATGTTACCTTTTGTGATAGACGGTATCACCAAGTCTTTTTAGATTTTGTCTCTGGTGATCAAGGGTGACCATTTATCTTCATGAAAACGACATGGCCGTCGTGCCCAATCAATGTCATCAGCGTTCAAGACAGCAATGAAACTGATCTATGTTTTTAATCGTGATATGTCAGCATATCGCGTTTTCAGGCTGTAAGTCAGACTCATCCCATGCTTAGACGCACCCACTAGAATACAAGCCACAATGATCGTAGAGGTCTGTCTCCTCATTGTAAATGTTTTTCAGTTCAACAGGCTAAAGACTTCGTAGCATACATTCTACATAATATAGGCTTTTCTTATTCACCGGTCTGTTGGAGTTTCTTTACTAAGCAAGAAATTCTGCCCAGGTCGGAAATCTGATTTCTTAAAGCACTTTCTCCATTGAGTACAATAATAAAAACAATTTAGATTGTAAAACGTTTCCTTATCCTTAAAAGTACCGCGCTATCCGAATAAGTATATTTTTCAAGATAAATTTTTACCAATATTATAGCCAATCATTTAAAGGTGATCGGTCGTCTTGAAATATTGTTTGTGACGTCAGCCTTTTCTTGACATGTTTCTGAGGCGTCACTGTTCAACAGATACACCGTACAAGCGTGGTATAGCTAATCGGTAAGCAAGACGAGACGGCATGTAGCTGCATACCTACTAGGTATACCGATGTCATCATAGCTACTTGTATGGTGTATCCGTTCAACAGTTACAACTACAGAACATGTCAAGAAAAGGCTGATGTCACAAACAATATTTCAAGACGACCGATCACCTTTAAAAAAAATACAAAATATATTGCTGTTCATTGTGTTGGTCCAGTAAAACGGTCACAATTCTTTTCTGTTTGTGGACAATCTAACTCGCATCCAGGTCCCCATTTTCCTTTGTAGCAAGCTGAAATATAAAAACACCATAGAATTTAGTAAATATATTACCTGCCGAGTACACAGTCATTCCTAACACTGATAGGAGTTTCGACTTACCAGGAGAAGTTCATGAAATTTGCAAGAGAGAAAGCAAGATCTGTCACAGTCGGTTTTAAGTTCCCATGCATTGGAGTAAATGAAACGGATGATTTTTGGATAGTTCGGTCGGCTTGCTTCTTTATTCTAAACTAATAAGTTTTGCATGTCTCCGGCTCAAAGTAAACTTGAATTGTCTGATTATGTAGCCAAAAAAGGAATTTCTTTTTCAAAAAAAAATGTTCCTGGAAATACTAAGGGCTTTTCAACAGCGGTAAATTTTAAACGACCACTGTCTGCCTGTCCGATGTATTTTTCGACTGATTCAAAACTCTTTGACCTCAGGCAGTGCCTAGCTTGCATGACTGGCCTCCAGACGTTGGATCCACACACGCGGGGGAGGGGGGGGGGGAGGTTAGTCCCTGAGAAAAGACTAAGAAGTTCAACTTAAATGCAAAATGCTGCTATCTTTGACGAAGCTCTTAATTTAACTGATCATATCTGCTTAGAAGTCGTTTTCTATTTTTTCGGATTGAGTCTACTAAAAGTGTTGAAAGTCAATTTTCTTTCAAGATTTTGTTTTCTTATAGTATGTTTGAGTTCAAAATGGTGGTATATTATTGGCAAGGCGTTAATATTTTGATATTTTAGGTATTTTCCCACGGGTGAATTCATTTGCTTCTTTTGGATGAGGCATGAAACCTCGTAAAGGCTGTTTCATAGGCCTGCGTTCACATATGGTAGCCCGATCGTGCTCATACATTTGCACAATTACACTTTCATACCCCGGACACCCTCTAAACGCACAAACAGCTAGCTTCACCAGCTTCACATGTCTCTATGTTAATTGGGTTACACCTACCATCTCATTACACATTACATATCGGAAAACAGAGATAAGAAAGGTTTTCATTATATAACCACATGTATTACGCAATGAAGATCAGAAACAATCATACAGGTTTATCCTCAAAAACATGTGCCAACCTGTTCAGATACACTTGTATAGGTCGCGTATACTGGTGAATAAAAACACATGAAGCAATGTGATTACTTACGTCTGTCGCAGTTGTTGCCGTGCCACCCAGATGCACACTTACAGCCGTACAAATCTCCAAGACAGATAAGGAATCCTCGACATGTTGGGTTACCACCCTTCAAGTCCTCACAACGCAACGTCGCACCTGCTTCTTGCCCTAAAACGAATGATAAGCACCGCACTGTACAAGCGGAGAAAAGTACGGAAATTTCCATAAAATGAGTGAATCCGCATGACAATAACACATTGCCTTTTTCCGCCTAGAAAGATATATCCGTGAGAAATTTTACTGTTGCCCCAGATAGTAAATCTTGATCCTTGGGAATAGATATCCCTGAAGTCCTTCCGTCGTGTGTTTTGGTTGAAGGGCAATCATCTTCTATCAGGCAGTAACGGTTCTCCCAACTATGCTTACTTCTATAATCCAATTATTTTAAATGTTTAGTTTCTTCCGATTGCCAGCAACTCGTTGGTGACCCAAACGGACCTGACACTTACTAAAAAACTGGAACATATCACTTACACATATCCAAGAAAATCTTCTAAGACTACATTTGAGTACTAAATTACATAACTGCCATTTTTAGAGGACTCCCAGTTTTTGTTAATTTATAAGCCTACGCGCAAGTCAAAAATGTCTTGATCCAGGAAGATGTAGTGCAGTGTCCATCGTTTTGCCTGCCCGGCTTGTGTAGTCTCACAATGTAATGAAATGTGTGTTCGTCTTTTTTTCCTGTGGCCCGGAGGCTAAGCTGGCCTAAGCTATTTAAATACCTCAGACTAAAATAGCTTTAGCCTTAATCTACTAAAGGCTCACGTAATTGGTCGAATGTAAAGACGTTCCTCCTACTACTGCCACTGAGCTTATATGCCTACTGGTGTTATAACGCCTGAGCAAACAATGTGCTGATTATCATTGCTATGTAAACACAGTAGCTCAAAGCTTATACCTGTGTCACTAACACTTCAATATAATGTCATTTCCGTTACAATTCTATAAATTTGGCAAATCATAAGCATAATTTACAGTGACGTTTACTAAGGGAATAGATCTCCTTTTTCGGACCCTTACCCTATACCCCCAAATAAGTTAGTACAACGTGTTCAAAACATTGCCTTCTGCTACCTGCCAAATGATAGTTTTACTCACAATGCAACCCTTTTTCCACTTCCTTATGATCACAACCTACTTAGTTTCGCAAGCAGTAACTCATTCCTTGCCACAATTGCCCGTCTGTAATGTCTAAAAAACTGCAACTTGTTTTCTGCACATGTCGTTCTTCCAACTGTATCAATAGTTTGTACAATACAACATTCCACTCCCACTGCGATACTATGTTTTTGCAGGCAACTGCAGATCCAGTATCAAATTATAATTAGAGATGGATTGGGAGCAAGATGATCACATGCCCCTACCAGTGCGACATACTGCGGTTGCATATTTGGGCAAAGGTAAATTAAATTGTATGTTACGGACGTATTTTAATTCATGCTCATCTTGTTTACAGTTGGCTATTCATAGAAGACTATGAACGCCGGAGGGGTTAGGGGAGACAAAAGAATAATTTAACCAAGTAAGTTTTTTGTAACAAAAGACGTGGTCTTTCTGTTAACTGATGAGATTTTTTTCTGGTAAAGTATGAGAATTTTTTGCATCCCTTAGATCCACTTACGACGAAAATGCCAAAATTGCGGCAAAGATGTTGGTCTCTTGCAAAATACGAGAATTCTGTCTGTAATCGAAAGATTCACAGCAAAGTACGTCTACTTCGCAAAAGTATCAAGTTACAATTTGTATAGGAGTGGCTTACCTTGTAAACAGATTCCTTTGGCAACATCTGAACATGACATATCATTCCATTTGCCATCTGATATCCTAATTTGCACGCAATCTTCACCGGAGCCAAAGTCGTTTGGTTCATCAACTCCCCAGTCTGCGATATTAAACTAAGCAAAAAAAAAAATATATGAAACTGAATTAGTACTTTGACATACACACACACAAAAAAATAATAATTTGTAAGACATTTGTGTTATCCTAAGGCTATGACAAGGTGCTGGGCAACATGGTCAAAGTTACCTACTACACAGAGCTTTGTCGTAATTTCGGGCCGTGCTTGGTTTCCCTTGGGACAACTCTCTGGTAAAAAAAACCGTCTCTCGGCTCATTAGACGGACGTTGGCTTCCATAACTGGGGATCAAATGCTTATGTTAACGTTAATTACTTAATTTTAGCATTGAGAAATTATAATAGGCTTAAAGTTTATGAATAGTGGTTTGTGGAGTCGAGAAATGAAAGGTATAGCTCCATCCATGGGGCACAAACAGGGAGTTGCCAACGCTGCTGTCTAGTGTAAACCACCAAAGTGGTTCTTCCAGAAAAAAGATAGCAAAAAAGTACGATAATGAAAAAAATTTAGCGCATGCGGGATATTTTCAAGGCCATAGCCAAAGGAGGGGGCTATTTTCTTCCACAAGGAAAGTAAAAATGGCCATTTCCCTAATGCATTTTTGTACATCTCGCTCCTCCCTTAAAAAATATCTCCCCAAGCTCCTACGCCACCTTTTATACCTTGTCTGGCAACGGGCCTGGGTATTTTGCTCTGCCAAGAAACTAGTTCCACAGTTTATAATCCCATAAGGTCATAGTTCGAGTGACTCTTTTTGATCCCTTGCTGACGGCAAAAGCAATCAATTCAGTCACGATGGCGTGGGTGTGCGTGTATGTGCATGTGTGTGCGTGCGCGTGTATGTGGGTGTTTTGTGTTTGAGGCGCTTCGCTTGTAAACAGGATATCTGAATATAACCAGAAAGCCCAAAGGCTTAGTGATTACTCACTGAGAGGGGGTGATTTGTCCCGTTGAGTTCATCCTACAAATTTATACTTTTTGACTATATCATGTTTTACGATGTTTTCGCAACTTGATCTTTCCTGACTTCATATGACCCTTGAAACCCACGAAAAAGTGAGTAAGAAAAAATGACAAATGAAAGTGTCCTAAAGAGGATTCTTACCCCGGACCATCTGCGTGAGAAGCCGAGCTCTTATCTACTACGCCATCAATGAACCTCGTCGTGAGGTAGGCCTATTTCCAATTCTGTTATAGTCACAGGATCCTTTTCACGTGTTCATAATTAGGCAATTTGAACTAGTATTATTACTGTAACAGTTATGCTTGAGAAAAAACAAATGTTCTCTATAACTTTATCTGTGAAATGGTAGAAAATACAGGCTTAACTTTTCGTTACTCGAGAAAAGACGGACGCAATTTGGAGGCACCGCCCACTGTCTATTTAATTTTCCAGGTTTTCGTACGGTAGTTTCACCTCTGATTACTTACATGACCTTTGACCTCCAACAAATCCACAGGGTCCCCCCTTTCTCTTAAAGTAACACATCTATATACCAAGTATATCTACCGTCCCTGTCTTGAAATATCGTGTTTTTTTCAAGGTTTTCGGTTTTTGACCTCTGATGACCTCTTACCTCTACTGAAAACAATAGGGTTCTTTCGTTTAATATGATCAAGTTAGATACCAAGTATGAAGATTGTCCATGATTACTATCTTAAGATATCGTGTATACAAGCAGTTTTTAAGAATTACGTATTTTTTACCTCCAATGACCTCAGAAAACCTTTGACCTTTACCAAAATCAATAGGGTTCATTTTTTGACTATAACGCATGCATATGCCAAGTATGAAAAGCATTCATGCTTCCTACCTAGAGATACCATATTTACAAGGTTTTCGGTTTTTGACATCTGGTGGCCTTACATGACGTTTGAGCCCTATTTAAAAAAATAGGGATCTTCCTCTCAGTATGATAATTCTATATCTCAAGCATGACAATTATCTAACATTGTTATCTTGAGATATTGTGTTTACAAACCAAGCGTCACAAGCACATACAAACATACACCTACATACATACACACAATCTCCCGCGTCATTGCATAGATTTTTTTTGCTTTCAGCAAAGAATAAAAAATGATGGATACTTTTCATACATAATATATAGATAATCGTAATGAGAGAAAGGACGCTATTGTATTGGTGGAGGGTCAGATGTCATGTCAGGTCACCAGCGGTCATAAACCAGAAACCCTGCAAATACGATATCTTAGGTAGAAAGCATGGATACTTTCCATACTTGGCATGTAAATGTGATTTAAACCAAAAAAAAAAAAAACTTTGTTAACACGATATCTCAAAGTGGAAAGCATGCATACTTTAGATACTTAGCAGGTCGATGCGTTATAATCAGAAAATGAATCGTATTTTTGGTAGAGGTCAGACGGAAGCAATCTGAAGTCACGGAAGATAAAATTTCAAAAGCCTTGGGAATTGCTTGTAAACACAATACCTGAAGATAGCAATGATGGATACTTTTCATACTTGGTGTATGGATATATCATATTAAATTAAGCAGAAGATTTCTGTTCTGTAGGTAGAGGTCAGAGGTCATGTCAGGTTACCAGAGTTCAAAAACAAAAAGCTTGTAAAGAAGATATCTTAAGGTAGAAAGCATGGATACTTTCCATACGTGGCATGTGGATTCATTATGGCCAAAAGATGACCTCTTTTGTTTTCGGTAGAAGTCAAAAGTTCGACATGTGAGGTTACCAGAGGACAAAAACTGAAACCCTTATAAACACGACACTTGTAGTTAGGAATTGTTGGTACTTTCCATAGTTGGTATATAAATTTATCATATTAAGAGAAAGAATAATATAGTTTTTTAATGGAGGATGAAGGTCATGTGAGGTCATATGAGGTCAAAAACCGAATCTTCAATATCCTAAAGTAGGAAGCGCGTATACTTTCAAACTTGGTCTTTGGATATGTGTTATAGTCAGAAGATGAACCATACTCTTTTTGATAAGGTCAAAAACTGCACGAGGTCACCGGAGGTGAAACAGCAAAAACATTGAAATTAGCTAGTAAATGCAATGGCCCAAGATTCAAAAGATTCATTTTCTTTCGGCAAGAAATTACTAAGCATTTGGGCTTTCAGGTTAGTTAAGAAATAAGACGTTTACCATTCCAATTTGTCAGTCGAAGTCACATACATTTACTCTTAACATGAAATGTTATATGCAAAAATATTAAAAAGTGTATAATTTTTCCCCATGGCCTTATCAAGAACATCCGTCACACTTAATTTGGAGTAAACACCTAATATATTGCCAAATATCAGTCTTATTTTAAAATGAAATGGAACAAGATAACACTTAATATGAAACAAAACTCCAAAAACGTCCGGTTTAAGCTGGAACCGAATACCATCATGTAGGACATATGAATTGAAATCTGGTCATTATTTAACTGGACTTTGGTTTGGCTCTGAAATGGTCTTTTTTAACCACCAAAAGTCAAGTATTAGGCACAGCTTCTGTTATAGTGCCCATATGATCAGTTTCCTCTTCAGCTGGATTAGGATTTTTATAGAGGCAAAGTGCCCACGGTTAAATTTCTGACTTGGAAAAAATTAATGTAAAAGTAGGTGGTGGTAACACTCCAACCTACTGGGCTGAAACATCAGTTAAAAGTATTCAAACGAGTGAAAGATTGACGTACTTAAAAATAAATAATGCCTTTAGCAAATAGCAAGTAAAAATTATTTCAGATTTCCACCTGCAGTCAAAAGCCCTTTGAACTTCGCAAAGATCTATTCTTTCTCAGCTTCTTATCAGACTTGTCAAAATATAATTCAATGAAAATTCTTTTTTTTTTTTTTGAAGTTTTTGTATTAAAAATCAGCATCTCGGCATACATATTCAATACACTCGCAGCTAACTAGATAAGAAGGAAGGGCTGTAACCCACCATTGAGTTATCCGTGTAACAGAACTGATCCTCTACATCTATGTCATTGAGACCAATAAAGAAATTGACGGTTTCACCAGCCAACTGGTCTAAAAAGTAGCAGAAGAGAATTGGGCTATATAAATATTTGAAACAGGAATTGATTGTCATTTTATTTTTGTTTTGACAATTTAGTTAACATCCAAAACTCAGCATATTTCTTTATAATATTTGACGTATGCATGTATTTCAGGTTGAGTACAATTGTAGTTTCATAGAGCAAACATCTGTCAGGTGTCTTATTCTTGTGTCTGTCACCAGAAGCATGCAAACTGGGGGATTAAAGTTATGTAAATATCAGAAGTCAACCTCCAAGAAACCCCCGGTCGGTCTTCAAGGGGAAGAAAAAGAAAACGGAAAACGTTTGAGAAAAGTGTAATACATTTGACTATTTTCCAATTTAAATGTAGTACAGTTAATAAAATGTGAACAAGAATGAGTTCTTAAGTAAGTTTTGGCTAAACCGCTTGTAGCTTGTAGTCTGGTTAGTGGGATCCCAATGTCAGGGAAGATTGTGCCATGCCTCTTTCAAATGTCCGCAGTTGCTAGTATTTTAGACCTTCCGGCGACCCTACCCCTGGGTCCCAGCGACGCGTTTTCCATGCAACCAAACGATCTCGAACGATCACTGTCTCCCTTGAGACTTCCTTAGCATCGTTAACCCTGTTCAGTAACTGTATGGACCCTCCCCCTTTGCATTTTAACCGTTGTGATGGAGTATTGTGCACATCTAATTGTCAGACTGAAAACACCCACTCAGACTTTAGAGCCATTGTCATTAGTTTGGTTTTTGAAGTATATTAATGCCAAAAAGTGAGACCTATTTGGACATACCAATTAGCTTACTGATTTCTAAGGGAAAAATAAAAGCAAGTAACTGATACGTCGTTGATTTGGAAATATACAGTAGTATCCGTAGGGTGTTCATAGAAAGTTATAATGAGCAAAAAAAAAATCACCTTTTCTTGTTAAAATCAATGCTCATAACGGTTCGCCTGAATTATTATGTTCTTTATTTCAGCAAACGCTAACAATTAGGGATGTAATTAATAGGTATTATAATTACATATGAGTACAAGCCTGCCCAGGATCATGATAAAATTATATTAAACAGAGCCAGCATTTACTGTAAAAGACATGTACTACTATCTTACTCATGAGAAGGCGGAATCTTTAAAAAGTAAAAATGTATGTAAATTCATTACAAGTTTCTGTTCTCGAAGAACTTGGAAGCACCTTAACATAATACGTTAAATTATGATGATATTGACAGCCAAAAAATTGAGAGACTCAATGAAAGTCTTAAATATCTAATTCGTTGTCCTTATTGGGAATTGTGGAACTACCTTCACATTTAAATGGATGTTAATGGTACAACGTCATGTTATCTGTGATTCATTAATGGCTCCATTATATGTACGTGAACAAGTTGTGAGGACTTTCCAAGCTGATAGCCCTGGAAAACAATAAATAAACGAGTTAAAACAATGGGAAATTTTAATTAAAAAACCTTCAAAAAAGTTTGTAATCGTGCTTATACGTGATCTCTTTATTTCCCTTCATATTCCCAAAGAGGAAAATCTGCATGAACTATTTATGCAACGGCATCCCCACTCACAAGCACATTCAAATATCAGACATATCATTAAATGACTGGTGACAGTGAAGTGCACATCTCATCATAATATCGGTATGTTATTTACAGAATGAGGTGGAAAAAAGACATGAACTCATCTCTTTGTAGGTAAAATGATCCTTTTTATATAAAATATGTGGATCATTACAAATTAAATATTTGAGAATTATGAAACTCACTTAAGGCGCCATCCACTTCCTCCTGAGTGTGGAAACTAGCCAGATGACCATTTAGGCTCTGACAGAAAGTTTCATATTCTTGAAAGTTCATTAGGGCGTCAAACGCTTTGTAACATCGATAATCGATTCCACCAAAGGAATACCAATCGTCGGGACAAAATTCTAAACAGATATGTGAGAAGATGAATAGGCAACAGAACAAACATTATATGCTTAAATTACTGTAAAGTTATCCATAGAACGAAGCCTTCTTTGTGTTCCATACTTATCATTGTGGAATTTTTAAATCAATTAACTCTCAAATGACTTTCTAATTTGTTCATTTAAGAAAAACAGCTCCAACCATAGCTGGGCAAAGCAACAGTGTTGAAGTTTTCAGAGTAATCAGAGTAAAGCAGAGGATACGCGCAGTAATAGTTACTGTATATATTGTTAGTAAGTCTTAAAGGTAACTAATAGATCCTTCTGACGATTTTAGTCTTGTGATCTAGAAATTTGCTAGTTTAAAAAAAAAAGAGATAAAAAAATCTTAGAACCGTTTGATGGAAACATTTGGTAGATCTGAGGGTTATTTTAAGTCGTCGTTAAACAAATAAGGAAATATTGTGCTACATACTTTGATATTTTTTGCAAATACGACACTGCGTCTAAAAATCGATTTGCAGAAAGTTTACCTCTTGATCTTTAGATTCATGGAAAAGTGTTCAAGGCAAAATTTTCGACCCCTCTTAAAAATTACGACTTTCTCTTTGTTGGCAAAAGTGGCAGCAGCCTTCAAACAAAATTGAATCACTGAAACGGCAGTTTTGATGTAGGAAAGGTTGATCTTTCCACGTTCACTATAGACCTTATGCATTGGCGTCATCGGACGTCATTTTGCAAAGAATGAATCAGACTCCACGCACAACGTATACTTCTCACATGCTTAGTAGACTTACGCGCTTACCCTAACGATCCATAATTCAGCTGTCTGTATTTTTTTGGTGTAACTTGCAGTGATATGCGCTTGCCTCTATCGTGGGGCGCACTCTCCAGTCTGTGACGTTATATGCATAAGGTATTTTTTATTGCTGCTGAATCTTATCTTCCTTTACGCTGCGTTACCTCGAAGATTTAGTTTTGAGTACTGGGATTGGAAGGATCAATTAGAACACAGCTGTGACACAATTATATAACCGTGAAAATTGATCATCTCTTCAAACAGACGGAAAAAGGTTTGTACAACATCAATAGAATCGTCATTCATTACTATGATGCGTGATGAAGGTGAGCACATTTTTTGAAAAGCTATTTTCTGTGTCAATGTCACATCAAAATATAGGCAAACGAATTGAACATAGCAGTAGTTGATTGAATGCTGACACCATTTGATAGATTTTGAAACGCTGTTTATGGTGTGCGCTCCACATTACAAGATTGGTGTCAACATATATCCACCTACTATGGTTACTTTTACATTCAATAGTATTATATTTCAAGAACAACAAAGTGAGACAAGTTTAAAAGTTCTTTTGAGTCAATAAGCCTCACCAAATCTGATCTTAAATATACCTAGAAGTATTTTGTACTGGAGTCTGTTAATTTTCAAGAACGGATATTTGAATTAGAAGTTGAGTACTGCCACGGGAGCTAAATGACATGCCATTAAAATTTCCCCCTTTAATAGGAACCAGCAAAACCAGCAAAAGTGTCAAACACTTTGGAAATCATCTGACTGAAATTTAATTCGACATTATCATATTACAACGCCTTTCAGGGAAGCTTTAGATTAAAGAAAACTGAAATACCTGCTTTGTTACGTAGGTTACAATGTAACCCAGTGAATATTCAGACCAACATAAAAACCACCAGCAATTGGAAATATGCACAGTACAGCTTTGAGAGTGTATATAAATTCAACTAAATTGACAATGGCTACCCAAAACACGGCCATGCTTGTACATGTGGTATGATACTTCCGATCCAGATTCCGGTGGATATTTATCACATTTTTTTACCAAGTGTATGTTGACCATTCAAATTTTTCGTGAAATGTCCTTATAGCCTATTGTGTTTTGCACAACGGTAGGGCAAAATGCAAAAATGTCTTTAACTGATTAACTGTTATTCATTCATACTTAGTAAAAATCTTCATCCGCTATTGGTTCATTACGGTCAAGTGACCGTGCATTATCCTAGCATAACCCACTTTTAAAAAACAATAAAATCACCGGCGGATGAATAGAATAACACCGTACTATAGGCCCACTGTACTAAGATCACCTTCAAATGCGGCCTGATGTACTAAGATCACCCTCAAAAATGGCTGACTTGACACATAGAGCATGATATATCTATGGTTTGACACAAATCACGTCCGATGCTGTCAAGACGCTTCCATTTCTAAGAAACGCTTTAGTTCCCAAATCTTACATGAAACCCTCAGAGGCAAAGGATCCGCACACGGTTACAATTCAGAGTCAAATAACCTAGGCCTACTGCCTCCGTAACGTTAATACAACTTAAAGGTTCCTCGTCGATCACTGAATCCTCGAACGAAATCAACGTTACTAAAGTTACTGCTGTTGGGATGAGATCTCTAATAGGCTATATCCATTCAAACATTTCTCCAAATATACGCTTCAGATGCTGTAACTGTTTATCTCTCAAAATCAGTAGTTAATCCTAGGCAAATGACAATATTTGACGTAACCTTAAAGCTCAAAAGTACCTGAACAGGTCCGTTAGGGTTTGAACAAATGATGAAAATTTTTAAAAAGACCGCGTTGCTTAAGCATACTGGTGGATATGTCACTGAACACAGTATACGTAGTACGTGCATGTTTATGTACATATGTACACACCATGTGCGCTCACAACGTACATACCGTACCATGCTTTAAGCCTAGTGAATATGAACGTTGGTTAATCAACGCTGGACCCTCGTGCATCGCTTGTATTAACCCCCGATCGTACATTATCCTCTACCTAATTCACGGTCCAGCGTTGATTAACCCTTTATTAACTTATCATATTAAGTAATCAAACTCTTGTTTTAACTCTTGTTTTCAACTACACAAACTGAGTATACCTCTTAAGTAACATGTCATGTACTACCACCATGTTTGAGGGAATATTTTTGTTGCTTAAAATATTTGGCGAAGGAATTCTCTTAACCTGATGGCGTTTCATCTGAAAAAGTACACTTAGATAAATAGCAGCCGCATTGTTCCTTAACTGTTTTGGCATTGCTATACTATAAGTGAGCTGATCGAGTACGCTTGTTGACCAAATTTTCATACCGAAATTTTTACAGTCGATGTTTAGCAACAGTCAGTATAATAAAGCAGGAAGATGGTCTCAATGGACCCTTCTTTTAAAAACTGTATTAAGTATTATACTGTTTAAGGTAACCAAGTGCTTATATGAAAAATAATACTATTTTAAAAGAGAATTTGGAGAAAAAGTTTTAGCTTATTCCTCAACTTAACGCAGCTAATCTTCAGATGTTTGGTTGATATATGATAAGTCAGTGAGAGTCTAAATTAGAGAAATAAGCTTTATGCACCTAATACCTAATAGATTTTCGTAGAACTTAAACGGTAAATAATATTGCTTTTTTAAAAACGAATCATATTCTGTTTTTGTTCCGCCCTTGGGTGATTGTCTCTAGCAAAGCTGCTTTTACCCATTTGCAATCATTTATCAATGTTGACAACATCTCTTCGCATATTAGAGAGTTTCTCGATAATGCGAATCTTCTATGTTGTGCAAGGCTATCTCAGCATATCTCCTGTTTTGTTCAAACTATTCACCTATAACAATGCCTTGAGTACATTTGGATGTAAAGATTTAGTCTCTTGCTAATGCCAATCAAAGTACCATGTCTAAACAAAAAAGTTTATAATGATACCCTGGGGGTAGATTTGCTTTATGGAAACGTTTTAAGGGTTCTGCAACACTTACCACTTCCGTATTCTATTTTCATGATCATGCTTTTTGCCTTAGTAAGGCTGATTATGACATGGAAGATTTTCTTAACCTTACCAGGATCAGATACAACCTTTTTCCATTCACAAAGTACACGAAAAAGTATCCTTTCTTTTCTCAACGAGGTAGCCGTTTTTGCAATCTTGCACTAAAGCAAATTTGACCATTCTTCCAATTTTGGCAATAGCAGATTCTGAGTTATTACTTCAAAAATGTAGCCAAAATATGGCATCAGTGTTATTATCAAAAAAGCGAGTAACAAAGTTTTTTGCAGTTGCAATTTGAAGAATTTTATCATCTTATGAGATTAAAAAATGGAGCTGATTGATACAATCTTTTTCAAGTGTGGTATTTAAAAAAAATGTTGCAATATAAGATAACCCACTTGCATTCTTTGACCAAAAATCTGACAGGTCCGGAACACATTAAATTTGTTTGTCTTTTAGCTCATTTACCTACCAGGTGCACACGTATAGTCTGTAAAGTATGGTGGAATCAGGCACTCGTCAGCTTCATCTTTGGGTACACCACCATTGTCACAAGTAGTAACAGTTCGGTCGACACAGCTTCCACCAGAAAGATATTGGTCTTCTTGACAAGCTGAATGTTACAACAGGTAAACTATTGCGGTTTATACTAATTAAGAGTGTAATAAACAGGATATTTGATTCTAACTAAATAGAAAATAGAAAAGCACTGCTTCAGTCCATACCTAATTGAAAGACTGAGCGAAAAGGAAGGACATCACAAAGATAAAATAAAATTCTTCAAAATGAATGACCAAAGAATCGGAATTAGTTAAAAACACTAAGAATATGGCTGATGAAGTGGAGTTCCTGCCCGCTTTGTTTACGCTATAGCTCGTCATTAATTGCAGTTGTCCCAAGCAAACTATACTAACTACATCTATTACACGTGCGCTGACTCACACACTTTTTGTACCGTTATATTTAAAAGATGAGTATTTAGTGGACGTAACACAAAGGAATTCTCCGGATACAAAATTTGAAATCCAACCGGAAAAGGATTTTACTAGAGTTCCGGATAATTTCTGGCCGGGTTCAAATATTCACTTTCATTGGGAGGTACTAATAAATGGTGTAAATAAAGTTAAGGTCAATGACGGAAATGATGAAATGTGAGGACAAAGGGGGAGTGATGTTTGACAACGGTCACCATGTGACATTAAGAGGTTTACGATCAAGTGTTAATTTACACTGGAGACACTGAAATAACCAAAACCATCATATAAATTTAGGCAAGCATGATACTCAGCTATTTTAATAAAAAATCATTTTTGTTAGGTTACGAGAAATACTTTGTGATAGAAAAATGATCCAACATATTGTTCCCGGGAACACTAATGTGACATGTTGCACATGCTGAGTAATCAAACATCAGTATGCTTATAGTGTTTCACTATTGTAATCCGTAAGCTAAGGTGGACAAACTAAAGTTGAAATTGAGTTCATTGATAGTTCGTTTAATTTATGAAGAGCAGAAAAGTTAATCTATGATCTTCTAATGCCTTTAAAATTCTCCTACTTTCTTACCAAGAAAGCTTATTCCAAACAAATTGCTGGAAGAACGTGTAATACATGTATGAAATTGCTACTATCGTCTTAGGAAGCATGTTGGGGTAAAGTTATATAGAAAAAAAATGAACGAAGGCTGTTATCTGGCCGGGGCCGGAGCCAGATTTGTTTTAATATCAGGTCATTTAAGATAGCAGGATCGGATCTCCGGTGCATCTCTAATAGCACCATCAAATAAACCTATCTTACATTCATTGCTGAACTGTTATAACAGGGTATTTGTCATACTGAAAACGGAACAGTTTTGAAATTTGGAAGCTAGTCGATTTAAAAGAAGCTTTGAAAACGGGCATGCATATCAACAGAAAATCGAGATACCAAGACCTTTCGTTAAAGTGATATTACCTGTTAGAGAAAAAGGAAATACATATAGCCTTACGTTTTTCTTTATTTGTCAATACACTAACTATACTATTCATGGATGGATTTGTTTATGTAGTGACTGAAAATGGTAGTGTGAATGGCAAAATATGAAGAAACAGTGCGAAAACAGTCAAAATCTGCAGGCTATTTTGTAAAAAAAACGTCCTCATTACAAATAGCTCAAACCACGCCTATCACAACACTGTATGAATATTCAATGGATCACGGAGCTGTGTGTACCGAATTGCAGTCGTATAGATAACTTGTAACTTCTAGGGACCTTAAATCCTGCATCGCGCATATTGCCCTGCCCCGCCATGAGCGGGATCGTTTCAGCTGAATCAGACTATATTCCTACCATCCGGCAAGGTTACCATCAAGAGGACTTTGGATCATCGGGATTTCCGAAGAATGGTCAAGTCTATGTGAAATGTAACACAATTCATATAAGACTATAATTTATTGAAATGAACGAGAATCTGAATCCATTCAGCATATATAACTCCTAATTGTAAAACAGCATCATTACTAATTAGATTCATAAGTTGAATGGCAAAAGAGGACTTCAACCACACAGAGCATATGGTAAAAGAGCACAAATTGTCGGATAATGGATGATATGACACATGATGTACAACGACACACAGACTTCTAACGTACCGAATTTAGGCGTGTGTATCGATGGTTTCTGATGCAAAAGGGCCTTTACTACAACATTAATGCGCTTTTGAGTTGTGCCAGATTTTTGTAGCACGAAATTCAATATTTAGGCCTCATGTTCCACTCCGGCCCACGGCCTCTCAACGATGAGTAATGAGAATACATTCGGGAGACGTTTAGATAATAGGCAAAGTTAATGGAATGGAAACGCTCAGAGAGTGCAAAAATCTTTACAGTATGCGAGGGACTTTCAAGTATTTTGGTATGTTGTGAGACATGTACAAGTGGTAGAAATTAATTACATAGATAAGTATAAGGATTAAGTATTGTAAATTATAGCCCAAGTAAAAATTTTAGTGTATTTTGTACAAATTAAAAAAAAGGTTTAAAAATAATCAATTTTGAATCTTTATCTCATTCTTTCACATTTTTTTTGCTGTTTCGGTCTTGCGTACGTATTGTACCTAGCCGTAACACATCATTATCAACCGTTATTTAGAATCGATATTCAACAGTTTTTAGTTTTTACTTTTTGAGGCCTCCATACCTGGGTTTTGCAGTACGATGATGCCCTGCCATTGAACCTATTGAAGGGCATTGGCCGTAAATAATAGCTGTCCCTAGGGCACGAAAATTAATTGTCTGTGTTATATGAAACAATAGTTCAATAAATAATATAAATAACTGAAATGATAGGCTGGCGTCTGCTGAGTTTGGTCAACTATGAATCTCATTTAAAGAATTCTATTTACGGATACATAACATCATGCACTTAATATAAAAAAGTCTATGCTATTGATTAGCAAATTTAACACTACAATAAAAACGCTTTTGACCTCAACCATTTTGAAGACAGGCACGAGACAGTCCAGAAACAATAGTGTTCTTGGTTACACCTTTAAAACGACGGCGCCAGGGGTATTCTAGTATTGTGTTGTGAGCCAATCGCCCCTGCGAAGGCTGGGTCGGGAATCTAGAGTTTTAGCTCCAAGTAGGTCAAGCAAAAGGGAAAGACAGATCGTGTCGATTTGAGATGATTTATAAAACGTTTCCAGTTTCCATTTTCCCCCAAAACGATGATTAAATTGATAATGATTAGAAAGGCCGGCCAAACGATAATTATTTATTTACAAAGTGACTAACGTGTTTCTTCTTAGAAGTCTGCGTCACGTGTGACGAGCTTGCACGGCTCGGGCCTCCAGGTCTCGTGTGCCTCGTGGCTCTATGAACTAATGCAGTCCCGGATTGGTCAATAGTTCAGACGTACTAAAGAACACAAATATTAATTAATGTGATGATATTGTATGACCAATGAGGAGTCTGTATAAAGTGAAATTGAGCGGGCCCGCAAAATTAAGGTGGGATGAGGCGGAGACGTGGAAGCTCTGACATGTCACGTACACCAAACATGTGACAGCAAACCAGGTGCGAGGCGAGTGAAAAAATTTAGACAAACAAGACTGCGTGGCGCAATGGTAGTTGAATGGCCTACTCAATGAAATGATGACCTGCTTAGGAGATATATAATACGTACTAAATACTATCCGACACTAGCTCTACCAAATTTTCATAAGTTAAAAAAAAAATATCAAGCCACTCTTTATGTTGGCTGATCTTTGATCCTTGTTATCCACGTTCAGGACACCTTTGAAACATTTTCAAAAAACACAATATAGTATGGTTATTGCCACAGTCGCATAACGAAAATGAGATCTATATACGCCATGTAACCGCCATTTTTCCTGTTTTAATACCATTGTCACGCAGGGATGTGATCAACTAGGTTGGCGAAATAGTCTTGGAATGGAGAAACAGAAATGACAATATTCCAATAGCAAATGTTACAATTTCCTTAAAGCTTTAAGAATATTCCAAAGTGGGAAACTTATAAAGAGAAAAGATTCGCCTCACGTTCATCACTCAAAAAAGGACATTCAATTCAAACTTAGC
The DNA here is from genome assembly GCA_029531755.1 of Holothuria leucospilota. NCBI lineage: Eukaryota > Metazoa > Echinodermata > Holothuroidea > Aspidochirotida > Holothuriidae > Holothuria > Holothuria leucospilota. The sequence goes on along the minus strand of CM055961.1, from coordinate 75,505,972 downwards.
ATAATCTTATAAAAATAAAATTAATGTCCTGAGCCCAAATTTTGTGTAACTTTATTTACCATTGCTTTGACAAAATATTTTTGTTCTTTCTTATCGTAAAAGGAGAGTATCTTCTGCTTCTCTGTAGCAAAGGTTTGGGTCTTTGAGAACGAACAAAGCAGATAGTACGAAAAAACATATATTATACAGAAAGTGACCCAGACGGCCTTTTCTATGCCGTCGGGGGAAATGGTTTCGAGCAAAGTAGGCCCAAACCAACTCGATCTCAATCCAACTCGACACGAAGCCAAGTGGGCCCCATGCCATCTTGACCCCAAGCCAACTCGGCCTCAAGTATAAATTCCCTTGCTTAAAGCCGATTTGGCTCGGGGCCAAGTTGGTTGGGGTCGAGTTAGTTTGGGGCCGACTGGCCTGTCCAGGTAAAATACGTGGAAACAAGTCAAGTCAGCTCCAAGTCAACTCGAACCCAGCCAACTCGGCCCCCAGCCACGTCCAGTGTTCCTGCTTGCGGAAGGTTTAATTTTGCGGAGGATTAATTAAAGTCAATCCAGCTCAACAGGTTAACCCCAATCTTGTGCGAAACATGATGATGAGAGGATGGAATTTCATTTTTGTACCGGAACGGAGTTACAATTCAGAGATATCTATTTAAGTGCGTATTGGCTCCCACAACTGGAAAAAAGGTCGTGGTCGTCTCGACTTGAACCAATTGGTTGGAAACTGGGACGTTAAACCTCATCTTACCTAACCTAACCCACATTGTCAGCTGCCCACGTCACCAGTGCCGGGCGAGGCGGCTCCTCGAAAAAAATCATTTCAAAGACTCTTCGGTACAACTGTAAGTCGTAATAAATGATTCTGATGACTCCAGGATTATACGGACATTTTTCGGCGCCTTTAAATGACTTACAAATTTCTTGGGCAACACCAGCAGCTATTTATATTCGATCGGTGACATTTTGCTTCGTCTGTGTCTAAAACAAGAGTGATGTGCCCTACCCCTTTAAATCCAGATCTCAGTCTTCTTTTCACTAATGCGAAAACCTGGCTACTGTCCAAGATAACAGTTCAACAATAACCCTTTTTCGCTACGCTGCCAATCTGAAAGTCCTGACAAAAACCTATTTAAATACATCTGGGCATGTTCGGACCGTAGGAATGGCATTGCATAGTGTCAAACCCAGAATCTTTTAACTATAAAGTCTTTGATACCTAAGGCTTAGTTTCGATTTTCCAGTACTTTGAAAGTAACTAGGTTTCCTGTACAATATGGTGCAAGGCAATTTCTGACGCGGCACTTAATCCCCCTTTCCACCTGCCAGTAAATTTGCCATTAATTTACCTAGTATCAGGCTAGAAATTGACAAGCCTTTCACGCACTAACTCTGCCCTCATAAATACGACTAAGCACCAACGTTATCCCATCACTTGATCACCTCCACAGGGAATCTAAATGGATGACAACAATAATGCCAAAAGCTTAATACGACCTTTAGCGACCTTTACACCTCCGAATGCACACTTAAGGTTGATGACTCGTCTGAATTGCAAACTCCCTCTCATACAAATACGTTTGAAAGTTTTGTTCAGCCCAGGCTGTTGTCAAACATTCCTGTTGCATAAGCGAGTAGTCCTTTTGACTGGAGGTTAACTTCTTGCTAGCATGTGTTATGGAAAACTTCTCTCCTGATGTATTTCGGAATAAAACAGCTCCTACTCCTGAATCAGATGCGTTCCATTCTCGAAAGAATTCTTTCTTTCAGATCAGGTAATTGCAGTATTGCAGTATAGACTCACGTAATGCGAATCAGGTAAATTGCAATCTATGGAATCAAACATTGCCACTTAATTTTTTTAGGGTTCTGTAAAAAAGTAGAGGACAATCACTTTTACTTTCAAAAGTGTGCAAGACATCCCCCTTACCCCTCCCGTCTGCCTCTTTTGGAGCTCATACCCCTGATCCTTACTCATGAAAGTTAAGGATTTGTGCACTTGTGACAATCGCTCCCGTTAGGTTACTTCTTTATATCAATTGGGGGAATCACAACATCAACCCCCACCTTCGAAGCCCTGTGATCTCGTTTACTCTCATTCGCGTGTTGCTATGTGACGAAAATGACTGTAAATCCTCGACACGAAGAGCCTACTACTACTGTAGTGAATAAGTGTTTCAATTTACTTTGATAGAGCACCACCACTTGGCCAAAACCTATTTTCTATGACCTCCACTGTATTCAAAATGTTTACTATTTCGATGCGTGGGCGGAGTAAGTATATTGCTGTGTTTTGATGAATTATCAGCATGTAGATTAGCTCGTTAGGATATAATAGAATCTATTATCCTCATTTTTTCTGTAAAGTTGATGACGGTGAAGCATAAAATTAGACACGACACTGCTAGTTTGTGAATACTTGTTTGTCGGCCTTATATACACATATAGATGTAAGCAGCTATCATTTGGGGCCCAGTGCCATAAATAAGGCCTTTAAGAGTGCAGCACAGTGTGGTACACCTGTACCTGATAGAAAGCCGGCATAAAGGTTTGCTCGTTTCCTTACCATATTTGATGATCCCCTTAAAGTTTTAATTGCTGATTATTTATACATTTTGATTTGACTGTCCCATTTGATTATTTCAGAAATAAACTGTCGAATTTAAAATTAACCAAGCTATCCTAAAACCTTTCTTTTATGGTCCTTCGAGCCGAAAAGTACGACGAACCAAGCCAGAACAACCATTCCAATGCTAACTGGGACCCACCGCAGTACCATAAAGAATCACCAGATTAGCCTTCCTACTGACAGGTACCACAACAACTAAGCGGTAGGCCCTCTACTTTCTTACTACCTCCTAATTGTAACGCTGAAAATATTCCAACATGTCTGAAATGGAAAGGGAATTAAGACTGCAGAAGCGTTATGAACCCAATTAACTTGTTTAATAAAGGGAATGAGCCTATTAATTGTTTAAGAGCGTCCAATACACGAAGTAAATGAGCTTTATAGCAGGGTGAGTGCACTTAGTGAAGCGTATGAGGCAGTACCAACCAAACATGACCAGTTAGTTTCTGAAATTGAGGATGAGGATGAATTCCTAAAACAAGAGCAGTCGATGGAAGAGTGCTAGGAAAATTTTATTAAGATCACCATCAATCAGAAAGGTAACTGTAACCAAAGGGAAAGTAATATAGTAGAGACTCCTACCCATGACAGTGGATTTGCTGAGACCAACTCCCCCCAGACCCGTTGTAACCATGCCTGAGGGCAATGTCCCAGATCAATTGCTAGACAGCTAATAGAAGTGCACCTTCCCCTCACTGAGCAGAATAAACACCAAGTGCTCCTGGGAAGCCTGGGCGGTAATGCTAGAAAGCTAGACGAATCCTTCATGCATGAAACAACTCCCTACAGTAGTGCCATCTGGGCCCTTATGGAAAATGTGAGCAGCCAAGTCAATTTATTCGGGGTGGGTTGGGAAGAAATATTCAGGCACCTGCAATCAAATCCAGTAATTATGATGGTTCTGATAATTTTGCCCTTAGTGTAGACTACTCCCTGGTAGGAATGCTAAAATCTATTGAAGGGGAGGATGGAGTTGAACTTAAGTACCGTTCACATGTCGACAGGTTAATAAGTTACCCTTACAAAAAAAATTTGTGTGGCAAAAGTTCCAATACCACACGTGAAATGCTGTATCGAACTGTGCAAAACTATGGTGGGGTGTGGAGAGGCGTGAAATTTCTGTGAATTTTTGTGTGGCAATGTGTGTCATTAATAAACAGTTTACACACTTTTCCAAAGTGCCATGCATTGACCAGCATTTTCACAGTTTGGACATGAGGCAATGTGTGGAAAACCGTAAATCACGCTTTGACACATGTAACAGGAGGCAAACTGGGGTAAAGTAGGCAAAGTGTGGAGATGTGTGGAGAAGTGTGGTGCTGAGTAAAGTAAATTCAATGGGTCGATTTCGCTCACTGGACCTTGTTTACCACACTTTGCCCTGGTTTTCCACATGTGTCAAATTGACACAGCTTTCCCCACTTTGACCCAGGTTTCAAGGTGTGACAATCATGCAGGGAAAAGCGTGGTCTTGTGTGTCAGATTGGTTCCAATAAAACATGTGTCACCACGCATGACCACACTTTTTTCCTTATGTATTTTCATATGCTCTGCCACACGTGATTACGTGTGTTCACATGTGGCATGCCACACTTTTTTTGTAAGGGTAATTACCACCATCATACCGAGACAGATTTGTAGAGTTCTGTATTACCAACATCATACTAGAGCCCAATTCAGACAAAACGTATAACCTAATCTATTCAGCTAAGTGGCTACAAGTAAAGACTAGAGCCCTACGAATATCACATCAAACTTCAGATCTCTACAAAGAAAGTGAACAGCCTCTTAGTCACTATCAAAGAATCAACCATCTACTTCATCCTACCTAGTAAGGAAAAGACCCAAGGCCTTCTGTCTGTACTGTAATGGAACAGACCATTTCCTGGGAGAGTTGTCGAGAGTTCGGAACGTTCTCAACTGATGATATTATAAAGTGGATACACACTGACAAGAGATGTTGGAAATGCGGCAGAACACATTATCCAGACAACTGAACATTAAAGAGGTCGTGTAATAATTGTTAAGAACTACATCTTACTGTGTTAAACTTACATGTTGCAATACAGAAGGGTGCAGATAAGCCCACGCCATCAGTCACCATGTACAATTGACAAGGATCGAAGACCCTACAATGTCATGCTGAATATCACACCTGTAAAGCTGTATGACCCGGCAGATGTATAGAAACCTATGCTGTACTGTAAATTGAATCTATAACAACCATAATTCTTGATGAAGCAGTCAATTTTGGATATGGCTAGGGAGAGAGATGAAATACTCCTAAAAACGGTGTGTCAGGAACCTACTCGATGAGTAGGGCGTGCTCTTACCGTTAACATTTCAGCATCAGATCAACCAAAAGAGCGATATCAAATCCTTACCCCTTCTTCGTCTGTCTGATAACCCTTATGCAATTCATCTTTGCAAAGCCGTTGGGCTCATCTTAAAGGGCTGCAGCCCCCTGACGTGTGTAATGCTAGACTCAAGACAATCAGACAAATTTAATCTGATACTGCCACAAGAATCAGATTTGGTCCTTCTGGTTTACGGGCAGCAGTTAGAACCAAATTGGGATGTACCTTGTAAAATCCAGAAATGAGTCATGAAACTTCATAACGATAACCCAGAATTACCACCTCCTAAGGGATGTCCAACTCTTGTGTCAAGTGGCCACTTTGCCCTACACTAGACAGGTAGTGAGGTCAAAACGGGATCAGAAAGCTTTGGAACTGCTTGAGGAGAGACCTATCCGGGTTGACATTGATGGCGTTGTAAGGTAAGCTACACCGCTGTTATGACTAAATGATGGCACCCAGTTCAATGTTGACCAAACGTCCATTCATCCCATCTTTAAAAAAAACAACTGAACGGCAACTCCAGAGTAAGCAGGAAGTAGCTGATATCTACACCAGCCATATCAAACAACTTGTTGAAGCAGGTTTTGTTAAGACGATTACTGAGGCAGAAACAAATAAATCAAAAGAATCCGGGTACATTCCACACTACATTTTTTAACACAATGAGATCACCGTCTAGTCTTCAATTGTGCCTACGAGTACGATAGACCAGGTGGAGAAGGGGGAGGGGTATCGTCACCCGAAAGCGAAATTTATGAGACCAAGTGGATTTGGTCACTAGTGGGTTGCTGATTTCAAAATCGAGGGTATACGGGCCATATTTGGGCTTTTCTAAGCCATTTTTACGTTTAAAGTTTGAAGGGCCCCCCATGAGTCAAAAATCTTGTTTTCTCCATATATTTACGGTCAAATCATTGGCTGAGGTAAAATTTGGTCCTTATATTCTGTAAAGGGATGTCTACTGATAAATACTGGGAAATATTAATATTGATATTAATATGCAAATCAGATAGGGTCAAAGGTCAAATTATTATGTTAGCAAAAAATAGGCCTAGGGTTTGATTTATGGAAAGTCACATCAAAATAAACCTGCTTCACACGCTACAACGTCATAGATACTCATTTTAGAGCTAGTGGAAGGGGTGGCGCTACCTGACGACTCCCTCTCCATCTGGGAACGATGGACCCCTTTTGTAGAGATAAAATTGTATAAGCATATGGCCATGCTTTTACAGTCGCAGTACACCCTTTCGCCCTCAGTCGGGGAATTACTGCCACTCGCCATCGTATAGCGAATGCCGTCCCTAGCCAATTATCCAAAATCACGTTTGCCATACTCACGTTAAGTACGTGCGCTATCGAAACTCACTACTAACTTTTCACGTGCACCCTATATGACGCCATCTTACGAAGACAACAACTAGAGCTGTGTTGGTCATCGCACGTTCGTGGTTTGTAAGTTGACTCCTTTCTTCAATTATTATATATATTACATACACCCTTGTAGTTATGGGGATAGGTGTAGTACTAGTGTAGTCCAATAAAGGCTTGATAAATACTGTATTCGATGACATCATTCGTAAAATTTCGAAATTTCGCTTTCGGGTGACGATACCCCCCTTCTCCGCCTGGACTATGAAGGCAATTCACTGAACAAGCATTTGTTGCCAGCACCAAACATTGACTCAACCTTATTGGCAGTATACCTTTGAATCCGTCAACATACGATTGTGTTATCTGGTGATATTAAGGCCATGTTTCATCAAGTTCAACTACTCCTTAGGACAAGCCGCTACTTTGTTTTCTGTTGAGCAACATGGAGATAAATCTTTAACCAACCATTCATGAATGGCAGGTTTTGTCCTTTTCAACGACATGCAGTTCCTGATGTGCCTCTCTGGAAAATGTATATTACAGATAACAAGAATGGAAACGAGGAGGTACTGAACACCCTAGAAGAGGACTTTTGTATTGGTAATGGCCTATGCAGTGTACCCACGATGGTAGAAGCAAAGAAACGTATCCTGAAACTCCGCAGCGTACTCTCGGAGGGGGGATTTAACATCAGACAGTGGGCGAGCAATGATTCCAAAGTGGTAAAGGATCTACCTTCCTATTCCAAATCCTATTCCAAATCAGAGAACTACGACCTCTCTATTATATCTGAGCATGAAGAGAAGCCAGAACCAATGTTTGGTCTCCGATAAAGATGCAGGCAATACCAGCTGCACTATAACTACAAACCCATACCGTATGAAAGGATCAACCTGAGGAATGTGTACAAGGTAATCGCAAGTCAGCATGACCCCTAGGATATCTTAGCCCATTTTTCGGCTGGAGCTGAAATCATTGTACAACATTTATAGAAGAACGATCAGGACCGGGATACTGGCCTTGATGATGGGGAACTATAGAGACGGTAGTGCGAATGGGAGCAAGAAATTACAGACTTGCAATTAGTTACCTTGTCTGTATGCTATACCCCACTGCAGTGGCCAAGTGGTTAGAGCATCCGACTTGCAGCCGGAAGGTCTAGGGTTCAAATCCTGGCCGGGTCATACCAAAGACTTTAAAAATGGAACCTACTGCCTTTGTGCTTGGTGCTCAGCATAAGCAATGGAGTAGGGAAAACAAGCCAGTGAGCCACAACTGGAAAAAAGGCCGTGGTCGTCTCGACTTGAACCAATTGGTTGGAAACTGGGACGTTAAACCTCATCTAACTAACTATCTAACCATGTGATGCGGACACCACAAAGCTCAAACGTCAGCTACACATATTTTACGAAGCGAGTGAACGTGTATATGGGTCTGTTGCTTACCAACGAAACCAAACTGAAGAAGGAAATATTAACATAAGCTTTTCATGGCCAGATCGAGAGTTGCTCCCAAACGTCAATTGTCTAGAGTGGAGTAGTGTGCCACATTGAGAGGTGCTGAACTGGCAGCACTTCTACTTAGGGAGTAGTCATTTCTTATTGATTCCCCCATTTTGGAGTGATTTCACCACAGTTCTACGATAGCTGGACTCAGAATCATGCCGATACAAAGTGTTCGTGGGGACACGGATCAGAAAATTCAAACCATACCTAATGGCAGCAAATGGAGATATGTCAATACCCAACTTATTCCAGCCGACGACCTTACACGTGTGAAATCACGACGAGCTAGCCGCTGAGATCAGGTGGAGAACTGGTCCAAATTTTCTTCTCCAGCCCCCACGTCAATGGCAAGATGAGCCACGGCGTGGCAAGAAAGGTGATCCTGAAGAGGTTAGAGGAGAGATGGAGAAAGCAAATTTCTGTGCTGCAGTTGAGACACCAACTTTACCAGATCCAATGAAATCTGACCATCTAGGAGACCTTACACTTGTAAAATCTTGGACAAAACTACCAAACTTTTTAACCAAAGTTGGGCGTATATTAAACAGCCTCAAAAGTTGGGTAAATGACCAAAATAATTGGTCAAACCTGGCAAATCAACAGTTGGGCCTACAAACTAACAACTATTTGTTAAATCATATCGGTCGGTTAAAGAGACTTTACAAAAACGGTTTCTTAAGTAGGCATTGCTTTCCCAGGAGAATTGAGTACACTTTATACCTCCAGATGGGGCAGTTCAGCTTTGGATATTTATTATACACTCACATGATATCTAGCTATTCCTGTCTAGCTTTCGGTTAAAGGTATAAGGAATTACTCGTTAATGAGGTCATCAGAAAAGTCTGAGAAAAGAAAGGGTTTATAATGTATTTTACACTATTCAATTTCTTTGCACTATTATATTTTCTTACATTATTGAATTTCTATAAAGTATTTTACACTATTGAATTTCTTTCATGTTAATACCAATATAACACATGCCGTTGGAAACACAATTTGAACATACCCTGACAAGTACATATCAGGTTATTACAACCCATCACAAATTCAAAAGCCTTTGTCCAGCCTGTTTAGTTTGTCCTCCTGATCCATAATATCCAAAACAATGAGGTTTAAAAGGCACTGTCAAATGATGCTCCGCTGTGTTGTTCTTCCATCAGTACATAATACATAACACAAGCTAGATACCAAGAGCTAGAAGTTCCTGCTGTGATGCTCAGCACTATAGTAATATCAAGAAGTTATGAAAAAAATAAAGTCTGATACACCAACTCTCTTTCGCAGTTGACAGAGAATTCCCAAGATTCTGCAAGCTTATTGGATAACCGTTTTGGCTAAGTAAGTTCTGTCGAAGCTCATACAAACGTGTGCTAGTTGGTAGCACTATTTTGGAAAATTTATGGAAACAGAGCTTTATTCTGTGACCAAACAGAATATAAACGTGTTCTTCTTTCATAAATATTAATTCCAAAATGATTTGTAGCGCATCAAACAAATGTCTTAATATCCGAAGAAATGTGAAGCAAAATTAATGTGAGTGTTGCTCGGCAGCGAACGATTAACCCAACCTTAAGCACACAATATGCTAATTAGCAATTAATTGAACAAATAAGTAGGTAAAGGCGAAATATGCAGCCGTGAATGAAAACCTATGGGCAGTTGACAAATAATTGGAAAATACAGTAAACATGCATCGATTAGAACTTGTTACCATAATATAAACAAAGTTTAGGCAACAAATTATCAATGAGATTTACCCAACCATAAACTTGCCCAGTGGTTTAACAGTGCATTATAGTTACAAATGAATCCGATGATGGGGAGACCAACATTAGCCAGACTTCTTGTTTGACAGCTAATGACGCTGGGAAGACCGAACATATGTTGTACAGGCAAGTCCAGAAGGATTGTTTCCCAGAATAATTTAGCTTCCAAAGGCTGGCAAGAACCTCCCAGTAACAGCCGATGACTTCAATTTGACGTCGTGTATGATGACAAGTATGAAATGGTCAGATATGGGGGCAGGTAGAGGAAAATTGATCCTCTAGAAAAAGAAGCCAAACATCCTATAATTTTGGATCTAAACCATTACATTATCCGTTCCGTAATGAAATCGTGCGATCAGGAGGCTTCATCATCCTGGCCCAGAAAGAGTCCCTAAGGCTAGTGAAAATAAGGGGAAGGTTTTGGATAATTCGAGGGAGAGAAGCTATTCGTCGACACCAACGTCAGTGTGTTGACTGTAGAAAGTGGAGGGCCAAACCTGTTGTACCAAAAATGAGTGATCTTCCCGTTAGCAGACTTCAACTGTTCAAAACTGCTTTTACTCTACTGGTGTAGGTTTGGTCCTATGGCACTATTCGAGATAAGGAAATATCCATTTCCAAAGATCTTGAACGACGCCTTGTACGACAACAGGTGCGATTCAGGTTCAACCCCCCTCAAGGGCCTTACTTTGGTGGTACATGAGAAATTGAGGTCAAAAGTGAAAAGAATCCCTTGGAGGTAGCACTTGGTGCCCAAAGAGTGACAGAAGCTGTTCTGAGTAAAGCACTAATCAAAACTGAAGGCATCCTAAACTTAAAACCATTGGGCTATGTGTCATCAGATGAGAGAGACATCAACCCAGTTACGCCCAATGTTTTATTAATTGGACGGCATGATTCAGCCTTACCTCAGGTGATCTATTCAGATCGAGACTTACCCGTTAAAGATGGCAGCACAGCCATGTATTGGCAGACCACTTTTGGGAGCAGTGCATGAAATATTTTTTGCCAACATTTCAAACCAAGACAGAAGCGTGAAAAGGAGGAACCAAACCTTTTCGTTGGGAATCAGTAAAAAAGGTAAAGTTGTTCAGTTGCCAGAGTTAAAGGACAATTTAGCAAACTTAGTGTCTATTTTGGGGCGGCTGTAGTAAATAAACGCTTCCATTTTAATTTGGTAGAGCGCCACCACTTGGCCAAAACCTATTACATATTTCCTTTACCGTCTCCGAAAAGCTTTCTCTTCCGATGCGTGGGTGAACGTGGTGAATTACTGTGTTTCGATGAATTATCAGCATGTAGATAAGTTTGTGTGAATGTCATCCCTTACTCAAAATCCATATCTGGCTTCGTATCTTGCTATATCTGGCTAATATAAAGCTTTATATGGCCGTATTAAGCCATATTTAAAACTAGATATAAGTATCTTGATATGTTGAATCAAGTTTTATATGGCCATATTCAGTCAGCTATAACTTAAGAGATGACCAAACCAGATATACATTTCAATTTTCATGTGGCCATATAAAGCCTTATAAAACTTGATGAAAAACCATGCCTGATATACATATCAAATTTCATATGACCGTATCATGCCAGATATATCTTGACAGACAACCATGCCAGGTATACATACCAACTTTCATATGGCCATATCAAGCCAGATGTAACCTGCTAGACGACCATGTCAGATATAACTATCAATTTTTATATGGTCATATCAAGTCATATATAACTTGATGACAAACTATGCCAGATACACATATTTAGAATTATATGTTCATATCAAGCCATTGATAAAATTCCACGAGAGATGTACATGTCAATTTTTATATGATCATATCAAGCCAGAAATCACTTCAAACAGATTGTGCCTCATATGCATTCAACTTTTTATGGCCATATCAAGCTAGATATTTACTTGTTAAACCACCATACCAAGTGTAAATATCAAGTTTTATATTGCCATGTCAAGCTCGATATCACTTAAGACGAGACTATGTCAGATATACATATGGAGTTTTATATGGCCATATCAGGCCATATATATCAGTTGAAAGATATTGTGCTTGATATGCATAACAAGTTTTTATGGGCATATCAGGCCAGATATCACTTGGAAAAAGATAGTGCTAATATGCATATCAAGCATTATACGGCCATATTAAGCCAGATATAAACTTGATAAAAAGACTTGCCAAATATACACATCCAGTTTTATATGACCATATCAAGCCATTTTAGATTTGAAAAAATAACATGCCAAGTATGAATATATATGGCCATTTCAAGCCAGATATATCCTGATAACATGCAATGCCAGATATACATATTAAGTTTGATGTGGCCATATCAAGCCACAAATTTATTGATATGTATATATAATGTTTGACATGGCCATATAACGTCTGATATAACTTGATTAAAGACAATGCCATATGTATAATTTAAGTTTAGTAAGGATATATCAATATTTTTTGTTTTATTTGGTAACTTGCCCCACTTAAAACCACTTTGGGATGCAATAGAACTTATCTGCATTTAAAAACATAAAATACATACACTTTTTTCTAATGTACAGATCTATTTAACTATTATATGCAAATGATCTGTGAATGTGGGCGGACTCAGAATTTGAAACCTTGGTTTTCATTTTTCATTTGTCATTAGTTAGGAAGTAAAATGTGAGATATCTATCAAACCTTCAACAAAATTTACATTGATACATGCAGTACAACGTGATTCTAAACCACTATGCTTTTAATGCATGTAAAAGCAGGAATTTCAAAGCAGTTTTACTGTTAGCTATTAAGCAAGTTAAAAAATTTCTGTACTTCAGTCAAATTCAAATTGACATGAAGTTAACCTTTGTTAAAGTTGTTTAGACGGCTCTTGCATTTGACGATACTTACCTGGAGTATCCGTAATCACGACGGCGGAGCTCCGAGGTGGGATCTGTTCTGTTCAGCCAGTCTAGGACGGGACCACTCTCGGGTTGGTCAGTTTAGTCAAAGTTATCCCTTGGAGACGTTGCTCCTTCAGGGAGCAGAACTCGTTCGGGAGTAATGTTTGGTTTAGCCCCTTGGCTCTTCGCCAGAGAGTCGAGGGACTTTTGAAAATGTATTTGCCGATTTTGCAAGGTCCCTGATGTTTGAGGCAAAGTGTGGACTGTATGGTAAGCTCAGCGTTAGTGCAGATATGAACCGTGCATTCACCGCACCTCTGATCCATACATTATGAGTGGACCAGAGAACATAAATATCTGGTTCATACAAACGTTTATACGTCACCGATACGTAGTTCAATTTGTATCTGCCCAATTCTTGTTGAAGCCAGATACAAATCCCATATTTACTCCAGATATGGGCCATGTAGAAATTAACTATATGGCACCTACATGAATTTGCCTCATATTCGACATATATGGATTTGTCATATATATGTACATATAAAGATTTACCTTATATGCACCATATATTGCCCATATAAAAAATAAGCCATATACAGTTTTAAATGGTCCATATATGGCTTTAATATTATATCATGTTATATTTGCCCAAATCTTGAAATGACCAGATATAAATTTCCTATCTGGTCCAGATATGGGCCAGATATAAATTTCCATATATGGCCCATATATAGATTTCGAGTAAGGGATAGAATCTATTATCCTTATTTTTGGTGTAAGGTTGATCGAGGTACCCCATAAAATGAGTCACGGCACTGCCAGTTTGTGTGTACTTTTGTGTGGGCCTTATATATATATATATATATATATTCACAGCTATTATGTGGGACCTAGTGTTATAAACAAGACCGCTAAGAGAACAGATCAGTATGGTACACCTGCACAGTTGATAGGAAGTGGGCATAAAGATTTACTCGTTTCTTACCACATTTGATGATCTCGTGAAATTTGTAATTGCTGATCATTTGTACATTTTGATTGGAATATCCTATTTGATTTTTTCAGAAATAAACCATCAAATTACAAATTAACCAAGCTATCCTAGAACCTTTCTTTCAACTGTCATGTGTAACGATATTCAAGGCGAGACTGAGGGTAACGTCACAGCATCATTCTGTCCTAACATTAGCGAAGGGGAGATTGATGGCCCTCAGTTGAAAACCTGCCTAGACGGTAGACGGTAGCAAGCTGAACTTGCCTGATGGTGACCTTCAACGCTGATGTGAAGAAAACATCATGTAGACTGTTTGCACAAGCCTTGAATAAGAAGACTCGAGTGAAGTTTCCCGGACAACCTTAGGAGAATTTTCGCCGTGGGGAACTGTCATGATTGTGAGTTAGTCAAGTGTGACATATCCGAGGTGGAAATTGTCCGGATGAGGGATTTTTTTCGATTGGGCATTGCCCAGTTGTCCGGTCACGGGGGAGTCTAGGGTAACGTTGAACTAACAGACACATATTTGTCCATTTTATTTTTCTTCAAATTAACCCCAGACCATAACATTCATTGAATACCTCTGATCACGATGACTCCTATAGAATACATGTCCTTCAAATTATGTTATTCTACGATATTCTATGATTAATATTAAATGCAGTACATAAAGAGATATAAAATGTAACAATATGAGCAAAGGTTAAAGTACAATCACAGCAAACTATTAGAATGACCGTTTACTATACCGGTAAACGAAATGCTGCAATACACTTTGGCCCTAGCCCTAACATGATCCCAAACAATAAGTGTTAAGTGTGAACCGCAATGCTTCACCAAAGCTACAGTACATGTGCGGGTTATAAGTCACAGAATTTTCTCGGCTCACAGCATGCTCGCCACGCCGTGTATAGCTAGTAGATACTGTATGTACACCCTGTATGTAATGTGTGTGCACAAAGCCATGTGACTTCAGCGAGAGAGTTATTTATACGATCATTGTTTTCTTTTTTTTGTTGTTGTATCAAGAAAAGTAAACTCAACCTTATTTGCTCAAGACAGACGAATTGTCTTCTTTATTTAACCCTCCATCATGTGTTCAGCCAATTAGTCTACAATAACCAACAGAAGTATATACCTGGCCGTTTATATTCCTCAATAAACTACACATAGGCGAAAATTTCAGGGGGTGAGGGAATCTACCCCTACGTTTTGACAAAGGAGGATGCTCCCCATCAAGATTTTCAAAAATATTACAATAAAGTATGCTCTGTCGTCTTCATTGCAGTTTTGGTGATCAAATGGATAACTTTTGTATAAATTAAATAAAGTAAAATATTAGTTAACTTGAATGACTTTCAAATGTTACTTTTTATGCGCTATTCGCGGGCATCCATCATTGTCGTTTTAGTACATGTTAGCTTGAGCGGGACTACTTTTCTAACGTACCATGCAAATCCAACTACCATCTATCCTCTCGAACCACCGGCAGTTTATCTGCCGAAGGGAGACCGTGACGGGCTTGACTAGGAAAGATACCCCAATAGCCAATAAGTAAAGCCGGCCCTAGCCAGAAGGGCAAAGGGAATGGAAGAAAGTACATGAAAGAGGAAGGATATTTTAACGAACCTTGGATAACTTTTGGAATGCAGAATGACGTTATCAACTGCGCTGTCTTAATAATGCTATGTTGGTGGTCTTCGAGCGCACCCATCCTGGACAGTTGCACCATTCCTAATTCACTTTAGACACCATTCACTTTAGACAGCTTGAATAAGTATTATTATTGTTTCATTGCAACTCCTAAAGGAACATCAACCATTTTAAGCCAAAATCCCCTTGCACCGTCAAATTTACCGGCCATATGTAAAATACAAATACAAGAATTTGATATTCAGTTTCCTATTTTGAGGTCTGTTTGGGGGGCTCATTGCGTTCTTACGGTGCCTCCTGAACTGTTGGGTCATGCCAACTTGAGCCCTACCCTATGATAAGATTCTGTAGCTGAAAATAAATTTCGTGTGCCTTTTCTGAGTGTCACTTATTCGAGCCTGGTCGGTGAAAAGTTTTCATTTAAAAACCAAATCGTTTGCCCCCCTCACAAGAATTTTTTTATACACTACTACCCATAAGCCCTTTCCATCATTCAATTTACTTGCTTTTATACAAGGTAGGACAGCAAGAGGTATGGTAAAATTATCATTTTGTGGCCTATTTTACGAGACACATCCTATTTCCTTTGGATACAATTACAATTCTCATTTTAATGCTCAGAATTTTATAAAGTACCAAGGGCTGTGGGGAACTTTCACCCTGGACCTCTTCTAGAGAGTGGCCTCTTGACCCTAATTGTTACCTTTTTGTGGTGTGTTTAGTGCGCATCCAATGTCCTTTAAAAAAGTGAAATCCTGTGCTCTAATACTAAAAGTTTCTGTAAATACCCCCAAATGAATCTACACCTCACATATAAAGGAGATATCAGGGAGGTGTTAGCACCTTCCTGGATATACCCTTTAATAGGTATACCAAAAAATTAACACAATGAAATCCAGAGTTACTGAACTATATCCCAAAAGAGCAACACTCCTCATAAAAGCCTATAATCGATAATTATAACCTATAAGGTGAAATCCCTTTTTTATTTATTAAATATAGTCTAAACACATTTGTTTCAACCCTCGTCTATTCATTTTGTGGCATGAGTTACTTGGTAAGTGCTCTACATGAGAACAATAACAAATATACCATTGCGAGTAATAAAAAGCTGATTGAACTGTTAAAGAAAGCAACCTAGGATTTTCAAGCGCCCTCTGATACAGTCATAAAACAGAATGGAGGGCACTTTGTTGGATCCACACGCCGCTTCATACAGAGGGGGATCTTTACTAATTCCTTGACTCTTGACATTATATTTCCCACATCCGGAATGTTTAAGAAACCTTCAAAGTTGCTTCATTTTATTCTACGTCTTACATTTTGCACAACTATCTCATTTCAGCTAATTTGCCATTGTTTGCGGTTTGGAATTTATTGTCGGAAAACTCTGTACACCATGCTGTGATGCAAACAAATTTTATCACTCCCATATTTGCAAGGGACCTCTGTTCATGGTCCTTTTTACAAAAGGAGGAAGTTATGACGATGCCAAATATACCTAAACAGGCTGTACAATTTTTCACCGTTTCATGTATAGCGTCCTATACAAAAACTTTGACTTTCCTAGTTTTGAGGATATGTACTGGAGCGCCTCCATACACAACCCACCTGCTAAAAGTGTAACAACAGCGTAACAACAGCGATAACTTTTGGATTTCTTTTTCAAATCGGTCACCAATCTCCCACATTAATAGTCCATGTTTCTGCATGTTGCAAGGCCAAGGGATCGAAAGGCTTCATTGCAGAGCCCGTTAAATAGGTGGCGCGATGCCAGTAATCAGATTTATATCATAGAGAGCCAGTAAATGGAATCAGTCCGATTCAGAAGGTAGGATAGCATTCAAGGCATGGGTATTTACCTACTGAACAAAAATGCCCTTTAGTAAAATTGTCTCAGCCCCTGTTTTACCGCACATTGACTATTGCCTTAAAATCACAACCATTATCGTGTCTCAGGTCATGTAATTTTGTGAGGTCGGCGCTTTTAATTCAATAGGATGAAAATAGAGAACAGGAAGTATTGATGACCACGTGATTACTGATTTGCCCTTTTTAGCCACTAGTTCTGTTTGTTTTTGTAGAGAAAATATTTCAGCAAATGCTTTTCAATAGTTTCCCTTAGGTTCCACCAGCCGGGTGAAAGTCGTCTAATTACCTCACCACATATTTCTTCAACCACTTTTTAGAGCATCCGACTTGCAGCCGGAAGGTCTAGGGTTCGACTCCTGGCCGGGTCATACCAAAGACTTTAAAAATGGAACCTATTGTCATTGTGCTCGGTGCTCAGCATAAGCAATGGAGTATAGGGAAAACAAGCCAAGGAGCCACAATGAAAACAAGGCCGTGGCCGGCCTGAATTTAACCAATTGATTAGAAACTGAACCGTAAAAGCTCATCTCATTCTAACCCATTCAATCACTTTTCATACATTTATATTCAGTCGTTTTTTTTTACATAGGCTACTAATAAAAATGTGAATAGTACCATTCACATTGTTTTTTTTTTAACGAGAATCCAGGATGTTACGTTAAGTTGGAGGGAGGTTGGGGTGGGAAGAGCTCATTTCATCGGGAAAGCTTACACCTACAAGAATCAAAAACATTTGTTGAACTCAGTGTAGAGTATCTACATACTTAGTAAGAGATCCCTCAAGAATTTCACTGGAATACGATTTTTTCACAATTTGACTTTCGATGTGCAATGAGCCCAAACCGTAACGCATGCGCGCGAAGCGCGCCAAAATCTTCCATTAAAGGCAGATTTTCATCACCCCAGACAGTTCCAATTCTCCCAACCTACTTACCTCTAGCCCCTCCCACATCTAAATAAAATCCCTCTTTATCCAGACACAATCCTAGTTTATTGCTTCAGGGCATACACTAGTGAGTGAGCATACAAGTCCTTAATGTGTAATCAGAACACTCTCAGTGCATGCTGTGTAATATGTGGTACTCTGCATTTTTTTAATTTGATGTCAATCAAAGAGCTGTACCTATCGAGACTTTTGATATACATAGGGTGAAACTGTAGTTTGGGGTGACGAGTGACTGCTTTTAAATAAGAAGGCAAAAGACAGTTTTGATTCGATTTTACGTGAGGAAAATAACGTTTGGCAGTATTCTCACTAAATCTAGTTGAAAAATACATACAAAGTTGGAATAGGCTCAGTCGGAAAATGTGCTAGACCAGGGCTGTACCCTGTGGGGGAGGGGAGGGGGCTACTATCCCTCTGAGATTTACAAACTGAAAATAAATGTTGGCCTACTTGAAGAAAAATGCTGAAATCCTGAAAATTTCACTATCTAAATTACGATTTTAGGGCCCCCAAAGCCTGGAAAATCGCATATAAGGGCTCCCTTTTTCAAAATTTTCTCGGGGAGGTCCTGGACCCCCGCCGTGGCATTCTTATGCGGGTTTTTCCTCCTGACGAATAAGCTATCTTCCTATAAAAGATACAGCACCTGAATTCACTAGCAAATACGCTGGCTAAAGATGAGTTAAACTAACGTTACCCTTAATTATTAGCTACACTCAGCCAGCTGGAAAAGAAACTTTTAAAGTAAAGGGCATAAGCAGTCCCCGCGAACTTATTTTGAAACAACAGCTCAATCTCACAAACGTCTTCTTACTTCACTTCAAGTATCTTTCCTGAAATGTTAGAATGTAAATATTGCATATTTAAGGTAGACCAACAGGCCGTAAACTGCGAAGGCCAGGGAACAGTCCTCCTCTGACATTTCCAAATCGTTAATAAGAGTTCAGTTGGCCTACTTGAGAAAAATACTGAAACGTCTGAAAATGTCATGGTCTAAATTAGGATTTTAAGGCTCAAAAACCTAGAAAATCGTATATAAGAGCTCCTATTTTGCCCGAATTTTCCCGGGGAGGTCCTCTTTTCTTGCAAAGCCTACGCTACAGCTACACGCTAACCGATGGTAGGTTCCCTAGTGGCGCACAAAGAGCGGTAGGAAGAAGTCCGCAACGGGTACAAGCCTTGTAAGGGTACCATGCCACAGCCGAAATATCCAGTAAGTAATTAAAGTTTCGGATCAGTTTATCAGTTTTGGATCTGGAAAAACTTACAACAAGAAAAATTTCTCATAAAAGTAGAGGTGTCGACCATCCCCCCCCCCCCTGTAGCAACATCGAAGCAACATACCCAACACCGTGAAGGAAAGAAATCACCAAATAATCAGGATTTCTAAACTTATAATCAAGTCAACGCTTTCCAAAACTTCAACAAAGATAGCAACATCTGGCATCAGGCCACCTCACAATGACAAAAATTTCCAAAAGAGTACAGAGTCTTATTCACTTTTCTAGGTCACAGCACCTCTTGACTATCACCAGGAGCGCATCCAAGGGGGTTTTAGGGGTTTAACCCCCCTTTGATTTTCTAGGATTTTTTCATTTTGTATAATATATTGTTTATTTTCCCCGGTATGTTTTGAAAGTTATTTTCAGTTACAACAATGCAATTAACATGCCATAATTATAAGTTTGCTGACAGCGTATTTTACCTTCTATCGTCCCGATTCTCTCTCATTCAAAATCCTTATAGAGTCAGTGAGTCCTTCAAGAGGAGGTCCAGCTCTAATCTTGGTCCCCATATGCAATGAAATCGCATCCAGTAGTGCCTAACTGTTTTAAAACATTGGAACGCGACTCCAGCTTTTCGCTTGTACTCTCGCTGAAAAATTCAAATATTGTGTTGACTGAAAGTGGTTGTCGTTGAATTGGAATCACTTAATATAATCAGAAATCGAGAAGGCCAATCATACTTTGGACATCCGTTGGATGTAAAGACGTTCAGGGAAAATTAGACTGTTCAGTTGGAACATACATCTAAAGAAGTTACCATTGTTCTGGAAAGTATTATAATCCAAAATTCGCTTATATAATGAATCCCTTTCATTTGTTACACAAGATATATTCCTTTTTTATCCAAGAGTACGTTATGACCAAGATCACGTTTAAACATTATTCCATGCAAAAGAGTGGGTGTTTGCCTGGAGTTTCTTCCACTTGGGAAGTGCCAGTGACCTAGGCGGTATTTTAGCATATTTTCCTTCGTGCCTTTAGACGACATGGTTGTATGTACAGCAAAGGAGGGTATCAAAGAAACGTAATGTTTCCATGGAAATGACAAACATACAAAGCATGAAACATGAAGATGGCCTAAGTATAGATTGTAAGATCTGAGAAGGGTCAATTTTTCTTGGTTCACGCCGCGCAGTGATGGTGCCAGGCCAGGTGGGGGACAGAGGGGCATGGCCCCCGTCGGGGAAGTTTTACAGTTTTTTACAGTCGGAGAGTCTTAGTCGATACGGTAAAGTGTGTAGTCCCCAACGGCGACAAGTCGCCCCGACGGTTTACCTGTTTTTTGCTCTCAAGACGACAATTTCCCTTAAAAGAACCCAAAATTTTCGGCGCGCTAGGCGCGCGGTAGAGTCACTCCAGTTTCTTCGGTACTTCCATTCTACATTACTAGATAACACAAGACCTGTCAAACGTAACAAGTAACATGTAGGTAGAGGTCGTAAATTCCATCCCATATCGCAAAGTCTACTTGCTGTTGTCTTGTGTGTCACGGTGGCAAACCAACAAAGCTATATAAAACCAATGTCATATTACCTAAAATACTTTAGTGAAATCCCTTTGCTACATCCACATCACACATCGGACCAGTTCCGGAAATGATGTGGTCTAGAGTGCACCCAAACGCCTATTCGTGTTGTACGTGTACACGGAGATTAGTAACAGAGAAATTTTCAGAAACTGGTTGAACTCTAGCCTTCAGGATTATGCAGTGAAGGATTTGAATTTTAATCATATTAAAGCAATAACTCAAAGAGACCCGTTTAGTTAAAACATTTTCAAAACTTGTAAAATATTTAAACAATCTAAGAACGACTTTAGAACACACTGTTCGAATTTTTCTAACATGGCACCTTGAATTTCCTACTTACGCATGGACCACACCCCTTTCAATCCTGTCTTTTAGTTTAAATGGCTTCTTTAAAGAGGGTATGGCATCCCGGAACAAGGGGGTTGCTAGCAACGCTCTGCCCAGACATATTGGAAAAGCCGATAGAGTTCTAAATACAGTTGATAGCTGCCCTTTACTTGACATTCATTCAAACAATACAGTTTCACTCTGGTTGGTCAACAATGAATGTACAGTCAGTTGTATCCCCCCCCCCCCTAGGCTCACACAATATCATTACTACGAGCAAGTTAAACTCAGTCCAGGGCTTTCTGGGTCTCTCTTGGAGAAGTACTAGACAGATGGTTTGGTTTAAATTGGAGTAGGGACTTAGAGTAAACTTAGTGGGAAGAAGTGTTACTGTCTGGGGTGAAATTAGAGAGCTTTTAATGGAACTGCTAGTTTGGGCAACGGCAATCACTATTTTTTTTCTGCATCAATGATTACCAAACAGTATACCTCATAGGGACCTGTAAATGTTGCCTCAATTTTATGAACAACGGCCATGACTTGCATGATTATATCGATATATCTAATCTGTTCACACCATTCACCAATCAGAGGGCCCCGTGTACAGTTTGTATGGGTACGCTCATTTTCCCCCTTACGCATATCTACCGAAGTAGGCCTTCGATGCTGTTAATAAAGGTCCAATCAACTTTGTGTGCGTGTTTTGGCTAGATGATGTTTTAAAGGGTCCACCAACATCACATTACTCCTCCAAGGAGTATGTTTCTTTTGTGACTCCGAATCTCCATTAAGGACTTAAAGACAGACAATTATCATCCAAAGGACATTTTTCCTCGGGGGAAATCAAGATTCTCAAATGCTGATTCCTCTTTGATTGACATCAGTCAGAAAAGTCAGAAGGTGCAGAGTAGCTCACATTACGCGTCATGCATCGAGAGCGTTCTGATTACAAGTTAAGGCCTTGCAAGCTCACCTGAATACGACTTGAAGCTATAAACTAGGTCTGTTTCTGCGCTAGAAAGACCATCTTACGACAGTTTTGGGTGGGGTAAAAGTAACTTAGTTGGGAGAGTTACAACTGTCTGGGATGACGATACTGTGCCTTTAAGCATAAATGCTTACAACACATAACACACAGGAATGTGACGTTTCGGGGCCATTTGAAACATCGTTGAGCTAAAACACGCCCACAAAGTTGTTTAGAACTTAATTTATAGTAAAAGTAATGCTAAAAGTAAAAATTAACTAGCTTAAAATATTTGTTACATTTTAATTTAAAAAATTGTTGTCTTTTTAAGGAGTTCCATTTTATCTCGTACCAAAAACTTTTGCTTCGAAGACATAACAAAATGAACATTAACGTAAAAGTTAAGTAACATGAAAAAATTAAATGTTTAAAATCAGTCATCAGCGGATTAAAAAATAGTATGTGTTTGTACCATCGAGGTTATGTTATAAATGTACATCGTGAAAATCTCCTGAACAGGCGTGACTCACAGATTCGTTATGCAAAACTGTTGTCAGGCAATCAATGTCGAAATCGCCACAATCAAACATTGTAACTTAAGTAAATACCCAGGAATCACAAGGACTTCTCCACCCTTAACCTAGTCAACGGAGGCTCCTTACTCCAGAGGGTTGTTCGAAACTCACCATCCAGCTCTTGAAGATGAAAAATATCAAGGCCTATTAAAATGAAAATGACTAGCTTGAAGCACCATTGGTATGTGTATGAAGGGTCTAATCTCACTCTACCAAAGGGGCAGTATAATCGTTAAACATGACATTTGAGAATAAAAAAAAAGAAAAAAAAAAAGAAATAAAAAAGAAGTGGTAGAGTTGTCTGATAGCCCACAGCACTCATTAACAACAACAACACGGCCATACCTAAAACATGTTCTGCTACCTAAAAGAAGTACGCAAACAACATTTATCAGGTGTGGTTACCTTAACTTTTCCGTAAATCAGGAGTAGCTCATAACGCAGTCATACGAACGACAAGTCGCGTCCCAATCAAGACACGTATCCCATAGAATCCCAATCAAGACACGTATCCCATAGAATGGATGCTTTGCCTCGCCAGTCACTTTAATTTACCTATTAGCTGTTTTTCCCAATCCCTAAGTGCAGAGCAAAGGAACTTGTGATAGGAATCACTCACTGTTGCTGGACGTGACTGAGATTCATTCCGTCTGCCATGTAGGTACATTACATTCATCTTAGACGGAGAGATCAGTCGCCCCAAGTTTATGTTCAATAATCTGCTAAACCTTACATATCTTCTCCCACTTTACCCGATACACATAGCATGTCCTGTACCCGATACACATATCTTTCATTATGTTTCTGTATGAAAGGTAAACCAAAAGGACTTATTCTGTATGAAGTTAACAAATTTGTAATAAAACTCTGGTCACGTGATTAATAGGAGCCATTCCTGAATTAGGATGACAGGGTATTCAACTTCCAATTGTAAGACTGCATTAATGTTTTAAAGTTCTGTGGACATGTAAATGTGGTAACTGTTGTTTGATATAAACAACATTAGGAACGTTTAAAATAGACACAATTCTCATCAAAATCCAACTCACATTGACTATTTTAGAGGCAATTACCGTTTTACACCTAAATCATGAATATAGATTAAGCTACTAATGCAAATGTGATGTGGAGAGAGGAACTAATGAAGTATTTTTTTATGTTATCCTTTGCTTGTTCTGCCTTCATTCCAAGGAGGGATGTAATATTTGCATGCCGCGATCTGTCTATTTTAGAAGTAGCTGTTTATTTGTTTGAATATATCTGCATCAAACTCCAAACTAGAAACTAGCTAGTAACTTTTTAGCAGATTATTTGTAACGGATTCACAATTAGAAGGAATGCAGACCATGTGTAGTCCCCACATCATAATTTAAGCATAGTTATGAGCATTCTCAGAAATAGTCAAACTCGGAAGAGGTATATGTTGAGAACTGTGAAATGTTTTCAAATTGTACCAAAGGATATTTCATCAGAGGATCTTAATCTAACATTATTGAGTGAACAATTGGTTTGGTAACATGTCCACTTTCATGCAAACCCGCGAGATGTTTGACTTCAGGAAAACACTAAAGAGAAAGTTAGGAATGCCACATGATATTAAGTAAACCACCGTCTATGATAAACATGGGACAGGACCTTTTCTTGTAAACCAGTTCTATGTTTATATCAAACAACCATTTATTTACGTATAAACCTAGTTTAAATATATTTAAACTACATATGTGTCGGTGCAATTACTTGTAACTGAATTGATTCAGATGTCCGTGAAAATACCAGACCTATATGGTTGGCCGGGGTGAAATAAGACCGATTGATTTAAACGCGTTGAAAAGTACAATATGGCACGCCAGAGGTAACATATTCGAGTTTATTTACGGGCATTGCATCCATGACTTCTTTCATACCGAACACTTTACTACAGCAGAGGATATAGTGTAGACGTATGATACATCAATTACATTAGCGTAAAGGCTAAACGCAAAAAGAAACGCATTTAGTGGAAATCAGGAGCAAATTTGAAAGCCACATATTAAAATATTCATCTGGATTAAAAACAATCATCTTCGTTGTCACCTGTAATAATCTGTAATATGAGTTGTGAGATCAAGTGATGATTATGAAGATGATGATGACGATTAAGATGATGGAGGACACTGAGGGTTCCCTTTGCAAAGGGTGTACGTACGAATTTCTCATGGGCTGTCGACCGATAGTGAGACTGGATAGCATTTAGACAGAATGTTACATGTATAGTTGCCGGCACTGGCTTTGGAGAGCTTTTCAGAGTAAAGGGCAAAGACCGGAAGAGTTCATGCCCTTTACCCCCTTCTCCGTCTTCCCCCTCTTCATCCTCCTCCGGGGACTCGTCGAAGTCCCTAAGTTCTAGAGATGGGGAGGGCGGTGGATTGGGGATGTGTAAGCCGGTCCGAGGAGTGATTGTATCAAGTACAAAAGGAACAAGGGGAATTGTGTCTCGGGGTAAGTGTGTCGTTTGCTTGACAACCCCACTTTCGATCAAAGGCCCTAACAGGCTTACCAGCTGTCAGGGGACTCTCCCACTGAAGCCGGTTATTAAAACGGTCACAGAGCTACTCGGCATAGCAGTCTGCTTCAGAGAGGATTTCAAAGTAAAGGGCAAAGACCGAAAGGGTTCATGCGCCTTTACCCCCTTCTCCGTCTCCCCCCTCTTCGTCCTCCTCCGGGGACTCGTCGGAGTCCCTAAGCTTTAGAGAAGGGAAGGGTGGTGGACTGGGGTTGTCCACTATGTGTAAGCCGGTCCAAGGAGTGTGTGTGTCAAGTACAAAAGGAACACAGGGACTAGTGTCTTGGGTAAGTTTTTCGTTTGCTTGACAACCCCACTTTCGACCAAAGGCTTTAAAGGTGGATCCTCAGGATGACTACTGTGGTTATGCCCCAGGAAAAGGGCGAAATTACGGGAACAAGGGCACATTTTCCCTTTTTCTGGACCCTAAAATAAAATAATGAAAATATTTAAAAAAAGAGTGTATGCTAGCGAGATGAGAGAAATTACGAAGGAACTTTTGATATATTGGTAATTTTTGCAATGTAAAATGAAGGTAAATTTTAATATCAAATACCATAAAAATGCGAGAAAGATTTTTCCACCGTGCTACGCGCTACCCGCAATAAAAACTAACTTATACAGTGGTGGAGATCAAACGCCAAACTACGTCTTGGAGCTTGTCAAGTGTGGGTCACTAAAATACGGTACGTCACTACAAGCACGTTGTTCATTGCATACACAATTTTGAAACCTACCCGTGTATAGGAATCGCAATTCTCAAAATATTTAGGGGTGCTTCACGTAAGCTCAATATAAATAGATGCCTGTATAGTTGAACGTGGAATTGCCTCATCATTCCTTCCTGTAGAAAAGCTTTAGTAAATTACTATTTCCAAAATCCTTGAAACTCTTCCCGTTTCTCACTTTTTTCCAGCCAACCATCACCGCCATCACATTGCCCAACGGTTACTGTCCTAAATTTGCAATCTTCATAAAGGGATTTGTCAGTGACAAAAATCAATGACTTCAAAAAATGCAGAAAATTTTTTCTTACAGGAAGTGAGGACCGCATCTCAATAGCTTGTAGCGTTTGGAAGATACTAATTTTCAAAGAAATGCATTCTTTTCTCAAGGTAAAGGGCATTATGTGAAATCTGTGATGTCATCGCGGCACATTAATTTGACAAAGCATTGAATTTCTTTATGATATTGCTACTGCTATAGGGAAGGAATATTTAGCAACTTTGTTTGTTATGCCGTAAATATGGTGCAGATTTATGCTAAACTTAGATGAAAAGATATTCAAACATTTCAACAGTATCAAATTTCACGGACAACAGAACATTCAATTATAAAGGAAAACAAAAGAAATCTGAGGCAATGTGCCCACTTTACATAACATTCTGTGACCTTGATGAGAACTGGAGGTATTTTTGACAAAAATACGTAGTTTTAATATTAGATATCTCTAATTAGGAAAATAGTATTGCTACAGGGTTTGGAGAGTATCAACTGAAATTTTTTCTCTTTCACATGGGACCCTTGTGAAAAGCTACTGGAAAATGTCTATAAGACAAGTATTACACTAGCATGTCAAACTCTACCTGGAGGACGCAGGATTTACTCCAGAAACGGTCACGAATGGTCGCAAAAGCCATGATCAGATTTGAGAAACAATTTGGGTAAGTACCTACGGTCCCCAGTGTTCGGCTTCGAGCCCGGTCGACTTTCGAGATTATAGCCAACCCTTACGAAGATGCAGCCTCAATAAAAATTGCACTGATTGCATTTTCACTGAAGACGTCCATTACGAAGTCTCTGTAGGAAATACCCATAACAACATTTCATTGATATTGAAAAGTATACCAAAACCCACAAGCTTTGAACGTCCTTATAAAATTACACTTTAAACTGGATTTTGAAGTATCTTATTTTTAACAGGTAATAAAAAAAATTGGAAGGGGGTTGTCACATTGCAATCTCCGTAGTTTTATTCACGATTAATACAAGCTAGTATAATGGTATTTACAGTCGTCGGTAGGACTAATTTCCCTGTGGATAAAGTTAATTTGAATAAAATGTAGACACGCTGAACGCTTGTTCGGAAGTATGCACTACCATTGTTTCTCACAAAGGTTTGCACATCGGGTCTAGCTGCTTAGGAAAAAAGGAATAAAATTGGCTTGGGTTAAAAACAAAATTAGGGCGTGTAGCGAGAGAATTACTCTACTTCGCCTCAGGAAGTAAAGAAATATCTTGAGAGGTAGTCTCAGGTTCCCAGGCAGTGGTCTACAAAGCTTTGCAAAGGTTGTAAGGTATCTTGACTGTATCTTTTATGCGTACGAAGGTCGTAGAAAGCCTGTAGCCAGCAGGGTCGGGCAGGTCCGACAGTGGCGTTGAACCGTTTGTGTCGTGGCGTGAGACGGAAGGTCCGCTCAACATGCCAACCATTTGATGGGTTCTACCTAAAGTGCTTGCTTTACTGCTGTACCGTTGTGAGTATTTTGTTACATTCTTTAAAAATAACCCTACTGTACCATAAGGCGAGTATTCTGTACACTCAAAAAGAAAATGGGGATGTTGTACCGTTTGAGTACCCCATGGTATTTGGTTCGTAAGCTATGTATCTTATTACGGCTGTGCAAAGGATTTAAAGTGTAAGAAAATCGGGAAATATACTCGTACGACCCCCATTGGGCTAAATTTTAGATGACTGGGTGGTGAATGGGTTAATGGTGTGTAGTAATAATGTATGTGAAGTGAAATGCCAAACTGAGCGTAGTGAAAATAATAATATTACGAAATTACTGACAACTGAAGTGCAAGAACAGTTACTGTCAAAAGCTTTGAAATAAGTACATTTCATCTATTTTATGTCATGCCTGTTTGCAGTAAAGTTGTTATAAATATATGTCCCCTGGATTAAGTAAGTTTATTGTATTTTCTAGCGCCACCCTCCCGTAGGACGTGGACTTGAGGGAACTACAGAGTATACGGAGCCAGGCTACATGCTGGATAAGTGTCACTCTTTTCGGTCCCGTTAAATGTCTTGAAGTACCCGAGGTCTTGCAGCCTATAAGGTGGTAGCCTTTTTATTGATTCAGCCTCGGAGCAAGGGGCGTTGGTGTGGGTATGCAAGTATCAGGAAAGTTTAAATAGAACGATTAAGAGTGCAATATAGTCGTGATTAACAGAGTCGGGAGTAATCTGAAAGATTGAAAGAAGGACACGTTAATAGTAAATACATCGACAAGAGTGCAATAGAGCCGGGACTCTTATTATACTACAAAGAGTGAAAATGTTGGAAAGGAGCTGAATGTTGAATATATCTAGAAGACTGATAAGATGAACAAACTCGAAGAAAGGAATCAAATGGACGTTGCAATGCCAAAGCCATGAATATATTTTTCTAAGGATTTAAGCTTTAAGTATATGGTAGTGGGTTTCATATTTTTGTTTCCAATCTTGTATAATTTTTGTTGTTTTGAGTGTTTGATATATGTCTATTGGCTGTCAAGTAGCAGCCCCAAATTAAAAAGAAAAACAAAGGATTAAAGGAAAGGAAGACCACAAAGATGGAAAGTTAATAAAGTTTTTAGTGTATTTTTAAGTGTGCATTTCTCTCCGTACTAGTATACAGTGCCAAATATTGTCTCTGACTCTTAAAGTGACAGGGGTATGTTCCAGATCATCGACAAAAGTGAACATAAAGGTAATAGCAGGTGGCTAGGGAAGGTAGGAGAATCTTTCATGTAATGAATAATATTGCATTTGTAAAATCAAGAAAAGCTATAGGCTCAAATAAAATATGTTAAAGGTCTATCTAATGAAAAAATATTAAAAACGTTAAAAAACAGTTGTAAGTCCCATCAGTGAAATACCGGTACTGTTTTTGCACTTCACATCATGAATAAACATCAGCTAAGTGTGCAAATTTGTGACTTCGAAAGAGAGTTTCATGTCATGAGATATGCCCTGTGATACCCTTTGTCTTTTAACTTTCATTCCAAGGACAGTTGAAAAATAAGCATGCTTTGAAAGGTATTAGCAAATTCAGGGAAATCTCAGAAAATGGCCAAACTTTGAAGTGGTGTTTCAGAACGATAAAAGATATTCAAATAATTCCAACGGATTTTTCATCAGTCGGGATCTTAACCCATCATTGAGGTGTAAAACATCTGTTTTGGTTTCATGTCAACAGGCTTTCAGTAACACTGTTTCCTTCTGTGAGACAATGGTCCAATCGCTCCTGCGAAGGCTTGTTTACGGGGATCTTGGGTTGTAGCTCCAGACAAATTTAATTAAGTAGATGACAGTTCAAGTTAATTTCAAATGATTTAGTCGATGATTCCAGTTTCCATTCCTAAGGATGATTGCTTGGATTAGAAACCAGTAAACAAAAATGCGTTGTGGTTTCGATGAACAACTGACACTTACATGTGTAATCCCAAGTAATGCAAAGATGTCCCGTTTCTTTCAGTCAGTGGTTGAATGTGATTTTTATGTGCTGGGAAATTACAGTTTTATGTTCATATTTGACCTTGGTAATTCGTGTGAATTTATGCTTTTTGGCCTCTGGTGATTTCATCTGACATCTGACAAAACCCATGGGGGTTTTCTGATGGATTGAGTGCAACACCATGTGATATTTACAAACTTCCTAAATTTACACATCTTGTAAACAAGGTTTCCGGAGTTTGACCCCAGGTGACCTTTGACCTCCACCATAAACAATAGCATACATCCTGTCACCATAAGTCATCCACATATAATGTATGAAATCTATCAAAGCTTCCTACCTTACGATATCATGTTAAAAAGTTTTAGAGCTTGACCTTTGGTGAACCCAGACGACCTATGACCTCCACCAAAACAAAATGGTTCCTCCTCTGACCATAAGGCATATACATACTACCTATGAAATCTATCCAAGCTTCCTGCCTCGAGATATCGTGTAAACAAGGTTTTCAGTCTTTGACCCCCGGGACCCCAGATGAATTCTGGCCTCCACCAAAAACAATTGGGTTCTTTTCTATCATAACGCATCCACATGCCATGCTTGAAATCTATACAAGCTCCCTAACTTGAGATATCATGTTAGAAAGGTTTTCAGAGTTTGATGCCTAATGACCCCCGAAGACCTTTAACCTCTATCAAACACAATAGGCTTTTACCTCTGACCATAATGCATCCACATAGGGCACGTATGAAATCTTTGCAAGTTTCCTACCTTGAGATATTGTGTAAACAAGGTTTGCGGAGTTTGACCCCTGTGAACCCAAATGACCTTTCACCTCCACCAAACAATAGGGTTCTTCCTCTAAATATGGGGCATCTACCTACCAAGTTTGAGAACTGTCAGTTTCCCTTCTTGAAATATCGTGTAAACAAGAAGTGTCACAAATACACACACACATACACACCCACCCATACACACACGCCATCATGACTGCATAGGTTTC
Organism: Holothuria leucospilota; assembly: GCA_029531755.1. Lineage (NCBI taxonomy): Eukaryota > Metazoa > Echinodermata > Holothuroidea > Aspidochirotida > Holothuriidae > Holothuria > Holothuria leucospilota. The sequence continues at coordinate 75,475,303 of CM055961.1, read as the reverse complement.
TCTTTTCATCGAAACCAAAAAGAGGCCGGCCAAAATAATTATTTATGTACAGAGTGACTCAGCATGTTGTTTACGTTTCAAGGCCTGCAGCACGAGTGACGAGCTTGCACGGCTTGGGCGTCCAAGCCTCATGTGCCTCGTGGCCCTACAGAACTAATGCAGAGTCCTGATTGGTCAAAAGTTGTGACGCATTCCTAAAATAAATATTAATTAATGTAATTATCTTAGCTGACCAATGAGGAGGCTGTAGAAAGTGAAAATGACCGCGCCTACAAAATATGGCATGGGTACTTTCAGGGTTTGAGACGTGAGGGGACACACGTACACCAGAACACGTGACAGGAAGCCGGAAAGATTAGGTGCGCTAGAGGCCTAGGAATAATTCTGAGACAAACAAGACTGCGTGGCGTACTCTATATCCTTCTTGGAAAAAGATAGTATGAACTAAATACTGTCCGACACTTCGGTTTGCTACGCGCACTCCCGTTTAAAATATTGTTTCGTGTTTCTTCCCGTGGAATATCTTGTGTGTTCCATAGCTTGAATTCGTACAAACTCTTCCCTTAACATTGAAACCTGGCACAATCAAGACTCCCTCCATTTTAAAAATGACCAGTTACAGTATTCTGAGTAACACTATAGTTATGGTTAGGATAGGACTTTTTTGATATGTCCAGTGCACATACGATAAGTTTTAAAAACTCATATGCTTTATCCTAATGGTTTTTAAATTCTTTAAACATCTCAGTACTTCCGAAGGCGTTGCCTCCTGGAAGACTGAAAGGGAGTTACTCCCTGACCCCACTATGGGCACTGCACTAGGCCTCTGGATACCACGCCTTCAAGGGAGCACTTTGCGTTCCCGCAGCATCTTCGGCGCCTTTTGGCATATTCCTCCAGTGCTCGCCTCTCCACTTTCAGACATGAAATACTGCCCTATCCAAGGACACGCTACTGGTTCCCAGGTTTCCTCATCCACCATCCCTCCTCACCGACATCCACCACGCATCGTAAACAATTGAATCTCGCCGCGTTCGGTTTGTATCGTTTCCATGACGGTCACTTCAAGGAAATGCCCTGGAGGCCCTTTGAAAAAATTGTGAAGTTTCCCTTCCTCAAGCTCCTAGCCAGACACTTCCCTTCGGGTCACAAGCTGCACAAAATCTTCAACAAAAACACCGTGAACAACTCCAAGGTGCTCTCTAAGAAAGCTCTACTAGCCTCAAAACCATGACAGTAATTGCAGGGTCAAAGATTCTTGCTTCTGTGAAAGGAAATGCCTAACATCAGTTACCCTTTACAAGGCCGAAGTTACTAGTAATAATGTAACACACACATACGTAGGCATGTTCGGCGGTCCCTGTAAGGGGAGGTATAACAACCACAAAAAATCTTTCAGCCTAGAAGGTCACGAAAAAGAAACAGAGCTCTCCAAACACGTTTGGTATCTCAAGCGGAATGGCCGTGATTTTTCAATACGTTGGTGCATACTGGCACGGTCAAACATCCACAGGAACTCTTCTGGCTCTTGCAACCTTTTGTCAAGTCGAGAAGCTTGCAACAGTCGACCACCGGTCTCCCAACCTGAACAAGAGATCACAACTCCTATGTCAATGCTGACATCACTCCCCAAGCAAGAAAATTACTCAGACGGACAAGGGTTAAAACGGACACAACGACTAGGGTTAAAAAACGGACTCGGCTGACACGAAAATCATAAATCATTATACACACACACTCACACACACACACACACACACATATATATATATATATATATATATATATATATATATATATATATATATATATATATATATATATATATATATATATATATATATATATATTTCATGCAATCATTGGTGGCGATCAAGGGGAACAGAGTTACATGTCCCCTCAATGATTTTAAGTGGGAGGCATAATATCAAATGTCCCCCAATATGTAGAGGTATACAGAAAAATTAATGATGTTACACACATTTTTGACAAGAATAATTGTGATATTAGCCTATTAATGACAGCTGGGGAGAACTAAAGGTTAGAAATATGTGATCTGTGTCCTCTGGAATGCACCATATCGCTTGTCTTCCAGAGGCTTTGCTCCTGGACCCCACCAGGGGACCTATGCAGGCCCCCTGTACCCCTGACCGGAGGCGCAAAGTGTTCACTCAAGCAGATGTCCCCCCACAATTTTAACAGATCGTCGCCCCTGCATGCAATAATGTATCTTAGATGTTTTTTGCTGTCTTCAAATGCTTTGCGAAGCACATCATTACATCTAAATTACCCTTCTACAGGTCACACGTGTGGAATAAACTGTCAAGTGTGTTCATTAATTCAGGAGGCTGGGCCTCCAAAGGAGCTACGTCCCGGAGGGGAAAACAGTAGTACAAGAAAATGTAACCAATCTTGAACTCAGACCTCTGCATCATGAGTCTGTTCAGTGGCGTCACCAGACTTTTCATTGGGGGGGGGCACAAGGGGGGCACAACAGTTCGATGAGGGGGCACAATTAGATAGCGGCGTATGCAGTATGTCGTGTGAACGCCGGCCTGGGGGCTAAGGGGAGGGGGTGTCCCCCTCCCCTTTGAAAATTTTTGAAAAATTAGGTGTCCTTAGATGCAATCTGGTGCCACATACGCTACCTTTTTGAAGTAAAATTTGTGTCAAAAAATAACGAATTTTTAGGAACTAAAAAAAAAAATTATGCATGGATTGAGAAATTTACTTGAAAGTGAAAAAAACGTGCATGTATATTGCCGAATGAACGATCAAATATTCGTTCGATTGTGGAATTTTCAATTAACGTGAAATTCTCATGATCAACAAACTGGGTGATTGGAGTCTTACTGGATTAAAGTGATCATAGAATTTTGTATCATATATTTCTCTTTTAAAATTTATTGGAATTATTTTTTTTTCGAAGAAGAAAATACGGAAAAGTCTCCTTGAAATTGCTGGCACTGAGCTTGCATTACAATTCGCAACGCAAGTGGCAGGCAAGTTCCATGGTACTGTACGTATCAAACAACACCATTCACTGTTTTGGGTAATGAGTCTGCGAGGCAGACATTTCCGATACACTTTATCAAGGCTTATACTCACACCTATTGAGGCGGCGAAGATTATGGATAGATTACCAAGACCGACGCTCAGCCTCCGACACAGAGAACACTGTCTGCTTTATGAGATGGGGCCATTTTGTTATTCGAAAAAATACAAATTGGTGCCATTTCTTGTCCTAAGAAGAATCAAATCATATGAAACATGGTAGTCAAATATTCTAACTACAGAACTTACAGAAGATCTATATTTTTTCAAACTCTCAAATCTCAGTTGGAGGGCACACGGGGGGCACAAGGTTTTCCAGAGGGCACGTCCCCCTGCCACCCCCCTTGGTGACGCCACTGAGTCTGTAATATGCAAAAATGCAAGCATAACTAATGTTTTGAGCAGCCTGATGAGATGTTAACACTTCTCAATTCTGAGTAAACACGAAAATACCATAATTACACAATTGACTATCTTGTTTGCATGTTCTCGTCTGCTCCTGAGACTGACTGCATAGTTGTTTGCAAGAGGTTTTCATTCAATCCACGCAGGTGCGTGACATATAATACCCTTTGCAACATGTCTTTATCTAAAATTTGCTCTTGGACTTTTACGTATAAGCACTCAATTTCTCTGCCTGTATCTCATTTTTCCTACGGCGTAATGGTATAATCAAGAATCCGTGGATTTGATTGGTTCGTGGTCTGTTTCAACGTGTTGAAACCATTCAGTCTTTTGTCCACCTCGGCCAGCCATGCATAGACGTAGCCTAGCCCTGTTCGCAAGTCTTCATTATACCATGCAATCATTTTTAGATCTATTCAGTTGTTGGAGATTGTTGTGTACCTGTTGACTTAATTGTGTTTGAGTCAGGCATTCCACCCACTGATGATTTCTCGGTGTGATTCAATCACTATTCATGCACTTTACTTTCATGGTAAAGTTATGTTAATTAAGACCAGGAGTTGTTTTTGAAATAACAACTCCCTGGTTAGACATTGAACTGGATTGTAGCCATGCATTGATGCGTGGTTTGTTGACTAGGAATACGTAACTAGTAATTACAATTGGTGCCTGGACTCACCCCATCACCCTCAAAACCCTATTTAAGCAGAATCACTGTTATGGTTTGTGATTGCAGTGAATAAGACAGTTCACCCACAGATAAGTTCTCAGTGACCTTCAACGGTTTGAAGATAAGCATTCATGCATGTATTGTTCATAGGTTAGTTAGTTAGTTAGATGAGGTTTAACGTCCCAGTTTCCAACCAATTGGTTCAAGTCGAGACGACCACGGCCTTTTTTTCCAGTTGTTCATAGGAAAAGTTGTATTAGTACTGACCTGGATTGTATCCATGCACTGAGGTGTGAGTTGCGCACCATACAAATGCAGTGAAAAATACCTATCGAATTCTTACCGTACCACCTTCCCCCGTCGCAAACGTAAAATAGGGATTCTATCTTGAACACTCAGCTGACAGTAGTCGCACATGGCATTAGTTTGCCGGCACCATCACTAAAATAGTTTGTACGAAAATGAAGCCACACCAAGTATCATGAACGTCAATTACTGTAGAGACTTCATCGTTTAAGTTGCAAAAGCTTTTGAAGCTTTTTGCATTCATATAAAATGTGATCATTTTTGAATTTGAAACTGTCTTTCCCAAGAAGAGTAAAATTATATAACCTTGTAGCGCTGTGAGCTTTTACGGAATAGCGTGTTCAATGGGTGGCAAGGTTGTGCTACACCGCGGTTATGTAGATCATTGCCCGTCAAGCGCATGCTATTTAAGTCCACTTGTTTATTCACTGTATAGCCCAACTCAACGGATACATAAAAGAGCGTGATTCTTAATTCACTCTCGCATAATCGAATATCACTGAGACTCATACGGTTGGATTAAGGTTACCTGCAAAAAGTATTGAATGATTTTCGATGCATCACACCTGTTCGTCATAGGCTTCCTTCAAACTGTCAAGCAGGATCTCAACAAATTTCTTAGAGCGTTGTCCCCTTGTGGGCTGGTGGAGTGGTGGTTGTTAATATGCCCACGGTATTCCCCGCCTGCCGTAAGAGGCGACTAAAAGGAAGGACTTAAACCGTACTTGAACTGTATCTGAAACCGAACTTGAACCTCATTTAAAACCGTACGTGAACGTTACCTTTTTAATCTAGGTGACCCTATACAACACATTCGTGTCATAAAATCCCATCTAACTAACTTACTAACTTACTAAGTAAACTTACTAACTGCCTGACTGACTGACTGACTGACTGACTGACTGACTGGAATCCCTTTTTCAGTCTAGAAATAAAGTCGTCCTTAGAAATTTGAGTTATTTCTGTTGGAAAATTACGGAAAAGTTTCGTTAGTTGAGAACATTGCATTTGCTTATTTTCTTCCTTTCCAAAGTCTGGTGCCAGTATTTTAGTCACTCGACAGCTCCTTACGTTATTGTATTTAAATGTTTTTTTCCTTCCTTTTTATTTATTTATTTATTTATTTATTTATTTATTTATTTATTTATTTATTTATTTATTTATTTATTTATTTATTTATTTATTTATTTATTTATTTATTTATTTATTTATTTATTTATTTATTTATTTATTTATTTATTTATTTATTTATTTATTTATTTATTTATTTATTTATTTATTTATTTATTTATTTATTTATTTATTTATTTATTTATTTATTTATTTATTTATTTATTTATTTATTTATTTATTTATTTATTTATTTATTTATTTATTTATTTATTTATTTATTTATTTATTTATTTATTTATTTATTTATTTATTTATTTATTTATTTTGATTATAAATTTTTGATTATTTATTTTGATTATATTTATTTATTATGATTATAAACTTAGGGGTACTATTATTAGATCTAGGGTAAGGTGGGTCGAGGAAGGGGAAAAGAATACTAAGTATTTTTTGAACTTGGAAAAACGAAGTAAGCAAGTTAACCATATTTGTCGACTCAAATGCTTAGACGGTCGTCTTTTAGATGACGCAGGTGATATTTTGAAGGAAATTCGTTATTTTTATAGCTCTTTATACAGTTCCGACAACACATCGGTGGGTTCTTTTCTTAATCATTTAGATCACCCCGAATTAAGTATTGACGACTCCAAGTTTTGTGATGGTGAAATTACTTTGGAAGAGTGTTCTTCTGCACTAAAAATTTTGAATAATGATAGAGCTCCTGGGAGCGATGGCTTAACAACGAATTTTTATAAGCATTTTTGGCATTTAATTGGTCATCTTGTGGTTGACTCTATTAATTATGGTTATCACCAAGGTTCCCTCTCTCCTGAACAGACACGTGGAGTCATTTCTCTCATCCTGAAGCCTGGAAAAGATCCTGCTTTGCTCACAAATTATCGACCCATATCCCTCTTAAACACTGACTATAAAATTGGGGCTAAAGCTATCGCTGCTAGGTTGAAGTTAGTTATACAGAATTTGATTGGCCCAAATCAGACTGGTTTCCTTAAAGGTAGATTTATTGGTGAAAATGTCAGATACGTTCTAGATTTAATTAATTATACGAGTGAATTTAATATACCAGGTTTTCTCTTCTTGATCGATTTTGAAAAAGCTTTTGATAACTGGAATGGAATTTTATTCAGGCCGTACTAAATTTTTTCAATTTTGGAAACAGCTTTAAACAATGGGTTTACACATTATATAACAATGCTCAGGCGTGTGTTTGCAACAATGGGCTATTCATCGGGCTTTTTAAATTCAGAGAGGAGTTAGACAGGGCTGCCCTTTGAGCCCATACCTTTTTATTCTTTGTGTAGAGACGCTTGCACTAAAGATTAACCAGTCTACTTGTATTAAAGGTATTTCAATCAACGGTTCGGAAACCCGTGTTCTTCAGTATGCCGATGACACTTCATTTATACTTGATGGAAGTAAAGAAACGTTAAGTGAGTTGCTATCTGTTCTTGATACTTTTAATCGGTCATCTGGGTTAAAAATTAACTTTTCCAAATCCCATTTGTTTCCATTAGGCTCTCTTGTGAGCAATAGGCCACTATTTTTAACTGAATTCAATATTGATGTTACTTTGGGTCCTGTTACTATGTTAGGTATTGCGTTTACTCATAATGGGGATGATTTATTTCGACTAAATTATCAGCCCAAACTTTCTCGACTTAAAAATACCCTGCGCGTTTGGGCAAGTAGGAACTTAACTCCTATTGGTCGTAACATTATAGTTAAAACTTTTGGGCTCTCGCAATTAGTATACCTCTTCCTTGTTTTGCCTAAACCCCCAAAGACTTTTATTAAGGAGCTCGATTGTACTATCTTCGATTTTATTTGGGGTGGAAATCCAGATAAGGTTAAACGCTCTGGGATTATCAACCCAGTTAGTTCTGGTGGCTTAAAGGTTACACATATCTCTAGTTTTATAAATAGTCTTAAATGTACATGGATTCAGCGTTATTGCACTGATTTGAATGGACCATGGAAAACTTTTTTTCATATTAGTTTAAAAAAGTACGGGTACGACTTCCTTTTTAAATGCAATTGTAAGCCGAATGACGTGAAAATATTCGGAACACTTTCGTTAGAGAAATTGCACAGTCATGGTGTAATATTTCATATGTATCGCCTAAGGATAACTACGGCTCTCAAATATTATGGAACAATTCTGACATTAGGATGAATGGTGAAGTTATTTTTTATAAATTTCTATTTGATAAGAATATAAGGTATGTTAATGATCTTTTTGATATACAGGGAAATCCTCTATCCTTTGAGAGATTTAAACGTAAATTTAATGTGACGAGTTTACCTTTTACTTTATATTATGGCTTAATACACAGCATTCCTGTTACTTGGCGTGATTCGATTTCTAGTGACGGCGAAATCCAGAATATTAATGAAGCTTTATTTGATAACTATTTGAATTCGCCCAAGTCTTCACAATTTGTTTACAACAAATATCTAAAAATTATTGCTGAAAACCCTATAGCGGTCCGAAAAATGGGGTCCTCTTTGATGATTTAACGGACCAGGATTGGCCCCGTATTTATTGCACTCCTTGGGTTTCTGTCTCAGAAGCTAGATTACAATATTTTCAATTTAGATTTATTCACAGGATCCTCCCAACCAATAGATTGCTATGCTTAATGGGGAAGGCTGACTCCCCATATTGTACCTTCTGTGAGACTAACGACGAAACATTAAACCATTTGTTCTGGGATTGTAGTTATGTCTTCCAGTTCATTGAGGGAGTAGAAACCAAGTTATTTAATCATCGTCCTGTTTTCTCCAAGCAAAGTTTCTTTTTTAGTTTTGAGAAGGCCAGGCATCCTTTTAATTTCTTAGCGCTTTATATGAAACAGTATATCTTTAACTGCAAAATGATAAAAAGTAAGCCTGATGTTAATGAATTTTTCTATAAGTTCAAATTCATTGTTAAAGTGGAACAAAATAAGAAAGTAAGAAATAAGAAGATTGTAAATATTGATGATATGAGAAAGGCATTTGCCTCTTGTCCAAGTTTATTTGCCGATTAAGGGTTATAGAATTCAAATACTCTAGCATTATTTTCGAATCTCTTGCAGTATGAATCAGGTTATCAGAATATTTTGTTGACCATTTTGTATATAACATCACTTTTGTAAGCAAAATGTCTTAGTTTTGAAACATACAATAGACACAAATAAAAAAAGGAGACAAAAAAAAAAAAAAAAAAAATTATTTATTAAATTTTTTATTTATTTTTTTTTTTTTTATTTATTTATTTATTTATTATTTATTTATTTATTTATTTATTTATTTATTTATTTATTTATTTATTTATTTATTTATTTATTTATTTATTTATTTATTATTTATTTATTTATTTATTTATTTATTTTATTTATTTATTTATTTATTTATTTATTTATTTATTTATTTATTTATTTATTTATTTATTTATTTATTTATTTATTTATTTATTTATTTATTTATTTATTTATTTATTTATTTATTTATTTATTTATTTATTTATTTATTTATTTATTTATTTATTTATTTATTTATTTATTTATTTATTTATTTATTTATTTATTTATTTATTTATTTATTTATTTAAGCCCTTGCTTCTAGAATTAAAAATGTTATTTCGTTCATTATTAACGATAATCAAACTGGTTTTATAAAGAATAGGTTCATAGGTGAAAACGTTCGTTATATATTAGACTCTATTGATTACTGCAAAGATAATAATGTACCAGGCCTTCTCCTTTTAGTTGACTTTGAAAAAGCCTTTGATAGACTGGTGTGGGGATTTATCTACAGGTGCCTACACTTTTTTAAGTTTAACAGAAGCTTCATCCAGTGGATCTCTACTTTATATTCAAATGCAACATCTTGTGTGTGTAATAATGGTTTTTCCTCAACCTTCTTTAAAGTTTCTAGAGGAGTTAGGCAAGGATGTCCCATTAGTCCTTATCTTTTCATTTTGCGTGCGGAAGTACTCGCCTTACGAATTAATTTGTCACCAGATATTAAAGGTTTATCAATCGCTAATCACGAAACACGCATTATTCATTACGCCGATGACACTTGTATTTTTCTTGATGGTTCCCACTCGTCAGTGAAAGCAGTCGTTGATATTTTTGAAGAACTTCATATGTCTTCAGGACTAAAAGTAAATTTTGAAAAGTCGAATATTTTTCCTTTAGGACCTTTGTTAAATAGTAAACCCAATTTTCTGCATAACTATGGTTTTAGTTGGACTGTTAGTCCGGTCACGGCCTTAGGCATTACTTTTGACCACTGTAAAGACAATTTGTTTCGCTTGAATTATCCTCCAAAGTTGTCACGCCTTAAAAATGTGTTAAATTTATGGTCACAGCGTGACCTCTCCCCCATTGGAAAAATAACTCTTGTTAAGTCTTTTGGTCTCTCTCAATTAGTTTATCTCTTTCAGATATTGCCGAATCCACCTCAAAACTTCGTCAAGGAATTAGAAAGTTACTTTCACATAATGTTACAATGCGACTCCTACCGTCGTAAAACATGCTACAGGCGAAAAATTGTGAATGAATTTCGATGCATCACACATACTTATTAACTTCTTTCAAACTGGCAAGCAGGATCTCAACAAAGTAACCTGAGTATCTCCTTCAAAATCGTTACAGCCTTGTTTCAACTTATTCATGTAGTTAATTGAAGAAACCTTTCCCCAAATTATTTTGTTTACGCATAATTTCTCAAAATGAGTTAAATTGAAACTTGTTGTCGTCTTGCCGACTCAAGACAGACTGAGAATTATCCTGAGATGATGTAATTCAAAAATTGCAATAATGAAAGGCGGTTTTATTTCTATTTATGATTTATATCAGGCTTAAGACTAAATAACGTATTAAACTGAATCCGTGCAACAGTATTTGGGTTCGATAGTTGATTTAGATCATCTATTTCATAGCTTTTGTCTGCGGCCGACGTTTGTCTTGCCTACGTAGCAAGCTGTAGGCACATTCCTTGTTCAGTCATATCCCTAACGCCTGCCAAAGTGAACACCGAACAAATTCTTTTGGATATTCATAGAAATATGTGGCCTCAAGACTGGTTGAATGTTGGTGGATATTTAAAAGAAGGCAACATCTGGTCCCGTTTAAATCTTGCAGTAGCCTTTGCAACCCACATAGTTGGCATGTCATTGCAATACCCACTCCCTGGTAGTGCCCACTGCACATGTGGTTATGCAACATAGTTATGATAGGACTTCTCAGGTTTCGGTCTAGGCTTTCAGTTTACGACTACAGGAGTACACACACTCACTCAAAAACAATAGCATGAGTAATGAGAGAGTACATGAATAAGTCATATTATGGTAATGAAGGTTGCGTCTAAAACTGGACGCAGTCCTCTTCGCTTTGGCGGACGGTGGTTTGGGAAGCTGAGAGCTGAGCAAACAGAGTCCGCTCCGCGGGGTAACGTTTGTCTAGCCCGCCTTTTAGAAGTGTGTAAAACGGCACCCGCCTCTTTGGAAATGTAGATTTGCGTCTGTTCTGGTTGAGTTTAGGGTGACTTCAACTTAGGGTGACTTCGTTTACTGAAGCATTGAACTCCAGAATATAGGCATGAAATATATCTCTTTTGTATTTATTTGAAGTAAGGGGCCAAATTGTTAGAGCCCTTTGACTCTATAGGGGAGAGTTGGGGTAGTTTGGGACACTGGGGGTGCAATGGGGTATTCAATATATATCTTGGTTCTAGTGTTTAGGTACACCCTCCTTTTGGTCATAATAAGCACATATCATTAAGCATTAACCAATGTTGTACAAATTATCCAGCTTGGCATTCTTTTGTAGACATGTGGCTTTAATTTTCACTTTTAGATAATTTGACTAACTTACGAAACAACTACATCACATTATCACATACATCTGCTTAGCGTTCTTTCCAAATATTTTACTTGTTGTGGGGAGACATGCAAATCAAACGTATAGCATGAAAAGGTGTGCACAACTAAAATTTCGCGAATTCAGTAGATATGTGTCATTGTATTAAAACAATCATGTACGGGGTGTTTTGCGCCACTTTGGATGGGGCGTATTGGGACAATACAAACGTATGCCATGTGGTCATAATTCGGAATAAACATCACAATAAATCTTGTGAAAAGATGATTTGCAAATGACGCAAACACATATCAGGTCAAACAAACGGTTTACAGCGTTAAATGAGACCTTCTGTTGCACTGAACGTATGATGAGGCTTTATCAATTATCTAAATAGCAATTTCTACAGTGTAGGCTGTAGTTGCATTGACTTTATTGTGATAGGCTAGCAAGGAAAGTGCTTACATATTTATAGCAGATAATTTATGTTTTATAAGTACAATGACAAACCACCCAGTAAGAACTCAACTCCTTTGGTTTCTAATGTTTGTGCTCAAGAAACTTGCTTGAATGACTCTAGTTAAATGTCATTTCTATGTAGGCTATGACAGTGAAAAAGGTATGGAAAATGTGGACTGCAAATTTTAAGGCTATTGAACGTCATTGCATGTTAGTTTGCATTTAGTGCCAGTGTGAAATATCACCGCCTTTTGGTGAGGCTAGAATTTGGTCAACCCTATGTTTTTATGGTGTGGGGAATTAATCATTTATTTCTCCATGACTGTCTAAATATACCCTGCTGGTTGTTCCAATGCACCCCGGCATGCATGGTGCATTGTGACCCGGCATGCGGGGTACATTGGGACAATCATAAAAGCTATTTTCTTATGCCAAGTTGGTGCATTTTAAACGCAATGGTCCCTTTTAACAGAGGTGAAATGTCCGACGCATTCAAGAAAAAGATTCACAGTATAACCTGGCCATGTGATGTGGCAGGCAATGACTTTTTGCACAAACAATACTATGTTATGTTTGGAATAGCCTCTCGTAAATACTAACCATTTTGTTACGAATAAAGTTTGTGGAACTGAATTAGATACAACAACATGATTAAGTAAACGTAGGGTAAGGTTCCTTAAGTAAATCAACCTTTTGAGCAAGTCAATTTAAATAGAAAAATGTAGCTTGATGAAATTTGTGCCCATACGTCCCCATCATCTCCCACCCCCCCCCCCCCGCAAAAGTTAACCATCAATATTGACGCCTGAAAGTTATTTGAACTACCCTCCACAAGGAGTACATTATACAAACTTATTTTAGTTCTAATCTTTCTGCCTGGGATGCACGACGTAAAATTGATTTTGTTTGCACTCACGAGTGATTAATCCTACGGAATTGTGTTCGAAATAGGGAGGCCCTCCACTTACTACTGTGAACACTGTTCAATATGACCCTCTTTAACTAATCAAGCAAATCTCCGAGAACTTGTGCGGTACCGGTTTCGTGTTTCATTTATAGGGAGAAAGGTGAGAGTGTATACGGGCCGTAACCAGTGTGAACTACAAATAGAGGTCTTGACACACCTTCCTATTTTCAAGTTTTGCAATAACATTATACTATTGTAAAACATTGAAATGCCCACGTCTTTAGAGAAAGATCGTCAGAACCCACAGCTGCTTCATTCTTCAGTCGACTATCAAGTCTTAAGGAAGACTTGACAGTTGACTGCGGAATGAAGCAACTGTGGGTTCTGACGTTCTTTCTTGTCTGTTAGGTAATGGTGCTAAAACAGTGTTGATAATCACAAACAAGAATATTATTTTGGCCAATCACCATGGTTATCGCAAAACAAGTTTTTCAAAATAATCAAAAATCTTGGTTTTTCGATCGAAAAACTTGATTTTTCGACCGATAAACTTGGTTTTTCGACCGATAAACTTGGTTTTTCTAATTATTGGACATACTGTATCGAAAAACCAAATTTATCGGTCAAAAAACCAAGTTTTTTGGTCAAAAAACCAATTTGTTTGGTCAAAAAACCAAGTTTATTGGTCGGAAAACCAGGTTTATTGGTTGAAAAAGCAAGATATTGTAAAAAAAACTTGGTTTTTGATCGATAAACTTGGTTTTTTGACCAAAAAACTTGGTTTTTCGACCGATAAACTTGGTTTTTCTAATTATTGGACATTTTTCTTGCCATATGAGTCTTGTATATTGGGATGTAGTCTTGATCTACGTGAAAAGACTCACGTTAATTGGTATGTAGTCTACCCAGGATCTCATCCATTGAAGGGTGCGCTTTACAATGCAGGGAAATGGTATGCTTGTAATCCCGTTAATGAAAAGGTACTTAAAAAGGCTGTATTGGAAGTCTTATATCCAGCTCTACAAGCCCGTAGCCCCTATGTAGAATATTAAAACTTACTTTTTGCTTAGTTCATTCAGGGATTTTCTACGGGGATAGGGAGAGCTTATGCCCCCAACTTTTTCCTAACCCACCCCCCAAAAATTGGGCAAAATTTTATATAGGCTAGTTAGTTTGTTAGTTAGTTTGTTAGTTAGGTAGTTAGCTAGTTGGTTGGTTGTTTAGTTAGTTAGTGAATTGGTAAGTTAGTTGGTTAGTTAGTTAGATGAG